>CM073002.1:140222355-141472355 GCA_037038555.1 Rhynchonycteris naso
GCCCGCTGTCAGATGTGTGTTTTTAATGAGAGGAGAGAAGCAGGTCAGGGTGAAGATAGAACCAGGTTGGCTGTGAGGTGATGTTGTTGAAGCTGGATGATGGCACACAGGTGCCATTGTACAACTCAACTTTCTGTGTTAATTTCCCGCCTGATGGGAATTTAGTGGGTGTCTACAACCACGAACCATGCAAAATAGAGGTGATCTAGCAGAGCCAAGGAGGGAGTTACGCAGCATGGTTTTACGGATTCAGGTGGATATTTGAGACTAAAATATAAGCTTTTAATCTTTAAGAATTAAGACCCACGCAGGCACAGAACGTCTGCTTGAAATTCTCTATGTTGCTTGCCCCCTCCTCCCATGTAATCTGGCTCCGATGTTTTCTAGCAATTAACGGTAAAATTTTTAGTGTGATTTCCCTACGGAGGAGGTGTCATCTGTAATCATTGAGTTAATTTGTGGAATGATTTGGCTTTTCTTCTCCTAAGACTGAGGGCTGATACAGGGGACTTTGAAAGAGAATGTCAGAGAAGGGGTGAGGCTGGTCATCCCAACCTGCCCTGCTTACGTTCACGTCAACCTTGGGGCCGGGTGCGCACACCAGATAACAAACAGTGGCTTGGGAAAATGTTGCATTTACTGTTCTGGCCCTGGGACAAGGTCAGCGAGCCCTGTCTGGTGTTTTCGTCTCAGACAAAGCACAGAGGACGGCGTGGGAGTTACTAAAGCACAACCTTCCCAGGGGCACCTCTTCTTAACACCAAGGTCACCCAGACACGGAGGGATTTTCACCTTCCCCGCTCCATCCTCTCAGACAAAATGCCTCCGGTGATTGTTTGCTGAAGGACTCCAGAGGGTGGTGATGGGAACGGAGTATTAAAGCCAACTCTGAGGCCAAACCTTTGGACGGGCAGATAGCGAGTATGGTACTGCTTAGAAAACAGACAACAAACAAGCAAAAAAAAAACCTTGTAGGTTCGTGAGCGAGGGAATAGCAATTCTCAAAAGGCCCGACCTCAGGTCCTCGAGGACTTCTTTCATCTTCACAACTGTGACAAACAGATTTTTACCCTTCTGGCATTACAGTCTGTACATTTTCTGAAACTGTTATTGGTTAACTGGGAGGGAACAGAGGGCGGCCATGCTGGGGATCAGATCTACGACCAGAAGGGAGCATGGCCACCCCTTGGGGCTCAGCACCTGGGCAGGATAGCCCAGCGAAACCCATTCCTGAAGTTCAAGGGCCATCATGCAAACACAACTGAGGGCTGGTGAATGAGCTACGTTTTTGCTAAAAAATGCCCTCCAAAGTGCATTGTTACATGCAACAGAAAAGAACAAGAAGAAGCCAGCTGCTCAGGGAAACTCATTGTAGATGTGCCATGTCATCTCTCCTGTCTTCACAGGCCATTGGGACTGTCCCAGGGGGGCTTCCCCATCTTTCCCCCTTTGAAAATGGCTGCAGAAAACTGAGGTTAGGGTGGGAAAGGTGGAGACTGGCCAGTAATAGTAATGGTGATTCCAGGGGTCAGAGAGTACGGTGCCCACTGGGACCACATGTATACTGCCCCCACGCGGTGGGAGGACCCCTGAGCTGGGAGGGATGGCCACCGTCCTCAGTGTCAGATGGGCCTGGCTCCAAGTTCAGTGGCTACTGGAACCTGGGAAAATCTTTTTAGGCCTTGTTTTCTCACCTGAGAAATGGAGGCCATAATACATATAAGATGGGGTGGTAAAGACATGAATTAAAATGATGGTTTGAAAACACCAGCCAGTGCCTGACTCAGATGAGTGTGCCCTGTTAGCAGCGGCCCCCGCCTGCTGCCCGCGTCCTGGGTCAGCGCAGTCTCACTGGCTTGCAGGCTGTTCTCCCGGGAGGACAGTAAGCCGTCCCGCGTCCCACCCGCTGTTCGGTCCATTCCCCTTGGTGGGATCAGATCTGGGAGCCTGCTGTTTCTGTGCCAGGAAGGGCTGCCCACAGCGGGGTCCTGGGAGTGGGGGCCGGAAGACAGAGGTACTCAATGCCCCTTTCCCCCGGGGCTCTCTAGAGCAAGGTCTGAGAGTCATTCTGAGATTGTCCTTGCTTGGGACCATCACTTTATTTTATTGGGTCATCAAATCCTGACCCTTGCCTGGGAAAAACCATAGTTCTTTCTCCTTACCAAGGCCATTCAAGACACTGACTTATGTTAGCATGAATAATTTTGTGTCCAAGACACATAAATTTTCCATTAGTAACAGGGCCAGTTGGCCGGTTTGGCTTGGATAAGCACCGTAGTCAAGTGATTGACCTGGAGGGCTCAGTGCACTTGACGGCGTTCAGTGGTGTTCCTGCCTGCTGCACTTTGGCGCATGGAGGTGAAATCTGTTGAGGAGACCATGCAGGGTGGGCTGGCTCCAAGCAGGAGCCCCAGAAGCTGAGCTTCCCACCCACCTGCCTCACCAGTACCCTCCATGTAACCTTGACCTTCTCTGCCCTTCACCTGTCAGGCTCCACAGTGGGGACAGTCCTACAGGGAGAGAGGTGGGGTTGCTGTTGATTTTCTTTTCTTTTTCTTCCATTGTTGCTAGATAATGCCCTAAGAGTAGATATTCTAAAGCTTTAAACATGGTCTTCAAAGTTTGGATTCTCGCGTATAAAACGTGGGGAGGCCGGGTAAGGGGAGAAAAAGGTCCGGGAACATACCATACCACCTCCTTGGGTGACCGTGAGGAATCAGTGAGATTTCGTATGAAGAAACTCACAAAAGCACGGGCACCCTGGGTTTAGCTCTCAGGTGATATGAATGGACATATGGCAATTATATAAGAACACATTTTTTCTGAAATGTGTTACTTTAAGACCCGGATTCCAGGAGAACCAAAACCAGCCAGGAGTCACCCAAGCCCTGTGTTTCCTAATTCTCTGCTCTGACGTCCAGAGCACTAACCCTCAGGGACCCTGACCCGCTGTCACTTTGTTTGTTGTTCCTGCCTGGTGACAGGTCCCTTAACCTCTTTTCTAGAACAATTATGCATTTCACTAAACCTCTGATTCTCTGCTGCCAGATAATAGTTGCCTCCCGCCCTAATCTGAACTTGGGGATCCTGCCACAGACCCTTGACGATGGCTGGCTTTCGGGTTGGGAGGACAAGCTTAGAAAAAAGAAGGGGTGAAGCCGAAGTCGCTTGTTGGCGTGGAAACTTCTCCACGGCAGTTATCATAGTGCCTTTGTATGATTACTCAAAATAGTGGTCCTCTAACGTGTGACTATGAACAGCTTGACCATTTAACAAACACCGTTCCGTGGAGCCTCAGTTGATCTTGCCTCAGTGTCTGTGAGTGAGATGAGATCATGGCTCATTGGGGGTTTCCCTGTAAGGGCTCTGACACAAGGGTTTGGGTGCTAGCAGTTTATTTAGGACATGATTCCTGGATGTCCAGGCAAGGAAGTGAGGAAGCAAAGGAGAGGAGGGACATAAGCAAGGGAAAGTGGGGCTCCACCCTGTAGGGGACCCCACGAGACTCTGTGGGTGTGAGGGTGATTGTTTGCTGAAGGACTCCAGAGGGTGGTGATGGGAACGGAGCATTAAAGCCAACTCTGAGGCCAAACCTTTGAGTGGGCAGATAGCGAATGTAGTACCGCTTAGAAAACAGACAACAAACAAGCAAAAAAACCCCAAACAACAGAATGATCTCTCATTGCTCTCTGGCACTCTCCACAGTCCTGGGGGGGGAGGGACACTTTTCGATCTGGAGAAGTCCCCCTGGCTGAGGTTCTGCACAGACCAATAGCAGTTAGCTTGTATCAGCTGCTGGGACAGGCGTGCAGCACCTGCTGTAGCTATGGTCCATTCACAGAGGAAGAAACTGAAGCCCAGAGAGGTTAAGCTCTTGCTTAGAGTCACACAGCTGGTAGAGTCCTTGTACTCTTTGTCCTGCATTCCATCTCTTGCACCACATCACTTCCATGGCTGCGGTTATGTCAAAGATGCCTGGGACACTCCAGGGGAGTCAGGCTCAGGAGGCCAGAGAGCAGGACTGGCAGAATCATATTCTCAGATAGTGCTTCTCCTGTTTTGACTTCCACAGGGCCCCTTGCATGGCTGCTGGGGCCCTTCTTTTAGCGGTGACTAAGACTCATGAGCTCGACTTCCTGTGTGCCTACCCTGGACATTGTGTATCCTTGGGGAAAGTACTTAACCTTTCTGTGCCTTGGTATTGTTCCCTGTTAAAATACTACCTGCTTCATTACGTTGATGTGAAGACTAAATAAATGAATACACATGAAGTGCCTGGCATGCAGTAGAACCACAAAAGTGGTAGTTGATGCTGTTTCTGTGCCTGTGGATGCTCTTTTTCCTTTTACTGACATTTTCCTGGCCTTAGATCTCATATGAACTCATGTACAGCCAAAGCCCACATTGCATTGCTGCATGCACATCTGGGGAGCATCTCACCAAGTTTGCACACTTATCAGTTTTTTGTTCATTGTCTGTCTTCACTGCACAAGAAGATAAACTCCCTAACGAGGAAGATCATGGTGGCCTTGCCCTTCTTGGGGTGGCCTTGGGAGCTGCTCAAGAAATTGGCATTCCATGAATGAGAGCACCCCCTTCTTAGGGTTCACCGGTGTCTCTGAACTTCCTGTGACACAGCCAAGCCACCTGCTGGTGGTGACATTAGCATAAAAAGCATTTGAAAGGTTGCACCAGAGATCCACTCCTCCCAGAATTTTCTCTGTATTTATAGAACACTATTCTGAGGTCCTCAAAAGAATTTTCAGCTGTAGTTCAGTTCTTTAATTCTCAGTGAGATGAAATTGGAAACTAAAATACGGAGTGTGACAGTCTAATGTACAATATTAATGTCTACCAGTGATTATTGGTATTAACATTATGTGACCACAGGTGGACAACTTTTAACATGTGTTTGACCTTGACACACTGTTAAAACAGGTCAGGGTCAAATTGAGTATCCTCTTTTACATACGAGGAACTCAGATGCACTGAGGCGTGCAGAGGGCCCCGAGGCAGAACTGACCTAAGCCAGCTTGCTTATTTGCAACTACCAAGTTCTTTTAGGCAAATGTCAGAGGGACCCAGGAGTGGGAGGTGGTTTATGGCTACACAGTCCCAACACCTAGTCACAGACCCAACATGTTATGGGCTGACCTATGTCTCCCCGTTAAATTCATATGTTGAAGTCCTAATCCCCAGGACCCCAGAATGTGACTGATGGGATCCTTAAAAAGTAAAGTAAGGTTATATGAGCTCATTAGGGTGAACCCTAATCCAATATGACTGGTGTCTTTATAAGAAGACGAGCTCCAGGCACGGACACACACAGAGGGAGAACCGTGTGAAGACAGGGAGGAGATGGCCACCTAGAAGTCAAGGAGAGAGGCCTCCGAAGAAACCAACCCTGCCAACACCTTGATCTTGAACTTCTAACCTCTAGGACTGTAAGGAAAGGCTTGTCTCTTGTTTCAGCCCCTTGGGCTGTGGTACTGTTATGGTAGCCCTAGCATATGTATACTCAGTGCCTTTGCTAGTAGGCCGGTGCAGAAGCCACTCTCCAGCTCCAACAGCTCAGTGACATCCCCTCTCTGCTATGCCACCACACCTCACGGAAAGGTCGCGTGGGGGCAAATCGAGTTCCAGAATCAGTCATCCCTAGAGAGAAACGGCATGGTGCATCTTCACCCCCTGCTATGCGTGCATACCTCTCCCCCCAAGTTTTTGAGCTGTTTTGTTTGTTTTATTCTTTTTTTTTTAACAGGGACAGAGAGAGAGTCAGAGAGAGGGATAGATAGGGACAGACAGACAGGAACGGAGAGAGATGAGAACCATCAATCATTAGTTTCTCGTTGCCGTTGGGATACCTTAGTTGTTCATTGATTGCTCTCTCACATGTGCCTTGACCATGGGCCTTCAGCAGACCAAGCAACCCCTTGCTGGAGCCAGCGACCTTGGGTCCAAGCTGACGAGCTTTTGCTCAAGCCAGATGGGCCCGCGCTCAAGCTGGCGAGCTCGGGGTCTCGAACCTGGGTCCTCCGCATCCCAGTCCGATGCCCTATCCACTGCACCACCGCCTGGTCAGGCATGTTTGTTTTACTCTTAATTATTCTGTTCTGTCTCATGTTGTCTACTATTTAGAAAAACAGAACCTCTGATTAGAAGGGGCCTTCTGCCCCTAAGAGCTGGTTGAAAGGCCCCTGAAAGTGCTGAGTGTGCTGTGGTAGTGATGCATTTCAGAATCAATGGACAGGCTACTTCTATTTCTAGACGCTGATGTGGAGAGTCACGTCCAATGCTTTGCAACCTTGAACGGCTTTAGCATCCATTACAGGGCGGCCTTTCAGCCACTGCAGAGTGGGTTGTTCTGCTCACACGCCACGCAGCTGCTGTGGACTCCGTTCTCAGGACCCGGCTGTTACTGATTCCTGCTGGAATGTTGGCGCCCAGGATATGCCTGCAGTGGATGCGTAAACCGGGGAGCCGCAGGACGTCTGCGTGTGGACAAGCATTTGCCAAAGTACAGCATGGTTTAAAGTCTTTCATGGAGCAGCCACAAAAGCTCGCCGAGTTGTTTTTCTTTCAGAAAGAAATGTGGCACTGTTTCCCCCAATTATTTGAGAAAGAAAACATAAATAAATGAACTTTTCTTTTTTATTTCATTATGCTCCACCTCATTCCATAAAAAGTTGACACAGCCAATGTTTAGGATTCTGCTTCTGCAGACTTTTCCACAGCGCTTTGCATCTACAGATTTGTTTGTTTATCGAGTGTTTATCTGGTCCATTTGTTAACAAAACAGATCAAAAAGCTCTGTGCGGGCAGCCATTAATTCAATGATGAAACACGCTTTCCAGACCTAGTCCCGGGGACCAGCTGTTGGCCAGAGGTGTTATCTGGGACGTCCACTTTCCTCAACCCCTCCCGTGACTTAGATGACTACAGTGCTTTAATATTATGATTTTATTTAAATTATTGTCATATAACCTGACCTGTGGTGGCTCAGTGGATAAAACGTCTGGTCAAGGCACCGATCTGGTCAAGGCACATATGGGAGTTGATGCTTCCAGCTCCTTCCCCCTTTCTCTCTCTCTCTCTGTGTCTCCTCTCTAAAATGAATAAAATAAAAAAATAAAAATAAATTATTGTCACATAGACACTAGAATGTATTTTTCTGTATGTGTATGCTTTGATTTTTTAAAAAATAGACTTTGTTTCCGAAAGCAGTTGTGGGTTCCCAGCAAACTTGAGCAAAAATTACCAGAGTGTCCTTATACCTCCTGCCTCCACACACGCACAGCCTCCTCTGCTGTCACCATCAGATGCTTTGTTAAGGCTTAAACCCGCTGTTTTGTTAAAGATGAATCATCTTTAAAACTATTTCTTTGGTGGCGTTGTTACTCAAAACAAACAGCACAAGTACCACAGATTAGTGGGATTTTTACAATGTGATTTTATTTTTCTTAAGTCAGAAGTGAGGAGGCAGAGAGACAGACTATGTCAGAACTCCCGACCGGGATCCATCCAGCAAGCCCCCTATGGGGTGATGCTCTGCCCATCTGGGGCGTTGCTCCCTTGCTCGGCAACTGAGACATTTCAGCACCTGAGGCGAAGCCATGGAGCCATGCTCAGCACCAACGGTCAGCTTGCTTTAAATGAGCCATGGCTTTGGGAGGGGAAGAGAGAGATAGAGAGAGAAGCAAGAGGGGGAGGGGTGGAGAAGCAGATGGATGTTTCTCCTGAGTGCCCTGACCGGGAATTGAACCCGGGACTTCCACACACTGGGCCGATGCTCTACCGTTGAGCCAAGCAGCCAGGGCCACAATGCAAAATTTTAAAAAAACATTTATGTATTAACTTTTTACAGTATCTTACATTCATATAATGTCATATTTTCTGCCATGGAATAAAATGAACTAGTGTTCAGAGTAGAAGCTGACATATCAAAGGCAGTGATGTTTGTTGACTCTGTTGATATTCTCTTCCTTAAAGAGTCTTGTGACTTTCAGAAACTCCGTCATCGGAACAGTCTCCAGCCTGAAAGGGGAATGGCTGTCATCACTGTTGGCAGTAGCCTGGTGGTCTTTAAGTGACCTTTCTGCGAGCAGGGCTGTAGCCCCTTCCTGTGTAAGGTGGACTTCCCTGAGATGCCACAGAAGCAGAAAGCCATCATTGCAAAGGGAGGACAGTGGATGGGAATAAGTCTCAGTTTGCAGAAGCAATGGCTGCGTCAGCCTTCACCACTGACTACATACAGCCTCAATCAGCAGACCTAATTTTAGGAGGTATGAGACAAAAATACAGTTGAGAGAGATGAATTAAAAATAGCCACCGCACCACCACCACCACCCTTTTATTCCGTTACAATTCACTTCCTCAGATGATAGGTCGTTCCTTTTAAGTACAATTCTTTCCCTGTCATACTTGTCACAAAGCCATGTTGATGGTTATTAAGAACAAGGAAAGCCTACGTTTCATTTTGATTCATTGCAGCTGTCATGACCTTTAATTTATTTCTGCTCTCCTCTAGAATTGTTGGCATGCCGCTAAACAGATGCTACTGTATTTTTAAGGGCGGCTTTGAGGTGGCCCCGTTTTATTAAAAATATCCAGGAATGTCGTTAATGAGTAACTGCCGCGTGAGTCACACTTTGGGTATTCCAGCGGGCTCCTTCCATGATTCTCACAGCAAAAAAAAAACAAAACACTTGTTTTTATTTTAAATTCACACTGTCTTTTCTCCTTAGAGAACTTATTTTATTTTAGTGCATTTTTTTATGTGTTTATTATATATAAGTGAAGCGTGAACACGGAAAGTGGTGCAGGAACTGAAAGGTGGTAGGAACTAGAGACACACTTTGGAAGTAAAGTTGGTAGTAGGTAAGTGTGAGAAATTATAGAATATCAAGAGTGTGATCTGGGGAGTTCTCGATGTTGAGCCCTGGTTGACTAGAAGGGTATTTATTGTTCAGATCCATGCCTCAAGGGGAATCACAGGTGTGTCTGTCTGTCTGTCTGTCTGTCCGTCCATCTTTGATGAGTGATACAGTGGAGAGGTAATGAGTTTCTCTTGGATGTGTTGTAGGACATTTTATTTACGTGCTAGTAGGACATTTATGTGGAGATGATCGGCAGCCATTAGAAACACAAGCCTGGAGCCACACACTCAGCTTATTCTGTAGTGACCTGTCTCTGTTGCATAAAGGCCAGCAAGGTCCAAAGATAGACTGAGTAGATTCCAGGTCCTTCTGCTCTGCTGGCAAATGTCTGGGTCTGACCCAGCAAGTAATATAAGGACGTGTCTGGCTCCCCGCTGCCCTGTCCCTGCCCACAGGAGACGCACACAGGGATTTGGTGTTGGGTGATGGCAGCCTCAGTTTGGCAATGCTAGAAGGACTAAAAGAAGAGCGTATACTTTTCCTGAAAACAATGGCGTGGAAATATGTAGTTTTCTGTATTTACTTATCTTTGGCCTGGGTCCAATTACAGAGCGATAGAGCACACATGCTGAGCAGCCCGAGTCTGGTGACCTAAGGGCCCACCCCAGAGAGGTTTGGAAGCAGATTCTGAAATGGATGGGAATGTCCTCAGACCCAGCAGCGATCCGCTTTCGGTGCCGCCCTTGAGCTAAGCTGTGAGTCATTGGTTCTGTACGATCCAGTCCAAGTCTGGACCCAGAGGATTCTGTTGGATTCTCTGCACAAAGGACCTAGAACAGTGACTGTGAGAATAGAAAGTCTAGATCAGACATCTTGAACTTTCTAGAAGCTGTGGAATTGCCCCCACTCCCAGTTATTTCTGTTGCCTGTGTCTCCTTCCGTATTTGAGCAATGTCTATACTTCGGAGTCAGCGAAGGGCGGCCGCATGCCGGCCCCCAGCCAGCAGGGAGGTGTGAAAGGAGATAGGGGCTGACACTTGGAAAGAAGGAGGTGGACTGGCGGGTTGGCCCACGGAGGTTCTGTGTTACCTGACGAGGGAGGTTCAGGTACAGGCTATTTACAGGAGGGGCGTCGGCCTCACCGCCTAGGGTTACTGTGCAGTTTCCATTGGAAGCGCGCGCAGGCCTCCCCTTGCCAGGACGGCGGCTGCTGGCTCACGTTTAAGGCGCCCATCAGACTCTCAGGGTGCACCGTTCCACCTCGGCCTTCATTTCCGGCCCTGGCCCAGGTCTAACACTCAGCCCCTTGGGCCCCGGCCGCCTGAGCTGCAGCACACACACTCTCTCTCCACACCAGTCCCTCCTGTTTCTTCTCATTTCCTTCCCGCCCTCTCCTTTCTGCTCTGGCTGTCACACTCTTTGCAAGGGAGCATCTGCCAGGGTCCCATGCCAGAGGGCGGCTGGATCACTTCCTTCACTGGCTGCAGGCTGGCCGTGGGTTTCCTGGGAGTTTCGCCTTCAGATCTCCCCAGGTGGTGGTGTTGCTAAGAGGCTGTACCACGTGGTGGACAAGAGGTGGCTGGCTCCCTTCTCAGCTTTCCCCTTATTAGTGGTAGACAGATAGCCTGCTTCGCACTGTGCCCCATCTGTAAACTGGACATAGTACTCATCACTAGTACCTACATCAAGGGGTTGTACAAATGCTCTTAAGTGAGTTAGTCCATGGGAAATACTCAGACAGTGCCTAGCACACACACACACACACACACACACACACACACACACACACACACACACGTCTTCTCGTCTGTTTTTTGTTATTGTTATTGTTGTCATTGTCACCTCTTGCCTGTTGCAACCTCCTTTCCCAGACTCCAGAATCACCTGGGTGTGCACGGTAAGGAGGAGGAACCGGGTCTCAGCGAAAGTTGGTTATCTCAAATGGAAGCGGGAAGGGAGTCACGGGTCAAGCTGGGAATGTGCAGGAGAAAGCCTTGAACAGAAACAGTCCTGCTGAAGTCATCAGCTGAACTTGACAAAGTTTGCAGATTAATCTGCTGGGAGGGTTGGGAGCGTGCAAGCATGTTTCATTTTGGTAGGACTTTCTGTCTAAAATAGAAGATATGGAAGCTCAACCAGATTTGAGACACTGTTCAAATGATGTATCCTTTATTAGCAATTCCTAGCCTGTGGCTATGCCCTTGACTCCCAGTGCCAGCCTTTTTTTTTTTTTTTTAGTTTACAAGGTTGTTCTTTCCAGATCCAATGTAGGTTTTAAAATCAGGTTTTCTCTTCATTTCATTTTAGTCTTAAAAACCTTAGGAATATTGGCCTCATCGAAAAAGACAGAAGGGTGCTGAATTGAATTCTCATTTCTGCGGACAGAGCGACCAAAGGATAGAAGGCTTGAGGCTGTGGCGGAACCCTAAAGGCAGCAGCTTCGTGTCCCGCACCCGCACGTTGCACCCGAGCAGACAGATGTCCAAGACCCGGGGCCTAAGGTGTCCATGGAGTTGCTTTCCACAAAATACTGATGGATCGCTCACATGGTTTTCTAAAAAAGCAAGATAGGTTGATACTAAACAGGGAATGGCTTAGCTTTTGCATGCTGAGAGTTTCTACTCAAAAAAGAAGGGAAACACCAATAACTAAAGCTCTAATATTTGGCAAGGTCTGAGTAGGGCAATAGAGAATTCCACGGTGCCATGGGGCCGGGTGTGGATCACCCAAGGAGAAGGTTTGGTGACAAAGTTAAAAAGAAAGAGATTTTGTCAAGTAAACTCTTCTTGGCGTTAAGCTTACAAGAGAAGTAACCGCCCTGGCAGTAATGGCCAGATGGGGCTCGGGGCAGGGAGTTAGGAGCGCTTCCAGAAGAGGCAGAAGCCTGAGCACAGGGCTTGCGAGTAGAAAAGAGACAAGTGAGGAATCCACAGAAGCTTGAACGCCTCGAGAAATACAGAATAAGGTGGAAGGATCTCTCGGGGCGGTGGGACTGGATTCCTTGATTTGGTGGAGAATGGCGGGTCCTGGAGCCTTCGAGAAGGAGAGTGAGGCATCAGGCACTGGCAGGGCAGTCCTGAGGGTGGGACCCGGTTGTGGGGACCAGCTTAGAGGCCCAGGTCCAGAAATGGAACAGTGAGGAATGTATGTCTATACACACGCATTATGTAATGCACATATCCACACAAATAGATGTGCGTATACATATATCATATACACGCACATACATATACATATGTGATATGTGTGCGTATGTACACACCCACCCACATACACACACTCCCTGACAACAGGATGCTGACAGTCCCCTCCCTTCTAACCCAATGCCTGGCACAGAGTCAGTGCTCAGATCTGAAATATTACTGGGTTGCATGAGTAACCAAGGGGTTTGCTGTGCCGCTGTCTGTTTGTCCTGTTTTCAGTTTTCAGCTCCTTCTCTCCAGCACTTTCTGTGAACTGCCCACAAGCTCATTTTCCTGTGGTGCAGATCCAACCACCAGCCCGTGCACCTAGCGGTGTGTTTCTGTCCCATGTCCGATCCATCGTCCCTGTGTTGACTGCCTTATTAATGTATGGCTCTGGGAGAGTAGACCCCCCGACCCCTGTCTCTGACACCTCCCCGTGGGCTCTGCTGATACACGTCGCAGATCCCTCTTCCGTGCTGGAATCGTAGTTGTCGCTGTGGCTGGAAATGAGTGCCAGATGTCCCGCCGGTCACGCAGCGGAACTGCTTTATGACAATGGTATGGAAAAAAAGTGCTGGCATTTGCAGGCACTCAGGGCACCATGGGGAACGCAGCCGAGCCCAGCAGCTAATATTAACAAGGACTGACTGCGAATGAGGCGGAAAACCGCTGCGGGTTTGGAGCAGAGTGACGTGATCCGGGTGGCCGGTGCTCTACTAGGAGTGAGCATGTTGCTCTAGAAACAAAAAACGGCCTCTTCGCCTGGCCTTCCAGGATCAGGACGCTTCCTGGAAAACAGCCAGGAGACAAGTGGACAAGGAGCAGAGAGACGAGCCCAAGCTCCAATCCAGAGGTGCACGTCGGCCCAGAGTGCCCCAGGAGCAGAGGGTCTGAGTGGGTCACTACGGGCCTTGCTCAACATGGAGGGACTTGAACATGACCCCGGGCACCGTGGGCAGCCATCAGAGTATCATGGAGGGGAAGGACATGATAAGTGGTGTGTCCCTTATATAAACATTCTGGGAGCTGGGGGCGGGCGGGGGGGACCAGGTGATGGGTTCCAGAGGTGGTGGTGGCTAACATTAGATCAGAGTCGTGGAGATGGAGCAGAGGAGGCAGATTCCAGAGAAATCACTGGGAGAATGAGCAGGAGTGTGTGACTGAGTGGCTGCTGGAAAGAGGAAGAGGGAGGGGTCTGCGGTAAGGTGACCAGCTGTCCCGCTTTTGGCGGGACAGTCCTGATTTTTAACAATTTGTCCCGCATCCCGCAGTGTTTTTAAAAAGTCCTGATTTAAGCCTGACCTGTGGTGGCGCAGTGGATAAAGCGTCGACCTGGGAACACTGAGGTTGCCAGTTCAAAACCCTGCACTGGTCTGGTCAAGGCACATATGGGAGTTGATGCTTCCAGCTCCTTCTCTCTTTCTCTCTCTGTCTCTCTCTCTCTCTCACTCTGTATCTCCTCTCTAAAATGAATTTAAAAAAAAAAAAGTCCTGATTTAAAAAAATATATTACAATACTATTTTTGCATTCTATGAAAATTTTTTTTGCTCCATATGGACCAAATTTTTAATCAAGAACCCCTCCCCGCCCCCCCGCCCCCCCGTCAATGGTGTCCTGCTTTACCAATTTTAAAATCTGGTCACCTTAGTGAGGTGACTTCCAGGATGGGCAAGGAGGGGGCCACCAGCGTAGAGTAACCACAGTGATGTCAGGGGGTTAGATGGCTCTGATGGGTGGACTTCTTTGTGGGTGTAGAGAGTATGACCAAGCTCACCTGTTAAGCCTGTAGCCCCAACAGAAAGGCCCTAATTCTGCTTCATCTCCTGATAAGAGAGGTGGCAATGTGTAAGACCGCTCTCGACTATAGGTGACAGTCTGTTGTTCAATAAACCAGGCTTTGAAAAAGATGAGAGGGCCCATTCATTTTGCAATATGCCTCATTCTGGAACAACCTGACTCATGCACAGGTGAGGTGCAGGGCATGTTATGTCAGGTCTGACTGGGGGGAGTTTGTTGTCTGAAGTGAGTCCGTAAAGTCATGGTGCACTTTTGACTGGTCGACCCGTCAAAAGTGCACCATGAGTTTACGGACACACTGTACTCATTGGCTCTCTCTTGGTGAACCCAGGCTCTCTGTTAGCCTACAGGGCATGCTGGCTGTCCTTGGGATTCAGACATGCTAATGACATGCAGGCACCCTGACTGTGATTGGTACCTGTCTGCCCCCAAGTTCGGAGGAGGCAGGAGGAGGCTGAGGTCTGGGGTAAGGAGCAGGCTGTGTACCTGAAAACCTGAGTACTGATTTTAGGTGTAACAGTCTCATCAGAGAAAGTATCTTTAGAGTCTGCAAGGCTGAAATCATATTAAAGTGATAGGGTTTAGGTTATCCTTGAGACAAACAACCTGCTAGGTTTGGATCAACCAGCTCGATGTTTATCAGTGTTGCGCACAGACACCAGTATTAATCAGACAGATGCAGTCTGGCCCTTGGTGGCAGGGTGACCAATAGCAGGAAGACTGCATTTCAAAGTTTTGATCTGGGCTCGACTTCCATCCTTCCTCCCCCAAGCTACGCGGAAAGCTGACTGAGTCATGTGTTGGAATGACTCGTGGATATGCAAAAGCTTTCATCATTTATCAAGAAGGGAGGGCAGGCACCTCACTGCCGTTTAGATTTTGTATTTCTAGTCTTATTGGCTCACTTCGGTTTTTCCGCCCTTGCAGCCCCAGCCATGAGCTGATTGGCATCACTATTCTGCTGCTTTGCGTCTTTTCAAACTCAGGGCTATTCCATTGGAAGCCTGCTTTAGGACAACTGAGTCGGCAAAAGCCTGTGTGGGACCCACCAAACTGTCACACTCCACAGCAGTGTGACCGGGAAGACCCAGAGGGCACTTGGATGCTTTGGTTTCTTGTTTTGTGGGAGAAATGGGAGGAGGGTGGTTAGTGGTTATATTTGCCATGGGAAAACTGTCCAGAATGGCTTTCTCTCCCTGATTATATTTTTAGTAAAGTTGCCAGTAATCAGGATTTGCATAGACTCAGAGCCCAAGGAATGTTTGGACATCTTCTCTTTCTCAGTTTCTATATCCCGTAACCACAGTAACAAGACTTCTTAGGGTTGTAGCTTTTTAAGGAGCACATTTTGATTTAATTGTTAATAAATATTGCATTTGACAGGAATGACTGTCACTGTGTACTATAGTTTCCTATGTGCAAATGAACAAGCCTTTGGACACCCTTTGGTGCAACACCCGGTAAGCCCACGTCTATATGGTCACCTTAGCCATGAAGGTATTCCTTCTTTTCCACCTCCCAGGAGAGTGAAGGATGTTGTGTTACTATCAGGGGAGGGGGAGCCCTCTAGTGGAAAATCATCAGGGCCGACAGTGAGCGGGAAAGGAAGCCGAGATGTCACAGAAGGTTTGTTAAACTTAGTCCCTGAGCTAAACTGCGTTCTGTAAACATGACGTGCCTTGTTATAGCCTCCTGCTGATTTGGAAGGTGTTTATCAACAAATCTGTCATGTAGAAGAGACAAAAACATATAGAGAGCTATGCTAAGTAGGGAATCAGTGTAAAGTCATTATCCTAAGGACATACAACGTTCTTCATAACCCTCACCTGAGGAATCTAGGATGGGCAAAGCCAGAGAGTAGGGGAACTAAATTTTGATAATAAATTAAAAACCGAGTCTAGCCTGACCAGGAGGTGGCGCAGTGGATAGAGCGTCGGACTGGGATGCGGAAGACCCAGGTTCGAGACCCCAAACTCGCCAGCTTGAGCGCGGGCCCATCTGGCTTGAGCAAAAGCTCGTCAGCTTGGACCCAAGGTCGCTGGTTCGAGTGAGCGGTTGATCGGTCTGCTGAAGGCCCGCGGTCAAGGCACATGTGAGAAAGCAATCAATGAACAACTAAGGTGCCACAACGAAAAACTGATGATTGATGCTTCTCATCTCTCTCCGTTCCTGTCTTTCTGTCCCTATCTATCTCTGACTCTGTCTCTGTAAAAAATAAAAATTAAAATAAATAAATAAAAATTAAAAAACCAAACAAAACTGAATCTAAATTAGTTGAGACGAGTTCCCCAGTCCCATGTTACTAGGGCTAAGGTTGGCACTAGGGCTAAGGTTGGCTCACCCCAGTTAGCTCTTCAAACAGAACACCCTTCTCTAACCCTGCCTTCCTCAAGACATGGCCTGAGTTCGGTCATTTGGCCGTCATTGTAATGGACTGCGTTGTTTGTTTGCCTTGTAACTAAGAAGAAAATGACAAAGCATGTTCTCCCCTACCCCTGACCATAATACAAGTCTGAGATCACTATGCTAGATTTTTTACAAAAATTTTTCAACACTCTTGGCCAGGGTCATGATATTTACATTGACCCCTTCATTCCTGTCAGTAATTATTTATAAATAAAAATTATAAATCTCAAAACTTTGCAATATATATATATATCAGTGGTTCTTAACCTGGGTTCTATTGAACCCTAAGGGTTCGATGAGTCGGTCTCAGGGGTTTGGAGAAGCCTCTGCTGTGGAGGCCAGAATAAAGTAATACCGTAATTTGTTGTGAGTTCATGCACTTTGTTGGTTTTGTTCTTTGAGCAAGGTGATGTTCATGCACGGCTCATTTTGAGCACCAGTAAAAAAACATATACCTATGTCTTGAATTTGGAAAAAAAAATCGTATTTTATTTATCACTAAAGAAGAGTTCGGTGAATGCGCATATGAAACTGGTGGGTTCGGTACCTCAAAAAAGGTTAAGAACCACTGAGATATATATATATATATATATTTATAGAGATAGTGAGAGAGAGTCAGAGAGAGGGATAGATAGGGACAAACAGACAGGAACGGAGAGAGATGAGAAGCATCAATCATTAGTTTTTCATTGCCATTACGACACTTTAGTTGTTCATTGATTGCTTTCTCACATGTGCCTTGACCGTGGGCCTTCAGCAGACCAAGTAACCCCTTGCTGGAGCCAGCGACCTTGGGTCCAAGCTGGTGAGCTTTTGCTCAAGCCAGATGGGCCCTTGCTCAAGCTGGCGACCTCGGTGTCTTGAACCTGGGCCCTTCCGCATCCCAGTCTGACGCTATATCCACTGTGCCACCACCTGGTCAGGCCATATATTATATATAATTTTATAAATTATATATATATATATATTGTACATGTATGGCTGTTAAGCATGCAATGTGGGGATGCCCTGCTATATTTGAGTATCCTTACCTGCATTTCTAAAAGAAGATAGAGAAATAGGGTTGGAGTCTTTTGCAAGGACCTCTGTCGTCGACCATCATCCACGAGCCCCTCTCACGGACTCAGAAGGCATGTTTCCAGGCCGTGAGAACCGACTCTGAAGTCCCACGGTGAGAATCCTGACTCGGCACATTGTTGCTAAGGCCGCAGGTGCCACTGTTTCTAGTCGGTGACACTGCAGAGTTTCTGTCTTGTCAGCACACCTGGTCTGTCTCTTTCTGAACAACAACAACAACAAATGGCCACAGCAAAGATTTGTAAATCTTATCAGTATTTCCAGGACCTTCTAAGGTGTCATATCTCCCTCGTACCTGCTCAGCCTGGCAAATATGGCTGTTTCTGAATTCTCAGGGGCCTTCCCCTCTATGGGACTCCCATGGGTGCTTGGCCATATGCTGCATGATATAGTGTCTAAACTCCGTGCCTGTCTGTCCTGTCTCCCTGGACAAGCCTGTGCCCCTGAGGGCAGGGCCCCTGTATTACACACATCCGGGGTCTAGTTTCTTCATTCACTCACTCATTCACTCATTCCTTCACCCAGGAAACTGTTATTAAGCCTGTCTGGGGCCAGGTCCTGTTCTATTCTCTGGACACATATTGCTGAACAAAATGAGTGTGAACTTTTTCTTGATAGAGAGAAATGTGAGATAGTGAACCTTAAACCCTTAAGCACAAATGAAAATTTTCCCCAATGAAAATGTGTACCGCATGATAAAAAGTCACCCAGGAAAAAGAATATGGTGCTCTGAGAGAGAGCACTGGGGGGACTTATTTAGACTGGGAGTCAGAAAAGACCTCTGAAGTGGTGGTGTCTAAGGGGAAAACTGAAGACACGTGGTACTTCATGCTCTGAGGAGTGGTTAACCAGCTCTTGGGTCACGTGGTACAAACCTTCTAACTCTTGACTTAAAGGCAACGTCTTCCATTGCAGCCCACTCCTCCCCCTCATTTGCCACCAATCTATATGTTCCTTCCGGTGCCCCCGGTTCTGGGAGCCTGTGGACAGCCCTGCCATGTCAGCTCAAGCTATAATGGAAATGAAACAGTTAGGTGTCGGGGCTGCTTGCAGAGTTAGGTGAAGGTTAGTCTCACAAATACAGTTATGAAGCATTTTAGCAGTCTCTAGGACACTTGTCCTAACCACGGCACAAAACACAAAGCAAGTAGCCTTTGGAATTTAGCAGACCAGGGTTTGAGCCTAGCCCTGTGACCTTGAACAGACAGTCTCATGGTCTCAGTTTTCTCATCTGTGAAATGAGGCCAAGCTCACTTGACACTCACGGGCTTCATGAGAATTAGGGTGACACGCTCCGGCACACAGAGAAGGCAGCCGCTAAAACCTTTACTGCAATCCACTGCCCTCCCACTCTCCCTAATTTTCTAAACCCCCCACCCCCCGGTCCCGGTTCTCCCCTTTGCTCCATGCTCACATGAAAGCCACCATCCCTCCCTCAAAACCAGCCCCTTGAGGCCGAGTCTGCTTCAGCTATGAGACAGAACGAAGAGTGAGTGCCAGGGGACTGAACACAGGGTGCCACTCGGGAGACTAGCCCAGGGCAAGACAGGGAGACAGAACCAACTCCCATCAGCAAGCTGCGGTCAGCAAAGGACCTGGCCCAGGAGTGGGCCTGGGACAGCAGGCATGGTGGTCACTGAGAACCTGGGAGCTGGGTCGGGAACACCCAGACTGAAGCCCAGGCCTGCAGGTGGGGCTCAGCCAGGGGGAAGAGGGCCTATGGCTTAAGCTTCCTTACGAGGTATGGGAGTTTGAGCACAAGAAAGAGTCCACTGTAGGTCCCCGGGGAGAGGGGTGTGAGCTGGGTGGGAGGTAAGTCTCCACAAGACTTGGAGGTAACGGCCTAGAGGTCCAGGTGAGATCAGCCTTAGGCATGGTGCTGGGCAGGGCAAACAGTTAAGGCAGAGAACTATGAAAGGTGGACCTGACAGTGGACAGGATAGTGGGCTTATCTGCTGCTGTTCCATGTGATTATAAAATCCCTCTTCTCCCTCACAGGGAAGTACAGACGCTTCCAGCTTGAAAAAGGCAGATCCCAAATGTCGGAGTGCGCTGTTGGCTGACATCCAGCAAGGAACTCGCCTACGGAAAGTCACACAGATCAATGACCGCAGCGCCCCGCAAATCGAGAGTAAGTGAGCCCATGGGCCGGGACTGACTGCCGTGAGCCACGGGAGGCCAGTGGGACTCAGCCTGACCCTGTGGGCTTGCTCAGGGCAGGGGCCACGTCTGTGGCCCAGGACAGACATCGTACCATCTCAGACCTGCTCAGTGTCCAGGCCACATGGGTGAGAGAATCAGAACTTCTCTTCCAGGTGTGCAGACAGTCCATGGAACATCTTCTACCATCACCCCTTGGGTGCTTAAAAAAAAATCTCATGCTGAGATAACTTTGTAAACTGTGATAAAATACATACGCTGTAAAATTCAGCATTTTAACTATTGAAAGTGTTCAGTGGCATTTAAACATTGACAATGTGTTTGCAGCTATCACCTTCACCTAGTTCCAGAACATTCCATCACCCCAAAAGGAAAGGCCATATCCATTAGCATTTACTCCCCTCTCAACCCATCCCCAGTCCCTGGCAACCATTAAATCTGTTTTCTGTCTCTATGGATTTGCCTGTTTTGGATATTTCATGTCAGTGGAATTGTACAGTATGTGGCCTCTTGTGACTGGCTCCTTTCAAGGTCCATCCACATAGCGGGAACCAACATTGCCTTCCTTTTCTGTTGTTGAATAATATTTCAGTGTATGGATGCACCACTTTGTGTTGGTCCATTGTGAGGTAACACTTAAACGTCACTGTGCCAACACAGTCCTCAAACTCAATGAGAGAAAAAGTAAAGTTTCAACATCAGAAAATGCAATATTTTTGTTTTTCCACAAGGAAGAAGATTTATTCAGAATCTCACAGGATCGAATGATTGCAGCCCTCTATGTCTTCTAGAATATGCTAGGGTAAACTAGTCCTGTGCTTGGGTCAGATGACTTCTGATTCTCCTCCCCGGCAAACCGAGGAAATTCTTCTAGACTCAGTTTGTTCCCCTGCAAAGTGGGAGAGATAATACCTGCCCTTTTTGTGTATGCGTCAAGATTGTGGAAGGTAGCCCTGGTCGGTAGGCTCAGTGGTAGAGTGTCGGCCCAGCATGTGGAAGTCCTGGGTCTGAGTCTCAATCAGGGCACACAGGCGAAGCAACCATCTGCTTTTCTACCCCTCCCCCTACTCTCTCTCTCTCTCTCCTCCTCCTGCAGCCATGGCTCAAATGGTTCGAGCAAGCTGGCCCCAGGTGCTAAGGGTGGCTTCATGGCCTTGCCTCAGGCACTGAAATAGCTTGGTTGCAGAGCAATGGAGCAGCAGCCCCAGACGGGCAGAGTATCGCCCTGGAGGGGGATTGCCAGATAGATCCTTGGTGGGGTGCATATGAGAGCCTGTCTCTGCTGCCCCGTTTCTCCCTTAAAAAAAAGATTGTGGAAGGTTGAAATAATAGATACAGAACTATTCATCAATGGAAGGTATTATTATGTCTTTATACAATTTCAATGTATGTTAATTCTAAAAATAGTCCTAAAATATGATTGTATCTAGTATCTATAATTATATATGTTAATACACAAGTATACACAAATCATTTTAAGAAGCATTTTTAACAACTACAATAAAAATTAGTTTCTGGTGAGGCACATTGATTGGTTAAGCCCAATTAACAGATAAGTCCATTTTATTGGAACACTCACTTTCTAATCATTCCGATAAGTAGGTAATGGGTAATATTAATATTAAGAATAACCCAGCTATATTCCTCCACCAGTAGGCACTGTGCCTTTAGTTCTCTGTGCGTATTAGCTACAGGTCATGAAGATCTTTTGCCAGAAATCCTTGTGTAAACTGAAGGTCTTCTCATCTTACATAGTTGGTGACCACACACACCTGGAAGGTGGCACTAGTGACAATGACACCTCTTCTCTGGGGCTCGTGAGCTTTCTGTTCCATTGACGAGAAGGCGCAGGGACGCGTGTGAGCTCGGGGAGTGAGCGCTGGGGAAGGGAAGTGCAGACGCACAGGTCACTGCAGACCTCCACTTCCTGTGGCAGATCGGGCCAGGCTGTGTGGATGGACGATGGACGAGACGCTAACGTCACTCTCTGAGTTCCATCGGCAGGGTTTCTCTGGCTCATCCTCCCACAGGCACAATCAGTGGAAAACAGGACCAGCTCCACACCTGCAATGCTTGGGTTTTCTCATTTAAAAGGTGCTGCCAGGTCCTCCATTGGCCTCTACGCAATGGCAGTGAATAGGTCCCTTGGCTTTGGTCCTTTTTCAGAGTGGTCGGCTACTGAGGGATGGTTCTTTGGTAGGCCCAGAGAGGGCACTAAACAGGGCCGGGCATGAGTCTGTGGGGTACAGAGGCAGAGAGTGTGTGGGAAAGATGCCACCTCAAGGGTGACATTGCAGGTCAGAGGATGGGGAGGCTGTCACAGGCAGTGTCAGACCACGGCCCGGGATGAGAACCGGCCGCTCAGCTCTGCCCACAAGTCCTCATCTACTTGCCTCTTCTCTAAAGGTTCTAAAGGAACAAACAAGGAAGGAGGAGGCTCTGCAAACTCTCGAGGAGGGAGCACCCCCCCGGCCCTGGGGGATCTGTTTGCTGGTGGCTTTCCCGTGTTGCGACCAGCAGGCCAGAGGGATGCAGCAGGTAAGGCAGAACCCAGACTAGCTCTCTGGTGGTCTTTATCTCCTTCGCTTGTAGACACCACTGGGCAATCCTTCTCATGCCAGTAAGTGACATGTTTTTAGAGAGCAGCTGTGGGGTAGGGGATCTTGCTTTTGGGAACCTAAGCACCGGATGTTTCCCAAGCATAGAATTGCACTCAAGGGATCTTTTACATCATCCTTCTGATTAAATCCTCCCATTATAACAAGTGAAGAATGACTTTGCCATAGTGCATAGTGTTTAGTGACGGTGTGATTGTGGAACAGACTGCAAAGTGCGGACAGAAGGTCTAAATCACAGTAGAGGATCATAATGACACAACTGTGGCCTCACTGGCAACGAATGAGTCATAAAGGTTCTCAGTCATTGTGTTAGTTAGGTAATGCTGTGTAACAAAATACCCTAAAACTTAGGGTCTTTTAACAACCAATTATTTTGTTTATAATTCATGGGTTGGCAATTTAGAGTGGTCTCAGCTGGGCTCCCTGTAGTATCTACAGGTTGGTTAGGTGGCTTTGCTGATCTTATATTTCTTATATCCTTGGTCCTTCAGGTGGGATGAATGGCCTGACCGAGCCTCATGGTCACTCAATATGTAGCAGAGTGTTCCAGATTTGCTTTCATAGTGGCAAGGTTCCAACAGAAAGGACAGAGTATATATACTGTCTCTTGAGGCTTAGCCTTGGAATTGACAAGGTATTACTTCCCATTACATCCTCTTTTTCAAAGCAAATCATAGGGACGGGGAAAGACTTCATCTCTTGTTGAGACAAGCTGCAAAATTATGTTTCAAAGGTTAAGGAATCAGGAATGAATGGACAATCACGGCCATTTTTGCAGCCAGCTTATCATAGTCGTTTATGTTTTAGTGGGTACCAGATGTTTTGAAAACATTGCATTGAAGTAGGAAAATATATATTTATTATGTGTAAAAAAAAAAAGAAAAGTTTTTCCTTTATTTGGATAAACTCAAAGAATTTCATTAAACCAGGGAATATCAAGCCCCAAACATTCCTGGTATAGAATCATTTACCATGTGACTCAGCTAACTTTCTCAATGGGCTCTGTGGCTCTTTGACATTAGGGAATGCATTTGCTGCTGTCCCCTACTGATAAGAGCTCTAGGTTGCTTTGAGGTCCACCTTGAACCTTCTCAGAGGCTACTTCATTTCCTTGATTTTCCTAAAGGTCGTCAGACAAGAGAGTGCCGAGGTCATCCTGACAGCTGGCCCCCCTCTGTGCCTGCTTCTTTCTCAAATTCCCTGCGTGACATCAAAGAAACATCCTTTGGGATATTAAACTTCCACTAGTTTTTCTTCACAGAAGTAACCCAGCCAGGTTATAACAGGGATCAGATGCACGCGTCAGACGTTTGAGCCACGACATGAAGTCAGGTATCGATCTCTTTAGAGAGAATCACAATCCGTAAGTGACTAGTGATGCCTGTGAGAGGAAGGAAAGTCAAAGACAGGGCCAACATGTAGATGCATGGCCTAGGGCCATGTCAAAATGAGACAGCCATGGCTCTTCTCTTTCAGAACTCTCCCATCGCCCCCCTTGTCGTTCAGAGAAAACGACTTAGGACTTCGTTATCTCCTGATCTTCTTGCCTACCACTCTGGCTGGCTCCAGCGCTACACTCCAACCACACACTATCTTCTTTGCTGTTCTCACACAAACCAGGCATACTGCTGCCACAGGGCCCTTGCACTGACTGCTCCCTTGGCCTGAAACACTCTTCCCCAGGTGTCCACATGGTTCACTGTCTCCTTTCCTTTAGGTTTTCTCAACTGGCAACTGATCAACTTATTAGTCAGACTTCACTCATCCATATAAAATAAGTCCCAGCCCCTCCTTCCCTATCTCTTCTATCTTGACTTATTTTTCTTGTATTACTTACCAGCATTGGACATATTACATAATTACTGGTTTATTTTCTGCCTTCTCCCTCTAAATGTGTGTTCCATGAAGGCAGGAAATTTTTTTTGTTCACTGCGTTAAAAATTCCTGGCACATAATAGGTGCTCAGTAAATATTTGTTGAATGAAATGCGTGAGTGAGTCGTATGGTTCCTGGCTATACTTTCAGAGCCCATGAAAATATTTGAATTTCTTTTAATATGGGGGGGACCCACAAACTTTTAGAGTCAAAGATTTTATTTGTCTTAATACCAGTGCAGTCATAAAATGTAATTCAAAATATCTTTTAAGGAGGAAGAGGCCCATAAAGGCAAAAGTGTCTGGGGTCTCCAAAAGTCATAATAAGGTCCTGACTTAGTGTGCTCCCAGGGAGTGATCATTAAAATAAGATGCAATGAGTAAATATCACCAGGTTGTCAGGAATGTGTAGCGAGACTTCCGTGCTATCCAAGGTCTTCTGGGAACATACGCCCATTGAAAGAAAACTTAGTTCATCTTTTGAAAAGCCCTGATTACTTTCCTCTCCGTGCTACTCCCTTGATGCACTCAGGCTGGCCTTGCCCCACCCGGTTCCTGGTCTCCGTTGGTGTTTCTGTTGGCGTTCTCGAGCTAGCGCTTATGCTGTGTCGGAAAGCCTCCTCCCTTCCTTCCCGTGACACTCACGGTCCGGCTCTCTGTTGGCTGGATGCCTGCCTGCTTTCGTCACCTGCACTCACACTGTCAGCTCCTCTTTTTCCCCGCAGGTCTCCCCTTAAGCGCTCGCTGCCAGCTCTCGGCGTGATCCCAGAGTGGGCCTGAACATAAGCCAAAGGCGGATTAGTGCCATCTTGCTTCTGCTGCTCACGTTATGATAAACATGCGCTTGCCCATTTCTCATTTGGTCAGCTGCTCAGTAAGCTGAGGCGCCTGTCCTTTGAACTGACTCGCTTTACGGGTTTTTGTGTCTTGGAGACGTGGTGTTCTCAGTCACTTGAAAAGTTTGGGTTGGTTATTCAGGGGCTGATTCTGACCCTCAAATTTGTTATCCCTTTAAATTCATCCAGCATCTGGGCACAGGGAGGCCTTGCCTCGTTTAGGGAGCTGCCTGGGCTCTCCATCTCCATCTGTGTGGACTGTGGAAACAGGTTTGAGAAGCTGGAGGCAGGAATCCCTGAGGCTGACCCCTGCCCTTGACCTCACATAGAACGTTAGTGGAAGACCAGGTGGGGGATTTCCCTCCTGAACCTGGTCAGCCAGGATGCTCTGGCGATGCCTGCCTTAGACCCCCGGGGGCATGAGTCAGCCAGAGTGGGTATCCATGCTAAGGCATCTCTTCTAGAACAACTCCAAAGAAAATCCTCAACAGACAATAATGTCACTGCGCAGCCTCCAGAGCTGCCATTCCACAGCTGAGACCCGTAATGAGTAGTGTGGTCCAAGTGATTGTCACTTCCTAGCCAGAGGAGGGTCCTCTGATTGGAAAGGTGGACGCTGCAGTCCTGCCCACTTAGCTTCCGCCCGAGTCACCTGGATCACACCTTGCTTTGATTGTCTTGACTTTTGGTATCAAGTACTTTGGGGCCTTACTGACCGAGAAGCTCAGAAGCAGCAGCAGAGGCTGGGCAGTGACCTGCCGTGAAAGCTGTGTGTCCTGTTCTGTGGCACCCAGGAAGCTGGAGGCATGAGAAGCCAGCATGATTTCAAGGGCGTTCCACGTGTTTTCTTGCAGATTATAAAATGGAAGGGTGCCGAAGGGCTGAATTCCTCTGAGAGAGCACAGTATTTACCGGGAAGAATTTTTTTTTTTTTCCAGGGACAGAGAGAGAGTCAGAGAGAGGGATAGATAGGGACAGACAGACAGGAACGGAGAGAGGTGAGAAGCATCAGTCATTAGTTTCTCGTTGCCCTTGTGACACCATAGTTGTTCATTGATTGCTTTCTCACATGTGCCTTGACCGCGGGCCTTCAGCAGACCAAGCCACCCCTTGCTGGAGCCAGCGACCTTGGGTCCAAGCTGACAAATTTTTGCTCAAGCCAGATGGGCCTGCGCTCAAGCTGGCAACCTCGGGGTCTCGAACCTGGGTCTTCCACATCCCAGTCCTACATGCTCTATCCACTGCGCCACCGCCTGGTCAGGCGGGAAGAATTATTTTTAATGTAGTGATTATGGATCTTCTGTACAGAAAACAGGGAATGGAACTTTTTTCTCCTTAAAGAGACAGAGGGACTAAATGGAAAGAACTAGCAGTGACAAAAGGGGTGTGGTGTGACAAGGCCCCTCCCAGGGAGCAACCCCCACACCAGCTGTCCACCTACACAAATGCTTACTGTGGGCCATTAGCTGTTGTTGAAGCCAGGAGGCACTGGATTTCAAGTTGGGGTTGATGTGGTGGAGGATATGTGGGGTGAGGAGGCCAGAAGACCAGGAGACAACGAACCCCTTAGAAATGGGCACACGTCTTTGGAAAAGGGAGGTTGGTGCGTCCAGAGGCCAGCAGACTGAGAGGTTCACAGTCATTGGACCTGGATCCCCAAGAAAGGGCATTCTTCCCGCTGGCTTCCAGGCTACCTTATTTATTCAGGGAAGCGTGCCGCGTCAGCTCTCCATGCAGAAACAACGCTTGTCCACAAACGCTGGGAGTGAGGAACACCTCCCTCACCAGTAGATTCTGGTTGACACACGAGGACCCAGACTAGGATGCAGGGCTGATGGACCTAGGGGGTAAGAGTGAATGGGTGTGAGGTGACCTGGAGATGAGGAAGGGCAGAGGGGGCAGGAGGAGTCCTGCGCCCAGCGTGGGCAGGGAGACTGGGAGGCCCTGGCAGAGGAGGGCGTCCAATGCAGTCGGAAGGTTGGTGGCCCGAGCTGGGCTTGTTCCAGAGAAGGACATTGCCAGAATACTGGCAAGGACCTTAGGGCTGGTCCCAGCTGCCCCTCTTGTGTGACAGCTGCTGCACCTAAGGCAGTGATGGGCAATCTTTTGAGCTCGGTGTGTCAAAATTCACCAAAAAACCGAGCATAACTCGGGTGGTGTGTCACTTGGAGAAACACGGCCTAACGGGAAGTCCCAGAACTAGATGCTCTGTGCGGGAGTTCTGTTGTTTTGGCCTACAGACCTCCGGCACAGAGTGTCTACACTACAGCAAATGTTTTATCCTCACTACTGCACCTGGCCGTGCAGGAGCCGAGGATGAAACGTCCTTCTCTGGTATGTGGCCGCATGAGACCGCGTGTCATCGAAAATGGCTACGCTGTCAGCGCTGACACGCGTGTCATAGGTTCGCCATCACAGACGTAGGGCCTCTCAATGGACATGCAGGGAGAAAACAGCACCTTGCAATTAAGTCAACAACGTCATGCTTGAGAGCTTGGTCACTGCTGCCCACACTTGAGGTTTTTCTTTCCTCTGTCGCTAACTCCGAACTTCTCTCACTTTCAGGTGGCAAGACAGGGCAGGCCCCTGGTTCCCGAGCCCCTTCGCCCCGGCTTCCCACCAAAACTATCGGCGGCCCGCTGAATCCCCCGGCCTCCCCCAGACTAGGCGGCGCCACTGAGGCGCACGGCGCTGCCAGGACAGCCCTGTCCCGCCCCAACGTGCCCGCCCCGCCCCCGCCGCCGCCGCCCCTACCCCCACCGCTGCCTTCTTCCTCCCCGATCAAAGCTCCGCTGGTGTCCCCGCCTGGCTCCCAGACCAAAGGGAACGCCCTGGTAGCTGCACCCCCTCTGCCCTCTGCGCCGCCCCCTCCGCCCCCTCTGCCTCCGCTGCCCCAGGCCTCCACTCTCAGCGACAAGGCGGGGAAGCCCCAGCTGGCTCCTCTGCAGTTGTCGCCCATCCCACCCCCGCTCCCTCTCCTCCCGCCGTGCGGGTACCCCGGGCTCACTGCGGATGCTGCCAGTCCTACCCAAGACGCACGGGAGCCCCCCGCCCCGCCGCCCCCGCCACCACTCCCCATTTATGCCTCATGCACCCCAAGGTCCTTGGTGCCTGTGCCCCCTGTGCCAGGCACGAACAACAGCTGTGAAGCCCCACCCCCACTGCCCCCCAAGTCCCCCAGCTTCCAGGCGCAGCTGCCCAAACCCAGTGCACAGACCCTGTCCGCCCCGCCGGCTCCGCCCGCTCCACCCGGGGCTCAGCCCTTCCTGCAGAAGAAGAGACCTGGCCGAGGCCCAGGTAAGTCCAGGGCGGCTGGTCAGAGGATCGCTCGATGCTATGGAGGCGTCAGGGCTAGTCAGAAGCCTGCTCCTGTGAGCCTCTTGGGAATACCTTGGCACGTCTTAGCTCTTGGGACTTGGATTTAGAGTAGGCCTAGTCAGTGTCCCTGTGGATCGCAATGAAGACTTGTTATGGGACTTTGTGTTGGGGGTATTCATGTTGGAGACAGGAAACCGAGAGTGAGGAAACCTGGAGGACTTGTCCAAGATCATGCAGACCACCAGACCGGGGCTCTGGCTTCAGACATTTTACTATTGCTAGCTGTGTGACCCTGGAAATCCCTTAGCCTCTCTGTCGCTTCCTTCTCCTCATCTGCAAAGTGGGAATAGCAATAGCTCCCTCCTCAGGTAGTTATTGGAACCGCGTCTGACAACAATGAGATCCGAGGAGACTTATCTCTTCTTCTTCCTTTTTTATTCATTGATTTTAGAGACAGAAAGAGAGAAGGAGTGACACAGCAATTTGTTGTTCCACTTATTCATGCATTCAATGGTTGAGTCTTGTATGTACCTTGACCTGGGATCAAACTCACAACCTTGGCATATGGGGATGACGTTCTAACTTACTGAGCTACCCGGCCTGGACCAAGGATTATTGATTTCTTAATATAATCATTCAGACTCAAATTTACTCCCTGGAATGGAGGAGGCTGGAGGTACATATATCTCTAACCAGCTCTCCTGTTTAATTTCTCCTGACTTATTACAGTCTAGCTTCCAGACAGAAATTCACAGGACCTCCGTAGAATGGATTAGCATTCTGCTTTTTTAGGGGCAGGTTTTCCTGCTGCTCGAGAAAACTAAGGTTCTGTATCTTCAGCCAAATATTAAAATTAACACCTGTCTAGCAATGATGATTTGGATGGGGTCCACATGCCCTGTGACTGATGTTCGTGTAGTAGAACGACTTCATTCACTGTTGGTGTTCTTCTGAATGAGCTGCACACCCACTCATCCACACACACTCATCTTTGTGTGTAAACACACTCATAACACCCTAAAATTATTTAAGAAAACATCCACACACTCACACCCCAACACACATCCACACTTACACACGTATTCCTGGGTATCTTAGAAAATCCTGTGATACATAAAGTTTCTTAAATGTATTTCCTTGCATTATAAATAATACAAGCTCATTGTAGCACAAATAGAAAGAAATTGATATCACCTATATAATAGCATCACCCAGAAGTAATAACTGTCATATTTGAATGTGTTTCCTTTCTTTTTTCTGAATGTATCCATATATTTACATAGTTAATACCACTTTGTATATACTCTTTTCTATTCTGTTTTTTAAATATTATATTAAAAGTAACTTTGTTAAAGTGTTAAATTTTCTTTATAAGCATATTACTATGATAATCAGCACATATATTGTGTTATTTTTAGTGTTAGATATACAGTTGGGTCCATTGTTGTTATTGTGAATAATGTTGCAGGAAATACATGCAGAGCAATTGTAGTCTACATTTCAGATATCTTTGAAGACAGGTTTCTAAAAGGGAATTCCTGGTACAGAAGGCAAGAATAAGAATATTTTTTAGACTCTTAGTCACAGAGACAAGGTTCTAATCAATTCTCTTCTCAACCTACTATTCTCCGTAAGGGCCAGAGTTAGAACTGGCGTTCCCCTTCTGATACTTGTGATTCTTAAGCATTCATTGTGCGGTTAAACACACACAGACACAATGCTTTAGATTCGGAGAGATCTGAGTTCAATACCTGGTAAATGACCTACTCTGTGTACCCTCATTCCAGTTTCTTTATAATGTTCTTGAACCTTGCCCTCTTTTTATTTGACAAACGGGAATAATCCTACTGACACCTTTCACAGAGGATTGTGACGCAGATGAAATGAGATGTGCCTGCAGTGCGCTGCATGTAGCTGGCTCATTTCCTTTCCTTCTCTCTTACCACGCGGAGGGCAGCCTTCATCCAGAAAGGGCTCAGCAGCGCCTTAGCCCCCTTGGTCTGCTTGTGGGAGCAAGTAGATCCTAGTGCACCCTGGTACTGAGGAAGGGAACTCTTGAAAGGGGAGGAAGGAAGAGATTATTTTTTTTAAAGCTCAAAGGAAGCAGAGTGTGGAGCACCGTCTGTCCACCCACAGGCGTGGGCCTGCATGCACACGGCCCCCCACGTGCTTGCACGGTCCCTCACTCCTGGGATGGCTCAGGTACCTACCCACTGTGCCTCCATCACAAAGTGCAAGGCCCGTGCCTGGAGCTGGGGAGGGATCCTGGCAGCCTGGACCTGGGCACAGAGCGGGAGGCAGGACGGTCTGTACTTGTATTGGAAGGCAGAACTGTCATGGTGCCTCTTTGGACTGGACTCTAGAGCTCTCTCGGTGGTTCTTATCCTTGGAGAACGCTTCCAGTTCATGGGGAGCCATCCCAGCTCCTTGAACTCCAGGCTAGGTTTCTGGGCCCTAGTCACGTGGGTCTGTTAGGGCTTGAGAATGTGACCAAGAGGTCACAGACTGGGGGTACAGTTCACAACTGGGAGTTGAGTACATGGACACGTGAGGAACTGGGGGCAGGGAATTGGGTGAGCGGATGTCTGGTGGGGGCGGAGAGCTGCCTTGGGCACTGGGTCTGTGGCTGCAGCGGGGCTGGGCAGGGCCCGAAGGGAGGGGAGGAGCCCTGAAGCTGGCAGGGGAGAGAGGGCAGCTGCCCCAGCTGGGCGGGAACCCAGGCCTGTTCCAGAGCAGCTTCTTTCCTTGTGTCTTTGGAAGTGAAACTTAGTTTTCCATGAACAAAACAAGGGTAATTTCTGGGGGGAGAAGAAGGAGGAGGCTGTAATTGTGAACATCTTGGCCCAATAACAGCAGGTGGTTGTCATCATTTCGTAAAGCGGGATGAGTAGAAGGCCTGCCCGCACAGACGGGCCAGACAGCCGTTCCGAACCCCCTGTGAGTCAGACAGAGCGCTTCGGCAGAGGAGAGTGAGCCTTTCCGGGGCCATCAAGGAGTGTTTGATGGGGAGGTGGGATTCGAGCTGGGCCCTGGTGGGTGGGCGGACTTAGATTGGAAGGAGAAACAAGGGTCTGCAAAGCAGGGGAATGGGTGTGAGCAGAAACATGGGACGCGAGCAAGCCCCCAACAGCTGTTAATCTAGCCTTCCTCTGAGCCTCACCTACAGACAGCCCTCCCCTTTCTGAGGACTCTGCCGTGGTTCCCCTTGGGGGCTGTACCATCTGGTGATGATTGCTGTCATTGTCATTAAGATTATCCTGGCAGCTACATTTATTGAGCCCTCACTACATGCGACTTGACTTAAATCAACTCATTTAACCCTTTTAACGACTGGAGGAGGTGTGTGTACTATTATTATTCCCATTTGACAGATGAGAAAACTGAGGCACAAGAGATTGTGTGTTGTTATCCCAAATGGAGAACTGAGATTCAGCTCCAAGCGGGTTGGCCCCACAGGCCGCCCTGTCACTCACCCCTCACAGGAGGTTACAGCATCCCGCCCACATGCATTCCTGTATCTGAATGTGCCTTCATCTTCTCTGTCAGGGACCAGTGTGGGGAAGCTAAATCCACCCCCGGCACCCCCGGCGAGGTCACCCACCACAGAGCTTTCAAGCAGAAGCCAACAGGCCCCAGGCTGGACCCCGACACAGCAGCCCGGAGGTCAGCTGCGGAACGGGAGCCTGCACATCATTGGTAAGAGGCTGCCCCCCTGCCCGCAGGCCACCACCAGGAAGTGGTTCCCTGGCCCCCAGAGGGAGCTTGCCAGCCCAGGGTGCAGACTTTGCAAGAACAGAGCACTCACTGTATCACAGAACAGCCCACAGGTTGTGTTCAATATCGGGTTTCCCTTGAGGCTTTCTGGAGGGTTCCAGAACCCACTGCCTGAGTTTAGAGAGAGGAAAGAAAACCAACATTTAAACTGTGTGTCTATCTCCACGGAGAAATCCATGCATAAGACTGAAAGAATAGAGTGGTTTGGACAAGATAAATAGATGGATAGAAGGCCCAGCAGGCAGAGAGGGACAATTAGGGCAAGAATATGGAGATCGGAAGGAAAGTCACATGGGGTCAGATGTGACCAGCAATCTTTGGATGGCACTGTGGGTTGAGCTACTGTCAAACACAAAGCCCAGGTCACAAAGCAGGGACTCAACCCATGCAAGGGTCACAAGCCCCCTCTCCTCTTGCCGTCAAGAGCTCAGGACAGAACCTGTCTGCTTAGGGAAGCCCAGGCCCCCAACTGCCCACAGTCCATGCTCCGTGTCATCATCCAGGCTGAGGACTCCAGTTTGGCCCACTCGCCCATCCCCCACCCAAACCCTCTCAGCAGCTGCAGAGGGTCTCCAGGCCAGGGGCCCTTTACTGTCCCTGTTGTCACCATGTGCTCACCTCTGTCTCTGAATCCTGTGGCACTTCCGTTCCCTTTAGAAGCTTTCTTAAGACGTTGGTTGACATAACTAGGGGTGGCTGATGGGGAGCATCTCCCTGATTCTCCTTGTCCCAGCTGAACAGTAAAAATTGAGAAGTGGAGGGGATGTCTTGGGGGGAATAGCCCTGCCACTGAAACTTGCACAGAGCCGGTAAAGCCGCATGCTTCTGGAAATTACGAAAACTTGGGTCATCACCGTAACCCGAGTAACTTTGCCATTTCCCACGTGTGCAGATGACTTTGAGTCTAAATTCACGTTCCATTCTGTGGAAGACTTTCCCCCGCCGGACGAATATAAACCATGCCAGAAGATCTACCCCAGCAAGATCCCCAGAAGTAAGTACCCCCTGACAGGGTTCCCGGTTTTCCCTGAGTGCAGAATCCAGTGCTCGGTGTGCAGGCTTTCTGTCCTGCTTCCCCTGCACTGAACAGCAAGACAGGGCTATTCCTGCTCCTGGAAGCTTCAGAACGTTCGTTTGTCCTGGTTCCCCAAGGAGTCATTGAGAGGCTGCTACAGAGTATCAGAGTTCATTGTTGAACGTCAGATTTGGGTGAATGTACCCCTCGCACCCCAAGGAAAACGGGCTGCAGGAACTTTGCATTAATAGCCGGAAAGAACCTGAAAACCGCCGAGTCAGAACTCTGGGCAGACCGTGAAACAGAGTGTCCTCAGCTACACATTGGAATGACCAGAAGAACTTCAAAATCCCAAGGCCAGATTGCACCTGGACAAATTAAATTAAGATGCCCTGGCAGGACCGAGGTGTTGGTAATGTGAAAGCTGCCAGGTGATTCCAATGTCCAGCTAAGGCTGAAAGTCTCAGGCCAGTGCGAGCTGCGTCCTCCTGATGTGGCCAGGCTTCTCGAGAGCCTTCACTCGGCTGTGTTCCCAAACTGGAAGCCGGAGAGGCGGGTCGGCCTGCCCCTCAGGCCCAAAGGCCGGGGAGGCAAGTACTTTAGGAACACGGGTAGCAAAGCAAGGCGTGGTATCGACCGCACAGTGATGCTGCCCGTTGGTTAAAACATGGGCCAGTTGTTGTCTGATCCTGAGCCAACCTGATTGGGCAGAAGCTGGTAAGACGGGACAGTCAACAACGTGGGGAGAGGGTCGGATGTGCTCCTTACCCACAGCCCAGACCCACACCCGTGATGGGACCAGCATGAATAATGATCAAATCATCAGTGTCTGGGCCTAGCCCGAGACCAGGAGCTCCCTGAGTCTCCGTCCTGGGGACCCTGGTGAGGTCCCTGCTTCAGGGTTCAGGCTCCTGCTGGTTTGCACCTGGCCACCTTCCTGCCACAAGCCCCTGCTCTGTTATACCCAGACTGCACCGTGCAAACGTGACCCCCTGGCCCCTGGAGGTTTTTCGATCGCCGACCCCTACGTTACACCAGAGGTCAGCAAATGTTTTCTCTAAAGGGTCAGAGGTGACATATCCGGGGCTCTGCAGGCCCCCTGGTCTCTGCCACTTCTCCTCAGTTCTGCAGCCTCCCATGAAAGCAGCCATAGGCAATATGTAAATGAACGGGCACGGCTGTCTTCCAACAAGACTTGATTTACAAGCATAGGTGCCTGCCGGCTGGTTTGGATCTGCTGGCCCTGTTTTGCTGGTGTCTGCCCTAAAGCATTCCAGAAAAGCAGATCCTTAAAAATCTCTTTCAATTGTACAGCCTTTCTCAGTGATGGGCCATGGGGTCCTCCAACCTGGAGACTCGGGAAATTCTAATGTAAAGTTTCTGTGGTTTGAGCCCATGGTGACCAGTCTCGTCCCTGAGAATACCAGGAAAGCGCTGCCCCACACAGCTCACCAGGAGATGGCACTTGGCAGTCTGCTGTGTTCCTGTCATCACAAAGAAATTTTCAGATCGGTGCCCAAACCAAAAAAAAAAAAAATCAGGAGAAGGAAGAGAAGACCTACTAAATGAACTGATGTCCTACAGACCAGAAGTGGCATTTGTAATTGGCAGACAGAAAATACTTCCAGAGCCTTCTCGCGCAACTAAATTAGCATGTCCCTGTGAGCCGTCCCTGTGAGCCGTAGGGTCGAACCTTATTAATTATATTAGTGCGAGTCTGATATGGGTCATGCCTGTCCGATTACATTTCTCCGTACAGTCTTCCTCCTGCTCCCCGACCTGTTTCCCCAGATTAGAGTTCTTCATGGTCTGGGAGACAAGGTTGGTTCTGCCAGATGGAGTGGGCACCCTCTTCTGTGACAGTTCTGGCTCCCTGCCTCCTCCCTGCTTCGCTCTCCTTCTGACAAACACACCGGGCACAGTCGCCCTGATGCTTCCTTCTTTAAAAACAAACAAACAAAAATACCCATGTCGTTGTGGTTCAAAAATACCGAACATGAAATTTGCCATCCAAACCTTTCTAAGTGGACCTACAGTTCAGTCATGTTAAGGATGCTCACATCATCGTGCAAAGTCTCCAGAACCCCTTTCATTTTGCAAAGCTGAAACTCTGTCCCCGCTCAGCCACAACTCTCTACCCCTCCCTCCCCTCCCCTCCCCCAGCTGGCCACCTTCCCACTTTCTGGTTCTGTGAGTGTTACCACTCTTGGTGAACAACACAGGTTGTTACCAGCCCTTCAGTATTATAAGTCCTGTGATGAATATTTCTGCTTTTCACGTTGCTTTGTAAGGAGCACAGCAGCCCGAGTTGTTCGGAGGGCTATGGGACATGGTGATTTAATTCCTTGTCTGGAACAGAAGCAGGACAGAAAAGGCTTGTACTAAAAAAAATGCAGCAGAGGAAGGGTCACCAAGGCCACCGTTCAGAACACCTGACTCCCGGGACAAGTTCTCACAAGAACGCCTGGAATGTGGATTTCAAACTTGGCGGTCCCAACCAAACCACGTGTCTGCATACGTACACGTGTGCGCACACAGACGTGCCAGAGGGAAAAGAGACATACACGCCACGCTTTTAGCAGCGGTGACTCTGGGATAGAAAATTGGGGTGGGGAGGGGCAGGTGGAGGAGTCACTTCAGGTTGGTATTCTTGTTGCGCTCTTCTGGTACTCTGACTTCTCGACTACGAGACTGTGTTTGTATACACCTTGTATGATACTTAAATATGATAGGGTTCAGAGGTCGAGTTGGATCCTGATGGAGCAGAGCCTGATTGGTCAGCACGGGCTGATCGCTGGCCTTCTATTTAAACCATGTCCAGCACAGTGTGTGGCGCATTTTGGGGACAGGAGACGGCAGTTTGTTCTGAGCGCAGAAGCTCTCAGATGCATTGAGATGACAGGTCTTAATGACTTGTTCCCCGCCCGCTCTCCCACCCCCCAACCCCCATCCCCCGCTAGCATATTGAACGTGATGCCTCTGTAGTCACAGCCGGTGACATCAAAGCAGAGGTGGAAACACAGCGGCAGGCCAGCGGCCTGGAGGTTTCAAGTGGACAGGCTCATGTTACTCTGGGTCCCTCTGCTGTGGCCCTCGGCGCCACCGTAGCCCGAATCCCCGGGACGTGCCCCGCTGGTCCCTGGGCCAGCAGATGGTGAGATTGCTCCTGTGTCTTGCAGGCCGTACATCTGGTCCCTGGCTCCATGCCGAGGCTGGCGGACAGAGCTCCGATGACATCAAAGGCAGAAATGCTCAGGTAACACATCCCCCAGGTCCCTCAGAGATGGTGGAGGGTGTGCTTTCTCCTAACGGCTTTACAAGTGCCCCAGACTCTGTATCCTCAGGGAAAGCCACCGGGGGTCCCTTTGTTTCCAGGTGGAATGACACCCTCAGAATGTTGAATCTAAAGAGTGAAAGGGTAGGGGTGTCCCTGGAATCACCACCCACTTACGAAAGCAAGTTTGGTGACCAGAACCCCTGGGGAATCATTCTGCAATCATCCACCCCACTCCCCATTCATTCTTCCCTCGTTATGTTGGCTTAAGAAGCTCAAGAGAACAACTCTCTAATGTTTATGAAACATAATTTAGTGTTCCCTCTCATCTGCAGAACACAGGGCTTCTTCCCTTTGGGTTCCCTCTACCCCCATCAACTTTATATGTTTTTTAAACTTTTTTCATTGAGCATTTTTATTTGAAATTTCTGGCTAAAGCAAGAATGTCCATGACATCAAAACAGCTGGAAAAAATACAGGAAAGGATTAAATAACTGTACCATGTCTTGAGAACGGTAAGTAGTTATATTAGACGTGATGATCTGACAAGAAGACCCTTGACAATGCGTTTAATATCGTTTTAGAGAAATTTTTTTCTTTAACCAAAGGGAGAGGATTCTGATACTATGGTTTGGTATCATTTGATGTTCCCAACTTGGAAATCTTAAGTTTAATCCCATACGGACAAGAGCATTATAATTTATTTGTTGCCGGTTCAAGTCCTGGCGGCCAGAGGACAGCTGGGAGGGGAATCGGCCTGTGTGATGAGACAGGAAATGCCCGCTTCTCACCAAGGACATGTGGACAGTGTTTCTTAACCCGGGCGGGCAGAGATGACATCTCTCCCTGCACATGATAGGGCCTCATATGTAAAGGCCCTTTGTTTCTTTGAAAAACCCAGTGGGTTCTCTCCCCTGGCCTCCTACTGCTTTGGAGTTCTCTGTGACAGAGGCTGACCAGCAGGGCCCTTTTGCAGCTCTGTGGGACCTCAAGGAAAGTCACGTGAGAAGGCAGGGACTGGGTTCCTGGAGCCTGGGCCGAGTCCCTGGAAGGAGGACAGCACCGCCCCCTCCACAACAGCAGCTAATCTGAGAAACTGCAATAACCATTCTCAGGTGATCACAGGGCATATTGTCGCAGCCACGGGAGAGGTGTATACGAGCGGGAGAAGACGACAAAATCGGTCCCAGGCATTTGCTCTGGGAAATTAGTGGCCGAGTTCTAGTTTCTTCCTAGTGCATTTCTGCAGTTCCTGAATTTTCTACAATGAAGGCATTACTCCTATGACCAGAAAAACATAGTCATAATCAAAATAATAGTGCCTACATCACGGAGCCCCAGACATTTTTCAGATCACTTGCCCATGTGATCTCACTTGACCTTTCCATTAACCCTGTGATGTAAGCTGAAGAGTTGCCTTTAAGGCTGTTTCCTCAAACAAGAGAACCAAGCTCCAAGGGGTTCACAGCCCAGACCTCTGACTCCTTGTCCAGTGCTCCTCCCACAATGCCTCACTGCTTTTCCTAGCATGTTAGAATCACCAGGACAGAAGTCGCCCTCACCGTCACATGTGCCAGGCGTGATCAGACATTGTGCTGTGTCCGGACCCTGGCTCACGGCAGACTCACACCTCGGTCATGGAGCCCATAAATGTCTAGTAAAGGATGACTGTAAAGTCTGCCTTGGTCATCCCATGGTCGTGATCTTCCTTCTGTCTAGCTGGATACCACCTTAATTCATTTTCACTTCAGGAAGACTAAAAAGCAATTGCCCAGAGAGGTCCCTGGGCTCCAGGCAGAGCACACAGTGCCCGGGGGGTGTTCTTTTAGGGCCCCAGGAATGGTGCTCAGGAGGGAGCCCTGGGCTGGAAATCTGAAGGCCTGGGGCGCTTTCTTTTCCATTGCCATGTCTTGGGATTTCCAGCAAGTCCTTTGCTTTTTCTGAGCTCCCTGTCAAGTCAGTCGCTGGTGCTTGGCCGTGTCAATGTTTATATGGTGGCATTAGGTCCCCACAGGGCATGAACCGCATGTCTCATTTCATCCCTTGTCCACCGCGACCCCCTGGGTAGAAATCAGCTCCTTGCCATTAGGGGGCCACCAGCCCTGGCAGCTGTGCATGGGGAGCTTCAGTGCCCAGCCCAGGGGAGGGGTCATTGGTGTGCGATAAGTCTCCTAACCCCACCTGCTCATGCTGTCCTGTTTCCACAGTTATCTCTAAGGACACTCCGGTGAGAAGAGCGAGGAAGCCAATGTCCTGGGAGCACCGGGGTCCGCTGTCGCAGGGCGAGCGTCCCCGGGAGAACGCGTCCGGCCTCTCCTTCCTCGAGTCGTGATTCAGTTGACATACAGGCTCTGAACGGAGCACTTATTTATTGTAAATACGTGGTTTGCACAGGCTTTAAATCAGTATCGTAGTCGACTTTTATTTTTTAAAAAACCACACTCTTCGTTTCTCCATTTTTTTAAATGCATCTTAACATTGGTCTGTCAGTACCGATAGAGCCCTGACCGCACCCCTTAGTGTCCAGGCTGTGGCTGTAAATATGCGTGCAAGCTGGCCCTTCTGAGATGCGGAACCGTTTTTAGAAGATTCCTTGGTTTGCAAGTAGCCCCAATGTCGCAGCACCCACCGTGGTTTTCTTACCGGCATGATTTTGTATTCTCAGCGCACAAACTGCAGGGTCAAACCAAACAATGCCTTATAAATGACGCAGCTCAGAGAGACTCAGTGTGTCCCCACACCCTGACGCCACACAGCCTCCAGCGAACGAGACGCCACGTCTCGCTTCCATTTTGCAGTACAGGGATTTCTTTCTTCTGCCTGATGTAAATAGAACACAAAATCGGAGCAGGAGTGGGCTTGACCCGTTTTGTAACTGAATGATCCTACAAGTAGCCAATGCTCTGTTTACAGTGCCCAAGTCCCCCGAGACTTCCCTCCCGTCCCCTCCAAGTTCCCGGCCCCACCCCAGCAGCTAAGGTGAGGTGGGGTGAATTTTATGAGATTTTGGTATTTTCCCTGCAAGTTAGAACCCTACATAATTCATTGTTAGAGTAAGTTACTAATTCCAGCTGAGACACCTTTCTCCCTCGAGTGCAGGAGTTTTATGGCAAGAAAAGTGTTGATCAAAACATTATGAAATATCTGCCTGGTGCCCCACCCCCAGCCTTGGGGAACCTGGAACCACCCAGCAGGCAAAACCCAGCTCCCTTCTGAGCTAAAGAATCTAAGTGCTCTGAGAGCCCCTGTTCCCTTCCGTGGGGGGAGCAGCTCCCCATAGGGGCACAGTGTCCCCGGATATGGAGCCGGTCAGGACTGGCTTTGACTGCTGCTCCTGCGTGAGGCCATGGAAGTGTGTTTTTGCTTGCTGCCTGACCCCAAATGCTCCCCAGCCTTGGAGAAGAAGGCTGTGTCAGAGGAAGGAGATAAAATAGAAGGAAACAGACCAATCCCTGGTCCGTTATCAAAATAGCTGCAGGGTAAAGGAAATCGGGGAGGGTGAGGCTGGAAGAGCAGTCCCACGTTTGCTTTGGAACCAGCCCGTCTTGTGCTCACACTGTGAGGATATCATGCCCAGAACGAGCTATCCGAAAAAGGCAGACGGCTAGGGGGTCTGGGCAGCCATGTGGCCTGCTTACATCGCAGTGGTCTGGAGTCCAGATTAGGGAGCTGCTCTGTATTATTGTTGGGCTTCCTCCTTGCAGAGAGAAGCAAGCAAGGTCAAGTTTCCTCCTTGGGGGGAATAAATCAAGCCACATCCTAACGGCGAAATCAATGAAAAGGAAGTTTTTCCAGGTCACCAGCTCTGAGCTTAGCTAATTTGTTTCATAGGTTCTGGAAGTTTTCCAAAAGGTCAGAATTTCTTTATTATAATGGTGTCCACACCACCTCCCTCCCAGATGTACACAATAATTACAGAGGATTTCATTAGAATGGCCAAGAAGAGACAGAGGCTGTTCTACCTGCTGCGGCCCACCTCCCCTGACGGGTGTTCATACATACCTTCGTGGCCGGCACCGCTGGGGTGGAAATTAAAATAAGTCGGTTCAAGGACAGAGGGAAGGAACGAGCAGAAACCAAAAACCGCAGTTAGGGAGAAATCTCAGGCATCTGGCATCGCACCTCTCCTCCAGACCCATCACTGAATTCGGGACCTTTGACGCCGCAGGACAAAGGTTGAGCCCTTGACCATGAACTCAGACCCAGAGAGAGCCGAGTGGCCACACGCCCACCCCGTCCTCACACATTCTTGCCCACAGGACTGTCGTCTGTGCTCCCAGTGTTTCTCGTGTATTTTATATTCATGACGTTCCCTCTGCAGACCCCTTTCTCTGTACCTAATAAACTTTAATAAGTGGAAGTGCTTCTGGCCGTTTCCTTGTTGAAACCTATCCGCGGCCACCGGTACTGAGCTCAGGATTAGGAAGGCTTCTAAGAAAGACAAGAGCAAAACCCGTCCCTCCACAGGACCCAACAACACTCGCTGTGGCATTCTGTTAGAATGCAAGCCTTCCTGTTCTTGAGCTGACATTTCTGATTTAAACCACAAGGTCATAGTTTTGTCCAGATGTTTTCCCGGTGCTCGTAAGCTAACTAACAGGTATTTTGAAAAACCAACCAAGGGAAAAAGTTCCTCAAATGCATTTAAAAAAGAAATAAAGGAGGTAGCACTCTATTTATTATTTTGTTAACCATAATATGGGTGAAGAGTATCAGTTTTAAATTCCTCTGACTTGTGTTAAAATGGAACAACTTTCAAACTAAAGTACACTCAGCACCCCCCAACTTAGCACACCCCTGAGAAAATCTCTTATATGAGCAGTTTATAGGAGACTCATCCGAGGGTACATTTCGGTACTTTCAGGTGCGCTCTGACACGTGGCTCAAGGGGGCGGTGGGCTGCCTGCAGGTAAGCTGGCTCAGGGGCGAACATAATCCGAAACACTGTTTTGCCTCTTACAAATTTACCGATATCAATTACTTAGCCAGTCTGTACCTCGGTTTCCTCACCTGTAAAATGGAGACCTAGGTATGTACCTGAGCACATTGTGGTGGAGGTAGATTCAGTCACGTCACAGCCCGTCAAGCCATTAACCCTTGGGTCACAACAGGCCCAGGAATGGGCACACCCGCCCTCTGGGAGACACCCAGCTTGCTGATTATAAGCTCAGTCACAGAGCTCCTGCCGGCTGCAGGCCAGGCGGTCTGTTGATGTTTGCTGAGCTGCCCAGACCAGCTCTGCCGTTGGAAAGCCAGGAGAGTGCTGTCATTAAAATTCATAGATGTCCTCGAAATAAATCTCACCTAGAAACTAATTTCCAAGTTAGCTGCTACACACGTTGCATCCAAATTAGTTCAGGACCTGGCTTGTTTTATCCGGTCTCTTATTAGTGAAGACACAGATAAGCTCTGTGAGGACCAAAGGAGTCAGTCTGGGCAGAGGAGAAAAGCAAGAGTCCAGGATAACTGACGAAGTGGACGAGGAACTTCAAAGCCCCTGCAGTGGAGAACTGGAGTGGCCTTCCTTGGAGAGTTCAGGGGACAGCGGTGGAGCCTGCAGGGTGGATGGAAGAACTTAATGGGATGAGGGCAACTTCCAGCCCCAACAGGCTTTGGCTTCCTTCACGAATCTGTTATGTTGTGGGTTGAATTGTGTCTTTCAAAATGCCTATGTTGTAGTCCTAACCCTCTCAGTACCTCAGAATGTAATCTTATTTGGAAATTGTGTCATTGTAGATGTGATTAGTTAAGATGAGGTCATGCAGAAGTAGAGTGGACCCCCCCAACCCATAATGACTGGTGTCCTTATAAAAGGGGAGATTTGGGCACACACACATGCACTTGACATTTTGTTTTTTTACAGTAGCATCCTGATGAGTATGAGGTGGTATCTTATGGTGGGTTTGTATTTACTTTTAAAGAGTGGATTTATCCACAGAATGGATAAATGGAGAAAACTACAGACCCGATTGGGTTTTCTGAAGATTCAAGTCAGAGAAATATATATCCCCTTTCACACATTTTCTATGTTGTGACTGATGCCCACGTGTATTCATGAAACACAAGATAGAGAAGAGGCCAGCAGGCATTCCTTTTAGCATTTTCTTTATTGTATGCTTGCCATGTTTAGTGACAATTCCAAGGACAAGCACTGGATGGGGAAGTTATCTGGCTTGTAGATACTCGTACAAAAGGCTGTTAAGACCACACAGTCAGTTCCCGCTGCAGGAAGTGAAGATTTTCCTTTTTATTATTCCCAGCCAATAGCATTTTCCAGCTCACGCATTTACGTTCTCATAACATGGCTGCAGACATGTCCATTTTCATTCCCATCAAAAATCTGCATGTGACCTTTCGAGATGTTTGAAGCCAAAAGATAAAGCGCGTTTGACACAAACCACAGGAGGGGAGCGGGGCCCCGTGGAATGCAAAGCCAGGGCTGCAGGGAAGCCCAGTGTAGATCTGAGACATATGTGTCCGTGACCCGCCGCTCCTCCTCCCCCTTCATACGAGAATGGCCAGATGGGTTCCCCTCCCCTTTCCTCCATGGGCTTCCTTCCTAAAGCTGAGAGCTCAGCTGCAGACCTTCCCCCAGAATGACCTGTCTGCTCCTCAGGCAACACTGCAGTTAGTGGTTTCCTGACACTATCGAGCCACCTGGCTTCCCTGCTAGGCCAGAAGCGGCTGTGTCACACGTCACACCTGTACCACTGTGGGGTGACATCAGTTAGGGAGCAAAGTCGTTTACCTGATCATTCTTTTTTACACCTAATCAATTCACCCAATAATGAAGGAACCTCACAGCTAGTATCTGACAGGCATACCCCTACTCTAGATGGCTTGTAAGAAAGACTTGCTAATTGTTAAGACTGTGTCTTATGTTATTGGGCACTAAAGGAATCACCATCATTTCAAGTAGATCCTTACTCTAGCTAAAGCTCCAAACTAGCTCCAAGAATGAGGAGAACTATTAATACTTCCGCTCTGTTAATTTACGTTCCCTGGAGCCTTTTCCCTTCCCCCTCCCTCCACGGTAAATCCTTCTACTACACAAGACCAACTAGCTTATGCCTGGTGACAGGGTGGGGGTGGGGGAGAGATTCTGTCCCCATAGCCACGTCTCCTTTCTGCACAAAACATGCACAGTGCCCCCCAAGTCTTAATGGATACACAAATGGTATTCTAGGAAGCTATTCACACACCTTTAAACATGATTTTCATTATTATCTTGAATATTCATCTTCTCCATATTGCTTTTAGAAAAGCAACCCCTTTTGGTCAGACCCCGAATCACATTGGGTATCACAGACATGTCAGGTCAAGAAATTATCCATGTAGTAATAAACATTTTTCAAAAGCAGAATCTGTTCAGAGCACTTAAAACAAACATTCCCCAGATAAGAGTCACTAGAAGAGAGTACAGCCGCATCCGCAGACTCTTTGCTCTCTCATCTATCCCCACGCAACCCCATGTACAAAGAATCTGTCCACTGCTATTATGGGGTTCAATGGTACACAGACCACCTCTCTGCCTGATGGAAGAGGCCCTGTTCAAGTTCTGCAAGCCACCGAGGGCTGCTGCGCCCTCTCGTGGTCACACAGGGGCATCACAATTGGGATATTCGCGTTAGCCCAGACAACTCGCAATTAGGGGTGGCCCTTCCCTGAAGTGCTGGACTGAGGCCAGTGCCCCCTATTGGAAGCAGCCGATGTGTCTCCTACTGCACCATGGCCGAGTAATGGCATAAGGCTGGCTGGGTTACCCGTGACCTCTGGCCCATGGTAATAAAAGCAGGCCTCTGTGTAATTTATTCTCACTAGGATTCCTTGTGGTCAACCCCCGAATCAGGTTGGATATCACAGACACGTCAGGTCTGATGGAATGTTTCCACCGTAGTTGGAGGTGAGACCTTGTTCTGACATTTTAGAGTGGCTTTCTGCATCATCTTGTTTTAAATAAATAACCACTCTGTGGGTGGGCTGACAAGGCGATAAGGTACCTGCATCATTCTGGAACCCCACCCTTCCCCCCTTAGCAGCCGTAGACAGACACTCTCAGAATGTCAGCTCCACAGTGGAGGAGACCCGAACCGGGACCAAAGGCTCAGCAGCTACACACCACCAGACACGGCTGCTGCTGACTCTGTCAGCTCAGTCTCCCGGATCTCACCCCTTGTTTGTAATTTTACCACAGAATTTACGAAACCACCAGTCAAGAAGCTCAGGGTGCTCTCATGTCTATACTCTTAAAGGAGAGTTGGTAGGAAAAAAGACATGCTCCAATAAAACCTGTGACCCTCACTCAGCTCTACACTACACTGCTTCTAGAAGGAGTCACTGGGAGTAAGTAGGAGGCTGTTTTCCCACTAGCTGGTATATCACCATACTCTCCCATTAATGACCTCCGCTCCTGTCCACTCCAAGAGTGGTTGCACATTTCAACAGCTGGAGGTGAGCACCCCCACCGCCACCTGCCCACCTCAGCTACCGTCTGAAGGCAGCTAGCAGGACATGCATGGAGGTGGGGGAGGGGCATGGGGAAGGACCGGGAATAGCCAGTTGCTTCTTACACAGCTTTGTGGGATGTAACAGGCTGGGCAGGAGGGTGAGGGCTGGACTGTTACCCTGGAGTGAGATGCTTCTACATCCATCTGTCACCTTCTTGCTCGCTCTCTGTGTCCCCAGTGCTGAGCCCATCTGGTCTCTCCCTCGCACGCTTTTCTGTGCTCGGGTGGTAAGTCAAATCCTTCATGCGAACACAACGTTGGAAACGAATCTGTCTAATTAAAGTCTCTGCTGAGATAATGCTGTGGCTGTTCAGACTCCAGCCACTTGAACTAGAATCACAACAGGCCAGTTTCCCCTTTTCCTTCCCTCATTAACTGAGAGCTTCACAGCTTTGGGGGGGGGGAATCTAAGCCAAGGGGCTATTTAATTCATCCTAAACCAGATGCCTGTGACCAGGCCCGGGATCATGTCTACACGAGGCCGCACCCATGTGGCGGGTGTGCTACAGAGCTGGGTGAACCTAGTGCCTCCGGAGAGATCCTCCGGCGGTGACTCAGGGAAGTCACAGCGTGGCTGCCTCCGAATCTGTACCAAATCTGTAACGTGGGCAGGCTCCAGCTAACAGGTGACCAGCTCTCCCGCACGTGGGTCCACGGCACACAAGCACAGGGCACAGGAATCGGGATGGAGCCGGAGCTGGACAGGACCCCTTTAGTCCTTCCCATTGGCTGTGTCCCTCAGAAGACACCCCTGGAGACCTTCAGCACTACAGACACACCCTCATGTTAAGGGAGGCTGGGAACTCCTCCCACGAGGGCACACACTAGACCCTGCGCCGGACAAAGAAAGGCCTTTTGTCAAGCTGAAAGAAATTGTTACTGAGAGAAAGAGTGAGACTTCAAAAGATTTCGCTTTCCCACAAACTCAGCACCGTGAAGCCTGCCTTCCAAGGCTTGTTGGGCTCTCGTCTTGCCCAGGAAAGGCTAATGCGTCCGTCATCACCAAAACACAGTGATGGCAGCTTAAAATCCACAACTAGTCAAACAGTCGAACAAGAGGCGCATGAGGTACGTGTCACACTGCAGAGGAAGGGGACCACTGGTGGGGGGGGTGTTTTTGAGGTTCGAGGCAGATCACACACAGGTTTACAGTTTGATTCGGCTTCAGAAAAGGCGGCCACAGCAGAACTTTCTCATTTTACTCAAACAGGAGAGCGGTTTGTTTTGCTGGTAATTTAGTAAGGTGGGAAATTTTAAATAAGAAAGGGCAAGGGCAGTGCCTACTTCATTTAAAGAACTTAATCTCCGTGTCCACGCAGTCATAGAAAAGGTCCCCCACCTCGGCGGGGTCCAGGGGGTCGGAGCCGGTCAGGATTTCTTCCATGGCTTCCAGGCCTTGCTTCTCCAGGTCCAGCATGGTCTTCCTCAGCTTGCGACCCTGCTCCTGAGGAGGGACAGGAACAGCGGGGGGGGGGGGGGTCACTGCAATGGACCCTGAGGACTGCCCGCCCTCTTCAGTGTTTCCCACATGACCACCACAGGGGGCTTTCTAGAATACCAGTGCGGTGATGTCACTGCTCTGCTTAGAATACTTATGTGGCTTCCTGCCGCCTTCAGGACGCAATCCTGGGGGACATTCCTAGAAGGCCCGTTGTGACATAGCAGGCTCTTCCTTGGTCATCTCTTGCCACTTCCCTCTTTATGTACCAGAGCTCCGGGTGGGGCAGGGGATTTGCACTTTGAAGAATGACTTCCTTTTAACTGGGAACTTGAGACTCTTCCTTTTATTGTCATAAAATATTTAGACCATAAAATATACCACCTGAACCATTTTAATGTACTATTTAGGGGCATTAAGTACCTTCACGTTGGTGTGCAACTCTACCCACCACCAGAACTTTTCTGAACACTCAGGTTTTTTTTAATGTTTTAAAGTGTAACCATCACATAGGAGTCTGTGCTGCCGAAAGGATACAAGGACTTGTAGAAAGCAGGAAGGCAGCTGTCCCTAACAGAACTGTGCATTTCCATGGTTGCTAGGTAAACAGTAAACGAAAGAGGGCTATTCTTAGCCCACTGAGTTCTAGAATAACCTCAAAACTATAGGGTTCGTTTTATTTGGTTCGTTTCAAGAGACTGGGTGAGGAAACTCCCCCCTTCCCACCCCCACCCCCATACGCTGCTAGGGCCTTGGAGCCCAGAGTTTGGGAAAGAGACGTGAGGGAGCGGAGGAACGTGCGGAGCCCGTTCCCGGCTTTCCTGGCTCCGCGCTTTCCTGGCTCGGTTCTCGCCGCCCCCGCAGCCCTCCACGGGCCCGCCGCCAGGCTCACCTGGCCGCTCGCGATGACGGCGCGGGCCCACTCGTGGGCCTTATACAGCTCGTGCCGACGGTCCGGCTTCTCCTGGAACCGAGGCTCCTTTTTGGCAGGGTCTTCATCCCCGAAACTGGGAGACTGTGCTTTGGGGACAAGTTTGACATCATCAACAAAGATGAAAGGCTTGAATATGGACCTGGAGAGAAAGGAGAGGTGCTTCCTTCAGCCGGACTGGGCTTTGCGGACACCCAGAAGCTGTCCCTTCATCACGCAGACATTCCCTGAGCCGACTCACGGGGGGTGGCGGTGGCGGGTGGGTGCATGCCAAGAGGGACACAACTGCGTATTTTAGTAAATATTTTAGTGAAACTAACTGCCACTTATAAGCTGCAATTTCTTCTATTTACAGCTGAGAGACAGCTAAACAGACCTGCTCTGTTCCGGGAAGACCACTTGAGAGGCCCCTTTCAGCTATGTAAAGGAAGGCAAAGAGCAGAGTGAGCAATGGGTGCTCTATTCAAGCAGAAAGAGGGCTGCCTTGCTCCGCCCGGGTTGCGGGAAGCGGCCTCCCGGGAAGGAAGGCTCCGGGACCCCACTCTCTCTCTCACTCTCTTTTAGGTTCTTCCTTATTTGACAATTTTTGAAATATCTCTGACAGACTCAGGGATACAGATGACAGATGAAAGGCAGACAAGCAGAAGGCTGGCTCTGTCAGGGGTGGGCAGCCCTGGGCACAGCAGGTGGCTAATGCAGAACTCTGAGTCAGCTCTTTTGGAATGATGGATGTCTCTTAGAGAAAACGGCTGTGTGTGTGTGTGTGTGTGTGTGTGTCTGTGTGTGTGCGCGCGCGCGCGCGCACCTGTGCATACCCGGGCACATGTCATCACACACACCTTTCCTCTCGACCCCTCCAAAGCCTGTGAGGGAGTGATGCTTTCATCGGGAATCCTGTCACTTCGTTTCTGAAACCTCAGGCATTACTTACTCCCTGTCCTGGAGCTGTCCTGAGACCCTGGCCCCATGGGGGAGAACCATGGCACGGAGAGGCCACAAGGGGAACAACAGCCTGGCAGCACCCACGTGCTGGGCTGCAATCCTGGGTCTGCCAGACTCATGACAGTGGAAGCAGGAATCTGGGCTGGGATTCAGAATGGGGGTGTGAGTCCTCTCACCACCTCTAACCAACCGTGGGCTCACATTCTCCTCCTCTGTCTTTCATCTGGACTAAAATTGTCTCTATGGTCCCTTCTAGCTCCTAAACCCATGATGGCGAACCTATGACACGCATGTCAGCACTGACACACGTAGCCATTTTCGATGACACGCGGCTGCATACCAGAGAAGTATGGGGCCGCATGCCGAGAAGGACGTTTCATCCTGACTCCTGCATGGCCAGGGGCAGCAGCCGAGGATAAAACATTTGCTGTAGTGTAGACACTCTGTGCCGGAGGTCTGTAGGCCAAAACAACACAACTCCGGCACAGAGCGTCTAGTTCTGGGACTTCCGGTTAGGCTGTTTTTCTTGAAGTGACATATCACCCGAGTTATGCTCAGTTTTTTGGCAAATTTTGACAAACTAAGGTCAAAAGATTGCCCATCACTGTCCTAAACCTATTGTATTCTTTCTCTTTCTGTGTCGTGCAGCCTGTGAACTTGTGACTCTGACTTCAGGAAGTTCACGGTGAGAAGAGCCATGGTCTTCTGCATCCAGTATATAGGATGACCGCATAGTAAAACATCAGAATATTCTATTTGATGGGACTTCACACCCACCCTGCACTCACTGGAATATGGAGGTTAGCTCAACACCAATAAGGTGTCTGGTGGCTTTCCAAGACAAGAGGCACCATATGTTTATCCCTCAGTTTTATTTTTAAAAATAAATAATAAACATTCAAAGGTTCCCATAATATTCTAAAGCTCTCCAAGGATTTCCCCCCTAAAGTCTATAAGGAAGTCCACATCCTCAACCACTAAAAACATGGAGCGTAGATTTGTGGGGTAATTGAAGGCAGAATTTTTGAGATTGAATAAATACAACTACTGCTGATAATAAATCACAATCATACTACTATTTATTTAAACCAGAAGCTGGAAGTCATCGATAGTTTAGGCTCAGAAATATGTGTTTACGTATCCAGAAAAAGGGGATGTGGACAACTCAGTGGTCCCCAAACCTTCTGATTTCTTGGCAATCCTTATAGGACATCACATTAAAGTCCAAATAGGTGAGGAGACTCTCTGGCATTTAGTCACAGATAAACCTCAAATGGTGGCTTCTTAAACGCCACTTGATTGAATGCAGGCCAATTAAAGGCCCAGAGGGATGACAGGACTTGACCAAGGTCACATACCCAGCCAGTAGCAAAGCTGATACTGCCATTGGTTGTGCACACCCCTCCCAGCCCAGCCGGGCAGGGCAGGGCATACTCATCCCACGTGTGGGGCACCCCCCCCCCGCGTGTCCTGTGGCTGTCTCTGACACAGAACATAGATCTGTGGGCTCCAGCATGATCATTCTGCTCTGTCCTACGGGTTGCCTCTCAGACCAACCTTCAGAGAAGTAACCTAACGAAGAGTTCACCCTGTTCACTCAGCTCCTCCACCGTGTGTTGTAACGTGAATACAAGACAACAGGCTGAGAGGGGGCAAATGCTTCCAGTGGCAAAGGACAGCCCAGCAGCCAGTTAATGAGGGGGCTTGCAGGTCCCTGAACTACTCTAAAGGACCCTTGTGGAGGACAAGGAAACAAAGGAGACATCAGGAACACCAAACGAAACCACGTTACTATGACTATCAGCTTTCACGGCAACAGATCTAAGGGCCAAGGCACAAGGTCTGATGACACGCAGCCCTGCGTGGGCTTCCCAAGCCTGTCTCATACAGCTGCCAATCCTAGCCTTGGGCCACACTATGAGCCACAGCCAAGAAACATGCTCCACTGGAGGCCTCTGCCTTATCTGTTGTTTTTTTCCCCTAAAATTTTGTGATGAATGCACCAAGCCAGTGTAAAAAAAAAAAAAAAAATTCCATGTTCCTCCCATTGGTTTTCCCATTTAGAAGGAAAACAAAATTATCATGAGAACCACTAACATTTTATAGTATATCATAATTTTCAAAGTGTTTGCGTTTAATTCCCATGGTACCCCTATTCATTCATTCATTCATTCATTCATTCAATCAGTCCTTCCTTGCTTTCTTCCTTCCCTGAGTAAATACGTGTTGAGTGTTGACAGAGACTGTTCTGGGTACTGAGTTTACAGCAATGAACAAGACCGGGCAAAACCTTCTGTCCCGTTTTACAGATGAGATGACTGAGGCTCACAGAAGCTGAGAGCTTTGTTCAAAGACTCATTCCTCATGAGTGGCAGAGTAAGAACTAAATCTTCTAAAGCCAAGGTCAGTATTTTCCCCACTACCTCTCACTGCTATCTCATTCTATTGGTTTATTTATATACGCCTTGTGCTGCCGCAGAAAAAGAAAATACTTTTTTGTGCTTTGGGATTTGGAATCTTAACGTCGGTGCCAGCCCACACTTCTGGCTTCAAACGAGACTCTGTTCTTACTGAAGAAGTTTCAGGAACTCCCCTGGGGGCTTAGCCAGGCTTGTCCCATGCCCCAGCGGCCCCCACAGGTCCCCTGAGGGCTATCTGGCACAGAGAAGAGCAGCACACAGGGTCCCCAGGGAAAGAACGTGCTAAACCTGGAACTGATCTGGAAAGAATTTAGAATAACCAGTTTCTCTCAACTGCAAGTGTCCCTCTGGTCCACCTATGACTCACTGTGAGTCACTCTCATCACTGAATCAAGGTCACACCTGAAAGCAGAATTATCAGGAAGCGTCGTTTCCATTTAGAATAAAGAAGAGTAATAGGGCTGGATCCTGATGCTCTGGGGACACTTTGAAAAGTCAAACCTATTGTCCCTGGCCGGGTAGCTCAGTTGGTTAAAGTGTTGTTCTGACACTGCAAGATGCCAGGTTCTGGGTTCATCTCCAGTCAGGGCACATATAAGAATCAACCAATGAATGCGTAAGTAAGTGGAACAACAAATCAATGTTTTTTTCTCTCTCTCTCTCTAAATCAATAAATTAAAAAATGTTTAAATAATTTAAAAAAGTAGACCTGACTTGTGGTGGCACAGTGGATAAAGCATTGACCTGGAATGCTGAGGTCGCTGGTTCAAACCCTGGGCTTGCCCAGTCAAGGCACATATGAGAAGCAGCTACTACGAGTTGATGCTTCCCGCTTTTCTGCCCTCCCCCTCTAAAATCAATAAATAAAATCTTTTAAAATAATAATAAAGTAAAAATGTAGAATAGGAGAGAGGAGAAAGACGGTGTTGGAAGGCTTCAGAATGAAATTGGAGGGGGGTGCTATTTTGCATTGGGCAAATGTGCAGGCTCTTTCTGCACAGCTTCTGGGGCTGCATTTACATAAACGAAAGTGTCTGAGACCCATAATGTTGTCTCTAATAACAAAAAGGGCCACTTGTCCCTAACATCTAAATTAACAAGATGAGACAGTCTCAGTTGATCCAATTTAGCCTCTCAGGCTTAGGACGCTAGGAGAAGAAAGAAACCACACACACACACACACAGCAGGTCACCAACTCTTTGCCACTAGTTAAACTACATGAAATACCCTATTTTCCTAGAACTTCCTATTTTTTATTTCCTAGGCTGAAGTACACAGCTTAATATAAGCAGGGAAATGGATTGGGAAAGAGCCTTCTAATATTTAAAATGGCAAATGTTTAGATTCTCTCCCCCTCCTGGTTTATCCATCCTGTATGTTGAGTATTTGTGTGTTTTCCAAGGTGTGGGAACTGCTCAGGCATGTGCTGGTTTGACAACTATATCTCTGAAAAAAGTAATAAGCCCTGGTTCATGGTGTCTGCCAATTCCAGTGGTATAAATACTGTAGTCCATTTCAAGCTACTGATGTGACCTCCCTGAACACAGAGTCAGGAAGGACACACATAGTCAGCTCTCACTGGCTCCAATGCACTACAGGACTCTAAATTTTACAGCCTCAAAATGCAAAACTATCTCTCTGCCTTTCCCTCTCTGATTCTTCACATCAGTGAAGCTTTAGCAAGTACTGGCTTCCAACTGGGAATGGTTTCCAAAGGTCAGAACTAGAGCACAAAAGCCATCCAATGTCAACAGATGAATGACCGAGGTAGCAGCTGATACAACAGAATATGGATACGATGGACTTTTCGATAAATGAATTCAAGTTCTTTTGCATTTCCCTCTATATCTCTAACTCCAACTTTTGCATCGCCTTCCAATTCTCAAACTTACATAGTACCTGGTCCTTGCTTGGAGGTGAGGGAAGACAATAAGGGAGGGAAGGAAAAGAGAACGAGGATGTGAGAACAAGTTGTTTCGAGAAAAATCTATAATTAATATAATACGGTGAGCAAAGGGCAGAGCAGTGCCGGAGGAGAGAGAACAATAGGCAGATTGTGTACTTCAGCTTCTACCATTAATTGGGAGGGATAAATCATACAGTCCTGCTCTTTGATCACAATCTTTTATAAGTGCACCGCTCTGAAACAGCTTCCTCAAAACAGATCTCTAATGTTTCTAGTCTTAACAGCAGCCAGCTAAAATGCCCCTAATTTTACTCCCTAAAATCCCAAGAATAGGTAATTATGCTCCTGCTGACAACATACAAAATGTTGAACACGCCCAATTACAGAGGAATACTGGAATGTTGAATGGGGGTGGGGGGAGCCTCTGAATTCTGCAGTCACAGTAAGAAACGCAGCTCATTGAACCACAGAGGATAAAAATGAAAGCCTTCCCAAAAGCTCTTCATCTTCTTTAAGGTCTTTTTTAGTTAATTTTTACCCATGAATAATTTGCTTTTAAAGTTACTTGAAATTTTTTATTTTAAATATTTGAAGCTTGTTTCCCAACCTGTCTCTTTAATTGTGTTAGGCCGTGCACTTCAGCCCAGGAAACAGAACCCCCTTATTGCAGGGTCCCGGCATCCCCGGAGGCCTGTCTTCCGAGCAGTTAGATCAGGTGTCTGACCCAGGGAAGTCGGGGGGTTGGTCCAGTCATTCTTCGGCTCAGCCCTCTCCCTCAAAGGCTCCTGTTCTCCAAAGAACAATGTCCAATGCCTTGGCAGAGCATTCTAGATGCTTCCAGTGCCCACCGGTACCCCTGCGGGCCAGCCGCGGGTGTTCACAGAGGCTGGTGAGCCGCCAGCATCGGGGGATGAGCTTTTGTGTCTCTCTGCTTCTTTGCACACGTATCCTCTCCCCAGAATGTCATTCCTCTGTGAGGACCTCCTTTCTGTTGTCTCCTTTGTGCACATTTGGTCTCTAGTACCCCTAAAGTACTATACATGGTACACAGAAGGTGCTTAATAAGTACTCGTTGAATGAATAAATGAATGAATGAAAAACTAAGAGTAGCTTATACCAAATTTAATAGTCAGGTCCTGCTAAAACTATCTGTTGAAACTGGCAGTAGCATAAAACAAGAGGCCCACACCTCCTCAAAATAATCAAAGTAATATTGAATGTAATTTAAAAATAACATTTTTTGTTAAATGAGGTCCAACGAGCACAGAAAAGTAGGAACTAGTATTATCGCCACTGTACAGTACAGAGACGGAGGTTCAGAGATGTTAGGTCACTAACCCAGCTACTAAGTGCGGTGGAATTCAAACTCCTGGCAGTTTCTAGAGGCTGTGTTCTTAACCACTGTGCAATACTACTTCTTTGCTGAAGTCCAGGGGCAGAAAGCAATCCCTAAATATACAATGTCTACAAGGATCGGCCAGTGCACTTGAAGTTGCTTCCATCTGCTTTGCCTCTGGGCCATCGTTCCCTCTAACTCATAGGAACTGGTTGTTTTGATAAGTCGTGGGCGTTCCTGTGATTTCTCTGTCTCACTGAGTCTTGTTTATCTTTACCCCACCACCACCACCACCACCTCCATCTAACAACACAATGCCTGGCCCATGACAGATACTCAATACGTATTTGCTGAATTTAAAACAATTTGATTCCATGACTTTGATGAGTGCCTGCGTGGCTAAAGCCAAGAACATCCCTTAATTGAAGCTCTTCGTGCTGCCCTGGCCACGTGGAGCACAAACAACACGGCTTGGCTACACAAAGGCAGCGCACGGACTTAGCGCATGCTCGGTGGACGAGCTCTCAAGGGGAGCTCGCGCTTTCTGCTTACACGACTGTGTCTCAGACGAACCTGGTAGGGTCTGGGGTCCCAGTGAAGTAGTGGATGCACGGCGAGCTTCTGCTCTGGGGCAGGACGGACACGACACTGGCGGTGGTGAGGAAAGACTCGGAGTCTATGCAGACACCACTGGCTTTGTCCCGTAAGATGTCGATCATTGTCTGCACAGTGATGCTTTCTGTAAAGACAGGGAGCGGGGAGATAAAACTCTGGCAGGTTGCTAACCCCGACCCATTCACTCTTGTCCCTTTTTTGTGACAGAGCTTCTGAAAGTGTAGCTGGCAACATACCTGCCTCACCACGGACCATATTTCCCAGCTTGCCTTGAGGCTTGGTATGGCCATGAGATAAATTCTGACCAGTGGGAGATAAGCGGGAATGATGTATGCAACTTCTTTGTTACATCTGTGAAAAGGAGTGCTTGCCCCCCATGTTCCTGTCTCCCCTCTAGCTGGCTGGGAGATGCCAGCCAGTGGATCCCAAATGGAAGCCATGTGAGAGGCAGAGTGACCTACCAGCCCTGGGCTATCCATGTACACCTAGAATCCACCACGGGAGAGAAACCGACTTCCGTTTTCTGTAATCCACATTATTTCAGGGCCACTTGGATACAGCCCTTAGCAATGCCTCCCCCAGTGCAGAAACACACGAGAATGATACCCGTGAGAAGGTATATGGAATCGATGCACAGTCCACCAAGCAAGCTCTCTTGTACACCCTTACTGGATCAGAGCAATTCTGTATTTAGAGGGTGACCTCTCTGCAGCGGGAAACATGCACAGAGAGGTATTTAGACTAGTCAGAGTCATTACGACTCAGCCTGGCTCCAACTGTAGATAAACAGACAAGGCTTTGATTCCAGTTCTACTTTTTCCCCTTCCACTATTCTTAAAGTCTGTGCTCACAACGATCGACTCAAAGCATGATTTAGGGAGAAGATACCTTGAGGCTTATCAGCACAGCTCACATCATCTTCGTAAGCCTGTTTAGACATGTCACTCCTAAAAATACTACCAGTACGTCCTTGATTTCAACTACCCGGTGTTCACACTTCCTCACTGTCTCATACATGAGTTTATTGAGTTGAACCAGGATCTAGGGACTTGATAATGTCTCTTAAGTCTGTCTCAAACTCTGCCTCTCGTTCCCCTCTACATTGTAGTCGTTGGGCCATTTCTTCTGTAGAGTTTCCCAGTCTCAGTGCTGCAGATGGCATCCCCTTGGCACTACTTCCTGTGTTTGCCCATTCTTTGTATTGACCGTAAATTAGGAGCCGGATTGGGAGACGTCATCAGATTTAGATTCGAGGTTTCGGCGGGACAACTTCGCACATGGTGCTGTATACTTCCATCAACCTACTGTTGTTTCTTTTTTAATTTAAACTTTGAGGTATTTTTAAAGTTCCCATTTTTAAAAATAGATGCTTTTGCACCTTCTTGCCCAATATATAGTTCTAAGTTCTACAGAGAAAGTCTTAAAATGTTCTTCTAGATTAAGGGACAGCAAAGTTCTTCTTAAAGAACCAGATAAATATTTTAGGCTAACAGGCCATACAACCTCTGATGTAACTTACCTGTCACAACCGCTCAGCTCTGCCTCTGTCTCACAGAAGCAGCCGTAAATACATGGATGTGTGCCAATGAAATTTTAGTTAAAAAACAGGTGGCAGACAGCAGGTCATAGGTTTGCTGGCCCCTAACCTAAATGACCCAAGGTTTGCCTTAACAAAATATATGTACCACTAACAAATATAGAGTGTGGCCACTGAGGTTTATTTGGAAGGGTTATCCAATCATCACATTTACCTAAATATGGGGTCTGACCCAGTCTATAATTGGGTAGAAGACAGAGGACTCAAGAAGAAAATTCAATTCAATAGTTAACTTAATAAATGTCAATGGAACAAAAGCCTATCACAAGCATCACAGAGGCATCTTAAGATGTGTAAAAGACAATACTCCTGCCTCAAGGCCCTGCAGGCCAGTGGGAGGAGAAAATTAGGGAGAAATTCATGCCAAATATACAAATGCTGAAGAAGGCTGCAGTAAGTATCACAATGCCCTTGGTGTTTAAAAGGAGAAACAGCAGGAAATGTCCACGGCGTAGAAAGCATCCTGTAAGAACAAATGCAAGTTGTCATCCTGCCTGACCATCAGGGATGTCAGCACACGTTGGTCTCTAAATCCAAGGTCTATTCTCTACTCTTTCTCTTTGCTTACCTTCCCAAGTGCAGACAGGTTCTCTAGAACAGCGACAAGCCAAAGGGGATGAGAGGGAGAACCACGAGGGATGTGCTAACTCACCTTCTTGCTTGTCTAAGCTGTCTTTGCCCGCGCAGCAGTGTGGATGGTCATCCGCCGGAGAAAAGACTTCGGAAAAATTGAACTCGTCCTCTCCTGTCCACCAGCCTTGACTCTGAGCATAACTCCTGAGCTCAGGATGCTCCGCGTCAATCTTCGTGGTGAGTGAAAGCTGACTGCAAATGCACTTGACTCCCTCTGCAGAGAGTGCAAAGCCCACTTCAGTTGCAAATACACTTTATAAAGGCTCAATCACAAAATGGAAATTTACAGAGAATCTCCCCTGCAACGTGACTCTAACCATAGGGATGAAACAAGTTCCATTTTTGAAAGAGAGAAACAGAACGATTCTTGGTCCTCTTCTGAGATCTCCCAGCAGCTTTGACCATGACAAGCATTATCACATTGTCCGTGAGCAACAGTCACTTGATCTTCATTTCATAATCAAAAGGAAATATCTGAGGCCCCTTCTTCTGGTTAAAAACTCCCAAACCTCTACTACTTAAAAGAAAAGTGAAAGGCTCTTTGAAAGAGGTATTGAGCTACTAACAAGACTTGTGAATGTCGTAAAACATTGAGAACCTTCCTCTTCAATTACTCTTGCTCTACCCCAAGAACACCTTACACCACCACCCTCTGCCCACATACATATGCAATTTTGTAAAACTACAAATATGATACTTCTTCATTCAACTATTCTTTTCAGGTTCCAACATTTAGTAAGAACATACAGGCACTGGTAATGAATGATTTTAAAATAAAAGAATGTACCTGGGATTAGATATGGGTCACATGGGCATGTGAGAAAAACGAGAATTGTTTTTATCATAAAAATGTAATAAGAATAGCTAAACAAGTCTGGAATCAGAAGTGCTCGCTTTCTGAGCCTACTCCATTGTGAAGAATGAGGGTTAGGGCATCAATTCTCCTTGGTGCTGGGAGGGTTGCTTATGGCTTTTCCAAAGCCTGAGGTACCAATACACAGCACAACCTGGCCTCCAAACTTCAAGGTGATGTCCAGCTCACTGCGGAGTTATCACTTAGAGCTTAAAATGAGTCATTCACAGATGCCGCTTCAGGTGAGCACACTGATCTTCTTAATTCTTAGTGAATGAAGTTGGCAGGGAGAGCGCGAGCCCAAACTATAGTCTGCAATAAGGCCAGCACTGCCTGAAAACCGGTTCCTGGAGGCGGAGTCAGGGCTGGCCTGAGTGCCCTCAGTATCTTCTGCTTCACGGATGTACACTTCCAAAATAAGCATTCCTGGCTAAAGTGCTTCGCCATTCATCTTTTTAAGAGGACACCATCTTATTTTTTAAAGATGAATATAAAAAAAATAGATCTGGCCTGAATAAGTGATTTTGACAATATTCCCACTAAGATTTTTTTTTAAAGTCTTGTGAATAACTCCACCAATGTTACTTCCCTAGAGGTCTGATTTATAATAGGCATTTACATCCAAGAATTATATATAGCATTGGAAGGCCAGAGTTCATTAAATCCTGCTGCAATCACACTACTGCTGAGATCAGAGGACATGAAATCAATGAGTCCAAAGGCTGGCGGAGGTTTTTAGAATGTAAATATTTAGTGAAATTCAACATTCATTTTGATGAGATGGGTTTTTAAGCTGTATTCTGAAGTGAGACTAAGCTTTTGAAATGCAGTTGCAGATAAAAGAAGAGTTTTACATTCTACTTAAAAGGAATATGATTGCTTTCCAGCATGGACCAATAGCTTTCTTGATGGAACCATTCGGTAGTAAGACTTCATCCTAGGAGAGTTTATCTTAAGGGAGTTTTAAGTCCCTGCATTTCAGGGGGCTCGGAGGCCTGGTGGGCCACACCGCCTGCATTAGAGTTCTGTAACTACCGGGGAAGTAGGGCAAGCAGGCACACCTGGGTATATGTGGGGCACATGTGGGTGGAGACATGCTCTGAGATTGCTTCCAGGTGCCATTCTGCGCCCTTGCAAAAATGAGAAGGAACCACCCCCGCCTCCAGGCAGACAGAGCCTTCGCACAGCTTAGCCAAGACAGCTAGATCTCTCTGTCTCAGCGTGCAGCCTTTTTTAGGACATGACTCGCCCATGGTCCACAGCAATCCTGATCACTGGACTGCCTTGGGCCACAGTAAACAATAGCCTTGATTCCCAACTATTGCAATAGAAGTCCTGCTTCCAACTCAGCTCAGACGTGGTTCCAGTCACCCCCTTGGGCAGAGATGGCAAACATGTTTCATCCTTAACATCATTTTTAAGGAGCCGGAAGTAACTCCTGGTAAACTCAGTTGAGAAAAATACATAGGCCAAGTACAGCATCAAAAAGAGAAGAGTTCTGCAATCTACTAGTCATGTCTGCCATGGGCACAGAAGGGACAAACTGCCATGATGTGCTATGTATGTCATCCAGTCCTAAGTACTACAGGACGGGCTTCACTGGCCAAGTCTTTCTCAGAATTTGTTAGTCCTTTTGGAAGCCCTTTAACCCACTCTGGGATTCCATCCTGTCCAGAGTACAGGGATTCTGAGGGGATGACACAAGACAGCCATGCCCACCCCTGACACTTCCTCAGAGCTATCCCAGAACGAGAGGCTGCAAGAAGCACAGAGCAGCAATTTACTGGGCAGTAAATCCTTCTGGGCATATACCCTCGTTCTCTGCTGTTCTAGGAACAATGCCTCACAGAGACATGGGCCTATGGGCCCAGAGGAAGTCAGTGGTCCTCACGTAAATCCAAATTCCTCTTTTAGAGGAAGAGTCCAAACACAAAGAGCGACAGGGCTGGGGTGATCAGCGGCAACTTCCTGTTGTACTAACTCACTGACCTATTTGAAGGGAATGGGGGAGGGGGGAAACACCATTGCCTGGGCTGATTATTAGTGTAACCATTTGGATCATGAAACACTAGTAGTCTGAATTGGGTCCTGCCCAGAAAGCAAAGAGGAAAGGTAAGGAGTCTGCTCCCCAAGTGCTGACATCTGTTCACTCCGGGTTCAGGAGACTCCCTTCCCCTCTGGAAGCTGAAAACAGAAGCCCAGAAATAAGGGGCCAGCAGAAAGCTGCAGACCCAGCGCAGGGAGGCCCTGCGGCCGCGGCACGGCTCCTGTAAGCCCGAGCTACATCCACCCCAGCCTCTTCCGTCCGTGGAGCCCCTCCCCACCCACAGCACTCACCAGTGACTTTCTCAGCCGCCCAGTACTTCCCCACGGTCTCGAGCACCCAGGCCTCCTCGCGATCCACAAGCAGGTAAGAGCTTTGGAAGCTGTGGCAGCAGCCGGCGTCTTCATAGTAATTCCCTCCTTGCCCGTGTTCTTCCAACAAGGTGACGATGACATCTAAGGCTTCTTTAGCTGTGGACCCTCTTTCCAAACCAAGCCTGAAGTAAGGAAGCCAGGGGTACACCTCCGTCATTTTGTACCACGGAATTATTACCATAGTAACCAAAGACTGGGATGAGACTGAATTATGAAGCATGCCAACGTGTGTAAATATGTTTAATATGCAGGCCAATGTGTGAACAAATGAACAACACTCTCACACATTCGGTTCAACATCACAGGCGTGCTTTCTGTCCCTGGGCAGCCCCCGCCCACACAGACAGAAGAGTCAGGAACCGGGAACCGGGGGCTGAGGCCTCTTTCCTCATTTCTAGCTCTGCCTCCAGGCACAGCTCTCAACCTGCTTTGCAAGGCTCCTTTTGTTGGCTTATTCTCCCTCTTGCCTCTACCCTCCTGCCTCTGGGAAAAAGGAAATCTCTGCCCAGTCCAGCCTTGTTCTCTATTATTCTACACCAGGTACTCTGCACCAGCCAACTGCTGACCAGAAGCCTTACCGATAACATAAAGTCCATTACAGCATATTTCATAATGTACAGGTATTATATACTGTATTCTTACAATAAACTAAGCTAGAGGAAAGAAAATTGTTATTAAAGTCCTAAGGAAAATACATTTACAGTATTGATTGAAAAAAAAATCCACGTATAAGTGGACACACACAGTTCAAACCCGTGTATCTCAAGGTCAACTGCAATCTTCCATTTTCCCCACCATCAAGGAGTCTGCAAGGGTCTTCTGGGTTCATGACCTTTTGGACATTGAAAGATTCCCAGCCTTCAACCAGAGGGCTAAAAGCAGGAGGAAAACAAGCGGAGTTTAAGTGCTACATTGATTTGGGGGAATGGTGTGGGAAACCTTTTGACTGGTCTCTGTCTACATCCCTCAGCCTTACAGACCTTTCTTCTCAAAACCTTCCCAAATACACACAGTCCATGATAATTTCCTGGCATCACGCAGGGTTGGCTGAGGGCCCTACCCTAGAATTCTGTGCCATTCGTGCGGCTACAAACCTCAGACATCCTCGAGACACGTCTCTCCTGCTGTTAACGTTATCTTAAATTGGTCTTAAAATCTTGTGTTGCTCAAATGTTTGTCTTCTTCCTGCTCCCAGACTAAAATCTCTTAGAAGCTCTTGAGCTTCTTCATGTGCCCAGAGTTCAGCAAAAAGCAGACATTCAATAAGTCCCTGTTGTTTATAAGTTGATAAAAGATACATCAAAGGCTTTGAAGAAAAATTTTAAAATCCTCTTCCATCGTCCCTGACAACTCAACTGTTACAATGGTGACTGATCTCTGCCACTGCTATAAATCCCAGACCACGGATATCACGGGGACTCAAAATGCAAAGTTATACATGAAGCATTAAAAAAAAACACAACACTTTCCATGGTTAACTCTTCTTTTTCAGGGTTTCCATTAAGTGTGGTGGTAAAGATATTGGACAGCTGTGAAAACGTAAGCTCCAAACTCATTGTTATTTCATCAGTTTCATCCTGTTCAACAAGAGAAAACTCATGGCAAATAGGAAGCGTTCTCCTCCCCTCCAACCCAGGGAACTGCTTCTCTAAGTCTGTAAGAACCAGGCACAGTGAAGACGGTGAGGAAGGCACAAAGGTAAATGCTACCTGGGTGTCACTACCAGAGACCTTGCCCTCAGGTGACAGAGGCTGTGGGCCACAGAGGTCTCTGTGTAAATGTGCAATTTCTACCTACAAAACCTACAACATTATGTCTCAAAACATACATGTTGTAGCACATATCGGTACTTGATTGTTTTTTATTACTGAATAATATTCCACTGTAATGTATTATTTTTCTTTCAATGAACTCAAAGTTTATATCAAAGGGCACACGTCTTCTTTGGGAGGATTGTGTTACAAAATATGAGGTTTGGAAGGAGATCAAATCAACCCTCTCCCCATCCCCCACCTGCCCTGGGCAGTTGTTTCAAAGAATCACCGAGCGTACCTGACCAGATCCATCCCCAGTAAGGCTTCTGTCTCGCCGGCTGGTTCCCTGGTATTGATGGCTTCGTTGGCTATGCACACTCCATGTTCATTGGCTCCCATTTCTGCCCCCCAAAGCCAGGCAGGTCTGCTGATCACAATGGCATGGGTCTTGGGAACTTGGTCGATTGAAATGTAAGTACACTAAAAAATGAAGACAGGAAAGAAAGGGCCAGCACCTGTCAGGAACCCACTTAGTCTTCACCTTGGTACTTACACTGAACCACTATGTCGGTTATCAACAGACCAAAAAAATAAACATAAAAGATCTTGGGAACACCGGACTTAAAAACCACTTCAAACAGTGCAGCTCAAAATTCTCCACAATGATTTTCAGTCCTGCCAGTCATTCAGTTTCCCGTCTCTTTGGTTCAAGCCAATCTACCCATAATGCTTACATCCGTCGTGGTCATCCTCTTGAGCTAAGCCAGTGGTTCTTAACCTTTTTTGAGGTACCGAACCCACCAGTTTCATATGAGCATTTACCGAACCCTTCTTTAGTGATAAATAAAATATGATTTTTTTTCCCAAATTCAAGACATAGGTATATGTTTTTTTACTGGTGCACAAAATGAGCCGTGCATGAACATCACCTTGCTCAAAGAACAAAACCAACGAAGTGCATGAACTCACAACAAATTACGGTATTATTTTATTCTGGCCTCCGCGGCAGAGGCTTCTCCAAACCCCTGAGACCGACTCATCAAACCCCTAGGGTTCGATAGAACCCAGGTTAAAAACCACTGAAAGCATTCAGCCAACCTCAGTATTCTGCGGCCAGTCATTTCGGCAGACACAGATGAGTGCCAACATGTCAGACCAACATGGGTATGTATTCTCATTTGCAAAATCCGTCCTCCATCAGTGGTTTTTAAACATTGTTAGTGTGGTACAGAGACCTCTCTATAAGGGAAACATTCCTTAAAAGCCTGACATAGAAAACAGGTAAAAGGGAAATGCTTTGTCTGAAGAAAGGAAGTCCCTAAGATCTCGCAGTGGTCCCTAGGACCATGATGGCGAACCTATGACACGCGTGTCAGCACTGACATGTGTAGCCATTTTCAATGACACGCAGCCGCGTACCAGAGAAGTATGGGGCCGCATGCCGAGAAGCACGTTTCATCCTGACTCCTGCACGGCCAGGTGCAGTAGCCGAGGATAAAACATTTGCTGTAGTGTAGACACTCTGTGCCAGAGGTCTATAGGCCAAAACAACAGAACTCCGGCACAGAGTGTCCAGTTCTGGGACTTCCCGTTAGGCCATTTTTCTCGAAGTGACACACCACCCGAGTTATGCTCGTTTTTTTTGGTGAATTTTGACACACCAAGCTCAAAAGATTGCCTATCACTGCCCTAGGACTTCCTGAAACAGTTTGACAACCCACACGATTGCCCTAGTGGTAGAAAAGAGAAACTGATACCATCTTACACTTAATTGCTCCGTTAAATGTACACTCTCTTAAATATCTGATCCCCTGCCTGTCCCATTTGATCCCCACACTAAGACCATGAAGTGGACACCTCAGAAAACCATTCCAAAGAGGTGAGTTTCTAATGACCGTCGGAACTGCAGTGCGTGGCACGTGGTGTTGTGTGTCTCACTTTCCCAGGGGCGCTGTGTCTTTCCCTGGAGAAATAATGAGCTCATTTGGATCAAACTATTTCTTTCAACGTATCTATAGCCTCGGAACCCCCCCCCCACACACACACACACACAAACGCTCACATGGAAGCACACACACAGCAGACCTGGTCAAAATGTGTCATGAGGCGAACAGAACAGGTGTGCGACGGGGCTAGGGTAACTCGGGGCCTCACCCGCCCCTTCTTCCTCTTCCCTCCTCACCTCGGGCCCACGGCGCAAGTCCCCGGACAGCTAACCTCGGTTATCCACAAGGGGCCTCCTGACTCCATTCTATCTGTGTCTACTGCACGCACTCTTTGTGTAGTGGATACAGTATGGAACTCGGGGCTCTAAACTACACAGAGCACAGCAGCTCTCCAGGGAGGATTTTATCAACTGCAGCAACCATTTACATTTTAAATTAGGAAGCTGAAAGCAGTGCATCAACTGCAGTCTTAGATCTTTTATTCTTTTTTTTTTCTGACTCAAGACCCAATTATATCTGCTGACTGCAGCCCAGGAAGTTCTGCACTGATTTCCCATAATCTCTAAATCACAGGTCAGAGCTGAAATGCACACTCGTGGGTCACGTGACCGCCGGAGCTTTGCGGTCCGGGGCAGACGTCGCTGTGCGCTGGCGATGATATTTCACTTGACAAATATTTGTAAACTGAAAGCTAATTAAATCCGGAGGTTGTCAAGACAACCTGGAGTTTTTCATGGCAAATTGATACTAAAATATACTCTTGGAATGTTTTCCTTTATTCCGTTGCCAAAAGTCATTTCCTTTAAAAAAGAAAAATGATTCTTTTAGAGCAAAACCTGGCCAAAGCAGGAAACAATTAAACTACATTCCTCTGGGTTCACCTATACATAACTGACGTTTATGTCTTAAAATTGCACTCGTTTATGTGAAAGTAGTTCAGGCATTGACCAACACATCCCCAAACCCCTGTGTGCCCTGAGCTCCAGTGACAAATTCTACCCTGGAAAGGAATGAGTAAGTAGGAAAGAATCTCCGCGTCATAAGCATAGATTTATTGTAATTTTTTAAAGGATAGAAAAAAACCCTGAAAATAGGAAATAGGTTTACTTATTTGCCCTCAAATCCATTTTTTCAAGTTTATTTCCATTTCACCAATTATTTATATAGCACCCACCACACCCAAGGCATTTTGTGCTCAGAGCTGCGGGTGGGGAAATCAGTGAGGTGTCCCACCCCCAGCCCTTCCGGCTGAGAAAAGAGAAGGCACAAATGCACATTGCTAGGACCACCAGGCCGAGTTCCAGAAGTCACTGAGGCCTGTCTACTGAAAACGTTCCACACCTCAGCCCCTCCTCCCCCTTGTACTTCTCTGATTGACCCAATCCTGCTCTGCTTTTCCTCCCCCCCACACACTTCCGTTCTATTCATCCCCTTCCAAACGCTAAGTGACGTCATCGTCACGTGTGCTGTTCCAGTATGCTGTCTCCATGCAGGCAGGGAGATGTCACTGTTCAGTTCACCCATATATACCAAGTCTGGTACATACCAGGCATCGATAAAGCTTCTTTTTTTTGAATAGATGAATGAATAAGTAGCAAAGGTCAGAGGGAGCAGAATAAAAGTGCAAAGGAGAGGGGGAACGCATCCAAGGGGTCAGAGGCTTTATCAATGGGTGACATTTGAGCTAATCTTGAAATACAGGCTGGACAACAAGGTATCCCAGACAGACGTTAAGAGCCCAAGAAGAGACGCCTGGGGATGTCAAACGTGTGCTCCTGGTGCAGGGGAGGCCCCCACTGTACCGCTTAGGGGGACCACCATGATGTCACTGAGTCACAGGACCTCAAGACCCCAGCAAGTAATGGCTGAGAAAAAAAAATGTTGAAAACTGAATCGGAAAGTTCATACAGTCTTTGTGGGAGTTCAAAATATATGCAGCTAGTTTGACACTTTTCAGGCCAATCTCAGAATGAGGGCAAAGGAAGGAGACCCCCAAGCAGGCAGAGGAGGGGCCAAGGCAGCCTCTCCTACCACTGGGCTGAAAGCTGATACCCCATACGGCAACGGGGGGCGGGGAAATGGGGGCTGTGCACCCAAGCCCTAGTGAGCCCACAGTACCGACCCCTCAGGGCATCTTTGACATGAACGACACAAGCCTGGCCCTAGCATGGGCCATTCGGTGGCTACAATTCACACAAGCCCTGTTGTGTTTGAAATCTGACTGACCACACGCAGTTCTGGGAGGGACCAAGCAGGATGGACAAGCTCATCTCATATAGATGGGTCATTTAAAAATCCCACGTTGGGAGCAAACCTCGGAAATAGGGAACATTTACCCACGATGTAATTAGCTAAACTTTGTGAAGTCAGCCATCCAGGACAAGAACATCTCATGCGGTCATTTGGTGAACGGCCTTCCCACGGCCACATTTTTAACAAGGCAGAGTCTGAGGTAGAAATCTCATGGGGTGGGGGTGGGGGGCGGGGGAGGGAATGCAAAAAAAGTAGCTGAAATCTTTCCGTGTGGCAAAAACACTTTAGTTGCTCCAAACTTCCTAGCCGAATTTCTGTTAGAAAAGAAAACACGCACCACTTAAAAGATCAGCGTTTACAGGAGTGGTTCTGGAAATCAGCGGGGAAAGTGATACACAGTGTCTTGCTGTCCCACCTCCATTCCTAACCAGCCTTTAATAAAACAAATCTGTTGTCTCATACGACTCCTGGAGGCCAAGGCACAGAGCAATAACGGAACCCTAAGATGAGGGGATTGGGGAGGCAGGCTCAACGTCAGAACTGCCTAATCGTTGAGGTTTTAAAAGTGTCGCTTGAACTGAGAGCTTGCCGCTCAGGTGGCTCCCGGCGACACATGTCCAAGTTGGAGAATGAAGGGATGAGCCCTGACCAAGAAGACCCGAGAAGCAGAGACAAAAGGCAATTCTTCTGCAGAGCGAGTCCTCTGCGAATGCTGTGTGACAGTCTCAGAAATGGAAGAGCCAAGTCAGCTTCAGGCTGTCACCTACCCCTCGCACATTCCAACACACACACTATGTCTGGATGGCGCCCAGTGGAAGGGGGATAGAGACACTCACACAATAGACGTTTCAGCTCATGAGACCTGGCCATTGTCCCTTCCTGCTGTACTGGGACGGTGAGCACGGCCCTGGCACGGCCCTGGCAACGCCAGCGAAACGGGTTGATGCGTCAGCCAGACGTCGCAGGGTAGGGGAAGAAAAGGCGGGGGAAATGGGATGCTTCGGAGACGTGTTTTTAGCTTTAGGAAATTTGCTGCATTCCTAATTATCACTGAGAGATTTTGTTTGGCTTATTAGGGTTTTTGTGGTGTTGGGCAGATAAAATATATTATGCTCACTTTGTTAAAGATGGCGCTGCCCACATGGAAGTTCGTTGATATTAATGTGTGTTCTGGAACAGGCTATGGGCAGGCCGGGTCGTCATAGCCTAAGGCTTAGTTTAAGAGTAAGCTTTCCCCCACACCCTTGACTGATTGGATAATGTAGGGTGGTGCACTCTCTTGAGGAATCCCATTATGCCTCAGATGGGTGGCTTTGTATCAGAGACTTTCTTTATGTATAATTGGATTAAAGGTTTGGATTTTCTATGCTATAAACTGGGGCAGTCCGGGAGCTTGCTCGCTCTCGGTTCCTGGGTTCCTGAGATTAGTATTAGAGAGGAGAGCAGAGTAAGGCCACATGAAGGCCAGGAGAAGCAGCCGAAATGGCTGAATGCTGAGGAAGAAGCCAGTTTGTTAAGAGTTTGTGCAGGAGGAGATGGGAAACAGAGGTGAATAAGTCTGGTGAGCTGGAAAGCTTTGATGCTAGGAAACTCGGATAAGTCAGTAGCTTTGTGAGCACTGAATGTGTGTGTTTGGAGCCCAGTGTGTGTTTTTGCTTGCCCGCCGGGTGCAAGCTAGAATTAAAGCTGATGGCTCACCAGTTCTTGGCTCCTGTGTTTCATTACCGACTGTTCGAATCCAATGTGAACCTGCATGGGTCAGGCGGCTGTGATAGTGGCCTCAGCCACAGGTTTTACATGTGGGATTTTTTTGTTTTTTATGTTTTTATCCCAGCGTCTTGCCGGCCACTTGACTGGTTTTGAAAATGTGCCCTTAAGGTTCAGATGAATCTCAATAAAGACAGAAGAAGACATCAACCCCATTTTAGAAGAACGACTTTTTATTTCTCTAACACTGTAAGGCCTTTGAGGGCGGGCAATGCAAAGGCACTGGGGGTGGGGGTGGGGGTCAGATACAGGACTGGGACAGGGGACATGATAGAAGCCACTGTCCTGTAGACTCCATACCAAGCAGGAGACTCCTGCTCTCGGAAATAGAAGAAAATCAACCAAACAAACAAAAGTCAGACAGGAAGAGCGGTATACAAGTTGCCCAGCGGCCGCAAAGCTATGCTCTCTCTCTGTGATTCCAGAACGATCTATGCTTCCTACAGTAAAAGATAACCTTCAAAACTAAAATCCAGCTTCCCCCATCCACACACAAACCTGGACACACCACAAATAAAGCCCATCGCCTGGGCAGTTAGTTACCCTAACAATGTTATCAGCTGTCCTTAGTAACGTTCTATTCTTGCAAGTATTTTCATTGGGGGAGGAAAGGGAACTAACTAATCTACCAAAAGCCTTCCCGAAATTGTGTAAGCTGTGTGACGTCACTGGGATATGGACCCCCCACAGAACTTCACACAGTGGAACACAGAAATAAATTAAAACAAACTTGCAGGAAACAATGAGAACTTTAAGCTTTAAAGGAGGGAAATAATGGAGATGAGATTTATTCCATGGTAATAAAAGACACTTACCAAAAACACTATATGTGAAACCTGACTTGGTTATCAAGAATTCTGTCTCTAAGAGCATGATGGTTACCAAAGGGGAGGGGCATGGGGAGAGGACAAAGAAGGTAAAAGGAGTCAAATATATGGTGAAGGAAGGAGCATTGACTTTGGGTGATGAGCACACAATGCAATACACAGATGAAGTAGCGTCAAATTATGCACCTGAAATTTATATATTGATCAATATTACCCCAATAAACTTAATTTTTTTTAAAAAATCTATCTCCACAAATTATGGTGTAATTGTTTTTGGGGTACCAAGTATAAATAATACACACTTTAGTTAAAATTCCTTGTTTCTCTGGAATAGTACTCTAAGGTAGAAACCAATTTTTCCTAAATAGTGTGTGCCACACATCCGTGGGCACACACACACACACACACACACACGCACGCACACAATCCAGGAAACCATTCCTCTGCCTCCTCACCACCCCTGTCCGCAGGGAGGAGCAGGCATGAGTTCAAGTCAGGATGGGCCCGGTGATGCACAGTGGCACGGCGTCTTCAGAGGGGACCGAGGGGCTTTCACAAATAGCTACGTATTTATCCAATCTACTCTGCAACCCAAAGAGGGATTGTTGACACCCCGGAATCTACAGGAGAAAAACTAAAGAACGTGAAATAAACTGCTCCAGTCTGCCAGCAGTGCCGCCGAACCGAAACGTGCCCTGTGACGTAGAAACTGAGGAGGCCTAGGCAGGAGGGCCCCATCTCTCATTCTTACAGGCTCAAGCAACTCGACGGACAGTGGATGACGGAGGGACAGGCAGACAGGTAGAAAGTCTGAGGGGAGGGTGAGAGGTGGGGAGGTGGACAAATTGGAAGGGAAGACCAGCTGGGACGGTGGGTGGGTGAGCGGATGAGTAATCAGGATGACATCCTGCAAGTGGCTATTCTCAGAAAATCAGTTTCTGGAACCTCAACACTCAAATATGTCACTTCTAGGTAAACCGCAAAATACGCATGTTTAAAATGTCATGAAATGGCTGAGGAATAGACTTTTTGTGGGAAGTTCTCACTCTTCTTAGTTTAAAAACATTTCTATTGCTAGTAAGGGCTGTTAATGACGGTCTCATGACCGTCCCTGTGGCTGTGGCTCGTAGGCCCAAATATGGAAAAGAACCCATCTTTCTGTACTTGGACCAAGTTGCAGGTGTAACTTCAAGGGAATGAAAGGCACGAACCGGAGTTTGACAGCAGATTCAGAAGCATGCGCTGGGGAGAGCAGTTTGGGAACTGAGACCTGGGATACAGTACCGCTCAGCACTACTCAGCTCTTCAAAAAAGAAAAAGAACTATCTCTCTGCACAATGTTCGCCTTCGAGTTTACATAGTGCTTTCCCGGGTCAGCTCACAAGTGCTTCACAAAAACCCCATCACAGTGGATGTTACGGTCGCCACTGGGCAAATGAGGAAACCGAGTCTCAAAGACCCAAGATGCAATAAATGGGAAAGGCAACACTGGAACCCGGGACCGTGCCTCCAGGCATGAAGTGCTACGTGTTCACAGAAGGCTAGCAGGCTGGAGAGAGGAGAGGTTATTGGTGCCGGGGCCTTGAAGGATACATAGGAGTCTACCAAGTAGATGACAACAGGGGAAAAGAAGGGCATTCTCAGAGAAATATAACTGTGCTGGTTGTTCAAGAAATGGCGAGCAGCTCAGTGTAGCTGGAGCTGATGGTGTGAGCTGTGAGAAGAAGACTAAGAATGGTGATAGAATAGAAGGCAGGAAATAGCACAAAGCTTACAAGAGGTCAATGACTACAAAACTTTACCCTGTGACCCAGCATTCCTATATGGAAGTGTACCCATGGCTATATCCGCACATATACGGAATGACTTGTGTGCAATGTTCTTCATGCTATGTGTTCTAGGCTGGCCAACAGTCCCTGCGTCCACCAATAGAGAACTGATTAAATACATTATGAAGTATCTCACAATGGACAGCTGTTAGTTGTAAAAATATTATAATTTTTATGTATAGGTATAAAAAATTCTTCAGAAAATGTTATTAAAAAAACAAATTTTAGATCTGTGTATGTTTAAAATTATATAGTTTAAAAAATCAAGTTTGAGAATAGTGCATACAATGTGCTACTTGCATGAAAAAAATAAAAGGCTACAAATTCATATCTAAGTCCATTTGCATAAAACATTGTGTTAGAAGTCAACAGAAAGAGTTTTATAACTTGGGAATTGAGTAATTTGGAATAGGGGGAATAAGACTTTTCACTGTAAATCCTTTTTGTATCACTTAATCTTTGAACCACTTCAATGTATTATTTATTCAAAATGTAAAATTACATTAAAAAGTATCTTTATCCAAACGAGTTAAAAATTCACGCCCACAAAATAAAAAACCTGCACACAAATGTATACAGCAGCTTTATTTATAATTGCCAAAACATGGATACAACCAAGATGTCCTTCAGCGGGTGAGGAAAAAATAAACTACGGCACATGCGCACAGGGAATATCATTCAGCGCTGGAAGGAAATGCGTTGTCAAGCCTGGAAAAGACACGGAGGAACCTTACATGCACATTAGTTAGTGAAAGATGACAAGCTGAAAAGGCTACATTACAGTTCGATTCCAACTAGATGACATTCTGGAAAAGGCAAAACTATGGAGACAGTGAAGAGATCTGTGGTTGCCAGGGGTGAGGGGAAGGAGGGAGGAACAGGTGGAACACAGAGGGTGTTCAGGACAGGGAAACTATCCTGGATAGCACTGTAATTAATGGTGGATACGTGTGTCAAGACACACCTGTCCAAACCCAGAGGACGCACAACACCAACAGTGAACCCTGATGTAAACTATGGAAGGGGTCGATACTGGCTCATTAGTTATAACAAATGTTCCACACTGAGGCACGATGTTCACAATAAAGGAAACTGGGAGGCGGGGGTGGGGGTGGTGAGGGGTTATATATAGGAACTCTCTGTACTTTCTGTTCATTTTTCTGTAAATCTAAAACTGCTCTAAAGAAAATAAGTCTTAATTGGAAAGAGAGAAAAGGCAGGCAAAGCGAGGAGGCTGCCAGCTGGGAAGAGTCCCGAATGGCATACAAATCAGCCTGGACTCTCACCCTAGAAACACAACCCAGCGCGTTTCTAAACAAGGCAGTGACGGAGCTGTGTTCTGGGGAAAAGAATTCTGGTGACTCTGCGGGGATAAGATTCCAGGACAAAGAGACCAATAAGCAGATTATGGAGGGGCGCCAGGGGTGGGTCTGAATGAGATGGGGGGGGGGGCAGTCAGAGGAGATGGAGACACGGGAGAGGAAGCAGCAGGACCCAGGGCCACTGTCCCCATGCATTCAAGGATAAAGGGGAAACGAGGGCCAACATTTCCTTCTGGTTTCTAGATGCAACTATGTGGCAAAGAATGGAGCTGTTGTTAGAGGAAATGGAGCCAATGGGATGGGATAAATGAACTTGGCTTCAGACACGTGAAATTATTTTACCTGCAGAACACGGATGTGGAAATGTACAGAGGCAGCTCGAGATCTAGGCATGCGACTCAGAAAAGAGGTCAGGGCTGCCCGAGTCACTGCTTCTGGGGTAGACGTATCAAACAACGCCTATGTATGCAAGGGGACATAATTCAACCTGCACTGTATTTGAGTAATCATATCCCACGGAATCTGTTTCCTAAAATGATTGTAACCATGGGACTAAAATATTAACTTAACCTATCCCTCAAAAAAAGAAAATGAGTTTTTCTAAAGTATATATTTCAAACATAGTTTTGCAGTAGTTCCCCCTTACACAAGGGGACACATTCCCAGGCTCCCAGTGGACGTCTGATAGCACCAAACCCTACTTACCCTATGTTTCTTCCTGTACAGACAAACCTATGAGAAAGTTTAACTTACATAATAGGCACAGGAAGAGATTACCAACAATTACTAATGGTGGTAAGATAGAACAATTAAAACAATATAAACATATAACATAAGAGGTATGTGAATGTGGTGTCTCTCTCTGTCAAAACACCTTACACTATACTCACCCTTCTTCTTGCGATATCTGACATGACAAAATGCCTTATTAAGTCGAGAACTTTCACCTTCTCACTCAAGGAAGCGCTTTACGGCTTCTTTGGCGTTTCCAAGTTGCCAGCCAGCATCACGGGGCTTGCACACTGGGGTCATTACTAAGTAAAATAAGGGGGACTTGAACACAAGCTCTGTGACACCACGACAATCCAAACCCCAGAGGGCTACTAAGTGCCTGAAGAGAACTACAACAAAATTTAACACCTATTCCTTACATTTTTTAAAAAGAGCTCGAAATAGAAATTGATGTATTCTGTTTAGTAGGATAAAGCTATCTGAATCTCAGTCCCAAAGCCAGCATCTCACTTAATGGGGAAGCATTAGAAACTGCCCCACTCAGATCCGGCATGAAGGCAGAGGTGCCACCATCTCCCTCCCTGTCAACGCTGAATCCAAGCTATATACCAATCAGACAAGAAAGTAATTGGAGATGTAAGAGCAATCAAACTCTATCTACAGGCGCTATAATGATATACCTGGGGAAAAAAAAGTCGATAATAAGAGCTGACAGAGCCAATAAAAGAAGTTTAGTAAAATAGCAGAATGTAAAATTAACAAAAAAGTAGCCAACAACACATTCTGGGAATTTGGAGAAGCAGGTGTTGTCACACATTGCTGGTGGGAATGCAAAATGGCAGACCGCCAACAGAAGAAAAATTGATACAATCTAACAAAAGTACATACTTATTTACCCTGTGACCCCGCAGTCTCATTTCTAGGCACCGATCCCAAAGACATACTGACAAAAAATTGTTTTATTTATGCACCCTAAATAGAAATTGATGGATAAAATGTTAACATAGTAAAAATATATAAGCCAAGACCAGACCCTGGGGCAGAAGAAGTGCTGTTATTCACTTCAGCACTGGTTGTAACGGCGAAAACACTGGAAACCAACCCACATTTCCAGATACACGGGGCGGGTTAGACTCTGATGCAACCATAGAACGGCATGCCATGCAGCTGCATGAGGAGTGAAGAACATCTCTATGGACCGTAAAGAGCGAGCGCCAAGGTCTATTCATGGCATGCTACTGTCCACTGGAGAAAGGAGCAAAAGGCTGCATGAATGTGCACACTACACGTGTGTGTGGTCTATTACAAATACATGTCAGTCTTTAAGGGAAAGAATAAACAAAAAACCCTTCCCAAACATGGTTATCAATAGGAGAAAAAGAAAATGGCATTAACAAGAAAAACAGAAGTCTAGCTATACAGACATCCCTCGTTTTATGGTACTGCACTTTATTGTGCTTTTGTTGTTTTGTTTTCTTTTGTTCTCAACTGCAGTTGACACTCAATATATTAGTGTCAGGTGTACAACACAGTGATCAGACATTTATGTAACTTACGAAGCGATCACCATCCCGATCAGTCTAGTAGTATTCGCCATGCTGCGATTTTTACAAAGCGAAGCCCGGACCCTCCACCAGCAAAAAGATTAAAGCTCATTTATGGTGACCCTCGCTGTATTGCGGTGGTCTGGTACCAAGCCTGCGATATCTCCAATGTATATCCGGACGTTATTTTGTAGACTTGGCTTTAGAACCAGGCAACAAGTTCACCTAATTATAAAATATGAGCCACGGCAACCAATATAGAATTCTCCAGATGACCCTGTTCTTAAGGCTATAAACAAACCTAATGGAAATGGGAATCAACAGAGCCGAGAAGACAGTTCAGAGGGGTGAGCAGGCTTCCAGGAAAGAAGTTAAGGCGTGCTGGGCAAAGCAAGAGGAAGGGATTGCACGCTAATCAAGAACCGTAAGGCATCACTTACCTCCACCTTGCTCTCGGGTTCGTGATAGGCAGCCGAGAAATACACAACCTCTTGCACTTCGTCCCTGGGCCGAGCTGAATTTTTCCCAAATATCACCAGACCGTCCTTAGCACGCGGCGGGAAGGCCACCAAACAGCAACTGGGCGGGGCGACAGCCATCCTGAAAAGAGAGCGGAGGCCAGAGACAGGATGGGAGCGGGCCCAACGCGGAGCGCTCCAACGGTGGGCGCGTCAAGCATAATTCCCCCACTATAATAGGCTCCGTATTGAACTGGGCGCAGCCGGCTCGTGACTGAGATCCCAGCTGGCGAACGAAGGTGGGGCGCCTGGAGTCCAGTTACAAAGCCACCGACACCAGAGAATGTTTAGTATTCCGTGGGATTAAACGAGGCCAGCTCCGCAACAAGCTGCAGTGCCAGCCAGACGTGGAATGACGTGGGAGAAAGGAAAGGAGGTTATTGCTCCAGGCAGGAAGCACACGCACACAGCAGTGTGTCACAGCAACAGAAAAATAAATCAACATGTATTCCTTGTAACAGCGCCCCACAGAAGTGCCTCCGGTCTAGACGTGCTTGGCTGCCACATAACAGATTTTGGTGGTGGGGTTTGGAAATGGGTCTAGATTTCGATGGAAAGAGACTCCCCCTTTTCATATATTTTTACTCTATCTTAAGACATAACACTCGAGCATCTCCTGGGTTCCCTCCGCCTCCCCAGCCGGCTTGTTCGTGTCTACTGGGTCATTGAACATCCATCCCCACTGCTGAATGCTCAGTTCACCACTGCTTTCCTCCGTGCATGCTCTTTCTCTCTGGGAAAACTCATCCACGCTCAGAGCTACCCCTGTCACCGTGTGCCAGTGACCCACACATTTTATTGCAGCTCAGTTCTCTCCTTGAGCTCTCAACCCAATCACCTCTTGAAGATCCAAAACAGATTTCGTCAGTTTCCCCAGACTGGTCCCATTTCCGAGGTTCCCAATCGCAGTGGCCAGTTCCGCATCCAGCCAAGAGAGCGTCGAGAACTCGGGAACTATCTCACCATCTGCTTCTCCATTACCTAACACACCTCACCAAGTCCTGTAGGTTCAATCTGTCAAGTCTCCGTGGAAACTATCCACTTCTCTCCATCCCCACTACCACCCCCCTGCACCAAGTACCATCACCTACCTCTAGCCTGGATCACTGCTATACCTCCTACTGTATGACTCCACAGCAGCTATTATTCCCCTTCCTCCTCCAGACATTCTCCACACTGCAGCCAAAGTGATCTTTTAACAGAATGATTTTTTTCAACTTTATTTATTTTTTTAATAGGGACAGAGAGAGAGTCAGAGGACGGATAGATAGGGACAGACAGACAGGAGCGGAGAGAGGAGAGAAGCATCAATCATTAGTTTTTCATTGCCGTCGCGACACCTTAGTTGTTCATTGATTGCTCTCTCACATGTGCCTTGACCGCGGGCCTTCAGCAGACCAAGCCACCCCTTGCTGGAGCCAGCAACCTTGGGTCCAAGCTGACGAGCTTTTGCTCAAGCCAGATGGGCCCGCGCTCAAGCCAGATGGGCCCGCGCTCAAGCTGGCGACCTCGGGGTCTCGAACCTGGGTCTTCCGCATCACAGTCTGACACTCTATCCACTGCGCCACCGCCTGGTCAGGCCAGAATGATTTTTTTATGTTATTCCTATTTAAAATCCTTTATAGGTTTCTCACAGCTCATAGGATAAAGACCAAAATCTGATCAAGCTTATGCCCCCTTTCCAGCCTCGTTTCTGACCACTCGTCCCTCCACTCTCTCCACTCTAGCAGAGGCCTTTGTTCAGTTCCTTTCATACTCCTAGGGCCTTTGCACAGGTGTGTCCTCTTGCTCGAGCAGTCCGTTCCTGGCTTCTTGCATCAAAACGATCAGCCTAGTTAACTACTGCTCCTTCACACACCAGATCAAATGCCGCGCCAATGTATGTCACCAAACGATACAATCAAATCTGAAATATCTGTGTAACTGTTTTATGACCAACCAGCAATTAGTAGTCATTCCTCTCAAAGTCTAAGAAATATGAAGGCTGGGACCATGTCTCCTTCGCACAGCCCTGTAAACCCAGGTAAACTTAGGGTTAGTCCTCTGCAGGGGAGATTGTCAATAAACAATGAGCAAGTGTGCCATTCTCCTTTCTCAGTAGTCTACCAAACAGAAGCTGACCCTCTGCAACTCTTTCTTACCAGCATGCTCTGCACCTGGTTGAAATGAATGTCTTTCTCTTAGTCTCTGTATCTGTCAAAATCTGATTCAAAATCCCTTTCTTTCAGAAAACTGTCTATAAAGTTTGTCATTTTCTCGGTATCCCTAAGCACTAATGCATCTGGTTTGTTCTAGGATAATGTGCATTTGTTGCTTGTAAATGTACTGCTTCCTCTTCAGATAAAGTTCTCTGAAGGCAGGAACTACCTTCACTCCCATGCCACTCAACTATAGTGGCTCTTCCCTCCACCCCTTGTTATTACAGGCACTCAACAAACATTATATATTGAGCCAACAGGGTGTTTGACAGACATCTCCTCTTCAAAGAGCCAGGACATCTACTTGGTCAGTTTGACCAAGTCATCTGGGTCACTTGACTATGATGGGGATGTAGGCAACAGAAGCCCAGGCTATGTGACCCAGGGAGGCTGATTTTCCACTGAACTTTGTGAACGGCTGAGAATGCCAGAAGAGAGCAGAATGTTAATCTTTTTTTTTTTTTTTTTTTTTAATGCAAGGTAAACCAGCAACCTTTGTATAACAACCAGCAGCAAGCTAGCCAAGGCGAACTGTGCATTTGTTTTCCCTGGATCACCATTCTGCACACTGAAGCTGCGGCAGTGACTTGGCTGGGTCCTTTTCTCCTCTGTAGACCAGTGCTGTGTGATCTGAACAACATTCTACAATAAAAGGAACGTTCTATATCCACTGTCCAATATGCTGGGCTACTAGCCTCGTGTGGTTATTGGAGTGTAGTTAGTGAGATTAAGAAACTGAATTTTTAATTTTATTACAAACTTTAATTAGTTTAAATCTAAATAGCCACGCGTGGGTATAGGAAGCCTACTGAACACAGCAGCATTACGACTTCCCAATACACCCAGCGATGAAGATTTTCATACTATGTCTTCCAATGATCCCAGAAGTACTTATCTGTGAAGTCCTCCATTTATTCTAAGGACAAAATGTGCTATCAGCCATATAAAATGAGCTAGCAAACAGGAGGCAAGAGACTTCCAGGAGACTGTGGAAAACAAATACAGTGGTACCTGAGATACAAACAGACCAACATACTCTTTTAAGATACGAGCTGCGACTCGGTCCGTATTTTTGTTCAAGATCGGAGCAAAATTCTGAGATAACGAGTCGGGAAGCTGCCGCTAGTTGGCGCACGGGTCCAGTATCAGCAGTTTGATATACAAGCTCACTGACTTAGGGGCTCAGTTACAGAACAAATTAAATTTGTACCTCAAGGTACCACTGTACTAGGAAGCAGCTACTGAACTCGCCAGGCAGACTGAGGTTAAGCACGCCCTTTTCTCCACAAGCTAACGGTGATCAGAGCCCCGGATGCCAAGTCCCTTTCCCTCTATGTAAGCCTCATATTCCTAACTCTGAATGTACCATAAAAGTAGTCTTCATCGCTACCTGGAAAACCTTTATGTATTTTTCAAGTCAATTCCTCTCTCTCCCAAGTGAACCTTTGGTAACCTTCCCTCCTCTTCAAACTTCCAGCCACCTCCTGTAAGCTGGTATCTCACCTCCTTGTCCACAAAGGACAGATGGCTGGGGAGGAAGACCATTTCAGAGAAATGATATGCAGGTTTAAAGGGCCTGTGGCTGGAGAAAGAGGCAGGAGCCAGGAAGTTAAAGAACCAGTGCAGCCCTGGCCAGATAGCTCTGTTGGTTAGAACGTCATCCTGATATGCAAAGGTTGAGAGTTCAATCCTTGATCAGAGCACATACAGGAACAAATCAATCTCTCTCTCTCTCTCTCTCATAAATAAATATTAAAAAATAAAAAACAAACAGTGCAGCTGAGGCCAGAGAGAATGAGGGAAGAGGCTGGAGAGGAAGATAGGCCAGTCCACATTGGACTTGGAAGGCCACAGCAAGGATTTTAGCGTCTGTCTCATAACAAACACTGAAGGTTTAGCCAGCTTTTGGGGGCAAGGGGAGCCAGTGCATACAGACAACTTTTCAAAAAAGCTGTTATGATAGGGAGGCGATGGCTCCCTGAATGGAAATAAATGGATTGACAAGTAATTCCAATTCTTTGTTTCTACCCTAAGGAAATGGTCAGGAATACTGACAAGATTTATGCATCAAAGTGTTCTTTGCAGAGGTATTTATACAGGTGAAAAACTGACTAAAAGTTCATTGTTCAGCATCAGAAAAATTTATGCTACATTATATAGTGAAATACTATAGAGTCATTAAAAATATGTTTGTGAAGAGTTTTAAATTGCATGGGAGACATGGTTTAGGGTTAGGGCCCCAAATAAATTATCTTTCTTATGTAAAAATAAGCATAGAAAAAGACTAGAAGGAAATGTGCCCAAATATTAATAGCTGTAGCCCAACCATTGAATTCTATGGGGGGGGGGTTCATACTTTCTTTTTCTTTTAATTTCCAATTTCCCTGTACGTGTTTATACCTATATCATCACAAGATAATGATTAAAAATAATAATAGCCTGACCAGGCGGTGGCGCAGTGGATAGAGCGTCCGACTGGGATGCGGAAGATGCAGGTTCGAGACTCCAAGGTCACCAGCTTGAGCGCGGGCTCATCTGGCTTGAGCAAAAGCTCACCAGCTTGGACCCAAGGTCGCTGGCTCCAGCAAGGGGTGGCTCGGTCTGCTGAAGGCCCGCAGTCAAGGCACATGTGAGAAAGCAATCCATGAGCAACTAAGGCGTTGCAACGAAAAACTAATGATTGATGCTTCTCATCTCTCTCCGTTCCTGTCTGTCTGTCCCTATCTATCCCTCTCTCTGACTCTCTCTGTCCCTGAAAATAAAGTAATAATAATAATAATAATAATAATAATAATAATAAACTAGACAACATTACCAATTTTGGAATTTTATTTTAAAGAAAAAAAGCTTGGTTCTACTTCTTTGTCCTGACACATCTAAAATTTCAAAACTGGCAAATTCTTACTTGTATCAGATTAAAGATGAAATTATTTTATTCAATGTTACTATAGTTATTCTTTGATATTTTCTTTTACTTTTATTTTTTTTACAGTCTGTCCAATTCAGGGAGTCACTCAAGGAGTACACAAATTTTCATTATTATTATCTACACAGATTGTAGGCAGGACTTCTGTAGTCGTTTCTTTAACAGGAAAAGACAAGCGGCCAAAAGTCAGCCAAGTCTCCACTGAGCCTTGGAAGAAATCCTTCTGAAAGTGATTCAAGGAAACTCAATTTGGTTCCTATTATTTATCAAAGTACTGATTAACATACCAGGTATTCAAACTAAAAAAAATGTGTGTGTGTGTGTATATATATATATATATATATATATATGACAAGTTACCTCCTCTACATACTGTACATAACATGCATTTTGAAAGTTTTATTTACAGGATTTTTACAAACTATTAAATTCCTGCATAAGACAAGAAACACTCTAAGATTTTTCCCCTTTCCCCTTTAGAACCGTCCACAGCATTATGAGATGCCATATTTTCCTCCACAAAGAAAAATACACTAAAACTTAATTAACTCCCAATCACACATGCTAATGCAGAAAAGAATTTCATTGCATACAATGTTTTCATCATTTGTATTTGGCTTCAAGAAACAGAATACAACCATTCCAGAATGAATTTTCCACTGTGATGAACTCTACTTAAACCAGCATTAGAATCAGTGAACAAGGCTTCCCCAGGAACAAAGCCATGACTGATGGCTTTTTCTTTTTAAACTCTTGTTTGTTTTGAGGAGTAATTCTAAAGCCATTTGCTCACCTGCGAACCCAGAGGTTGGGGTGGCTGTCACTATAGGTCTGAAACTGAACCCAGGTATGTCAAAAGCAGTGTTTTCCAAACTGTATGGTGTGGCTTTTTCATGGGTTATGAAATCAATTGAGTGGATAAGATTTCAATTTAGTGGGTAATATCAGCATTTCTTTTAAGAGAAGCATTTTTTACAAAAGAATATTTGCACATCACATAGTAAGGGTGTGTGTTGGTATAGAAACTTTAAGTTCATGTATACACATATAACGGTGTATGCGTACTGGGTTGAAATACATTTCTCTCTCACTGTGGGCTGCAGGCAAAATTCTTTAAAAGCAACAGGCTTATTCCACTGAATAAGGCTTCTTTGTGCTAAATACCCATTAGGATTCTTGCCAGGTTAGCAATAGACAGACAGTTCCAATTAATGAAACTCTCCAATTTAACTCCCCTAGATGGTTAAACTGACAGCCATTTCCTATGAAGTACTTGTAAAGAATATTTTAAAGTACATTTATCTGTACTTTATGCTAAGTGGAATGAGACAATCACAAAAATGCAAACACGGCATAATTTCACTTAGAGGGGGTTCCCAGAGTAGTAAGACTCACAGAGACAGAGAGCAGAATGGCATGACCAGGGGCTGGGACAAGGGTGGAGAGGGGAATGGGAAAATATTTAATGGGTACAGAATTTCAGTTTTGCAAGATAAAAAGGTTCTGGAGATTAGTTGCATAAAAATGTGAATAGAATGAACTCAACTGAACTGTACACTTATAAGTGGTTAAGATGGCCAATTGCACGTTATGTGCATTTTATCACAATCTATAAACATTTTTTAAGTTAAATAACCAGATGTGGCTAGAGGCTCTGATCCTGGACAGTACCGCTTTAGATGCTGTGTAACCAGCCACGGTAAAGGATCCTCCAGCTCAATTTCTAACCATCATTTTCCTCCTTAGCCAGCTCTTTTCAGGATCCATGGCTTCCTCTTGGGAACAAGGTATTAGAACTCCAGATTGCCTGTGTCCACCAACATCCGTCCTCTGACTCATGACAGGAGGCTGGGTGCGGGCTCGGGGTGCTGGAGCGCTGTACCCAGGTAACTAGAACAGACATGGACAGAATGTCTAGGCAAGGAGGGAGGGGGCTGCTTGGGAAGAAAGGTCTTTGTCCTCAAGTTCAGTGAATAGTCATTGAGAGATGTGAATGCTCTGTGCCAAGTAGGGTTTTATTTATTTTTATTTATTTATTTATTTTTGTCCTGCCTTTTATCTCCAGGAAGCTACAGTGTGTCCCTCATCGGTCATCTTCTCCAGTTATAAAAAAGCCTTGAGTTTCCCAAGAGGGAGAAATGATTGTCTTTATAAGCTATAGGTTTAACTGTCCTGCAAATAACCGTGACAAAGTGCCTTTACTCGCACAAGGTAATGAAACCCAAGCATCCGGTTTGGCTTCCGTACCACCACGCTCCCAGCCGGACTGAGCAGACTGCGTGGGTCTAAATAGCACGTCTGAATCGCCCACTCCAGGAAAGCAAAGAAGAAATGATTATTATTTTACGTGTTGATAAATTCATTTTGAAAAGTTACTGGTATTCCACTGGAAGTAGAACCAATGATAATCCTTTATAAATTGATTTTTCTCTCATATATCAGCTGTTACAATAGTAAGGAATAGATAAGGCCGTGATGGCAAATCTATAACACGCGTGTCAGCACTGACACGCGTAGCCATTTTCAGTGAAACGCGACCGCATACCAGACAAGTATGGGGTCGCATGCCAAGAAGGATGTTTCATCCTCAGCTCCTGCACAACCAGGTGCAGTAGCCCGGATAAAACATTTGCTGTAGTGTAGACACTCTGTGCCGGAGGTCTGTAGGCCAAAACAACAGAACTCTGGCACAGAGCATCCAGTTCTGGGACTTCCAGTTAGGCCGTTTTTCTCGAAGTGACATACCACCTGAGTTATGCTTGGTTTTTTGGCGAATTTTGACACACCAAGCTCAAAAGATTGCCCATCACTGAGATAAGGTGTGTAGGAAAGAAATTGTCTAATTAAAAGCTGGGTTGTAAATGCTCCCTGATGAAAGGCACATAAATTAGCCCAGACTCATCAAGCCCTGCAGGAAAGAAAGGTTCTACTAAGCATTTCCACTGAAGGCTCAAGACAGCAGAGCATAAAGGTGTCCAAGACTAGTAGAAGCTGACTATTAGAAGCCAGTGAATCTCAGCTTCTAATAGTCAATGTCTAGAGTTAGGCACCATCTACTGGGGAAAAGACTGCATTAAGTAAGTAGGCTTTGGAGTCAACCTGGGTTTGAATCTCAGGTCCCCCGTCATCTTTCTATAACAGGGATCATGACAGGGTTGTGGTGAGGTCTCAAGGAGCGAACCTTGCAAATACTGACAGTGCTCAGAACACCACCTGAGACACAGTGAGAACTCAGTCATTACAAGGCTCCAAGAAGCTACATGATGAAGGCTATTCCTTTGTCAAAGTCTGATCTGTTTAGACTTCAGAAATCTGGCTATTTCCTTGCAGTGTCAAAATGTTCTTTCGAGAAAAAAAAATGTTCTTTCACCTTTAGAAGGTTTTTTCCATTGTCACTTGATGTCTTTTAAGAGCTGCTTAATATTACATCTCTAAAAGGGAACCCTTCTGCACTGCTGGTGGGAATGCAGACTTGTGCGGCCACTGTGGAGAATGGTATGGAGTTTTCTCAAAAAATTATAAATGGAACCGCCTTTTGACCCAGCTATCCCACTTTTAGGAATATATCCTAAGAATACCAAATCACTGATTCAAAAGAAGGTATGCACACCATGTTTACTGCAACACTGTTTACAATAGCTAAGATCTGGAAACAGCCCAAGTGTCCATCAGTGGACGAGTGGATTAAAAAGCTGTGGTACAATATACACAATGGAATACTAAGCGGCCATGAAAAAGAAGGAAATTATAACTTTTGTGACAGCATGTATAGACGTGGAGATTACTATGCTAAGTGAAATAAGTCAGGCAGAGAAAGAAAAATATCATATGATTTCACATATATGTGGAATCTAACAAAGTGAAACGAAGAATGGAACAGAGGCAGAAAGGCAGGGTCACAGAGACCAGAGGGACAGCAGTCAGAGGGAAGGGGGATAAGGGGATGGGATCAGAGAAGGTGAAGGTATAAGTGAAACTATATATACATAAGAAAGAGATATAGATAACAGGACAGTAAATCCTAGAGGGAAGGGGGCAGGGAGTTAGGAGGGGGGTAAAGGTATAAACAGAAACACAAAGGTGGGGGTGAGGGAATTATATCCAGTGGGACACTTGAATCCATGTAAACACAGTAAATTAAAAATTAATAAAATTTTTTTAAAAAAGTCTGACCAGGCGGTGGCACAGTGCATAGAGCGTTGGACTGGAATGCAGAGGACCCAGGTTCGAGACCCCGAGGTCGCCAGCTTGAGCACGGGCTCATCTTACTTGAGCAAAAAGCTCACCAGCTTGGACCCAAGGTCACTGGCTGGAGCAAGGGGTGGCTCAGTCTGCTGAAGGCCTACGGTCAAGGCACATGTAAGAAAGCAATCAATGAACAACTAAGGTATCGCAACGAAAAACTGATGATTGATGCTTCTCATCTCTCTCCGCTCCTGTCTGTCTGTCCCTATCTATCCCTCTCTCTGACTCTTTCTCTGTCCCTGTAAAAAATAAATAAATAAAAATTTAATAAAATAAAAATAAATAAATATTCCATCTCTAATTTCAAGCACAACACCCACCCACCTCTGGGAGTTCATGTCCTCAGTGCCTACCCTCAGCTGACGTTGTCCAGAGCAGCAGGGGACAAGACAGAGGTGGCAGGCTGCACCTTGGTTTGGTTTGGTTTGGCCCAGAGTGTTGGCATTGGCAGTGTTTTTTAAATCTGAACATAGCAGCTAACATTTTTAAATCTGTAGATTTTTTTTTTTCTGTAGAAATTCTGGCTTCTTTAGAAAACTCAAAAGATCTGGCAACCGGGTCCACATTCTCGCAAAAGAGCAAGATTGGAGTAAGGCAGGGGCTTCCCTCACAGTCCCCTCCACCCCGTGACAGAGGCCAGTGAAAGCATCACACTTACACTATTGCGTTTTCCCACTTTTCAATGTCAGGTCCATTACACTTGGGTACAATGCTCACTTGGTCCCATGTGCACATAGCAAGAGAAGGACACACGTGACAGACAAACATCCTTGTTTATAACCCCACTCCACCCATTAACCGTGACCACCAGGCACGGTTTCTGCGTGTGCCAATGGGACCAATCCCCATTCACAACATAGCTCTCGTGCTTACCATCCGGAAAGTGCTCAGTCCTATTGGCTGTATACAGTGTACACTCAGATAAATGTTCACTTCCCTCCTACTACTCACTGCTGAGGGGTTTGCCAGTTTTGTACCAGTCTCTACTTTACTCCTTCCCCCTCTCACCAGTGGTTGGCACCTAGTACACCAGACTCTCTCACATTCCAAAGTGCAACTCAGATGTGCTCAAAGAGTCGAAATGGCATGATGATGCCCCTAGATCTCACCATCAGTTTTTGGAAAATACAAATGACACCATGGGAGTGCAATCAGCCAAGTCTAGACTATAAGAAACTCTCTAGGGCAGATCTGGTTTCTTCAACAACTACATCAAAAACTACAAAGCAAAAAAATTAAGACAAAGTTACTTAAGAGATATACCAGCCAACTGTAATGAATGGAACTTGCCTGGATGCCAATTTTTAAAAAACTGCACAGACTTTTTATAAGATAATTCAGGAAATGGGAACACTGATTGGCTATTTGAGGATATTAACGAATTATTGTTAATGTCTGAGCTATAATGATGCAGGGGTTACACCAGGAAAATCCTGGCATCCTTTAGAGATACATACTGAAATATTTCCATGGGAAATGCTAAAATAAAAGTGACCCAGGATGAAATAAAAAAAGTAAAAACTCACAAGAGACAAGACTGGCTAAGTAACAAAAATGGCCGAAGCTGGATGATGGTATTATTCTCTTGACTTTGATGTAAGCTTGAATCTATAATCAATAACTTTTAAAAAGTAAAGCCCATGGTAAGCTATTTTAAATTCTTTTAAGGTTAAAAACAGCACTGGACTTACCTAATACAGAGCATAGATTTCTTAGAACTTATTACTTGTGAGTACCTTATTTGGGTCTTGCATATGTCTTAGAAGGATTATTGGGGCAGGAGATTGTAATGTTGGTGCCCTGTAGGGAGAGGCAGCCTCTGGTCCCCTCTACCTGGACTGTTTTCTTTTCCTCAAGATTTTTTGGTTTTATTTATTTATTTTTTTTTTCTTACAGGGACAGAGAGGGAGAGTCAGAGAGAGGGATAGATAGGGACAGACAGACAGGAACGGAGAGAGGTGAGAAGCATCAATCATCAGTTTTTCGTTGCCGTTGTGACACCATAGTTGTTCATTGATTGCTTTCTCACATGTGCCTTGACCGCGGGCCTTCAGCAGACCGAGCAACCCCTTGCTGGAGCCAGCGACCTTGGTCCAAGCTGGCAAGCTTTTGCCCAAGCCAGATGGGCCCGTGCTCAAGCTGGCAACCTCGGGGGTCTTGAACCTGGGTCTTCAGCATCCCAGTCAGACACTCTATCCACTGCGCCACCGCCTGGTCAGGCTTTTCCTCAAGTTTTGAAATGCGTTTTCTGCTCATCCCACTGTGAGCCCCGAAAGGGCACAGACTCTTCTGTAAATCCTTGTCTCCTTCGCACCTAGCACACCGACCAGCACATAGTAAGACCTCAATTAATGTTTGCTGAGCATATGAAAGGGAAGGGGGATATCTGTGCTTCATTTGCAAGGAGAGAACAGAGCAGGAAAATCTGATTTTGACAGGGTACTGCCATGCTGTAGTTCAACCCATGGCATGCCTCCTTGGGGATCCTGATCTAGTGTGTTTGAGCTGAAATGACAGGATGGGTATTTTTAACAAACTCTCAAGTGCCTTTGATGAGGTCAATTCAGACTGGTGTGCAATATTCACCAACACTGACTGATCGACCTCTTTGTTTCTCAAATGTATTATTCATTTTTTTTGCCTGGCTCTGTTTTTGACAGCGAGACTTTCAACACACACACACATACACACAAGAGAAGAGTACAATAACCCCCTTATGGCATCCACCAGCCTCAAGGGCCATCAATATTCTGCCATCTTGCTTCTCAAGGAAATGATTTCCTTTTCGTTGAATGTTGCTGAGTTCAGCAACAACACGGGCAACAAGACTCTGCCTTCATGATGCAGGTGGGCAAACCCCACCCCCGGTTAACTGGAGAGAGCAGGATTTTCTTTTCCCTAGAATGACACATACGGGTGTAGGAGGCTGTGTTCTCTGTCTCTAACTTTAAAACTGGGAAATCAGGTGACATGATAATCAGGAAGATTTGGATTAATTATAATTTAAATGTTTTGTTCATTCACTACTCTAAAGAAATAAAGCCTCATTCAAAATTGTATAAAATGAATTCATTTTACCTTTGGCCATATCTGATTCTGCCTCATTGCAAGACAAGGTCACAATAAGAAATATTAATAAAGCAAGATGTCTAATTTAATGATTCACATGACAGACTAATAACTAAGGAAATGCAGTGTTTCAAAATCTACAAATTTATTCATAGGATTAAATTAGGGGGTCACTGGTCACTTTATAAAGGTATTCTTCAAATCACTGCAGAATATCTCTATAATGCAAATATTCTGATATGAGTTTCACAACTATTAAATATTAAAAAATATTCATGGACACTCTCGCATAAGTCATTGTAGTTGGTTAGGGAAAATATTTAATGGACATATGTTACAAATGTAGTAACACTTTAAGTGAATTTGTATATACTAAATGACAATGGAATCCTTATACATTTGAACAATAGTAGCACAGATATACATGCCTTACATTTAGTCCCTGAAGGAAAGAGGAGAGATGAACTGAAAGGCATCCATTTCTCATGAGTACAACACTTTTTTTCTAATGTAGGAAGGAGTAGATACACAGCACAAGCAAGATTCTTTATTTACTCACACCAGTCAAATTAGAAAAATAGAGTCAGATCAAGTTCATTGTAAGGAAGCTGTTTTCCGGTACATGGCAGGTTGGGGGACATTTTCCAACCTTCATAGCAATATAAGAAAGAAAGAAAATTATTTGCATCACATTAATGAAACACCTTAGACCTGTGCAGTTAAGACAACCTCTCTAAAAGCTTAAATGACTTAAAAATAAAAAGAGCTCAATAGACCTGAATTTGAAGTGCATCCCTCCACTTCCTAAGTTCTGCATCTGTAAAATGTGATCATGCTGTCTACCATGTACTGTTCTGGGGATTAAATGAGATAATATATGCTCAGTATCTAAAACAAAGAAACATTCAAAAAGAGTTTGTCCTCCTAGCTCCTTCCTAAAGGTCAGGGTTCTGAAGCCATATCAGTGATAAAGTTAGAAGACTGTGTGAAACAGGCAGGCAGGTATGTGGTTAGCTGCCCAAAGTGCTCTCTGCGGGAAAGATCTGGGAGCTACGAGCATGAGCACCCTGCATCCAGGGCCCTCTCTTTTCCTCCTGTTCTCATTTTTGACATCGCTGCCATTGTGTCCACTAATTTGGCAGGGTTGCACTGAATTATGACCTTCTCCTTCCCACCATCTGTTTCCCTCCCATCTAAACAATACAATGTCTATTCTCATCTTTTCCCATTAATGTGATTAGATATGTGCCTATGAACTCAGTTATCTGGGGTTTTAAAATACCTTCCCATTCTTAAAATGGTGGTTTACACTCTGTCCCTGTAAAATAAAACTAGCTAAACATTCAGAAGAAATAAAGTAGTAATAGGATTTAAATCTTGCTAGGAACCGGAGGTTTACTTTATATATCTAGCAAAATGGACTTAAAAACTACTTTGTAAATGTCCACTTAGGCCTCAGACATTTGCTGTGTGTTACTATTAGAAAATTTATCCTTTTATTATCAAAAGGTGTGTGTGTGTGTGTGTGTGCGTGTATGAATATACATATATGTGTGTACATATACATTTTAAATCGCTTTATAGCAAGCTCACACTATAGGACTTTTAATTATTTTTAAAAATCTGACTAGTGCTTGCTGAAGAAGGACATTTTAAGACATTTCAGCCCTGGATGGGTAGCTCAGTTGGTTAGAGCATCGTCCTGATATGCCAAGGTTATGGGTTTGATCCCCGGTCCAGACACATAAGAATCAACCAGTGGGTACATAAATAAGTGGAATAACAAATTGATGTTTCTCTCTCTCTCTCACTTCCTCTCACTTTAAAAATCAATTAAAATTTTTGCAAAAGGACGTTTTATGTAATTCTTTCAGGTCACTGGGGCACTGCTAAGTGCAATTTTAAAATACACTAAGATTAAACCAATAAAATACACTAAAATTTTACTTTGAGAGAAGCAAGAAAGATTCAAAAGGGTACATCATTTTAATTAGGATTTTTAAGAAGTCTGATGAATTACCAACATGTATTGTGAACCCCTAACCACCGATAAGCACTCTATTCAACCCAAGGAGAAACGGAGCCAAATACATTTTTTCAGTGTCTTTATCGTCTAGAATAAGAGGTCCTCGTGTCCAGAGGAGGGCAGTAACCCAACTAAAATAATGATCGGAAATGCTTATGGGAGCCTTCCAGGATGTGTAGCTCAGCATAGGGGAAGTTTGGGTTAAATGTCTAACCATTAAGAACAGAAGAAGAGTTAGGTATTCTCAAGCTGCTTCTCTCTGCTTTAAGTGAGGCTCAGGCTAGGAAGCCCCCTGCTCCCTCCCCTTCCATCACCTCCGGCATTCATTCCAGTGGTCCTCCACCATCCATCCCCTCTTCCCTCCAGCTTCTATGCAGCTTCTCCGCTAACACGGCCACGACCATGAGCAGAATCACACATCCAACCTCTACTCTCTGTTACTGACCTAGGCCAACATAGTCAATAGAAATAGAATGGGCCTGACCTGTGGTGGCGCAGTGGATAAAGCGTCGACCTGGGAACACTGAGGTCGCCAGTTCAAAACCCTGCACTGGTCTGGTCAAGGCACATATGGGAGTTGATGCTTCCAGCTCCTCCCCCTCCTCTCCCTCTCTCTCTCTCTCTCTCTCTCTCTCTCTCTCTCACTCTGTGTCTCCTCTCTAAAATAAAAATAAATAAAAAGAAATAATAAAAAAAAAGCAATAGAATGGAAAACAAATGCAAACCACGTGTGTAACCTGACGTCTCCTAATAGCCACTTCTAAATACAAATCAAGAGAAACTGGTGAAACTACTTTTAATATATTTTATTTAAACCCAATATATCCAAAATATTACTTTAATATATAATCAATATAAAATTGTTGAGATATTTTAAAGTATTTTAATATAAATTTTTGATATCTGTTGCGTATATTAAACTCAGCACATCTCAATTCAGACTAGCCACATTTCAAGTGCTCACAGTTACATGTGGCCAGTGGCTAGTGGCTCTCAGTCCAGTGAAGATGGTCCCAAACTTTTATAATGACTGATTGTTGATGGAGAAAGGGATCATGGGTAAATTTTAAAAATAAATTTGGCTTGCCCGACCAGTGATGGCACAGTGGATAAGAGCATTGACCTGGGACACTGAGATCCCAATGTAAAAACCCAAGGTTGCCTGCCGGCTTGAGCAGAGTCACTGGATTAAGCCCAAAGGCCACTGGCTGGCAGCCCAAGGTCACTGGCTTGAGCAAGGGGTCACTGGCTGAGCTGGTGCACCATCCCCATCAAGGCACACAGGAGAAAACAATCAATGAACAACTAAAGTGCCACAACTACGAGTTGATGCTTCTCATCTCTCTCCCTTCCTGTTTCTTTCTCCTCCCTCCACCCACTAGAGAAAAAGAAAGAATAACTTAGGCTTATCCATATTTTTTATTGTTCTCCAATAAACACAAATGGCATGTGTTTATGCTTTTTAAAAACTTGGGATTTTAAATATCTTTGGAATATCAGGAAAATTTTAATGAATGAATATTCATATTTATGCTTGCATTATTCAAATAATGCAAGTTATTTTTTAATGACACACATGGCGCCTGACCTGTGGTGGCACAGTGGATAAAGCGTCGACCTGGAACGCTGAGGTCGCCGGTTCAAAACCCTGGGCTTGCCTGATCAAGGCACATATGGGAGTTGATGCTTCCTGCTCCTCCCCCTTCTCTCTCTCTCTCTCTCTCTCTCTCTCTCTCTTTCCTCTCTAAAATGAATAAATAAAAAAAATGACACACATGGCATCAGCATCTGTCCTCACTTCAACATATCCAGCCACCTCCTAACTCCTGCACCATCACAAATTACTCTCCCTGCTGCCTGCAACCCGCCCACTTCTGCAGATCACTCAGCTGGAGGAACAGAATGCACAGAAGAAATAGTTTCTACGTCCTCCCCACCTCTGCACAAAAACTAACCCATGCACAATTTCTAGTTTTGCTTTGGCAGGTCTGGAGTCACTGGTATATAGTTCAGAGAATTCAAATTCAAATTATAAAGAAAAAAAGGCCTCTGTTTTCAGGGCTGCTTCAAATTACTTTAAATTAGGCTTATTTACTTATACTTAAAATTAGATACATTCAAAAGCAATTATAATGTCCCATTTTGATTTATTTTTAAAATAACTGTCCTATCAGTTCTCCGCAAGCATCAGCAATTAATTTTTCATCAGAAAATGCACTTCTCACTTCAAAGATTATGACCAAAATGATGTTTCCAGAGTTTAAATCTAGAAGTAGTTTAGTCACTGCAAAATGTGAACATGAAGCTTAAGAAGTTAAATGGAATAAACTTGAATTAGGAAACCTACAGATTTTTAAATTCATGGTACAGTCTGGCTTCTGGTTGCTCTGCTCCACACCCTCACAATGACAGCTTTGCCCTTGCCCCAGGCTTGGAAAGGTGGCAGGCAGACCCTGAGCTAGAGGAGTTACAGGCCTTGGATTTCAGTCCTCACTGCCAGTTGCCAGCCAGCTATATGACCTTGGGTGTGGTCCACGCCCCGCACACTCGCGTGGGTGCACGCGTGAGCGCACACACACTCACTCATTTCAGCCTCCCAGACTGTAAAAACTGGGTTGACGACACAGCGCTCCCTCATGCTGCCTCTGGCATGACCATTCCTGACCTTTGCGCTAATCCTCCTCCATCCCATTACCCCCCAAACAAATGCATCCTCACGCATCTCCTCTTCTTAAATGAGAAGATGGCTGGCGGCACAGCAGTGAAACGGGAAAGGCTGTTAGAGAGAGAGAGAGAGAGAAGAGAGAAAACCTAAAATGAGTCACCTTTCTAGAATTTACCATTCCTCTGGTGCCTGGGTGCTTGGTCATGGTGTTAAAATCAGTTCCTGCAATGGAACTTGCTCTGAGAACCTGGTGTTTGTTATACGTACTGTCCTTGAGTGATGCTGACACTAGACACCCCTCTCTCTTAAGAGCCACTTGTAGGTACAAAACAATACTGAACTTAAGCATCAAACACACATCAGCAACCACATAAATCGACTAAGTGTAACCTGGAGAAAATCAGACCAGAATCACAAAGAGTATTAATTAGGTCTTTGCACCAGCTTTTGATAAGTTAGAGAAAATAAATTACAGCTCCTCAAACTTCCCACTTAACCCCCCCACAACCCTAGAAGCACCCTAAAATCCAGGCTGCTGCAAAAATTACTCCCTATCCCTTAGGTTGAACTGACTGCAGAGATACCCAGAGAGCCTCCCTTCCCCCGGATTCCCTCACCAAGGCCTAAGTCAAGGGGCTCTGTGCTGCTTCCCTCCGGCCTGATTCTTCATGCTGCCATTTTGAATTAACATAGCTATCCTCTGCAACTGACGCACTGTCTGGGCAGCCTTGGAACAGAGAGACACACACCCTACTGGGGAAACCTGCCACCACCTAATCCATGCCACTCACAAGCCAGAATTAAACAGCAAATCCAGAAAACCCGTATGATTTAACGGAACCCTGACTCGGTTTTAAGTCACTGCAAATGACAGCTTCCTTTGAAGCACTTGGGTTTAGCGGACATGTTTAACTTTTAAATCCCAGTCCTCATCAATTTTCTAAAGTTCAAGCGTTCCTCCTGCTTTGCAGACTACACTCACCTCAAATGCCACGAGTGCTGTTGCCAAATAGCGCCCCGACAGACAAGGGAACCGAGGACGCAAAGAAAAACTGAAATGCATAATCATCTCAGAAATGTCTTGAGTGCCTTTTACCAATAAACTTGCCCTACACTCCTTCTCCCCAAGAACGCCCCCCCCCGATGTGGCTTTCGGGTAAGTTGTGTCACGTCCTGCGGCGCGCGTGGACGACAGCAACAGCCCGCGCGTTTGCCCTTAAGAGGAGGGCAGCCCCCGGGACACGATTCGGGATCGCGCAACGGGTGGACACCGGGACAGAGCCGAGCCACCGGCAGAGTCCCCCCCGCCCAGGCAACCATGTTCGCGGGACCTCCCCCACGCGCGGCAGGTGCGTTACCTTCCGGGAAGGTGCCCACTCCGCGGCGAGCCCCGAACCCCTTCTGGAGGGGGGGTCGCGTAGGCACACACCCAACTGGGCAGCAACTTCGATATCAAGAATAGGAAACACAGGAAAAACAGTCTGTGGGTTTATGAGAGTTAAAGGGAGATGGGGCAAGGATGGGGTTGGGGTGTGGAGAGCGGGGATAGATTCCGACCAGGCTACAGAGCTCGGGCCCGGGGTAGGGAGTCCCTCTCTTGTCCCCCTGGAGCCCCCAAACCCCGGTCCCACCCCCATCCCCGGTCCGAGGCCACCAGTATCCTCTGCTGACTCAGAGACCATTCCCCGCCCCAGCCAGCACCCGCCGGGATCGGCCCGCGGGTTCGGATGGACAGCAGGAGGCGACCAGGCACAGAAGACGGCGATGGCGGACGCGAGTGAAACCCGCGGGAGAAGCGGCTGCAGACGCCGCGCGCTCCCAGTCGTGCCCGCCGAGGCTCACCTGCCGGGCGGCGGGCTCGGGGCTGGCTCTGCGGTCCTGATGCTGCGGCCGCCGGGGGTGCGGGTGCTGCCGGGACCGCAGCTACTGCGGCGACATCCGGGACTGCAGCTGCAGTGGCGGAGGCGGCCGTCGGGCGCTTCCCCCTCCCCAGACTCCAGGCGCCCGGGCCCGCCGCCCCCGCTAACAGTTGGCCCGGCTCACGTGACCGCGGGGTCCACCCCGCCTCCCCCTCCCAGACCTGGGGCTACGCTGCACCAGCGCGTCTGGGCCACCCGGGCTGCAGCGCCGCGCTCGGCGCAGGCGGGGAGGACCCTGGCAGCCGGAGGAGCGGCCGGCAGGGAGGACCTCACAGCGGAAGGCAGCTCTTTGCTCGATTTTTACTTCTTCGTCACCGCCAGGATGGCAGCTATCTCTACACGGAAAACCTGGGCTTTAAGGAGCCAGCCCCGTCTCCTCTGGGTGCCTCTCCAGGACGCCGCCGTTTGGTCGCTATGTGCGGGCCTTAGTGCCCAAGCAGGATTTCCCCGCCGAGAAGCGTGCCCTATGCTCACATGTCCAAGCCCATTTAAAGATGCTATCCTGTGCCATGTCGATATTCCAGACCCTGTGCCGGGTACTTGAGCAGGAGGCTAAAGAGGTTGAGTAACTCTTTCAAGGTCACACAGCAAGTAGGAAGCCGAGGTGTTATTAACACCTGGGTTAATAACACAGATAAGTGTCAAAGGGGGCGTGTGTGTGAATGCTGGTGTCAAGGTCGTTGGTAGGAACATGATCATCTATCTGTTAACAAAACAAAGACTACCTTTTATGAATTAGTTAAACAGAATATCCTTCCTGTAAAGAGGAAGTTCACAGGCAAACAAATGCAGTCCCACTCAGATGAAAAGATCTGCTAGCTCCTTTAACTACAAATCAAATATACAAGGTAGCTTTTTCCACCTGTCAGATTAAAGAAAATCAAAAGGTTTCATAACCTCCATGGAGGACAGTTTGGCAATTTCTCCTCAAATAACAAATACACATAGTCTTTGGAGGATTCCACTTCTGGAATTTATCCTACAGATATGACACAGGGAGGAAATGATGTGAGTACAAAGTTACCCGTTGGTATGTCGTTTGACCTAGCAAAGATTGGAAACAAATGTTCAGCAGTCAAGGATTATTCAAATCAATTATAGCACAATACAATGGAATGCTAACCAGCTATTTAAAAAAAAATGACCTCTATGTACTGATATGAGAGATTTCCAACCTATTTTATGTACAGTGTGTCCGTAAAGTCGTGGTGCACTTTTGACCTGTGACCGATCAAAAGTGCACCACGACTTTACGGACACACTGTAGTGCAAAACATTGTGTTTGTTATTCATTTGTGGAAAGAAAATACATGTGTGTGCTCTTATTTGCAAATGCATAGAATATCTTTGGACGGATACATTAGAAACTGTAATAGTAGATGCCACCAGGGAGAATGGGCTGACTGGATAGAAGGTGGGAAAGGAGACTCTTCTGCATGTCCTTTGTTTTTTCTTTTTAATCAATTTGAAAGAGAGAGAGAGATAGGAAAGGAGAAAAAGGGAGGAGAGAGATGAGAAGTATCAACTTGTAGTTGCTTCACTTTAGTTGTCATTGATTGCTTCTCTTACATGTCTTGACAAAGAGGGCGCAAGCCAAGCCAGTGACCCTTTGCTCAAGTCAGCGACCATGGACTTCAAGCCAGCAACCTTTGGGCTCAAGGCAGTGACTCTGGGATCTTGTCAATCCTGTGTCCAAGCCGGCAACCCCGTGCTCAAGCTAGTGACCTTGGGGTTTCGAACCAGGGACTCAGGGTTCCGGGTCGATGCTCCATCCACTGTGCCATCACAAGTCAGGCTGTTTTCTGAATGTTGTGCTTATGCTTCTGGTTTGCCACGTGAGCACATGGATAGTAGGAGAGGGCTGGGGGAATAAGCGCATGCTATTGAACAGAGCAGTGGTACACATACTCTTGGAGCACAAAAGAACCTTATTGTGCATTTAGTCCAACCAAAGAAACTGTAGCCCAATGAGTTTAAATAAACAATAAAAATATTCCTTGAAGGCTTGTTCCTGAGCCTGGCCCAAAACTACTGATTCAGAGTCTCTGAGGTTTGGGCCAGAGAACCTGCATTTTGTCATGTTGTCTAGTTGATTCTCTTGCACATTGAGGTCTGAGAGCCACTGGTGTAAATGCTGAGTTTAAGGGCACTCAATAAGTCACCACTACTAGAAAAGCAGGTCCATCTCGAGGCTTCAGGAGCCACGGGCTAAGTTAGATGCAGATATGACCAAGTCCAAGAACCACACCACACACAGCCATTCCTGAAAATGGCACTAAAACAGCATCAAGAAACCCCGATCACAAAGATACGAATCACTTAAGGAAGTAGACCCCAGTTACTTGAGGAACATGCACTTTGCCAAGAAGTACAACAAGAAGGGCCTGAAAAGATGCAGAGCAACAACGCCAAGGTCCCAAGAACACGTGCAAAGGCCATCAAGCTCAAGATCTCAAAGGGCGGCAGCCGCAAACTCAACTGACTTGCCTACATCGCTCACCTCAAGCTTGGAAAATGTGCTCGTGCCCGCATTGCCAAGGGTCTCAGACTCTGAGACCCAAGGCCAAGGCTCAAACCAAACCCCAAGCTGCAGCTCCAGCTCCAACCAACTCAGGCCCAGCCTCCCAGAGGAGCCCAGACCCCCACAGAGGCTCCACAGCAGAGGTCTCTGTCTGCAGATGTGATGAGGCAGATTTCTCTTTTCCAGGATTAAAAAGCGGGGTGGGGGTGAAGAATGGAGGGGTGCTCATTTCAGCTTTTATCCAATGCCATGCAGAGATACTCATAAAATCTCCCTCTAGTCACCTGTATCAGGGGAAACATGATGGAAACTTTTCTGGCTTTATTTACAAACACTAATACGAAAACAAATTTAATGAGGGAAGTGTAAAGTACTAGATCCTAACAGATCTGAAAAATGTCAGAACTGTATTTCTCCATATATCCCCCCATTTGAATTATTTTCATAAATTTCTAGTTTATTCTGAACATAAGTAATCAGTTGGCCTGGATGGGAAGAAGGGAAGATGACCTAACACCAATGAAAAGTGACCGTGCCAATGGAGGACCAGCTTGAGTTGGGTCTTCATTATAGACTGACTTCCCTGGGAGCAGACACTGAGGTGCTATTTTGGGTGTAAGGGGTTCATAGGGGTCAACACATGTGAAAGGAAAGGGGTAGAAACAGGATTGGGCAGAGGGAGAAACTGAACTGCAATGAAAGCCCAACAAATTCTCAGCCAGGGTTATGGAGAGCTCTCGGACAAATATTGCCCAGCAGAATGTCCTGCGTAGAGCCAAAATGGCCAGGGCTTCAGTCCCCATCTTGCTCAGTCAACAGAAATGGGCTGCCTGGGAAGGACAGGACTTCCACATAGGTGGTTCCTGGCAGCTCAGGCAGGAGCTGGTAACTTCCACATGCCACCGTGCCAGGCCCCCAAGCTCCATGAGGACAGAAGCTCCTTTGTGTGAAACTTTGCCCTACGTATCTCTTCATCTGGCCGCTGGTTTATGTCCTCTAATATCCTTTGTAATAAATCAGTAATCTAGCGAGTAAGCAGGGGGAAAAAAACTACAAATGCATAGTTTACTTATAGAACTTCTTCAACATAAGTAATTTAACAAGAAACATTTATTGAACACCTGTACTAGGAACTACAGTGTTGCTACAAAGATGAGAAAGACCTATCACAGCCTCTCCTCTCAAAAGTCAGAGGCAGGCAAGAAAATTAAGTATAGAAGGAATATATGCATATATTATATGTTGCTGTCAAGGCAACATTAAGAATTATGCATAGATGAATACACTGATCTAGCATATTGGGAAATGTAAACAAGTTTAAAAGATGGTCATAAATGTGGGTCATGCAAACGTAGACCACTGAAAGAAGTTACCAGTGACAATTTTGCCTTTTCTTCTAACCACTGTTACTGTCTGAAGGACCCTCTGCAATGATTTTGAGAAGCTTGAAGTACAGGAGTAATTGAGAAATGCCTTTAGCACATGGCTTATAGAGGTATTTTCCATCTAGGGTTTCTTTTAGTGTGTAATTGTAACAGGAGGAAAAAGACACATCATTGGGCGAATCGCACGGGAATGAACAGACAATATTATGTGAATGAGATACTCGTGGATGGGTAAGAAAGCCTGTGTAATCACCTTGTATATAATTTTATGAGAACCAAAGAAATAAGCTAACAAAGCCATGAAAAGATGAAAAAGTACCAGTCAAGCCTGACCGGGCGGTGGCGCAGTGGATAGAGCGTCGGACTGGGATGCAGAAGACCCAGGTTCGAGACCCCGAGCTCACCAGCTTGAGCGCGGGCCCATCTGGCTTGAGCAAAAGCTAGCCAGCTTGGACCCAAGGTCGCTGGCTCCAGCAAGGGGTCGCTCGGTCTGCTGAAGGCCCGCGGTCAAGGCACATGTGAGAAAGCAATCAATGAACAACTATGGTGTCGCAATGGCAACGAGAAACTAATGATTGATGCTTCTCACCTCTCTCCGTTCCTGTCTGTCCCTATCTACTCCTCTCTCTGACTCTCCCTCTGTCCCTGTAAAAAAAAAAAATAAAGTACCAGTCAAGATTAGTCAGCCACCTGCCTTAATTCCATGACAACCATGTTTAGGAGGTTAGTCTTCTGAATTTGGTTACCATAGAAACAAACCTTTAGAATACCCTCAAATCAATTTATAGAATGACTGCCCATGCTGAGGATAGACAACATAGAGCAATCATAAATATCAAAATCTATTTTAAAATTATATTTGAATTTAAATGATCTATCAGGTCCTTTGGATATTGCTAATTTAGACAACCATAAATTGCATTTTGAAAAAAAAAGGTTTAAAATAAATCCTATTCATTATATTTAGGTAGTGGGTTTCTAAATTCGATTATTCAGATGTGTCTTTTGAATGAATGGTTTCCATTTCATTTTAAATAACAGATAATCAATGTTCTTGAAACTGTTTTTAAAACCAAATTATGCATTGCACTCACCGCTGTACTTTAGGAGCCATTGTTGGATTTCGTCAGCGATACAGATTATTCAAAGGGGACTGCTGGGTCTCCACTGTGTGCTCATCAAAGAGCAGATTAAACACCAAAGCTTTCTTGCAGACACGGCTGCCTGGTCTGTATGTGTGGGAAACGTCTCCCTTCTGCTACGTACAACTTTAAAATAGAGCTGATTTGGAAGATTTTTGCAGCGCCTGAGGCACAGTTTAATAGGTAAAGCCTTCTTCAGAATTGTAAAAGTTGGGTTTCTTATATCTGCAGTTTTAACACCATTGCTCACTTGAGATAATATATAACTCTGACCAGAAGTTAATATTAGTTCTCTTCCAATTCTTGAAAGAAGGAAACGAAGTCTGTCTAAAATGTTCTAGGAATTTTGGGTTCAGTTAAAGGAAGACTTCCTTCATTCTGTGAGTGACTAAACAATTCCACCCATTGACAGATGCATGAGGTTTCTGAGTCTAGAGAAAGAATATTTTGTTTTGGGTGTCCTTCTATTTTCCATGAAAGACCAGAAGACTGATATTATTTCATGTCCTGTTGGATCAATTACCTGACTTTCAGAGAATTGGGTATAATCTAGATATACAAAAATATTTACACTTTATTTTAATTATTTTTATTTATTCATTTTAAAGAAGAGAGACAGAGAGATAGAGAGAGAGAGAAGGTGGGGAGGAGTAGGAAGCATCAACTCCCATGTGTGCCTTGACCAGGTAAGCCCAGGGTTTTTTTAAACCAGCGACCTCAGCATTCCAGGTCAACACTTGATCCACTGCGCCACCACAGGTCAGGCCTATTTACATTTTAAAATTCCTGATTATTCTTTACTCTTTTCCTTTGACTTCCTACCCTTAATTATAAACTGAACCCTACGTTTTCAGTACTTTTATTATATTCCTTCTACCATTGGTTCTAGCTTTTATATATGCAAAGAGTTTGACTTCACATACATAAAGTGATTTATGCTATTTCTGAGAGTTGGAGTCTATGTCTGGTTCACTTTGAACTTTAAAAAGCAGCTGACATATTATTTGAAGCAAAAATTAAAAGCACAAATTGTTTCACTGTCATATGAATTTCTCAAATAGTCCGTTTTTCTTTACCCTGAGCATTACGAAAGGGTTGAGCTTTGAGGATTATCAGGAAATTTCTAGACTAGGGAAGTACAAAAGTAGATTAGTGGTTGCTTGTGGAGTTAAAGGGGGGTGGGAGGAACTGCTAAAGGGGGGAGAGGTTGTTTCTGAGGTGACAAAATGTCCACAATTGTGGTGATGGCTGCACAACTGTGTGAATATACTAAAATTTATTGAACTGTAAAAACAAGACAGAACATTGTACATATTAATTTTATCTTTAAAAATACCACACCTTAAAAAAAAATACCACATGGACGTGGACAAAAGTGTGGTGATTATCAGGATACGTGGGGAGGGGTAAGTGGAGGGCAGTATAGCAGGAATAAATGGGGATGGACAATGACTTGACTTGGGGGGGCAGTGAAGCCGCAATAAAGTATACAGAGAGGAGTGGCAGAATTGGGCCCCTGAAACCTGTATGATTATGTTAACCAATGACACGCCAATAAATTCAATTTAAAAAAGAAAAAGAAAAATAACCCATCTCAGAGAAGAAATAATAGAAAACCACTGACCATTGCCCAGCTCACGGGAGCTAGGTAAATGATAAAGAGTTAACAGGTTTGAAGAATTATTGCCGAAGAAGTGTTAGGAAAAAGTCCAAAGGGTGGTTGATGGATTTACTGTTCAGTTTTAACACGAGAATCAACTGACTCTAGTAGGGTAGTTAATTTTCTTTAAGGATTATGATACAACACAGACAACTTTGAATGTTATTGCGTGCGGCAAGAAAAAGAAAAAAAGAACATGACATTTTGCAAAAGATTCTATACCTTACAAAATCTAGCCAAAATAATGCAAGGAAAAATATAAGGAACAGTCTCAAGAAGCCAGTGGTATGAAGACAGCAGGACAGAACAATTATGCCACAGGGGGAATTTGGTAATTCAAGTAGGGATTTCATTACAGGAACCTTTTTAAGTTTTTCCCCATTTTCCACAAGTAAAGTGTCATCTCTTATTTTAAGGCAAATATCCCACATCTGTACTGCTCTTCTTGGTTATTCTACATAAGTATAATTACCCATTTAATTAAATTTAGCTAATTTAAGAACCCTTTTTAAAAAAAAACTAGAATGTCTCAAACAGAATGCATTCTGCACAAAACAGCTGCACAATTCCAGGAGATACGATCATAACAGAGAGAACGACCAATATGTGGTTGGATGTCATAATGTTCCTAGTTCCTAACCGGAGAAACTGGAATCTAGTTCCTAACAGAATTAGATTTAGATTTAGATTAACATGAAATGTACTCTGCCAGAATAAGTCCAACAAATGAATGAGAAAATGCTGTAAAAAAAAAAATGGAATTAAAACCCCAAAGGGTCTCCCTACCCTTACTTCGTTCTTTCTATTAATGGAAGCTAACCCTCAATACTTCCAGTTACATTGTATGTGTGTTGTTCTTCCTGCAACTGGGTATCAAAGAGGAAATTATTTTGATCTTACTACAGTGTGGGATGTTAAGTTAATGGGATGATTTGGAAATTCCCAAGTGGGGTATAATTCCGCTGTTACTAGAGGCCCGGGTACAGCATCCACTTTACTCTGCATTTTTAGAGTGAAACCTCAGTAAACATTTCATGTCATCTTTTTTTAGCTCATAAAATAAAACTGATCATAGTCCAGCTCACAGGCACTTAGACTGGCTTTGGAAATAAATCATTGGCTGGTGGCTGTCTCCCTCCAGGGAGCACATCGATGTCTTTTCCTTCCCGCTTATCCTCTTAAAAAAATACATATATATATATATATATATATATATATATATATATATATATATATATAATTTAATGCGGTGACATTAGTCAATAAGAATGCATAGGTTTCAGGTAAATCCCTTCCCCTTCTTCCCCCCACCCCCAGACGTGCATCTCCTAAACTGTAAGGCTCCTCAGGAGATTTGCAACCAGGAGAGCAATGGGCAGTGACAGCCCCTCCAGGTTAACCCGATTCTGTCTTCAAGGCCCCCTTTTCTCTGACTTCCCAGTGTAGGCCCATTGCTCTCTTGTAACCTTTCCAGAGAGCCAAGGCAGCTCTGCTTAGGCTCTCTTGTTGCTTTTTCTGTTCTAGCCCTTTCTTGTTTCCCTGTCCCCAGCTTTAAAAATACCTACTCTCGTGCCTGACCTGTGGTGGCGCAGTGGATAAAGCGTTGACCTGGGAACACTGAGGTCGCCAGTTCAAAACCCTGCACTGCACTGGTCTGGTCAAGGCACATATGGGAGTTGATGCTTCCAGCTCCTCCCCCATTTCTCTCTTTCTCTCTCTCTCTCTATCTCCTAAAATGAATAAATATAAAGAAATTTTAAAAAAGATGTTTGAAAAAAAATTTAAAAAAAAACCTACTCTCAAAATTTAAAAGAAAAGAAAAAGAAAGAAAATCATTGGCTGACTGTCCTCACTAACGTCCTCCATTGCAAACCAGGGGATTCACTGGCAGCACAGGAATACGACTGGCAAACAAAAGAGTCTGTGGACGGTGTGCTAGCGTTGCAGTTCTCCAGGAATCTTCCAGCTGTTCTCTCCTGCTCCTCACCCATGACCTGTGCACTGCATCAAAAGGAGCCACTTAATCCCTTTGATAAACCTCAAATTATTTCACAAAACCAATTATTTCCCAAATGAACTATTATTTTTTGTATTTTTCCAAAGTTAGAAGCCAGGAGGCAGTCAGACAGACTCACGCAGGCACCTGACAGGGATCCATCCAACCTACCCACCAGGGGGCAGCGCTCTGCCCATCTGGGGCATTGTTCCGTTGCTGCTGGAGCCATTCAAGCGCGGCGCGTGACGCAGAGGCCATGGAGCCATCCTCAGTGCCCGGGGCCAACTTTGCTCCAATGGAGCCTTGGCTGTGGGAGGGGAAGAGAGAGACAGAGAGGAAGGAGAGAGGGAAGGGTGGAGAAGCAGATGGGTGTTTATTCTGTGTGCCTGACCAGGAATCAGACCTGGGGCTGACACTCTACTGCTGAGCCAACCGGCCGGACTGAACTGTCATTTTTTTAAGTTTGGGATGGGATGCAGGGAAATTCTGATAGGACACTATTTTAACTGAGCAGTAGTGTTATTTTAATTCTCGGGCAAGCCAAATAAACTTAATTTATATAGAGACCTGCCAAATGCGACTCTTTTATGACAGACATTTAAGACAGTTACATCAATGCTTCACTGCCTTTTTAAAAATTTCTCCCAGTTGTGTGCAAACCACTAACATAGAGAGCTTGCTTATTGGACGCTACTTTGCAGACAGCCAAAAGGACAATCTTTTAAATATCTTTTCTTCATAATTTTTTTTATTATTTATTTTTTATTAAATTTAACGGGGTGACATTGGTTAATAGGATCATATAGGTTTCCGGTATACATTTCTATAATACGTGGTATGTATATTGCATTGTGTGCCCATCACCCAAAGTCAAATCATCTGTCATCACCATATATTTGTCCCCCCTTAATCCCCCAAATAAACTTTATTTTGAAAAGAATACCATAATTCTATAAATTCACATATGGCACACCTGGTAATAGTAATGAGTTAAATTATGTACAAATGGAAGTCACAATTTGTGTCTGATTATTCCCACAAATGGAAAGGTGCAAAGAGACAACTAAACTAAAAAGGCAGAAAGCTTAAAGACCACCATAGCCAATTTACACATTTTTATTTCATACTTGTGTCTAAATGTTTAGTTGGGAATTGATAAGTTCACATGAGATAAATAAATACACTGCCTGAATAATCAGAATTCCTTTCACTTTCCTGGTTCTGCTGTAGATAGCATCATCAGTAATGTTTCTACAAAATCGCACCATGTGACAAGCTACTTCCTTCCTTCGCCCTCCTCACGCACCATAAGGCTTTCTGTATTGTGACTTCTCCAGGTTGAGGGAAACGGCAGTGAACTTGAGTTTTCTGGATATAGCTGATTTCGTCAAGGAAGGTGTTGGTAAGGAAAATATCAATATATAATCAGTGAAAGTAGTCTGTATATGACGTAATAGTTGTTCGTAATTCTTTAAAGAAAAAAAAAATCTAAAGCTAAACAGGAACGAAAGGGCTAAGGTACACATTGGGAACCTCTCAGCACGCAGGGTTTATGGGGCAAGTCACTGCTGATTACAACATTATTCAATGAAACCAGAGCCATTTCTGGATCATGGAGAGAATTCTAAGGCATCAGAAATAGCCAGTAAAGGATCTTCAAAGGGTAAGGATGCAAAGACAACGAAACCAGGGTTTATGGCTAGGAAGGCAAGTTGAAGAGAAAGTTAGACCCAGCGAAGGCAAAGAAAAATTTTGCTTTTCAGTAGAAACATAATGAACTTGGGGACTGACATCTGGTTCAGGAAGTTAGCTATTGACCTTAGTCACAACAATCAATCCTTTTGAATGACAGTTTCCTCATCTGTACAATGGGTACATTAAGATCCACCAGCTTTTTTCATGAGTTCAGACCAAGGAGAATTAAAGTCAATGATACATTTGAGATCACTTTGTAAATGATCAAATGCTATTCTTAGTAAATGAGGATTTGGACACTTTCTAAAAGTCTTAAGGAGAAAAGCCCATTGAAGAAAACAATAAAATTACCAAATTTTTGACCTGGGATAGACTTTATTCCATAGCAGCTGCTCTGGGTCTGCCTTATTTTCTGATGGGGCAGAAATGGGAAAATGTTGATCGGTTAACTCAGGGGTTGGGGACCTTTTTGGCTGAGAGAGCCATAAACGCCACATATTTTAAAATGTGATTCCGTGAGAGCTATACAACGATCCGTGTACGTTACGCATTATCCAATAAAAATTTGGTGTTCTTCCGGAGGACAGTTGTGATTGGCTCCAGCCACCCGCAACCATGAACATGAGTGGTAGGAAATGAATGGCTTGTAATACATGAGAATGTTTTATATTTTTAACCTTTTTTTTTTTATTAAAGATTTGTCTGCGAGCCAGATGCAGCCATCAAAAGAGCCACATCTGGCTCACGAGCCATAGGTTCCCGACCCCTGGGTTAACTAATCATGATACAATGCTATTACAGTATAATACATTTGTTATAGACTATTAATTAAACACCAGTCAGGGTAATCTATTAGCCTTAAAAAGGAAGCACTGGCCAGACCAGGCGGTGGCGCAGTGGATAGAGCGTCGGACTGGGATGCGGAAGACCCAGGTTCGAGACCCCAAGCTCGCCAGCTTGAGCGCGGGCCTATCTGGCTTGAGCAAAAAGCTCGTCAGCTTGGATCCAAGGTCGCTGGCTCCAGCAAGGGGTTGCTCGGTCTGCTGAAGACCTGCAGTCCAGGCACATGTGAGAAAGCAATCAATGAACAACTAAGGTGTCGCAAGAGCAACGAAAAACTAATGATTGATGCTTCTCATCTCTCTCCGTTCCTGTCTGCCTGTCTGTCCCTATCTATCCCTCTCTCTGACTCTCTGTCCCTGTAAAAAAAAAAAAAAAAAAAAAGGAAGTACTGACTAAATACAACCTTCTACCTCATCTACAACATTTTCAGACATTTTATTAAGAAGAAACGAACATAAATAATTTGTTCTATTTATCATGATAAGTCAGTAGCAATCAGGAACCAAACCTTATAGGAGGTGAGGCAAAAGTAGGTTTATAGTTGTGAGTATGCAAAACAGAGTTTACCCTTGTAGTATTATTTATTAATTAAGGTATTTCCCATACAAACAACTGTAAACCTACTTTTGCCCCCCTATACAGCTTCAGTCCTAGGCAGGATATTCCATGTATACATATTTATAAGTTATTAACTTTGTGTATCACTTCCACATTGCACATCCCCTCGGTAAAGCAGTAACTGTTAATAAGCAGAGTTCAACAAGCATTTTCCTATTTGTTCAGTGACTCTAAGGCTGGTCCAGACACACTGTTTCATACAACAGCAGTGTTGAGCTATAGCAAAAGGCTTTGCAAAAGGCAGTGTCTAACTTAGAGAAAACAGAGGGAAGCAGAAACAGACGGTGCTGACCCGTGCTATACTTGCCCTTATGCTGGGCCTGGTCCCAGTGGTGATACTTTAAAATTACAAGTAAATCACAAAACTTCATATGGAAAGTGGAAAATGGTCCAGAATTTTTCCTACTCAAGGACAAATAGATTTCTTCTTTCCAATAACTCACCAGAAAGAAAGGGGTACTTAGAAACAGTAAGGGTTTCTTTAAATAACATTCAAAAAATATATATAAATTTTTTAAAAAAGCAACAGAACAAACGATGTTAAAAAGTAAGACTTTCTTTAACAATGCTTGCTATGTAAAAATGGAAGGACGTATCTCTATAACTCGTCATGTTTATATGTAAATTCTCTGGCAGATATAAATCCATCTTTGTCTTCATCTTCTTTATCAAAAATGTCCTCCACCAAAACATCATGATGACTTTCATTCACAACCGCACCATGCTTTTCAAACTCCTTCTTTAGATACACTTTAACCTACAAAATAATAGGTCTCGTTAATAATTATAATTCATAAGATGCCCACATAGAGTAGATTAATATCACAGGCTGGACTGGTAGCTCACTTAATGATATGTAACAACTGCTAAACACCTACTTCATGGTATATTTCTAATTATAGTAAAAGAATTACAAAGACTTCTTTCCCTTAAAAACTTGTGCTACACTGCTAAAATAGAGACAAAATATGTATTGCTAAGCAGCAAAGATAAGGCTTATACTATTTGAAAAACATCCAGTGAAAGTACACTGCCTGTTCTGAATCTGAGTCTAAATAAAGCCAAGCATTTGAAAGACTGCTGTCTGTCTTTCCATCCATTCAATTATCCAGATCATGTTTTATAGCAAGGGCCAGAATTGCAAGTATTTCTCCTAAAATCAGATTTAATGATGGCATTTTTAATGTAAATAAGTGTCTGGGAAGAGTTCAAGCCGTGTACCTGGCATAATCACACCACGTGACCTTCTAATCTCAGAAATTAAAGCAAAACCCAGTCTGATGAGTGGGGCTGTGACTGGAGTTACTATTTTCATTCAGGTATTTAAATATGTAACAAAATACCGCTTCCAGTTAAACACTAGCTTCACTATAATGGAATACAACCTACATTTTAATTTTTAAACATATCCCTATTATTCCTCCTGTTAGATCAGCAACTTCAAATCTCTCTCTTCCCTCTACCACCAACATGCAAACACCTAGTATACATTTATTTTAAAGATTAAGGTGATTTAATGTAGTTGTAAAAACAAAACAGAACAAAAAAGATGATGAAACTATGGATTTTTTTTGTTTTGACTGAGATAGAGAGAGTGTCAGAGAGAAGGACAGATAGGGACAGACAGGAAGGGAGAGAGATGAGAAGCATCAATTCTTCGTTGTGGCACCTTAGTTGTTCACTGATTGCTTTCTCATATATGCCTTGACCAGGGGGTTTCAGCAGAGACAGTGACCCCTTGCTCAAGCCAGCAACCTTGGGCTCAAGCCAGTGGCCTTGGGCTTCAAGCCAGCAACCTTTAGGCTCAAGCCAGCAACCATGGGGTCATGTCTATGATCCCACGCTCAAGCCAGCGAGCCCATGCTCAAGCCAGATAAGCCCGCACTCAAACTGGTGACCTCGGTCCTCCGGCATCCCAGTCTAAAGCTCTATCCTCTGCGCCACTGCCTGGTCAGGTGAAACTCTTTGGATTAATATGGATTAATATCTCTAGGGTATATTGTGTGAATATAGCAGGATGCCAAGTATGATGTATAATACGCTACTTTCTGTATAAGAAAGGGGAAGCTTGAATATATATTCACGTTGGCTTGTATTTGCATAAAGAAATACGAGAAGGATACATTATAAACTAATAACACTGGATATGAAAGAGGTGGATCACACAGTAGAAGAGGAGGGTGGGAGAAAGATTTCTTGATAAACCTCTTTTTTTAATTTTTTTAATTGGCTTGATCTTTCTGAACCATGTGATGATGTTATATATTCAAATCTTTTTAAATAAAGGAAATTAAAAATTTACCTCGGATCTAAAAAGGTTTTATGACTGGTAGCACTATGAGGTGTAAATTTAGTAGCTGAGGTTTTTGACCCAGCACTTCATAAAAACTGAGTTTATTTAAGACTGGCCATTAGAATGAAATTGATCAAAGCATAAAAAGGGATTTGATTTGTGACCACGCAAGCCAGAATGCAGAGAATGAGTAGATATAAAAAAAATAGGGCCTGACCAGGAGGTGGCGCAGTGGATAGAGCGTCGGACTGGGATGCGGAAGACCCAGGTTTGAGACCCCGAGGTCACCAGTTTGAGCACAGGCCCATCTGGTTTGAGCAAAAGCTCGTCAGCTTGGACCCAAGGTCACTGGCTCCAGCAAGGGGTTCCTCGGCTGCTGAAGGCCCGCAGTCAGGGTACACGTGAGAAAGCAATCAATGAACAACTAAGGTGTTGCAACAACAACGAAAAACTAATAATTGATGCTTCTCACCTCTCTCTGTTCCTGTCTGTCTGTACCTATCTGTCCCTCTCTCTCTCTGTCCCTGTAAAAAAAAAAAAAAAAAAAAAAAAAAGGGATAAAGACCTATCTTCACTTCCCAATAGCAGCAAGACTAGGTCAGGTATGTGTGGCAATGGCCAAGAAAGCCTAATTAAATGATAGGAAGAAGCCATCGTCCTTTTCCCTACTTAAACTCTGGGACTCTCAGGGGTGAGGGGAAAGTCTTCTGCTGTGAAAAGTGCAGACTGAAGCCTTTCCCCCGGTGCTAACCTCAACAAAACTGTTTGAGTGTGTCAGCTGCCCACTGCTAATTGTTAGGAAATCACTACAAAATGCATTTAACAGCCAGTCTACAGGTTTAAACAGAAACAGGCCACAGGAGACATTTCTCAGAACATCTATGATGCTTATATAGTAACTCCAAATGGGAAAATTCTTGGCAAAATGATTCTTTTAAACACTCAGAACAAGAGCAGGATACAGTCAACCTTAAGCATTGGGGAGAAAGGAAAAATAGCAAAAGAACAGATGATGTTTTTTAAAATATATTTCCCTCCAAAAACAATGAGTTCCTCTAAAAAGTTCATTTTCAAAGTATGGGCATTGTAAGACTTATAAATAACATTTTACCCATGTTAAAAATACATTTTCTAAAAGAAAGGAAGAAAGAGAGAGTAGGAGGAAGGAGGGGTCACCTCATGTTTAGAGAGTTTCCAGTCATCATTAAGGTCCATTTCTTGGAAGGATTCATGGGATCTTGGTCCATTTCGAATCTCCAGGAGATCGATGTTAAATATCAGCGTACTCTCTGGAGGTATTTTACCTAAAATGAGGAGAGGGAAGGTTAAGCTGTATTAAAAAGATCCCAAAGTTTAAGTGATAGAAAACTTACGGTACTAGAAAAAATATTCCTTTAAGTGAATTAAATGAAGAGCCCTCCTAAGATTATCACATGATGGAAATTCCTTATAATCATATTTTACTGAAATAAAGAGAATATAGAAGGAATAATCCAAACTAAAAGGTTAAAAGCAGTCTGGTTTTGGCTTGGCAATTAAAAATTGTTACACGCACACACACATGCACACACACACACACACACAATGGCCTGGATATTAAAATTTCAAGTATAATTATGGTATTCCATATTGCATGTCAAAATGAGTTAAAGTGCTTTAGTATTTCAGAGTTAATTATAGTACAAGTTATTTACTAGCTCGGGTCCGAAAGTCCTGACCTAGAACATATAATACTGCCATTTCTACCAGTGAAGACGGTTTATAATTGAGTGAGCTTGGTGTCACACTATCTAGCGTTACAGCTTACTTCTGCCCCTCTCTAAGCCTCAGTTTCCCAACCTGTAAAATACAAGCGACAGTAATGCCTACCACGAGGGTCTATTGGGAAGATGAAGGAAGATACGTCCATGCAATATACTTAGCATTCTGCTTGATAGTAAGCTCTCGATATATATTACTAAAATACCTATTACAGGCTTCAGAAACAAATCAAACAGGATTAGCAATTTCAGAAAGTTAGAAAGTATCCCCTCTGATATAGTATACCATGATACATATGTGTAAGAAATTGCAGGAGATGGAAGAAATCAAAACACATTGCTGAGGAACAAGATTAAAAACAACAAAGACCCTTCAAAAGTGAAAAGAGCATTGTTAAAGTCCTAGGGACCTTAAACCTTAAAAACAATTTTTCTCTGGGAAGTATAGACAATTTTTTTTCAACTGTTTCCTTATAACTATACCCAACATACAGGTCTAGGTAAACACTGTAAGTATATGTCTCAGTCTCTCCATGCACAGATCTCCATGAAAGGGCATCTGTAAGTAGAGCTAAGGGGAACGAAACTTACGCTGAGTGCTGCGGCTTTCCCACTCCAGATCTAGACCGAGAGGGGCATGCAATAGGTCGTCAAGAAAACCGGAAGCTTCCCAAAGGCGGCATGCAAACGGGGCACTACCGGACTACAGAACTAGTGTTAAATACATAGTAGCAGAATTAGTTCCATGGTGCTCAGTGCGAAGGAAATGACTCAAATTCAGATCTCTACTTGTTATAAAGTAAAAGTGAGTTAAATGCAGTATGGCAAAGAGTGATGGTCTAATACTATAGTACATATTATACTATATGCATGTATTTATACATATAGGTCTAAAACAGTGGTTCTTAACCTTTTTTGAAGTACCGAACCCACCAGTTTCATATGCGCATTCACCGAACCCTTCTTTAATGATAAATAAAATATGATTTTTTTCCCCAAATTCAAGACATAGGTATATATATTTTTTTACTGGTGCACAAAATGAGCCGTGCATGAACGTCACCTTGCTCAAAGAACAAAACTAACAAAGTGCATGAACTCACAACAAATTACGGCATTACTTTATTCTGGCCTCCGCAGTAGGGGCTTCTCCGAACCCCTGAGACCGACTCATCGAACCCCTAGGGTTCCATAGAACCCAGGTTAAGAACCACTGATCTAAAAAAAGGTGAGACTTTAATAAAGACACAGAAAGGGGAAAGAATACATTTGAACACCAGAGAATCCTCTTAAGAGCATCATTAATTAAAATACGGAATGAATTTGGTTAGTAAATCCCGTCCTATGCCTAAGATTTACATAGCAAGTTCAAGTTCCATTTTAGAATACACAGTGCTTCCCATGGGGCACTTATGTTCTTCCCAGGAAACTGCGATTAAGGCTCCCACTTTGTAAATACTTAGTTTAGACCTAAGGATGCGGTGAAGTCTGTATTCCTATTACATCAGAGTGGTTCTTCGACTGGGTCCAACGACTAGTTCCATTTTTTCCTTCATAATGCAGGTAATATGTGCCCGTCGCAGAGACTTTGGAAGCAATGGAACCAGAAATAAAAATAATTCCCAGCCCTGTTGTTAACATTCTCACGTCTTTGTGATTCACTCCGTATGTGCATGTACTCTTTTCCTAACACTTAGTATCACAGTATGATGTATACTATAGCTTTCCTTTCTACTTTTATATATAGCATTACATCATGCACATTTGCCTATGATTTTTTAAATCATTGAAATGCCAATTTTAAATAACTGGGCCCTGTTTTATTCCGCTAAACCCTTCTCATTATACATTTCAGTTGGTTCCGATTTTTTTTGTTTTGGGTCATTATACACAACACAGGAACGGACACCTCTATTTACAATCTTTCTTCTGATACCCGATTATTCTCTTAAGTTAGGTTACGATAAATTAATCATAGGATTCATGCATATCTTATGCTTGAAACATCTTCTGGCCTCCTGTAAATGGCCCTTAAGGAAGCTGCAAGGTCTCCACTCAAACAACAGTTGCATGTGCTGCCCTGGGACAAACCAGCAAAGGCTCCCTGGACTGGACCAGCTAGCCCACTTGTTTCTGTTCTGCTAAACTCACTTCATGTCACTCGTTATTCTTACAAGTTAAATGATCAAAACCTGTATAAGCTTTGTTAAGGGAACCTTCAGTTCAGTCACACACAGCCTATATCTAAAACTGCATGTAATGCCTTGATAATCGATATTTCCAATGTTCAATTCATCGACACACATGTTGAATACTCTATCTTTTGGCACTATTAAAATAAATTGGTGAGTTTTGGTTAGGGATGATGACAAAGTTCTAGAGGTGGCAAGTGGTGATGCTTATGCTACAATGTGAAGGTACCTAATGCCACTGGATGGTACACTTCCAAACGGCCAAATGGTAAATATTATGTTATGTCTACTGTACTGTACCATAAACACACAAATGAAGCCACTATCCTGGTGAACAATATGAATAGTAATGTTTCTTTTGATTATTAGCTCTGTTGGCCATTTAGATATGATGGCTTTAATTGGGCATTTTAAATGAGAATCAAGACATAATTCCAAGTCCTCTATTTACTTGTAGGGGAAAGTAACTACAGGTGCACTAACTTCCGTCTCCTAATTTAGGAAAGAGCTCTAGTGCTGCCTCAGAATGTAGACCGATCCTTACCTTTTCCTTCTTTTCCATAGCCCAGGGCGGGAGGAATGACGAGCTGTCTCTTCTCACCCACACACATTCCCTTCAGGCCCTGGTCCCAACCTTTGAGCGCCTCCAGGATGCCCAGGGTAAACCAGATGGGCTGACCATTGTTATGTTTGTGACTACAACAGAAACAAAACACCTTAGAACATGAACATGTTAGTAACTTTTTAAAAAGTGCTGGGGTGCATTGTTTGCACCCATAGTGGTTAAGTTTGAAATTAATAAAAAGAGCTACACACACACACACACACACACACACGCCCCACCTTTATAGTGTAATTACTCTGGGCTTGCCTGGTCAAGGCACATATGGAAGTTGATGCTTCCTGTTCCTCCCCTCATTCTTTCTCCCTTCTCTCTCTCTCTCTTTTCTCTAAAATGAAAAAAAAAAAATTTAATAGTGTAATTCAATTCACTGCCCATATATTTAAATTTTTTTTATTGACTTTTTAGAGAGAGAGAGAGAGATCGATTTGTTGTTCCACTTATTTATACATTCACTGGTGGATTCTTGTATGTTCCCTGATCATGAATTGAATCCGCAACCTTGGTGTATCTAGATGATAATTTAACCAACTGAGCTACCCAACCAGGGCACTGTCCATATTTCTTGATGCAAATTTTACCCTGTTGACTCAACTAGAGAGGTACAGAGAGCATAATAATGAAAAACAACCAACAATATTTGAGCATTTACTATATACCAGGTATTACCCCAAATGCTTTGCTTTTTAAACTCTAACAATGATCATATGAGGAGGTAGGTACCATTGTTCCCCATTGTACAGATGAGGAAACTGGGGTTATGTGTGCCAGTACTTGACCTAACTACAAAGTTCAAGGTCTTAACCACAAAGTGATGCTGTCCCAGGCAGGCTACTAGGTTCAGAAAAGGGACAAAAATAATTAAAAAGTAGGAAGTTTGAGAGTTAGGAGTTTGGGAAGCAGGATGAGGTAAGAAGAATGATGGTCCAGACACGTGGGTCCATATACCCACATGGACACTGCAAGTCAGGAGCTAAGCCTCTTCAAGACTTCCTACAAACTGTCTTTATATGCACCCTGCTGATGGCTCTGATCTCTGGAAAAGGTTGCTCTTCCACTCTTTATCATCACTCAGATGCTGGCCCAGTTCTCTCTGCGGGGGTCTACTGCGGGGCTGTGCAGGAAAGCCGGGAGGAGTGGCCCCTCAAGGATGGAGGAAAAAAAGAATGGTCAAAATATGCTGTCTCATGAGCTGAAGGGAGGCCAGCCCAAGACAACCAACCTGTGGAGCCACCGACAGTTTGAGGGCTGGCTAGGCTGAGTCCCAGTTAGCTCCCTGTTGGTCCAATAAGGAGAGTGCTCTATACAAGGGTACCCTGTAGGTACAAAGGGGAAGTCGCTCTCCTAGGTTTCATAGGTACCTTGGTCACCAAGTCTAGGGAAAGGCCATTACTACCTCTTTCCTTAATTTCGTCCCATGATCAAAGAAACAAAATGCCAACTGTAGAAAATCTAGGAAGGGTAGAAAAAAATTAAAAAGAAAGAAAGAATCAACCACCCAGTACTGACTACAGTTTTGACACATATGTCACGGCACATAGGCTAAGGTTCTAGAAATGGCAAACGCACTTTATAAAATGATCAATTTATGGGACTTCTTCCTCGGTTCTCAGGGGAGGCAGTTCCTGACCATTGTCATGGAAGTTTCATGACAATAGTCCAACAGTTCCCTCACCAATGACTAGACTTTAGTAGCAAACTGCTAAATAATGTCCCATGATCTTAGTCAACAGTGGTTCTTGTTTCTGAGACCTGAAAGAAATCAGTCTAGGTCTAAAAGCGATCAGACTAAAAATAAGAATACTATTGGAAATTTAAAATGCAAATCATTATATGGTTTAATGTCCACTGTGGCAACGGCCTTGCCAATAAGGTAGGGCTACTGGGAATTCTACGGCAAGACATCATTTTGGAACTTTCTGCAAGGGCTAACAGAGTTCCGGGATGATACCCATTCACTTCGCCAAAACCTCACAACAGACTTGATCTGAATGCCTAGGTTTGATGGATAGATAAGTGAATGGACAATGATGGAGAGAAGCCAACGTTTTTTGAATCTCCCTAGTATCAAGCACAGGGCCTAATATAAAGGGAATGTTAAATAAATACTTGTGGAATGCAACTGGTAGAACCAATGCCTAACTGGAAATGATTACACTTCGAAATCTTTTGCATGTTGCAGTTTGTTTATAGAACAGAAATAATGATAGTGTAACCACCTGAAAATCCTTCACTGTAGGTATTGGATTAACCAACCATAACCACCACCACACCTATCAATTAAATCTTTAAGTGTCTAAAAAGAAACAAATGATGAAACAAATCATGGTCCTGTGCCTTGACCAACGTCATCTGTCAGAACAAAAGTTGAATAGGACAGAGAACTAGCATATACATTATCCTACAACAAGCAAATAAACAATTGTGTTCTCTATTCGGGAAGTTGCTGTGAAAAGTTTCATGTCAATTTTACCTACACCAAATTAAAAATGGAACTGAGTCGTTTTCCCTCAGGAATGAAGTTTGAGAAATGAGAATTCTTTTACGTTTTTTCTATGTATTGTCTAATGATACACATATATTTCTGCAGTATTTTAAAGATTCTAGGTCTAATTTTTATAATAAAAAATTAAGTGCTCTATCTGACTACATATTTTCAGTAAAACCTTCAAAGGTTTTCTTATATAAGATTGGCTTTAAACAACTGCGTTTCCCCCAAGAAGGAAAGATATTTCGGGGGTTTTTTTACAGAGAGAAAACTTGGTGCGTGCTACCTTTCCTACCCGTGACTTGGCATAGGTGGGTGGTCTCTTTATTGTTTTACCTGCAGGGTATACTTACGTGGAATGAAATAAAGAGCCATCCTTTTCTAAGTAGCCTTCATAGTGGACCAACATCAAATCGCCCCCTTTGGTCTTGCGATGGCAAATGAAGGGCTTCTGGAGCACTTCGACCTTCACTTCTGGCTCAGGGATCAGAGCCCCACTCAAAGAAGTGACTAACAGAGTCAGCACCGAGTTCCAAAAGAAAAGCCTCATGTTGCTGGAGCAGGAAAAAAGTTCCTGCAAAAACCGAGAAAGGACCCCGGACCTCATAGAGTTAAGAATGTAGTTTAAGGCTTAAGGGCAACAGCCTCGGGCAAGTTCATGACTCTCCCTTCCTCGCAGACGTGGCAAGTTCACCATCCGCAACTTTCCCACACACTGCCAACTCTCCGCTAAAGAGTTAAACCAAAACCCCGGGCCGGAGTGGTTCTTACAGCGTGGTCGCCTAGGAAATACGGCCTCCCGTTGGCTTGCGGTGTTGTCCCTCAAGCGCCTCTCAAGCCAATGACACTACAAGAATGCAATTTACAGCCCGCGGGACCCAGAGTCGCCCTGCTGCAAACCACCAGGAGTGGTCCTAGAGGCCGGTCGATTCAAGAATTCCACAACATCGCCTCAACCGGGCGGTGGCGCAGTGAATAGAGCGTCGGACTGGGATATGGAAAACCTAGGTTCGAGACCCCGAGCTCCCCAGCTTGAGCGCGGGCCCATCTCGCTCGAGCTAAAGCTCGCCAACTTGGACCCAAGGTCGCTGGCTCCAGCAAGGGGTGGCTCGGTCTGCTGACGGCCCGCGGTCAAGGCACATGTGAGAAAGCAAATCAATGAACAACTAAGGTGTCGCGATGGCAACGAGAAACTAATTGATGCTTCTCATCTCTCTCCGTTCCTGTCTGTCTGTCCCTATCTATCCCTCTCTCTGACTCTCTCTCTGTCCCTGTAAAAAATAAATAAAGCTTAAAAAAAAAAAAAGCGCGAATTTGGGGAGAGGTAGGGGTGCGGAGCTAACTGGAAACTCCCCCCAGCGATTTACACGTGTAAATACCGGGGCTGAGAGTGCTAGGAAGAGTCCTGGGGCCTTGTGAAAACCGTAGAGGTTTCCGCAAATACTCCTTTATTCTCCCCGAAAGTGAGAAGCCCCTAGGATTGCACAATCTAAGACTCCTGCTATTGCTTATTATTTAACTTACGGTATAAATGATAAAGACTTAACACAAAGCGCGTCCCAGTGCGTGAACCATACTACATTACCAGTAAGGCAGGTTCTTTTATTCCATATAAAGATTAGGCATATTTAAATTAAACAAGATTAAGGGTCCTGCTTAAGGTTATTCACCCCCAAAGCTATTGAGCTCCGCCTTCCAACTAGGTCTTTTGATGCATTCTACAACACCGCATAAAGTATGGCTACTAATAATGTACCTACCACTTAGGTGTTCTCCCTGTACAAGGACAATAGTAACTTCTATCGAGAATAAGCTCGTGCACACCTCCGCTTTAAAGAAGAAATGGAATCACATAGGTTTATCTTAGTTTAAAACGTGTTAGCTTTACATTTACCGTCTAATTTCAAAAGCAATGCATGTTCATTATAGTCGATTTGAAAGAAACTGGAAAGCACTAAAGTAAGGTTTCCAGTTAGAATACAGGAACTGAATTAAATATGAATTTCAGATAAAACAGCACACTGTTGTGTTTTCATTTGCTAAACACAGCAACGTTAACACTAAAGAAAAATAAAGGGGGAGGGGAAGATCGTCTATAATGCCACCGTTCGCAAATAATCTTAACATTTTGCTGCATGCCTGTGACATATGCCTAGTATAATTTGGATCAGATTGTACACTTTGTTTCGTAACCTGATCTTTCCGCTCAATTGCAAGAATGTAATTTACAGTCCCGCTGGAGCAGGAATCGCCGGGAGGTGAATCGCTTCCCCTGCTCGAATATCCTTAGCACAGAAGTTTCTCACACTTTTATATGCAAAGGAATTCCCTTGGGATCTTGTTTAAAATGCCGATTTCGATTCTGGAGGTCTGGGCTAGAGGCAAGATTCTGCAATTCTGACAAGCTCCTCGGTGATGACAATGTTGCTGACCGTGGACCACATCTCCGGAAGCCAGGCCTTAAAATTTCGACAACATTCTTGACACTAGCCACACAGCATTCTATCGTGAAATTCCCATCGTCTCCGTAAGCCCTGTTGTTGGGTACCTCGAGTGTGTGGGATCAATGGGACCGACAGCCTTGAATTCGACGCGGGACTAGAACCCAGGGGCCAACGTTAAAACCCAAATATCGGGAGGTGGGCTCCGACCCATCTACGGCACCATTAACAGTCAAGAGCGTGTCACACGCTTGTCCCAGCGGCTCCCCTCCTTCTTTTTAACCCAGCTCTGCTTCGCAAGCTAGCCGCCCAGGACTCAATTTCCCTGCGGGCCTCTCTGGCTCATCAGCTCCGCCCTCGTCGTCGCCGCCAAATCCCGGAGTGGACTTTTGGGAACGTGCGCGCGAGCGGTGCACTGGGCATGCGCGAGTGAGCCCCGGGCCCGGCGGGCCGAAGACTCAGGTAGCGCGTGGTGGGACCGTCAGCAACCCGCCGCCTCACTGGCAGCGCTTTGGAGGCTGCAGCCGCCGCTCCGGCCCACCCAGGGTGTTAGCCCACTGGCGGAGGCGCGCCAGCCCCTGTCGTGTCCTCACGTGCCCAGGCCACCGCAGTCACCCCGCCCCCGGGCCGACTATGTGAGACCGGCCGGGCGTCCCCGCACTGGGCCCGGGCGCCGGGAGTGGGCGGCTCGGCAGCGCCCGGCGATGGCCCTGCTGCCGGAGCTCGTCGCTTCCTGGGACCTGGAGCAGTGAGGGGCTGGCGAGCGAGGGGCGAAGGGGCCGCGGGCGCCATGGAGGGGGTGCTGTACAAGTGGACCAACTATCTGAGCGGTGAGTGGGGGGCGGCCTGCGGCCCCCGGGCCTTTGTCTGCGCAGTCGGGGGGCGACGGCGGGACGCGCCCCCTGGGGGTCAGGGTCGCGCCCCTGCAGGGACCGTAGAGACTCGTGCGCACCGGGCAGATTTCCCCAAAGCGCTTCACCGACAGGACAGTGTCCCCGTGCTGTAGGGACACATTCCGCTGTTGGGGCTGGGTGAGGGTAGTAGCTGCCCTTTCGCTTCAAGGAAACCCCCGGAATCTGAGATTGGGGTGACCTGAAAGGCACGATGCCCTCGGTGTCAGCTGGAGCGGGGCGCTGAATTCTGGTGGAGGAGCTGATCTTGCCTGGCCAGCAGATGTGGGGGACGTTTCAAATCACTGCCCAGCATAACCGGGAATTCCAGAGGGAAAGGCCCTTTTTCAAACAAAGTCCCCAGTACCAACACTTTTCCTTTGTCGCCTTTAGAGTCATCCGCGTGCAGACATCGAGTTCCATCCCAACAGTTTCAGAAGTCCGAGATTTGCACCAGGTTTTGGTTTCCTCAGTGGGCATTTCTTTTTGTTTTACAGACTCAGAAAGTACCATAAAACCAATGCAAATATTAACAATTGTTATCTTGGACTGCTGAGCAGAATGGCTTAAAAATAGTAGCCCACCCCTTTCCAATTTGTGGAAGTACTTCCTTCCTATCTTGAGGTTATGACTATTCTTCAGCTGTGAATATGATTCAGAATAAGCATTTTCTTTTCATTTGTGCAGCGAGTATTTGATAAAAACCTCTGTATGCTGACACTTTTTTTGGAATTAAACTTTTTTTTTTTTTGAATTAACCTCTTTATTATGGGAAGTAAGCTAGGCACTTTTCATTCTAATAGCAATGTATGTGAAACCAGAAATATTCCCAGTACCTTCTAGAGTGAGGGAGATACATTTTCCCATCCTTATAGGACAGTTTTATAAAGGTTGCAGTGTGGTGATGCTCCGGGTTTTTTAGGGACAGATGTTTCTGGGAGGGTTAGTTGGTGTAGTGACTCTGATGAGGTTACACAGCACAGCGAGTGCACCTGTTGGGTGTGCCCACAGACCCTTTCCTGTGCAGAGTATGGTTAGCTGTGAGTTCTGTTGATGTCTCCTGTAATCATTAGTGGAGACTGAGTGAGGAGTGGTGTTTTAGAAGACCTGGCGTTTTCTTCCGGGACCTTCACTGATGTCAAGCGATTACATTCGGTATGGCTAACTCAGGGCTGGACTTCTGGGACAGGTCAGAGGCTGATGAACACTCTACCAGCCTAAAGGGGTAGGCTTGATCGGGTAGTTTTCCTTTGCACTTGTCTTCAAGCTCTGAGATGTATGGATCTTATGCCTTGGAGTAAAATTTAGTAGCCGGTCTTTCATCCCTTTATATCACACGTGTTTTTCTACTTTTTTTCTTTTATCCTCAGTATTCTTCCTTCTTTTTCTCCACCTGCCCTTTTTTTCTCTTTCTCTCTCTCCTTTCTAATTCTTCTCTCTGTATAGAAAGTTCAGTTTGTTGGTACAGCTCCTACTTTTGAGTCATGGAATGCCTTTTATCTTTTTCTGGCTGTTTTTTTTTTTTTTAATTTTTATTTATTCATTTTAGAGAGGAGAGAGATAGAGAGAAAGAGAGAAGGGGGGAGGAGCAGGAAGCATCAACTCCCATATGTGCCTTGACCAGGCAGCCCAGGGTTTTGAACTGGTGACCTCAGCATTTCCAGGTCGTTGCTTGATCCACTACACCACCACCGGTCAGGCTTTCTGGCTGTTTTTGTGCTATCCTTCAATAGAGCAAGATTTTTCTAGAAGCATCTTTTGGACTCTTTCTCACGTGTTGGCTATACCATCTGTTCTGAGCCTACTTGTTTCTTCTTCTCCAAGTAAGAGGAGTTAGTTCTGAGTGACGCCAGGGTGGAAGCCCTAAGTTGAGGTGCTGAGGTCACGGTCCTCACACCGGCTCCTTGTTCTGTTAGCCACGGTGGGCACACTGCTTATAGAAGCCTGCCCCACCACTGGGCTCATCTCCTGGATACGCTTAGAATTATGATTCCACACTTTCTATTACATTAGGAGGTAAAGTTAATTTGGAAAAGAGCAGTGAAAACCTGGGAAGAGCAAATACATTCTTCCTTCCGCCCTCCTGTGTGAGTTTGTCTCCCCAAAAGCACGTTGTGTGAACGTTGATGACAAGTTTGGCTGGAAGACATCATGACATTCTCTTTTGAAGCTCGTTTATAAAAATGACATTTTTTAAATCTTACGGTTTTGCACATAATAATATTTAAAATCCACCGTAATCCCAAGTCCAAGTGTTTGTTCATTCGGAGTTTTTCTGCAAAGGGAGTATGTAATAGAGCCGTCTGTGTAGCGTGTGTATTTCCCTCGCGCTCGCGCACGTGGCTGGATATGGAATGCCTTGTGCCCAGTTGGAGCCGTGAAGTTAGGAAATCAGTTTAGCAGCTACTATAGTCCTTTGAATCCTTGGAGCATGTTGTTAATTTCCTTCAGCACCTACTCTGAGCTGGGCACAGGATAAGCCCCTTTGGACAGGACAGACACAGCCCTGCCTTCCTCGAGCTTGCTGTCAGGAGTTTGGGGGAAAAGAACAGTCAGAGTAAGCCACAAGAAGCATAGAAGCATGCTGCAAGTGTATGTGATTTGGGGGGAAGGGAAGAGCAGAGGCTCTCCAGGGTGTTGGGGAAGGCTTTGAAGGAAGGATGCCAGAGAGCCTGGATGAGAAATAGAACTAGCTAGGGGCGGGTGGCAAGGCCAAGGCGGAGGTTTCTGGCCCCAGGAAGGTCAGTGTGAAGGGCCTGGCCTGGAGCAGGATAGAGACGGTGAGTTTAAGGAAATGAGAGCAGATGTGCCCAGCTGCGGAGGGAGGGGCGGCCCATGGCTCTCCCCCACAGCATGTGAGACCACAGGCCTCCCTCCCTCTGCTTTTATTTACTAAACGCTAAAAAATTTTTAAAAACCAGGAAAATAAAATATGAATAGAAACCTAAAAAAAGAAAGAAAGAAAAGAAGACCCACATAGCTGGAGATCTGAGAAAAGTGAGGGTCCCATAAGGGGTGGGTGGGAGACTGGGTATTGTAGGCTGCTTTAGACTGTGGAGTGATTGTGTGCATGCGTGTGTGTGTGTGTGTGTGTGTGTGTGTGCACGCGCGTGCATGTGAGCGAGAGAAGATTGTTTAAAAGCTTAAAGCTTACCTTGGCTGCATTTTTTTATTTTATTTTATTCATTTTAGAGAGGAGACACAGAGTGAGAGAGAGAGAGAAAGGGGGGAGGAGCTGGAAGCATCAACTCCCATATGTGCCTTGACCAGACCAGTGCAGGGTTTTGAACTGGCGACCTCAGTGTTCCCAGGTCGACGCTTTATCCACTGCGCCACCACAGGTCAGGCCAGACATTGGCTGCATTTTTTTTTTTTGTATTTTGCTAAATAATGTAGTTGTTTTGTGAGCTTCTCTTGCCTCTTAAACTCATAGGTATCAACATCAGTCCCTGAGAGTAACATGTGACTTGCTTGCGTGGGTGTACCACTGAAATATAGGAAAATAAACGAAGAAAAGCCTCTTTTCCCTCAGGCACTACACATACTGATGACTAATGACTCAGATGCTCTGCGCCCCTCAGAGAAAAGTGGAAAAACACTGCTTACGTCTGTTTTCTTCAACAGTTCTGAGCCATCCTGCCTTGTGAGCAGCCAGACGTGGGCCATTGTGGGATTAGTGTCAACTCCTCTCTTCAGATATTAGAAGATTAAACCTGTAATGAAAAGGCGGGCGCTTAGACGTTTCACAAACACCCGTACTATTGTGTGAGACATAGTGCTGGGCACTGGATGTTTGTAATTTGTATCTTTCAAGCCCGGAAAGTTAGTGGAGGGGTATTACGTGTGCATGGTTGACACGCATGCTCTATAGTAGGACACTAGGCGAAGAGCCAGAGCCCTGAGGTCTGATACCAGCTCTGTCACTGCCTGCTGCAGTCAGCCGCACCAGTTCTGAGCGTTAGTGTCTTCCTCTGGAAAAAAAAAAAAGACATTTATCAGTTAATATGTATAAGAATAGTATAAAACTTCACACATATTTCAGGCCCTATTCTACACATTTTACATGGATCAACTCCTTCAGTCTTCACAGCAATTTCAGGAAGCAGTTGTTTATTGTTCCCATCTCCCAGATGCAGACATTGAGACCCAGACAGGGGGAGGAACTGGCCCGAGGTCACACGGTAAGTGGCTGCAGAGTCAGTTCTCCATTACAGGATACTTTTAGAGGTCCTTCCTCCTTGGTCATTATGTAATTCTAGCTGATTCATAAGGCACCTCGGTCTAAAGTCTGCTGACCTAGAATAGCAGGCTCTATTCGCGGGTGGGAGGTGGGGAGGCACGAGGCAGCGAGGGAAACTTCGCCCAGTGTCGTGCCTGGATTTCAGTTTTCTGAGCTGGCTGTGAACACTCTCCTTTGCAGTTTTAGGTCTCCCTCCTGCCCACTCAGCAGATGCAAGGGCTGCCACCTCAGCTCCCGCCAGCTGCAGGCTTCCCGGGCCCCTGAAGCAGGTCGGTGCCTAAGCACAGGGCAGCGCTGCGTTCCAGAAATAACAAAAGCTTGCAGCATGCTGACCAGATGGCTGTCTGAGGAGGCGCTTGTTCTGCTCTCCCCCTCCCGCCCGCCAGGCATACCTGTCCTGCTGTAAAAGCACTGCCCTGCGGGTATCTGGGATGTGAGTGATTCAGAGCGAGAATCTCATGGTCACACCATCACCGGTCAGCCTGTTTGTTTGTTTGTTTGTTTGAACATCTTTAGTGAGATAATGACACACCTGTCATAAATTTCACCCATTTAAAGTATGCTAGTTAGTAGCTTTTAGTATATTTAAAGAGTGCAACCATTGTCATAACCCATTTTAAAACACTTGCTTTATCCCTGAAAGAGCGCAGCACCCATTAGCAATCCCTGCCAGCCCACCCCTCTTGCCCTGGGCAACCACTTGTCTGTCTGTATACATTTGCTTCTTCTAGACATTTCATAGAAATGAAATCATACATTGCGTGGTTTTTCAGGACTGGCTTCTTTTACCCAGCATAATGTTTTCTGGACTCTTAACTGTTGTAGCGTGTATCAGTACATCGTTCCTTTTTATTAATAAACAATATGCTACTGTATAGAGATACCATATTTTTGTCTATTCATCCATGGATGGACATTTGAATTGTTCCGTCTGAGGGGGGACGCTTATAAAGTGTTTTCCACAGTGGCTGCACCGTGTTACCTTCTTGCCAGTAATGGAAGACTCGCATTCCTCCACATTCTCACCAACGCTTGTTACTACCTGTCTTTTTTATTATGTCCATCCTAGTAAGTTGAAGTGGTTTTGATTTATATTTCCCTGATGACTAATGACATTGATCATCTTTTCGTGTGGTTTTTAGCCATCTATATGTCTTCTTTGGAGAAATGTCTGTTCATATCCTTTGCCTATTTGTTAACTGAGTTTATGCTATGAGAGTTCTTTATTGTGGATAGGAGTTTCTTATCAGAAATGATTTGCAAATATATTTTCTTATTCTATAGATTGTCTTTCACTATCTTGATGGAATCACTCACAGCACAAATGTTTTTAATTTTGATGTCCAGTGTATCACTTTTTTATTTTTATTTCTTGTGCTTTTTTTTTTAAGATTGAGAGAGGAATGGAGAGAGATGAGAAGTATCAATTCATAGTTGTATCACTTTAGTTGTTCATTGATTGCTTCTTAAATGTTCCTTAACTGAGAGCTCAAGCTGAGCCAGTGACCCCTTGCTCAAGCCAACAACCTTGGCCTCAAGCCAGCGATCATGGTGCCGTTTAAAAAAAAAATTTTTTATTTATTGATTTTAAGAGAGAGAGAGAGAGAAAAGAGGCAGGAAGCATCAACTCATAGTAGTTGCCTCCCTTATGTGCCTTGACCAGGCAAGCCTAGGGTTTTGAACCGGTGACCTCAGCATTCCAGGTCGACATTCCATCCACTGCGCCACCACAGGTCAGGCAGGATCATTGTTTGATGATATTGTGCTTGAGCCGGCGACCTCGGGGTTTTAAACCTGGATCCTTAGTGTCCTGGATCAGTGTTCTATCATCACTGCCCCACCACCAGTCAGGCATATTTCTTGTGCTTTTAATCTCATCTGTTAAACCATTGTCTAAGGTCATGAAGATTTACTCCTATACTTTTTTCTGAAATTTTAAATTTTATCTCTTATAGTTTTAGGTCTTGTGTATTTTGAGTTAATTTTTGTGTATGATGTAAAGGTACTTTCTTTGCACGTAGATACCCAATGGTAAACTCTTTTATTCCTGGTTTCAGTGACAGGGCTCTGGACCAGTGTATTATAATACCCAAGGGCAGAAACCCTGCATTCAAATTTCTGCTCTGCAACTTACTAGTGCTGACACCTTGGGCAAGTACTTAGCTTCCCTGAGCCTCAGCTTTCAGGTGACAGTGAGAATAATAGCCATTTCAGGTATGTTATGTATATGAAATGGAAAACATTTTCTGCTCACAAAAATGAAGGGATATTTAAAAATGAATATGAAGCTATAAAATATCCCCTAATTTTTGTGAGCAGTGTATATGAAATTGCCTAGGACATTGTTCACTTCAGGGTAGGTTAATTGAATAGTTGTTTTAATTAATGATACTGCCAGAAAATTTTAATTTATATCTATTGTCTGAGTGCAAATTGTGGCTACTCATAGCTTCTGAGAGTATAAGTATTTTGAATTCCTTAAATCCTTCCTTTGGAAGTGGATGGGTATAAATAATAAAGGAAAAGATGCACATAGACCATTAGAATTTTGTAATTGACTGTAGTCCTGTGACAGTCATCTTTATGAATGAGTGATGATAACAGATCGTGTAATTCTGTGTAGCACTGGTCCATACTTTTGTTTTCTGCAAAAACGAATGAATATTTAATAAGGAATATGAGATGTTAGACTATAGTCCCATCGGCACTCCATCCAAAACAGGATCAGTCTTTTTGTTGATTTCTTTTCATCTTTTTTACAGGGAAAGAGAGAGTCAGAGAGTGGGATAGATAGGGACAGACAGACAGGAACAGAGAGAGGTGAGAAGCATCAATCATTAGTTTTTTGTTGCCGTTGCGACCTTAGTTGTTCATTGATTGCTCTCTCACATGTGCCTTGACCACGGGCCTTCAGCAGACCAAGCAACCCCTTGCTGGAGCCAGCGACCTTGGGTCCAAGCTGGCAAGCTTTTGCTCAAGCCAGATGGACCCACACTCAAGCTGGCGAGCTCAGGGTCTCGAACCTGGGTCTTCCGCATCCCAGTCCGACGCTCTATCCACTGCGCCACCGCCTGGTCAGGCTTTTTGTTGATTTTGATGTGTGCTGTTGTTGGAGATATTAGGAGTCATCCATGGAGTCTTCTGTCATTGAAGTGGTCTGTGGACTGAAGAGGCCTGGAACCATTGTTCTCGGACTGTACTCTGAGTATTTAATCTTTACCACTTCCTATTACTATTACTTTTCTCTCTTTAGAATTGAGCAAAAGCCAGTTAAATTCCATTAGGAATAGATCTGAGGCAGACGAAACAAACACAAACAGGCAGTGGAGCTATTGTTGGACACGAGACAGACGAGTAAGATAGCGAGGAGGGTAAGTCCCCAAATTACCCTGAGGCTTGGGCATTCCTCTTTCTGGATCCAATTCCACTTGGCTGTGGAGGATGTGACATGGCCGTACTAAGAGATGGAGAAATGGGTGCTATCTCTAGAGTTAGCCAGAGAGAGGCCTGACCTTTCTCAGTATTTCTATCTCATCAGAAGGAGCAAAAAGTAGTTTTCTTGAAAGTCTACTCCATGTCCTGCAGATAGAATTGTTCCTCCATAGTCCAAAGCAAGGATGGCTCTGCCTTGATATTGTGTGTGTGTGTGTGTGTGTGTGAGAGAGAGAGAGAGAGAGAGAGAGAGAGAGAGCGCGACAGAGAGGGACAGACAGACAGGAAGGGAGAGAGATGAGAAGCATCAATTCTTTGTTGCGGCACCTTAGTTGTTTATTGATTGCTTTCTCATATATGCCTTGACCGGGGGGCTACAGCAGACCAAGTGACCCCTTGCTCAAGCCGGTGACCTTGGGCTCAAGCTGGTGAGCGCACACTCAAACCAGATAAGCCTGCACTCAAGCTGGCGACCTTGGGGTTTCGAACCTAGGTCCTCTGTCCCAGTCTGACACTCTATCCACTGCACCACCGCCTGGTCAGGCTCTGCCTTGATTTTTAAATACCAGAGAAATGGTTTCAACAATATACTTTTAACACCATCTAATAGTACCCAGTCAGTCAATTGTTCATTCATTCAAGTAACCCTGAGCATCAACTTTTTACCAGACTCTGTGTGGGGGGGGGGGGGGAGGTTACTGTTTTGAGTAAGACATGATCCTTGTTCTCAAGGGAGGTCATAGTCTAGTGGAAATAAATCCTGCTCAACTATGAAAATGCTCTTCCAGCTAAATTCGTGGTTTTGAATTCATGAGGCCGTGGCTGGAAAAGACTTAGAGGGACCTAGATTTTGCACATAATTGGCCTCTAGGTGCAGTTAGATGTCACCTGTCACTCTTTTGTGTCTTTATGGGGATTTAAAAGGCAAATTTGGGGCACCCCCGACAGCCTGGAATGTCTTTGGCCTTCCAGGTTGACATCACAGATTTCCTGTCATTTTTCCACCTCTGCTGGCCAGTATGTACAGTTTGGATCGAGACAAGCCATTCAGCTTCTGAGGCCCGTATAAGCAGCCAGAAATTAGGAGAGAAGAAACTGAGAATGTAGTGAGCAAGGCATAAAACCGATCAAAGGAGACAGGCATACCTTTGTCAAGAAAATGTAGAGAATCTTTTTTAGGAGTAGTCCGGGAAAACTTCATGGAGGAGGTGGAACCAAAGGGTGGGTGTAACTGCCTGAACGGAAGAGAGGAGATGAGGGAACAGAAGTGACCCTCAGTAAAGAAACCAGCAGGACTAAAAAGGAGAGTTCTTGACTGGGAGCAGGAGATACTGGGGTGTTGTTGCAATGGGGATAGATTAGTGAGACAAGCCAAGTCTGAGGGTGTAGAATCGGTACTGTCGGGAGTCACTCGGGGTTTCTAAGTAGGAGAAAAGGGCACACAAAAAGCTGCACACGGAAGATTTAGCTGACTGAAACGTAGAGGAGGCGGCAAAACTGAACTACGCGGGCAAGACGATAAGGCCAGGGGAGACGGGAGCCATCATCTCTCATTTCACATGTGGATAAATTAAGGCTCACAAGATAAATAATTAACTTAGAATCATACAACGCATAAGCCTTGAGCCAGGTGTGCCTGACCTCACGTCCTCTCCATGACATGATGCTCCCTGCGCCGGCATCAGCACAGGGGAGTGCTGGAAATGAGGGTGACAGACCGGGAAGGGTGGGCAGACCTGACCTTCCGGTTTGTTGCTGGGATGGTAGGAGGATGCTGGATTGTCAGGAGAGACATTACAGTCAGAAGGAAGAGCCGTGTTAACACTTAGATGCCCAGCTTAGTCCATCCCTCTCTGTTTATAAATTATAAAATTTTTTTAAAAATCCCGTAAGTGACTAAGTGACGTAGTCACTGGATGCTATGAGTTTGAACTTGAACCGGTTTCCTAACACTATTGTCCTCAGTAAGGTGATTGTGGGACATAGGAGAGGCATTGCCCAGAGCAAGTAAATGTAACAAATATCCAGTGTGGTCGCTTAAAGCGTGCAGGAGAGTGGCTTACAGCAGGCTCTGACAGTAGGTTTTTAAGAGAGTTTGATATAATATAGTGTAATTATAGTCTCCTCACCATCTTCATGCCTCATTGCCCAGTGGACTGTCTTCTTTGAGGGCTGGGATCTTCTTTTCTATAAGTGCTCAAAAAATGCTTTTTGAATTAACTAGTGGTAAATTAAGAAACTTGTAATTTAGCAAATGCTCGGTTATTATCTGTTACTGGGAAGGGTGTCCCTTTTTCCCTGTCCCAGCTGCAGCAAAGTTGTTACCAGCTACCATGGCAGAAGAACCCATGGCTTTGCTGTCCACTGTCCTGTCTGGAGGTTGCCCAGGGAAGCTCAGTCATAGGGTGGGGTATCTTATGCGGTGCAGTGGGAAACACCAAGACTGTGGGGGTCAGGGGTCAATAATTATGCTTTGCTTCAATTAAAAATGGTAGGTGTTCTTTCTTACTACTAACATACCTAGATAGCAGCCATAATATGTATTATAACCATCGTATAATGTATGTGGGTATGAACACAGTAACAATAATTTATGGTGAATAAATCAAGTCTTGACTCATCACTGCAGACAGATTGTCAATCCTATCAAGAATTTTCGTATCACTTTATTTTCTTGATAGTAGTTGCTTTCTCTTGACATAAGTTCTTTAGAAGAATTGAGTTTCCTGTTATTTTGTATGATGATAGAGATTTACAGGTGTTGAAAGCTGAAAGAGACTGCTAGAGTCTAGTGAGCTCATGTGTAGATCTGTAGCAAAGGAAATGATGGTTTCTCCCTCTCTGTACCTGCCTAATTACAGCTACTGTGTTTTCCTCTTTTAGTTGATGGAAAAGCGCCTTTCCTTTACTTTTTCCCCCTTACTTTAGCTTCCTTTTTCACAGATGGATTTAAATAGCCCCTTCTCATGTTTTTCTGCACTTCCACCCAGTAGCATTTCATTATGGAATTTTAAAAACTTAAAATGAGTTCATGTTTTCATTCTCGTAAACAGTAAGATTGCAAAGCGGTTTCCCGTAACAACTGATCCGCAGAAGTTCTCGAGGAACTTGGATGAGTGTAAGTACGGGCAGAGCGAGGTCCTGAGCTGACATTTCACTTAGTGGACCTCCCCCTAGTTCTGTTTAAGGCTGTCATAGATGGGCCAAGATGGAGGAAGCCCACGGAGCGTCTTACCCACTGATTAGAACTGAAAACTCTGAACAGAGTCCTGAAAGCAAGTACCTGAGCACCCTGAAATAGTAACAATAACAGGCAGACTGGGGAGGGAAGACAAAATCGGAATGGCCAACACGATATATAGATGAACACTCTTGAAACAAATGAAAAGGAGGAGATTCTTGGAAGAAAAATGTAAGTTATTAAAAAAGAACTAAAGGGATATTTTAGAGCTTCAAAGTAATGGTGTTTGAAATAAAAAAATATAACTCAGTAGATGGGCTCAGTAGATACAGATGACACAGGAACGAATCAGCGAACTTAGAGACAAATCAATAGAACTTATCTAGTCTGAAGAACAGAAAAAAAGAGTTTGGGGGAGAGAGAGTAAAACCCCAGGCATCTGTGGGCGATAATGAAAGGTCTAACACTGGCATTGGAGAAGGAGAAGGGGAAAGGAGAAAGACACTGCTAAAGAAGGGCTTAAAAAAATAACAGCTGAAAACTTCCCCAATTAGGTGCAAACAAAATATTTACATATTCAAGAAGCTTAGCAAATTCTAACATACCCACATACATCATAATGAAACCATGTCTTATCAAAACTCAGAACTATTAACCAAAGAAGAAACTTTACTGTGTCTCACTTTAAAAATAAACATTTTAAGAAAAATGTGTTTTCTTAATAGAGTACAGACTTTTTTTTTTTTTTTTAATGATATGTTTGGATGAGCTACTTGTCATAAGGCTACAGAGTGAAAAAGGAAATGACAGTATTATTTAGTCAGATATGGATGGGTGTGACTCACAAGGAATCATTTTTTTGGTTTGGATCTTTAAACATATAAGAACATCTGTACTTAGAAACTTTGATTTAAAAATCATGGCTGATCTGGAATAAAAAAAGAATGTGTGCAAAATTAATATGAGCTGTGTCATTTTAGATTCAAATATAAGTGTATTTTCTGGAGAAAATGATGCTCATTAAAAAAAAAGATGTATTGTTCAACATTATTTGAACTGGGAAAAAAGTGAATTTTGCCAACATTTGTTGTCAATTAAGTAAAGAAAGATTTTTGCGCCATATGGGAAAAGAAAGTAAGCTGGTAACAGTTTGGGACTAAAGTCTCCAAATCTTTAATTTCTTTGAATAATGTTTCTAGTTTTCAAAGTATAAGGCAGGGGTCCCCAAACTTTTTACACAGGGGGCCAGTTCACTGTCCCTCAGACCGTTGGACGGCTGGACTATAAAAAAACTATAAACAAATCCCTATGCACACTGCATACATCTTATTTTAAAGTAAAAAACAAAACAGGAACAAATACAATATTTAAAATAAAGAACAAGTCAATTTAAAGCAACAAACTGAGCAGTATTTCAATGGGAACTATGGGTGCGGATGCATCCTGTGCTCCTCTCACTGATCACCAATGAAAGAGGTGCCCCTTCCGGAAATACGGCAGGGCGGGGGTGGGGATTGGGGGTGGGGGGGTAGGGGGATAAATGGCCTCAGGGGGCCGCAGTTTGGGGACCCCTGGTATAAGTTAACACTTCTTTTGTTAGGTTTATTCCTAAGTATTTTAATTTTGATGTTACTGTAAATATAATTCTTTGCTTAATTTAATTTTCCAGTTTTGCTCTGCAGCTGTGTACAAATGCAATTGATATTTGTGTATTGGTCTTAGATCTTACAGCCTTCCTAAGCTCATTTGTGGTTTCTTTTTTTGTTAATTTTTATTTATTTATTTATTTTTCTTTCACAGAGACAGAGAGATAGTCAGAGAGAGGGGTAGATAGGGACAGACAGGGACGGAGAGAGGTGAGAAGCATTAATCATTAGTTTTTCATTGCCGTCGCAACACCTTAGTTGTTCATTGATTGCTTTCTCACATGTGCCTTGACCACGGGCCTTCAGCAGACCGAGCAATCCCTTGCTGGAGCCAGCGACCTTGGGTCCAAGCTGATGAGCTTTTTGCTCAAGCCAGATGGGCCCGCGCTCAAGCTGGCGAGCTCCGGGTCTCAAACCTGGGGCTTCTGGATCCCAGTCTGACGCTCTATCCACTGCGCCACCGCCTGGTCAGGCTAAGCTCATTTGTTTTAATTTATTTTATTTTATTTTATTCATTTTAGAGAGGAGACACAGAGTGAAAGAGAGAGAGAGAGAAAGGGAGAAAGGGGGGAGGAGCTGGTAGCATCAACTCCCATATGTGCCTTGACCAGACCAGTGCAGGGTTTTGAACTAGCGACCTCAGTGTTCCCAGGTCGACGCTTTATCCACTGCGCCACCACAGGTCAGGCTAAGCTCATTTGTTTTAACAAAGATTTTTTTAATGGATTACTTAAGGTTTTTGTTTTGTTTGTATTTTGTATTTTTCCAAAGTGAGAATCCCTGGCGGTGGGGGGTGCGGGGGGGCTCAGACAGACTGCCACCTGCACCAGACCAGGATTCACCCATGCCCACTAGGGGGCGATGCTCTGCTCATCTGGCTGTTGCTCTGTTGCAACTGGAGCCATCCTCAGTGCCTGAGCCGACTTTGCTCCAGTGGAGCCTTGGCTGTGGGAGGGGAAGAGAGAGATAGAGAGGAAGGAGAGGGGGAAGGGTGGAGAAGCTGATGGGCGCTTTTCCTGTATGCCCTGGCCAGGAATCGAACCCAGGACTTCCACACGCCGATCCGATGCTCTACCACTGAGCCAACTGGCCAGGGCTGGATTACTTTAGCTTTATTATTATTATTTTTAATGTATAAGGGTATGTTTGCAAATAGAGATGGATTTGCTTCTTCCTTGCCAATCTGGATACCTTTTATTTCAACCTTTTATTTCATTTGTACCCTGATTGCCCTGGCTGGAGCCTCTAGCACAATTTCGAGAGAAATGGGGAGAGCAAGTGTCCTTACCCTGTTCCTGCTACCAGGGGAAAAGCATCCAGTCTTTTGTCATTAAATATAATGTTAGCTGTGGGGTTTTTGTAGGTACCTTTATCAGGTTGATGAAGTTCCTTTCTGTTCCGAGCAGATTAATTTAAAGCAAGACAAGTATTAATGAGCTCTTCATTATCCATGCCTCTTTCCCGTCCAGTGCATCCTTCCTGAGCTGTATCTGAGCTTCCGTCTGAGAGAGCCGTGTCCCAGTTCTGCTCTGGACTCTGCAGTGCTCTGCCTTTCATTGACACTCGTACTTGTAATGAGAGTGAGACTTCTGTGGTCTCCTCACGTGCCTTCTGAAATTCCAGGAACGCTGTGCTTTAAAGAAAAGTGTTTCTTGGTCATAGTTTTTATAGTTACAATCCACAGAAAACAATACATTGAACTTCCCCTAGCATAATTGTAACTTCTAGATAACTGAACCTGTTACAGAGAAGTTTTTGTTTCAATTGCTATAATTGTTTACCAGGTGCTTTCAGAACTTAGCTGTGCTTTATGTGTGTGTTCGGGTTTGGGGGGCAGTTAACATTTTTCGGATTCCTGTAAAATAAACCTGGTTTAGTACCACATTTTTTTCAATTTCTAGACTTTTTTTTTTTTTTTACATTTCAATAACTCTAAAATCAGGAAGCATTTAGCATCAATGCTATACCATGACTCAAGCAAGTTATTTTTTATTTCTTGGGACACATAAAGATATATATTGTAAAATTAATGTTGCGTGATGGTTAATTTTATGTGTCAACTTGCCTGGGCCAGGAGGTGTCCAGACATTTAGCCCAACATCATTCTGGGTGTCTGTGAGGGTGTTTCCGGGTAAGATTAACACTGGAATTGGTAGGTCCAGTAGAGTAGATTGCTTTTTCTAATGTGAGTTGGGTCTCGGCCAATCAAAGACCTGAATAGAACAAGGCTAAAAGGGAAACTCTTCCTGCCCGAGTGCTTGAGCTGAGACCTTAATCTTCTGTTTTCTGACTGGGACTGAAACGTTGGTTCTCGGTGGGTCAAGCCTGCCATCTTTGGACTGGAATTACAGATCGGCTCTCCTGAGTCTCTAGATGGCTGACTGCAGATCTTGGGATTTCTCAGCCTCTGTCATTATTATATGAGCCAGTTCCTTAAAATGAATGAATGAAGAGAGATACATGCATACTATTGGTTCTGTTAATCTGGAGAACCCAGACTAATATAGATGGGGTTCTAAATTTGATAAAATACAATAGTCGAGGATATCCTCAAGTTTTTCTACTCAGAAGCCATGGTGGTTTTGGGGAGTGTTCACACCAGAGTCAGGGGAGTTAAACTGTAGGTGAGAGGATACTACTCTTCTCTGCCAGGATAGCATCTAGAAATGGGGATTGGGGGTTACTATGCAGGAGGGGCAGTGTAGAAAGACATAGTTTTCTCCCCAGACCTGCTGTGTACTTCCTGTGACCTTAGGTAAAGTGAACTGGTTGGGCTATGATTTCAAAGTCCTCTTTCAAATCTCAGGAATTGGTTCTTTGTCTCAGTGAGGAGAGATGAATGAACTGACATGTAAATAATTAGATTCTCTGGCACAGGACTAAAATATCACCAGTGTTTAATTCTGGGGTTGCTGCTTCTCTGCTCAACAAGACATAGGCTGATGATCACTCTGGTTCCCTGGGCTGTTTGTGTGAAGAATAGTGGCCTTCAAGTTTGAGTTTCCATAGGGTTTATAGCCCAAGTCAGGAAGCATCACCATCTGAAAGAAAAATGAACGAGTTGATCCCAAGAGGTTTGTCAGCCAGTAATTGACTTGTGTTAAGATGAGGCCATGAGCCTCCATGTGTCCAGTAAAGGGTCAAGGTGTTGCCCTGGAAGGAAGTCCTCAATATAAAAAATGATAATAACAAGACTAGCATAAGCTATAGTTTTAGAAAGATTACTTATCTTTGGTGGGAAACGCTTCTATGGCAGGAAATTTCTGTGACTGCTATGAATTACTAGAGGGTGGAGGTTGAGAATTAGTATTTACCCAGTTTAGTTTATGGAAGCGGGAGACAGTAACCTGGCAGGCTTGAGTATTCCGGTTCCTAGATAAGCAGACAGAAGGACACTTGACCTTGGGTGGTGGGCACACAATACAGTATACAGACAATGTATTTTATAATTGTACTCTTGAAACGTGTGTAATTTTACTAACCAATGTTACCCCCAATGCGTTTAATTAAAACATAAGAAAAGAAAAGCAGACCTTGACGAAGTAAACGATAAGTGAAACATCTCGCCTGCCACCTAACTCCTGTGCTCTGCTTAGCTTTAGTGCAGACCGTTGAGTCTCTTATTTACACGTGTAGTTTCCCTGTGCCATGATCTGAGGCCGGGGTGCTTCAGGAAATGCACTGATCTGTTGTGGTAATGTAATAAATTGACACCATTTTGACATTGATTGGTGTCTCACACACCTGGTTTGTGTGGATCCATCGCCAGGAGCCTGTCATCAGGCATCTGTACCCGAGCAGCCCGTGGGGTTCTGCGCAGAGATCCCGCACCCTTCTCTCTGGCGCCCCGGCCAAAGAGTCCCATGAGAGAAATGTGCTCCTAAAAGGCAGTGTCATTTCAGAGAAAGAAAACAATAAATCCAAGTGAGGAGACTGACAAGGCTGATGTAGAGATCGTCAGGAATTGGCTCCAACAAGAGCCCAGAAGCAGGACTAATAGAGCAAACTAGTTTGGGCTCACTAGAGGCAGAGTGTATAAGAGGACTAGGTAAGGGATCTATTGCTTCCGAGTATATGGTTTGTCTCCTGATATTCTCCAAAGTAAAGGTAGTTAAGCCCTTGAATGTTTTCAGATTACTTCATTTCAGTGGATTAGTACTAACCAGTGAGTCAAGTTATCTTTTCCTAGTGCCCATATGACCCCAGGCCGGCTTACTTGCACTCAATATGGTGGTGAAAGGGTGATAAAATCTTTTGTCTTATTGCTGAGTTTGGGATAATTTTCTTAATCAGAGGGGAGGAGAACAGTGTGTGATAACAATAATGTTCAGGAAATGATTGAAAACCATAGATTACCAGTATTATATTGGGGAGGAATAAAAACCATGGGTAATCCTACTACCCAGAGAATCATAACAGTATTCATGCTGGTCCTTCCAGAGTTTTCCTATTATTATGCTACTAACACTATAGGCCTCTGTGGTTCTATTTAATGTTACAAAGATGGGAGCAAACATGCAGGTCTTTCCTAACCTCCTTTCCCTCGATTCCCCTGGAACGTAAGTTCCTTGGCACCGGAACCCAGCACCCTCGGGTAGGCCCTGTTCCTGTGTTCCGGGCGGCACATCAGGCCCAGGAGGTGGGTGAGCCGGGCGGCACATCAGACCCAGGAGGTGGGTGAGACCCTGCTCTTCTCTGTCTTCAGGTTGGCAGCCTCGGTGGTTCCTTCTCTGCGGGGGGATACTGTCCTACTACGACTCTCCTGAGGATGCCTGGAAAGGCTGCAAAGGGAGCATCCAGATGGCGGTCTGTGAAATTCAAGGTGAGAAACCAAAGAGATTGGCAGGTTGTGCTTTTCCCTCCGTAAGAAAAGAAGCACTAGTCTCTGCACACCGATGCCTGCTTCCCCTGTGGTACCGACAGAAGAAATACGGAGGGTCGTATGCCCTCAGAGCTCTGCAGTAAGACCTAACGGTGCAGCCAGTTTTTATGAGGCGGCCGGCCGAGTAAGAGGTAGTCAACTGAACAACTGGGCCTGAGCAGCATCTTGCTGCTTCCTCTGCACCTGCCCACCTGGGGCCAGCAGCTATTGGCAAAGCTTATTTAAATCTTTTAACTGCCGCATCAAACACTGCTGTGTTTACAGCAAGGCACACACCCTCCTCCTCACTACGTGTGCTCAAATCAAAACAAGCAGACCTGCAAACAGCCTTTACTCTCGGTTTTGAGAATTGTGAGACTTCCTGAGATGTGGGTTGGAAGCGGATTAGAAGGGAATTTGGGGTTGGGAGTTTGGGGGAAGGGTGTGGGTAAAGCAGAGTGTGGTTTGCTGGTTTCTTCTCCTGAGAACTCTGAAGGAGTTCTCACTTTTGATCTGGCTTGTGAAGGGAAGTAGAAAAGGAAAGGCGTTATGTGTTTGATTGCTTTCAGTAAACCCGAGGAGATAGAGTGCCCCTCACCGGTTGGCATGCAGGCCATTTGGACCGCAAAGCAGCTTACTTGACACATACAAGGCAACAGAGTCCCTGTCTATTCTGATAAAAGATCCCAAGGAGAACTGCATGATTCTTTCTTAGGCCAGAATCTTGGTGTGATCCAATCGCAGGCTTCCCCCTCCAGCGGAGGCATCTCGGCTGAGGTGCTTACGCCAGGAGAGGCCGTAGGGCTGGCAGCCTCCTAGGAGCCTTCAGTGACTGGCAGCAGTTGAGCTGAAGGATTTGGGTGGGGTGGAGGCTACCCGGATAGGGCTGTCCTCGGTTTCCGACCCCTCGTCTTTGCTCCTAGTTCACTCTGTGGATAACACACGCATGGACCTGATCATCCCGGGAGAGCAGTATTTCTACCTGAAAGCCAGAAGTGTGGCTGAGAGACAGCGGTGGCTGGTGGCCCTGGGGTCTGCCAAGGCTTGCCTGACAGACAGTAGGACCCAGAAGGAAAAAGGCAAGTATTAATTGTGCTCTGGTCTGAGAAGCTTGAGTCACCCAGGTCCCCTATTTGCTATCTTGCTCAGACCACCAAGCCAGCTTTTCATATCATGCACATGATACAAAATACGGTAGAATTTCAACCACAGTCTCTCTAACTCTTAGCATAGCAGAGTAGAAAGGGTGCAGGCTTTGGAGCCAAATACTGCCGGATTCAAATCATGGCTTCGCAGGTAGGTTACTGGCTTTGACCTTGGCATAGATCACTTAATCTCTCTGATCCTCAGCTTCCTAATATTTTTAAATGACCTGCATTAGAAGGATTACCGCGAGAATGAATGGTAACGTGAACCCTGCAATGCCAGCCTGGCACAGAGTTTCCCTTGGTGAGGAGTAGCTAAGCCACAGAACCCTTGGCTCAGGCTGCCTTCTGCACAACACCCTCGTCCCTCCCCTTCCGCGGGCGGGATGGACGCCTGATCCTCAGGTTGCTGCTGCTCCGTGCCCATGAACATGACATCAGTATATCAGAGCCACGGCACAACTTTTCCTTTTTTTAAACAATGTGGATTTATTTGTTTGTTTACTTACTTTTATTCAATTATGGTGACATTGGTTTACAAAACCATGTAGGTGTCAAATGTACAACTCTACAAACCATCCTCTGCGCACTGCATCGTGCGTCCACCGCCCAAAGTGGTCTCTTTACTTCCCCTTGGTCCCCCCATCGCGCACCCCCACTACCCCCACCCCCTTTCGCACTGGCCACCACCACAGGCGTTTGTGTCTGTGTGTTACAGATATACTTTTTTTCTTTTTTCTTAATCCCTTCACCCTTTTCCACCCAGTCCTCCAACTCCCCTCCCCTCTGACAGCTGTCCGTCTGTTCTGTGTATCTATGCTTCTGTCTCCATTTTATCTGTTAAATTATTTTGTTCCTTAGATTCTACATATAATTAAGATCATACGGCATTTGTCTTTCTCCGACTGGCTCATTTCACTTAGTATAATACTGTTTAGGCCTATCCATGCCGTTGCAAAAAATAAAATAAAATGAAAATAAGATTTGTTTCTTTTTTTACAGCCCAGTAGTATTCCATTGTGTAAATGTGCCACAGCTTCTGTACCCACTCATGTACTGATGGGCACGTGGGCTGCTTCCGGATCTTGGCTGTTGTAAATAACGCTGCAGTGAGCAGAGAGGTGCATGCATGTTTTCACATTCATGCTTGGGGCACAGCTTTCTAGCTGAACTGGCTCACGAGTGCCAGAGCTTACTGCCTGAGCCCAGTCGTCACCTCGCCAGCATCTAGCCCCATATATGCACCTGAGGATCTCGGGAGGAGAGGAGGGCCTCTAGGAAAAAGTGTTTCAGGACACCTCTCTTGTGACAGGTGTGGTGGATGTGCTTAACTCTTCTGGTAGACCCTGTAAAGTGGCCTCTCTGTTGGAATGCTAAATTGGGAGTAAATTCTAGACGCTGTCAGCTTTGACTCAGATCTGGTGGTAACGTGCGGCATTTTTCCGGAGAAGACAGAGGCGGTGATAATTAGCGCTGAGCCCCCAGCGCCAGGGTGGCTGGAGTTCCGAGATAATACAGGGGCAGCAGGGCACAGAGGGTGCTATTAGCCGTGACAGGCAGGGCGCTCTGGGCCAGTCCTCGGAATTAACGAGCCACCTTATTAGTGGCAATTGCATGTTACAGAACACTGTTTCCCAGTTTTGAGCACCATGTTAGCAGGTAGATAGCCAGAACCCCATTTTACACGTAAAGAAAACTGGTAGGATTGAGACTCCAACTGAACTCCAGATTCTGCTCCCGGTTCTGACACATGGATCAGAAGTGTGCTCTCCCCACCTCTTTGCGCTGCCGACCACGCCATATGCTGGCTCAAGAAGTAATGTGGATTACTTCAAAAGACTGGAAATCTCCTTTCCTGTCTCTCTTGCTCCTAAAGCTTCACCTAGGTCCCATCTGTGAGCCATACTGCAAACATCTGATGTCAGGCATAGGTTGTATATTCTACTGTCTGTGTAGTATACTAACTATACTGCTCACAAGAACTAGGGGACATTTCAAAATGAATAGGAAGCAATAAAATATCTGCTAATTTTTGTGAGCAGTGTAGTAAATTATTCATTCATTTTAATAATGACTTCCATTATCATCATTTTGTTATTCAGAGTTTGCTGAAAACACTGAAAACTTGAAAACCAAAATGTCAGAGCTAAGACTCTACTGTGATCTCCTTGTCCAGCAAGTGGAGAAAACAAAAGAAGTGACCACTACGGGTGTGTCCAGTCCTGAGGTAAGTGCCAGGGGTGGGGGCACCACGTGCTGCTCACAGATGACACTAGACGCTGTCATCTAAAACCAGTGCTACAAACTGAAGACTGCAGACGAGAATGAATGGGTTTACGTTCCATTTCTCAGACACTCTGCTACTGTAGTGGACATGCTTGGGGTTTTTTCTAATAAAGGTGATTTAACTCACTGTCACTCACTTCGTTATGGGCTCTTTGATTCGTTCAGCAACTGCCTATTGTGGGCAGGCACTGTGCTGGGATACGGGAAGGGGAGAGCACCAAAATAATTGTTTTCCAGTCCTTTTCTTGGGGTATTTTTAGTTTAGAACAGTGATTCTCAACCCAGAGCAGTTCTGCCCCTCAGGAGACATCTGGCAATGTTTGGAGATATTTTTCTGGGAGAGCTCAGCATAGAAACTTAACTGTTAAGTGTTTGGTTTGCTGACAATAAGGTTTAGCATGAGCGACTCCATCTTGGGCCCAATCTGGTTCATTTAACACTACTATTTAACACTCTTAGGATGCACTCTCTAGTCAGGATGTGACCTCAATTTGCTGAACAACATATGAATGTCATCAATATCCAGAGGAAAAACACACTGAACAAGTGAAATAACTTAGAGCAGTGGTTCTTAACCTTTTTTGAGGGGCCGAACCCACCAGTTTCATACGCGCATTCACCGAACCCTTCTTTAGTGATAAATAAAATATGATTTTTTTTTCCAAATTCAAGACATAGGTATATGTTTTTTACTGGTGCACAAAATGAGCCGTGCATGAACATCACCTTGCTCAAAGAACAAAACCAACAAAGTGCATGAACTCACAACAAATTATGGTATTACTTTATTCTGGCCTCCGCGGCAGAGGCTTCTCCGAACCCCTGAGACCGACTCATGGAACCCCCAGGGTTCGATAGAACCCAGGTTGAGAACCACTGACTTAGAGAAAATGAGTAGATATTCAAACGAATTCCAGTTGCTGAAACCTCTTAGACTCACCTGCACTGAAAGCCAGAAACCCCATTCTGAGCAAACAATGCATGATTTGTGGTTTCTTACACTTCTGCTTGAGAACCTGTTTCGCTCAGGCACTGGGAGGCGTTTTTCCACGGATGCCACTGGTCTTCAGTCTCTGTGACTACTTGTTACATGTCTGCCACCCCTACAAACTAGGAGCTCCCGGAGGGTTCTGCCCAGCGCCTGGCACTGTGCTGGCATGGAATTGTTGAGCTGAATGAAGCTGTTGCCTTCACCCGGAGCAGTGGGTTGAGTGAAGGGTCAGACTGAGGGTGAGCTTGTGTCTGGTTAATGGAGCAGCCGGACTCACTCGGTCCTTTTCTTTTATATCTGCTGTGCATATTTGTCCTGCAAAATAGGGAGGTACATTATTAGTGTTACGTTGTGGATAGGAGCCTCCGAGGACATTCCACAGCCGGGCTTTTCCGTTTTTGGCATGGTAAAGAGTCTTCCTCTCTGGTTGTGCGTAGGAGGGCGTGGATGTGGGAACCCTGCTGAAGTCGACGTGCACTACATTTCTGAAGACTCTGGAAGAATGCATGCAGATTGCCAACGCGGCCTTCACCTCGGAGCTGCTCTATCGCACTCCCCCCAGCTCTCCGCAGCTGGCCACGCTCAAGTCCGGCAAGGTGAGAGCCCACTCCGCCTGGCTGCTGTGGGTCAGTGATGGTGAGAAAGTGAGGTACCGCGCTCTGTTCTCCATTGCCCTTTGGTGACTGACCCTTCTTCTAGTGGACTTCTGTGTCCACTTTTATATCTGCCCTCCGTCCCCCGTATCCAGTCAGTTATTTTTGACAGTTTTACCCCCTAAACACCCTGTAGCTAGCCTGTTCTCTTCTGCCTCCTCAGCCAGTGGGTCTCCCTGAGGTTTATGCTATCCTTCTTACTAGTCCCCTTCAGCCTGCCCCTTCCAGGCAGCTGGGTGGCACTCCGTTCCTGCAGTCCCTGTAAGTAGGACCCCTACCCGACCCCAGGGGCTCCCTCACTGCCTGCAGGTTACAGTCAGAACTCCTCTCCCCCACCCCCAGCCTCTTTCGCTGTCATTACCTGGCTGGACCATGGTAACAGCCTGTAGCTCCCCACATCTTGGTGACATTTTCCAGTGCCAAGAATGCCCTCTCCCTGTCATTCCCTGGTTGGCTCTTTCTCACCCCTCAGGATTTAATCTCTTCTTCCCTGAATCCCTAACTTGGGCTGAGTACGCCTCTTCTCTGCATACCTTTATTTTAACCTTACTCTGTAGTAAAATTACCCTAAGTGTAGGGACCCCATGCTGTGTACCTTTATACTTCCAGTTTAATACGGTGCTGCATCATAGTTTGGTATTTATTAATGCTTAATGAGTGTGACTAAAATTATAAGGAAGTCAACCACTATGGGTTTGGCTCTGATAATTAGGTCCTTCAAAAGACCATCTTCCTTTTTCTTAGAAATGTGAGTGCCCTTCTATCTTGAATGCAGGGTCACTGGCTTGAGCATGGGATCATAGACATGACCCCATGGTCGCTGGCTTGAGCCCAAAGGTCACTGGCTTGAGCAAGGGTTCACTCACTCTGCTGTATTCCCCCCGCCCCCCATCAAGGCACATATGAGAAAGCAATCAATGAACAACTAAGGTGCTGCAACGAAGAATTGATGCTTCTCATCTCTCTCCTGTCCCTACCTATCCCTCTCTCTGTGTGTGTCTCTCTGTCTCTCTTGCTAAAAAAAGTAAAATAAAAGAGGAAAGAAAGAAATGTGGGTGCCCTTACGTGAATAAAGGTGAAAGACTGGTTGGGAAGAGTGACTCCCTTCTTTTGGGAGGATCTAAAATTGCTCTAGAACTGGGACAGTGTATGTTACAGCCATATTTGTCACTTTCGTGTGTGATAAAGCTAAAAGTGCTCGGTTGGAAGTTAGCATGTAAACTTTCATTTCTCTGCTTCTTTTCAAGATGAAGCACCCTGTTGTACCCATTCATAATGCATTGGAAAGGTACAGTAACTTTTTTATTGTTTCTACTTTCTAAGAAAAAAGATACTGTTATCTCTTGGGTTTGTTTTTTTTTAATAAGAATATTTGATCATATGGTGGTTTTTCTCATGATTTGAGATGACACCAGGATGAAACAATGTCTGACTTCCCTCTTGGGTAATCCTGAAGTCGGTGCTGACCTCCCATTCAGCCGCGACAGCCAGGGAAGGTGTTTGTGTTTTCCTGGCTGTCTCACCTGTCACTTCTAGTCTTTTTATCTCCTTGTTAACTGAGGGTTGGGCCCGCCGCTCTTGTGAGAAGCTGAGCTTTGATTTAAGTATTCTTCTATCCAAGAAAGATGGCACTTTTTTTTTTTTTGGTTTAAAACTCTTAGGTAGCTTTACAGTTGGAAAACAGAACATAATATCAAAATCTAAACTATTTCTTCCTCTAACGGCTCCTTTGTGTTTAGAAAAAGGGCACACTTACCTAGTTATCTTCCTATTATTTGGGGTCTTGATTCAGTTTTTATTCGATATAAGCATTCCCACATTTTTACTTAGTCCATACGTTTGTTCTTCAAAATTATCTATTTTGTATTGTTATACTGTACACTATTGTTTGTTTCTTTAGTACAAGATTGTCCTCAATTTGGTTGAGGACAAAATTTTTCTCCTTCCCTAAATATGTTCAATAAGAACATCTTTATAGATTTTTTTTCTTTTGAGATATTTTCTGAATATACTGCATTTTTCATTGAAATATGGTCTTTCTCTAGAAAATAAATTTCTCTAGAAAGAAATTTTATTAGAAGAAAATGTTTGTTCTAATTTGGCCGCTCCTAGTCACTTGTAAGACCTTTAACACTTGACTGTCCCTTTAACAGAATATTAAACTGATTTTTCTGTTACCCTGAAGAGCAGTTGGTCCTCAGGGTGTGGCCTGTCCTCCCAGGTTCTACATGTCACACGCACTTTGCTCTCATCACAGCTTGTGGCTAGGCAGACACATGGAAGTGGCTAGTGATTTTGAGAGTTGAGGGAGAAAAACCCTCCCAGGGAGAAGCGGAGGAAAATGAGAAAAGTGTTAAATGTGGTACCTACAGGAAGCTAATTGAAAATCAAAGCACTGTCAATGACTATTTCCTGTTGGTGGTGGGGGCAGGAAGGGATTCCCCGGAGGGTGCTAGGAGAGCCCTGACTTCTCAGCTTCAGCGTGTGGAAACTGGCCTCCCCACCCCCCCACCCCCCAACCCCCCCACCCCTGTCACAGGCGGATATCTACCTCAGGGGCATGGGGGTGAGCGGTTAGGCATGATTGCACAATTCCTTTCTTTAATTTATATAAACCCTTCCCCAATACCTCAGAATAAGATCTATTGATGACCAAATAATTGGACCTCCTGGTCTTTTTTCTTTAAAACATTTTCTTTAAAAACGTTTCCAGGCAAATGGAGTTAAACAATTGTGAAAATGGATCTTTAAATATGGAGATAAATGACGATGAAGAAATCCTAATGAAAAACAAGAGTTCCTTGTATTTGAAATTTGCAGAGGTAGATTGCAGCATATCCAGTGAAGACAATACAGATGATAATCTAACAGGTAAAAACGAAACTAAAGTCTGATGCAAGCCATTAAACAGTAGGAGGTTGGGGTGTGATTATTATCCATGTTGGGGCACCTGGTTCAAATGGCACTCAGGACAGAGTACTGGGTGGCTCCTGAGGCAGATGTGTTAGCTGGATGTCAGGCCACTTGTCCGTCAGCATTCTGCCCGTCCCATCCGTCCCATCGGACCAGGAGCCGGATAGCAGAAAGAAGAGGTATTCTCCAGCTAACTGTTCTTGGCTGTGACATTCATGGGCCTTCGGGAGCTGTCTGCTGACTTTTTAGAGAGTATGAGTATTTCACTGGCCTTCTCCTCTGAATCTCAAAGTCCTTTGAACTTAGATTGTGGTGTCAAACTAAGTCAGCAGCCACCATCAGCTTTCATCCGCGCCTTGTCTGTGTCATCGAGCCAAAGTCCCACGTTGCAGGTAATAGCCTGCAGGTCAAGTGCCACCCTTTCAAATTTGCTGATTCCATTGGTTCTCACAACTAAAACCAACTTCAGATTGGCACAAGACAACTGTAGTAGACCCTTTAATTATAAGTGTTTAATAAATATTTTGAAAATAAAATTTTCAAAAATTTCCTCCTTTTATCCCTTGAAATAAGAGACCCCATTTTTCCAGACGAGTTGGGGAAAAAGAAGATATATTTTTGTAACTGTTAATATAAGGCAAGCAATCCACACATCACTGAAATCTTACCCCTTGAGTAAATAGTAAGGATGGGAGCATTTCTACCGAAACAGTACTGTTTGACCCAAGAGTTTTCCTTCTAGGAATTTGTCCATAGGGCAGTCGTGTCTCATTGTTTATAGTATATACTTCTGTTCTGTAAAGTCATTGCAGACATCGAAGTAGCAAATACTGCATGCACCATTGCTCCTAGGGATAGTGCAGGGTTAGGTTCTTACAAGCCTCTGTCGACAATATTTTTGTTAACTGACCAATATGTCACCCTGTTTTATGTATTTTCTTTTTAAAGACAGCTTATTTAATATAGCTGATTCAGTAACATTGCACCCATGGCCAGTAGCGCCAGCTCATGCTTGAATCTTGCCTAACACAAGTATTCTTTCCGTAAGGCGTGCCACAGCCTCCTTGTGCCTAGGAGCACCGGACAGCACTGCACTGGACGTCCTTTTAAGCAGCGAACCCAGCAGTGAATTGCTCAAAAATGCATAAAACGTGGCATTAGGATCACACTTGTGTGCCGTATGGGAGCTGAAATAAGTCAGTGTCACCTTTAACCCTGGCTGGGAGCAGATATGTCGGGCAGCTCGGCTTTTCACCACTTTGCACATGTCCACAAATAACTGCAAAAGTGCCATAAGCATCGATCTAAGGGCTACAAATGAGGTTTAGCAAGTGTGCCAACTCACAAATCCAGAATACACTAATAATGAGAAATGGCTTTTCTACTACTACATGCCTTCCCCAGAGAAGGGTGCCATTTTACATGGTTATTATTAATAGAACTGTGTTTCAAAGAGTATTCAATGATAATGAAAGTTGCATTGATACATTGGTGAAAACAAGTGAGAAACAAGCCTGCATGTATTTAAACCCCATTTTGTTTGTGTGTGTATAGATATGTGTATAGCATTTCACTGATTTTTACTTGTGCTTTTCTGTGCTTTAGAAATGTTCAACAATGACTATACATTAATTTTCACAGTAGGTAATGGGTTAGTGATAAGTATCTTCCACTTTGCAGTCCAAGGTGAAGCAATGAGGGAAGATGGGGAAGAGAGCTTGGGAAATTATGACAGCTTGGCACAGCCTGGCTCAGACTCCTCAGATGGCTCTCCTGAATCCCGCTGGGAAGAAAGCCAAGAAGTCACCCCAACTTTCTTTAGTACCATGAACACCAGGTATACTCTCCTTTGTCCCTGGGGTTCGATTCCTTCTGGGAACCCATCCTACAGAATAGAGGAAGTGGCTTACCCAAGTGCCTGCCTCACTGTTTCCCTTGGTGGAAGCAGAGGATGAGAAGGAATTGGATTGAGAACCAATTTCAGCTTGCTGTGATAGATTATCTCTGGGAAATGATATTATTAGTAAACTGTACTAAAATAGGATAGAATATAATAGGAATGGGAAAGGGAAAGAAAAGAAAAGAAGTAATAGTTTTTACTTACTGGGGCATATATGTGAAATTGGCCAAATGATTTTCCCTGGAGAGCGGCAGCTGTTTTCATTACTCCCTCTGAACTGCAGAGAGGGCTAATGTTGTATTTGCATTCCTTCCTCCTCTTCCTCACCAAATTGTTTAGCTTTAGCGACATTGAACTTCTGGAAGACAGTGGCATTCCCACAGAAGCGTTCTTGGCCTCGTGTTATGCTGTGGTTCCAGTGCTGGGTGAGATTGCTGTGTTGCCTTACACTCGTTAGTCTCTCGTCTGTCTCACGCCCCTTATTCTGCATGAGAGACCCTGAATTGTGTGAGCAGTGTGCAGTTAGCTCCCTCTTCCTGTCAGCAGCCACATACACTCAAAACTGCATGTCCTGAAGCATTATTGCATATTCCCATTATATTTCTAATTATGATTTTAAAATATTGACCGCTAGATAGCGTAATAACAAAGAAATTCTGTTTTCTGGAAATCATAATTAAAAGGGAAAGGGAAAGGCATTAAGGAACAGACTTTTAAATCCATTGGTACTAGGAAAAAATATTTTTACCAGTTAACACTTTTTTCAGAGATTAAATGAATACATAGGTGTTAGTTTATTTAAGTTCAAATTACATTTACTTGTCAGAGTCAGTAGTATCAGGAATTGTACTAATAATGTTGAAATTTGCAATATGACCCATTTAAGTACGCATCTTTTTTTAAAATCAGGATATGACTTGCATAGAGCCTAAGTGTTATGATTCAGCGAGTTCTGACAAATGCACCTACTGATGTAATCCACGTTCCTGTCAAGAATAGAATGTTTGCATCAGCCCGGAATGTTCCCCTGCCTTTTTCAGTCCCCAACCTATCACCCGGCCTGAGACTACTTTTTACTGCTTTCTATCCCCCTAAATTAGTTTTGTCTGTTCTACAGAATCATATTATATACCCTTTCGCATCTGGCTTTCTCTCTCAATATAATGTTTTCATCCCTGTTGTCACCTGTGCCAGCAGTTCATCCCTTTTGGTTGCCGAGTAGTATTCTAATAAAGGACTTGAACTATATGTTTACTCGTTCCTCTATTGGTGGACACTTGGGAAGTTTCTTGTTAGGAGCTGTTATAAATGCAATTGCTCGGACCAGTTTTGTGTGCATGGCCATGCCTCTTCCTTTCTCTTGAGCAAAGACCAAGGAGTGGGCTTGAGGGTTTGCAGGGCTCCTGTGTTTAGCTTTATATAGAAGGGCTGGGTGCACATTCCACCTTTCCAACAGCCGTGTGTGAGCATGCCGGTGGATCTACAGTGAGCCTTCCAATCCCCGGGCACGCTGCCTCTCTCCCTTCACTCGGGTAATTGTTACTTTACAACAATGTGTGTAGCTTTGCTTTTAGTGTAGCGGTCTTGTCCACCTTTTGTTGGGAACAAATTGTAAAATTTTGTGGGGTTTTGATGCTATCGTAAAAACTATATCATTTTCCATTTGTTCATTGACAGCATATAGGCACCATTGACTTTTTTGTACAATGATTTTTTTATAATCATAAATGAGTTAATTGTAAAATATACTTTCTGTATTTATTGAAATGATGATTGTTTTGTTTCCCCTGTTAATGTGTGAGTTGCATTGTTTGGATGAATAGAAGTCTACTGTCTTGTTATTTGTTTCTACCATCATGCCATTTTCTATTAGTCCTGTCCTTTGTTTCTTTTTATTTCTTTCTTGACTTCTATCCAATTAATGTCGTTTTCTTAGTATTCAATTTTTTTTCTTCTTTGGCTTCTTAGCTACTTGTCTTTGTTCCTGCTTTTCTTTTGGGTCTATCAAGTATTTTCAGAATTCCATTATATTTTCTCCTTTGACTCATTAGCTCTACCCATCTGTGTTATATTTTTAGTTGTTCTTCTCCAACAGAAATATCCAGACCACATATTTGATTTTAAATTTTCTAGCAGGTACATTAAAATAGTAAAGCGAAACAGATAAAAATAATTTTTATGGTTTATTTTATCCAACCTAGTATATTCAAAATATTATCTCAAGATATAGTCAGTGTAAAAGAATCATTAATGAGATATTTTGCATTCTTTTTTGGTACTAAATCTTTGAAATCTGGTCTGTATCTTACAGTTACCATACATTTTAGTTTGGACTCGCTAATTGCGAGCACTAAGTGGCCACAAATCTAATGGCTACCATATTGGATAGGACTGTAATATGTATTCCAAGTTTATAAGATTATCCTCATCTGTCACTTAGGACCCTGTTATGGTTACTCACCTCGGGATTGTGTAAAAGAAAAAAGTGATGATGATACCCTAGACCAGTGGTTCTTAACCTTTTTTGAGGTACCGAACCCACCAGTTTCATATGCGCATTCACCGAACCCTTCTTTAGTGATAAATAAAATATGATTTTTTTTCCAAATTCAAGACATAGGTATATGTTTTTTTACTGGTGCACAAAATGAGCCGTGCATGAACATCACCTTGCTCAAAGAACAAAACCAACAAAGTGCATGAACTCACAACAAATTACGGCATTACTTTATTCTGGCCTCCGCGGCAGAGGCTTCTCCGAACCCCTGAGACCGACTCATCGAACCCCTAGGGTTCGGTAGAACCCAGGTTAGAACCACTGCTCTAGAAACCTTTGAAGCTTATGTTTAGAAAATGAATTAAAATTTTGACGGGGGTGCTGCTAAATTTATTGATACCATAAAAAATATTTTCCACTTAAAAGAATGCTTTTTCAAAGATGTTTAAAAAAAATTTTTTTTTTTAGACAAACTCGGCCCTACGGTGTTTGCTCCTGTTAAAATGGATCTTGTTGGGAATATTAAGGTGAATATACTAGCTTGACTCTGGGGAGACTGGATACTTGGAGAAAGTAGCTGCATGAAATCTCATTCAGAAACAAATGAATGTTGAGTATGATCTCAATAAAAAGTATAGGACAGCTATGTGAAAGGTTCTGGAACAGCAAAGAATACTTTAAAAATAGTACTTTAAAACCCTAAGACTATTTAATTCTAGCTTAAGCCTCATAAGAATTCTCAAACAACCTGACTGGTGGTGGTACAGTGGATAGAGCGTTGGCTTGGGACACTGAGGTCCCTGGTTCAAAACCGAGAAGTTGCTGGCTTGAGTGTAGAATCGCCAGCTTCAGCATGGGATCATAGACATGACCCCATGGTCACTGGCTTGAGCCCAAAGGTCTCCGGCTTGAAGCCCAAGGTCACTGGCTCTGCTTGAGCCCCCTAGTCAAGGCACATATGAGAAACAATCAATGAACAACTAAAGTGACACAACTATGAGTTGATGCTTCTCATCTCTCTCCCTTCCTGTCTCTCCTGTGTCTCTTGCTAAAAAAAAAAAAAAAGATTTCCCAAAGTAAAGTAACATTACCCTGAAAACATTAGGAATAAAATAATAGCAGCTGCATTTATTTTGATTTCTTAGACACCGGCTGGACAAGCTTTGAAAGTCTCAGTACTGTACTGCTTCGTTTGGTAGCCTTAGCCTTTTAAACTTAGATTGTTCCCCTGCTTTCCCTGCAGAAAGTGAACCAGAAGTATATAACCAACAAGGAGGAGTTCACCACCCTGCAGAAGATAGTGCTGCACGAAGTCGAAGCTGACGTGGCCCAGGTTCGGAACTCAGCTACTGAAGCCCTCTTGTGGCTGAAGAGGTGAGGCTGCCGGGCTGGGAAGCCCAGCAAAGCGATTCTTAGGAAAGGAGCTACTTCTGAGTGAGGGAGGCAACCTGATTGCACAGCCTTTGCCAGATGGTCTAATGCAGGGGTTCTCAAACTTTTTCAAGTCGGGCGCATTTAAAATCCTACAAATAATTGTAGGCGCACTGTATACAGATTTCTGAGAAATGTGTTATAATAATTAAGTCAAATATTAAAGAAAAAAGTATAAAGTCCAAACATGCTTTTATGGTAATTAAACTAAATAAATACAACAAAATTAAATTTTTTCTGACATTAAAAATCATTTTTATGTTACATTTTTTGAATTATGCTTTTTAGAATTTGTAAAAAAATAGGTTAAAAAATAAAAAATGACAAAAAAGTTATCTTTTTTTATATATAGATACATTCTTAGTAAGATTTAGTAAATTCGGCAGGTCCCGTCACGAATGTGTTAAGTTTTTTCATTCTTGTGTTTATGAGGAACATGAGCCTGAAGTGTCCTAGCGATTTCTTCAATGTTTGGGCATATATTTGATAGGCAAACTCTCATTTCCTCGTCAATACATTGAAGAATTCCTCTCTTTTTACTCTTAGTTGTATTGAGTGCAGAAAACCCCCACCATACATAGCATCTTAACTTTACACCAAACAAAGGATAGAAGAAACTTGCCTCCAGTCTTTCCGGGGAACATGGGGTGTAGTGTAAACAATCCAGCACCACAGCTTAACAGCCTTTTGCAATCTAATCAGGCAAGTGAGGTGTAGGGTTGGGCAGACTCTCAGCTTACAGCCAATTCCCCACAACTCTGTCCCCCAAAAATCTAAACTCCAAAAACCCTGTTGGTTTTTTGGTCCCCAACAGGCACATGTTTCTCTGGAATACCATAGGGTGCACCTGGAGATCTTCTAGGGCGCACCAGTGTGCCCTGGTGCACACTTTGAGAACCACTGGTTTAATGAATAGAACACCAATTTTTATTTTATTTTTTACCTTCCTCTTGGTGGTGATAAACACTGTTAATATTACTGATATACATATGATTAAAGCATGATAAAGCCGACTGGTTTTGCTTTAAGTCAGTGGATCACAAATTTTAGGGACATCACAGTCACCTAGGGGGCTTGTTAAAAACAGGGTTGCTGTACCCCAGCCCCAGAGTTTCCCTTTTTAGCAAATCCCCAGGGTTGCAGAAGCGGCAGGCCTGGTACTGGGTTTTAAGAAGCACTATTTACCTGGACCAGCTGAGGAGGGCGGGGCCTCCCGGAGGGAGGGGCGGGAAGGAGCTCAGAAAGGATGCCATGTGGCTTAACCTGCTTGCTGCTGAGGTCTGCTGTTTCTTTCTACCCAGGTAACCTGACTGAAACTAGTATTTCTTCCTCTTTTTTTGTTTTAGAGGTCTCAAATTTTTGAAAGGATTTTTAACAGAAGTGAAGAATGGAGAAAAGGATATTCAGACGGCCCTGAGTGAGTGGAGTGTTCTTTGCTTTTGGATGGGTCAGTTGGACAGCATGTGGAGAGGAGGTCCTTGGAGGAGGAGATAGGTGGAGGGGACATTGCTGCTTTTCAGGATTTCCTTTCGTTTCTCTTTCATACAACGTATGGTTTGTTTCTTCTATGCTTTGTTTGTCCAGCACCCATAACATAGTGACCTTGTCCTCTAGGTCTAACTTACTAAAAATCAGTGTATCTTAAAGAAGAACTAAATTCACGGAAAGCCATCCTTTAATCTTAATAGGAAAACCTAATATTTCCAAGAAGTCGGTCCTTCCTAAATTAGTCCTTAACCACAGCACAGTCTTCGAAAATCACTATCCAGAATGATGCTAGTTCTGGAGACGGTCAGAGGGGGGCGGGGAGCCTGGGAGTGTGCTCTGGGGGGCGGGGGGGAGGTGCAGGCGGGGTCTTCATGCTGCACTCTCACACACCCCACACGCCCCATCGTTGCAGTGGTAGAGCCGAGACTGGGATCGAGGCCCTGGTCAGAGGACAGGCACATGGTAGATGCTTAATAAACCCTGGGCGGGTGGGTGGATAGATGGACCTCTGCGTCTATCAGGCCAGTGTGGAAGAAGATTTAAGACTCGGAAGCATCCTCAGAGTGCTCCTAACAGTGGCTGAACTCACACTTTTGTCCTCGAGGGAATTCTTCCAGCATGGGCCCTGAGACATGGTGCTGTGGGGAGTGAAATCATGTATTACGTTGAAGCCCTGTGTTATTATGATATTAAGAAGCACATAGTCAGGCTCTAAGGAGCCATTATTATAAATGGCAAAAGGAATGAATTAGATGCTACTGTCGGGCAGGGGGCGCCAGTATTCGCTGCAGTGTTTGTCAGTATGGGGTGAGTGTACGTCCTGCCAGCCCTCCCTCTGGGCCAGGAGGCCTGAGGGGTCCTGCCCCCACGTAATTTTCCCAGGCCTTTCTGACTAGAAACTTGCTAGTGTGCCATGAAACAGTAAACGCTGTATTTCTGTAACTCTTTATAAAGAATTTAGACAATCCTCAACTCAACCCATTTATACAGGTTAGGTAACCAGTATTCTGAAAGATTAACATACATGCTAAGACTACAAAGAGTTTGAATGAGTCACTTTGGGGCCCCCGCCTCCAAGGTCCTCATCTCCCCAACAAAAAGGCTCCCCCGTCCTGAGGCTGCCTGCATCTTGGGGTTTCTTGTACATCCCTGAAACTCGGGGACAGTGTCCTGATTTCAGTACTAAAAGTGCACTCGCCACAGCTGTTCAAGCCACACACCGGTATCTACGGAACTTCATGATTTGTGGAGTGGTTACGATCATGGGCTCTCCGGATTCCACCACTTACAGTGCTGTTCCCTTCCTCAATTTGTGTAACCTTTCTGTGTCTCCATTTCCTCATCTGTGTCACGGGAATGATGATACAGTTTTCCTAAGAGAGCTGCTGTAAAGATTAAATAGCTTCATGCATGTGAAAAGGTTAGAGGATTGGTAGGTACATAATAAGTACTTAATAGAGATTAGCCTCTATTGTCACTTATATTCTTACCATCATGACATACAAAGTTGATAACCTCCCAGAAAATGGGGTTTACTTGTCCCAAATCAGAAATGGAAAGTTTACAAAGCTCAGGTACTACACCAGAAATTTCTCTGGAGAGTAACTTCTTTACATGGGAGGAAGACTCCTCCACCTGCCGGAAATGCAGACTGTGTTAGATTGTGGGGGGGCACGTGGTGCTGTTGCTTTGTACGGCTGTCTGGGGGGTGGAGGGGGGAAGGGGATGCTCCTCTCACTCACTCTCTGCGGGCCCTGGGCTGCTTCCAGGACCCTCGCAAGTGCACTGGGAAGCTTTGCCCCTGGAGGTGGAGAGGAAGTGGAGGGTATACCCTTCTGTCCAGCCTCCACCCTAAGTCTGGCCCCACCTTTTAGGAAAGTGGACCAGGAAGTGTTGACTCCGAAGAGAAAGGCCGCTTGGACACTGAAGTGATCCCAGCCAGCCTCAGCTTTCCTTCCCTCTCTTCCTTCCCCTCAGCACAACTTTCAGTGGGAAGGAAAAGAGGCCGCACGTGTGAGGCTTCCGTCTGAGGTTCAGGGTTACTGCAGAGGTTTTCGTGATTTACAGCGTGTCTTCCTTATAGGAATCCCCAGCTCCCCGCTGCTGCTCACTGTGGAGAGAGGTTTCCCTGACCAGCCCACCCTGCCCCTCAATCTCAGACACAAGCAGCTCTGTGCAAACAGATGGCTGTGGGAGAAATGTTTACACATTAGCTGATAAGAGCCCGTTGGCTCCTGGACGCATATTTCTGCTGGGTTAACAGCCTCTCTTTTCTCATTTAAAAATTACAGCCTTTGATATTAGAACTGATCTCTTGCTTGAAATGAGGGAGTTTGACTATGTGAGTAAAGAAAGTATATGTCGATTTACACGCCTTAAACAGGCAAATTAGCTTGTGTGTTTGAAATTCTAAAATTGCGTTTGAGTTGCTGTAGTAACAGCTCCCACTTACTACAGAGCACGCAGTGTAGGTATGACGGCAGGTTCCTGATAAACATTTCGTTTCCTTTTCCTAATACTCCCCTTTCAGAGCGAGCACGCTGAGCTGCAAAGAGGATGAGTACCTTCCATCGGGTCTCGAGTCTAGGTCAGTGGTTCTCAAAGTGGCCCAAGGACAGCAGCTCCCTTGTCGCCTGGGCACTTACTAGAAATGCAGACCACAGGCCTCACTCAGCACCTGCTGGCTCAGAAAGTCTAGCAGAGCCCAGCACTCTGCGTGATAACAAGGTGATTCTATCCCGTGCTGCAGTTTGAGACCTGCGACGTTATCCTTAGCGTCGGTCAATTACTTTTGCCTTCTGTTCATAGTAATTAGCTAGTTCTCTAATGACTGAAAAGTTTTCCTAACCTCGGAACAGCAAGACAGGGATAAATGAAAGGTAAACCTTGGATGGCACTCCCAAATTTGAAAACCCTGCTTCCGTGTAATCTTAGCAGCCTTGAAAATGAGAGATAAGTCAGTCCTAAGTGACGTGATGGGAACAGTGGCCTCCGCGAACGCCCTGGGAAGTACATGGGTAGTCACTGCCCTGCCGCAGTTCTGGGGCCCAGAGCGGGTCCCCTGCGTCTGGAGGGGACCCTTGGGCTTTTTGCTGCCCTCTTTGCATTTGAGCCATCACTTGGATTCCCCATAATGATGATTAGAGATGATGATTAGATATTTTGGGTGGTTGTATGCCAAGAGCCGCTTTGATCCCTAGCGGCCTGTGACATTCTCTAGAAGTCACTGTCAGAGAAGAGTTGGGTCCACAGGGCAGGTATGTTTAATGGTCCAGCCTAGAGCCAAGCGCCTCCATGCACAGACACCCTATCAAGGAGCTCTGGGCGAGCATCCTTGAATGTGGAAGGAAAATAAGTTGCTCTGGCATGTCACGCACCATTGTCCTAAATGTCACGTGCTGTGCCCCGTCCCCTCCGTGCAGGAGGGCATATTGCCGCATCCCTCACTTCGGGATGATTCCGTAAATGTCAGGTCAGCAGTAACCGCACCAAGATCTCTAGGATGCTCGGTTATGTGTTTAATACAAAAGGTTTTCACAGACAAGGAGAGCTATGTGAGAAAGTCCAAACTCATAATCAGATATTTAGGGTCAAATGATGACTAATTATCCTGAAAACACCACGGAGCGTGAGTGGAGCCACGCTGCTGACGGGACTCCTCACAGCACATGCTGACAGTAACGAGGAGGACCTGAGCTCTCCCTGAGAGCCTTTCCTGGCTTTGCTTGCAGCTTCCCGAGCTCTCTGAGAACTCAGATTTACATTCTTTGTCTTCACTACAGCTCAGAGCAGCTTTACTAAGTCTTTCCCATTACAGATTTGTGACGGAGAAACACTGTCTTTTCTATGCAGTTTCTGGACAGAACAGTTGTCCACCAACAGTAAAGGAAAGGCGGTTCTGACTGATGCTACAGTAGGTTAGTCATAACCTCTGAATACCTCACGGCGGGTTTCGGCGTTACCAGTACAGAAATCACCTTTGTATTGTCGCTATAAACAGACTAAGGTCCAGATTCTTTCAGCAAATGGCTAGAAAGTGCACATTTTCGTTTTCATTATTTTGTTTCACAAAGGATAGACGTTAGTTTTTGGCAGGATCATTTAATGCAACAAGAATACCCCCAGTTCTCATTGCTTTTAGCTTTGTGACCCTGGGCAAGTCACTCTCTCTCTCTCTCTGGGTTTTTCCTTTGTAAAGGAAGAGAACTGGGTAGGGTGATTGATTGTCAAGGCTTCCTGCTCAGAAACTGTGGCTCAGACTCTGAGGAAGTGACACATCTCAGAGAACTGGGAGAAGGGTATCATTTATGTCTTTCAGAAGCCAAAAATACTTGCAGATTATAGAACACGCATTATAATGAATGGGCATTGCAGGGAAGATTAATGTATTTCATTATTTAATCTCTGGGTAACCAAAATAGGTCAGGCTTGGACTTCATCTTGTTTCAGTGCAGCCTCACGTGGTAGGGATATTTGTAGCCCTCGAAGTCAGCTAAGGACTTATGGCAATTATTTTTTTTTAATGAGTTTAATTGTATTTGTTGGTTTTAAATCGTAGCAGTGGTCTTGCAGGTCCTTAGTCAGGAGGCAGCCCACATTCCCTGACACCGTCTTCTCCCGTTAGACCACCTGGCCACATTTTGCCCGGTGGGACCCTGCTCTGGCAAGGTCCGGACACAGTAAGGAGTAGCTGCCTCCCAGGAGGGCCAGGAGGGGGCACAGATCGTGCTGCTGCACAAACACTGCCTCCTCCTTAGACCAGGCCACCTGCCCACACTGTTCCCATCCCAGCACCCTTGTTTTCTGGCTGCCCTGTAGAAGAAGGGGGCTTGGAGGAAGGTTTCTGGGCTGTTTTGAAAGGCTGATTGAAATGGCACAGCGCAGGACAGGTACGATGTCTCTGAGGGGCGCAGCACTGGATCCAGAACCCTCGTCAACAGGCTGTTATTCTGGCCAGGTGGCCTCTGGAGCCGGAGGCCCAGGGACCAAGGCAGCTCTATTTGTTGTGCACTGTAAAGACACAGGGGTGTCACCCTGTCACCGCCCCACCACAGTTCCACATCAGATTGATCACACCTGTTGGTTGAAGAAAATAAACCATCTGTACAGGAAAAAAGCCTAAGGGAGCACACCCCAGAATGCCCACTGCATGATTATACAGGTTTCTCTAGTCGCCTCCTGCTTGTGTTTTCCGTACTTTTAACAATAAGCACGCAGTATTTGTGAAGTCAGAAAAAAGCAGTAAGTTACATTTTTATAAAGCTGTCACTGTGCCTCAGTCGGGACATTCAGAATCCTTTACACGGCATGGAAAGGCCTCAGACCTCGCCCCAGTGAACCGCTCCCCACCCTTGTTACAATTTAAAATATTTTTTATACCTTGTGGAAAACATTTAAAGCATTCATTAAATGGTGGCCGGGTGGTCCTTCTAGTAGTGCTGAGACTAGCGTGTGAAACTGCGTACGTTTGGAGATGAACTAAACACGAGGAGGAATGTCAGACCACCCGAGTCCCACGTTAATTGAGGAATAAGCCCTCTGTGAACACAGGGCACAAAGGGACAGGGGATCATTGGGGGCCATCTTATAGTCAGCCTGCCACAGGAAGTAACACTGGGGTTTTATTCTTTTTATGTTATTTTTTTCTTTTTTACAGGGACAGAGAGAGAGTCAGAGAGAGGGATAGATAGGGACAGACAGACAGGAACGGAGAGAGGTGAGAAGCATCAATCATTAGTTTTTCATTGCCGTTGTGACACCTTAGTTGTTCATTGATTGCTTTCTCACATGTGCCTTGACCGTGGGCTTTCAGCAGACCGAGCCACCCCTTGCTGGAGCCAGCGACCTTGAGTTCAAGCTGGCAAGCTCAGGGTCTCGAACCTGGGTCTTCTGCATCCCAGTCCGACGCTCTATCCACTGCGCCACCACCTGGTCAGGCTATATATCAGTTCTTAAATCTTACTCTTGTCTTTGGGACAAAAATAATAGGTTTTTATCTTTAAAGTTTAGAATATGAATGACTTTATAACTAGCTTGGTAACTTTAAGCCATTCTTCCTATAATAGTTTGAAAGTTTTCTAAGTCTAAGGCTGTATATAGCCAGGGTTGTCCGGACATCTAGGGCAAGCACCTGACACTCCAGAATCGAGTGTTAGGATTGAAGAGAAGGTTAGATTGTCTTACAAAGATGGGGGACCGGTAGTAAGAGAGGGAAGCTAGGAGCTGGCATGGGGTCACAACATTTCAAGGAACTGCGTTTTAATATTGTTTAATATTAATAGTGTATTTCTAATTGCAGTTAATCTTGATTTTTCCAGTGTCCTTCCCCCTCTTTATTTCCTTACAGGTCTTGAACTTTTCCCACCATGATGACAACCTGGAGTTCAGATATATTGACACAAAGCAGGGATATCTGTTTTTCTTTACAATACACACCTGTGTAGGCTCTTTTCCTACTCAAAAATTTGGGAGTACATAACCTTAGACTTTTTCTCCTCAGATCCTTATACCAATAGGACCAGGCACCGCATGCTTGAGGAGGGACGTGGCACTGTTCCTCACAGAGCTTGTCTTCTCTTCTAGATAACGCGTACGGTAAAACACTGCGGCAGCACCACGGCTGGGTGGTCCGAGGGGTCTTTGCGGTAAGTACTCCTGCCTTCTGATGTTCTCATGGCCCCAGCAAGGTGGTGTGGTTCGGTCTTGTGTGTGTGGTGTTTGTTTGCTTTGTTTCCCAGCATGAGAACAGTGTTGCTTCTTTAATTGCAGTCTCTAGCCCTTTGCCCTGTGGGAATGTTGGCGATGTCAAGGGTTTAGAAAGGAAGGCTGGTGACAGGGTGTGCTTTACCCTGGCCAGTCCCAGTGGCCTGGGGAGGTCTGCCCCAAAGTGGCTGCCTTTCTGGGAAGGTAGTGGGGACAATCCATACAGGCAGAGGTGGGCAGGAAGCCGCCACTTCCACACGTGGGAAGGGAAGGAAGCCAGTGATGCCCTCGAGCTCATCGCTCCCCCTGCTGGCCCGTGCATTCCGTGTTGTTCATTTGCAGATTTTGAGTTTGTTTTCCTTAGAGTTGAATTTCATTGAATATGAAATTCACTGAAGTGGGCGTATCAGCAGCTAGGGCTGGAATTCTCCTCTTGCCCAGTTCATTCCGTTGTGGGGGTGTTTGCGTTCATGTGTTTTACCTCCTATTGTTCACCCACTCCTGCCCTCCCAGCATATGGACCTAGGAAGGACACATCCACATCCGGGAATCACAGTCCCCAGGACAAATCACTTGTCCTGTTGTGTCAAACAGCAGGAGTCGCTGGCCCTTAATGCCAGCAGTAACAGATGTTCTGTGACCCTCCCATCCGGGGAGCCTGTCTCAGTCCGAAGCAGTCTCAGCGTTTCACTAGGAAACGTCCCAGAATGTGAGTGTTCTGAAAGATTGGGGGATAGAGATGGCTTGGCAGGTGATGTGTTTTGTTAATTTAAAGGATAGCAGACCTCATTTGCCTAAGGTAAGAAGTGTTTAGATCACGGTTTATTAGAAGGCAGATAAAGAAAATGGGAAGGCTTTACAGTGGAAGGAATCATATTTTAGCCTGACCTGTGGAGGCGCAATGGATAGAGTCAACCTGGAACGCTGAGGTCCCTGGTTGGAAACCCTGGGCTTGCCCAGTCAAGGTACATATGGAAGTTGATGCTTCCTGCCCCTCCCCCTTCTCTCTCTCTCCCTCTCTCTCTCTCTCCCTTCTAAAATGAATAAGGAAAAAAGAAATCAAATTTTAATGGCAATGAAAGCATTTTTGAAATCATGGAGATCACAGGAGCCAGACCAGTCGAAGGGAAGCAGCTACCAACTGCCCACACTTCCCTAGTGCATGGTGAATAATCATCGTAGTAGCTACTGTGCGACCCTGGAGCACCTGTTGTGTACTAGGCATTGGGCCAGTGCTTCCATGTTTGTTATCTTAGTAAGCCTCAGGATTAACTCCCACCACTTTATAAGTTCAGAACTATTTATTCCAGCCCCCAAAGTCGGAAAGTGAGGCTATGGCGGAGCCCAGGCCTATGCCCAGAGTTGTCGTCCGTCGTGTTTGTGCCCCCCGCCCCAGCGCTCCACAGAGACCCACAGCGACGACAGAGTATGGGGACGCCGCTGTGAGGGACCAGGCAGCCTCCCGGAGTAGGCTCTGCAGTGGGGCGCAGGTATCTGACACCCACGTCCCCTGGGAGATGACAAAGCATCGCAACAATGAGCTGCCCCGTGTTCAAGAAGATAAATGGGGTTTTATTTCGGTGTGGGGTGAAGTTAAACCCTGAAATATTAGCGATGAAAGAGTTATTGTCAACAGGCACGCAGCTGCAGCCGGAAATTCATCGTAAGCATGGATCGTTAAAAGGACGTTTTAATTCCTAGCATGTTCCCCAGCGCGCAGTGATTCAGACACATCATAATTCGCTGTAGAAATTAGGGGAGAATGGGAAGGGGAAAAATGGATCTCTGTGATAACCATTTTTAACATTTCTGTGTTTTGCCTTCTTAGCTTTAATTCTTTATGTCTTAAATATTCTTTTAAATATTGGTTTTCAGAAGTTTCTGTTATCTAAATATCTACTTAGAAGTGTTTATATTATATGTCAACGTGTTTCTGTGTGTATAATTATCTTTATTTTGTATACTTTGTACATGCATGTAAATTTTTTTGACATTTAGCTTGTAGTATAATTTTATATTCTATCCCTCCACTTAGTAGATTCTCTTATGACTATTTTTCAATGCCATAAGAATCTTTGAAAACCATTATTTTTAGTGATTGCACCATATTTCTCTACTATGGAGGTGCCATAATTTATTTGTCCGATCCTTTGTGTTGGAAATTTAAGCTGCTTCTCATTGTTATTGCAGATAAAACAGCATCTGTTCATATGCACTTTTGACTTAAAAAATTAAAACGAACACTTATTTTCTCAAAGTAGGTTCCTAGAATTAGAATTGCTATGTCTAATGCCAATAACTACAACCTCAACTTAGAACACTGAGCATTTGCCCTGCACTAGACATTGTTTTAAGTGCTTTGTGTCTGCACAGTTATTAATTTCATTACTGAGGCGGGTTCTCCTATTTCCCCCGCTTGTAGACACAGAAACCTGAGACACAAGAGGTGAGGTAATACACCCAAAGTCGTAGAGCAAGAACATCTTGAAGGCTCTTGATAAAATTGCTAATCATTTTTTAACTTTTGGGTTTTAACCCTGTGAGTAGTACAAACGTTTATGTATGTCCTCGTGCCTCCTGACCATCCAGAGTATGATTGTACATGTGTAAGGCAACATTAAGAAAAGGCAAATGTATGTTCTTATTTCCATAAATTGGTTATCAAACAAACATGATTTTAAATTTAAAAAGCTAACTGGAACTAATTTCATTTAAGAAAAAAAAAACAAATTCGCCTGACCAGGCAGTGGTGCAGTGGATAGAGCATCGGACTGGGATGCGGTAGACCCAGGTTCGAGACCCGAGGTCGCCAGATTGAGCATGGGCTCATGTGGTTTGAGCAAAAGCTTACCAGCTTGAGCCCAAGGTCGCTGGCTCCAGCAAGGGGTCACATGGTCTGCTGTAGCCCCCCAGTCAAGGCACATATGAGAAAGCAATCAATGAACAACTAAGGAGTCGCAACAAAGAATTGATGATTCCCATCTCTCTCCCTTCCTGTCTGTCTCTATCTGCCTCTCTTTCTGACTCTCTCTGTCTCTGCCACAAAAAAAAAAAAGAGAAGAGAAAAACAAACTCATTCCCTGAGGTCAGCGAGCATGAAATAAACTCACTACTCAAAGGGTTAAGAAAATAGATATGTGGAGCACTTGACAACAGCCGTCTCAACAGAGAAGCTAGACTGGCCCTTTCAGCCTCTCTGCTATTCGCCAAGTCATCCCTACTTTGGAAAGTCGATTGAGTTTCCAACGGGCTGATTAATTAGCAGGGACAAATTCATTTCAGTGATCTCAATTGCTCAGGGAAACATCCTTTATACTCAAGGAAGTTGACTCATTCATTAGCCAAATAGTGAGCTTTGATCTTCAAACAGTTTTAATCTGCAGGGCTGATGCCCAGTCCAGGCTCTGCCTCCCGCGTGGGCACTACCATCTTGACCCTTTTGGTTTACTTGTCCATTGAGTTCTATCATTGGTTCCCAGTGCCTCCCGCGTGGGCACTACCATCTTGACCCTTTTGGTTTACTTGTCCATTGAGTTCTATCATTGGTTCCCAAATAGACTGGTCTGCATCACTGTCTTCTTCCTTTATTTTTTAAGTATACTTTTTTAAACTTTTATTTATTGATTTTATCAAGAGGGGAAGGGAGAGAGAGAGACAGGAACATCGATCTGTTCCTGTGTGTGCCCTGACCTGGGATCGAACCAGCAACCTCTGTGCTTCAGGGTGATGCACTCACCAACTGAGCTGCCCTGCCACGGTACATCAGAGTCATCTAGGAGCACTTGAGAAATTCCCTGAGCCCCAAACAGGGAAAACTTTTTATTTTATTTATTTATTTTTTAATTTTTATTTTTTTATTCATTTTAGAGAGGAGACACAGAGTGAGAGTGAGAGAGAGAGAGAGAGAGAGAGAAAGGGGGGAGGAGCTGGAAGCATCAACTCCCATATGTGCCTTGACCAGACCAGTGCAGGGTTTTGAACTGGCGACCTCAGTGTTCCCAGGTCGTCACTTTATCCACTGCGCCACCACAGGTCAGGCAGGGAAAACTTTTAAAATATTTTATCTTACTTAAACATTTGTGCATGGGGTTTGTTACTTTTTTAAATCAAACATCCCAAAATGTTATAACAAAAACAGAGCAGTCCTGCCTTCTGCTCCCTACTTCCCAGACTCACTCCAAAGAGGCTGCCCCTTTCAACTTCAGTGGCCAATTCTTCTAATACCTCCATAATCTTAAGAATGATTATTGTTCCTTGTGGTCTAGTTTTAGTCATTACATTTCAACTTCCTGTTACAGATTGGAGTCTAGCTCTCAGACCTCGCTGTCCCTACCTCACCTCCCCCGCCCACCATCCCAGTTTAGTGAGTCACAGGTTAACATTATGACAATGAGCCAAAATTCTGTGGGTGCTTTCTGTGTTGTTCTTTCTTATACACTTATATTTTCCCGGCATCATCAGATCTCACAAGTCGCCATCACTGTGAACTCACAACGTATCATGATATGTTTGTTTGTTACTTTCTTGGAGCTTTCTAAACTCTTATTCTAATCTGAGTTAGTGATTCAGGCCTGTTGTGCTGTGAACACCCTTACAAGTCTTCCTACATGAAAAGCCCACCTCACTCTAATATCACTTCCCAGGGCTCCTGTGACTTCCTGTTTCTTGATCTAATCCATGATGTTGGTGCTGTCCATTCTCCCCACGCTTCCTAAGAGGAAGCATGCAGGGGTGCTACATTGCTGAGTTCCTGCGTGCTTGAAAATGTCTTTATTCTGCCCTTTTTTTCTAGAGTGACGCTTTGGCTAGTATAGAATTCTGGGTTGATAATAATTTTATCGCAGGATTATGAAGGCACACCTCTGTGCTCCTCCACCTTCCACTGTTACTACTGTGAAATTTCATATCATTCTAATTCCTGTTCCAGTATGTTCCTCATGCTCTTCTGGATGCTTTTGCGATCTTTGCTGTACCCCCGCATTCTAAAATTTTATGACATTCCCCTTCTGGTCTGTATCTTTCTTTATGCTGAGTACTTGGGTGGATCTTTAAATCTGTAGTTTCATATCCTTCAGTTCTGGGAGATTTTTCACATTATATTTTCAGGTAATTGCCTTCTCTTCATTCTCTGCTTTCTCCATTTATTCCTACCATTAATTGAGTATTTAATATGTGCCTGGCAGTGCGTTAAGTACATCAGACATATCACATTAATCCTTCAAATAAGGAAAGTGATATCAGTTCACTGGCACAGATGAGGAAACTGAGGTTCTAGAACTACACGCCGTGCTTAAATCCTTCAAGGTAGTATTTGATAGATTTGGGAGTCAATTTCAGTCTTCTTTACCCACGCCGGTGCTTTAACCGTTGCATGATAAATGCCAGTCACTCTCCATTTGCAAAAAGGGGAAAGGTTGATTCTTTCTTTCTTTCTTTCTTTTTTTTTTTTTTTAACAGAGACAGAGAGAGAGAGAGAGAGAGAGAGGGATAGATAGGGACAGACAGACAGGAACGGAGAGAGAGAGATGAGAAGCATCAATCATTAGTTTTTCGTTGCAACACCTTATTCATTGATTGCTTTCTCACATGTGCCTTGACCGCAGGCCTTCAGCAGACCGAGCAACCCCTTGCTCGTGCCAGCGACCTTGGGTTCAAGCTGGTGAGCTTTGCTCAAACCAGATGAGCCATTGCTCAAGCTAGCGACCTCGGGGTCTCGAACCTGGTTCCTCCGCATCCCAGTCCGACACTCTATCCACTGAGCCACTGCCTGATCAAGCTGATTCTTTTGTTTGTTTGTTTTTTTACAGGGACAGAGAGAGAGTCAGAGAGAGGGATAGATAGGGACAGACAGACAGGAACAGAGAGAGGTGAGAAGCATCAATCATCAGTTTTTCATTGTCGTTGCGACACCATAGTTTTTCATTGATTGCTTTCTCACTTGTGCCTTGACCGCGGGCCTTCAGCAGACCGAGCCACCCCTTGCTGGAGCCAGCAACCTTGGATCCAAGCTGATAAGCTTTAGCTCAAGCTGGCGACCTTGGGGGTCTCCAACCGGGTCTTCCGCATCCCAGTCCAACGCTCTATCCATTGCACCACTGCCTGGTCAGGCCAGGCTGATTCTCTTTTAAAAACTTTCAAATTCAGAGTATAAGGACGCTCAAGAAAGAAACCATAGAATAGTAATTCAGGTTTCTAAAAAGTCTCCAGGGATCTCAGCAGACCCAACCCAGTGGGTGCCAGACGGCTTAGGGAACAGGTGGCCTGCGATGGGAGGGGAGCGAAGTGGTGTGAGTGTGGCTGACGGAGCAGAGACGCAGCTGCGCTCAGGCCGGCCGGCACGCCCGGCTACATGATGTCCGTCTGTAAACTAGGATGCACTGTCCAGGGCTCCTAGGAAGATTCACCAGGATAAAATGCATTGCAGCATCAGTGCACAAACCAACAACAAACGTCAGCTCCCTTCCTTTTTAGAAAAGAGTCCATCAAGAGTGCAAAGGAAACATTTCTCATGTGGGGAAACGGGAGATGTGCAAGGAAATGTATGCAGATGAGGCCCAGACCCGAGAGCGAGGTGCTCTGCAAGGCTGGCCAGGCGGGACAGAGGCTGTGGTAGCAACGCGCACAGGGGTCGCTACTGGCGGGTCACTGCAGGGGAATCCTCCGGGTCACACTGAAGGGGAGGAGCGCTTTTCTTAGCCCCTTTTCTCCCAGCATCCCCTGACTTACCGGCATTATTCATCCTCAGATGGCCCAAGTACATACTACTTTTTCTAGCCTTAACAGTCTTTGATTTGGTGCTTGAAAAAAATTTTTAAGAGTCCACGAATTCGAAAGGTATATTTTTGCTGCCCTCAGGGTGTGTGTGTGTGTGTGTGTGTGCGCGCGCGCGCGCGCGCGCGCATGCACTCGTGCATAAGAGTAAAGCACAGAGGAGACATGGTGCACATTCTCACCTGCGATTCTTTTGCAGTTAGCTTTGAGGGCAGCTCCGTCCTATGAAGACTTCGTGGCCGCGTTAACCATAAAGGAGGGCGACCACCGGAAGGCAGCTTTCAGTGCTGGGATGCAGAGGGACCTGAGCCTCTACCTCCCTGCCATGGAAAAGCAGCTGGCGATCCTGGACACTTTATACGAGGTCCACGGCCTGGAGAGCGACGAGGTGGTGTGACTGCGCAGGACCGCTCACTCCGCCTCCGCCTCGGGCAGGGATGCGACCCGCGGAGGGTTCTGTTGTCCCACCCGGTTTCCGGCCGCGGCTCCAGCCTCTCCACCCCTAGCGTGGGGGCTAGCGGAGGAGGAAGCAAAGCCCAGTGCTGTTATCGTTTTTCTTAAATGTGTATATATTTTGTGTTTAAAAATCAAGGTGCTATATATTTCAGTTCTAAGGGCCTCCTGGAAACCAAATCATAGCTGTTATATAGACTTGAACAGTCCTAAGAGCAGGTCTGACAAGTGCATTTGTTGGTTTTGTTTTGTTTTTAGCTTTGAGTTTTACTGGGCCACCCAAACCCACGCTGAAAATGAGCAAATTCTGTATCAAGGACTATAACCCATAGCCAGCATTCCAATCAACTTAGACTTAGACTAAAACTCCGGACGGGGCTGAGCCCCTGTGTGGACGCTGTTGAAATATAGAGCATCTTCTCTGTGGCTCCGTGGGCGAGGAACGCCCGTGGGAGTCGATGTGTTCAGGGCGCTGTGGTGACAATGTCAGCGCGGAAGGTACAAGGCCTTAAACAAGGAGGGCTCTCCCTGTGCACGGCCGGGGGGACAGTGGCTCTGAAGGGGTGGCTGGTGTCCCCTGCTGGAAGACTGGGAGAGGTGGGACACGCCATCCAAGATGGTCCTACCAGTTGTCCACGCTGTCCCCGTGCTTGCCCACATGTCATCTCAGTTGAACTTCACAGCAAAACTGACATTCAGGGATTATTATCCAACTTCAAAAGTAAGGTTTGGAGGTAGAGGGATTTATTTGCTCAGCATGACAGGGCCTCTCAATAGAGGAACCAGGTGACTTCCTGGTCTGACCTGGACCATCTCTGCATCAAGGTTGCGTGGAGAGCTTGTTCAGAAAGCAAATACCCAGCCTTACTCTGACCTGAAGATCTAGATCCTGTGGGCTGGACTCCGGATCTGCATTTGAATACACTTTCCAGACTAGTCTTGTACACGCAGACTCGGAAAACTATGAGATTAAATTCTAGTTTACAGAATTTCTGGTCTTCTGCATGAACTAACTGATGTGTTCTTGTTTTCAAACGAGGAGGAGGCACCTGTGGAAATGAAACAGCTAAAGGGAGAGTGAGGAGTGCGCCACGGTTACTCAGCTTCTTTAATGGGACCGGCTGGGTGGGCACGGATACCCAGCAGACGTGTTGCATGCAGGGCCATGGTTCCCACTGTGCTCTCCGATCAGTCTTGGTGTAATCAGGGATTGTGCACAGCAAGCGAAATGCAGCTAAGCTTTGGGACCATGTGAAGGTTAATGGTGGGATTTCGGTCTTTGATGACACACCCTTAAGAGTAACACTGGGGCTCTGGCCCTGGTCTTAGGAGGCCATGCTGCCAAGAGTGCAGGGGGGCACTGGAACGGCATTCCACCAAGAGGTGGGTCCCCAGGAGGGAAGGTGAGTTTCTTGGAGGAGCACAGGTGAGTGCTACCTGAGCAACCCCGGGTGGGGCCGCTCCGAGGGCGATGACCACCTTGCGCCTTAGCCAGAGAGGGTAATGTGGGGAGGGGTGTCGATTTGTCTTCTGTCAGTCTTTAAACAAATGGACGTTTGTTTAGCTCCGATTAGTGAAGCAGATACTCTGCTCGCATAACGACTTCTGGAAAAGGTTTAAACTTAGAAAAGCAACATTAACTGTTTTAAGGCTGGGGGTAAACTCAGTGCTAAAATGATGCTGATTTTTTTGTATTCTGGCACTTTGTGTTGGCTGCCGCCAAGCTGTGTGTGTGTTGTTTCCCCTGCCCCATGAGTAATCCGTGTAGGTCTCCCCTCTGGCTAATGTGAAAATGATGGCGAGAGGCAGGAACCCTGCCCTTGACACAGCTCCTAGAGAGGAAGAGAAAAAGCAGCCAGTCCTTGCCTGTACCTTGAATGAAGACACTTTAGGCGTTGTGCCATTGGGAGGGGACACTCCCAGGAGTGGTAAGTGCTGTGAAGCATGAGCAGTCTAATCGCTGGTGCTCTCCGCTCCTCAGGGGAACTCGTGTGTGGAGGGAGTGGCCACAAGGAAGTCCCTGTGATCTGCCCACGAAGCTGTGATTGCACACTCAGAGGAAGACGCTCAGTGTGGCCATTTCACATTCATTTGGAAACTGCTTGGTGGATACAACTCAGTTTTCCAGGGAAGAGGAGTTTGCTATTCTCTGGGATCTTTGGGAATCGGGGTTAGAATAACTTGAGTCAGTTACATTTTCTACTCTCGTTTTCCAGCCCTGTAGAAAGGGGCGATATGTTTGTGATCGGTATTTCCCTCACTGGAGCATATTAAGTTTGCCTGAGATGTGTAAAGCTCTGAGAATCCTTCAGTAGAAAGAGCTAGAAGTTGACCCTAGTCTAGAGGATAAATTCAACTTGACCTGAAGCTTGGCCCCAGCAGGGCTTCCTCCTGGATCTGCAGTATTGGTTTCTCCGTTTTAGACAAAGCCCTAATTTGTGCTGACTTGCAGTTACCATCTCAGAAGGGGACAGAGAGGAGGGATAGTGGAGACTCTCTCTCCGTCACCCTCCGAGATTTCAGGCCATAGGAGCTTCCTTTCACCTGACAGTGAAGGGAGGTGAGAAAACACACACATTTCAGGATCCCTTTTCAAGAGTAACCTCTAGAGAGATCCTGAAGGGAACGACCACGTGTCCCCTACACATTGGGAGGGGCCGGTACGTGAGCCTGGCTGACCCCTTATGGCAGGTCTGTACACACCGTCGCGTCCAGGCTTCACACTCGGGAGGGTCAGTGTGCCAGTCCAGATGAACAGTCCTTTTGATGATGGCGAGTGTTTGTCCTTTGAAAGCACATTCGACTTCTTATAGCTGATCCTGGTGGAAAATGTTAAGTTGGAGGGACAGCTTTGGTGGGGACAGTGGCAACACCAGCCTGTGACTGAGGTGGGGATGGTTCTTTCATCAGCTCTGCAGGGAATTTTGGGGACTGACTTGGAAAGGCCGTGTTCATCAGATTGTGTCCGCAGGAAATTGCGGCATCTTGCCATTATTCACGTTTCCTGTTGAACACAGAGCTTCCCCGAGTGACCTAGTCCACGGCGAGGGAGATCTGATAGCGTAGGTCTGCCCCGCTGCTTCTCTGTCCTCACCCGCGGTGTCCCCCTTCCTGCTGCTTCTCTGTCCTCACCCGCGGTGTCCCCCTTCCTGCTGCTTCTCTGTCCTCACCCGCGGTGTCCCCCTTCTCGCTGCTTCTCTGTCCTCACCAGCGGTGTCCCCCTTCTCGCTGCTCTCTGGCGCAGGCCTGGCCCAGGATTAGGTGCCGAGCCGATGGGGACTCCGTCCCTCACCTCCGACTACAGGGGAACCCTTTAGAGAACTTGCAGAACCCCTCTACCCACCGTAGCTGTGGAGCAGGGGACCGCTGGACATGCGGCATCCGGTGTTAGATAAGGGTGTGCAATGCTCTCTGACTGTCCGTCATGGGTATGTGTCCCTCCCGAAAGTCAGCGCTATCACCTGGATATTTTCAGGAAAATGTTCTTAATTTAAAAAAATATGTGGTGGGAACCGATAGAGAAAATAGACTTTTCTTTATTTAATTTGAAACAAGTAAAAGAGCCGCAGTGAGCAGTATCTGCTTAAGGAAACGCAACCTGATTGTGAAAATCACGCACAGCGTGTGCGGCAACAGAGCACCCACGGGCTGAGCCGTGTAAGGTGACAAGTGAGACATTTTGGAAGCTTTCTGAAGGAAAACTATGTGTTTTTTTCTTTCTACTAAACTACCGTGTCCTACAAGAAGTCGGTTACACAATGGTGCATTTCTGACCCGCTGATTAAAACCAGTTGCTTCTGATTTTAGTCCTAGGTTTACAACTCCTCAGCCTCCCCACCTTCGTACTTCATTCCTTTGTAAGGTGAACTATCAACCTTTTTTTTTGTATCTTTAGATTTAAAATGTGTAAGTAAAGTCTGTTTTAAGCCATCGTCTTCTGTTAGCCGAGCTGATGCGAGGGGCTGGCGTCGGGTGCCCTCCGGGGTCCAGTTCGGCTGCACGCACCCCCAGGGGCTGGCGTCGGGTGTCCTCCGTAGCCCGTCTGGCCGCACGAACCCCAAGGGCCAGGCGTCAGTGGCTCTCCTTGGTCTGGTCTGGCTGCATGCAGACTTCCGGGTGCACGCTGAGCCTGTGTTCCTGTGAAGTGTAGATAGAGTAATTTATTGAGAAATACATCCTGCTTCTGGATGTCCCTTTGTAATCTGCAGTTGCTTACTCAGGGGTTTCACAATAATGACATGAAATATTACTAGCTGTCTAATGATATTTTCAGACTGCTAATTACAAGGTATTGTTAGAGGTCCTTTCAAGAATTCTGTAAACAGACTGTTCACAAGACTGTGTGAGCGCTCCCAGTCTGTCCTGTTGCCGACAGCATCCGTCTGCATGACTGCCCTGCACGCTGCACCATGTCCCCCAGGGCATGACTAAGCGGTTATCAATGGTACAGGTGACGCATGGCATGCATCGGTCTTTCTCCTCCGCTGTAATGCAAACGTGTCCAAAATGCTTCAGTTACCCTTTGACTCGCTTCTCTTTCAGAGTGAGCAGCTGCTTTCAGCTAAGCTATGTGAGCACGCAAGAAAGATATCCTGCTTGCTTTAAGCACGTCCTTCCTATTACCTGTGTTGTAAAGTGTGGTCAGTACTTCCTGCACTTCATAAGCGGAAACCAGCCTGGGACAGTTGGTCCCACTGGCAGAGCTGATTTTGTCCACATAGACTCTGGGGTGTGCTTGTCTCTTCATAGGTATATGGAGTCAATGATGACAAGAAGGGTGATCTAGAAGTAATTTCTTTTGCTTCCCAGAAGGCTGACGAGCCAGTCTCATGGCATGTTTGAGGTGTGAGTCCCCTGTGTCATGACAGTTTCATAAGAATGTCTGTAAACAGCCCAACTACCTCATGTGAAATTGGCTGTGGACAATCTTTGTCAGATAAGACATGCGTTGAGGTTGATTTAATCTGGTTGATAGGTTGGACAAAATGATATCTCTATAAAGAAGAACCACATTGGACCAGATGCCAAAGGCTACAATGTACATAGATGATTTACTTGGATTAATTTTTTTAAGACAATTTAATTCCGCCCCTGGAATTCTTTACCTTGAATGTTTGTGGTCTCGCAGATCCATGCACTTTGAATATCTGTCACACGCAGTCTTTGTTACCTGTTCTTGTCCTTCAACATTTTGATCGAGCATCATAAAATGACAGTAGAAAGCAGGTATCAAATGGTTTGTTGATTTCTTAATTTTAATGGGCCTTTACTTTAAATATAATGTGTTGGAGCCTTTTAGGACCACCCAGTGAATGAGGAGTTCGTGTTTCCTGTAAAACTCTGTCTGAGTTCTTACTCTGTATCTTGGGGGAAGGGGTAGGACAAGGGAGGGTTTCACTTTTTTTGCAAAAATGTTTGAAAACATCTGTCAGATTTTATATTTGTTAGTTATAATAAACTTATTTTTAAAGTATTTTATCAAGTGCTTCTCTTAAAGATTTTGTGTAGTTTCTCTGGATAAATAAGACCAGATCACAGAACCTCCCTCCCCTAAAGCCTGAAGAAATGAACTACCAAAATGAATTAAAACTTAATAAGTAAAAATCACTTAAATTTACTGGCAATAAAGCAAGGGAAACGAGCCTTGAGTGTTGTGCCTTAAACTTCAAAAGATGATCACCAAAGAAAAAGACCAGATTTCCCAGCAAGAATGAAAAGAGCTCCCAATCCTGCCCCACACTGGGGGGAATTTGCAAAATTGAAAACTGTCATTAAAATCTCAGGTTTTGGAAAGAAGCTGGTTGCAGAGCTGGGCAGGCTGGGCAGCCTTATATCTTCCTTCCTCTGAGTAGGGCTGGCATGTGTGTGTTTGTGGGTGTGCGTCACAGAGGGGGTGTTGCTGGGGAGAGACAGGTGAAAAGAGAGACAGGAAAGTCCTCCCTGAATCAAGAGGAAGAAACACCTAAATCCCACGGGCCTTCTCCCCTGTGACATAGTAAATACGCCTTCTCTCCATTTTAAATCCACCCGGATACAGAACTGAATGCTAGTATCAGAAGACAGAGCAGAGTCCAGCCCCTCAAATGAAGCCTGTGTACATGGCTCCCCCACCCCATGCAGACACAGACACTCAGGGGTCAGGGTTGGCTAGCGATGAAAAAATTGAAATACATCAGCACTATATCAATGCAAATAAATGGTCTGAACAAGGCAAATGGTTTTAAACATGAGCAAATTTAAATAAAATGAGGTTGCATCTACATAAATACGGTCCAGCCAGCAAAGGGAATGGAGTGGCGAACAGGTGCAATCAGATGGAAGGAAGAGCTAATCTAAGAAACAGAATTCCTAAGGCTGCATTGCGTCGTCCAAGAACTTCAAAAGAACATGAATTCGCCTGACCTGTGGTGGCGCAGTGGATAAAGCGTCAACCTGGGAACACTGAGGTCGCCAGTTCAAAACCCTGCACTGGTCGGTCAAGGCACATATGGGAGTTGATGCTTCCAGCTCCTCCCCCCTCTCTCTCTTTCTCTCTTTCTCTCTCTCACTCTGTGTCTCCTCTCTAAAAAAAATGAATAAAATAAAAAAATTTTAAAAAAAAAAAATTAAAAAAAAAAAAAAAAAAGAACATGAATTCAAGAAAACAAGAGCTCCTATGTGAGCTGATTAAACAACAGGAGATAACTTGACCAAACTAACACTATTATAGGACAAATAAATGAATTAGAAATATCAAGGAACATGATTGAAAACAGAGTTGATTATAAGAAATGACTTGCAGTGAATAAAGAGTTTGTTAAGAGATTAAAGTAATTCTTGATAAAGTAATTGTAGGAAGACAAAGGTATTCTAACATACGTGTGATTGGTAACCAAAAAAAGGAAAACTAAAGAGTATTAAAAGTTATAATGCAGCCTGGACTGTGGTGCTCAGTGGCTAGAGCATCGACCTGAGCTTTCTACTTCTAAAACCCAGGCTTGTTGGGTCAAGGCACATACGAGAAGCAAGTATGAGCTGATGCTTCCCGCTCCTCCTCTGCCCTTTCTCTCTCTCTAAAAGCAATAAAATCTTAAAGAAAATAAAAGATATAATACAGAATTGTTTCCTAAAATGAAGCTTCCTGAACTTAACCTTCAGATTGAAAAAGTGCCCTATATTCTAGGAAGTCTGACAAAAAGCAGTTCACACCAAAACATGTCCTGATAAAGTTAAACTAAAAGAATGAAAAAAGAATTCTTCACCATTTGGTCAGAAAATGCAAGTCATCAAAGGATCTGAAACTGTGTTTCCATAAGATTGAGTGACAGGAAACAATGGAGAAGGTGTACCTGAAGTTCTGAGTAGGTGGTAGAATAGTGACTTAGGTGTTTTATTGGCAGCCAGGTTGTCACATGTAACAGCAGGTGCTCTTAAGCACATGAACTCTTCTTAAGGAAACTTTTTTTTTTTTTACAGGGACAGAGAGAAAGTCAGAGAGAGGGATAGACAGTGACAGACAGGAATAGAGAGAGATGAGAAGCATCAATCATCAGTTTTTCGTTGTGACACCTTAGTTGTTCATTGATTGCTTTCTCACATGTGCCTTGACCACGGGCCTTCAGCAGACCGAGCCACCCCTTGCTTTAGCCAGCGACCTTGGGTCCAAGCTGACGAGCTTTTGCTCAAGCCAGATGGGCCCGCGCTCAAGCTGGCGACCTCGGGGTCTCGAACTTGGGTCCTCCACGTCCCAGTCTGATGCTCTATCCACTGCGTCACTGCCTCGTTAGGCTTAAGGAAACTATTTGATAGGAGAAATGAATCAAATAATTCAAGAATGGAGAAACTTATAGGAAAATGACTGGCAGGAGCATGGAATTTATATAAAGAACCAAGACCAGGCCGGGCATTATAGTTGTATTATAGATACATATTGCAAATATAAATCTTAATAAGCCGGCATAAACTGGAAGTGGAGGAAGGAAGGTTATAAGATTGCCAAACTCATTTTTATAGCAGAGAGTTGATATTGTCTGAAAAAACATAATGACTAACCTTCATTTTTTGATCATTTAAAACAAATAAACTTGAATGGATTTTCAAATAAATACCTGTTGGGATAAAAAAATAATGAAAGTTGAGTAATTGCTTCTGTTTATTTTCTTGTCTTAAGTATAAACAAATTAGCTGAGTACTATTTTTTAAATTAATATGATTAAAAATAAACATGAAAAATGAAAATAAGTATGAGTCTCTATTTACAAAGATTTTTTTTATCCGTATCTGTGTAAAAACAAAAGTCAGGAGTGATATTCACCTTAAGTTACTGATGGTTATTTCTCAGTGGGAATTGATTTTGTTTTACTCTTTTCTTTGTACTTTACTATATTGATTGACTTCCATTTCATAAGCCTGCTATCTTTTTATTTTAAAATAGGATGCGGGTATTCAGAAAACAAGGTTAAAAAGCATCATATAGTATTGGTGGGCCCCTGGCACATGCTGCCACACTTAATGTCCTTTCCTTTATTAACTCTTAGCAAGGTACTTGAACTTTAAATTTTGAACTTAATTTTACCATACTTTCTTTTTTCCACACTGGTTATTTTTCACTCAGAAGCTTCTGATGTTACTCCTATCCACTTTATACAACTCATAAGTGTTGCATTCTTTTATGGCTAACGGGGGAAAACTGAATGCCAGTGTGATACCCCGTGACTTGCCCAGTCCATCTGAAACAAATGAAAAGGTGGTAAAAGAAGCTCTTTGGTCTGGCGGGCAGTCCTCTTATGAGAGAAGCCAAAAAGACTCAGCAGCAAGGGAGTTTTGCACATGAATTGGCTGCGTTCCATCTGAGAAGCTGAAAGGATTCTTTCTTTGTGCTTCTGTGAGTTTGGAAATGAAATGTCAACCCCTTCTCTGCCCAAGTGAAATTGCCGGGTAATAGAGCTGTATGTGGTTCATTGCTAGCGTCTGCTGATCAAACCCAGCTGCCACATTGGCAGATGAGAGGGCGCAGCACTCGATGTATTCAGTCAGCAGTTTGTCACAAGGACCAATCGGGATTTAGTTTGTGGAGCCCGACATTCTACTGGGGCGTGTGTGGAAGTGACTCAAGACCCTCTCTCTCTCCCCATCTCTGTCACACAGAGGGTTTTCTAAAATCCCCTATCCTTGACATTCGGTATAAAAAGATGATCCCTGGGATATAGAGCTGAAAGACTCCCTCTGTCATGGAGGTCACAAAGAGCTACAGCAAAAGGACCAAATGCAGAATTGTGCCGAATGTGCACGGCATGGCTCCGAGCACAGGGTAAGAGTTCCCCAACTGGTGCTGGTGGTCGTATTAATGCTTGTTACTGTTTTCCAGCGTGCCCGGACTTTTCCTAGCTGAGTAAGGTTTTTCTTATTTGGAGCCACTTGTCCCTGATCTCACAGAGAACTCATTCATTGCTGCCCGCAGGGCAGTCCCCACTCTGCACGGAATGTCTCGCTACCTTCAAGGAGAAGACCTGCATGCATGTCATCCTGTTTCCAGTGGACCTGAGCCTAGAGCCAGTTGTGATGCTTCACAGCCGTGTCCTAGTGGGAGGATTCCAGGAGAATGGCTAACTGGGCATTCGTGTAGGCCGGGCACTTCCCAGAGGACCCTGCCTGCCCCCTCACCTTAGAAGGCATCTCGTGTATTTTTCTGCCCCGATCTCCTCTCCCCTTGTTCCGGAGCAAACTTTGAGTGGCTGCCCCTTTGCTTCTCTGACTTCTGGTTGGGCTGCCAGTCACAGTGCCTAGCCCTCCGACCCCAGCGGGGTGGGGCATGTGATCTAGCATAGGGCCACCCTGGCATTTCCCTGGAACTATGTATTTGGACATGGGGGGTGTGGGGAGTATTATTGTTAGGAACTGCATGTTTGTGCCTCCCCAAAGTTCTTACATTGAAACCCTCACCTGCAGTGGGTGGGGTCTTTCGGACATAATTAGGGTTATAGGTTATGTCTGAGACCAGATAGAGAAGACGCCAGATAATTTTATTAAAGGATATCCTATGTTCATGGGTTGGAGGATCTGGTAGTGATAGGATGTATCAGACGTGTTTTCTTTTTGTTTTTTCACACCGCCAGGCAATTCTTCAATGCCGGCTGGAGTCCTAAATTCAACTCAGTCAAATTCTAGAGAAAGCATCAGATCCAACAGGTTAAGGACTCAATCCTAAAGATGGTCCCTCGTCTCCTTTGGATGCCGACCACAAGTCCTGGTTGTCAGTGTGCCTCTCATTGACAAGATAGAGACTGGAGGCTCCCACAACCCCTTCTTGCGTTTGATTAATTTGGTGGAAGGGTTTACAAAACTCAGAGAATCATTTACTTAAATTTACTAGTTAATTATAAGGGGTCTAACTCAGGAACAGCACATGGAAGAGATGCACAGGGTGGGGTTTGGCAAGAGGGTGCAGGGCTTCCATGCCCTCTGGGGCATGCCACTCCCAGAACTTCGGTGTGTTCAACCCAGAAGCTCTCTGCACCCCATCCTTTTGGACAGGAAGCCATGCCTACCATTACATATGCATGATTGATTAAATCATTCGTTATTGGTGGCGGAACTCAATCTCCAGCCCCTCTCCCCACCCCTGGAAGTTAGGGGTTGGGACTGAACATTTCAACCCTCTAATCACATGGTTGTGTCCCCTGGCAACCAGCCACGATCCTTAGGTACTTTCCCAAAGTTACCCCATTAACAAACTCAGCTGTGGTGAAAGAAATTCACTATAAATACCAAGATGCTTTTTATTACTCCCCTAACTTAGGAAATTCCAAGGGCTTTAGGATCTCTGTGCCAGAAATGGCAGACCAAATATTTATTACAAAGATTCAGTGCACTCCCAGTAAAAATACCAGCATATAAATATGACACAAAAAGGATGAACAGGAAAAGAATAAATAGATAAATTGGACTTCATCAATATTAAAAACTTTAATCCATCAAAGATATTGTCAAAAAAAAGTGAATGTATAAACTACAGAATGGGAGAAAATATTTCCAAACCATGTATCTAATAAGGGACTTGTGTCCAGAGTATACAAAGAACACTAAAACTCAACAACAAAATGACAATCCAATTAAAAAATGGGCAAAAGAGCCTGACCAGCAGGTGGCGCAGTGTATAGAGCATCGGGCTGGGACACAGAGGACCCAGGTTCGAAACCCCAAGGTTGCCAGCTTGAGCACAGGCTCATCTGGTTTGAACAAGGCTCACCAGCTTGGACCCAAGGTCGCTGGCTTGAGCAAGGGGTCACTCAGTCTGCTGTAGTCCCCCAGTCAAGGCACTTAGGAGAGAGCAATCTATGAACAACTAAGATGCCGCAATGAAGAATTGATGCTTCTCTCTCCCTTCCTGTCTGTCTGTCCCTATCTGTCTCTCTGTCTCTGTCACACACACACACACACACACACACACAAAAATTGGGCAGAAGAGAAATAGGCGTTTTTCCAAAGAAAATATATACATGGCCAGTAAATATATACATGAAAAGATATCCAGTATCATTAGGGAAAGGCAAATCAAAGCAACAATGAGATACCACTTCACACCTAATAGAATGACTCTACTGATAGACAAAACACAAAGAATAGCAAGTGTTGGTGAGAATGTGGAGAAATTAGAAACTTGTTCATTACTGGTGGGAATGTAAAAGGGAGCAGCTGTATGGAAACAATTTGGCAGTTTCTCAAAAAGTTAAACATAGACTTATCATGTGACCCAGCAATTCCACTCCCAGGCATAGACCCAAAGGAATTGAAAGCAGGGACTTAAACAGATACTTGTAACTCAATATTCACTGAAACATTATTTACAATAGACAAACAGTGGAAATAACCCAAGTATCCATCAACAGATGAATTGAACAAAATGTGTTCTCTACAAAGGGTGGGTTATTCAGCCATGAAAAAAAGAATGATGTTTTGATATATCTGATAAGGTGGATGAATCTTGAAAACATTATACTCAGTGAAATAAGCCAGACACAAAAGGACAAATAATGTATGGTTGCATTTATATGACTATCTAAAAGAAATAAATTCGCAGAAATAGAAGGTAAAGTAGAGATTACCAGGGGCTGGGAGGTGGGGGAATGGGGAGTTACTGCATACTAGTTTTAGAATTTGGGGTGCTAAAAATGCTGTGGAACTAGCTAATGGTGATGCTTGTCCTAAATTGTAAATGCACTTAATGTCACTGAATTGTTTACTTAGAATGATTAAAATGACATATTTTATGTCACATATATTTACCACAATATACCAAAAATAATTGCATAAATTGTACGCTTTGAGTTGTATACTGGAATTTTATACTTTACACATAAATGGGTGAACTTGTATCATATGTGAATTATATATCAATACAATGCTTTTTAAAATATTCTAATAAGATTTTTTTTAATTTAATTTTATTTTATTTTTATTTATTCATTTTAGAGAGGAGACACAGAGAGAGAGAGAGAGAGAAAGAGAGAGAGAGAGAGAGAGAGAGAAAGGGGGGAGGAGCTAGAAGCATCAACTCCCATATGTGCCTTGACCAGACCAGTGCAGAGTTTTGAACTGGCGACCTCAGTGTTCCCAGGTCGACGCTTTATCCACTGCGCCACCACAGGTCAGGCTCTAATAAGATTTTTATAGAAACTGATGAACTAACTCTAATATTTATATGGAAATGTAAAGGACCTAAAATAACCGGAACAATCTTGAAAGTTAACAAAGTTGGAGGAATTACATTAGCTAATTACAAGACTTCCTGTAAAGCTGTAGTAATCAAGGTGGTACTGTGTGAAGATCCATAGCACAGGAGAGTGTAGAAATCGACCACACTTATATAGTGATTAGTTTTGGTCAAAGTACCAAAGTAATTCAATGATGAAAGGAAGGCAGAAGGTTCTAGAACTACTGCCTGTCTCTATGGGAAAAAGATGAACCTCGTCCCATACCTCACACCACACACAGTAATTCAAGGTAGATCATATTACTGAATGGAAAAGTGGACAAGTTTACAAAGAAACATAGGACAATATCTTTGTAAATTTGGGTTAGATGCAATTTCTTAAGACACCAAAAGCATTCATTATAAATGTATGTAAATCATATTTAATTGTAAAAGTTACAACCAGTACAACTAGATAACTCACAAATAAGGAACTACAAATGATGGTTAAAAAATATGAGGTTGATGAGCACAACATGGGAGCGTTTCATGTTACCGGCCATCAGGGGTCTTTGGGTATTTCTTGTTCATACTTTTTTATCAATTTCCTCTTGGGTTGTTTATCTTTTATTTTCAAGTTACACTGGTTGTATGCATAGCAGACATCTTCTCTTAGATAGTGGCCGATCTTTTCACTTTGTATCTCATGCTGTTTGCTAGATAACAAGTTCCTAATTTTAATATAATGAAATGTCCATTTTTCCTTAATGTCTAGTGCTTGTTGGGTTTGGTTTCAAAAATAATTGCATATTTAAATATTACTAAAACATCAGGTCCTTAAACTAGCTGGAAATTGTTTGTGTATGGATTATGGTTTGGAGTACTTTTATCTTTTCCTTAGGGATAGCCACGTGTCTCAGCACCACTGGAGCTGTTTTGTTCTTATAAAGACTGTACTATTCATTTGCCCAGTCGTCACCCTCTGGGCCCAAAACCACACTATTTATGAAGGAAGTGTTGATGTCGGAATCAGTTCCCGCCCCTACTACATACACATCTTGAGTTTCAAAGAGTTTTAGCTGTTCTTCGAGCTTTATAATCTGCTCTATGAATTTAAGGATGATCTTGTCAAGCTTTGAAAAATATCTTGTTGAAATTTTTATTAAAATTATGCTGAATTTATTAGACCGATAGTGGGGGAGATGGCTGTTCCTACAAAATTTCATTCTCCCATTTATAAATATGGTTTATATTTAGGTGCTCTTCAATAAAGTTTTGTAATGTTATTGGTAAAAGTCTCATGCATCTTTTGTTATATTTGTTTGTAGAGTTCTTTATGTATTATTGTTGCCATTGAAAAATATATCCTTTTTAAAAAATAATGTTTTATAATTTTTGTTGCTGGTGAATAGCAATGTTACTGGTTTTACATATTTGTTTTGCATTCAACAATCTTGATAAACCCTTATTTCTAGTAGTTTGTACATTTTTTTGCATTTCTTTCTCTTTTTTTAAAATTATTATTAATTTTAATGGGGTGACACCAATAAATCAGGGTACATATGTACAATGAAAACATCTCCAGGTTATCTTATCATTCAATTGTGTTGCATACCCGTCACCCAAAGTCAAATTGTCCTCTGTCACCTTCAATCTGGTTTTCCCTGTACCCCTCCCCTCCCCCCTATCCCACCCTTCCCTCCCTCCCCCCACCCCGTAACCACCACTCTCTTGTCCATGTCTCATAGTCTCACTTTTATGTCCCACCTATGTATGAAATCATGCTGTTCTCAGTTTTTCTTTTTTTCTGATTTACTTATTTCACTCCATATAATGTTATCAAGGTCCATCCATTTTGCGTTTCTTTTTTTTTAATCCTTGTAAATTTTATTTATTTTTCTTGTCTTATCACAGTAGTCAAAAGCTCCAGTACAATGCTGAATGGAAGTGGTGATAGAACAAATAAATCATTGTGTTCCTGATCTGAAAGTAAATGCTTTCAACATTTTACAATTACATATAATTTTGGCTGTATAATTTTGAAAATTGCTGTAATTTTGTAGCTGCCATTTAGCAGGCTAAGGAAGTTGCTTTCTACTTCTAGTTTACTATTAGCATTAATTATGAAAGAATGAATATTATCAAAAGATTTTCTACAGTTATTGGTATGATCATACGGTGTTCTCCTTTCACCAGTTAACATGGTAAATCTCATTAGTGTACTTTCTAATTTTAACCATCTTTGCATTCCTAGGATGAATCCAACTGGGTAATGATGTATCTTTAATAGGCATTTCTGGATTCAGCTGACTAAAGTTTAATTTAGGATTTTTGCGTCTATATTTAGGAGTGAGATTAGCCTTTATTTATTACTTTATTGTTCTGTCCTTATCTGATTTTGCCATCAGAATGATTTTCCTTCATAGAATGAGGTGGGCAGTGTTCCCTCATTTCATACTGACTGGAACATGTTGTTTAAGATAATGATTACCTGTTCTTTGAAGTTTGGGTCTGACTGGAAAAATCTTCTAGGTTTAATGGGTTGTTTTATTTTATTCCTTTTTTTTTCTGTTTTGAGGGAGGAGGCTGGATTTTAAGACTTCTGATTTAAGTAATAAATCTAACCAAAAATTATATTTCTTCTTGAGTGCTTTCATGGCGCCCTCTTTTTCTAAGAAATCATGCATCTTGTGTATGTTTGCAATTTACTGGTTATGAGCACAAAGTAGAACTGTGCCCACCTGACCCTGAGAGCTCACTCTGGGTAGCCTGGACAAGAAGCCAGCTGGGGCTGACTCCACCTTCTCCTCAAACACAGCTTCCCCCAGACCAGTAGCTCCCCTCTTTTGGCAGAAGGATCTCCAGCTTCCCGCAACCGACCCAGTTCTCCAAGTGCTGGGCAGTTGGCTTTCTCAGCAACTGCTGAAGACGTCAAGCCCTGGAATCCAGCTCTCCCAAGCAGTCTGTATGACCATGCTGACAAGCTCACAGCATAGGGCCTGACCTGACTCTCCATGGGGGACAGTGAACCACAGACCCTATCTCCTCTTGCTGACCCTTGTGTTTTAGGTTTCCCCTCAAAGAGCCTCTTTCTTATCTCAGACTGTGTCCCATTGTGGAATTCATCCCAAGCTCATAGACCTGACAGGTGGTGACAGTGAAGGACACCACCTTGCACAGCACGGTACATAATTGTTCTTAGTATTATGATTACATCTGCACTACTTTGTCGTTTAAATCTCCATGTGTCATTCCTAATTATTTATTTGTACCTTCTCTCTGTGTGTCTGTCTCTCTGTTTCCTTCTATCAAGGGCACTAAAGGTTTGTTGTGGTTCTTTTTAACTTTTATTTTGGAATAATTTCAGATCTACAGAAAAGTTGCAAAGATAATACAGAGTTTTCATATAATCTTCATCCATCTCCCCTAATGTTAACATGTCACATAACCATGTACATTTGTTTAAAAGTTAACATTAGTATAAATATCTCAGCACGAACGCTATTGCTACACTACAGACATTATTCAGTTTTGCCAATTTTTTCCGTTAGTGTTCATTTCTATTCAGGAGATACCATTTGCATTTAATGTCATCATATTTAATTTTTAAAAATGCAATTGTATTAAGTAAAATTTATGTACTATAGAAGTTCACCCACTTAAAGTGTGCAATTCAATGGTTTTTATTATATTTTCAAAGTTGGACAAGCCCTCACTATAGTCTAATTTTAGAATATTTTTATCACCCTGAAAAGGAACTCTGTACCCATTAAGCAGTCACTTCCCATTCTCCCTCCTCCAGCCCTAGCCAACCACTAATCTGCTTTCTGTCTCTGTGGGTTTCTCCATTCTGGACCTTTAACACAGGGGATCATGCAATATATGGTCTTTTACAGTCTGCCAGCAATGTATGAAGAAGGTTCCAGCCCTTTCACACCCTCACCAACACTTCCCTGTGTTGTTGATTTTTGGGTTTTTTTTAGTATTATAGCCATTTTATAGGCCCTGGCCAGTTGGCTAAGTGGAAGAGGATTGGATCAGTGTGTGGAAGTCTGAGGTTTGATTCCCGGCCAGGGCACACAGGAGAAGCGCTCATCTGCTTCTCCACCCTTCCCCCTCCCCTTCCTCTCTATCTCTCTCTTCCCCTCCCACAGCCAAGGCTCCACTGGAGCAAAGTTGGCCCCGGCGCTGAGGATGGTTCCATGGCCTCCACCTCAGGCACTACAATGTTTCTGGCAGCAACAGAGCAATGCCCCAGATGGGCAAAGCATCGCCCCTCTAGGGGGCTTGCCAAGTGAATCCCAGTCAGGCTCATGCAAGAGTCTGTCTCTCTGCCTCCCTGCTTCTTAAATAAATAAATAAATAAATAAATAAATAAATAAATAAATAAAGCAGAGGTCCCCAAACTACGTCCCACGGGCCAAGTTGCGGCCACCTGAGACCATTTATCCAGCCCCCGCCTCACTTCTGGAAGGGGCACCTCGTTCATTGGTGGTCGGTGTATGTGGCAGCCCTCCAACGGTCTGAGGGACAGTGAACTGGCCCCCTGTGTAAAATGTTTGGGGACCCCTGAAATAAAGTATAGCCATTTTAGTGGGTATGAAATGCTATCTCATGGTTTTGATTTGCATTTCCCTATAGACTAAGGCTGTTGAGCATCTTATCATATGCTCATTGGTCATTTTATATTTTCACTAGAGAAATGTCTATTCAAATCCTTTGCTCGACTTTTAATTTATTTTTTTTTCCTCATTGTTGAGTTGTAAAAATTTATGTATTCTAGATACAAGTCTCTTTTTGTATATACAACTTCCAAGTATTCTCTTTCAGTCTATGGGTTGTCCTTTCCCTTTCCTTTTTCCCAAAGTGAGAAGATGGGAGGCAGTCAGACAGACTCCCACATGCGCCCGACCCGGATCCACCCAGCATGCCCACCAGGGGGCGATGTTCTGCCCATCTAGGGCATTGCTCTGCTGCAGCTGCTGCCATTCTAGCACCTGAGGTGAAGGCCATGGAGCCGTCCTCAGTGCCCGGGCCAACTTTGCTCCAATGGAGCCTTGGCTGCGGGAGAGGAAGAGAGAGACAGAGAGGAAGGGGAGGGGGAAGGGTGGAGAAGCAGATGGGCGCTTCTCCTGTGTGCCCTGGCCGGGAATCAAACCCAGGACTTCCACACATGGGGCTGACGCTCTAGTACTGCTGAGCCAACCGTCCAGGGCTCTTTTCCCTTTTTTGATGGTATAATTTGAAGCACAGAAGTCTCTATTTTGGTAAAGTTCAGGTTATAAATTTTTTATTTTATTGCTGTGTATTTGGTATTGTATCTAAAACGTCATTGTATAATCCAAGATTGTAAAGATATATACCTGGATTTTCTTCTAAGAGTTTCATTGTTTTAGATCAGTGGTTCTTAACCTTTTCTGAGGTACTGAACGCATCAGTTTCATATGCGCATTCACCGAACCCTTCTTTAATGATAAATAAAATATGATTTTTTTTTTCCAAATTCAAGACATAGGTATATTTTTTTTACTGGTGCACAAAATGAGCCGTGCATGAACATCACCTTGCTCAAAGAACAAAACCAACAAAGTACATGAACTCACAACAAATTATTACTTTATTCTGGCCTCCGCAGCAGGGGCTTCTCCGAACCCCTGAGACCTACTCATCGAACCCCTAGGGTTCGATAGAACCCAGGTTAAGAACCACTGTTTTAAATCTATAATTTGTTTTGAGTTAATTTTTATGTGTTGTAGGGAGCGGTCCAGCTTTATCCATTTGTATGAGAATATCTAGTTCTCCTAGCACCATTTGTCAAAAAAAAACTGTCCTTCCCCATTGAATTTTCTTGCAATATTTGTCAAAAATCAGTTGGCCTTTAATGTAGCAGTTTATGAAGACCACTCTATCTTTAATTCCATAGCTTTGTAGTAAAGTTCACCGCTGAATCTCACACGCTCCCCCATTCTACCTTTCTTGTGGAAATTGCTCTGTTAGTAAAGCTGGGAATACCTAACACACCCCTCCCCCAGCACAGCTGCTGTATAAGGACCACAGAAGAACAGAATTTAATACTCTTTCCGTGGGCCAGGGTAGAAAGAGGATCTGGAACCGAAGTTGGGGAACGACAGGCATGCTTGGTGGAATGCCATTCTCCTCCTCCCCTTCCAGAAGCAGTTTGACTTCCGGAAAATGGGCGTTGTGTTGCACTTGGCCTGGGAGACATAGGTCTAACTTTGGCATGGCCCTTCCATCTGTCCTCCATCATCCATGTCCCAACTGGCATAAAGATTGTGGAAAACAGATTGAACACTACAGAGGAGATAATTCTGGAAATTGTAAGACACAAGCAATCAGGGTTGAAGGATAGAAGCCAGGCTTGAGAGACCAGCATTTTGAGCTCACAGTAATCAAGAAATCAAACGCAAACTCATGCAGCATTGTGAAATGTGCATCTTCTGTAAGTTCCCCCTTCGCCCTTCCCTGGTAAGTCACCACTATGCAGCGTCTCAACCAACGGATGTGAGTTCCAGATTAGGCTCTTGAAACTCAAATTGGTTCCAAGTTACTGAAATGTATAGTATAGACAATAGTCTTATAATCTAACATTTCTGACTTATAACAGCCAGGATTTATGAGAGATAAAGTAATTTCAAGTGTCAGGAGGTTATCCTCCAAAAAAATCAGTGCACAATGTAAACAAGATATTAGAAAGAAATAAGAATAACTGGATGATATCACTTCCTGCAGAATAAAGATTGCCCAGACTTTAGTCAAAACCCTTTTTATTAAAAAAAACCAAACATATATATGTATATATATACACACACACACTGTACATGTATGTATGTATGTATACATTTATAAATACAGTGTGTCCGTAAAGTCATGGTGCACTTTTGACCAGTCACAGGTCAAAAGTGCACCATGACTTTACGGACACACTGTATATAAATATTTAGATGCTGGTGAGTTCCTAAAAGGAGCACAAAAGTAACAGAAATGTCTGACAGTGGCCAAAGAACTGTGGCTCTATCATGCAGAGCTAGAAGGCGGGTGGAGAGTGGCCTTCAAGGACGTGGTGACCAAGGATCAGTCATAATGAGCATGGACTAAATACCTCCCCCAAAGCCCAGCCACCCAAGAGTGGAGAGAAGGAAATGTGTGAGAATATCTTGAATTGAGTGAAACCTCAAATGCCTGAAAAAACGTCGAAACGACTGAATTTTCCTAGAACTTACTTGAGTGTTTCTCTGTCATCAGGTGCATCAAACTTTGTGTTTCCGCAAAATAAAGTTCAATTGCTTGCTCATTTGAGTTTGCAGCGTATGAAAAAACACAAGGGAATTTATCGTAACTATCCAGGGAGCTAACATGTGTTGACTTCTCTTTGTGTACCAGGCATTGTAATAAGAGAGCCAGGTTATCGTATCTCATCCTGAAAACAAGCCCAAGATGGGCATTTTAATTTCCATCTTTATAGATAAGAATATTGGTGTTCACAGAAGTTCAATGTCATAGCCAGTAAGTGGCTGAGCCAGATCTGAACCCAGACAGGCCAGCGCGGGAGCAGGGGACAGAACTGTGATTGAGACTGAGATCACGTGGGAGAGCTGTGCTTCACGTCCTCAGCTAGCGGTCCACTGCCTGGGGCAGGGTCTTACTATTCCGTAAGGTCAGAATTGAAGTCTCATTCGTAAGAGCAGCTGACCCTTCACTCACAGCAGATTCGCACCATCGTGGGGTGTTTGGCTCACATGAATTTACCAAACACCTATGGGAAGTGGGCACCCATCTGTCTTAAGAGGTTTCTTACAAGACACATTAATTAAAGACAGAAAACAGCAGCCAATACCTATAAGCAACCTTCAACCACCATTGGGTGCAATGGCTTAGAGCAGTGGTTCTTAACCTTTTTTGAGGTACCGAACCCACCAGTTTCACATGCGCATTCACCGAACCCTTCTTTAGTGATAAATAAAATATGATTTTTTTCCCAAATTCAAGACATAGGTATATTTTTTTTACTGGTGCACAAAATGAGCCGTGCATGAACATCACCTTGCTCAAAGAACAAAACCAACAAAGTGCATGAACTCACAACAAATTACAGTATTACTTTATTCTGGCCTCCGCGGCAGAGGCTTCTCCGAACCCCTGAGACCGACTCATCGAACCCCTAGGGTTCCATAGAACCCAGGTTAAGAACCACTGTTCTAAAGCTTCCATGGCTGCTTCATGTTGAGGTATGAATTCGCGCTAGTCATCCTAGGAGCGTGTTGTCACAGAACCTTTAGAATATATCTGTGTGGTCTGATTTCCCAACCTCCTGAAGCTAAATATAAGTCTTTTGATTGTCACTGAGCTGATACACAAAGCTTACACTCTCTTTGTAAATGTTCAGCTGAGGAAATATTTGTCAACAGGTAATGATTAATCACCTAAAAGACACAACGCATGCTTCTGAGCGCAAACAACCTTTATGGTGCCATCAGAAACCTAAGAACTTAATTATTAGGAAAGTGCAAATCAAAACCACAATGAGATACCTCTTTATACTCACTAGGATGGCTAGAGTTGAAAAAAAAAGGAAAGTGTGTTGGCAGGGATGTGGAGAAATTGGAACCCTCGTACATTGCTGGCAAGAATGCAAAATGGTGCAGCCGCTATGGGAACAGTCGGACAGTTTCTCAAAAAGTTAAACATAGAATTACCATATGGCCCAGCAATTCCACTCTTGAGTGTATACCCAAAAGGATGGAAAACAGGTATTTTATTGTGATAAAATATACACAACATAGCCTGACCAGGCGGTGGCGCAGTGGATAGAGCGTCGGACTGGGATGCGGAAGGACCCAGGTTCAAAACCCCGAGGTCACCAGCTTGAGTGCGGGCTCATCTGGCTTGAGCAAAAGCTCACCAGCTTGGACCCAAGGTCGCTGGCTCCAGCAAGGGGTTGCTCCGTCTGCTGAAGGCCCGCGGTCAGGGCGCATGTGAGAGAGCAATCAATGAACAACTAAGATGTCTCAATGAAAAACTGATGATTGATGCTTCTCATCTCTCTCCATTCCTGTCTGTATATATCCCTCTCTCTGACTCTCTCTTTCTCTGTCCCTGTAATATATATACACACACACACACACACACACACACACACACACACACACACACATATATACATATATACACACACAACATAAAATGTACCATTTTAGACATTTTTAGGTTTACAGAAAAATCAAGATATTTTTTACATGTAAGACTGTCTTGCGATTTCCTAGAGGGTCCCTGGAAATCACAAAGTTTCTTCCACCTTCTGAAATGAGAGGTGTAGGTTTGTTCAATGTGTTACTATTGTGCGAGTTGTCAAATCGGATGACAAGCTCAGCTTTCCCTAATTAAATTCATCAGGATAGATATTGTTATAGAAACACTCCAGAGATGGTATGCTCTCCAGTCTTACAACAAGCTCACAACATATATACCTTCATTCCGTCTTTACATATGAAGAAATTAGGGTTCACTGGGGTTAGGTAACCTTTCTAAGATCATGCAATGAATAAGTAGCAAAGTCATGATTTGAAGTCTTTCTGACACCTGACCCATTCATTGCCTCACAAATCTTAGCTGCACTCTTTTGATCAGCTACCTGGGCAGCGTGTGGCTGAGGACATGCACGCTCTCTGTCGGGGCCAGGCTGGGGTACAGCACGCAGGCTGCCATCCAGATCATCGCATCTTATTAAATGGACGTATCGTAAGCGATCAGCCTGCTAGCATAACGACAGCAGCTCCTGGTTTAGCAAATTACCTGGATACACGCCTGTTCCCAGAGGGAATCCTCGTCCTCGTTGAGTTCTGGAGCAGGGCTCTTGGGACACCTCCCCCAAGGATGAGCTAATATAACTGGCTCCTTAATGAGCCTCAGCAGACAAATCAAAGAGAGGCAGAACTATGATCATTATCGCGAATGGAAAAGAGAAAGATGTGCGAACAACTGTTGTGCCATCTTGGAGTCTGTGTTTCTCCCTCAGCACCGATGAGATATTGCTGGAAAGGAAGTTTTGCGGATTGGACTGGAGGAAGGCAAGGGAAATGTTAGGAACGGAGCGTGTGCAGAAGCTATCTTAGTTGAAAGTAAGGGTGAGTAGGGAGGCGGCGGAATGACAGAATAGCAAAGGGTTCACATGAATCAAAAGGAAATTAAATCATATTCTCTCCTGGACATATATAAAAGGAAAATCTTTACCAGCTGAATTTTATTTTATTTTTTAAATGTTTATTTATTCATTTTAGCTAGAGAGGAAAATAGAGGGAGAGAGGAATGTCGATCTAGTCCTGTATGTGCCCTGGTCAGGGATCGAACCTACAACCTCTACGCTTCCAGACGACACTCTACCCAACCAAGCTATCCGGCCAGGGCTACCAGCTGAATTTTGGATGGATATATTTTGAAAAAAAATGTAGCCAAATTATGTAATCTAGAATTTGCTCAAATGCTAGAGTCAAACCTCTGAGAAGGATACCAAAAAAAAAAAAAAAAAAAAGATTTTGTAAAACTACGATTGACAGATGCAGAAACAAGATCCAGAATAAATTTTTCTGGAGGGCTGCAATACCTAAGTGAATACTCCTCTTGACCTTTAGGGGGTACATGGGTCACAATGACTTAAGTATGTAGATTTTTAATTTTTGCCGATCTTTCCATTTAATTTCTTTACAAATTCCAGTTGCAAGGAAACATGAACTTTGGCGTGAGCTTAACTGGGGCCCTGCCTGCTCTTCAGCCTCCCCCCTTCAGGCGGCACCTTTCTCGAGTGTGCTGGGAAGGAGGGGGTAGCACTCACTGCTGCTGTGTTGCCTCCGGGGTGTTGCTTCTCCAGATCCTGGGATCCTTTCACCATTCCCATCACCGCTGGACCAATCACACCCTTCCCTTCTGGAACTTGGAATCTGCAGTCCCTCCTAACTCAGTGCAGTGACCTTGGGCACCTTGGGCTCAGGTCGGTGTGGACCAGCCTCCACACTTCCCTCTCTGCCTAATTCCTCAAACCACAGAACCACAAGGCTGCGTGGAAGAAGCAGATTTACTAGAGGGCAGGGCTAGTTAAAAGGATTTACAATGTGGGAGTATATAAAAGGCAAATTCATTTCTTAAAGTCACACTAAAATAAAAGCCACAGAGGATTTGGGAATGGGGTCAGTGGAAGCGTCAGCTTAAGCAGGACACTCTAGGGTGGGCTTTGCAATTCCAAATTGGGCTCCTATCACCTTCCAGCCAGTGTGGGATCTCAGTAATCCTCTTCTTATCCATACATCTCCCAAAGACAAACAATGGTTCAGAGAGAGCGAAGTCTGTATAAAGGAAGAGAAATATCTCTAAATGCAGTGAGGACCGCACAGCTCTGTGCCCACCAGAGGGGATGCATTTCCATCTTCTTTCTACTTCCAAATATCGGCCAAATGCCAACCTCCCAACACGGGGGTTCAGGAGGCCCTGATGTTTCTTTACCCTCAGGCTACACAGAAGACCTGGCTGAAGTTCTGGAACGAGCTGGACCAGATGCCTGCGCACACCCCTATACCAGGTGCCTCACAGGACTGTACACGTGGGAGGAAGGAAGGGAAATTCCCTGTCTCCTGTCTAAGCATCTGACTTTTTCAAGGTTCAAGCAACTTCCATGGGTACACTTTCCACTAATTTCTGCTTTCGTTGTCTAGCCTCTCCAGGTTAATAAAGTGACTGAAACAGGACGGATACAAGACGTTCCTCTCTAAATCAGTGGTTCTCAAATGGGGACAATTTTGCCCTGCAGGGGACATTTGGCAGTGTGGTCTGGAGACATTCTGGGGTGTCACAATAGTCACAATAGGAGATGCTACAGATTCTGGGATAGAGACTTTACGTACTTTATCTCACTATTGTCTCCATTTTCAGAAGCAAAAACGAGGCGTGGGGCAAATAAGTATGTTGCAGATGTCCCTAAAAGGTAACACTGCGGAGGTGACCATCAACCCAGAATGCCAAAACGTCTGCTCTTGAACTCTGTGCCTTTCCAAGGCAAACAACGGTATTCATGCAATCCATCGAGCACATGGGTTATACCCAGAATTCTATTCATCATGAGAATTTTTCATCGTCTGACAAAACGTATTTGTTGAATACGTATCACTTTGTATTTATGCCCATCCACCACTTGGAGCAAATTTGATAGATGGATTTTAAAACACACATATTTTTAAAATTCTTTCCCCCCAAAAAAAGAAAAGCTATGCATTTTCTGTATTTCAGTCTCAAATTTAAGGAATCTCTTCATTTTTGGAACTTCTAGACTAGTGCTTTAAATTACAGAACCAGGTAAAATTGCAAGAAGCTTGCTTTATTTTGAGGTCCCCATATTTAGAAAAAAGAAAAAAAGGACAACGTGACATTTCCAAAAGCAAATCGAATCTTAATTCATATACCTGTTTCCTCCAATGACCTCTGTATTAGCTTTCTACCGCTGCATTACAAATATATTGAGCAGTTTAAGACAACACGCATTTATTAGCTCACTGTTCAGTAAGTCAGAGGTTCCAGCACAGCCATTACATAACTGAGTTGTCTGCGCAGGGTCTCCCAAGACGGAAATCATGGAATCAGTCAGACTGAGTCCTTGTGTGCAGGCCCTGTGGGAAATCCACTTTCAAGCTCATTCAGGTCTTGGATAGAACTCACTTCTTTGTGGTTGTAGGACTGAAGTCTCATTTCCTTGAGGGCTGTTGCTCTCAGTTCCTAGACTCTGCCCTCTGGTCCTTGCCAGGTGGCCCCCTCTGTCCCCAAAGCCATTAGTGGAAAATCTCCTTGATGATGAATTTAGTTCATACTTTGACCCATTCTCCAGGAAGAGCCCAAGTCCTTTTAAGGGCTCCCCTGATTAGGTCAGGCCCACCAAAGACAATCTCCCTGTCTTAAGGTCAATTGATTTGAGATCTTAATTAAATGGACAAAATCCTTCAGGGCAGTATCTAGATTAGTATTTGGTTGAATAATTGGGAGAGTGTGTATACCACGAGGGCAGGAATCTTGGGGTCTCAGAATCTTTACAGTCTGCAAATTTCTTGATGGCAAAACAAAACAAAACTGGGCCTTATGCATCCTTGTCTGATATCCAATAGATGACCTGTAAACATTCACTGAACTGAGTTGTTTTCAAGGGACTGGCAAATTATGAAGTCAGGAAATTGTTACATGAAAGCATTAACTTCCAGGTAAGGGTGGCTCCCTCAGGGAAAGAATCAGATAAAATGCAACACCCAGGATGCCTTTGGGCTAATCACCATCCTAACCTCTGACTCTACCAAAAGATTAAGTGCCATTTTTACTTTCACTGTAGGAAGGTAGCTTTGATTTATTAAGGCAAGTCAAGGAGAAAAGAAGTCCTATTCCAGAAATGTGCAAGAGAAAACTTCCCGGAATCACATCTATACTACTGAGTAAAGGGTGTGTTTAATGGGTTCATGGTGTCATGAGCTTGCCTTGGCTAATCTGGCAACCCTTTGAGGGTGGAACCACATATTATTCATATTTATATTCCTAAGGCTAGCATGGTGCCTGGTTCAGAAGACAAACTTTAAAGATAAAGCTGGTTGCATGTTTCTAGAATGAATGCTATTTAACGTGCCATTGCTGGTAGTCATGCAATTCCTGAGGGCGAGGCCTCTGTCCAGTGCATTTTCTGCAATCCAGCAATGCCTGTCTAGCCCGGCAGCCAGTGAGCATTCAACAGGTGCAATTGTTGGGCCATGTACTCTTGTTTTAAAATGTACTTTCTCCTCTTCCAAACTAGCACGCTGATCATTTTAGGTTATGCAATAAGAAGTAAAGTTGAATAACTTTCAAGATAGTCTTATGAGACTTATTTCTAAGAAAAACTCAGCTTTCTGTTAATGAATCAAGTTTCATCTTCCTTTCCAACAGGACATTCATATCAGTGTCTAGTAAATGTATTTAAGGGAAACATTTCTTTACATCCATGGAGGGCAGGGCATTGATTCTGAGAAAGAAAAGCTCCATTTCCCCTTCGATTTTCTCAGCTCCTCCACTGCTAATCTCACACAGGGGACAAGTTATCTGCTCTTCTGTCGGTGTCCCCTGCATTTAAGTCGCATTCGAGAAAACGCTTTCCGAGCCTCCTAACTCCAGATTAACGTTTACAGGCACTACCAGATTTCTCGGCTTCACTGTAACCCGGAAAGCCGCAGATGTTGGGCCCGCGCTGTGACATCACCCGGCTCGCGAGCTAGGGCGCAAGTCCCAGGCTCCGGTGATTGGCTGGGGCCCATGGCGTCACGGTCTGGGGTGGCCCCGGCCTCGCGAGGGCCCCAGGATGCTCTGGGTTCCTTTTTTTTTTTTTTTTCAGCAGGGGTGTTACGGAGCCCACGGAGCGCCTGGCCCCTCCCGCCCCGCGCCACCACAGCCCGCGCCCGTCCCATCCGCGCAAGCCTTGCGGGCGACGCGAAAAGGGGCGAGCGACCCAAAAAGGGGCGGGCGGGAAGGCGGGCCGGGGCGGAGCCGGCCGGGGCGCGGCGCGGTCCCTAGCCACCGCCCACCCCGTTACACACAGCATGTAAACAGAGCCCGCGGGGAGGAGCCCCGGGACCGGAGGGAGCCCGTGCAGTCCGGCCCCGCCGCCTGCCCTAGAGCTCGCGGAGCGGCGTACTGCCCGCCGGGAGGAGGGGGCCCGAGCAGCGGAGGGCGGGCGGGTAGGAGGCGGAGGGAGCGGGAGGCGGGTAGCGGAGAGGAGGTTGAGCGAGCGGCGGGCCAGGATGGATTTCCAGCAGCTGGCTGACGTTGCGGAGAAATGGTGCTCCAACACGCCCTTCGAGCTCATCGCTACCGAGGAGACCGAGCGCAGGATGGATTTCTACGCCGACCCCGGCGTCTCCTTTTACGTGCTGTGTCCGGACAACGGCTGCGGGGACAATTTTGTGAGTGCTTGTGGGAGGGACCGCAGCAGAGAGAGGGAGTGTGGCCGCGCTGCCGCTGCTCTGCGCCCGAGCTCCCCCACGCTTGGGAGGCTGTGGGGCGCGAGGTGGGGGGGCGTAACCGGTCGCGCCGTGCACCCCGCTGCTCCGCGCTCCGCGAGTTAAGCCCCCGGGCCAGACGCGGCGGTGTCAGCGTTCCGGGTGGGGCCTCTGGGCGGCAGGCAGGGCGCCCTTAGGATCCGGGAAGCCGGGTTGGAGCGGGCTGGTTCAGAGCCACGACCCGGAGGCTCGTGGCTGTGCGTGGCTTGGAGCATCTCCAGGGTGTCCCGCGTCGCACCAGCCAGGATTGGGGCGCAGGGACCCTTCCGCAGGATCTAGAGTCCGGAACTTCATACACCCAAGCGTCCCGTCCGGGTGAGGAAGCCTGTTCTCCTCCCGACGCGCAGGCACAAGTCCTCCAGTTGTCCCCGTTTGGGGAACCCCGCCCGTCCTCCTCCCCCGACACACACAGACACACACACACGTTATTCTGGGCGCTGCGTTCGTGTTTGGACACAAAGCCTCTGTACACACTAGCGATGCCCCATCTCCTGGACCTTTTTTGCGGAATTACACCGTTTCTTCCTAACGCACGCGCGCGTGCGCGCGCACACATATATACACACACGGGCACGCCTATCCCCTGTGCTTCCATTGCTCCTCTATGAGCTTCAGAGCGGGTTCTGTCCGGCTAAGGCGCGGCTGCGCCCCCAGCCCCCGCCCGCAAGCCCGTTGGTTTTCCGATTTGGTTTTTCTCACTCCAGTCCTCGCTCCTGCTCCCGCTCCCGCTCCCGTTCCTACTCCTGCTCCGGGCGATCGGGACCTGGAACTGCCGTGTCCAAATCTTTGACTTTATATCCTGCGCCCACTTGGGATCTTGGCGCTGGCATTTTAGGAAGGGGATGCGGAGGGCAGGGAAGTTGCGGAAGCTGGGCCGGGATGGCGCTCCGTGAAGTGTTTGCAAGGACGGGGAAAAAATAATGGTCCCCACATGTAAGATGGAGGCGGCTGAGAGCTCCGGTTACCGTGTGGTCACCGGCTTGAGCCTGGAGCTGGCGCTGCCGCCGCCCCGCGGATGGCGGTAGGGCGGCGCCGATACTTGCGTGGCCCCTGGCTCCTCAGGTGGGGTGAGACAAAGCTGTGCCGGGACCTGCGCGAGTCTGCGCCCCAACCCCGATAGGAAGTTCTCGAAGGAGTTAGAGAGGCAGCGCAGCACCTTTCTTGGTTCCAGAGAGGTGGTCCCGGCAATGAGGCACGCCCCTCCCACCTCGCGGAGGGGAAGACCCACCTGGGCCCCAGCTCTGCGACACTCTGGAAGAAAGCTATCCTTGGGTGACAGCCAGAGTGACTCCAGTCAGTTTCCACCACCCAGGTCAGCTTGCACACACCCCAAAAATGGGTATAGTGCCAGCGCCCCAGCGATTGGATAAAGCACCTAACAGTCTCGACCACAGCAGGGGCCCGGCAAGTTTGGGTCATAGGATGAATCTGGAATTCCCTGAGTAAAATGAGGTCAATCAGAATGCCCCCATCACAGGTATTTGTGAGAAGAGCCAGTAAGCTATAAATATATGTAAGAACACTGTTAGCTGTAGTTAGAATAAGTAAATAAGTGTTATTTGTTATTGGGAGGAGTGGGTCATTGAAAAGGAATTTACTCCATTGTAAAGTGTGGAAAAAAGCCCCAGGGATGGAGTGGGAAGGGCCCTGAGGTCAATCTGTCTTTCCGGTTAGATTTGACTAGGAGTCCCTTCCAGCCCCCAGGACTTCCTAAATCAGCAGCTGGATTCCCCCCTTACTGTGTGACCTAGGGCAAGAGTCTGGGGGTTCTGGCTTTCCTGGGGAGAGTTGCACACATCCCTCCTGCTGGGACTGAAGGAGACTCAACGGAAGAATTTACTCCAAGGAGATTAAGTGGGTGGAGGAAATGCAAGGCCATTCTCTTGGCTTGAATGTGTATAGCAAGCCATTCAGAAACATTGTGTTTACCAGGCCTTTTTTCAAGGCCGCCCATACTGTATTTTAAATGGTTCCCCACTTATATGAGTAAAATGCTTGAACTTACTCATTCATGGGCAATTAAGTGAATTAGATGAGGAAGAAAGAAGATGGGAAAAGGAATTTCTTTCTCAAAGTTTCTCGAGGCTGTGGTGGACAAGATGCCGACCAGGAGAGGTTTCTTATGGCAGACCTCTGCTCCTCTGTCCGGGGCCAGGGTGGTCGGCTGCTGTTTGCCCCTGGTTAAAGGCACTTAGGCTCCAAGTAAACATCCTAATTGTTCTTTTCCCTGTCCCCGGAAAAATCTGTTAAGCATTAAAAGGAGTTTGAGATGAATGGAATTTCTATAATCTGCAGGATTTTTAAAACAAATATTTACATAGCATTTCTCAATTTGCAGAGTGTCTTCACATCATTCCTTCATTCAACAAACATTTATTGAGGGCGTATTTTGCACCAGGCCAGGGCTATCTAGGATACAAGTCAGGTCTCTGCCCCCACGCTCAAGGGGCCATTCTACTCATCTGAGACAGTGTTGCTTAGTGGTTAGCGTGCAGGCTCCGGGGTCAGGCTACTTGAGTTTGTACCCCAGTCACCCCATGTCTAACTCTATGCCTTGGAGAAAGTTATTTAATCTGTTTATGCCACAATTTTCACATCTGTAAAATGGGGATGCTAATATTAGTACCATACTAGCAGGCTTGTAGGGAACAGTGCCTAAAATGGGGGTGATGATACTAGTGACTCACTGGAGAGTCTCCAGATCTATTTAAATATTATCCAGGCTGTGTCCCCACCACTCCCCACCTCGCCTTAAGCTGACTTCCCATCGCTTTTACAATGAAACCTAAGCCCTTGCCCTGACTTAAAGCCCACACGTAATGTTTTTTGCCTCCTTTCTGATCTCACCTTGGACCATTCACCCCCCCCCCCCTTGCTTGCTGGGTTCCTGCTATGCTGGCCTTTCTGGTCTTCAGACATGCCAAGCTCAGGCAGGGCCTTGGCACTTGCTGTTCCCTCTGCCTAGAACATTCTTCCCTCACCTCTTTATGGGGCTCGCTCCTCGACACCAGTCACACCTGTCTTACTCATCTCTGTATCCCAGCACTTGGAACAGAGTCAGACACATCATACGCGCTCAGTCCGTGTGTGTAAGAATGAAAGGATGAATGACAGTCTAGCGTAGAGGACAGGTAGGTGTTAAATTTCAAGGATGACATCATCGAAGGACAGTAATAGTAACTACCACTTACTTGCAGTTTACTATGTATCAAGAGAGTGCTCCAAGCACTTAGCATACGTGAACTCATTTAATCTCAGTGATCTCACAGGGTCCTCTGTAATTATCTCCACTTCACAGGTGAGGAAACAAGCACAGTGAGGTTTCCGCGCTTTCCCGCAGCTGTTAGGTGGTAGAAGAACTTGGGCCATACCCTTACACTGAAAACGTGGCAGTAGAGTAGTGGCAGGTGGGGACCCAATTCCGACTGTAGGTTCAAGGGCAGCTTCCTGAGCCTCACAGAAATTCTGTGAGGTAGGTATTCTTATCCCCATTTTATAGGCCAGGAAACTGAGGCTCACTGAGTTTCAGGGACTCATCAGGACTGCGATGAAGAAGTGAAGGAGCCAGTACTGGAGGCCAAGCCCAGATACCTGTTCTTTCCACCATGCTGAGTGTCCCACAGGCAGGATCAGGCCAGTTGCTCCAGACGCCTAGGAACAAGGACTTCCTTTGATTTTCCCTCGGCTTTGGCAGCTCCTGGGTCCCTTGTGTGCTCTGTCCCCTTCTCGCTTCACAGGCCGCCCAGTCCATGCAATGCCTTTGCAGGTGCGGCCCCAATTCGGGCCTCTCCCGGTGGACCGCCGGTGACGTTGGGTCCCCGGGTAAAATGTAGCTGCCAGCGCCCTGCCTGCTGGAACTTGAAGGATAGGGCTCACCCTGCCTGGTGGCAGGTGTGACAGGGAGGGACCAGGGGATCACAGACAGGTGGCACACTCCCCTCTTCTGCCAAGTTAGAGGAGTGGGGTATTAGCAGTCACTAATATACCAGCCTAGCGGGCACGTGTGTAGTGTGCATGCGGTCCTGGGCATGGCAGCCCGGCTGCCTTTCCTGCCTCCGCCCAGGAGGAGGGGCCGCTCAGGGCTGGACCAGGGAAAGATGCCCTTGTCCTACTTTTTCTGCCCTCCCATCAAAGCGTGTTTGTATCTAAAAATTGTGTGTAGTTTAATCCTTTCTCAATACAAAACAAGGATAACAGTTGGCATAGTGTTAAAGGAAAAGGTTTTTATAGAAAAACTTTGCTTTAACCTTGTATGTGTGCACATGGCTATGTCTGTATTTTTCCCCTGTTTTCATCAGAGACACATCTCTGTTCTGGACGACGTGAGCAAGTTGATTTTGGAGAAGAAAATATAATTTGTTTAAATGAGAGTACATTGTGCTTATATGGTGTTATAGTGCAGAGGAAGCCCTTTCTAGTCTAATTTCGACCCTACCCTCAGTCTCCTCATCTGTCAGATAGGGATATGCCTATCTATATTACATTATTATTAAGTGAGGAATAGGAGTAGACTGCAGGCTTGCCGCCGTGGCTGTGCAGTGTTTATATAGAGACTGTTTCACCTTGCATACCCGCGGAGTGGCCAGTGCTGAGGAGAGTGTAGTTATGCTAGTATGAGTTCAGATAGATGGGAAAAGACACTTTAAAACCACCCTGTGAGTGTTATTTTCTGTGTCTTACGAATGTAGGAGCTGGGGCTCAGGGTGATGTCCTTCCTGGCTTTGCCCTTTGCTCCCTGGATATGACAGATAAGTGGCGTAACCTCTCTGAGCCTCAGCAACCTTGGTAAACCAGATCAGTGGCTGACAGGAAGAGTATACTGGTCAAAGGTACTGCCAGCCACGCTCTTCCCACACTTCAGAAATGTGTTGGGTGGCCTGAGATGGCTTGTGGCTTTTATCTTCCAACATCTTTTCTATGGACATTTGGGATTAAGCCACACCAATTCAGAATGGACCCCTCTGGAACTGATGATGGCAAAATATTCTCAAGTCAAGACCAGAGTGAGAGCGAGGCCCATGGCAATGGCCCTCTGTGCCCGAAAAGATATTTGTAGGATTGACCTAATGCCATTTTTGGATAAGCTGGATATTGCCATCTGTACTATAGAGAACGGGTGCCTGTTTTCTTCTTTGCAGATGACATGGTAGATTGTCATAAGCCAGACAAGCTTTTTTGCTAATGAACTCCAGCCCAACTTAGTAACAGAAAGAAAGGCCTAGATCAGGGGTGCTCAATATGTCGATCGCGATCTACTGGTCGATCGCGAAGGAAGTATGGGTAGATCGCATGACATTAAAAAGACATTTGTCTTTTGATTGGCATACAGGGTAGCCAATCTGACCTCTGAACTTTTGACACCCTATGCATGCGCGTTAAACCGCACTAACTTTTTCAGTTACATTGCTGCGTAGTTAGCCTTCAATTTATTTAAACTAAATACAACAAAGGGTATAAAAATGAGTGCCGTAGCTGGTCCGAGTAAGAAGCCTAAAACCTACCACTTTCATACAGAATGGGAGGGTTTTTTTTTCACTATGTCATATTCTAAGTGCGTTTGCCTCATCTGTCTGTGTGCCATTGCTATTCCAAAGAAGGGAAATGTGGAGCGGCTTTTTCGGACTGTTCATAAAAACTATGACATTGACTTTCCTCCGAAAAGAGAGCTGAGAAGGAGAAAGGTGAAAGAAGAATACACAAAATAAATAGTAATAATAGTAACTTAAATAATGATAATATAGAAAAAATAAATTTATGTTTTGCATTTTTATTGTAGGTAGATCATTTTGACTTGGTCATCTTATAAGTAGCTCGCAAGCTGAAAAAGTGTGGGCACCCCTGGCCTAGATGGTTTGTTTTAAAATCAAAGTTCTAACCTGGGACGTTCAACTTCTAATGGGCAGGAATCCGTAGGAAGGGGTAGGCTGCTCAGCGGAGGTCCAAGGGGCCACTTCACTGCAACCTGTGGTGTCCAGAGATTTGGACTTGGTTCTAGCCAGTAATGACATTCAGGTTTCTTTTTTATTATTATTTTTATTTTTTAGATTTTATTTATTCATTTTAGAGAAAGGAGACAGAGAGAGAGAAGTGGGGGAGGAGCAGAAAGCATCAACTCCCATATGTGCCTTGACCAGGCAAGCCCCGGGTTTCGAACCAGCGACCTCAGTGTTCCGGGCTGACTCTTTTACTCACTGCGCCACCACAGGTCAGGCACATTCAGGTTTCTTAAATGTAATGCTCTTCCACCACCCTGAACTGACCCCCTCCCCCATTTCTAGTTAGTCGGAGGTCTGCTTTGCTGCTGGTTCTCAAGGTGTGGTCCCTGCACTGGCAGCCCGAGCATCCCTTGAGAGCCTGTTCCAAATGCAAACTCAATCCTGCCCCCATCAGTAAGGCCCTGGTGGGACCCAGCCATTGTGTTCCTTTTCTTTCCTTTTTTTTTTTTTTTAAATTTATTTATTGACTGATTTTAGAGAAAGGCAGGGAGACGGTGAGAGAGAAAGAGACAGAAGCATTGATCTGTTCCTGCATGTGCCCTGAGTGGGGACTGAACCAATGACCTCTGTGCTTTGGGACGATGCTCTAACCAGCTGAGCCATCTGGCCAGGGCGCGACTGTCTTTCAGTAAACTTCAGGCAACAGTTGCCCACTAAAGCTTGAGACCCACTGCTTTCCTCTCCTTCATGAAGCCTTTGCCTCGGCATGTCCCCTGTTATAACACAGGGAGGCCTCCGACCTGCCTTAGCTCTAACAACCCTCTTGGAAAGCCAGGGTGTTCTGTAGCTACATTTCTGTTTGCCTGGGAACTACTGTTCGTTTTGTTTTTCATGGTGTTTGGTTACACGTGCTGAAACTACTTCCCGAGTTGAAGCCATGGCGGCCATGCCCTGTGGTGCAGGACTCCCGGTCTTCAGTCACTCAGTTGTTTCCGTACAAGACTAGACCCCAGGTCCTGTTTCCGGGAGCATCAGCCCATCCCCCTGACGTCCGTCCTTTCTGCCCTCCCCTGATGTTGGAATGGGGCCGTCTGTTTTTCCTAAGAAGGAGCCATCCTGCCCCCAGCCCCTTGCCTGGCAGCTGTGAGGGCTCTGTTTTATCTGTGGGCACTGCCTCCGGGCACTGATACCCTTCTGTCTGGGCACAGGCCTCTGGGGGCAAACTGGATGCTATTCGAGCAAGTGGCCAGGCCTGTCTGCCCTGCACTGTTTGTCCCAATCTCCCTGGGTTTCTCTCCTTTTCCTTGCCTTGTTTCCCTCTGTTCCCTGCGCTTCTATTTTAGTGCACGGTCTCTCCTATTCCGTGGGTCTTTGCTGACTGCCTTGATTAGGTTTGGAAGGAAACAGTTTCAAAAAATAAAAACAAATACTTCGGTTGTGAGATACAATGGATACGAAGCAATTAGCATTTAGTAAGTGGTGTCTTTTAAGCTTAGGCCATGTCCACCCCAGTCTGTTTCCCAACCCCGTGATCTCTCACATCATCTCATGGGCCAGGATTCAATAAAAACTGTTTTATAAACCCACAAAACCAACACGGCAGGGAATGCAGGGTAAGTTTGCCAAATCAGAGCAGTTTAAGCAGACTAGACAGAAAACCGTGTAGAGGGCGGTAAGTCTTTCTTCTCCAAGATAGAGTCACAAATAAACAACTCCTCAAGAAAATACATGGAAATTGCAGCATGATGAGTCTCCCCGGGGGATTCGAGATCCCCTAAGAGCGTCTAAGCCAAAGAAACGGTCTGACTTCCAGGCAGAGGAGGGTGCACTGCCATGCTGATACTGTTTGAGTGACAACACTTTCCTTAGTTTACTGGGCAGTTTAAAGCCCAAATGCACTTCAAAACGCACAGGCGCACACATAAAACGGGTATACAAGGTTTTCATGGCTACAGCTATATCCCAAGTTGCTTTGAACAGCGTTCTCTGTGAAGTCACATAGAGCCTCTGATTTGCTCAGCATGTGACCTTAGCCACGTGACAGGAGGGAAGCCCAACCCCACCCACCACCCCATTCTCCTGCAGACTCAAAAGGCACAGAGGGTCCCTATGTCCGCCCTACATTAAACAACTCAGTGTGCCACACAGGCACTGTGCCAGGCACTTAATAAACTTAGTACTATTTGTTTAGTCTTCAAGTCTAGGGAAAGCAGGCTTAAAGTTCTCTTACTGTGTAGTGCTAGATGGTAACCCCATCTTTAACTTGGATAAGAATTCGGAATACGCTTTTTAAAATTTGAGTATGAACATGGGTGTTGAGAAGAACTTACATTGAAGTGGGGCTTGATTCTTGCTGATCTCCCCTGAGTAAGAATCAGGTTCGGTAATGGACAGCAAACCCTTTGTACTATTCTATTTTTGTGCGGTGTGAGAGACTGGTACTCAAATGTCATCTCCGTGGCTCTACAACTTTAAGGGTCTCTAATTAATAGGGGATCGTGCTGGAGCTGTTCTCTGGAGTTAGAAGATCTAGAAGTTATCTTTATTAGGTCGAGCTGGGAACTACTCTGGACTTCGGCTGGAATAGAGCAGTGTCAGAAATGGACCTTTGCATCTCTGAAGCCGTTAACATTAGCACCTCGTTAGTCTCTCTTAGATCTGAGCAGCATTTTAAGTCTCTAGAGATGCTGCACTGAGAAGGAAGAAGTGAAATGTGTTCACTGAGTGAAGGGCAGATTACTTTTCTGGGGCGATGCCCTAATCATTTGTATTAATGTCTGTGCTTGACATGGACCATTTCTCCAAATAAATCTCATCTCCTGCTGCCTGGCCCCTGCTTCTTGCTCTCATCTGCAAATGTCCCCCTCTGTCCCATACCTCAACACTGTTTTTAACACTACTGCTGAGCTGTCCGTAATTGGTACCCCCTAAACAATGGTCTTTGAAACCAAATAGATACCCTGATGTTATCTTGGGAGCCCCATACCTGTCCCTTCTGCATCGGGGTCTCTCAAGCCTGTTTCTTGGGCTTATTCCAAATCCTTGAATATTGATGGGAGAGACTTGTCTAGTCCTAAAGATGTGCTAAAATCGGTATCCTAACCTGGAAAAGAAAGAAAAACTCACTGAGTCATAAGAAAAAATCAAAACCTAAAGCCAGTCTCCTCTTGGTGTATGTTAACATTGTGAAGTGTTGCAAGGATACGATCCCTCTTAAAGTGTTTTAAGGGAAGGTGAGCTTTCGGAAGTCTTCCTTCCCCTGCCACCTGGCAGTGACTTAGTGACGATTTTCCTGTGTGTTCTCCTAAATTCATTTCATTTTGAAGTAAATTTACCATCACCTGTGCTCACAGGCTGGCTCATGGGGTAAAGAATGTCTTGTTCCAATGTAGTGGTTACAAACTATGCTTAATTAGTTCCTCAGCCATAGCCAAAGGCAAGGATCCTGCAGGCTCTCGGTTTCTCCTCACTCCTGTTTTAAAACAACCCGTTAGGCTGCACTGGATGGCGTGGGGTGGGGGCAGTGGAAATCACGGGTGGGGGGAGTATCAACCCATATGCTTGCAACCTATGAGCAGATCTGATGGCGAATTGAGCAGCTGAGATTATGGACCAAAAAAAGCACAGGCTTTCCGGTAGGGCAGTGGTTTTCAAACTTTTTGAAGTTGGAGCGCATTTAAAATCCTACAAATAATTGTAGGCACACTGTATACAGATTTCTGAGAAATATAACAATTAAGTCAAATATTAAAGAAAAAAATGTAAAGTTCAAGTGTGCTTTTATGGTAATTAAAGAAAATAAATACGACAAAATTAAATTTATTCTGACATTAAAACATTTTTATGTTACATTTTTTGTTATGCTTTTTAGTATTTGTAAAAAAGAGGGGTTAAAAAATAAAAAAAAGATGAAAAAGTTATCTTTTTATATATATAGATCCATTCTTAGTAAGGTTTAGTAAATTCGGCAGGTCCTGGCAAGAATGTGTTAAGTTTTTTCATTCTTGTGTTTATGAGAAACATGAGCCTGATGTGTCCTAGCGATTTCTTCAATGTTTGGGCATATATTTGAAAGGCAAACTCTCATTTCCTTGTCAATACATTGAAGAATTCCTCTCTTTTTACTCTTAATTGTGTTGAGTGCAGAAAACCCCACCATACATATCATCTTAACTTTACACCAAACAAAGGATAGAAGAAACTTGCCTCGATTCTTTCTGGGGAACATGGGGGGTAGTGTAAACAATCCAGCACCACAGCTTAACAGCCTTTTGCAACCTAATCAGGAGGGGTGGGCAGACTGTCAGCTTACAGCCAATTCCCCACACCTCTGTCCCCCAAAAATCTAAACTGCAAAAACCCTGTTGGTTTTTTGGTCCCCAATAGGCACATACTTTTCTGGAATACCATAGGGCACACCTGGAAATCTTCTAGGGCACACACTTTGAGAACCATTGCTATAAGGTGTGTGTTTTCTGATCCCCTTCAGTGCAAACCAATCAGGAACGAACACAGGAATATTACTCTGGAATGGAGGACTTCTTCAAGTTTGTGTAATTAACAACAACAAGAAACACTTTTTGGCTTTCTGTGTTTCACCCTGAGGGTAATGATTGTGTCTGTTTTCTCCTCCCCCCTGCCTGTGGGGACTAGCACGTGTGGAGTGAGAGTGAGGACTGCCTGCCCTTCCTGCAGCTGGCACAGGACTACATCTCCTCCTGCGGCAAGAAGACGCTCCAAGAAGTCTTGGAAAAAGTCTTCAAGTCTTTCAGACCTGTAGGTGCCCGCTCAGCTTCTAAAGCTCTCTCGTGTCCTGCTGGGATTGCGCTTTGAATAACGTGGGTGGTGGGGACAGTGGGCCAAACCTGGGATGACTAATTCTTTTTCTCTTGTCTGCTTGGTGGCTTAAAGATAGCAGCTAGTGGAGGGTGGCTGAGGGCGGGAGGGAGGGGGAAACGGGATGTGACACAGCTGTTTGGCACAGGGATGATGGTGATTATTTTAGCATCACTTGAGCTGAGAAGCTCCCATAGTGTGGGAAGCCAGCAGGGCCTTCATGAGACAACCGAGTATTCCAGTAGACTTAAAGCGAAAATGCTTGGGAGTGCTCTGAAGGTTCCTGTACAATAGAGAGGCCTGTATTCAGGGAGCTGCCAGAAGGCTATATAAAGGAGGTACCACCATGTCTGTGGGTAGGAGAAGGATGAAATTGGATGCAAGGTCTATTTTCTTTTTATAAACCCATTCTAGAGAGTTCCCCACCTCTTAGGATTTAGGAATCTATATATCTGTGGCTAGCTGACAGTTTGTAACTGAAAACCATGTAAAATGAACACTCACCCCCGTTTTGGACATTACCTGTTTCCCTTTATCATTCATCACGGAAAGGTAAGGTCAGTGTCGTGGCACTGCCCCCAGGTTCAATCCCGGGCCCACTGTACTGTACGTGTTCAAGGATATTTTCTCTAGAATTCTATGCATTTCCTTTGCAAACAATATCTACCTCTCTGCTAAAATTTTCAAGCTTTTATTTCTCTGAACATAGTAGGCACGGTTGGATAATAGGCTGTGCCTGATGTCCTAGTATTTCAAGGTCTGTAAGCCTGTCACCATTTGTTTCGACTGGTTCTCAATCGGCTGTGTGTCTCTGTTATGTCAGAGTATCTCTATGTGCTGGCTATTGTATTTGAAAGTTTATATGTAGAAATAAATTGAAGCCTAAGATGAGGGTACCTTCCTTCACAGGGGATTTTTACTCTGCCATGGCTAGAGGCCCCAGCAGTCTGACAACACCTTCCAACCATTTAAGACCGTGGTTCCTAGAACTCGGCAGGTGGGAGAAGCCAGACTGCAGGTCTGCCTTCTCCTAGTGTATCCGTGTCCTGAGAGCTGTCTTGGCCTCGCTCCCCTCCTCCGCATTTAGGCTGCTATAGAAAATGCCACAGGCCGGGTAGCTAGAAACAACAGAAATTTCTTTCTCTGGCCTGGAGGCTGGGAAGTCCAAGGTCAAGGTGCCAGTACATTGGGGGTAAGTATGGTGAGAGCCCACGTCCTGGTTCACAGCCATCTTTCCCTGTGACATCACAGGGTAGAGGGAGACAGATGTCTCTGGGGCCTGTTTGTAAGGGTGAAGGTCCCATGGGTGAGGCATCTACCTTCATGACCTAATCCACCTCCCAAGGACCCCAATCCTAACGCCATCACCTCAAGGAGGGGGAGAATTACAACATGTGAATTTTGAGAGAACACAAGTCATTTAAACCATAGCAAAGGGTCCCATAGCCTTTGGCGTCCAGCTCAAAGGGGGGATGGTTGATCATGGTTGCTCCTTTGGAAGACGCTAGCTCTTACAGTAAGTAGTATGCCAGCAATGCCATCAAGTTTCTAGCTGCTTCTTCTAGGTCAGCACATACCCTCAGGACAAAAGCAGCCTTTTCATGTTAGCTTTACCTCTCTGGGTTCTACTTCTTCAATATAGTGAAGAAGGCCTTTGGTGCTAATCATTTAACCCACTATTACAAGAATTAGAATTCGGTGGCTTTTGTCCCTCTGTCTGATTTGCCTCATTCGTCCAACCAATTCATTTTAAATTTTATTTAATTTTCTAAGTCTATTCAAATCTATTCAAAATACATTTTTTGACTTAAATGTAGTGCTCTGTTTCACTTTCCTATTCAAAGTCTATTTCCTAAGAAGGTAACCTGTGAGTTGAACTTGAAGGGTGATGATGAGCACCAGGATAGGCAGGGTGTGGGTTTTCCTGTCCTAGTACAAAGGGGTGGGGGACAAGGACCGGCTGGTGTGCCCAAGGGGAGGGGACAGTGTGTGGAGCCAGAGATGGGCCTGAGGACATTCAGGAACTTGCAGGTCACAGAAGGACTTGGGGTTTTTCTCCGGTTATGGGAGCCACTGGAGGTATTTAAGAGGAATGCCACTTTGCATGTGATTAGTTGAGAATAGGCTGTCAGGGTGAAAGGGGTCGGATGGGGGTGGGGAGCAGGGAGACCAGTGAAGAGGCCATCGCTGTCATGGGGAGGGGGGGGGGATTTGGACCAGGATGGTCACAGTCAAGGTGGAATGAAGGGTTGAAATCTGGAGATGCCTTCCGAGTAGGTAGGCCGGAAGTGGGTCTTGATCAAAAAAGAGGTAACAAGCGTGACTACAATTCCCTGCCTGGGCAGTGCTGGGAATGGCGTCATTTACTGAGATGGAGGGGCTGTGGGAGGACAAGTTTAGGGGTGACATTATCAGGATCTTTTTTTGGACACGTCAGTGTTTGAAATGCCTGTGAGGCATCCAAGGAGAGGTATCCAGGTAGGCATACTTTGAAAAATGCTGATTTCCCCACGTCTTAACCAAAACAAAATACCTATTAGCAAAGGATCCCCACCCACTTTGCAGCTGGTTTCCCCAGAGTTCCATGCAGTCACCTGCCACTTGGTTCTCTTTGTGTGGCTGTCACCTCTGGTTGCAAACAGAGCACCTGCAGAGAGAGGTGGCTTAACTGCTTAACTGGATAAGGGGAGCCCCCCCCCCCAGGACTTGTGCTGTCTTTCTTCGCCAGGGCGATGGCTGTATTTTGGCAATCAGGCAGCCACATGTAAATGGAGTGGGGGGGGCACGCAGTTCCAAAGAACTCAGATGCGCAGCTGAAAACAGTTCAGTTGGTTGAGTATTTTCTTTCAATTCAAGCTGCTGTGTGTCCTGGAGACACAGAGATTAGATGTAATGTCGCTGGGCTGCCAGGGTGCATTTCTAAAGCAGAACCTCAGGTAGGGACGATGCTTCCAGCAGCGCCCCTTCTTGGGGAAGGAAGGGTTTGCCCTTGGGGGGGGGGCGGTGAGAGGCCCCTTCTCAGGGTTGGTGAAGGGGAAGTGCACGTGGGGACGCGGATCTCTGCCAGCCAGGGCGAGCCCCAGGAAGGGTGGCAGACCAGAAGGAAGGACTGCGGGAGGTCAGTGGGGAGCTCTCTACCTCTCCATCCCCACTGAAGAGTGTGCTTCTCCCCCCCTGCGCCACGGACCTGTGTTTCCTGTAAGGGAGCGGTGCGTTTGGGGAGGGCTCTTGTCGCCATTGTAGTTGAGAGCGTTGGCTGAACCACCACATACCCCAGTGCTACAAGGTGAGCGAGCAGGAAAGCCTCAGCCCATCGTGCCCCGGTAGAGTGGTGGCAACCGCTCCATTCGGGCCGCCGCTTTTGTGTCCAGTCGGGGAAACCACGGGAGGAATAGTTTCACCATCATCCTAGAACCGCCTCACCTGTGGCTTTGAGTCCTGTTTTCCCTTGGCCAGCCCATCGCCAGCCTCTGCCCTGTGCACTCTCTCCAGAAAGATAAGGATGCATCTGTTGACAGCCCTCTGCAGCCTTTTGGGACATCAGTCAAGCAGAGGCGGTTGGGCTGCGGAAGCCCGTGTCCTCCTGCACGCCCGGGATGCGCGGGCTCATCCTCTGGGCTCGCTGAGCCATCCTGCCCGGCAGGCGGCGCAGCCCCTCTCAGCACACTGTGTGTTCCCACATGCCAGCTCGGTAGACAGTGCTTTCCCCCTTTCTGGTGTTTTCCTGGCCCCACTGAGATACTCAATATGACAGTCAAAGCCATTCCCTGCCCCAAGAAACCCACTGTTGGATTTGAAAGGGGGGGGGGAAAAGTGTTATTCTTTTTTGCCATCTTACTCTTTTTCCTCTACTTTTTCATCCCATTTTCAACCAAATGTATTGATTACCTGCTTTGCCAAAGCACAGCTACAGAGCGAGGTGCGGGCGCGGTGGCTGCTCTGATCCTCGAGGGGCCGACTTTGTGGTAGGAGAGACAGCCACAGAAACATGCAGAGAAGCTCCAATTGACGAGACAGCGCATCTGTGGTGGTCCAGACGCTGTGCTGAATACTTACTGTGCAGAAAATGCCAAGAGTTCCCTTCCCTTCCCGTCCCTGCATACCCCCTTTGCTGATTCTTTGGGGAGCTGTGTGCTGAGAGGACCTTAGTTAGTGTGAACTTCAGGGTGTTGTTTGTGGTCTCTTTCCCCAGTGATGTGGAATCAGGATACTTCATTGATAAGGAGCCCAAGCTCTGGGGGCTGCAGTTCAAATCCCAGCTTGGCCACTTGTGACCTTAGCCAGGTTACTTAATCTCTCTGTTTCTCAGTTTCTTCATTTGTCAAATTAGGAAACAGTGACAATAGTTATCTTAGGGGTGATGATTAAATGACATAATTCTTGTGGGGTACTTAGCACATTACACATGATGCACACGGGAAAAATGCTGACGTGGGAGGGGACACAAGGTAACAACATACTGCTGAGAAATGAGCAGGATGTAGTGACACATTTTCTGGGACTCTTAGATTCTTGGTGGAGAAATAAACAATTTGCTAAGTGCTTGCCGCATATGTTTAACAGAAGCACCTAAGTAAAGGATGGAAGGAGGTATTGAGAGGGGGTATTACAGTCAAGAGTTTACCAGTATTGGTTTGTGCAAAATAATAGCCACCATTCAGTAGCTAATCCGTACAGCTCACAGTGGTAGCGCGACAAGGAGGACGAATGGACCCTCTGTCCCCTAGAGGGGAACATGGCCACAGACAGAGCCTCTGGATCACGGGGCATATTTGTTTCTGTATTTTCTAAATTTTCTATGATGTCACAGGAAATATTTATAATCAGAAACAATGTTGTGTTGTTTTTTTTGTTGTTTTTTTTTATTTTATTCATTTTTTTTTAGAGAGGAGACACAGAGTGAGAGAGAGAGAGAGAGAGAAAGGGGGGAGGAGCTAGAAGCATCAACTCCCATATGTGCCTTGACCAGACCAGTGCAGGGTTTTGAACTGGCGACCTCAGTGTTCCCAGGTCGACGCTTTATCCACTGTGCTACCACAGGTCAGGCAACAATGTTGTGTTTTTAAAAAAGCTATGTTGTCTACACTGTCAGAAAGGCTAGGAGTATCAGATGTGAGCGGGCTCGTGGAGGGACTAGGTGCCGGTGGCTTCATGAGGGGGTGGGACTTGAAGAAATGGCAGGATCCAGTCATGCTCATGGGGGAGGAGGGCTGGCCAAGAAGGACCAGAAGGACCCATTTTGGCCGCTTAGCTCAGAGTCCTTAGAGATGTCCACAGTGGGGGAAGGCACGCTATCCTGTCTGGCTCCCAGACCACGTGTCCTCTAGAACGTTGTTCAACCTCAGTGTCCTCATCTTTAAAGGGGGGTCATAGCCTGACCTGTGGTGGCGCAGTGGATAAAGCGTCGACCTGGGAACACTTGAGGTCACCAGTTCAAAACCCTGCACTGGTCTGGTCAAGGCACATATGGGAGTTGATGCTTCCAGCTCCTCCCCCCATTCTCTCTTTCTCTCTCTCTCTCTCACTCTGTGTCTCCTCTCTATAATGAATAACAGGAAAAAAAACATTTAAAAAAAATAAAAAAGGGGGGTCATACCTGTTTCTTGTATGTTCATAGGGATCTTCAAAATCAGACTCAGAACGTAAAGGACTGCCATAGCTTTGCCACCTGCTAGCTTATTGTTTTCATTTCTGTCTCATCACTGCTGTTAGGAAATGCTTATCAGGAGGACCCATGAGTGTGGGTGACCACATTCCCTCCACTCCAGTGTACCTACTTTTGTGTCCTTTCTGCTGGGACATGGTAGCCACATGGTACATGTCTGCAAATAATAGTGGCAAGCAGGCTGTCAGTGTCGTCTGGGAGCTGGTGGGTTTAACCGGCTCATCTGACCAGTGATGGCTTCCAAGATGCCCATCAGTAGCCTTGATAAATGTGATTGGGAAGATAGATCTCTGGAGTCCTACATTTTTCTTGTTTGGTGGCCCTCGGTTGACAGTTGCTGGTCCTCCCATGATTGCGCTAGATAACAAAATAGTGGAAATGGATCTAAGTAATGGTGGTTACGCCTCTCATCTTCCTCCTCCCTGTTTTTGTATCTTTTATTTAGTGACGACTGACAGACCTCCCGCTGGTTAAAACCAGTTCATAAGAGAAGAGAGGGCTTACCTTCGCCCTTAGCTGCAAAACCAAATCTTGTCTTTGCCCTCTCGCTTTCTCTCAATGAGAATAAAGCTTTATTTTATTTCCCTGGCATGGTAACTCTTCCTCCTCTTCCGAGCACTGTGGACATTAGGGTCACGAGGCACCCGTTGCTAGGACCGTTTTGTGCGCCGTGTCGGCAGATGTTGCTTTGATGGTGCTACCTGGAGTTACAGCCTGTGGCTCCCCACAGCTTCTTTCTCTGATCGACCCTGGTCCCTGCAGTTGCTCTGTGACTCTGCTTTTTCCTCTCAAGCAGGGAGATTTCTACCAGAAAAGGGCTCTAATTCTAGCTTATTGGCATGAACCAGGTTGGTAGCTTTGGTTTTCTGCTGACAGTTGGAGAGCCAGGGTTTAAATCCTACAGCAAAACCCTTTGTGACCCAGAAGTCCCGTTCTTGCTTCTACTCTTAGTCTGCCCAAGAGCCTGGAAGAAGGGAAGGAATGTGTGGGTTTTAATAAAAGACATTGAATGTTGACTATTCAAGTTTATTTATAGCTTCTGTTTTTTACTCACATTGTAAACATTCAAACACTCGTCCTGTTTAGAAAGTACAATGGCCCCTAAAAGTAAGAGAGTACCGCCCTGGCAGGGTGGCTCAGTGGGTTAGAGCGTCATCCCGATGCAGAGTCTGCCGGTTCAATCCCTGGTCAGGGCATACAGAAACAGATTAATGTTTCTTTCTCTCTCTTCTCTCTCTAAAACCAATCAATAATTTTGTTTTATTTTTTTATGTAAGAGAGTAAGTACCTACTACTTTTGTCCGTTTTTCATCTTGCCACCAACTTGCTTTTTTCCCTCGATCAAGAAGACAGATGACCAGGAGCCTATCATCCAAGGGACAGATGACAGACAGCTCATGGAGATAAATGGAGGCAAATTCCTCACATGCTTTAGAGCAGAGGTCCCCAAACTATGGCCCGCGGGCCGCATGTGGCCACCTGAGGCCATTTATCCAGCCCCCACCGCACTTCCGAAAGGGGCACCTCTTTCATTGGTGGTCAGTGTATGGAGTACTGTATGTGGCGTTCCTCCAACGGTCTGAGGGACAGTGAACTGGCCCCCTGTGTAAAACGTTTGGGGACCCCTGCTTTAGAGTCTCCATACTCAGAGTGTGGTTCCAGGCCAGCAGGAACCTCATTTCCTGGGGCTTTGTTAGAAAGGCAGACTCTCAGGTCCCACCTGAGACCGTGGTAGATCCCCGGTGAATTGTACACAGTCAAGCGTGAGGATGCTGCTTCAGTCAGTTCTCTGGAAGGAGCTCACAGGGACCTCTGAAACCTCAGGGCACTTACCAAGAGCAGCGGGCTCTTCCAGTTGACTGTGCTCTCCAGGTGGACACCTCCTTCCCTTTTATTTTTTAGAGTTTTAGTTTATTTATTTATTCATTTTTAGAGAAAGAGGAGAGAGAGAGAGAGAGAGAAGTGGGGAGGAGCAGGAAGCATCAACTCCCATATGTGCCTTGACCAAGCAAGCCTAGAGTTTTGAACCGGGGACCTCAGCATTCCAGGTCGATGCTTTTGTCCACTGCGCCTCCACAGGTCAGGCACCTCCTTCCCTTTTATAAAGACACGCTAGCCCACTGTGCTGAGTGAATGTCACCTTTGGAGACAGCAGATGCTAAATACTAACCGAATATGGCTTCTAGTTTACAGCACTTTCCAAAAGACCTGGAGTTAGTCCTACAGATAATCAATACTCTCTTGGGTCTGCAAAACAGTTTCAAGGGATGGCATCTCTGCCTCCTAGTACAATCCTGTTTGCATGGATGGGCCCTGGAAGATTTTACGTGGTCACAGGTTGTTCAAAGGAAGCTTGGTGGACAGCAAAACCCTGGAAATGCCAACCCTTGTCCAGAGTGAGCATAAAGATTTTTTTCCCAGCTAATTGAAAAAAATGTACTAAAATATGAGTTAATGATTATAGTTATAAGCAGTGATTTAAATATACCAGACAGGATTTCTTGGCCTGCTCATTTTCCTTAGAATGTGTGGGTGCAGTGAAAGCAAGGACTCTGGGATTCTTACCAGTATGTTTGCATGCCTGTCTCTGATACGTCTTCTGGACTGTTCAAATTTGGATCCAGAAGTTAAATTTAGACTTGTCCACCATAGACAGGAACAGAGACGGGCGGGAATGCTAGACAATGGTTCGTCTGGGTGATACTGTTTGGAATCCTGGGCAAATTCTAGTTCTGGTGCTTTTTCTGTTCTCTGCATGCTTCCACATCATACTTACTCACAAATATAGATGTTGACATTACATTTGGGATGTTAGAAAAGGTATTTTACCCAGTAGAGAACACTGATGTCTCCAGCGATAGGAGCAGCATTGCCGTGGGAGGGAGTACCTGTGTAGCCTGGTGGTTAGGTAAGTGAAATCTGCAGTCCCATGGCCTGGGTTTGAATCCTGGCTCTGGTGCTCATCTTGGTGGCTCTGGGCAGGTTACTCAATCTCTAGGTATTCTGTGTGAAAAGGGGGGTAATAATATTTCCTATTCCATAGGATTATTACGAAAACACAAGGAACCGATATAGGTAAAGCTGCTAAGGCAGAGCCTCGCAGATAACAACTTAAGTACTATGAACTATTATTATTAAATCTGAAAAAATTGATAGGTTCCAGCGAATGCTGCGTATAAGCCTGACAATCAAATAGAGTCTAATAGAAGGGAGTTGGCTACTTCGCTTCTCGCCTCCTGTGGTACTATTGCTAACGGACATCGAGGGCGTCCAGAAGCAAGCTCAGCAGAGGGGAGGCAGGAGCCGGGGCCGGGGACGGTGTGCCCAGGCCACAGTGACTCCCCTTGAATGACTGAACTGGCTGTGCTTTCAAAGGAGGAGCAAGTTCATGTGACATAGCTAGATAATTCACAGGAGGCTCTACAGCTTGTAGACCCCGGCCGCATTCACTTTCTCATTTGCTCTCTGTCATTTCTTCAGAGGTAGGTAGAGCAGGTGTTATGGTCCCCACTTGACAGAGAAGGGCGCTGAGGCTCAGCTAAGGCAGTGGCTTGGCAGAGGTCCCCAACTAGGGCTTTGGCTTCCACACACCAGGTCCAGAGCCGTTGCCACACAGCCCCTCAACAGATCTGCAGACCCTGCATTCAAGTGTCGTAGAAGTCCAGGGGGCCACTGAGAACTGCTTCTCTTCTTTCTCCCTCCCGTGAGGGGTGAACAGCTCTTAGTGTAGCATCTGAACACTTCCCACCAGAGGGAAGGGCATCCCGTGTGGCTGATGCTCTGGACCTAGAATTATGGGCTTTGGGTGCACAGTGAAGGTAAGGCAGGGAGCTAGGAGGAAAAGAGAGGGGAAAGGAGGTGATCATGGTTTTATCCTCGGTCCGCTGGAGCCTCTTCTCAAAGTCACCTCCTAAGCTGGGGAGAGGAAGGATGTTGAGGGGCGCCTACTGTTTGAGTCCACGTGAATTACTCAGTGTATTGTGGAAATGAATAATTAATGGCACGCCGCTTCAGGACAAGATGGCAAAGATGCATGCCTCAGCTGAGCCCTCTGTACCCTCCCCAGCCGTGGCTCATTGACTCTGACCTTTCCCAAGGGGCTGCAGACGCCTCCTGCACCCAGTTGCCACCAGTCAGACTTGCTAAGTGAGAGGGAACCCACTGGCCACTCCTCTTTTAACGAGGTATCCCTTTATGGAATGAGGAGCGACATAGTGTTGAATGAACACATTTTCTTTTGGTGTTTAGATGATTCTGGAGTTCTCAGTGGTGTCAGCCATATTTCTATTAGCTATTTATTTAAACATCACCATACCTTTGACACTTAAACACTTTTTGTGAATCATTGAGCAGATTTCCTTTTTTATTTTTAGTTTTTTTGGATCATCGTTGATTTTTATTTTCTTTTTCATTTGTAGTTTCATTTTTATTAAATTTATTGGGGTGACATTGGTTGATAAGGTTAAATAGTTTCCAAATGTGCAGTTTTAGGCTACATTTTCATACTGCATTGTGTACCCACGACCCAAAGTCAAATCATCTTCCATCACCATATATTTGGCTCCCTTTACTAACTCCTCACCCCTCCTCCTGCCCTCTGATAACTACCATACCCTTGTCTGTGTCTGTGAGTTGTTGTTTGTTTGTTTTTCTTATTTACTCATTTGTTGCATTCAGTTTTATATCTCACACCTATAAGTGAAATCATATGGTTCTTAACTTTTTTCTGTCTGAATTATTTCACTTTTCAAATAAATAAAGGACACTGGAATACGATTCACCTGCATTCATAATAACCAACCATCTCTTTTCTCTTTGGAGGCAAATTGTGTCATTTGTTCCATCCACTGCAATATGGAAGGGAGACAGTGGTAGGGGTCGGAGCTTCCCCCTCTCCCAAGCACACGGGATTGTTACAAACTACTGGGATGAGCCCAGGCAGGCTCCTCCTGCCCCACCGCTCCCAGTCGACAGTGTCTGTGAGCGAGCTGCCGTCCTCGGAGCCCTGAGGAGAAAGCACATGGCTGCAGTTGGCCGTGTCTGCCCCAGCAGGCCACAAGTGTAATGTGACCAGCAGTGTCTAGCAGACGATTTTGCCCTGAGTGTGTTTAGACATGCGGGAGTTGTAGTGTGAGAACTTCAGACTGAAGGCATTATTCTGATCAGGACTCCACTTATTCCTGTCTCATTTAGCAAGTAGGACAGAGTAGGAAGCAGAGGGGTGGGGTTGGCATTACACTGGGGGGGGGGGACAGCGCCACATGAACAGTGGTCCGTCCTATTCTGGTGTCTTCATGCACTGAGAGTTGAGATCAGGGGGCCGTTTGGTGACATTGCCTCAGTGTGATCAACCAAGGAAGGGGTCACCATGTGAGCAAACCCTTTGGCCACATGCATACCGTAAATCTCACCAGGGATGGATGCTCATGATCATTGGGCACGAGTGCCCCAGGTCACGGCTTCCTGCCCACATCAGAGCTCTTTGTCCACACTGACCCGGCCTAACAAAGGGCACTCACAGTTTCTAACCAGAAACCAGGCAGTGCTGTAAGAAAATGTTTGCTGCGCATTGATTGTCAATTTTCCTGATGCTGATCGGAGAGCACTTGGAAAATACAAGAAGATTAAAAAGGAAAGAATTTACCCATAAATTATACTGTCTAAAAATGTACTCTTAAGATTTGGAGGTATTTCATTGAAGTCTTTTTCTATGCATTTGTGTATAAATTTAAAGAAATCTGTGTCATAATGAAAACACAATTTCAGTTTTTTACACTTATGAACGTTTTTTTATATCATTAGGTTCTTTAAAATACCATTTTTTGATCTGTAGTGATGCAGTGGATAAACTGTCAACCTGGAATGCTGAGGTCGCTGTTTTGAAACCCCGGGCTTGCCTAGTCAAGGCACATAGGAGAAGCAACTATGAGTTGATGCTTCTCACTTCTCCCAGCTCCCCCCCCCCCACCACCGTCTCTCTCTCTCTCTCCCCTCTAAAATAAAAATAAAATCTTTTTTAAAAATCTATTTTAAGTGGCTAGTAATCTACCTTCTAGGTGAACTATGATTTATTTAACTGCTTTGTTGTTGAACATTTTAATAGTTCCACATTTCTATGTGTGTGTTATAAGTAATAGCAGGTCTGTTTTTAGGGGAGAAAACGAGGGGAATAGGTTTCTGGTAAATCTTGATAGTACAGTCAGCACTGTTCATGGTACTACCTCTGTCATCCCAGATACGTGTGCACGGGCGTAGCTATTACCTCTCCGTGTAGGTAGTAGGCAGTGTCATGTTTTGACTCTTAAAAACAAGAGAATCTTCCGGCTCCCCAATAAGCCCTCTGGACACCAACCCATTGAAGGACTGACATTTCTGTCTCATAAGCTTGTAAACGTAATTGTAATGTAGGGCACTTGACTCACGTGGGAAAGCTCTAGCCGCTATGCTGCGTCCTGCTAAGTGCTGCCGAACTTGAGCAGAGGCCTTCGGTGACCTCCTGCCTCTGGTGCTCACGGCTGCTTCTCTTCTCTCCCCTGCAGTTACTGGGGCTTCCCGATGCAGAGGACGACGCCTTTGAAGAGTACAATGCCGACGTGGAGGAGGAGGAACCGGAGGCGGACCACCCCCAAATGGGGGTCAGTCAGCAGTAAACTTGCAAGGGCTTCCATCCGACAATGAGTGAGCCCCATGGTACCCAAGGTGGGGTCGCGTGTTCCTGGGGTAGCTCTTCGAAACAGGACGTCTGACTCCCAGCTTCCAGATTAAAATGAAATACCTTTTTAATGACCACAAAATATCTTGGGATGGGCTATGCTCAGAAGTGACCTGCATTTTACTCCCGTGTCAGTGGGTTTCTATGGAGTTGTCTCAGTAGCCTTGGCCATTTCGAATTTAGAGTCCGTGTAGTGGCTAGCCATTCTGTCGAGTTTCCTTTGGAGAGCTGACATTCACTGACTTGAATGTAGAGAACGCTGAATGTATTAAGGTGACTTGATGGAGGGGGAAGCATGGCAGAGAGGACATGCAGTCTGCACTTTTATGTACCTTGTAAGTGTCATAAGTGAAAGGTTTTGCTTATAAAGCATGAGTTTTAATACCTAGTCATTACACTGCACAAATGCAAGTACAGGGGCAGAAAGGATAATCGCTTAGTTTTGGATGAAGAGGGTAAGAGAGGCAAAGAACCTTCCAGGCTGCTGCCGTTGCTGAGTTACCTGGGTACGTGGGAACTGGCTCGTGGTTGTATAAGCATACTTGCATGGTCAGTTATTTTAAAACATGCTAATTCCAAAGCCATTTTTAAAGTCTTAACAGTGGAACATATAAGTGGGGTGACATCAGTTACCAGTTTACTTAAAAATGTTTATAAACCGTCCCACATAGGAACTGAAACATCTAGCTTCTCTCTATAATGAGATGGCAGCTTGTTAAATCGTGAAAACATTCGAAATCCAAGGGCCACTTCAACTTTGAAGCCATAGATAAATTTAAAGGGAAAATAAACCAGTATAACATTAAAAAATATATATATGATGGAATCCTTTCTTAATCTGTCTTCTTTTTTTTTTTTAAGTCAAGGAAAGGATCCCACTGTACAATTTATTAAACAATTGTAATCAAGTGCTCCGAGGAACCTAATTGCAGCGAATTTTTAAAGCGATGTGAAAGTGGGAATCTTTTATCACAGGCTAGCTTGGTGCAGAGGGGAAGTTTTAATGATCACAATACTTGGACAACAACTGTCATCGTTTAACCAACAAATATTTCTGGGGTAAATCCTTCGACATGCTAACATGGACTTATTGAAAGTATTCATTTTCTTGAGCCCTTCCGCATCTCTGGGTCTAACAACATGGGATGCCAAATGCTTCTTCTGAACACTTCACTAACCAGATCATTAGGGTGGGGAAGTTTTTAACATGCGTGCCTATTAGATTGTCAAAGTTTTGATTAAGAAAAAGAAAAAGCAGCAGCCACAGAGGCCACAAAGCTTCTGGGAGCCTTGTCTATCTGTTAGGTATGTCGGTGTGAACCTGATTATCTCAACATTTTCTGTTTAATCGGTGCTGTGGGAGCCCAGCTTCTCATGGTCGAACCGTGTACTGCAGTTTTAAGTCATTGGGTAAAATAATACGGTGGTTCCCATCTGCCTGTCAGTAGCCACATTGTTTTCTTGTCCTGGGGAAACATATTCGAGGTTAATTTTTAAGTAAAACAAACGTCCTTCCCGGGAGTCCATTTGTAACAGAGACCTTGACGTTTCATCCAGCGGATGAATGTGCTCTGGGCTTTGCTCCCTCACCTGTGTTCCGATTGGCTCCAGACCTGAGCCAATCAGGTGTTTGAGAAATTAGACTTTCTGTAGATAGGGCTTAGGTGTGGTTGATTTTATTTTAACCCAGTGGGCTGAAAGGATGACTTCTGCAGCTGAAATGAAGAAGCTGGACTAGCTTACTCCATTTGAAGGTAAACTGGAATTTTGTATGTAGTAGAGGCTTAAAATCTAAATTGGCGTATGTTTGAAAATGGAATGAACTTGGATGTACTTGGATGGAATATATATCAAAAAACTGTTTAGGTTTTAACCAAATGCATTTTGGCATTCTTATGTGAATGTTGTGTTTGTAAAAACTGAGCTGAGATAGAGTCGGCCATTCACTGGGCTGGGGTCGGGGATAACATCGCTATATTTTACTTCCTTTCTTGGCAAAACCCCAAAAGGCATTAGCAAATCAGATTGTTTTCCTCTAAATGTTCCTTCTCTCTGTGCACATCCCCGCCAGTGCTCGCTGAACACAGTTCCACACATTCAGGTCATGTGTGGCATTAGTCTGCACAGGGCAGAGTTTCATCTGCTCCGTTGGCAAGTCAAGCAGCCTGGGCTTTCTGTTGTGGAAATGGTTCTGTGGCTGGACACGTTCGGACATTCACAGACATAGCAACACACTTACCGGGAGGCGACGTGGCACAGTGGGAGGAATTAAAGAGAGGGACCAGGGTTCTAGGGCTAACTCTGCCAGTAACCGTGTGACCTTGGGCAAGTCACTTCACTAGCTTAAAACAAGGGATGCTTGCCCTTCCTGCTTTAACCACTATTCTTCCATAACTGCCTTATAATGTGTGTGGGTTTGCAGAGTAAAAATCCCAGAGGCTTTAAGGGAAATGAGCAGGAAATACACAGTGTGTCCGTGAAGTCATGACGGTGCACTTTTGACCTGTGACCGGTCAAAAGTGCACCGTCATGACTTCACGGACACACTGTATTTAGAATCTTCTGTCCTTAGGATCCTGGCCGCAGGGCTACATTAGAATGTGTTTCTGTTGGTCTGTAAGTGTTCAAGCCCCCCAGGGCCTGATCCTGAGGGGCTAATGAAACATCCTTCGGTCAGAGGCTGCAGGAGGTCTCACAAACAGTTTTGTCTGAGTTGTACGCACTCAGCCTGTGGAAGGCATTGCTTTATTGGTGCCCCAACAGACTGTGGCTTTGGAAGTGGAGTAAGTTACACTGAGAGGCGGAAATTGCATGAATACTAGCTGGGAGAGTGACTCCGTTTTTGAGGGAGTATACATGCGTGCGTGCGTGTGTGTGTGTGTGTGTGTGTGTTTGGTGAGTATGCAGGTGTGAATAAGGGAATCGTGGCTAGTTCATCGCTATGGGCCAGCTGTGACGTCATGCCTGCGTTAACTTATGGAACCGCGCGCCTGGGTTTGAGTGGATCACAGAGACATTTTTCTGATGACTACTGGTTACTTTTCTCTGTATGAGAATCACAGACTGTGGAACCGAAAAGTGAGTTTGGAGCTGAGGAGGGTGGTGAGACCCCGCACGGTGCCCGCCACGCTCCGGATTCAGTTACACTAAGGTGTCCGCTCCGGCCTCCCCGGGTCAGAGCAGCCTGTAGTCCTTTCTGTTCCTCAGTGACTAGAACACAAAACGTCTCTTCCTGAGGACTTCTCCTTGCATCCTGGTGCCAGAGTTAGGTTTCCAGTGTCAAGTGAAAACCTCTCTCCCCTCAGAGTTGCTGTCATGTTTCCCGTGTAAGCAGAAACTGTTCTCTAGCACAACTCTGCCTCTAACTACTGTTTCCGTTTCGTATGAGCACAGAGCGTGTGGACCTCGGGGAGCTGTGGTCCCAGAGCCTCAGCGGGCTCTGCCCTGCCTATGAAAATGATCAACTTGAGAAGCCGTGGCGTGACCCAGTCTGATTGGCCATGATTTGGGAGGCACATAGGAGTAGGCAGGACTTAAATCTGGGGCAGGAGGGAGGTGAGTAAGGGAGGATGAATGGGAGAATTAGGGTCTGATTGTTTAGAAAAAATAAAATAAAAAGCCAGGAGGCATTTATCATATCAGGCCCCAAGAAATTCTTTTCCTGGCTGTGCCATAAGGGGCCTGCTTAGCTCAGAGGGACTGCCTGCATGTTGAGAGATGAGGCTGTGCTGGCGACCTCGGAAATGCCTTCTCTCCCCACCCCCACCCCCACCCCCACCCCCAGCGCCAGCCAAGGAGACGGCGGGTGTCCTGAAAATCTGGTGGGAGTTCTTGTCCTGGATAAGCCAGCCGTCAGCCAGAGAAGCCCATCTTTCCAAAGTGCTAACTGATCTAAAAGAGGCTCCTGTCACATGCCAGGTTGAACGTAAACCGAACTTGACCTCGCTGTCAGCTGCAGAGGAGACTGTGGGTCAGGAATGCCAGAGAGCAAAGCCTACCAGGTCCCCTGAGCTGCGGGATAATAGAAAGAGCACAATTAAAACTCGAGTGGGTCGCATGTCCCTCTTCCCAACAGGGAGTGTGTACTTGAGACGTCTTTGCCAACGGCTTAGTCTTCAGATTACCAGAGAAGCCTATAGTTTTGTTGAATCAAAAACTAATCCTCTTTTGTAAAGATTTAATTGGTTATCTTGGTTTTGTGGTACCAGGTATGGCATGAAAGGCTGAAGTCTTTTAGATTTCTACACAATAATTCTAAAACTTGCCGGGATGCCAGTAGCCTCTGGTGTCCATAGCAACGCGGTGTCCATGGTAAAATACCTACAGCTCACATCCATTGGACAAACTGTTAATAGTATGCTGCCTTTGAGATTTTTTTTAAAAAATTTTGATTGCAAAAATAGAGGCCCGATGAACATTTCCCGTTAGAAAGCCCACTAAAAGCCTAGTAGAGGCTGGGGAGGCATCAGCAGGTAAAAGCGGGCGCCAGACCCCATGAAAACAAACATTTAATTTACTGAGAACTGTGTATTCCAGTCATTCGGTACCGCAGAGAAAGCTGACAGCCTGTTCTTTGTAAAACAGCCTTCCGCTGGTTCTCCTTTTGTTTCATTTGTTTCCTTAAGATTTATTTAAGTACCTTCTGGTAGCTAGGCGGATAAAGGTGGGGAGCAGTACTCCGTCCACACGCCAGCTTCTTAGGGGAGAAAGGAAATCGTCCACCCTACAACAAAGCTGAAATGATCTGTGAACCAACCAGTCTTAATTTGTATATGAAAGCCGTTCAGCCGTCTAATGAGAAGCAAAAGCAAGGAACTGTTTTTGGGTGTTTCTTAGGCAAAAAAAAAAAAGCAAAATACAACAACAACAACAAAAAACATTTCCTACAGGGTGTGTATGCTTTCTTTGCCTTTTTTATTTCCTTTCAAAGAAATCTCTTGTAAATGACACAACTGTGAAATGGGTTGCCCAGAATTGTCTCCCTTTGTTAGATGCTTCCAGCAGTGTGACTCCTGCATCGAACCCGTTCCCATCTGCTCCTTTCTCCCGGGAGAGGGGCTCTCATCCAACGATGTAATTACCATACGCTTGCTATTAAAGAGCCTTCCAAACACTGGTGAAGGTTGCCTCTTCTCTTTCTTACTCCCCGCGCCTGTGACTGGTCCTGGGTGACAGACACCTCGTGTGATAAAATTGAGGAGCGAAGAAGAAGGACCATTGGCTGGCTCTGTGCTTGCTGTTATTGGGGCTGTGGCGGGGTGGGGGGAGCGAGGGAGATGGGAGAGGGGGGGAGGTGGTTGTATGAACCACTGCTGTGATTCAAATGTTAATAATTGATGTGTTTTGAGACATGAATCTATCTATTCTGATGCTGTCCCTGTTACTCAGTAATTTTCCACTCTTTTTTTCAACTAATTCTTTAGGTTTATATAGGAGGACCCTATTTATTTTTCCTTCCATCCTAATTAGAAATCCTTGTGGCACCACCTAGAAATCTATGTGCCTTTTTTTTTAATATATTCATTTTAGAGAGGAGACACAGAGAGAGAGAGAGAGAGAGAGAAACAAAGAGAGAAAGGGGGGAGGAGCTAGAAGCATCAACTTCCATATGTGCCTTGACCAGACCAGTGCAGGGTTTTGAACTGGCGACCTCAGTGTTCCCAGGTCGACGCTTTATCCACAGCGCCACCACAGGTCAGGCTATGTGCCTTTTATGATGAGATTGACACCATCTCCTCACTACTTTCCTCCTGGTTACTGTTATTTGTTACACAGCGGCATTTAAAGAATAAATCTGGAGGTTGGTGAGTCCCATTATTTGATTAAGAATGTTTCTTTCCTCAAATGAATAGGTCTCTATAGATTGTTAAATTAAATTAGGGATTGTCTTCATAGGCACAGCATTGAGGCTCGTGTGAGAATTTCAGATAACTTAATTTGTGGTCCTTCATCTTCAGCATGGCTGCTGTCAGAGTCTGTATTCGAGTGGCGGGCCGTGTGCAGGGGTTCCAGACCTCACTCAGTCTTGTTCCGACCTCAGCGGGCTGGTGGCATGGTGTTCCCCAGACAGAGCCTTTCTGAGGGGGTTAATTCCCTTGTCACTGTTGTGTGATCACTCACAGGGATCCTTTTTAAAGTACCGATTGGCTTCTTCTGCAGGGACTGAGTTTTAGATCCACATTTCCCCTTTGCAGTGACTCTCTTTTTATTATTTATTTTTAAAATTTTACCTTTTTAAGACTTAATTTATTCATTTTAGAGAGAGGAAGAAAGAGGGAGGAGCAAGAAACATCAACCCCCATATGTGCCTTGACCAGGCAAGCCCAGGGTTTTGAACCTGTGACCTTGGTGTTCCAGGTCAACACCTTATCCGCTGTGCCACCACAGGTCAGGCTGCAGAGACTCTGAAATCGGTTGGCTGAGGGAACAGTGTGACAGTATGCAGGCATGTCACCTTTCCCTACCCCCCACCCTGGTCTTTGTTTTGTCATCTGTAAAAGTAAGACTGGACTCATTTCCAAGTCCCCTCCAGGCACTAGCATTATGGGCATATACGTTGTCTTGGCTGGTGAGGCCGGGAGGGTGGGAAGCAAGGTTTATAAGGAGGAAAATACTGTTGTGAAAGTAGGGCTGGGTGACGCGAGTCGGCAAAACGGAGTGTCTGATATTGAACCCACCTTCCCTAGGATCTTGTTTAGAAATCACGTCCCCCACCAAGAAAGCGAGTATATATCAACGCAAAGAGTGACACCTCTGAATTGTTTCTCCCAACTTCCCACATTTTCCTTCTCTTTGTCATCAGCACTATGGAAGGAAAAGCTGCAACAGAAGAGGAAGATTTGGGGTGTACGTTTAGGGATAGAATGAACAGTCATGTTTCCTTTGGGGGGGGTGAGTCTCGTTTCCATGGTAAGGTCAGGCCAGGTGGGGACACCTCGTCCCTGGTATCCCTCGTGGACACGAGTGGGCCAAAGTAAGCAAAGCCAAGCCCACTCACTGCGCAGTGCGCGGCCCCGCCGCGGGGCTGGAGCAGGACTTGCAGTGAGTGTGCGGGGGTGGGGTGGGGGGGGGGCGCAGACAGCTCTGCCCGCCGCCTCGCCGCCCTGGGCTGAGCCACACACCCCCTGCAACCTTTGCAAACTCAAGAAGTTCGTCCTGAAATAGCTGGCCCTCTAACTTTCCCTCTCAGTTCCGCCTTAGGCAGATGACGTTGAAATACTTTATTTCTGGCTTTGTTGGAGCCAAAAACAATGACATTTCTAAAAAGTCCGGGCAAGCTGTCATTCGGCAGCCAAAAAATAAGGCAGGCACTTCCTGTCGGGTCACGTGCACAGCAGCAGAGTTAATGATTCCTTATTTTCTAAGAAACTGGCAACAGCACGGGTTTAGAAACCGGTTCTAAAATTAAGTTGGTCCTTGGGGATGCTTTTTAATTGGAAGCCTCTAGAGGTCAGCACCGCATAAAGAACGGGGAGTCGGGGCCCAGTTCCTGGGAGCGCAGAGCACGGGCTGACCTCCAGAGTGGCAACGGAGTGAACAGCCCAGGGGACATAGCAGAAGGTGCAGACACCCTAACATTTGACCTCCTCACCCACTTTTCCCTCCAGTTCCCACCCCTCCCTCTGCACACTCTCAGCTTAATAAACTCGACTGTTGACTGTTCGTCAAGGCGTGGCGTTTAGCTCACGTGAGGGGCTGGGCGAAGCCAGAGAGGAGGTGGACAGCACATTGCATCTGCTGCGAGGGCTGGGGCGCCTGGGCCTTGCTGCTAACCCTGCAACCTCCAGCCCCTCTCCGGGGTGCTGTGGGCAGTGCCGTGACACAGGTTTCACTTGGAACCGAAATCAGTCTCCCTGAGGCCTACACAGATCAGCTGTGGGGAAGAAGGACTTAAGCATCTACAGGAGATCTGGCCAGAATTGACAGCTGGGGGCCCCTAAAAACTGGTCAGCATTTCTAGGGGCATCAGGGCACATGCTTCACCACCTGGAGACCAAAGCCAAACCCAGAGGCAGCCTCGGGAGCCCCCAACTGTTCCCAGAGTTGCGCTGGGGTTTCCTCTTAGCCCAACAAGAAACCGAAGAACTAGGCCAACAGGTCTGTTGAAATAACTTAGTGACTGGTGACATGGGAGCCTTGGGCAGGACAAGGCTGCAGGAAGACCAGCCTGCTCTTTCTGTGCCCTTTGTCCTTGGCCCTGCCCCCCTGGACAGCCCTTTCCAGGACCATTACAGACTCTTCTATAATGGAGGAGACTATTGCAGACCCCTCATAAGGAGGGGGCTTTCCCCACGCTTACCCTGAAATAACCAGGAGCAAAAGTTCCCTATGGTCCGGCCCTAGAGCAAGGAAAAAGCTCTCCACGTCTGCTCGCACCTGCTATGGTCACCGTCATGCGCCCATAGTTGCCGTTCCTGTAGCTCCTTGAACCATCCAAACAGACTTCTAGCCTGCCTTCTAGAACCTTCCTTTCCCACCTCTGCACCAAGGCAGCCGCGCATACTCGCAGGACCCTGCCACTACTACGTAATTCTCATGCCTGTCTTAGAACAGTGCCCATTGGAGGGAGTGCAGGGCAATTGGAGGACACGCCTCCAAGGCACATTTACTTTGCTGGGCAGCCCTTCTGTTTGGATGACCTCTACCAGTTACCTGCACAGGTGCAGGGGAGGAAAGGCCAGCCATGTTCACATCCATATCTCTGACGCCCCTAGGAATGCTGACCATTCCCATAGGGAATGTTAACGCCCCAGACCTGCTTTCCTTGGTTCTCAGATCCTAGTGTCCTCACTAGGACCCCTTGATCGGGACCCCCTGGCCCTGGCAGGTGAGTGTGAGCTTGCTGGTGAGGCCTGGCCCTGGCAGGTGAGTGTGAGCTTGCTGGTGAGGCCTGGCCCTGGCAGGTGAGTGTGAGCTTGCTGGTGAGCACCTACAGGATGAAGGCGTGTGCCAAACCCTGCGGAGGGAGATTCCTGGTTTCCAGATGCCACGTGGAGCAGAGACAATGGGTCAAAGACAGCCTCTGAACATATCACCTCTCCCAGCAGCATGAAGCTGTACGGGTTCGGGAAGAGGAGGGGACAGTGCCACGTAGGGACGAAGAAAAGTTGGATTTCAAGATCTGATGCTTTCTATATGGCCTTGGTCTTTACACTTGTAGTCTGACCCACTCAGAAGAGGGAAGGGCCGCTGGGAGCCTCAGGCCACAGGGGGCTACAAAAATACAAACTGTTGTGAAGAATCACTTTTAAATAGGGTCTGGAAAGGGTCTGTTTCAGGGCTCCTGACTCCAGGGCTCCCTGCTGTCAGAACGTGGTAACCGAAAAGGATGCGAGCTCCCCACATCTTGCTCTGCTGTGGGACGGGAGGCGAATGCACCCTAGTGAGGGCTGCTCCAGCCCCCTTTCCTCCCACACCCCCACCCCCGTTCTCTCCCACCTTGCTGGACGCTGAGCACCTTATAATTCAAAGTTCATCTAAATTTTATATGGGGTTATAATTACGTCCCGTACTAGACGGCACGACTGTTTCAGAAACATGGGCCTCATGTTTGCAAGGGGCCTTAGTTTTCATACTGTATTCAGAGAAAAATCCTCGTGTGGAAAATAAACTATTCCTAACCCATGTCATTAACAGACTGGTTTAAATGGTGTAGTTAAAACCAGTGATCAGGCTGAGGAAGAAATGTTACCTGCTGATAGAGCTAACCTCTCCTGATGTCCTTTGATGTCCCCTTCCTTCAAAGACTGTTTCTGACCCTGGCCAGCTCCCAAAGGACTCCTGGAACTGGTCACAGAGAGGGCTAGATGAGAGAACACGTTAGTGATTTGGTGTAAAACGAGCCATGCTGGAAACAAACCAGTGCCCTTCTCCTGTTGGGTGGGAGGCATCTTCTCCGCACACATCTTGCGAGCTTTTGAAAAAGATCTGCCATGCAGAATCAAGCCAAAAGTGTCATCTCGCTCAAAGCGAATGAACTCGTCCAGCCCATCCACACAGTCTGGTCCCTTCAGGACTCTGGCCAACCCTTTGCCTAACGCAGGAGAGCATACTCCCCGGGAGCGCTTCAAATCTTGCTCCTACCCTGCAGTCTTTGGCACCAGAAATGCGCAAACAAGATTTGCCACGTGTTCTTGAAAATCCCATTTGGATGCCGGTGTCCGCGAGTCTTGGTAGGGTTTGACAAGAGAAAACAAACGCTGAGTCAGGATGCTGCTAGCGGCTCAGAGTTCATCTCCCTCGGGACGGCTCTGCCTGCTGCAGAGGGAGCGTGTTGCAGATGTGGCGTTAGGCGGAGCAGCTGCTGGGAAGTACAGTGACCTTGGGTCTGTTAGTCTGTTGTCAAGACAATGGCACTTTTGTGAATCCTTCAGAAATAGAACGGTTCATCTCAGCGCAGCAGCGTGCTAGGCTTTGGAGCAGTGATGTCACAAGGAGGCAGAAACGAGGGAATTCATCCTCTTGGGCAGGGTGACTAATTCCATTTCCCACCCTCTGAACAGTGACTGATGTCATCCATCTGCCCCAAACCAGCCTGGGGTAGCAGATAACTAACTGCAGACACAGATTCACATTTCTCCGGCTCTGACACTTACTTACCTTGGGGATTTCCACCCTCCTCAGATTCCTCCCGTTTTACAAGCTCACCTTCGGTGATACTCGGTGTTCTCCCTTCTGGCTTAACCCACAGCGTCTCGGCTAACACGGCAGACCTCCAAATGGGGATCAGGGCTGTCAGAGCCCACGGACCCCCCCCAGTTGTTCACCAGAGATGCCACGCTGCTGCCACCACCTGCCAGTGCTGGCCCTGCGGCTGTCAGTAGGAGGCTGGGAGGCCCTGGGTACATGGGCCAGGGTGCTGTCACCAATGACGGCGCTGCCCTGGTGACAGCTCTTTCAGTTTTTACTCATCTTTTATTCGAGCCACCCACCAAAGAGGCATGTGTGCCCAAAGTTGGACATTGCTCTTTGAGTGAATTTTACCAGGGAATGGGAGCAGGAGTGGGTGGATTGCATAGTCTCTGTGCCCCCAACCCATGACCCCCGAACAACCTTCAGCAACTGTCATCAGTAGATAGGAAAGTCATCACAAAGATGTAGCCCTAAATGCATCCAGAAACATATACTGCGTCCCCTCATGGCTTCTGCACAATTTCCAACCTATGGTAAAGGCTGGCCCAGACATGAGACACCCACTTTCTGGCTGGTACTGCTCTCCAAGGCCACCTGCCTATGCACCATCTCTGGGGAGACCCAGAAATGGCCCCATTCCAGTAGGATGGCCTGGCAGCAGGAAAATGCCCTTGCACCTGCCAGGCAGTGCTGAGAGACTGGGTGCATGCTTTATGTTAATGAGCTCGACCGCTCTGACAGAATACCATACCCTGGGCGGCTTAGTAACAACAGAAGCTTATTTCTCCCAGTTCTGGAGGCTGTGTGTCCAAGATCAAGGCACCAGCAGACTCGGTGCAGAATGAGGGTCTGCTTCTTGGTTCATGTGTCCACATGGTGAAGGGGTGAGGAAGCTATCTGGGGTCTCCTTTATAAGGGCACTAATCCCATCCATGAGGGCTCCATCCTCATGGCCTGATCACCTTCCAAAGGCTACACCTCCAGATGCCTTCACATTACACATTAGGTTTCCACGTACGGACTTTGGGGGGGCACAAACATTCAGTCTATAGTATAAAGTCACCTCGGCTTCTGCATGTAGACCTTTATATACACCCAGCCCCCTGTCACCTATTCTCAAAGTCACAGGAACCCTGGAACTCTAAGGCTTCTTTCCAACTCTCTTTAGAAGAATCATCCACAAATACTCACCATCCCCCATTATTTCTTGGCCCCAAAATTTTATGTTTGCGAAGAGGTAGGGGGAGGGTTCCCAAAGGCCTCACAGGGCCAGTCCACTGGTGCTGGATCACTGACTCCTTGGAGCTGTTGGCACAAATGGCCTTTGAGAGTCATTGTCCTCAGAATCCTATTGTTTCTCGCTTCCATCTGACTTTCTTTCCCGGTTGCTTACCTCCATTTGTGCCCGTCTCCTCCTCCTGGGCTCTCACCTCCCTCCTTTTCACTGCCCTGACAGTCTTTCCCTTTACAGACCTGCTCTTCTCCCTCTGGACTATTCCAACAGGCTTCGGTTTCCAGGTAAGGTCACCCGCCCATAGACGTGAGCCTTCTGCTTGAGACCCCGTAGGCGACTGAGCACTGTTTTCCTGCTCTTTCCAAGGACGGGAACAGGGATTTTGATTAGGGAGCTGCATTGGAGCTCTGACATCTTTCAAAGCCAGGCTACTGGATGGCAGAACTGGGCTCTGACTGGGCCCAGTTTCTACCTGTAGCAGCTTTTTCCAGCAGGGTCTGTGCTGAGCTCAGGGAACCTTAAGTCGTGGTAACCTGGTCACAAGGAACAACGCATTGCTGTCCAAGAGGGGGAGTGAGTGTGGAGAGATGAAAGAATCAGGTTCATGTACTTGCCAGTCAACAACATCAACCCACTAAGCTGCCTGGCCTCCCTGTGCGCTGTGCGCTAACCATGGTGTCTGCAAAAGGGCCAGCGCCTGGGGCCGGTCTGGGACGGCCCCAGGCTATCGGACTTGAACACCTGCCTCCCAGCATCAGCTGATCTCCTGAGATTACCTTTGCCACATGGCCACAGTTGGTCCTGTGCAGAATGTAAAACATGGCGCTGTTGCTGTTCGGTCTGCGAGCCGGGGGAGTCCTCCTATTGATAGGGAAGGCATTCCTCGGGTGCTCAGGCCTGCTGAGGGGTAGGCTGAGTCCCAGTAGACAGCGAAGGGCAGGGCTGCACACCTCTCCCAAAGAAAGGGGTTGTTCTGCCACAAACAATGCCAGGTGGTCCTGGCGTGATGTCAGATGAGTTGACCCCAGCTGCTTGTGCATCTCCTTTCTTTATGGCTGAGCTCTGCCCGATCCAGGGAGCAGTCTCGGGTTGGGATTGTGGAGAATGAATTGCACCGAAGGCCAAGGGCCGTCTAGCTCCCATTGGCTCAAGTACAGGACTGGCCACGAGCCGTGGGTTGCTCTTTAGTCCTGGCTGCGTGTGTCGTTAGGAGCATCTTAATTGCTCAGTGCTGTGGAGCAAGCAGCCAGGGCCAGCGGAGGGCAGTAGTCGCGGTGGCTGGATAGGTACCCTTCTCACCTTCCCTGGGGACTTCCCGCAGGCCCAGCTGCTCCCCTGCATGGGCAGCTGAGCACACAGCTGGGGGGCTCCGGGAAGCAGGAAGGGCCACACCTGTGCAGGTGAGGAGTGTGCATTTCCTTATGCAGCCTTTAGGTTCCTACTTATTGTTACCCTGAGCATACCCGAGATGGGAGAATGACTGAGCTGGTAGCTGAGAGTGTGCTTTTCCAAAAAAACAGTGCCAACCTCAAGTGCCAGCTCAGCCACTGACTACTTGTGAGACTTCAAGCCAACTAACGGCACCTCCCCAGTCCTCAGACTTTCCATTCGTGCTTTGGGATAAATAACCCAGTAGGAAAGCGCACCACGGATAGAGAGAGCCAGTCCACTGAAGAACAACTCTAAATGGCCAGTAAACATATGGCCACATGCTCCAGCTCTGTAGTCACCAGGAAACTGCAAATTAAGACAGGACCTCACTGGGACCAAATTTTTATAAGCTGGAGAATGTTCGGCCTCGGCACAGAGGCGCTGTCACGCCGCTGGTGGGAATATAAAGCGGACCAGCCACATTAAAGGATCTTTTGATGTGCAAACCCTTGGGCTTCACAACCCCACTTCTGGGAGGCTATCCTGAAGAAATAACTGTGCATATGCTTGTTCATTGTATTCCAACTGTTCCTCAATAGCAGATCGGTTGTGGGCAGGTGATTGCAGATAGCCCTATAGCTCCTGATACAGAAACAATTCTAACAGGTGTGGTTACCTAAAAAGAGCAAGTCAGGGAACAGTTCACATAAGGCAATAGCGTTTATGTTGGAATAAATGTATACTTTCATTCTGGGGGGAGTAGATACGTGGTCCAGGTCCAAGAGGGTGTATGTTTAACTGTTCACAGTAGTTACCTCTAGGAAGAGGGGTGAAGACAACAGGAGGAAGGAAGGAAGACATCCACTTTTACTCTGTGCTCTTTGATCTAGAGTTCTGCATCTTTCCCCACCCATACTGTGGTTTATTCTTGTCTTCTCTCACCTCAGTTCCCTGCCGAGCTATCAGAGCAACACTGAAGCGGGCGGTTTGGAGCAGAGTTTGGAAGAACTATGAGGACTTCAGAACTGGACAGATTAAACTTCAGCTGCCCATTAGATGTCCAAGTGGAGATGCCAAGCAGGCAGTTGGGTGGAGGAGTCTGAATGAGGCTTGGGCATCACATCTGAAGAGGCGTCTCCTAGGATTTATGGGCAGTGTGAAGAGGAGTGCCAGTAGTAACATATGACGAGGGCCTCGGAGCCAAGTGCGGTGAGCAGCCACGCCCTGGGTTCCAGTGTCCTGGACACGAATCGATGTCTGTGTGTCTGACCCAGTGCAGTGTCTTAATCAGCCCTTCCCACCCACTGGCTTCACGGGCACCTTATCAAAGGTTCTCTCCATCTCATTCCTGGCACTGCTCTCTGCTTGGCCTTTGAATTGACAGCTCCTTCTGGCTGAACCCTTGTGATGGTCCCTGGGGTTGTCAGCTTGCTCTTCTCTTGACATTGTGTTTTCAGGTCCTCATTACTCCAAGCTTCAGGGCTGCAGGGAGGACCCCCCCCCCGAGTAACCCCACCCCGCTCACCCCCATTCTGCAAACTCCAGCCCCGGTGGAGCCCAGGCTCCTTATCCACCTGGCAAATTTAATTATACATTTGCTCACTTTTCTGCAGTTTCTAATTGAATTCCCAGAAGGCGGACAACAGGGTGGGGCAAAAGTAGGTTTATAGTTACAATTGTGCAAAACACAGTTTATTTTTGTATATTTGCATTTATTAATTATTGTATTACTTTCCTACAAACAATGGTCACCCTACTTTTGTCCCACCCTTATATTTTATTATTATTGCTGCCGTCTTGACAGATGAGAAAATGGAGGTTTAAACAGAGGAAATAACCTGCCCAAATTCACCCAGGTGGGAAGTGTCTCAGTGTTCCATTGCTACGTGCCAAATTGCCACAAATTTTGCCAACTAATGTGATGCAAATCTATTATCACACAGTGTCTGTGCACCAGGAGCCTGGGCACATGGTAGCTGGGTGTTCTGTTTCAGAGTCCCATGGACGACAATCAGGGTACCAGCCAGGACTGGGGTTTCATCTGAAAGTTCAATTGGGCAAGGATCTACTTCCAAGGTACTCAGCAGTGGTTGACAAAATTCAGTTCTTCTTGAGCTATTGGACTGAGGACTTCAATTCCTTGCTGGGCTGTCAGCTAGAGACCAACAGTTCCTTGCCATGTGGTCCTGTGCAGTATGGCTGCTCACTCCATCACTGTGTGTGAGCTGAGAAGGCGGAACCTACAATCTCAGGTAACCTAATCTCCGAAGCAACATCCCATCATGTCTGCTGTGCTCTGTTGGAAAGAGGGAAGTTGCTAGACCACCCACACTCAAGGGGAGGAGCCACACAGGGCACAAAGGGACAGGGGATCATTGGGGGCCATCTTATAGTCAACCTGCCACAGGAAGTAACACTGGGGTTTTATTCTTTTTATGTTATTTTTTTCTTTTTTACAGGGACAGAGAGAGAGTCAGAGAGAGGGATAGATAGGGACAGACAGACAGGAACGGAGAGAGGTGAGAAGCATCAATCATTAGTTTTTCATTGCCATTGTGACACCTTAGTTGTTCATTGATTGCTTTCTCACATGTGCCTTGACAGTGGGCCTTCAGCAGACTGAGCAACCCCTTGCTGGAGCCAGCGACCTTAGGTCCAAGCTGGCGAGCTTTTGCTCAAGCCAGATGGGCCCACGCTCAAGCTGGCGAGCTCGGGGTCTCGAACCTGGGTCTTCCACATCCCAGTCTGACGCTCTATCCACTGCGCCACCGCCTGGTCAGGCAACACTTGGGGTTTTAACTCTGACCTTGGGGCTTCTTCCTTCTATGCACGCCCGGATCCGACATGGTTATGCCCTGCTGTAGCTTGAGCTAAAGGGTGGCAATAACATTCCTTTCCTCACATGACTCCACCAACTAAAATATCTTTTAGCCAGGGATATTGAGTAACCCAATTTTAACAAGTAGAACATGGGACTTTCAAATGAACATGCTTTTCCAAAACAGTGTTTATTTAAAGCTAAGTAGCTGAGGTGACGGTGGGAGAGAAAATGGTGCCCTGTTATAAAGACAGCAGATGACAGTAACTGTCATCCCACTTTAGCCAGTCCTGTATCCGTGGGCCAGTGGGAAATTGTCTCTGCATGCCCAGCGCAGCACGCAGAGATGAACGCCGCCACCCCGGGCAAGGAGGTGGCTCTGAGGAGCAGGAGAAATCCAAGCCACCAATGTCACACCAGCCTTCTCTCTGAACTACCTTCTTTTCAGCCTCCTTTCATACCACACCGGTGGACGACCACCACCACCCCCTAAAAGGTGCTGACAGGGACAGTCCCTGGCTCTGCGACTTCTCGGCCCCCAATGGCAGTCTCGGCGTCCCTCTGCTTCTGCCCGTTTCTCAGGCTGCGACTGTGTGGAGCTCCCTCGCTACTGCCCCCACTCCTCAGAATGATCGCTTCAGTTCCCACGACCCCCACTGGTCCCATCGTCTGGACCTTCTGTCTTTAGCTTAACCCAGACGGGCGTATGTACTGAAACGCTATTTACTAAGAACTCACTGTAGGCCAGATATTCTTCCAAGCATGGAAAAAGAGATATTCCTTGGACGCACCTATCTATGTACACAGACGCCTATGACACAGGGCAGTGATGGGCAATCTTTTGAGCTTGGTGTGTTAGATTTTGCCAAAAGACCGAGCATAACTCGGGTGGTGTCACCTCGAGAAAAACGGCCTAACCAGAAGTTCTAGAACTAGACGCTCTGTGCCGGAGTTCTGTTGTTTTGGCCTACAGACCTCTGGCACAGAGCGTCTACACTACAGCAAATGTTTTATCCTCGGCTACTGCACCTGGCCATGCCCGAGCCGAGGATGAAACGTCCTTCTCAGCATGCGGCCCCATACTTCTCTGGTATGCGGCTGCATGCGCCTGTGTGTCATTGAAAATGGATAAGCCAGTGGTTCTTAACCTTTTTTGAGGTACCGAACCCACCAGTTTCATATGCGCATTCACCGAACCCTTCTTTAGTGATAAATAAAATATGATTTTTTTTCCAAATTCAAGACATAGATATATGTTTTTCTACTGGTGCACAAAATGAGCCGTGCATGAGCATCACCTTGCTCAAAGAACAAAACCAACAAAGTGCATGAACTCACAACAAATTACGGTATTACTTTATTCTGGCCTCCACGGCAGAGGCTTCTCTGAACTCCTGAGACCGACTCATCGAACCCCTAGGGTTCGATAGAACCCAGGTTAAGAACCACTGGGCTACGCGTATCAGTGCTGACACACGTGTCATAGGTTCGCCATCACGGACATAGAGGCTCAGAGCACAGCTTTGAAGTCAGATAGAGCCTTCCACTTAGTAACAGTGAACTCTGCTTTGGCAAGTTGCTTAACCTTTCCGAGCCCTGGTTTCCTCTTCTGTAACGTGGAGATCATTATTCCTTCCGGGTAGGGCTGTCGTGAGAATCAAGTGAAATAATTTGTGTGGAACGCCTAGTTCCGTGTCTGGCACCGAATAAATACTTAACATTATTTCCATGTGATCAGCACGGGGCGGACCATTAACAGCGATTCCCCATCCTCCCCGAGCTGGAGCCCCCAAGATGGCTGGTGCCACATGGGTCTTGTACACATCTGTGTCCTCCACACCTGGCACAGGCCTGGCCCTTGGGGAGCGCTCAGTACCGGTTGTGGAACAGGTTAACAAGTGAATAATGGCTGCTGCAGTCAACGACAAGATATTTGTCTTACGCAGTTTTGCAAGGAGCCCAGAGAGCTCTCAATATCATCTAACTCTGTTTCAAAGTCCACCGTTCCACCGTAGATGATTGAGTAACAGGTTTGGCCGTTTAGTTAGGCATGTCATCAAGGCCTAAAGGGTTCATCTTGCCTAACACTATACAATAACTCTGGCGTGATTCTAAGGTGGAGATTGAGATTCTTGAACTCTCAGGTCACTACTACATATCCAGTATGTTGAGATCATCTTCCCAGCCTGACTGATGGAGCAAACGGAACAGCCCCTCTGAACGGGGACTTTCTAATTCCTTGTGACCATGACTCATTATGGAAAAAACCAATCAGTTGTCCCCGGCCTTGGTGCTGAGCAAATAGTGGAAGAGAAGCCAGCTGCTTACCATTTGTTAGACTAAGAGTACAATCTGAACGCCCCTGCAGAGGGACTCCAGCCCCCGTGGGCGATTTTCCTGCGCAGCGTGGGTCCCTGCTCAAGTGTGACCAGCAGCTATTCTTGGAGAATGATAACAAGTCTCAGTATGGGGTGACCTGGCTTCTAGTCCCAGACGCGTTTCCTTACACTCTCTGCACTTTCATTTTCTCTTCGGGAAAGGAGGGACTATAACACCTTGCCAGGCTTTAATGAGACAGTGTGTGATGAAAGGTTCCCAGCCCAGTCCCCAAAGGATGCTTGTGGAGTTTGGATCTGAATGTCATCCCATGTGGTGACAGTCCCAGGAAAATCTTCTAGTGCCCCATTTTCCCCCCATAGTCTGGCTCAATTCCCATTGGCACGTTTGGGCGAGGCAGTGACTTTCAGGGTTCATCTCAGCAGAACTCTTTTGTCAAGCAAACGTAACGTGGGGTGGAGCCAAAGTACATGAAACTAATCAAGTGGAGCTCACGTGTCAGAACAGAGCTAGGTCTTGTCACTGAGCTGCCCGTCTACATTTCGCAGTGGTCTCCTGTGTATCTCCATGAGCCCAAAGCTTCCCAGAACTTGGTTTGGAAAACAACCGAACAAAAAACCAAAACAGCCACTGAACTACTGTTTATGCTAAATGGTCCCTGTCACAGTAATAATAATATCAATATATTATCATAATATAAATGCTAGCTATTATTATTATTTCTGGCATTTACTGCAGTGGTTCTCACACTTTATCTTGCTTTAGAGTCACCTTGAAATCTTATTAAAACAAAGATTGTTGGATGACCCTGGACAGTTGGCTCGGTGGTAGAGCATCAGTCCAGCATGTAGGTGTCCTGGCTTCAAATCCTGGTCAGGGTGCACAGGAAAAATGTCCATTTGCTTTTCTACCCCTCTCCCTCCCCCTTTCTCTCTCTCTCTCTCTCTCTCTCTTCTGCTCCCACAACCATGGCTCGATTGGTTCGAGTGCATCAGCCCCAGAAGCTGAGGATGGCTCTGTGTAGCCTCTGCCTCAGGTGCTAAAAATAGTTCAGTTGCAAGCATAGCCCCAGATGGGCAGAACATTGGCCCCAGACAGCGGTTGTCAGGTGGTTCCTGGTTGGGGCATATGCGGGAGTCTGTCTCTCTGTTTCCCCTCCTTTCACTTGGAAAAGAAAATAGTTAATAATAAACAAACAAAGGTCAATGGGCTCCACATCCAGAGTTTCTGCTTGTTTGGGGTGGGACCGAGAATCTGCCATTCTAAAGGGTTCGTAGTGATGCCTATACTGGAGTCTGGGAACCCACTTTGAGAACTGGAGGTTTGCTGCTTGCCTTTGGTGTGATGGGCACTTCATCTGGATAGTTTTATTGAATGCTCACAGCTATGCTTTGAGGTAGATATTGTCCTATTTATATATCTTGTTTTCGGATGAAGAAACCAAGGCTTAGAAAGTCTAAGTTGCGTTCTCAGGGTCTTACAGCTATTAGGTGGCAGACTCCGATCCAGGTCTGACTCCGATGCCCTCACTCTTCACCATGATGTTAAAATGAACATGTGTCGCCAGGGGTGGGTCCACGTCCCGCACGCACCTGTCTGCATGCATTGACCCAGTGCAAATAAGGTAACGAAATGAACTGGCTCTCAGGGAAAGGACTCCAGCAGAGTTGAGGTTTGATGGACAGCAGAAAAACGAGGCTGAACAGGAATGCCCGCAGAACAGACCATTGCTCAGCTCGGTCTGCCTATCCGGGACATCTGAGCAGCCACACAACTTCTCGGGGCACCTTGGAGATAATGACTAAGAGAGGCGGTACTTGTGACGAAGGACAGAAGGCAGATTTTACTTTATTTATTAATCCATTAATTTACAAACTAGTTACCGAATGCCTATGCCATGCTAGATGCTGTATGGTGCAGGAGATACAATGAATGGCCAGTAAAAACAGACGTGCTCCATGACCTCTGAAGTCTATAGTACACTTAACATTATTAAATCTTGTAACAATTTTGCCTAAATCTTGACATCTTAATATTCAGCTTTGGCCACTGGATTCTCTTAGGTTCCAGCCCATTGGTTCTGGCCCTTGCAAGTCTTATCATCTTACACTGTTCACTCTGTGGTGGACCTAGTGAATTTCCACTCTGACTCACGCAGCTCAACCCAATTCTGATGTCACAATCTCAAAAGTCCACTTTTTCAATAGATGTTTTTTATTCTTGATTATGGACCAGTGTTTGATAATTGGTAACTTGAAAATATGACTAATAGATGGAGGTGGTGGTTGTTTTTTTTCACTGGTCTGGTCTTGCGCTCTTACTCATTATTGCTAATTGCCCAAAGTGTCTGGCTTACCATATGGCTGCTTAAGGCATGGTCTAATGACTGGATGTGAAAAACCATATTCAGGTTCAAGAGAACCGTGGTCCCGGGAGGGAGGGTTGTGCGGATCTCACAGTGCCATTCAGTGGCCTCTCCTTCGAGGGCAGGCTGGAGGAGGCCCAGTTAGATTCTAAAAGATCATGCGGCACTTGTTTGATTCCAAGGGGATGTTCCCCACATCCTGAGATTAGCATGTTTTCTGTAAAGATTCATTGTGTGGAGAAGTCTGTCCTGCTTGTTCCAATTTAGATATACTCACTTTGGCAACGTGATGACTTATTTAAAAAGTAATAATAGATAGGGTAAGTCTTGACAACTGAAAAGCTAAGCTTGGGGGGAATCCTGTGAAAGAAAGAAAAAGAAAAGGAAGAAAGGGATGCTAAGAGAGAGAAATTAGTAAGAAACCTGATTGCCGTGCAATCTAGTTCCATGATGCGCTAAAGAGAACTGCGGGGCCGCCTCCCGGAGACACAATGTCCTGCTATCCTGTAGATTTGTCTCCATTAAAAACAAGTCAGAGTAAAAGCTCAACATTCAGGGCAGACAGAGGCACTCTTGGCTTGGCATGAGTGGCAGCAATCAGTCTTCTAGAATCGGTCCGGAGAGAGTTTCTGAAACCAGGACTGTAGCTAATAGCTGGCACATGGGACCTGCGGAATAAAACGAGTGCTTTCCAAAAGAAAAAAATGGAAAGATTAGAAGAAGAAAAGAAGGAGCCAGACGCACATCCCATTCTTTCGGTTAATGTCAGATGTTGTTACTCACCGCTCCTAACAGACCCGCTAGTGATTACTTTCGTTTGGGTATTTCTAGTGGGAAAGTATCCAGCCTGTGGAAAGCTTCGGTGGTTTTGTTCTGAAGGCTGCTGCTTTCTTTCTGGGCTGCATTACCCCCGTCTAGATTGTTCATGCCGCCTACTCCTGCCCAGCTCAGCCCTTGCTTTTGGCAGGGCACCTCTAGAGCATGACTTGCAGCCTTGGCCCTATCCCAGGTTGCCCGGCCAGGCCCCCATCAAGAGCAAGGCATGGAGGAGGGTAAAGGTGACGAGTTAGTATGGCTGAGTGGTTTAAGAGCAGAGGCTCCAAAGCCAGAAGACCTGGGTTCAAATCGGCCTCTTACTATGTGGCCCTGGGCCTCAGTTTCCAAATAAGTCTTGATAATAACATGGGTTTATTATAAAGATTCAATGAGCTATTATACACTAAGGCAGTGGTTCTCACACTTTTAAAGTTGGGGTGCATTTAAAATCCTACAAATAATTGTAGGCACACTATATACAAATTTCTGAGAAATATGTTATAATAATTAAGTCAAATATTAAAGAAAAAAATTATAAAGTCCAAGCATGCTTTTATGGTAATTAAACAAAATAAATATGACAAAATTAAATTTATTCTGACATTAAAAAAACATTTTTATGTTATGTTACATTTTTTTGAGTTATGCTTTTTAGAATTTGTAAAAAAGAGGGGTTAAAAAATAAAAAATGAAGGAAAGTTATCTTTTTATATATATAGATACATTCTTAGTAAGATTTAGTAAATTTGGCAGGTCTGGGTGTGAATATGTTAAGTTTTTTCATTCTTGTGTTTATGAGAAACATGAGCCTGATGTGTCCTAGCGATTTCTTCAATGTTTGGGCATATATTTGATAGGCAAACTCTCATTTCCTTGTCAATACATTGAAGAATTCCTCTCTTTTTATTCCTAATTGTGTTGAGTGCAGAAAACCCCCACCATACATATCATCTTAACTTTACGCCAAACAAAGGATAGAAGAAACTTGCCTCGAGTCTTTCCGGGGAACATGGGGGGTAGTGTAAACAATCCAGAACCACAGCTTAACAGCCTTTTGCAACCTAATCAGGCAAGTGAGGTTGGGGGTTGGGCAGAATGTCAGCTTACAGCCAATTCCCCACACCTCTGTCCCCCAAAATTCTAAACTCAAAAAAACTGTATTGGCTTTTTGGTCCCCACAGGCACATGTTTCTGTGGAATACGATCGGGTGCACCAGTGCGCCCTGGCGCACACTTTGAGAACCACTGCACTAAGGGCTTAGCTCAGTGTGTGGTACATGACGTGTAGTCAGCAAGTGAGACCTGAGATACCTGACAGCCTTGGTCTTTGTCTTAGTATTAATATGGTGGTTTTAAAAGAGGCACGTAGGAGGGTCAAAAGCTGTTCTCAAATAAATTTGTGTCAGATGAGGAAGTTGGTCAAAACGAATGTCTCAATCCATATATGTATGGCTGTGTGATTGATAGTTCTGTGACAATAGAAATGCCCTATATCTGTGCTTCCCCAAACAGGTTAGCCACTGCCACTGGAGCTATTGAGCACTTGAAATCTGGCTAGAGGAAGTGAGCTTCAAATGTAATGAATTTGAATACCCATAGGGGCTCTGTAGGAACCATGCTGGGCAGCACAGCTCTGTATGATTAAAATGGCCAAATCTATGTGAGATAGGGCACACACGGAGAGAGTAAAGTTCAATGTAAATATAAGGATGGAGAGAGCTGGGAGGACTGAAACGTCAGAAATAACCACATTTTTAACGAATAATGGTCCTAATCCTTATTGCATCCCTTTAGCACAAAAAACAAACAGATTACAAAACATTTCTTAACCTTAGAAGTCAAACAGTCCACTTTCAGGAGTTATATGACAAGTTGTAATTCCACTGAAATGAAAGAGATTGACCCTGGGCTTGGAATTTACAGTAAAAAAAAATGGGGCGGCATCGGATCTCATCGTGGAACCCCATCAAGCAGAGGTAGGTTTCTTGGATGTTTGCCTCAAAATACACGGTAAACCTGTACAGGGGAGAGTCATTATTGGAGGGAAAGATAATAGAGGAAGCCATGCTCATATAATTCATTGCTAAGTTGGCAATGGACTCTGTCATTGGCAGCTGAATGAAAAAGCCCAGCTGGGGAGAAATTAATAAAGTTGGCATGTTTTCTGTTCCTACTGGCACAACCCAAGATATAGGTATAGATGGCATACGTTCAACAATAACTCAAATTTGTCACAGACATTTTAAAAGAATGTCTAGTGATTATGGTAGGCTTACATACTAGGAGAATTAAAATTCAGAGGGTCAAGGGTACAAGATGAAAAAAAAAATTTTTTTAAAGCATTGGTTTTACAAGCACTTAATACGTTACACAAAGAGTTTACATATTTGAGCCTGACCAGGGGGTGGCGCAGTGGATCCAGCGTCAGCCTGGGACGCTGAGGACCCAGGTTTGAAACTCCAAGGTTGCTGGCTTGAGTGTGAGATCATAGATAAGACCCCATGGTCACTGGCTTGCACCCAAAGGTCACTGAGTTGAAGCCAAGGTCGCTGGCTCGGCTGGAGCCTCCCATCCCCAGCCCTGTCAAGGCACTTATGAGAAAGCAATCAATGAACAAGGAAGGTGCCGCAAGTAGGAGTTGATTCTTCTCCTGTCTCTCCCTTCCTGTCTGTCTATACTAAGGTGACCACACGTCCCGCTTTTGGCGGGACAGTCCCGATTTTTAACAGTTTGTCCCGCGTCCCGCAGCGTTTTAAAAAAGTCCCGATTTAAAAAAATATATTACAATACTATTTCTGCGTTCTATGAAAAAATTTTTTTGCTCCATATAGACCAAATTTTTAATCAAGAACCCCTCCCCACCCCGTCAATGGTGTCCCGCTTTCCCAATTTTAAAATCTGGTCACCTCAGTACCTCTCTCTCACTCTCATAAACAAAATTTCACATATTTGAAGTAAAATTGGCCCTACATTGAGAATGAAGACATGGTTTTGAGACTTGGTTTCTGCTGGTTACCGATTGGGAGTCTCCAGCATGTTCCTTACGTATTCTGTGCCTCAGTTTCCATATGTATGAAAATAGGGCTGGGACTAATGATCACATAAGATTCTCATAAGGCAGTGAGTGGTTCTTAACCTTTTTTGAGGTACCAAGCCCACCAGTTTCATATGCGCCTTCACCGAACCCTTCTTTAGTGATAAATAAAATATGATTTTTTTTTTCCAAATTCAAGACATACGTATATGTTTTTTTACTGGTGCACAAAATGAGCCGTGCATGAACATCACCTTGATCAAAGAACAAAACCAACAAAGTGCATGAACTCACAACAAATGACGGTATTACTTTATTCTGGCCTCCGTGGCAGAGGCTTCTCCGAACCCCTGAGACCAACTCATCGAACCCCTAGGGTTCGATAGAACCCAGGTTAAGAACCACTGTCATAGGGCTGAAAGGAAGACAATTCAGAAAACTATAAAGCACTTTGCAAATGAAAGGTCATTATTATCACTATTTTAACTTTCTCAACAACCCTCTGAGGGAGCAAGATGAAGCAAATTGACCATTTTACAGATGAAGAAACTGAAGTTGAGAGGGGTTAAAAGACTTGACCGAGGTCACACAGCCATGCCAACCAGCATCCTCATCACAACTATCAGATACTGGGTGGAGTCTAGCTGATGAACACAAGGGTTTCCTATTCCATTGTGAATCTTGCTTTAGAAATGCTCAAAGTCACAGGACTGTAGAACTGAAACAGTCAGAGAGCCGGGAGAGTCAGGCCAGAGAGGCCGCAGACCAGAACCTTGTGCAAACCGGACCAAATCCAGCCTGCGTGTGTAAATAAAGTTTTATTAGAACGCAGCCATGCTCATTCATTCACCAACTGTCTTTGAATTGTCCTGTAAGGACAGAATTGGGTAACTGCAATAGAGATCAAAGCCAAAAATATCTACTCTCTGGCCTTTATAGAAAAGTCTGCCCATGCCTGCTTTCAAGCAACCTGTCCCCCTTCATATCACAAAACACACAAAAATAAATGTATTAACCCAAGGCTGTTCTGTCCCTTTGAGATGTGACGATCAGCACTGGCAGAGTGTGACCCTTGACCCCAATAGCCACTATTTGAACAGAACCCCTCAGACCTTCAGCCCCCGACCTCCACATCTGTCTGCATTATGCCCACTAGACGGACTACAGCTGGATGCCAGGACGGGTTAGGGCTCCTGGCTCCTGCTGCTCCTCACTCAGGTGGGCATGGCTTTGGGATAAAAGGGGGATTTAGCTGCATGAGTACTTAGATAGCAGAAATGACAAGTCAGTTAATTTTATCCAATCCTTGCTCTCAGACGGGGTAAATGTAGTAAATGCTTGACAACAAAGTGTCAGTTCCCAGCGGAGCCAGACACCGCTGCTTCTCTGAGTTTCTGTTCCTGGTTCCTGGCCTGGTTCTGGGGGTGTCACAGATCTGCACAGTGTTTACCATGGAGGTGGCCGCAGGGGAACATTTTGCAATATTAAAAAACATTACTTTTCAACCATTTTGTATCTCAGTCTCGATATAGTATGAGTAAAGTGCAGCCCATTTTTTACCTTGACAACTCAGTGGACATAGAACACTAACATCGTGAATCATTATCTCTTTTTTTGTGTGTGTGAGAGAGACAGCGAGAGGGACAGATAGGGACAGACAGACAGGAAGGGAGAGAGATGAGAAGCATCAATTCTTCATTGTGGCTCCTTAGTCGTTCATTGATTGCTTTCTCACATGTGCCTTGATCTGGGGGCTATAGCAGAGCAAGTGACCCCTTGCTCAAGCCAGCGACCTTGGGCTCAAGCCGGTGAGCCTTGCTCAAACCAGATGGGCCCACGCTCAAGCTGGCAACCTCAGGGTTTTGAACCTGGGTCCTTTGCATCCATCCCAGTCCGATACTCTATCCACTGCTCTATTCCCTGGTCAGGCTCAATTTCTTTTTCTAAAATGATCTTATTTCAGCAATTTTGATTTTAACTTTTGGCACTCAGGTATTATAATTTGTTCTTTTGCCTTTTAATCTGGAAGGTAACTTTTGAAGTTTTAGAAGACAGATCTGTATTTGAAAACATGAACATTTAAAATTTTCTGATGTTTTTATATTTATTTTAATTGACATGATTGGATGAAAATAATATATTTACATTTTATATAGTTTGAACACTGTTTTGCCTTACTTTTATGGTCCTTGGAACCTTAATGTCAGCGACATGAGTCCCAGTTTTCTCATTCGTGGTGGTAGGCATGCTTTTTTTGGCTCAGGCCATCACAGAAATGATTTGCCAATCTTGACTTTTTTTTTCCTCTTTCTTTCTTTTTCTTCAATAACAGTTGGGAATGTGACTGTTATTTGTCCCCCATCCCCCAACCTCCGGACAGAAATTCTCTGGTTGGAAGTATGGTGACTCCATTCTACCTTGATACCTCTGGGCGTCTGTTTCTCGGTGGGAGGGGGTACTCTTCAGTTTGGGACGACGCAGCCCTATTTAACTGCTTTCCTGGGGGCGCGGTGACTAATTTGCTAGGAGGCTGCTTCTCAGAAGTGCCTTGAAGCCCCATCTGGGGCTTTCCCAGGAGTGGTGTCGGGAGGGGACGCCAAGCCAGCCTGGAAATGAGGAACAAGGTGGCCTTTGTCCACTTTGTCACTGAGACAGCTGCTCCCCCTGGGGTGCCATTAGGATCAGCCATGCTGGGAGCCAATCAGAAGCCTGCTTTTCTCCTAGCGGGGAGAGACTCCCTTCCCCAGCCACCCAGGGCACTCCTGGACAGCTGGCCTGAGCCATGCTCAAATACCCAGGTGGGCCCGAGGGCAGGGACCAGCGCTGCCACCACAGTGCTTGGGGGAGCTCCTCCCACCCATCAGAGGAAAGGGTGTATCATCTGTGAGCTCATTTGTTCATTGAACAAATACTGTCTGCATGCCTACTGGGTGCCAGGCACTGTGCTAGACCAGGGGACACACAGTGAGGGTGGTCATCGTCTTCCTGTGGTATAAGAAGAAACATACTCAGTCTTGTCTCTGGTTCCTAGCACTGAGCTTCCAAAAGCCTTGGAATTTCCTGATAGGTCTTCTTTTAAACTTTTCCTCTTTAAATACATCATGCCAAAGCTGAGAGTTGAGAGAATGAAGGTGATGGGTGAGTCTGAAGGGAGGTGGCATCCCCTGCAGAGATTACACTAACTCAGACGTGTGCGGTCTCCTCTGTGCCTGGCTCTGGGATCAGCACATTACATATCATCTGCTTCTTATATCAATCAGATGGATAGGTGCCCTTATTATGCTGACTGTATAGGTGAGGGAGTTGAGGCTTGGAGGAGTTAGAGCTAAAATAGAGACGAGATCTAAGAAATGGGCACATCTAGGCAAGAGTCGCTGGAGCTCCTGGATGCAGATGGATGGGTGTCTGACACCAACCCACAAACTTTCTTGTTTAAGTGGATTGAAGTTGGGGTTTCCTCCACTCATAAGCAAGGATTTTCATTAGTAGAGCAGACAGGCAGAAGATTCACCTTACAATAAGCAGTGGCGGGAAGACAGGAGGCAGGAGAACATGACGAGTGGGTGGCAGGAAGGCAGATGCTGTGGGGGCCCGGCTCGTGTCCCCTTAGCTCCACCTGACGTCTCCCGCAGCTTCGGGGTGCCATTTCTATCATCAGCTTCCTACACTGGCACCGAGTCTCCACCTTGAGGAGCGTGCTCAGTCCAAGCGCAGGACGGGCTAGCTGTGCTGGGAGGTTAGGACCTGAAGACCGACCTTCCACACAAGCTGCTGCTGCTGCCAGTCTGCAGTGTTTTCCTCGGTCCTCCAGAAGGTCACTGGCAAGCTTGAGCCCTGATAGCCACTATGCTGACCTTCTCAGCACTGCCCCCTTTGCTGGCTTCCCTCTGTCCCTGCCTCATTTCTTTGCCCCCACACCTGGGTTCCTGGGGTCACCTCCCAGACTGACCATTTGTACCCAAATCCTTATCTCCAGGGCCCACCTCTGGGGACCCTGCACCCAGACCGCTGGGCTCTGACATCAGAGCATGTGGGTTTGAATCTCAGTTGTGTTGCTTCTCGTGTGACTTCCTCATTTAGTCCATCTTCTTGGACCTCAGTTTTCCCATCTGTAAAAAGACGACGTTAATTTCACTAACCTTATAAAATTGGGGGAAGTTGAAAAGAGATAGTACATGTCAAGTGCTTGGAACAAGGTCAATGCTCAGTCAATATCAACTGTTGTTCTTTTTACTGTTTTTATTCAGTGTTGCCTAAGGGCCACCAGAGGACCTGACTGTCCTCCTGAAAGAGGTGGCATTGGCTGACTAGCAAAGGGCCAACAGGACTTTGGGAGAAGACGAAGGAGAGGGGCACACTGAGGAGAGGGAGTGAGCGGGACTCACTCCTCCATTCAACTACTGAAGGAAGAGCGTGTCCCCTTGTCACAGATCTGAAGTAAAGGTCACCTATCTAGATGTCACTGTCTGTTTTGCGGCTACTGAGGAGGAATGAGTGTGTGAGCTTTTTCTCTTCCCTTCCCTCTCTCCCTCTCTGAAGGGCAAAGGGCTTTGAGTCCTGGGAGAGTTCAATTGTCCAAATGTGATTGTGTGGTGTGCACGGTATGTGCCCATTGGCTGTATGTGTTTGTGGGTATGAGATACTGTATGTGTCTGTGTCTCTAGTGTTTGCGTCTGTGCACATGTGTGGGCGTTTTATATGTACCTGCATGTGTATGTTATGTGTACACCTGTCTATCTCTGAGTGCTTTGAGGCTGTACCCATTTCTTTTTCCTGTCATTATTCAGCATGATAATCAATAACAATAGGAGTAATCATATTATTTAGGATTAAATTGCTATTTATTCTAGATTAAGAACAAACCTGAGCCCACAGGATATTCATGAAATAAAATTCTTCAGGAGACATTAATCTCTATCATAAGCCTCTTTTTCTGGCGGAGGCTACAAATTCAGCGTCCCTCCTGTCCCCTCACTTAGCCCTTTGAGACTAAGTTCTGAGGACTTGTGTAGTACTGATACGTGAGACTCACATCTTGTCTTCATGGGCCTCTGTCAGAGACAGTAGGGGACAAGGAAGCCAACACCAGTTTCTGGAGTCAGAGGTCTGGAAGGAGGTTCGGGCTCACCTGTGCTGCATTGTGTGAATCTGCCTGAAGCATCTCTCAGGGTCCTCACTCAGGTCCTCTTTACACCTTTGGGTTGTTGCATTGTGGTTGCTTAGTTGTTTTGTTTGTTGATTGACTGCTAGAGTGACCCCTTGTTCCCTCCTGTCCTTGCTCTCTCTTTGTGTGACTTAAGTGCCACTCTTGGGCACTTGGTAACCCAGCATCTCCCACAGAAAAGTCAGTATAGTCTGCGGACATGTATGCCATCTTGTCACTTTCCGGATCCTTCCATCACCCCTTGCCTGAACCTCAGTCTGCAGTGGAGAGCAGGGCCCAGCGCCCCTCTGGGCCCATCAGTGCCCACCCACCCCTTCTCTGCTGGGAAAATTCCAGGTTGGTGAGGAAGTGGGTCTAGGAAGAAACAATGTCCCCTCATCAGGCTTTCTTCCAAACCTATCTTTTATGTCCTGCATGTGTCTTGTTGCTCCTGAGGCTTAAGCTGTTGAAAAACAAAAGGCAAAGACTGACTTTCACTGTATTTCTCAGCTTTCTGCTTTGTCTCCTCATCCCTGAGGCAGGCTGGGCGGCAGGCTGGGCGGCAGGCTGGATGATGGGAAAGGACACGGAGTAGGAGCTCAGAGGGAAGGGGAGAGACGCGTGGGAAAACCCCTCAGTCCAGCACCTGACCACGCCAGGAAACCCTAACGCCGTGACTGAGCAGGACACCGCAGCCTCCTGCCGCCAGCATCGGGAAACTGGCTTTTCACGCCAACACCTGCTACATGTTCTTGCCTTGGAAGCCTACATAGCCCCTCAGAATTTTGTAGAGAAAACTGCGTGTTTCCCCATCCAGGTTGTGGATCTATTTTAAAGTAATAGCCAACCCAGCAAATAGTGCCTGTCCCTGATCTGCCACTGACAGAAGTGTCAGATGTGCGTCTAGGGCTGCCACCCACCCCTGTGACCGGCCAAGAGTCTATCCCTGAGCAGCAAAATGCTGCTGTACCTCCAGGAATGAGTGTCCACTCAACCCAAGCTGCAGTTGGTGGCTCTATCCCATTGCCAGCCTTCACAAGACTACACACTGAGCTCCAGACTTTCTGGGACTCCTGGTCTGGTCCTTCTGGTCTACCTGCCAAGCCTCACTTGCGGAGTATGTGGCTAATGTAACTCCTATAGCAGATGGTCAAGGTCACCTTTTAGGGAAGAAGGGCCCGCGTACCATTTCTGGCACAATCCTAGTGCGGGTCGCAAATTCCTGCTCCACATGCATGAAAATGCTATCAATGAACTTCAGAAAGAGTGGGTTCTGGACAACAATAATAGATGTTACATGAAAATAGGATTCTGTGATCCAATTTAGCTGGCCAGCTTTGCAGAACCTTTCATATACAGCTGCATATTGTAATGCTCAAGATGGGTGGTGATATTGACTAATTCACTTGCCCCCTGCCATCCCCCAAACACTTTCTAATAGCTTCCGGGACTGTTGTGGGGTGGTGGACACTTTGAGAACTGCTGTGACAGTGTCCACTGCTCGTTACAGGGCATCGCTCTGTGGTTCTGCCCGTTGTGGTTTGTGGTTAGAGAATATATTATCTTGTAGAAGCTGAGAGACTAAGAAGCAGCAGTTTGGAATGACAATCAAGACAACATCTCATCATTCCAGTAAATGTCCAGATACTTAAAAAAAAAAAAAAAATCAATAGCTGGATGATTGCCACTGCTCACTGCAGAGCCAAGCTTGGCTGTCTTTGTTCCTGTTTGCCCAAGGTCCAAGCTGGGTTTTTATATTTGTACTTTCTGTTTTAAACACAAGCGCTGTCTTCAGTAGCCCTAAACGATGGTGGGCGTTATGTGAGGCATCTCCATCTTTTCGGGTGGTAAACCAGGAGCCTATTCATTAGTAAATGAATTCACCCACTTAATGTGTTGCACCCACATACTGGACCCTACAGAAAATACAAAGTTAAGTCAGGCAAAATCCCTATTTTTAAGTATTTTGTGTGCCAGTTCTGATGTCTTCAGCCGTTTATGTTCTAGAAAGCATTGCAGTAACATTTATAGATAAAAGAACCCATCTGGAGGTGAATGAAATAAACAGCTGCTTCCAGTTTGCATGAGACCCAGTTCCAAGGTAGCAGAACAAGGAAGGGAGATCATTGCTTCACTCTCGTTTGATGTCAGTGACCTTGGAAGAGGTGGTATTTCAAAAGATCTGAAATAAGGATGTTGGATGGCTGTCAGAAGGAGCTGTTCAGTAACTGGAGGAGGCTTGGCAGGGTGGGCGCAGTGAATGGATGGGGACGGCCTCCTCCGGTGGCTCGGCAGCCGTGACGCTGGGCATCCCACACGTCTTTGTTGACCACTAGAGACAGCATCCCCCGAGTTTCCTAATTCTCGCTGCTGTGAGCGGTCAAGCCAGTGTTTCATTAGAGTCTTGGCCCTTACTCAGCATAGTTCATCCAAAGATGACAGGGTCTTATGAACAGAAATCAGGCTTTGGACCAAGTTTCTAATAAATCATGAGCTTCATTAGATAGGTGAGGACAAAGGGCTGACTGGAGGATGACAGATTTGCCTTGGAGGAAGGGGACAGCCTCCAGGTAGCTGTTTCAGAAAGGTTCCATTGTGAAATCTGACTGACCCAAGAGGCAACTTTTTTGGGGGCGGGGAGAGGGTGAGTGGTGTGGAAGGAGGACAATGAAAGGCTAAGGCAGAAACGTGGGGAAATTGGGGGGTGGGTGTTCCCTCCATCCACTATCCATCAAGATCATTAGAGCCCCCCCAGACAAATGTTAGCACAGTTTGATGCTTAATAAATATTAAAGGAGAAAAGTCAAATTATCTTTCTATTCACACCCAATTAAGAGCTACATGAAGAAACTAGAGAATTTTTCCTCTCGTTCAAAATGAACAAAAGGCCTATTATTAATCATGTTAGGAGGTGACCTCACTGTGGTTGAAAATATTTGTGTTGTTTGCGTGGGAAATTGTAGGTAAACCGTTCTGGGCCAGCGTGGGCCACGCAACCTATAAACGTAAGAGAGGGCAGGAAATGAAACTGCAGTGGTAATAACAGACCGGGAATGATACCAGGATTTTCAAAGGAGCCCAAACAACTTCAGATTCCATTGAAGTCCCTTTGCCAAGGACTCCGACACATTCCATCCATCAGCAGCCTGGCTGCTGTTTCCTCAGGAATGTCTCTAACGTCAGCCCTTCCCCCTTGGGCCTCCATGCTGAAGTCTGCCTCTTTCGCCGCTCCGAATAGTGTCTCACCATCATTGTGTGGCCACAGAGTGTGTCTCTGGTCTTCAATTCACTTCACATGATTTTGCCACATTTGTGTACTCGTTCCTGTTTTTCTCTACCTGTACCCAAGGAAGTGGCGTATAATTACTTCGATGACCCTTGCTGAGTCTCAACAAGGCACTTCCGACGTGTCCTGGTTTGTCCGGTGGCCTGCCCCGGCCAATGGGCCTGACCATTTGGTTTCTTTGAATGGCCTGGAATCTGCGTTTGACTGAGAAGTGGTAAATCGTGGGGTGCCAGGCCAGGAAACAGGATGGTAGGCGTCTGCGCCTTACTCTGGTTCCGTGGACAGTTTTGAAGTCCTTCTAAGAGAGAAGGGTTAACAACTAAAGCTGGAGATGTTCTTCTAAAGTGACCTGGGATACGGGAGTCTAATTGTAAAGTGGAGGGTGAAGGTAAGATGCCCAAACCATGCTGCTTGGTCCTCTGCCCCATCCCGCCAGGTGACAGTATGTCATAGGACTGTGGAGGGAGGGGTCACTTTCCCTTCTTCTTCAGCACATTCAGCTTCCGTCTGGCCCCATAAGGCTTGGCAGCTCTGAGAACAGAAGCCCGTGACAAATATGCACAGGTTGACCAGGAACATGGTGTGAGTGTATGAGCAGGCCACTCTATGCTCAGTTCAGGGAGAACACACTAAAACATGAAAAACAACAAGCCAGTTAGAAGTTTGAGAGATACTCCCAGTGACCAACATTACCCATGTGTTCTATTCCCATGGGCACAGCTAGATGACATTCCTGATCCCCTTTCCTCCAGGCACTATGTGACTAGTCCTGGCCAATGAAATGTGCATGGGAGTAATGAATGGCACTTCCAGGCCTGGCTCCTCAAATCTTCTGAGTGATCGTTCACAGCAGAGGTCCCCAAACTACGGCTCGCGGGCCAAATTGCGGCCACCTGAGGTCATTTATCTGGCCCCTGCCACACTTCCGGAAGGGGCACCTCTTTCATTGGTGGTCAGTGTATGGAGTACTGTATGTGGCGGCCCTCCAACGGTCTGAGGGACAGTGAACTAGCCCCCTGTGTAAAAAGTTTGGAAACCCCTGATTCATAGTCTCTCTCTTCATTCACTTGCTGATTGGATGTAGAGAAGCTGGTGGAAAACTCTGAAGCCCTAGTTGTTATCAGAGCCACAAAATGGAAGAAGCCTGGGTCCCTGAATGACTTCATGGAGGCAGAGTATATCATACCACATCACATTCCCATCATCATGGACTATGTGACATGAGCGAAAATTAAATTTTGTTGTGTTAAACCATTGAGAATGAAGCTTGCTTGTTACACTGATTACCATACTTAGTACTAGAACTGAAGCTGAAAAGTTGTGATCTTGAGAGAGAGGCCAGGGCTACCTAGTACCTTCTCAAATGTTCCCTACTGAAGTTTCCAGAAGAGCTTTATAAGAGTAAACACATATCCCCAGGTGCTGGGCTCACAACCCAACTGGCTCGCTTTACATTTCAATTTTCTCTTAATGCAAAATTTGTCTTCTTCTCTATAATACATTCATGTTTGCTTTTATATAAAAATAATACAGGTTAAGATTTAACCCTCAAGTTGAGTGCACTCTTAACCTGGCATCCCAAGTAACAACCATGCTGAAGTTTGGCTCTAAGACTCCTGCCCCCTCCCTTGTCCTGGTTGTTTTGGTGCAAAGCAGGGCTACATCAGGAAATACTGTATGAAGGCTTTCGCTGAGTTAGCACCCTTCAGATTGCAGACGCCTCATTTAATTCTTTAAAATCAAAATTAAGAACAACCTTGCTCCCATTTTTTGGTATAAAAAGTAGAGGCTATTAAAAATGTTTTAATAACATGGTTTGACAAAAAAAAGAGTATTATATATATGTAAATGTGTGTGTGTGTGTGTGTGTGTGTGTGTGTGTGTGTGTGTGCATATATTTTTTTTTACCTGAAGCTGTTCGTTGAAGCCATGCTCCTCCTTGAGGTATGGCAGTCAAGGCGTGAAGATAGTCAATGTCTCTTTTCCTGCCTTATATTTACACCTCAGTGAGTCTTCCTCCGGCTCTGATTGAGTTCACACTGCCCAGAAGGTGACCAGCCAGAATGTGGCCTGGGCCCTGGTGAGTCCCCTAGTCAGTACTTCACCTTCAAACAGGAATCTATCAAGATTATCTCCAATCAGGGAGAAGCACCTGAGTCCACTCCCCCTTCACTGTCTGGTTCACATACACCCTTATTCGAGTGCCAGACTCTAGAGGGAGGGGTTTGGGGGCAGGGGAGGCATAGTGCTCAGAGCTGGATCTGAGTCAGCCGGGAAGAAACAAAGAAGTGTGTCACTGGGGACACCTTTCACAAGTGCCCTGGAGCACTCGCAGCTGTCACAATTGTCCGTATTTTACTCTGAATCCAATCTGTGGCTCCTAGCCTTCTCACGCTGCGGGACACTTACAGAGATGTAACAGATGGCCGCGTGTGCACAAGAGCTCTGTCCCTACTGCCAGGCGTGGTTTCTTGTTTTCATAAATTCCTTTTTCTCTCACCCAAAAATAACTTTTATTAGATCAAAAGCAATATATTGTTTTGAGATTGTAGAAAAGTATAAAGAAGGAAACTGAAATCCCGCCATTCAGTCAGATCCTGCAACTCAATCCTAATACTGTGAACTCAAATCAGAGCAGGAGGAAGACTCACTGAGGTGTAAATATAAGGCAGGAAAAGAGACAGTTAACATGTCACTGCATTTCCTGCCCATTTTTTCCTTTATGTGGTTTTAATCTGACAGCCCACTGCCCAAGTATGCTGATGAACCTGTGCTAAACCACACACACACACACACACACACACACACACACACACACACACACACACCACACACCCGGTGTGCGTGCGTAGGGCAGCAGACCAAGCCAGGAGCAGGACATAAGACAAAGAAATAAACTGAACCTATCCGTAAGGAACGCAAATGCACCCCCTTCTCAGCAGATTCCTCAACAACCACAGACCTGATTTCGACACCGTCAGTTTATATGACATTCAGCTGGTTCCAAATGTCTATTGGAACAATGTGTGACATTTATCTATAAAAAACAAGATTGTAAATGGTGTTTAAATGCCCAGGCCACAGAAAGCATGGTGACCAGCAGTGTAACTGAGAGATTATTCCTGGCAATGCGGATCACAGATCCCTCCTAAGCCCTCCTGAACTCTCTGAGACCCAAATCCTAGACTTCCAAGCCTTGATCTCCTCCTACCTCCCTTGCCTTGAATCTCTCTAAATTCTGAGGGTGTGTGGCTTTGGCTAGGCATGTGGCCATCATTCAAGCATGGTGAGAAGACGCAGGTGGAAGAGGCATGGCATCACTCACAAGTCCTGTTCTGCTGGTCTGGAAGTCCAGGTTGAAATCATGGGCTTTGCCATCAGCCCTGACTCAGGTTCAAATCCCAGCTCAGCCTTTCGTTAGTTGAGTGAGTTTAAGCAGATTGCTTAACTTCTTTGCATTTTAATTTTCTCACGGATGAAAATGTGGATAATTGTACACATTTCTAGGGATTTATGTAAAGATTGGATGTGACAGGACATCATTTCTCAGACTTGAGAATGATAATATCTTACAGATTCTCACTGTTGATTCAAATTATTTAAATGAATATAGTTCTTAAACATCAACAAACACTCTTATACCACTATAAAACCAAAGGCAAGCTTATAAATAAGTAAAAAACAAACAATAAGCCATCAAAATTAAAATTGACCAATGGGATGGATGGTGTTATTTTGCTGAAATTAATTCAGCTTCTTGAAATGTTCATTGCTAGGGACTGCCAGGACATGGATCTTGGCATCCCGAGCCCACCGTATGCTTTACTGTGCTTTGACTATCCTACCAGCTTTCTCTCGTCTAGACATTGTAAATGAGAGAACTGGAGACTGTGTGTAGCCCGTGACATGTTCCATTTGCCCCTCAAAGTATTTCGTTTTATTCCAATTAGTTGCTGTTAGAGCGAATTAAGAAATTTCACATCGAAACTGCCTTTCCAGCTTCTCTTGAAAAGCAGTAGCTCTAGCTCCACAAAGCCCCCATTCCCACAAGACCACAGAGTCTGGAGCTGAGTGGAGTCCCCCTCTAGCCCGATCCCTGGCTCCTAGTCTGCCCCCAACCGCACGCTCTCTTGCTATACTCAGTTGTGTAAGCCGCCAGCCCCTGTGGCATTGGGTTTGTGACCCCTTCTTATGTGACTTATTGAAAAGCATCTGTTCTTTCTTCCCTAGCCAGTGACAATTAAATAGCACTTCAAGAGACCAACAAAAAATGAGAAACCCAAGCACAAAAAAGTTCCTGATATTATGAAAAAGAACTCAGTTATAAGGTGGCCATTCAGATGACCCACAACCAAATATGCTTATGTACACGTGTTTGAAGCTGACAGTGTAGTGTATATTCTAGGATATTCTTAGTCTGTGTGTGGTCCTTGAACCCCAGTTGGAACACCACTAAGATAAAGGTGTCAAGCACTTAGAATGGTGCCTGGTACAGAAAGAAAGACTAATAAAAGGGCAGGAATCTCTATTTTAATGAAAAAGCGAAACTGAGGGAGAGCTGCCCAAAGATTCCTACTGAATGCCTGCTTAAAAGTCAAGGGGTTATGCTCAGTGACATTGGACTTGTGGTTGACCATCGTCTACAGAGATCCTCCTTCGGGATGTACACTCTGAGTTGCCCATCCACTCTGAGAGCTCCTCCTCTAAGATTCTTCTGACAGGTCTTTACTGCAAGAACCAGAGTAGCAGAGAGGGGCCTCTACTCCCTCCCTCTGAAAATACACTACAGGCTTCTGGCTTCTAGGACCTTCTGAGCTCAGGTGGTTAACCCACACTATTCATGGAGGCAGAGATGCATATGCAAAAGTGAAGTCAGGGGATGCTGGGGAAAACACAAGGCATTTGTGATTCTTTTTCATGGCTTTTTACAAAAGAGAGAAATGGTGTGCTTATTTGATTTGAATGGTCTCAGAGAAGTCAATAATATGAAAGAGGTGCAAGTATCAGTCTGGAGACTACACATGGAAATGCAGGGATGTCACTGAATGTTATCTAGGGTAGGGATACATTTCTTAATCTCAAATGTCCAACAATCAAGACTAAATTGATCACCATCAAAAGATGAGTCCATTGCCTGGGCACTGCTGAGAAGTACATGGAAAACAGAGCAAAGCTAGAAAACAAAGCGATCCATTTTCCCTTCGTGGATCAAATTAACGTTCCATGGCAGGTGCAACCCAACCTTTTATTGTTGGAGGTTCTTCCTTTGTCGAAAGCTGCCTCAGAGCACGGATCCCTTTGGCTTTCCTTTGTCAGAGGACTGTGGAGGGAGCAGGATGAGAATGCGGAATGAGAATAGGGGGTAAGAGGGGACCAGAGGGGCAAGAGCGGTGTCTGAGCCTCGCCTAAGCTGCGGAGGAAGCCTGGAGGGGCTGGTGCGGGGAATGATGAGAGGCCGTAAAATTTTTTTCTGGGAGTTGGCAAGCACCCCAAAACCACACTAAGGCTGCTCCTTCTCAACAGGCTCATGCTGAAGACAGGCTGCTCAAGGGCAGGATGGTACTCAGAGCCCCTGACTTACTCATGGGAGTACATTCTTCAAAGTCAAAACCAACAGCACACTCCACGGTCACCAGTCCTGCTGCACACGAGTCCTGTTCTGCCGTCCGTGGCCACTTTTGCTCCATGCCACACCAAAGAAGGAGTCTTCTCTCTAGTGGCTGGTCCTGCCTAGAACCAGGAGGGGCCGTCTTGGTCTGCTTGGACAGACATGAAATACCATAGACTGGGTGGTTTAAACAACAGGAAATGTATTTCCCACAGTTCTAAAGGCTGGAAAGCACAAAATCAAGGTGGCAGTAGGTTTGCTTTTGGTGAGAGCCCTCTTCCTGGTTTGTAAATGGCCGCCTTCTTGCTGCATCTTCACACTGCGGAGGGAGGGAGCTCTCTGGAGTCTCTTGTAAGGACACTAATCACATTGGATCAGGGCCAAACCTTCTCAACGCCAAGCTCCAGGCTGCCACTAACATCGGAGGTCCCTGCCCTCTTCTGTTCACTTTCAGCTGCCTTGCACCTCCTAATTCACTGTCTGCTCTGTCTCCAAATGTTACTGAACTGCAGGTAGACTGAGCTGTCAGAACCAGGGCGTGGCCAGCAGAGACGGAGGAGAAGCAGGGTCCAGCCCAGGCGTCGGAGCTGGCTGCCAGGAGAAAGGAAACACACCAGGGCCAGGAACACACAGCCTCCAATACACACTCAGTCCAGATCTGAGCTGAGGAACTGTGATAGACAACATCTAAAGACCATGCCATGGGTATCTAATAGTGAAGTCCTGTCCTTACTTGGCCAACTCAAAACAAAACTTTTCCTTTTTCTTTTAAGGAAAAAAAGGAATCTAAATAACACTCTTAGCCTGACCAGGTGGTGGCGCAGCGGATAGGGCGTCGCATTGGGATGTGGAGGACCCAGGTTCGAGACCCAGAGGTTGCCAGCTTGAGCGCGGGCTCATCTGGTTTGAGCAAAAAGCTCACCAGCTTGGACCCAAGGTCGCTGGCTCGAGCAAGGGGTGGCTCGGTCTGCTGAAGGCCCGCGGTCAAGGTACATGTGAGAAAGCATTCAATGAACAACTATGGTGTCGCAACAAAAAACTGATGATTGATACTTCTCATCTCTCTCCTTTCCTGTCTGTTTCTATCTATTCCTCTCTCTGACTCTCTCTCTGTCCCTGTAAAAAAAAATAAATAAATAACACTCCTCCAGTCTTCAACACAGAAGTGACCCATGCATGCAGTGTGAGATTTTAAGGCTGTGTTTCACTTTGCAGCAGGCTCTCTCTCAATCCAGTGTGAGAACTTGTGTGTCCTCCAGCTCGCTTCTGTGCGTCATGTAGACAACTTTGTCATCACACACACTCTTCCCCGCCAATGTTCTCCCGCCTTTCCTAGCGCTCTGTTCCGCTGACATTGATCTCAAACGGTCTTTAACACCCACTTAGTCTGCTGCCATCTGTCTGTTGCAACACTTCTGTCTGTCCTTAGATCTTTGGAAGAAACGGACACGGTGTCTTATCAGACCTTATGTCTGTTGCCTCACCTGGTATGTTTGTACCCTGACATACTCTGTTCAACTCTCTAACCAAGTGTTCACAGCAGGTGACACTTCCCCTCCTTCTCTTCCCAGCATTCTGGTATTTGCATTGCATTAATATGCAAATAAAATGAAATTAAACACTTCCTTATTCAGTTGAGAATTCACAGTTCTCGGGCTGAAGACGGGCTGGTCTGTTCTTTAATAGATTTATTTGAACACCAAGTTTGGCTGCTGGATTGGAAAGCAGGAACATTCCCAGATGTTTGCCTGCCTTTTCTCTTTTTATTCCTTCCATCCTCTTTCTCTCTCTTGCCCCTGACAGGGATTAGAACATGCTAAACCCAACATATGGCACCTTAGTGTATTGAGTATTTTAAGATGAAAAAGTTTGAGGAAAAACCACCCAAGCAAGAGGGTCACTTTGACACCCTCCTTCAACCCTGAGACAGGTCATACAGCCTCGTGTGAGAGGGGCCCTCTGTATTCCCGGAGGTAAAGAGCATCCTTATTAGAAGAACCAGAAAGCAATAGGCCTTGCTCAGCTGCCCCCAGCTGACGGCACTTACCGCATCATCATGACCCACAAATTCCCCCACGATGTCCCCAAGCGCCATGTAAACATACTCAGGTCTCACTCTTCCTTTGGATAGCCATTTCCTTGTGAAGAATACCAGGTCACGTAAAACTCACATTAAAGGAATGTGTGTGCTTCTCTCCTCTTCCTCTGTCTTTGTCAGTTTAATTTTCAGACCCAGCCAGGGACTCTAAGAGGGTCAAGGGAGACGCTTTCCTCCCCTCCACCCTCTGGGTTAACTAGGGACTTTGGTGGAGAGTGATGAGTCAATGTCGGTCCATCATCGTTACAAATCTACCCGTCAGGTGCAGGATGCCAGGAGTGGGGGAAGCTGTGGCTGTATTTCTTAAGGAGGCACATGGGGAATCTCTGTAGTTTCTGCTCAACTTTGCCGTGAAGCTAAAACTGCTCTTAAAAAAAAAAAATGTCTATCTAATAAAATAATGTTTTCCAATATTCACCCATTCTATGATCTTGTCATTCTGTTCCGAGGTATGTGCACAGAGAAATGAAAGAGTGTGTCCAGCCAGAGTCTAGCACACAGGTGTCCAGAGCAGCTTTATTCACATGAACTGAAATCCCGATGCCCATCCAAGGGTGAGTGGACAAACAAAACGGACTATTTCCGGGATAAGCGTGCATGGAGCGTATTAAAGGGGATAATGATTTCCCAGAGCCTCTCAGCCACTCTGAGAGGGAGGAATCTTGGCATGATCGCTCTGTGAATGCTGTCTTTTAAACAGCGTAAATAGCGGTGCCCTGACACTGTTTTTGGACTGTGTCCCCACCCCCAAAGTAGCAACATTGGGTCAGACCCAGAGGAAGTCACTTACTTCTTTCCAGGGCCCCAAAAACATGCCACAGGTCCTTCCTTCCATTTGTTCTTGCGTCCTCTGCCCAAGAGGCAGGTGGGAGGATGGCCGAATGACACCCTCAAGGAGGCGGTAGCGAGGTCACTCCTGGAGAGTGACGTGTACGTGGGACACACTCCAGCCTCGCCTATCTCATACCATTTCATGGGAGTCTCAACGAATGGGAGCCCATGTTAACAATAACTGCTTATCTCCTCAGCCTGTTTTACTTACTGATGATTGTGTCACAAACCACTGCAGAGCTTTGTGGCTTAAACTACAATGACTTATTATTTCTCAGGGTTCTGTGGGATGACTGGGCTAACATGATTCGTCCAGTCGGGGATCAAACACTGAGAGGCCTGGAAGACCCGAATGACATGTTATCGGCGGACCAGAGGTCCTCTCTACGTGGCCGATTGGGCTTCCTCATGGCATGGCAGTTAGGTTCCAAGAAGAAACATTTCAAGAATGCAAAAGGCAGAAGTTGCTAGGGCTTTCTAAGGCTTAGTCCTGAAAATAGCTTAGTTCTGCATTCTATGGCTTAAAACATCTCAGGGCAACCCAAATTCAAAGGGAGAGGACTGTGTAAGGTCATGAATACAAGGAGGCCTTGGGGGACCACCCCACTTATAGTCTATCACAGGAAAATGACCCTGAGCAGAGGGAGAGATTACAAAGGGCAGGAGGAAATTTGGGGGAGGGGTGATGAGTATGTTTTTATCTTGATTGTGGGGATGGTTTTATAGGTAACACATTTATCAAATTGTACATTTTAAATTTGTGCAACTTATTGTATACCCATCACTCATTAATCAAGCTATTTTTGAAAATAAAGCAATCTACTTACAGAATAGAGAAATATTTTAGTAAATTATGGCACGTATATCCATTAAGCGGAATGAATCCTTTGTAGCCATTACAATTGATAAGAGTATGAAGTAAAACCAAAAAATTCTGATGACATAGGAGAAGCGAAACCAGCAGTAGGAAATTCTGGGTGCACTGGGAAGTTTGTGGAAGTGTCTGTGTGGGCAAGGCTGGAAAAGCACGTGCAAGATGAAAATGCCCTCGTCAGGAAATGCCACGGATTTCCTCCTTTAATTTTCTAACTTTCCTGCTGTGTTGCTGTTTTTTCTTGGCCGTGAATCTCCTGCTCCTTTCATCCTGCCCTCGTTCAGTTATCGACATGCCAGGCCTCTTGGGCTCCGGCTCTGGCTGTGCCAATCCTGCGTCTGTCTAAAGCACTCTGTTCCTGACACAGGGCCACACGTGTGCCGGGCTTTGAGTGGGGACAGTTATTGCCACCATGGAGTGACACACTTCTGTCCTCATCATTCCTAATGGCAGGCATGTTCCCTCTTCCAGCAGGAGCCGTCACAAACCTAAGCAGGTTGTTTCACAGTTACTTCCTTATGAGTCGTTCGTTCCCTTCCCACTTCCCTTTGCTGCACCTTCTCGTGGAGCGTGCTGGCTTAGCAAGCTCTGTGCCTGAATCCCCGCCAGCTCCCGCCTCCCTGCCTCTCGGCCCCAGCTGCTCGCCCTCCTCCCCCCACCTCGCAGGAGCGAACAGGCTTCACTGGCCTCAACAGCATCCAAAGACAGCAAGACAGCTACCGGGTGTCAGCTGCAGGCTCTCCCTCCTGCCCTTCCCTCTCACCCCTCCTTCCTGACCGTATCTTTCCACAAAGAAACTTCTGGGGGAACGTGCTATTATCCTTTCTGAGGAGTCACGCAGCCACAAAGGCCATTTCCCAGGGAGAGGGGCTCGGCAGGCCAGTGCCCAGAAATGGAAAGAGAAGGGAGTTAGGCCTTTTAATACACCTATTGGCTCCAAGTACCCATTCCGCCTGCGCCATGGTGCTCACTGTGGGCTTCAGGATGTCGGGTGTAGACAGACAGGGGATGGCAGGCTGACATGGAGTCTCATGGGCCAGAATGAAGTGTGGGGAGCGGGCCCATGATGAAGGAATTCAAGCCCGAGACAGAGCGGTGCCTGCCGAGTCCCTGTCACCTGCCTGCACAGGGAGTGGCAGAGGGGGTGGGGCGGAGATAGAGTGTGCCGAGAGCGCAGGGAGGCCACAGGGAGGCCACATCTGCCTCTAGCATCTGCCATGTCTTCTTTCTGGCAGGCTTTTGGCTCCTGATGTCTCTTAAACGGCTCCTCAGGAAGGCCAGGCTAAAACTCAACTCGTTGCGACAGAAACGTTGCAACAAAACTTTTTGCAGAAACACATTTTGCACGCGGCGCTTGCTGCCTAACAGTTGCAGTGCTGGGGTGCAGTGTGAGTGAGAGGTGTAGGCTGCGGCGGGGGGCCTCTCTGCCCCTGCCCTCTCCTCTTCTCTCCCCCTGGTCCCTATCCGGCAGGGAAATGCCAGCAGGGGCACAGGGGCACACCCACCTTCCCCCACCCATTCTTAAGGAAGTAGAATACCAAAAGGCCTTCCTTTTCAGTGTTCCTGATTTGCATAGTAAAACATGGTTCTTATCTCTGTCTGTTTCATGATTATGTTACATACAGTCAGTCCTCTTGGAGAGGTGATTAGTTCCAGGATGCCCAAGAATACCAAAGTCCAAGGATGCCCGTGTCCTTATATAAAATGGCATAGTATTTGCATAGAACCTGCACACATCCTCCCGTGTACTTTAAATCATCTCCAGATGACTTATAATAACCCGATAAAATGTAAATACCATACATATAAATAATTGGCATACTGTATGGTTTAGGGAATACGGACAAGGGAAAAAACGTCAGATCAGGACAGACACAACCTTCGCAGGCCTAGCCACGTGGTACCCGTCAGCATCAACGTAACTTTTTCTCTCGAATATGTCTGAGCAGAGGTTGGCTGAATCCCTGAATGTGGAACCTGCTGGTAGGGAGAGCAGATGGTACACAGTATTTCAAAACGGCGGGAGGAGAAGTTAGGAAGTTGAACCCTCGATGATGTAAAGTCGCATTTAGACCTCATCCAGAAAGACTCCTTTGCAGGAAGAACCCGGGGGAATGAGGGAGCTGGATTTATGCAGCAGGATTACATTTTTAAGGTTAGGAAATGCTAGTCTATAATACAGAAAAGTAATGGTGCTTGAAATTCCTCAGACATTCTAAGCACTGGTCATAAAGATTTTAGATATTATTTCACTTTTTACGGATCCAGAAACAGAAGGACAGATAGAACTCAGTTCCGCCCCGTCTTCCAGACCCTCATCGGTCCCCACAAGGTGGCGAGGTCCCTGAGGACAGAGTCTGTCATTTTGAAATACCTTTGCCGCCCCAGTAGGTCAAATACACAGTAACAATTCAATAAACATCTCTTTTGTTTATAAATAAATGTTTCTTGGAAAGGACCAACAATAGCAATATGTTGAACAAGTGCACTTTTATTAGGACAATTACTTGTTTAATAAATGTATGAATCTTCTGCGTCCCAGTCCGACGCTCTATTCACGGCATCACCACCTGATCAAATGTATAAGTCTTATATTCCTCCCATATTTTGGTCACTTCTGAGGAATTCAGCTAGCAAACAGCAGCCAGGAATGGACAGCAGCAGCCAAGAATGGCTTGGTGTCTCAAAGGGATATTATTTTCACAAACGTTGGGAGTTGGTAAGACAATGACTATTTGCCCAATTTTACAGAGATCTGACGGCCTATTGCTCAACCCGACTTCCTCCAAAGCCTTCAAAAATACAAGCTCAGGTGTGTTTATCCTGTTCTCTGAAAGGGCGGGGTGAGGCCACGGCTTTGGGTGTCGGTATCACCCAATAGGCTGCATGTCAGTATCACGTGTGGAGCATCTTTAAAAATGTCTGTTGCCCAGGTCGCTCCCTGAGCCAATTAAATCAAGATCTCTGGAGTGGAGCCCAGGAATTGGATTTGTAAGGCTCTCCAGAGGGGTCTCCGATAGAGCCAGGGCTGCACCCACTGGGCAGCCGCGGGGAAAGAGGAACAAAGAAGGAAAGCAAGAGGACTAAGCTCCTTCCTGCTTTCTAGAAGCTCTGAGACTGCTGCCAGCCAGTAGTGCTGCCTCAGCCTTAATGTGTACACAAATCCCCCGGGGACCTTGCTGAAGTGTAGGTCCTGATACGGTAGGTCTGGCTGGGGCTTGAGAGTCTGTCTGCATTTCAAATGAACCCCAAGATGGTACAGAGGCAGCTGGGGAGCAGGCCACACTCGGAGTGGCAAAGATCTAGAGCTAGGTGCGGCCATCGGGCGCACGAAACGCGGTGGGTCCAAGTCGAGATACGCTGGAAGTATAACATCAACACTGGATTTCAAAGCATAGTACAGAAAACAAGAATGTAAAGTATCTCAATAACAGCTTTTATGTTGATTATAATGTTGAAATGATACCTTAGATATGTTGAGTTAAACAAAGTACATCATACAATTTTTTCTGTTTCTTGATACCATTTCTAAGGTAGCTACGAGGAAAACTACTGACTTGTACCTCTCTCCTGTGCTCTATGGCAACTGAGCAGTGGCCAGAGAGTTTAAATGGAGCTGGAGGTCAATGCTGATGCTGGGGTTGGGTGAGGATGGGGTTCTTGCCTGGAACTCAGAGTCGATAGGTATAAAATAAGATTGGTCATGGCTACCACTTACCAAGTATATACAAAGAGCTATCTCAGTTCCAAGTGCTTTACATGAATTATCTCGGTTGTGAGGTGTTTACTATAATTCCCATTTAACAGATGGGGCATTTGAGGCAGAGGGAGTTTAAGCAACTTGCCTATAACTAGGAAGTGTGGTGAGCCTCAGATGGCCCTGCACTGGGGCAAAGAGACCACAGGGCCAAGAAGATGTGCCTCTGGGGTCCCATGTCCCCATCACAATTCTAGAACATGCTCCAGTTACCCAGAACCTCAGAATTTCCTGCCCATGTGGTCAGAAGCTGATTTCCAAGGCTCACATGGACCTCTTCCACAGACTCATCCTCCTCAGGATGGACTGCCCTGGGTAGAGGCTGAAGGCAGCTTAGTTGAGTGTGTGGAGAGGAGGGAGTGTAAATGGAACTTGGGTGCAAAAGTTCCTTTTAGTGCAAGACGGACCGGGGCCACGTGCCGGGGGCTTCCAGCGTACTCTTGCTCTGGGCCCCACAGGTGTTAGGGGCAGGCTTAGTACCAGGCTCTGATGCAAAGAGCCACATGCTGGAGGGCTGACAGAGCTGAAGGTGGGCTGAGCTCCAAGACTTTGCAGGTCACTCTGGGCTTGGCGACTCTCCCTCCCACTCAGTGACCCCAGAAGAAGCATGGCTACTGCAGGAGTTAAATGGCTGTGGGGGGGGGGTGATTCTGATCTTCAGGAGTCCTCTCTGCCTTGGTGAAAGCCAACTAGGACTTTAAGGGTGGCAACTTCCCATCCCTTCATCCCAACTGACCACTTTAGATTCAAATTCAAAATGATCCGCCGTCGGAAAAGCAGCCCTTCGTCCTGGAAAGCAAAGAATGAAAGCTTCCCTGTAGAGATCCCAGCGCTGCAGCCTGTTTCGGTGCTCAGCGCAGTGGAGAACCTGCAGAGCTCTGACACAGAGTCCCTTCCGTAGGTGCAGAAAGCTGCGGAAAAGCAAGAGCCAGGGCTTACGGCCGTGCACCACACCAGGACCTTCCTGGCAAGGATGGACCACAGATATAGTGGTGGTCCCGTAAGATTACAACGGAGCTGAAGAAGTCCCGTAGTCTACTGGCGATGTAGCTGTCATGTCATGACCCAACACTACGCTATTTTTCTATGGGTTTACTACGGCCTAAGGCACAGTGGTCTCCAGTAGTGTACAGTAGTGTCCCTGGCCTTCACATTCACTCACCACTCGCTCACCCAGAGCAGCTTACCGTCCTGCCAGCTCTATTCATACCGAGTACCCTATCTGGGCGTACCATTTTTTACCTTTTATTTCATGTTTTTACTGTACCTTCTCTATGTTTAGATATGTTTAGATCAGTGGTTCTTAACCTTTTTTGAGGTACCGAACCCACCAGTTTCATATGCGCATTCACCGAACCCTTCTTTAGTGATAAATAAAATATGATTTTTTTTCCAAATTCAAGACATAGGTATATGTTTTTTTACTGGTGCACAAAATGAGCCGTGCATGAACACCACCTTGCTCAAAGAACAAAACCAACAAAGTGCATGAACTCACAACAAATTACGGTATTACTTTATTCTGGCCTCTGCGGCAGGGGCTTCTCCGAACCCCTGAGACCGACTCATCTAACCCTTAGGGTTCGATAGAACCCAGGTTAAGAACCACTGGTTTAGACCCACAAGTACTTACCATTGTGCTACAATTGCCTACAGCATTCAGGACAGTCACAAGCTGTACGGGTGTGTAGCCTAGAAGCAATAGGCTATCCTACCCAACACCTCACTTTTCAGAACATATCTTCATTGTGAAGGGACCCATGACTCTATTTGAATTTCTTTTTCTGTAAAATACGGGTGGTAGAAACATATGCCCCTGAGTCTTGTTTATTCGAGTGCCTTCAGAGCACAGTCTCAAGTCTTACGAAAGAAGATTCTAGAAAACAGAGCATTTCCTTACCCTGGCTGGGCCAATGGCAATCCTAGGACTTTCAGAGCTCCAGCCTTATGAACTGTATAACTGTCCCTATGAAGTCTTATTTCTCTTTTATCGACGCTCTCTCAGGATCCTTTCCTGGGTATCAGATGGGAACTCCCTGACCCTCTGCAGAAGGTGCCCCTGTGATTGTCATTCTCCCAGCCACACTTAAATATCCACCTTATCTAAAACCTCTCCTCAGCCTCGTGCAGAGTCTTCCGTTCTTGCAGGATTATCTTCGGAGCTGCACAGGAGATAAGTTGTTGACATTTCTCTTAACTGCATATAAAATAAGGTTTTGCCTTTCCTCCGCTGGAAAGAGAAAGAAGGAAACACAGCAGCTGAGGAAGAGTGCAGCCCTGGGAGAAGGGAATCTTTGCCTCTTCCACAATCAAAATAAGATGCAATTAATTTTCTGGGCTGTGCACGTGGTGGTGGGTGGACCCTGAGAGACTCCCAGATAATAAGGATTTCTAAACGGGGGACTCAATTTTCTGGGTGGGTTAGAATCTCCTTCCCTTGAGGTATTTAGAAGATGGAGCAAGAGCCAAGCAGGACTTAAGGGCCCACAGGCTTCAATGGAGACAGAAGAATTAGCCTGTGTCTGCTCAGGAGGATAAGAGGAACAGCTAGCTGACCAGAATCAGTCTTTCCCCTTCTACACCTTCTCAAGCAACTCAAGTGAACCAGGCCAGCAGGAATAAATTCTTTGCATTGTATATTTCCAAAATGCATTACTCCCATTGGTTCTTACAGTGGCAACATCCATGAGTTAGATGGGAAGAGCATGTGTTGCTGTAGTCATGGGAAGAGGCCAACGGAGTACCTATCCTCGCGGCTGCTAAGAGCATGTGTTGCTATTGCCATGGGAGGAGGTCCTGGAGTACCTACCCTCGCGGCTGCTTACTAGCATCAGGGCTGGGACTTGTCCGGTTTCCTGACACATTGTTCGTTCCAACTGATGTCTGCAAACTCTGAATTGGGTGAAGTATGAGGGATGGTGGGGGATCCTGCCACAGTTGAAATTACATTTCTGAAAATGTTCAATGTGTTTAAAAATAAAACTAATATGGACTTTTCACCTTCTTGTTAAGATTTGGCTGGAAGGTGGGATGATTTTGACTTCTAACTACCCTTATTAGAACTGACACAAACCATGGAGGCAACTACATTGGGAAAAAAGAAAAAAAAAGATAAAGAAGAGCAAGGGAGAACTCTCCTTTGCCTCATTTCATGGTCTATTTAACAGCGAGGCTTGACTCCAAAACTCTGGGGAACTATTGGTGGGCAGTGCCCAACCTCGCTAGAGGCAGGTAGACCAGATGATCTGATTATGGCTTCATCATCCAATTGGAGTCCTGTGTGGTTCCTTGCCTTAAGACATTTAGGGTAAAGCTAAATTTTAAAACATAATGGAAACCTCTTTATATCTCTAGTACGGCTATGAAGTCAAAGAGAGCATCTGAGTTTCAGTGTTCAGGGTTTTCGTTTTTTTCTCAGGAGAGCGGAGGATGGTTAGTAGACCTAGCATGGAAGTCAGCTGCCAGTTTCGCCTTCCAAACAATTGTAAATGCTCTACTTGTCCCCAGTGCCCCTGCCAACAGCTTACCTGTGCTCATTCTCGGGCACGGGCTGGGTTCAGAGAGCCCACACCAAGATGAGCCATGTCTATGACAACCAGGAAAATAAAAACTTGATATTCCGAAAGATTTCTAAATGTGGCAAAACAAAGGTGTGTTTAATATCTTTGTAGGGAATGCCAGGCTGGAACTTGAGAAGAAGGGTTATATTTTTCTGTTTTAAAACATATAGTTGTATATATACACACACATGTATTTGTGTGTATGTGTGTGTAAATCCCTTCCCTGTAAAAATAATTAAATCTGTATATGCCTATGTATGAAAGTACCACACACACACACACACACACACACACACTGGCTTGAATGTATGAGGGCTCAGGAGAACTGAGTTTTACCAACTTTTGTTTTGTGTTCAACTGAATGATGATGCCTTTAATTTTAACCCTTTGTAACAGATATGGAGCCCTAACTATAATACCAAACAGTTCCTGTTGTTTTAATATGAGAAAAGAAGTGTTAGAGACAACAGACCCAAAAAGGAGTCAGTTGGGCTAAGCCCATGTCACCAAACAGAGACTTAATATCTAAACTAATTACCATTTTCAGCATCTCCCAGGGATGTAATCGTAATCTCAACCAGTCCATGTGGAATTACCTCATCAGCATTAGTGCGATAATACACCTGATAGGACCCCTGTCGTCCCCTGCAGAAAGGTGACCTTACCTGAAACAATCCACTTTGCCAGTGACTCCCTTGTCCCACTTCTGCCTATAAAACGCTTCCATTTGTACAGTTCCTCAGAGCTCCTTTCTGTTTGTTAGATGGGATGCTTCCCGATACATAAATCAGCCAAGAAGATCTTTAAAATGTATTCAGTTGAATTTTGTTTTTAACATACAGAAGGAGGTAGAATTTGTAACAGCTAGTTGGGTGGTAAGGGTCCCTAGAAGGTGATTTGCTTCTCCCCGCTAACACTAGCGGGGAAGGAAGAACTAGAAACTGGAGGGGAGGCATCCCTGCTCCCGTTACCTGCACTGTAAAGAACTTCCCTCTTGAAGCAAGTTGGTACAGACCATTTTCAGAGTATATGTATGATATGTATCTACTTTGACTCAATTTCTCTTCTAGGAATTTATTCTAAGGAGCCAATTGGACAGGTGGGCTAAGATGGAAGTGTTGGGATGCACATTAGTGACAAATTGGAGGATTGGAGACAACATATCTGTCAAGACAAGACATTATTTAATGTCTGTTAATAGGTCATACTACATCCCCACCATAGGATAATGAACTGTCATTCATATGGTGACATAGATCCCTACTCTTGCCTGGAAAGATAATGAGAGGTGATGTTTAATGTGTTGACCAGGTAGCAGGTGCTTTGCATATACTGTCTGCTTTAATGCTCATAACCACTCCTTAAGTTACGTATTATAAGACTCATTTTACAGATGAGGAAAATGGTCTGAGGTTATGTGGGCTCAGGGTCACAGATTTAGTAAACAGTTGAAAAAGATTTAAACTTTACAACCAGATATCTAAACCTCTCTGTGAAAATGTCCCCAGTGTCTTTTTGAATGAAACAAATAAGCAAAGGAAATAAAACGACTCCATTTATACACACACACACACACACACACACACACACACACACACACACACACACACACACACACAGAAAGAGGAAAGCAGAACAGTTGGAGAAATCAGGCCACGGTTCAGACTGGCAGACTTTGGCATAAGAGAGTCAAGCTCAGATTTCAGCTCCCCACTTACAAGTTTTACAACCGTGGGCAAGGAATTTGGCTTCTCTAACACTTCAGTTTCCATGATTATAGAAGAGAGATAATCTTGCCTATCTCGTGCATTTGTTGTCAGGCTAAATAACAAGCGAGCTGCATAGGCAGAGATACATCTAGAAGGATGTTCACCTATAACTTGACTGTGCTCATATCATAGCAAAATTTGAGGGTGAGCTTTATCTTTTCTCCTTTTCTGTATTTCTTTCAGTTTGCGTCAAAGGGATTATATCATCTCATAAACAGGAAATCCAGGAAAGCTCTTTTTACTTTGGAAAACGATAAGCAGATGACCAAACATGAGGACTAGGAGGAAAAGGGGGAGAAGAGGAAGCCGGAGAAGGCGATGTGCCACCATCTTTTCTAGAGCTAACTTTCAGCAGCAGGACCTGGAGCTTGAGTCAGAGCGTTCTGCCTTGTGGGCAAGTGTAATGTACACCTTCATCAGCTGGAAGAATATTCTGCAGGGGTCAGGCAGGTCTAATCTTGGAGCAAGACTTTTGCCAGGTTTCTGTTACCAGTCCTGACCCATCCTTCTGTGCCCTTTGCCAGGTTCTTGCCTTCTCTGGGAGCTCTGCTTTTTCCTCCGGGGAGGAAAGTGACTCATGCAAAGGTGTTAAGTGATTCATCAAGTTATGGGATTCCTCTCAAAGCCTTTAAATTAAAATAAAAACATTCAGTGAAACTCTTGCCTGCTGGAGGGAGACTGAATTTGGTTACACCGCTTAAAGTTAATTTAGATTTGTAGCAAAATGCTTAGAATTAGACCTACGTTTCACCTAGCAACTACTTTTAAGAATATTCTCCAAAGAAATAATCATAAGTATACAAAATGTTTAGCTATGTGAGTATTCATTATTGTAGCTCTTCATAATTGTGAAAATTAAGACCTGTCTACGTGTCCAACAGTAGGGGGTTGATTGCATGAATGACATCAGTCCCATTTAATGCAACACATGACCCCTTCTAAAAACAGGTCCCCAAATAAAAGAATCCCAATGTAAAAAAGAGCAAATGTATATTTATGCTACAACTTTTGAAAAATAGGATAGCTTAATATTTGTTCTTGAACTGTATGTGACTATTTTCTTCTGTTTATTGAGTATGTCACTTTTGAAAGAAGAAATGAATAATGTTATTATAATTTTTTTTTTACAGGAACCCAATGGAGACCTGTCCTACACTGCATCGTCCTATTCTGCTCATGTCCCAAGGCCACGTGCCACCTGTTTTATTACACCACTGTGATTCCAGCATCTCATACGACGTGTAGAGTTTCTTCACAGATATTTGTTAAACAAATGAATGAATAAATAAAAGACCAAATGGATGACCAGAGCGGTGGTAACAGCAGGCCCGGCATGGAAGAGGAATTTACAACAAACTCGGCACACAGCTGGATGGCCTCCTCCACAGTGCCTTGTCCGCAGTAGGGGAGCTCCACCAACATGACATGAACTCATAAACGACGGTCTGTCCTCTTCCTGCTGGGCCCATTGCGGCGGGCTTTCCTGCAGCAGGTGGATGCATACCTCGGCGGCGGGTCACGGGTAAAAACTATTAAGAATGGCCGCTGCCGTAGGAGACCATGTGAGTTAGGGTCTGGTTTGTCATAAAGAAAATTAAAAAGCAAACAAAGTAAGAACGGCTTTTTAAAAATTACAAGTTGATCTCTTTCTCATGTTTCTAAGAAATGTAAGGGCAGGCAGCCCAGGGTTGGAAGGGAGCTCTGTGACAGTAGGGACCCAGGTTTCTTCTGTCTCTTTGCTCGGCCACAAGTGGCTTCCATTCCCAAAGTCCCGTCATGGTCCAGAATGGTTCCTGGAGTTCCAGTCATTGGATCGGGATTCCAGCGAGCAGGAAGGAGCAAGATGAGAAGGAAGGCACGGTCGGCCTCCAGAAGTTTCACATGTGACCTCCTCTATGTCCCATTGGTCAGAACTTTGCTAAGGGAGGCTGACAGATAATGGTTTCTATTTTGGGGTGCCTTGTCCCCAGCTGATGATTAGGGGTTCTGTTCCTGTGGAAGAAGGAAAGAGATGACGCTGGGAAATAACTGGCCACTTCTGTCTCTCAGATGTCCTCAGCTGTCCCGTCACTGGCCAACCTGAGCCTCACCGAGTGGGCAGCGTCCGCTCTGATGATATTGGGAAAGTCACCTGGACAGCAGCTTCCAATGAACCAGGTGGTTGGCCTGCTGCTGAGGGCACACTCTTTTACTTGTCCCTTAACAGACATTCCCGTTTCCAGCCCAGTCTCTGCTGTGGTCCCCGCGGTGACCTGGGTCGCTACTCTCTGCCCAGCAGAGCTGGGCCACAAACTGCAAGTCAGCATCTCTCCTGCTCTGCTGATCGCTTACGTCCTGCAGGTCCTGGCTGACCGTGGCCTTCAAGTCGTCAGAGAAATCAGGACGTGCCTGTGAGGATGCTAATTACATAGATGAGGAAAGAAATAGAAGAGGAAAAAGGGCCAGAGTGTTTGAGCCACCCTTGTGAGGCCATGGAGTGCTGGCCTTTCTGACATCACCATGGGTCTGGCAGGCCACTAGAGCTCAGAGAAGAGCAGCAGTGCTTGGACACTTTAGAGCAGAGGGCAAGGCACGGCTGTGTGTGTTGATAAGAAGTAAATAATAATCCTGAGAGCAGCTACCACTTAGGTGCTATGCAATCCTTTGTGGTCAGCACCATCCAAGATAGTCCTCAGTGATCCATGCTTCCTCGTGCTCATTCCTTTGTATTGTCCCCTCCCCTATTGAATCGAGGCTGACCTGTATGACCAATGGAATACAGTGGAAGTGGTGACGTGTGACTTTGGAGGCTAAGTCAGAAAAGGCATTGCAACTCCTGCCTTGGGCTCCTGCATTGATTGCTCTGGAGGATACCGGTCTCCATGCGCTGAGGACATTCTAGCAGTCCCTAGGCCCACGTGGAGAGGAACAGAAGCTTCTTGCTCAGAACCAGCACCAACCTAATCAGCCATGTACTGAACAACCTTGGAAGTGGATCTTCTGGCCCCAGTCTAGCTTTCAGGTCACTGTAGCTCTTGCTGACATCTGACTGGATTTATGAGAAGTCCAAAATCAAAACCACCCAGCTGAGCCACTTCTAAATCCCTGATGCTCAGCAGCTGAGACAGTGCATGCTTCTTGTTGCTTTAAGCCACCGTGTTTTGGGAGAATTTGTTACATCGCAGTAGGTGACTAATATAACCTTTACATATAATTTATTCATCACAACACCACTCTGAAATAATTATTATTATCCCCATTTTACTGATGAGGAGACTGAGGCTTAGAAAGGTTAGTTAATATTCCCAGGGTCAGAACAGCTGGTAGAAGCAAAGCTGGGACTCTAGCTTAGCCCTGCATGCACAAAACCTGTACACTGAACACCTGCTCGCTCAGATGCATGCCGAGTGGGCCCACCTGCGATTTCCAGAATGCCTGAAAGCAGAGAAAAGCCAAATGTCCCTAAATGAACTGAGTGGTCTAGGTGCAGTGTGGTTTAGATGCTAGCATCCAGGATTATACAGGCCCGAGAGCTAGCTGTCGATCTATGCTCTATAATCCATAGCCAGTTTAAAAAGAAAAATAAGATAAAATAAAATCCACAGCCAATTTTAAACTGAAATGCATGATGTGTTATGAAAATCAGTCAGTTTGGGCCAAGGATTAGCTTCCCAGGGAACCCCCATTTAGTTCCTTGGGATGCAGAAAGGATCTCGAGCTCCCAGCAGAAGTTTGACTAGCCTCAGAACAATGGCCTTTGTTGGGGTCGACCACCAGAAGGAATTGGGAGGTTGCTGACTCTTAAAGTTGTCTGACTACAGAGAGCCGGGCTATGGTCTACAGCAAGGATATGGAGTAAACGATCATTTGCCCTTCGCCTTTTTCCTGTGATGGGTCAGTTTCCATTTAACAACTTGGCCGGCCGCCTGCCAGTGTGCTGATGGGGCCAAATCTGGTCAGTACCCACTCATCAGCAAAGGAATGTGAACATTCCAACGTTGCCACAGTGAGCTTCTGAGCTCTTGCTTGAACTAACTGATCTGCATCTGTCTATTTTGGCCACAGCCCTCAGAGAGACCAGCAGCCATGTGATGCCTAGTGGAAACTTCTGGTCCTGTTTTCTCATTGGCTAAGAACCCCAGGGATATGGGTAAGAGTGAGGCCTGTTCTTGCTCCCCAGGCTTCCCCATTGCACCCCAGATGTGGATCTGTTCTGGCAACCACGTAGGCAGCCGTGTGAATGTGAGGCAGGTAGGCAGATCTCTTTCTGAAGAATGACACGTCACGACTCAAACAGAACCCGTGACCTTTCCACTGTCTCCACCCCTCCATTCCGTGGTTCCTGCTTTGAAATCAAAATTGACCAACCTCCGTCCAGCCCTTCCAACTGAGCCAATCCCCCAGGCTTGTCTATGATGCCTCCAGGATGTCCTAGGATTATTTCCTCTCCCTTCCTAGCGTGCCTTCAGAGCATCACCTAGATGGGCACCTGGGCGCAAATCTCTCTCCCGTTTAATAGCTCTAAACGGCATACTGAAACAATATCAATCTGTCCACCTAGCTTTCAAGATTTTGCCTAATTTGCTCCCTAAGTATTCCCCACAGTGCCCCAGTGCTAATCCTTCTACACACACACAGGCACACATGTGCGTGCATGCATGTGAGCACCTACACACACCTGAGTGTGTGCGCCACGCCCTGCACCACCACCCACCTTTCAGTTGGGTTGCCTCCTCCCACTTTTGCATGTTCTTTGTAATCCTTTCTTTGTCTGTTTTAACCCATCCCGCAAGGAAAACGTGTTTACCGCCTCAGATAACAGTCCCGGGCAGTCTCTCCTTTCACTCTTTGCACAGGCTGTCGTTTCCAGAGACAAGCCACACCTCTGCTCTGGCCCTCTTTTCCAGGTCCCTCGGGCTTCCAGAATCCCTCGGGACTCAGAAGTCCTCGGAAAACAAGAGCAGAACCCACTGAACGCAGAGCCCCCAAGGACCCAGCTCACTAACGCTGATGCTGCCAGACCCACTGTCCCAGGGACCACAGTCGTGCTCGGACTCATGGTTTGCTGGGCGGAAGGAAAAGCGCTGCTAATTGGCTGTGACCACAAAGGTCAACCATACGGACATGCGGTAAGACAGGCATGACACAGAGCAACAGGAGACCGGGAGAGAAAAAAGCTGTGGTGGCCAGTTGCGCTGGATGTGATTAGAAGTGGCGAGGACAGTCAGGAGCAGCTGACACTGCGGTGGAGAAGCAAGCTGATGATGAAGCGACAGAGGACACCAGCTCTGTGATCTGTGGGTGGCAGCAGTCTCTCTCTCTCTCAGTGCAACTGTCCTTAGAAACAGGGATGACTCTGTGGAAACAGCAGCTTCCTGTCCTGCCTTGAGGGCATGGGTCTGAACCTGCCAGGGGACCTCGGCTGTGTGGAATGGAGGGCCAGCTTATGTGACCCCAACAGCCCTGCAGTTTTCTGCCAGAGGCTGCGACTCAAGTGCCTACAGGGACTGAGCAGGCAATGTAAATGAGCAAAGTAGGGCAGGTAGCAGGCAGAGAAGGGTAGGGGGCATGGCAGATTGAAGGGAGCACACCCCACCGAAAGGTATTCAGATATATATTTTCTTAGAATACCATGTGAGTTCAATGAGACATGTACTGGTGTCAAATACAGCCCACAGGCACGCTGCCTATAATCTCTGGGCTCCTCCACAGGTGTGTGTGCAACACATCAGGAGAACTGATGACAGGAATGCTGACCTGAGTTGCCAACATGTTGCTTAAGCTCTTTCAGACCACCGGGACCAATGAGATCAGATAGGGCTATTGTGAGCATGTCTGGGGAAGTAAGTTAGGTGAGATGGCTCCACCAGCCACAGAGCACTATCTCTGATCAGTCAGGAGTCATAGCAGCTCCTGTGGCTCCATAGAACTCTAGAAGGTCAAGGGGGGAGGGGCCTGGCCATCTTATTGTTCCCTTAGTAGCAGCCTTGGTGGCTTCCTGCCTTCCAGGCTGTGCTGTGGTTATGACACTCCTGTTGTTATCCTTTCCCTATGTGACTTTCCTTCTCTCTACCTCTTGGTTTCTGCTTAGTGCTGACTTACACCGATTCATAGCAGCTGCTTATTCATGACTTGTCTTGCCTTATAGCTTTTGCCTTCCTGTATCACTCCATTTCTGCCCCAGAGGTGAGCCAGAGACCATCTACACCGTGCCTTGGCTGGGCAGAGCACTTGTGCCAATTCACCTTGTAGACTTACTCCTACAAGAAGTACAGAGGTAGGTGGTTATTGGTTTTGGTTCAGCAGTTCTGTGAATTTAGGGTAGCCATCCGTGAGATTCCTTTGGCTTCTGCCTCATGGTTACAAGATTGCTGCTGCAGATCCAACATTGCCATCTATGTTCAAGGAAGGAAAAATGGGAGACAGCTGAGATTGTCCCCTTTTATCAGGAGAGCAAAAAAGCTTTGTAAAAACCCACCCACGCCTACTGGTAGACTTTCCCCTTAATATCTCATTGGCCTGGACAATGCCACCCTAGCTGCAAGGCAGGCTGGGAAGTGAACTCGAGTACCTAGCACACCAAGTACATTGATAGTGTCTTGTTTCTTATGCACAGGGATTTTCTCATATTGTGTGTGCACCTGTATATTTCTGGTTCAGTGTACCATACAGAATTGGATGCTTTAGGCAAGAGGCGTGCGGTAACAAAAAAAAAAGTGTAGGTTTAAATACCAACTCCATCATTTACTGACTCTCTAATGTAAAAACAATTAACCTTGCTGACTGTCATTTTCCTGCTAGGTGAAAGGGCTTAAATACCTTCCTTGCAGGGCCTTTGGAAGGATTAAATATATTGTCTTTATAGTTCCTGGCCCTGCAGAGATCTTCCCCAATGGGTACTCTTTTATTGGGGTGTGCTGTCTTTCTTTGGATGGGCACACGGTAGGTAAATATGTCGCAGGAGGCAATATAACTCGAAGGTCAAAAGCATAGACCTCAAAGTCAGCCTGTTGGGTCCTGACCCATCCTCTACCGCTCATTAGCTGTGTGACCTTGGAAAAATTACTTAGCTCATCTGAGCTTCAGGCCCCCTCTCTCTAAGTTGGAGATAATCATAGAGCATATCTGAGAGGGGTACATTTGGGAGAGAAGACGAGAGGGCACACGAGCACTCGGCACATGCCTGGCACAAAGAATGCATGTGTTAAGCGCTGTTATAAATATCAATTGCTTTGTTCTCTTTTGGCCCCTGAACTAAGACCTATTAAACCAGAAGAGCAACTGCTTTACTCTTTTTTTTTTAAACTTCTTTTTATTTATTTATTATTTTATTCATTTTTTTTTTAGAGAGGAGACAGAGTGAGAGAGAGAGAGAGAGAGAGAAAGAGAGAAAGGGGGGAGGAGCTGGAAGCATCAACTCCCATATGTGCCTTGACCGAACCAGTGCAGGGTTTTGAACTGGCGACCTCAGTGTTCCCAGGTCGACACTTTATCCACTGCGCCACCACAGGTCAGGCACAACTGCTTTACTCTTGAAACTCTCTAAAACCAACTAGCCAACCCCCTAAAACTCACACCTGTTATAACTGGAAGCAACCCCATGCAAGAGTGAAATATTGGGGTGAGGTGGTCTGCCCTGAGTTTAAGCAAAAAAGGGCAATGTTGTAGAATATTTTTTAAAATATTTTTTAAGACCAAGTGACATAAAAAATGTATCTGCTTTCTATCATCACTGGGGGCCAACATTTCTAAACAATGTAACTGATCACATAGCCTCCCTGTCCCGTCTCACTTGCTAAGTTTTAGAAAATCCTATAAATGAGCTTCGAGCTTGCACCTTTTTATTACTTATCCTACTGTAAATGTTGCACTGTGCATTTATCATGGTGTACTGTAGTGGAGAACTCCCAGCTTACAGTCAGCTTCTGATAACCGCAGAGGCAGGTCTGAACAGCTGGGAGCTTCCTGTGGCTTGTCCCCAAGCCCTCCCTGCAGCCTGCTCACTTCCGTTTCTACACAAGAGACCCAGAACCAGCAAAGAGAGCTCAGGGTCTGTGAAGACAGAAACAGACTTGAGTTACTTCCCTTCCATGGGACTTCTGGGACTTCTTAGTTGGATTCAGAGTTAAAACGGTTAATGGAGTGCCAGCGGGGAGATGGGATATTTTTGTTTGGCAAACAGGAATTTTGGTTCATACGTGGTGTATTTTATTTACCACAGTTGCGATCTTTTAAAATGAAACCATGCTTTTAAAACGATTTGTTTGTAACATTAACAAATCAAGGTGATTGCACTAATTTCTACTCACTGAACGATTATTGCTAAAAATAATTTCATTATATAGAGGAGGATGTTAAAAATGATTTGCTCGAATGAGATGAAGTTTTGCTGCCCTTGCGCTGTTATTAGCAACGCTGGGAGAAATCAGAGGCATGTGAGCGAATGACCCTATTCCATCAGTCCTAACACCTGTGTTTTTATTCACATTTTTAACCTGTCTGAAATGACTGTGATAATACGCCATGACTCCTGCCCCTGGCTGGGTGCTAGTCATGGTGTGTCACCACATCCGGAGCCTTGAGGATGATAATGGAGCATCTCCTTAGGGACGGTGGCAAGGAAGGACACTGTGGACTGAGGGTGTGACTCGGGAATGTCAAACTTTGAATAGGAGATTTTAGGAATTCTTGGGCCAGTTTATTTTGGTCGTTTATTTTTTGATGTGTGAATGTAAAAGTGATAGAAGAAAAATGGCTAGGTAAAAGGATACTCTTTCAATCAATTCAAAATTTGCCCTGGCCGGATAGCTCAGTTGGTTGGAGCATCATCCTAAAACACAGAGGTTTCCGGTTTGATCCCCTGACAGGGCACATACAGGAACAGATGGATGTTTCTGTCTGTCTCTCGCTCACCTTCCTTTCTCATTAAAATCAATCAATCAATAAATGATTAAGATTATCTCTAAAAATAAATACAAAATTTTTAAAATCTAAAAGAAATAAAAAATAGGACAAAGACTTGCTTTATAGCAAACACGCTTGCTATGCACTTGCGTAGAAGGGAGCTCAGAGTATAGCACGGTCCCTCTTTACAACTGTCCAAAGGGAAGTCGTCCAAGGTCACCTGACTCCTTTTCCCTCTGTGCCAAGCTCCAGGCTTTCTGTGCGGAGACACTCGCAGGCCGGCAGGTGGGGGGGGGGGGCGTTTAGCTGGTTTGGGGTGTTAGTGCACAGACCCCTTGAGCCCTCCCCTGGTCCTCATTCTCTCATTCTCCCTTATCAGTGATAAACGATGATTCGTGCTGCGCACCATCAGCCACATAGCCTTGACTTATTTCTCAGGGACCCCAGGAGTTAGACATTATGTATCACTAGCCACACAGCAAGGTCTTCGCCGCGGGACCCAGAGTCATGCAGACAGTGTCGCATCTCTCCCCAGGATACACAGGATGGTTGCTCACTGATAGGGGTTAAATCAATGGACAGTTCTGTGGGGGTAGGCAGGGGGGACATGGAGAGCTACAGAGAAGGGGAGTTTTCTTTGGGCTTGGGAGGATGAGAAACCCATCAACAGAAAGGTAGAAATAAGCAGTGTGAGGCAAGTGCTGGGGTTTGGGCATGTTCTGTGATGATTAGTTGAGTCCCCATCTTCCCGTGGCCCGGTATGCTCATCTATAGAATGAGGACAAGAAAACTGACCCTCGCCTCGCTCACAGAGTCCCTGGCAGTGTCGCATGACATAGCGGAGGCAGAAGTGCTTGAAACCTAAAGAGTGCGGTACAAATCATTACCTAACTCAGCCCCCAGCACGAACATCCCCATCAGCAGAGAAGTTCGGAACAAATTTCTTTCCAAGTTGATGAATTCTTTTAATCTTCTATAAACTGAACTTTTCCAGAGTGGTTTTCATTAATGTCCAGGCCCACACTTGGAACAGCAAGCCTCTCTCTCTTCTCTTACAAAAATACTGATAAACAACAGTCTGGCTTGCCTTCCTGGATACATTGAAAATGATATTTTCAGAGAGAGCAGTAGAAAAAACAAGTGTCAGTTTGACACTCCCGGGCTAGAGTATTTTCAGGCTGCTGATGTCTATATGCAAACAATGCATTTGGAAACCAAGTGAGTGCCTGATGAATTTCTTTCTTCTCCCCAATTTGCATAGAGGAGAGGCCAGTAGGAAATGTAGTGGCAATCACATTTCAACGGTAATAAAACAATGAAGCGTGTGCTGACGGTGGATGGGTGTTTAAATAATCATGAAAGCAGCAGCTGCCTCCTGTCTCCCCTTCCTGCAATTAGGAGCTATTTTTTCTGCGAGGAATACTCAGAGGCACTCGTACCTGACTCCACATTTCCAAAGTCTGTCTGAAAGACTGACTTCCCTTCCATTGCCATTTAAAAGAAACAGCACGTTTATTTCTCTGTCTGGGTGTGACCTCACCTTGGAGGAAGGTGGCTGACTGGAGCAGAAATCTTACTGCCTCCCCAGGGTGTAGGTGAGGGCTGCTCCTTCTTGGGTTGGAGAGGATCATGCAAGGGCTGGGGGGAGGGTGTCCCCAGTACGGCCAGATGCTGTCAGCAAACAAAGGCTTTTGGCGGGAAGGGTGGGAGAAAGTGTGTATTAGGACAAATAGCTACGGAGTTGCCACAGGTGAGCAGCTCTGAGAAGAGAAAAGCTCTATAAATAATCCTCTTGCAGAGAGTTTAATGCTTTGAAAAATAGAAATGGCCCATGCGCAGAAACACCTGACAGGGCAGACTGCCGGGCTCCCGTCTGGCAAAGGTTCCGGCAGCCTGGACATCCAGAGAGGAGGAGGAGGAGGACTTGGAAATACAGCTGAGGCAGGGTTAGGAAGAAGCCAGGGAAATTCCTTGGCAGGTGGAATGGGGAAACTGAGGCAGGTGGCTGATTCAAACTGGCCCCTTCCAGCACCCCAACTCACCTGCCTCCCTCTCCCTCACTCAGCCACTCCCTTCAGCCTCAAGCCCTCGGGACAAAGTGGATCTGACCCGCCTCAAATAATCTTAGGAACAAAGCATCTGGTCTGTTCTGTTGACCAGAGTTTTGATCAAACTAGAGGTAACTTCTAGACCTCAGTTGTGTTTCAGCTCCAGGCCCAAAAAAGCAGCCAAACCAGACAAAGCAAGGTCATGGCTGACATCAGGACCAGATCCAATGACTAATGACCCACCGTTACCTTAGCACCAACCAATCAGGAGCAACCACGACCCTGAAAGGACTTACCTGGAAAGCTGATGAATATTCTATTGAGATCCTCCCCTGAAGCCTCCCCTAAAACCCCCAGCTTTAAAAAGCAGCTAAAACCCTGACGGGGCAGACAGACAACACACAACATGTGTCTAAGGAAGTAATGCCGTCTATTAGGAAATGATAAGCTCTACGGGAAAAAGAAAATCTAGGGCATGGTGAAAGGGACCAGAAGTGCTGGAATGGGGGTCAGGGGACAGAACACACTTCTGGTGAAAAGGGTGACATTCAAGTAAAAACACTGAAGGAAATGAGGGACATAAGGGTGACTTTGCATAGGAAACAACAGTCAAGGCAGAGAGAATGAGCATCGCATAGTGTGTTCAAAGGACAGGAAGCAGGCAGTGTGGCCAGAACAGTGGCCACCGTGAAGAGCAATAGCGTCACATGTGGGATCCAGGTCATGGTGGGTCTCCAAGGTCACTGTACAGACTTTGACTTTCGCTGTGAGTCAAATGGAGAGCCTTGCCAGGCACTGAGCGGGGGAACAGTGTGTTCTGACTTCTGTGTTTTAAGAACAGCGCTGGCTGGGTTTTTGTTGTTGTTTTTTTTTTTTTGAGAATGAACCCTAGATGGGGTGAGAGTGGAGGCAGGGAGGCCAGTCAGGAGGCCGCAATGCAGCCGGGAATCCCGGTAACGAGTGATACCGGGCCTGAGATGGTGAGCAGTCAGATTCTCCAGAGTTACCAAATCATTCAATTAACCGAAACCAGGTGAAAAGAAAGCTGTTTTTGTAAATGAGGAGCGGTATGTAGAAACTTGTGAATGGTGATTTTAAACTCTGAGAAACAATGCCAGCTTGGAGTGTACAATACTTATACTGACCCAGCAGGAAGCGTGGCAGTTGGAAAACTGGAACACATAATAAAGTCTTTGTTTTTATTACTGACATCATTCAATTCAATGTATTCATGCACATAAGCAAACCTTGCTAGCAAAGCCACATCACGTATGACTGTGTCCTCGTGACTGGGCTGCATACACTCCACAGCCGGAGTAACAGTATTTTAGGCACCATTCCTTCTTTGTTTTCCAAGCTGAACTTGGATTATTTTAATCCACTGGGAAATGCTAAGGAAAGGAGAAAGGGAAGCAAAAAGAACGCGTGTGTTATTTGATCGTTCCTGATCCCTCTGGCTGTGGACACCTTGTGATTACGGAAATTCAAGCGAGGGTGGTGTTTTCCTTTCCTTCTAGACTCCATCGCCAGGATACGAAATTGGAAAGCAAAAGTGGCCAGGTGGATGTGATTAGCATCTCTGACTCACGAGAGGAGGATGAGCTGGCTGTGCCTGCTGGTGAAGGCAGACAGCCTCGGTTTGGTGTGTGCATCCTCTCTGAATAACGGAGAGGAAGTGTTTGGGTGTTAGGATGGACGGGATCATGATCTTTTATGACAGGTGAGTGTGGGAGGGGAGTGAGTGCCAGTATTTACTGGCTGACTCCCGTGTGCCAGCACTCTGCTGTCTTATTCATTCCTGTACCCAGTTGACAGCCGTTTAATTCAGCCTCCCTCACATTGTTTGGTATTGAGGGGCGCACTGTCTTTAATGTTCAAGGTTGAAGGACGATCTTGCTTTCTGCTCAGCTACCTGCTTAACGGTCTCACATTAAGGGGACATTATTCTCAGCGGAGCTTGCTCTGAAAAGTGGACTCGGATGCTGAACTCAGTTCTGAGCCTGACGGGCGAGCCTGTAAGATCCATGCGCGCCAGCCCGCCGGGTGGCAAATTGTGCAGCCCGTATGGGACGGACGGGGGGGTTGAAAACACAAAATGCAAGTCTCCCTGGAGAACAGTGTGTGGATCACTGCCATAGCTTATTCTCTTCAAAATATGTTCAGACCCTAAGGCATTCTTATCCATTAGGATCTCTGTTTCTGGAAGTTGTAGCCACTAAAAGACAAGGAAATGGAATACATAAACAATACTATTGTTATTTCTGGGAAATAATTAGCAATCACAAAGTTCAGTGAGGAGCCACTGCTGCTGGTCACCTGGTACGTCTTTGAGAAGGAGTTCAGAGATTACCCCTGCGGGCAGGGCCTCAGACGCCAGCTTGCTCGCTAAGGCAAAAGGGACATTAACTCTCACACTGAATGTTGCACCCCGAGGTGACATCAGAAGAAAGGAAGCGTTTGTGAACCCCACATCCGAGAAAAAACATGGAGGGCTGCAAACTAAGGCTTCCTTATATTTAACCATCTCAAAAAGAAATCAGACATTCCACACCAAGGATCACGGCTATGAGACCCTTAGATAGACAGTCAAAGTTCTCACGTTTTTAAAAATTTATTTTTATTCATTTGAGAGTGAGAGAGAGAGAGAAAGAAGGAGCGGAGGAGCAGGAAGCATCAACTTCCATATATGCCTTGACCAGGCATGCATGGGGTTTCGAACCAGCAACCTCAGTATTCCAGGTCAATGCTTCATCCATTGCTCCACCACGGGTCAGGCTGATTTCTCACATTTTTTGACCCTCTGATGATTCTTTGTATCCCTTCGTCTCTTACTATCAATACATGTATACACATATACATGCACAAATTCATAATAAAACTTTAATAAGAACCTATGAGTCTGTTTAGAGCAGTCGTTCTTAACCTGGGTTCTATGGAACCCTAGGGGTTCGATGAGTCGGTCTCAGGGGTTCGGAGAAGCCTCTGCCGCGGAGGCCAGAATAAAGTAATACCGTGATTTGTTGTGAGTTCATGCACTTTGTTGGTTTTGTTCTTTGAGCAAGGTGATGTTCATGCACGGCTCATTTTGTGCACCAGTAAAAAAACATATACCTATGTCTTGAATTTGGAAAAAAAATCATATTTTATTTATCACTAAAGAAGGGTTCGGTGAATGCGCATGTGAAACTGGTGGGTTCGGTACCTCAGAAAAGGTTAAGAACCACTGGTTCAGAGGAATCATGATGATAAGACCCAGTCTATCCTACAGCCAGCTTTGAGAAATCTCAAGGGAGAAGAAGATGGTAGCAGTGACTGAGGCTGTCGGTGGGCTGGATCTGGGGACCCAGAACTCCATGACTTCAAAATGTACCTGACACTCGTTTTGGCGGCACTGACAGGTCCACCACCTGAGACTGGGTGGCAAGGAGATGATAAGCCGAACTTTTGGGCGTCATCTCAAAGAGTATTAAAATAATTTGTCTTTTGGTTTTAAACTACCTCCCTCACAGCTTCCAGTACATGGGTCTTTGTTAAGTGTGTCTGAATCTAAGAAGATTGCTTCATGGCAGCGCACACGTTTTTTCTCCTGTTGCCATGGAAACAGCACTGTGCTCATGTGTCAGGAGCTCTCTCTCTCTCTCTCTCTCTCACACACACACACACACATACACACACACACACACACACACACACACACACACACAAACATGCATATTGTATATTAACATATTCCCAGGGAAATGCCTTTTATGTCTTCTCCTTCTGGTGTTCTTTATATTTCTAAGAAAGACAGTCAGAACCCAAATTTTAATATCTAATTGTTATCTACCATCTCCTTTGTTGACATTAAAAATTCTGATTTTAGGTTTTTCTTCAACATAATCTCTCCTGGCAGTGAAATAACCTATTATTTGCCCCTTCACCTACCCTAGCTTTTCTCCCACTCCTGAGAGGAATGTACGATACATCTCAATCCATTTAGTATATTAAAAAAGAAAAACCTTCTTCAGGTACTACTGAGTTTCTTTGATGGGTATAATGATACATTTCATATATTTCATGTTCTTAAATATTCTGTATCTGACATATTATTATTATCTTCTTTTATTTTTACAGGGACAGAGAGTCAGAGAGAGGGATAGATAGGGACAGACAGACAGGAACAGAGAGAGATGAGAAGCATTAATCATCAGTTTTTCGTTGCGGCACCTCAGTTGTTCATTGATTGCTTTCTCACATGTGCCTTGACCGCAGGCCTTCAGCAGACCAAGCAGCCCTTTGCTGGAGCCAGTGACCTTGGGTCCAAGTTGGCAAGCTTTTGCTCAAGCCAGATGGGCTGCGCTCAAGCAGGTGACCCTCAGGGTCTCAAACCTGGGTCTTCTGCATCCCAGTCTGACGCTCTATCCACTGCGCCACTGCCTGGTCAGGCCTGACATATTATTTTTAACTGACAAAAGCCATTCTTTGGAAGAATGTTGATGAATCACAAGTTCACATGAGTAGGGGACTATAGTTGTCTGGTTTAGTTCTCAATCTACATAAACTTGAAAAGATACCGAGGAAAATCTGAGGCAAAGAAGTCATTTATTTCAACAAGGATTTTGGGGCACCTATGGTCTGGCTGTTTGTGGCCCGGTTCCCCTGAGAGCTGATTCTGGTTACGTGGAGGAGCTCATGACCCACCACAGGCTGGTAGACACACGTGGTACATGCAAGTCAGGAAACTGGCCTCGGAGTTCACCACCAGCTGTGGGCTTTCACTTCAACTGAATTAGGCTGTCGAATCATAAGCTCTAAAATGATCGACTTGAACCAGACTATTGCCCATCTCCAAGATGATGTGGCTGTAGTTCAGCTTCACACCCAGGCCCAGTGGAGAGGTGTGGTTGGTTAAGCAGCCTCAGTAAGACCCACGGTCCAGGCAGTGACTCAGCCTGCACTGGGTGAGGTCTGACACCCCATCCCTACTCAATGTCTTGGCCCACAGGGGGGCATGGACCTCCTACCCAAGTGTCCCTTCCAGACCATATAGCTTCTTTCATCTTTGTCAAATCTGATTGTCCTTGGTCATTCATGCCAAGTTATCCAGTGGCTGCATTTGTTACAGTCAAGGCCGACATCCCTGATGATCAATTCTGACTCCTAATTTTTCTGTGGTCATTGTACAGAGGCTCCAAGCACTTGGAGCAATCAGTGGCAGTGCCTGTCAGCCTCATGTAAAGTGCTCCCAACCTGCGGACATCCTTGAAGGCTTCATTTTTCATAAACTCAACACTGATACCCTTCGGTTAAATCTGAAGCATCTTCAATGTCAAACACAGAAAGGGAGTTGGTTTTATGTTGCCGCCATAGATGCCAACCACAAACCTTAGCTCCGTGGCTTTATCGGCTACAAGTTCAGCCTTAACTCCAAAGCCTCCCCTTTCTGGTAGTTGGACTCTTAGATTCGAGTCCGAATGATCTTCTCCACCAGGGACTAAAAGTTGGGCTGTGGATGCTGTCTGCATCTTTCACTGTGAGGTTTGCCATCCTGGAACGCGTCCCCTTCGATTTCGGTCCTTGTGAGTCATATCCAGGTTTTAAAAAAATACAAAACAGTGAGAAATGGAGACAGGTAGAGGAGGTCCTATTTAAATAGCTCAGATGAGCATCTTAAAATTGGAAATGCTGTTTCTAAGGAACTTCCTTTTGCACAGGGAGTTGCAGATAGAATCAATGATGGCTACTACACGTTGGTGATTTTTAAAAATTGATTTGAGGGAGAAACATTGATTTGTTGTTCTATTTATTTATGCATTCATTGATTGAGTCTTGTATGTGTTCTGACCTGAGACTGAACCCCCAACCCTGGCAAACTGGAAAAACACTCTTGGGCTACCAGGCCAGGGCCCATTGGTCCCCTCTCAGGTAAGTGGGACTGGAGGAAGGGCTGGCTGGTGACACAATGTGAACACAGCCTGGGGTGGGGCCGCGGCGTTTGGCATGAAATTTTCTCTCCACTTTTTGTCCATGCCCAGTGAGGATGCCTGGCTCCAGCATGGACCCTTTGGCCACAAGAGGAGTCCAGCAGGTGCAGGTGAGAGTAACAGCAGCTCCACGGCTCCTGAAGCGGGCGGGGCCAGTGGGAAGTGGAGGGTTTGCTCCTCGCTTTGGGAAGCTTCGCCCACAGTGAGTGGGCATCCCGCAGTTGGAGGGTGATCTAAGCCAGAGATTGAGGAAGTTGTTCTTTGTAGACCCAATCAGTCATTGATGAATTCAGCAGATATTTACTAAGTGACTGTTCAGTGCCAGGCATTGTTCTAAGCCCATTACAAGTATTCCTATCCTACTTCCTGATGACTAAAATGCTATCTGCTTCACCAGGAGAGTTTGCCCCCAAATTTATAAAGAACTTAAACAACTGAACATTAAAAAAAATCCAATTAAAAAATAGGCAAAGGACCTGAATAGACACTTCTCCAAAGAGGACATACAGATGAACAATAGATGTGAAAAAATGCTCAACATCACTAATCATCAGAGAAATGCAAATTAAAACCACAGTGAGATGTCACCTCACACCTGTCAGAATGGCTGTCACCAATAAATCAACAAACAACAAGTGTTGGTGAGGGTGCGGAGAAGAGGGGACCCTCGGGCACTGTTGGTGGCAATGCAGGTCGGTGCAGCCACGGTGGAAAACAGTATGAAGGTACCTAAAAAAATTAAACATGGAACTGCCTTATGACCCAGCAATTACCGTATACTTCTGGGAATATATCTGAAGAAACCCGAAAACGAATTCGAAAGTGTATGCACCCCTATGTTCACTGCCGTGTTATTTATAACAGCCAAGATCCGGAAACAGCCCACGTGCCCATCAGTAGATGAGTGGATAAAAGAGCTGTGGCACATTTACACAGTGGAATACTACTCAGCTATAAAAAGGAAGGAAATATTGCCCTTTATAACAGCATGGATGGACCTGGGAAGCATTATGCTAAGTGAAATAAGCCAGTCAGAGAAAGACAAATACAAAATCATATGATTTTACTCATATGTGGAATCTAATGAACAAAATGAACTAACAGGCAAAATAGACAGACTCATAGAGAGCAGGCTGACAGGGTGGGGGGCGGAGGGATTGAGCCAAAAAGAAAAACTCATGGACACAGACAACAGTGTGGTAATTGCCAGGGGGAGGGGTTGGGGGGGTTGGAGGAGGGTAAAGGGGGATAAATGGTGATGGAAGGACACTTGACTTGGGGTGTTGGACACACAACAGAGTATACAGATGATGTGTTATACATTTGTACACCTGAAACCTACATGATTTTATTAACCAATGTCACCCCAATAAAAATTTTTAAAAGAATGCAGCTCTTCTGACATCAATGCTGCCCAAACCCCTCACATGTGAATGAGAGAGAGAGATAGAGTAGGAAGGTATGGCAGTATTAATTAATGCACATACTGTATAACGTTTTTTAGATTTTGTGACATTAGTGATCTTATCAATTTTTAAAATTTTGTTTGTATTTTCTAGATAAATACCCATGTTTATATCTTTAAAAATCAGAGGGAAACTTTTCTTTCAATAATTGGCTTATAGAGGGCACATCTTCTTGGAAATCAAAAAGGGTATTCATGCCATTGTTGTCCAGAGGGCTGCAGGCAGACTTACAGCTGCCCACTTGTTCTAGCTGTCTTCCCCACAGACTGGAGAGGTGGCTGGTGGATTGCCCTCAGACCTTAGAACAACGGTTCCAGCTTTAAAATATGGCTTCTCAATCTCTTTTCACACGCAACCCCTTTGTGGTGTAGAGTGTTTGTACGTGAAAGGGAAAGAATGCCGTCTGTATTTCTGTCCTGAGGAATGTGGCGCAGGCTGTTGGAACACGTGGCTGTGGCCATGCCAGTTCGATGGAGAGATCTGACCCCAGGGCAGTGCGCAGATGCAGGCTGGCCAGGCACCTCTGTGGCTGGGATCTATAGAAGATCTCTGGAGTAAGCCACTGAATCGTGGAGTTCTATGGCCTGAGCAGACAGATCTGGTGTTACTTCTACAACAGTGGCTCCCCAAAGGGCCAAGTCCAACCAGGCCTGATCTATACAACCAACGGTGGAAATAAGGGTAAACATCGTGTTGTGTGTCTGTGTGCGAGTGTGTGAATGTGCATGTTGTCACCAGTTATTCTCTCCTCTGAGATAATGTCCTTCCTATTTTGGGGTGTTATGTTGGTGTTTTAATGTACATAAAATGTATTTCTTTATAAGTTTCCAAAGTCAGCTCGAAAATGCTGAGCTGAAGGACAATGGTGTTATTGCTTCCTAGATCTTCTGTGGCCTGGTTTTGTCAGTCAATGATTAACTTAACATCGGCTGGGAAAGATAATGCCGGCTCTGGAAATTTACCCTGTTTCTTAACTGAAAGGACACTTAACATTTCCTGAGCGTTATACTTTGTGCCAGGACGCTTCCATATCCATTATCGCATTCAAGTCTTCTTAGTAGCTCTGCGAGGTTGGAGACGTGATGCCCGTTTACGATAAGAGAAATATAAAGCTTGGAGAAGACATGCCACTTGATCAAGCTCCTGAGCTGTTAAACCGCAAAGCCTGAATCTGAACTGAGTTTGAGCCCAAAGTACACAGTCTTTTAATCTTACTTGCCTGTTCCCACACTCAAGCCACAGGACACATATTTTAATCTGGGGTATACTTTTGCTGTCAGCGGAGGGCTGTTCGGAGACTGGCTTTCTAATCCTGAGAGCTGAAGAGAAATCATTGAAAGACTTTAGGCATGCAGGGACTCACGGTTCACAGAGACAATCCTGGCTTGACCAGGTCTGGTTTTAATCGTGACACCGGGGCTTCTCCTGTCTGTAGAGTGTGTGAGGGCACCTGAAGGGCACCCAGTTAGACGAACTGCCCAAGTCACACTGTGGCCTTGAGTGTATTCCAGAGCTAGACATGAAACATTCCAGAGTATCTCTGTTTTAGTGTCATCTACCCTTAGTTCTCCCTCTGTCAGTAGAACAACTGATGTTGACTGGATTTCCTGACATAGAAACGATTCATTTGCTCCCCAAACCATGACCAGGAATTGCCCTTGTATTTAGTGATATGGGAGCCCGTGTTTATGTCTATAACCACTACTTTATGTTATCTGTGAGTAACTGAGGAACTTTTACTACGAAGATGACAAAGAAAAGCTCATGTTGTGAATTTTCAAGATGTTAAGGTTAAGAAATCAGTTCAAGGGAAGGTCAACGCTTTGGGCAGAATGATCAAAAGTCTCTAAGCCCTAGGTTGGCAAGCATTATTTAAAAATGTAGTGTCCTGACCCTCCTTCCCATTCAGTAGGGCTGGGGGTCTCTGGGATCAGGGCACTCAGTAAAGGCACACGACGCCAGGAACACACATTGGGAAACAGTTCTAGGATCCATTTCATTCAAGGGGGATATAATTATTCATTTGCTAGATGGAGCTTTCTCCTTTATTATTTTTGTTTTCGACTGATAGAATAAAAGACAAGAATTTTTTTACCCTACTGCAGAAAGGGAACTGCACGGGCCTCCAGATAACAACTCCTTTTCTGTGTATGTTTCCATATTAAAAAGGGGGGAGCAAAGAGAAGAATCCTTAGCTGTGGAGAATTCCAGAAGGTCGGGAGGGGGGCAATGACTAAGGAATGCTGAACTTCCAAGAGAGGACACCCTCACACATGGCCTTCGCCAGGACAAGGAATGTGCTGGGCCCGTCAGCACAAAGGCTACAAATCTGGGCTGAGCAGTCTCCCTGATTCAAAAGTCCTTTGAAATTTCCAGATGGTTCTGTTTTTATCACGCGGACAAGTCAGCCTATCTGGCAAATGCTGCAGGAAAGCGCCATCGCCCAGGCTGGCTGCCACGCTTCTCCAAGGTAACGCGAGCCATGAGCTGGGTGTCCTCACTGGTGCTCAGGGAGCCCACCTCCTTGGTCAGCACTCTGGCTGAACCCAGTTGTTAAATATAGTGAATGGCGCCCCTAACTATGCCAGTGCCCCCTGGGCAAGTTGTGACCATGGGAGTTCACCACAAGTAAAGGGCATGGTGGGTTCACTGAGGAGAGCACACAGGAACCCCAGACAAGGTGGCAGGAGGAAGAGCAGGGCATACAGCTAAAGATACTTAATATATTGTCCCTAACTAATTGGGCACACTAGGTTAGGGATGACACAATTTCTTTAGGAGAGTCAAGGCAGAAGGACAGGTAATGGCTCCCTGGAGCCCCGAGCTGAAACAGAGTCAGAGATCACCATCTCAGCAGTGGTCATCTGCCATAATTGATTACTGATATCTGCAAAAGGCTCAACAAGGTGTGTGTGTGTGAGAGAGAGAGAGAGAGAGAGACTCATTAGCTCTGCGGTAGTTGACATTGAACTGCATTTTAAACTCCTTGGCCTTTGCTGATCTTTCTTTTCAAAAACACACAACAGCTTTTTCTTTCTCCTCATGAATATACATGGCCATCTACATGCTGCTTGAATAAGAGATTTATAGTAGTTTAGGCAGAATCTCTCAGAGGTATCTGGGCTAATGAGCAGTAAATGCCACTCAGCATATGTCTCTAAAAGCATGAACAGGGAAATCCCTACAAGTTGACTTTGCCTGTACAGTCACTTACTCTTTTTGCAGCAGATGTTCAATGCAGCGGGGTCCGCCCATGTCCTGGAACCAACTGTCACCCTCGGATCCCTGAAGTGGATCGTGCCTGTGGTTGGATTTCCATCTGTCCCTGGGCTTCACATAGAACACATGGTAATCTCCAGCACTTTCCATTGTGACTGAGCTCTCTAGAAACATCTGTACCACTTAATGGTGTTGATGTTCCCTTGTGTTCAACTGAATAAATGGGCAATAGTACAGACTGGGCACTCACCTTGCTTCCTGACTGTTCCTCTGCCTGGCTGGCTTTTGGCCATTTTTAATAAAATCAAATTTCCTTCTATATTAAATCATCCTGTCTTCAGGGACACCCTCCTTTCTAGAAGGTGTGTTTTCATTGGAAAACACCACCAAATTTTCTAACACCAGAGAGTTTGCTTTGTAATTTGACCTGAAAGTTTTGTGCTTTATGCTTTTTGGGGGGTTGGCGTACTTGTGGTACTGGGTTGTTTTAGTCGGGGTTCTCAAGATAAATAGAATTAATAGGATGCTAATTATCTTCCTGCTTGGGAAGGGCCATTGCTATGCTAATGTTTGCTGGAGGAGGGGTCTTTGTGGGCCCAGGTAGTGTTTTAGAAGGAGGAAGAAGGGGAGGAAGAAGGAAGCCAAGATGGCAGGGTGCTGAAGGAGAAGCCAGTTTGTGCAGGAGGAGAAAAGGTGTGCAGATGGGAAACCAGAGGTGACTGAGACTGGTGGGGGCCTTTGATTCTAGAAAAACCCGAATGAGTCAGTGGCTTTGTGAGCTCTGAATGAGTGGGTTTTGGAGCCCTATGTGTTCTCACTCACCGGCCGGGTGCGAGGCTAGAATAAAGGAGTGGCCCACCAGTATTTGGTTCCATAGTTTCTTTACCGTCTGTCTGAATCTAATGGGAACCTGCACGTGCACGGCCACAACGGCCGAGGCTACTGGCCATATAAAGATATATCTTTTTCTATCTCTATATCTTTATATCTATCTATCTACCTATCTATCTCTCTATCTATCTATCTATCTATCTATCTACCTACCTACCTATCTATCTACCTATCTATCTCTATCTATCTATCTATCTATCTATCTATCTATCTATCTACCTACCTACCTACCTACCTACCTATCTATCTATCTATCTATCTATCTACCTATCTATCTCTCTATCTATCTATGCGAGTTGAAAAGTCACGCAATCTGCTACCTGAAACGGGACAACCAGGAAAGCTAGCAGTGTCATTCATCCTGAGTCTGAAGGCTAAAGCACTACGGGTGATGGCCAAGGGCAGGAAAAGATGATGTCCCAGCTCACGCACAGAGGGAATCCTCCCTTCCTCCACCTCTTTGCTCTATTCAGGCCCTCAGTGGGTTGGATGACACCCACCTGCATTGGTGGGGCCAACTTCTTCACTCAGCCTACTGATTCAAATGCTGATCTTTTCCAGATACACCTTCCACAAACACACCACATCTGTCTGACAAGGTGGTGGCGCAGTGGGTAGAGCGTCGGACCGCGGTCAAGGCACAAATGAGAAAGCAGTCAAAGAACAACTAAGGTGTCGCAACGAAAAACTGATGATTGATGCTTCTCATTTCTCTCTGTTCCTGTCTGTCTGTCCCTATCTATCCCTCTCTCTGACTCTCTCACTGTCCCTGTAAAAGAAAAAAAAAAAAAAAGAGCGACATCAGACTTCAAACAAATCCTAACACACCACTTACTAGCAGTGTGACCTTGAGCTAATTATTTAATTTCTCTGAGCCTCAGTTTTGTCAGTTGTGAAATGGAAGAAATAATAGTTTTATGTTTTCAAAGCATCCCCTTTTGTTTTCACTGATTTCGCTGTTGTTGCAAAAGCATTATACACACACTGAAATGTTCTGACTGGGCTATTACCAAGTTACGTCTGAATACAAACCAAAACATCAGGGTTTGAGGCTGGAAAACACACTCTCAACATAAGTGCTTAAAGCCGCCATCTCTCTCTGGACAAGGAAAAGCACTTCAAGTCCAGCTCTCATGCTTGAAAGTGAGACTCGGGGGAGCTGGGGTAAATTCAGATGTGTTCCTGTAATTTTCTAATCAGATGTTTACACCAGATATAAACACTACTAGGAGAATGAAGCAGGGAAACCGCCTCCCCATCCAGCGGCTGACATTCTGTCTCTTGCAGTCACTGTTAACCTCTGGGAAAGGTGGTCTACAGTTGCCTCCTGGTACTCAGTCCTGTGCCGTCTTCCACATGCAGCGAGCCGCCTGGCTTCTGCCGCCACCACTCTAACAAGAGCAACAATGATGGATGCTCTCCTGTCAGTTATGATGTCAGGGGTCATCATTCTCTAACCGTTTGAGAGTGCCAAGTGAGTGAACTGATCTTTACACCCCGAACCTTCTCCTCCTCCAGCATGCCCTCTCTCCTGGCTTCCCTCCTACCGCTCTGACTTCGAACTTCCCTGGTTCCTCTTCTTCCTTTCAGCATTATTACCTATAATGACGTCACCTATAGCTCCAATCTCCACCTGTGACTTCCACGTGCTGAGCTGTAACGGCCAGCTGGACACTTGACATCGACACCAGCATCTAGCAAATATCTCCCACTCAGCGTGCCTCAGACTGTACAAACTGTTTCCCCAAACCTGCTCTTCTTGTTCTCCTCAGTCCCCACAGCCCCCAGCCCCCAGCCTAGCTATAATCTGTAGACCAGCAGCTGCGTCAGTCAGTGTTCTCTCTCTCCCTCTCTCCATACTCAGCCCATTGCATTTCTGACAAAAGCATTAGTACATATCTCTCCTCCTCCTAGCTATCGTCCTGACTGTAGGCAGCCCTTTGTTTCCAACCCACTTCGCTACTGGGGATTTCTCTATAACACACAGATCTGATCAGTGTCGGGCCTTAGAGGTCTCCCGAAGGGAGGTCCCTGTTACCCTGCAACAACGCAGTTTTATGTTCAGTGTCCCATTCTTCCATCTGGTGAGCATGTCCTTTGATTCTCAAAAGCCACCCATTTAGAGGATGGATTATGCAGTCATCCTACCATGGTTAACGGGATGAAATCCAAACCCTTTGATCTGGCTTACCTTCTGGCCCCAGGCTAACTTTCTCTGTCCACCTTCTTCCCCCTGGCCACCTGCCATTCCCCAAACGTACCAAGCTGCTTCCCGCCTCATCCTCATTGGCCGTGCTGTTCTCTCTTCCCGAACACCTTTACCCCCATCTCCCACTTCTCACCTCTGCCTTAACCTTCACTGCCCAGCCCAAATCGCACCCGCGCCGTGGAACGTCTGTCCTGCCGGCCCCCAGCGCCCAGCTGTGATCCTGTAGCACATTGTTCAAACCTCTGTCACAGGTCCTACTTTGAATGTGGCACAACACCTGGCACATGGCAGGCCTTCAAAGCATTTTGAAAGAGAGGTTTTAAAGAAGCATGAAACCGCGAGTATTTTCTCTGGCTCTGATCAGAATTAAGAGCTTTTATCCTCCATATGGGTCTTGCTTGAGAAAATCCAGCCTGTCAGAGCCAAGTGTATTTCTCCTTCATCTGTAAAGTAATAAGAATAATGACTGCTGCCCAAATCTACCGATGTGGACTCGATAGGGTAATAAAAAGAAGTCCTGCTGTCGAAGTATAACATGTTGAAATAAAGAGTGAGATGAGCCTTCCCATCTCCTGTCATCTGTCCCTGTAGCCTGGGGCTTGTGGAGGCTGGGGGCAGGAGATTCTGAGATCTGGCAGATGGTTAAATAGAGTGTACCTACGGGAGGCCAGAATGAATTATCTAAATAGAAATGAAACTAATTACAAGATTAACCATTTTTTGAACATGCACGTGGGTCATATACTACGCTAAGAATTTTACATACCACTTCTTTCTGTAAAGCCAATCTCGTAAGATGGACGCTGTGATTTCCCATTTTGCATCTGAGGAAACTGAAGGTCAGAGAGGTTGGGTAATTCACCAAGGGCACGAAGCTAGTAAGTGGATGGGGGTATGTCATCAGAATACTAATTATGTACATGTTTGCTCCAGGGTCTCTATGAAGTATGCTGATTGGCCCTTACAACTACCCTATGAGTTAAGATACTGTTACATCCCTGTTATCAGACGGAGAAGGCTTTAAGTAATCAGTCCAAGGTCACATAGCTAGTAAGAAACTGTGCTAGTCAGCTAATTCCAGAAACCACATGGCTGGTCATTGCATTACCTTCTCTGTCTTCCAGGTCTGTTTGAGTTTGCTCTCTTAGCTCATTCTCCAGAGCTAGCATCCATCAAATATTCTTCCCTTACTCATCAAAGTGGAGTCTGTGGACCAACAGAGCCGTTATCACCTAGAAGGGTGTTAGGAAGACTCTTGAGCTCTACTTCAGCTCCAGGGAATCAGAATCTGTTTTGTAACAGACCAGGTCCTGGTCTAAACCAGTGGGTCTCAATCTTGTCTGCAGGTTGAACTTCCCTGGGGAGCTATAAAGATTCCTGATGCCTGGGCTCCACTGACAGGACTCTACATTAACTGTCTGAGTGCGGTCTGGCTATTGGGCTTTTAAAAGCTTCCCAGGGGATTCTGGTGCAACAGTGGTCCTAAAAACCACTGCTTTAAGCAAATATAGCCATTGGTTCCTTCCTTCCTTCACTCATTCTCCTTCTGTGCACCTGACTTCGCTGAAGTACAAGCACAGCTTGATGGAGAGATGGACAAACAAACAATTCTAATATCGTAGAATAAGCACCATGAAAATCATTATCCCAAGGACCAGGGGAGATCCAGAGGCGGGCCTGACGTCCAGGTCTGCAGGAAGGAATCAAGGCAGAGTGCTCCATTAATCCCAAGGATGAGCAGGAGCTCTCTTGGATTCATGAGAGGGATGGTGAGCTGGTGCGGGTGAGTTCTGTGTGTACTATGAAAGTGAGATGCATACAATTCTAGGCTGTAACATATGACAGAGATCATTTAATGAATCCACTGGTTTCCTGATTTCTTTGTCTTGCTCACATTCAGAGAAACATTTTTTATTTCAGCTCAGAATAGACAGAAAATTCCATGAAACAATACTTACTTTCACTACATGTGATGCACTTGGACTTTTCTAGTCTCTCAATACTCTTTCTTTAAAGAAATCCTGGTCATGTTGAACTGACCCACTAACAGATCACAACCCCCAGTTTGAAAGACCTGACTTAATAGGGTAATAACCTTGGCCTGGAAGAAGAAAGAAAAACGTGTTCCGATTCCAAGGTGCAGGATTGGATTAGGAACAAAGCAAGCCTTTCTATGGTATTGGTTGTTGGATTGTTCCGAAGGATGTGCCCTCCCTGGAAGTCCGACCCATTTTCTACGTGGCTGAAGCATAGCTCTATAAAGAAGACAACGTGGTGAATTAACAAGTGAGGTTCCAGGTGCTTGCTAGACCCACTGAAATATCCAGAATGGATCAATAATACGGAGCAGGAATTTCCAGTTTAGCTAGGTTTGGGGAGGGCCTACCTGGGACGGAAAACTTTTATACCTTTGTCTCATACACAGGACTCCCAGCCATTCTGATAGGCACCCTCTCCACTTCAAGGTCAAAATTCCACCTGACAGTAAGCCCTATTGTTCTGGTTAACGGGGGCTTATCCTATCACTTCAGACAGAAAAAGCAAAGGTGAGAACCACTGACCTCACTCGCAATGGTTCCCCACCTTTTAGGTTTCCCACCTTTTAGGAGACCAAGAAAAATTCAAAGTGAGTTCAGAAATCAATAGCAGGGTGCCAACATTTTATTGTCCCAAATAACAAAAAATTAAAAACCCCAAATAAACAAAAAAGCAAATCTCCCCAAATCTACCGTCAAAAGAGTAGAAAGAACATAATCTTAAACTAAAGTCTTATAAATTGAATATTTAGCTTTAAGAAATTTTTAGTTCTGGTAAACATCTATAACATAAAATTTATCATTTTAATCATTTTTAAAGTTTCAGTAGTTTTCATTACATTTAAACATTGTGCAACCAATCTCCAGAACTCTCTGCACCTGGCACACATACTATATTCATTAACAACATCTCCCTGGTTCCCTCTTCCCCCCGCCCCTGGCAGCCACCATTCTACTTCCTGTCTCCATGAATTTCACTTCTCTATGTCCCTCATACAAGTACAATTGTACAGTGTTTGTCTTTTTGTGACTGGCTTATTTCATGTAAACTAATGTCTTCAAGATTCATCCGTGTTGTAGCATGTCAGAATTGCCTTGCTTGTAAAGTCTGATGAATATTTCACTATGTGTGTAGATCACATTCTGTTTACCCCATTCATCTGTTCATGGACACAGGTTGCTTCCACGTTTTGGCTGTTGTGAATAATGCTGCTGTGAACATGAGTGTACAAATATCTGTTTAAGTTCCTGCTTTCACTCATTTTGGGTACATACCAGAGGTGGGACTGCTGGATCATATGGTAACTGTATGCCTACTTTTTTGAGGAACCATCATACTGTTAATATTTAGTTTTCCATAGATATAAAAAAAGCATTGATTTCATTGTCCTAGTTTTTCTTATTTCACTGTGAACACTTCATCACAGACTGGTGTTGGTCCATAGATCGGTATAAACTTCTTCCTGAGGCTATTCACGCTTCACATGGATTCTTTAGATGTTGCCTAACAAGAAAGATAATTATTTTAAATCACAAAGTATCCACTAAGTAGAAAATTACACAAAAGCCATTAGCTTGATTGTCCTAAATATGAAAAACAAGACAGTTTCTGTTATTCAAATTATCAAGCCAGTGGCCATCTCAAGTTTGGCTGTGGGTCACTGTCATTCCAGTATTGTGACTTGAAGGTAACAGACATGATTTCCCCTGCTAACAGAAATCCTATAGGAGTTGGCCTGGCTTTCCAGAATCTTGTTTCTCTGAAGTGCCCGTGTATCAAGCTAAGTAACTTTTCTGCTTGGTGGGGCTTAAAAATTTTTTCTTTTAAGTTCTTTGTGAGCTCCAGAAGAAGCTCTTTTGTTGTTGAGACTCATGAGCTATTATCAAACAACTTTAATTCAGTAGAAAAAAAATCCTGCTGTATTAAAATGAAATTCTAGTTGTAGCTGTCATACTTCTCATTAACATTGGTCTTGACAATATTTTTCACGTCGTTATCCAATTCTTGGTGGAGATGAAGAGAGCAAACTTATTACTAGTAAGCCATCTGTCAAAAGATGTACCGGAAACACCATATAGACGTTCATCTGAATGTTTAATTGAAAAGTTATGTTTTACTGAAGAAATTACAGATTTCTTCTGTTTCCTCCCTGGAATCGTCATGAATCACTATTTCAACAGATTATATACTCTAAAAAGTAACAAATCATCATTTCCAAACCTATGAATCTGCTGTTTGCTCATGCCACGTCTGAAGTGCCTTTCTATTTATCCTTAACTTTTGTGCTCAACTCACAGTAGCAACTGAATTCTGGAAATGTTTATTATCTCTCCCATATTTCTGACATCAAAGCCGAGTAAGACATGCCTTATGGAGTGTTTATTTTCTTTTCTTGCCCTTTCTTCGCTAAATCCGAGTACTTTTAGTGCAGCACAGTTTATTTTGCCATCTGTATGATGTGCTTGAAGCTGGATATTTACGTGCCATAAAAGAAAATGTTGTAAATGTATGGAGAAAAATGCATTTCGTTGCACAATCTGATTAGTTCATGATGTTTCTGTTCTGCTGGTCTCAGTGAGAAGGTTGTAAGAGAGGTTTTGGCATTAGTGTTCTAGAATTTAATATTTGTGTATCTGCTCTTCGTCGGCACATTTTGCCCAGGAGATAGACATGAAAATGGATCTGCCTCCAATCATTGATATGACCTCTAGAATCTTCTTCCATTCCTACTGTTTCTGCTGTGGGTCAGCCTCTCACTTTTTTTATTTTTTATTGTGGTGTAACATACATAACATAAAATTTACTATTTTAAGAACTGTTACGTGTACAGCTCAGTGGATTTAAGTATATTCGCATGGTTGCATGGTTGGGCAACCCCTTCAGCAGGCAACAGCCTTCAAAATCCAGCCTTGCTTCTAATTTTGCCCCCTTTCGGGAAGGAAACAGAAATCTTATATCTCCATGCGCGAAGGAGATAAAAGGAAAAATGGAAGGGGCGTTCTTTGCTGTTTCTTCTGTGCTTTGGGCGTCCTGGCTGGTAAGAATGGGACGCAGGTGAGGTTCTAGGAGCACAGAAGAGTGAGGGTCTGCAGCACCGGTTCTGTCCCTGGAGCAGGTCGGTCCTTGCTCAGGACGTTGCAGCTACAGTGACGAGACCACTCTGTGAACTAGAAAATATACATGTTCTTAAACTCATTTGGCATTCAAGTGCCTGGCCGCCGGGAGCATAGAAAGGGTTTTAGAAATACAACCTTTAGCTTTAAAGTGTGCATTCATCATCATTTCAAAAAAATAAGAGGCAAGCGTTTTAGATGGTTGAACTTTGCACCAGTACACACAAGCATAAGAATGGTGCCGTGGCGGCACCAGGATGGCTGGTGTCACCTTGACCGCAGTCCTGAGCCCCCTTGGGAGGGGTGGGTAGAGGTGTGTGTGTGGGGGGGAGGGGTATCACTGATACAAACTGTTTCAGGTTTCCAGCCGTTGGCAGTGCGGTTTTGTATCACTAGATGTCAGTGTGGACTTTCCCAACCGCCACCTTGTGCCCTGTGCAGGAGATGTACCAGACATCACCCCGGGGTCCTTCTGCAGGTCCTAGCGTGCATAGGGCTATTTCCAGAGACATCATTTCACCAAATAGACAGTACATATTTTGACTTTCTGGAGTTCTTTTAAAACACAGAAACCCTGAGCCAAAGACTGCTGTTTTTAATGTGGTGACATTCTAATCTCAGAGCCTGCACTGGGGAGGCAGAGAACAGGCTGTTTGGGGCAGGTCACAGGAAGTCTAGCTGGCACTTTGGGTCTTTTAAAAGCAGTCCGTTACCTCGGCTACCTACCTGTTGTGCCCGCCTTCAGGAACCCATGGTGGCCTATGCGCCCATGCCTCAGGGTGGGCCAGGAAGCCAAGAAAAAATATGTATGGTTAGCAACATGAGGATTTCATGGCCATGATTACAGTTTCTTTATTTTGTTTTGTTTCTGAGGTAACTTTTTATCAGGGGACTTCTGAAATCTTAAAGAACAGTCAGTAAATTTGTTTCCTATTGCTGCTGTGACTAATTACCACCAACTTAGTTCCTTACAACAACATAAATTCATTCTCTTAACAGTTCTAGCAGTCAGAAATCTGGAATGAATCTCCCTGGGCTAAAATGAAGATGTCAGCAGGGCTGTGTTCCTCTCAGAGGCTCTCAGAAATCATCTATTTCCCTGTCTTTCTAGCTTCTAGACCAGGGGTGCCCACACTTTTTCAGCTTGCGAGGTACTTATAAGATGACCAAGTCAAAATGATCTACCTACAATAAAAATGCAAAACATAAATTTATTTCTTCTATATTATCATTATTTGTTACTATTATTACTATTTAATATTGCGTATTCTTCTTTCACCTTTCTCCTTCTCAGCTCTCTTTTCAGAGGAAAGTCAATGTCATAGTTTTTATGAACAGTCCGAAAAAGCCGCTCCACATTTCCCTTCTTTGGAATAGCAATGGCACACAGACAGATGAGGCAAACGCACTTAGAATATGACGTAGTGAAAAAAATCCCCTCCCATTCTGTATGAAAGTGGTAGGTTTTAGGCTTCTTGCTGGGACCAGCTACGGCACTCATTTTTATACCCTTTGTTGTATTTAGTTTAAATAAATTGAAGGCTAACTACGCAGCAATGTAACTGAACAAGTTAGCGCGGTTTAACACGCATGCGTAGGGTGTCAAAAGTTCAGACGTCAGATTGGCTTCCCTGCATGCCAATCAAAAGACAAATGTCTTTTTAATGTCATGCGATCTACCCACACTTCCTTCGCAATTGACCAGTAGCTCGCAATCGACGGACATATTGAGCACCCCTGTTCTAGATGCTACCGACATTCCTTGGCTCATGGCTTCCTTCTATCTTCAAAGCCAACAATAGCCAATTGACTCCTTCTCATCCTTTGCTGCTCTGCCTCTGTCTCCCCTCTTCCCTCATTCCCTTGAGAAGAAATTTGTAATTACATTGGGCCTGCTCAGATAATCCAGGACAATCTCTTTATGTCAAGACCCTTAATTTACATCTTCAAAGTCCCTCTTGCCTTGTAAGGTAACTTATTCACAGGTTCCAGGCCAATTTGATGAGGGCATGGCCATCCTCAGGTGGGCATTTTTCTGCCTATCACAGTCATTACTGTATTTCCCCATGTATAAGACAATCCCATGTATAAGATGCACCTTAATTTGGGGGCCTGAAATTTTGAAGAAAAGAATATATTACATAAAGTTATTAAACTCAAGTTTTATTCATCATAAAATTCATACAACTCCTCATCTGTGCGAAAAAGCAGGAAATGCAAGTAAATAATCTACAACCACTGTATAAGATATACCCAGTTTTTACACCCCAAAATTTTTGAAAAAAGGTGCATCTTATACGTGGAGAAATATGGTATATTTGAAGAATAATATATGATGCAATGTTTGAGGTACCGATTTTTTTAATAGGCTAATTCAGCGTAGTAGAAAGCTGCTGTCTGTACAGTAGACCGTGTTGGAAAATAGCAAGGCCTGAACTTCCTTTGCGCCTGGAATGTTAACAATGAAGAAAAAGAAATTGGCCACCCCCCGCATGAGCACTTGCTTGCTCTCCAATGACTGTGCCCAGCACTAACTCTGCTGGCCCCTGTGTCTCCCCATTTCCAAGATGGGACAGCACCAACGGGACCCACATGGAGCAGGAGACATGGTCCCAGCGCTGAGAGGCATTGTGCAGAACGGAAGCTCCTGCTCTAAGAAACCTGGCAAGGGCCACCTGTTCATCCCTCCCTGCAACTCCAACATGGTACTGGGTGCGCAGAGCCAGGAGAACCGAACCCCACGCCTCACCACACCTAATAGCTGGTTTCGTTCTGCCTTGTAAAGCTGAGTTCATCTCCCCACTTCTCACATTTGATCTTTCCTGCCTCATGCAACCAGGGATGAGACAGCTTACCTGTCACCCTTGCGTGTCTCTTCTCAGCCAATGATATCCAACGAGTCTCCAAGACCTGTGACGGCTACTCTCTTAATACCTTGTGAATCTGCCAGACCTTAGCCCCGCCCCCCCCACCTTCTGCTTCACTGTGCTTCTCTCCCTCCTATCAGTAAATTCTCCCCAAATTCCTGCATGGGATCCTTCTAGACTGTAAATATAGTCACGCGACTTACTGTTTATGAAAGTGGTTCCCGTCTGCCTCCTGGATTGATTCCAACCCCATGGGCTAGCACCCCAGGCCAGCTGGACCCTGCCACACCTGCTTTTCCAGCCTGTCTGCTCTCCTCCTCACCTCCAACCCTCCATTCCAGCTGTCATGAGCCAAGTGCAGCTCTCCAGATGCTCAGCGCTCTCTCCTGCTTCCTGCTCCCTCGGCCTGGAGTGCTGGTGGCTGCTTTGGCCAACCTCTCAAGACTCAGCTCAGTGTCACTTCTGGGAATGCGTCCTTGTTTGTCACCCAACCCCCATCCTTGCCCTCAGCTCCGGCACGCATTTGCTACACTGCATTTAATCATCTTGTTATTTATATCTGTGTCCTCTGACTATAGGCTCTAAGGTTTTTGAAGGCAGGGGACCCTGTTTGGTTTCACTGTATCCCCAGAGCTAAGTACAGGGCCTGGCACATTACAAATCCTTAGTCACCTTTTGTTTAAGGAATGAAAACATCTCCAGTGTGAGTCCCAAGGTGTTCTGATGGTTCCACACATTGGGGATGACCCCGTTCAGGGCTATGTGCTGAAACCCACTGAGTTTAGACCCGTGTTCCTAGTGTGTAACCAGAATCTAGCTCATTTCTGGGAAACAGGATGTGGCAACTTGAACAGTAGCTCTGATGGCTCAATCCTTCCTTGTTGAGGGCGATAGTCCTGCAACCAGGGGCTAATCATTTCCAACCTATGCTTCACCTGAGGGCAGGTATCAATCAGCAGCAACTCGAAGGGAAGGGAACTGGCCGCCTGAGGTAATGCACCATCCCAGCTGCAATGTGTAGAAGATGGCAGACTTAACACTGAGACAGACTGATTGTGGTAATGACAGCCTGGAGGGTACGTAGTGACTCAGGACAGGTGTTGTCACTGCTGCCCCTCGCAATTCACAGGAGTCACTCACTGTGTCCTGTGTGCAGATTATCTCGGGCCTCTAGAAGCAGACACTGTAAAGAGTTAAAAGTAAAACAGAAACAGAATTTCTGTCCCTGGGAGGCTTATGCAATCAAGGCCTAAAATAAGGGCCTTGCTGTCATTGGGGCTTTCCTCTACCTTTGGGGGAAGTGGGGGTCAGGGAAAATGTTTTATAGTACTTTTTAGTCCTTCATGTATAACCACAGTGACTTAAACAGGTGACAGGAGATGGGGAAGGAGGTGCATATGCATTGGTGTGTTGGAGGGACCACATGTACTATACAACAGAGAGCTCTTTCTTTCCACCAAGCTATTCACTTCTGTAGGCTGGGAACATCCCCATGACACACCTTTCTACTAAATTTTATGTCTTTTCAACAGTCTGACCCTAATAAAGATCCGGATTCCTTTATTCCACTGTGTGTGGGGTCTGAGAGATTTCTTCATAAAGAAGGAAAAGCATTGTGGGTTGTGGTGGGTTTTGTATTAGGGATTTAAAATGAGGGCTGTTAAAGAGATTTTTGTGTGTGTGTTATCAAAAATTGTCTGTGAGCCAAAGTGGATAATGAGAATAGAGGATAATATGAATATTTAAGCTCTTATTAATATTCCATACCATTTTGATAAGCAAGGATTGTTATTTTTGTTAGCAGGTGCTGACATTGTGTCTCGAGTTGTTTTCAGTAGGGAAAATGATTACAGAATCGATGCTTGACTTAGCTCAGGGATCTGGTCACTGATGAACATAAAATGCTTTCCCAACACATTTAATCTTATTCAGGACCCCAAAGACACCTTAGTGAAAGTGTAATTTAACTACCCTGTAGAATTGAGAGAAATTTTAAGAAGCTTCAATATTAGAGATTTCAAATCGCTAGTCCCTGGTCTCTTAATGACAATTAAACTTCCCATATATGCATATATACATATATACATACGTCTATCCCATGGTAGGAACGGTAGAAAGATGTAGGTTTGTCATCATGACATGTCATATTGTCATCAAGATTAGTGATGCACATACTTATTAACAAATTACTGCTGAAGAATTATTAACAATAAATCCTTAATTGTGAATAAAATCAGTGTTGGTGAGTACCAGTATATATTAAGCGTCACAATTCACAAACTGCCAGAGGTATTATGCAAATGATTACAACCTGCTGGGGATAATAACATTGAAATGAAAATCCGTGTCTCTATTAACACATTTCAAAGTATTTTCAAACACGTACTGGGTCTTTTGAGACTCAACTGCTCTGAGACAGGTCTTAAGGTTGTCTGCATTTTACAGAGAAAACTGGTATAGCCAGCCAGGTGAAGTGGCTTCCCCTAAATCCCTCAGCCAGTGCTGGACAGAGCCAGACCCCACCCCTGGCCAGAGCTCCCCCACTCCATGGTGTGTGCCTCCAGTCTGTCGTGATCGGTTCGCTCCTTTGGAAGACAGGCATGATTGATTAAAGAATTAAGGAGAGTAAAGAAAAGGAAGAATTTCACTTACTCGTGACAGAAAAATAAAAGTGTTCCGTACATTATTCAAATTATTGATGTTCTCTGAGAAGTGATCCAACAGTGTATTTTCCTGGGTATTCCTCTAAACTAACTTTAGTTTTAGAAATTAAGATACAAGTGTCTGATGACCATGAAAGTCCTAACCTGTGTTTTCTGTAGGATGTATTAAGATAAGCTTTAATGTTTAGACGGTCTGTTTCTTTCTTTAACAGATGAACTGTAATAATAGAGAAAAGGTCTATTTGAAGATAGGTAATTATATAGTCCTATAGTTTAGAAAAGAGACCAGGTAGTGTATAGCACTAGAAAAATAAATAAAATAAAAGGCAAAGCCATGGCCATCTTTTAGAGGAAAAGTGGGATGGCAGAGACTTTAGAGAAGAGGACAGGGCTGGGACTGGCTGTTGGGGAGTTCTGGGTCCGACTGGAAGGATGGGAACCGAAGGTCTTCCGCCCTGCGCGCATCTGCTGTCCCACACATCCAAGGTCTGATCTAGAATAGCTTTTCAAAGAATGGCCAAGAGAGAAAAGAGAAGCACAAAAAAGAATAAGTGACAAAGGGAAGAGACTCACATCAACTGAAATTCAAATCTGAAAATAGCAAACCAATCAGTCAGATGCTTTTACTGATAAGCCCACAACTAGTTTATCAGTTCCAGTGTGGGTTTCTGGGCACCAATTTTGTCAACACGATGTGCTTTACCGATATGATCTAATTCTGAACCCCAAAAGTCATTTGTCAAACTATCATCACTGGACCACGTAAGGAGCCAGAAAAATAAATCATATGAAAAAGCTTCAAATAGGAATTTTGAAGAGCTGGGGTTCTAGTCTCTTGAAGAGTTACTGAGATATCAAAATAGCAGTTCTGATTATGTCCAGGAAAGTGGAGTTTAGAACAGTGTTACTCCAAGTGTGGCCTGAGGTCTGGAGGCATCGGGTTGCTTGCTAGAATGCAAATTCCCAGGACCCAACGCTCATCTACTGAGTGGGAATCATTGAGATGGGGCCCAGCAGCTTGTTTTGCAAGGTCTCCATGATTCTTCTGTGCACTAAAGTTTGCAAAGCACCAAATTAAACCGTCAAACTGCAAAAACCAATTCAATAGGCGGTGACCAGCACTTCACAAAAGTGAAATGGAATGAAAGAGGGTGTGCATCCTATGAGGCATGGCCATGATTCATAAAACCTGTCTCAGTGCTGTACGTGTATAGGGGAGGCAGCACATTTTTGAAGAACCGGTATGGTATAATAAAAAAGCTACAAATTTTCAATGAAGTCAGAACTGCTTGGTTGGCAATAAAACATATTGACAGCTTAATGTGGATTCCTATCTGGAGAGAGACTGAGGAGAGAGGAAAAAGGGCCAAGGAAAATTGGCCCTTTTTATAACTCCAGAATCCTTGTGGGGGAAAAAAAACCCCAAAAGGCCTACCCAGTGAGAAAATGGAAGGGACATCTACCACAGGGGAGATGTCAAGGAGGATAAGGACAAGATCAAGAAACAATTATTTAAGAAGACATATTCATTCACTCACAGATCATTTATTGTACTGTCACAGGTGCCTGTGGTAGATGCCGGAGTACGGACGCGAGGTCTTTCATGGACCAGATTGTTTAGTGACAAGCAATTTCAATAATAACAATATAATAACATGATCAGTGCAGTAAAGGAAAACATTATTATTATTAACACAGCACTGACCACAACACTGAAGCCAGTCTGTGATAACAGGCTGGGAGTGGGATGACAGGACATTGATATGAAAAGAGCATTTAATCAAAATGACCACATCTTAACATGGCATTCTATTTTGAAACCAATCAGTGATTACCTAGACCAGTGGTTCCCAAACATTCGCATGCAGCAGAATCTCTTCGAGATCTTGTCCAAGCACTGCTGACTCAGTAGCTGTGGGATGGAGCCAGAAAACTGGCCTTCCTGACAATTCCTTGGCAAGGCAGATACTGATGATTTCAGGACCATACTTTGAAGATCACCGATCTAAATTTCTGAATTAGGAGTTGCGCTAGATGATGTTTCTAAAAACATACTTTAAGGCAAATAGAATTTAGCCAATCTACAGTCACACACACACACACACACACACACACACACCAGTTTATTACATTTTTCTTGCTTAATGACTCACTATGCATTTTTCTAACAATTTTTATTGTAAACTGTTTTAGATTTAATATTTAGCTTAGGCATTTAACAGACAACAGTTCATATGTGTGGCACAGACGTGCTTGTTATGTGCTTGCTAAAACTATTTCCTTTTCTTCCTGGGCACACTCATAAAACCATATTTCCTGTCCCCTTTGCAGCTAAGTTAGATCATGTGACTGATTTCTGTCAACACGAATTTTGGGCAGGAGGGATGCAAACCCTTCCAGGCTTGGCCAGATCTTCTTTCAATTATCTGCCTTATTTCTTCGGCCAGCCAGGTGTACATGTGGTAGATGCTGGGGTACAGGTGGGAGATCTATCATGGACCCAATTGTTTAGTGACAAGATCAATAACAATAATATGATCAGAGCGGTAAAGGAATACATCATTACTAACACTGCACTGAGCGGGAATACTGAAGCTAGTCTGTGATAATGGGTTGGGAGTATTTGTTCAAATCAGTGTTTGTAATTTTCTCTATTAGCAGTAGGTTCTTAGGGTATTGGTAACAATATCCTGCTGGATGAGAGTTTTACACTGAAGGCCTCATTCAATAAAAGGTAAATCAAATCACTAAATCAAGTTCTTAAATGGGAACTTGTCATGCTGGTAACCACGCTGGCCTTTCAAACCTTTCTCTGCTTATTGTGTAAATGTTGATTTTAGGAAGCTCATACACAGGATGCAAAAATTTTATATTTGCATTGATTACTTTGTTTCCATTCTTAGATTATTTATATATATATATCCCTAGAGTACCTCATATCTATATATAGACATATAGCAAACCAGTTTATTCTTGTATTATTATTTACCAAACAACTGTAAACCTACTTTTGCCTACACTTGTGTATGTCTATTTGTATATTCTCCTTGTTTAAAAAATTGATTCTCAAAAAAAAAAATTGATTCTCATATTTCAAAGTGATGATAATCATTACAAATATAAAAAAAAGACAAAGTATTTTTGTAGTTTATACAAAAAAACACCAGTTGCTATTATTTTCATATACAGAACACTTTTTAGGCTTTTTCAAAATGGGAGGGTGAGACCAGCCTGGCCACTGAACATACAGATCATGCTCTGCTATCAAGATACTACATCACAGGACTGGCCTGATAGTTTTAATAAATTACATTTTAGAGAAATTGTCGGGTTTTAAAGCTGCAGGTGCCCTAGGGATTTACTACAAACGTCACAGGAAGAAACCAAAGTCAAAAAAGGTAAATTAGCCTGACCAGGCGGTGGCGCAGAGGATAGAGCATGGGACTGGGATGCGGAGGACTCAGGTTCGAGACCCCAAGCTCGCCAGTTTGAGCCGCTGGGCCCATCAAGGTCGCTGGCTCCAGCAAGGGGTTGCTGGTCTGCTGAAGGCCCACGGTCAAGTCACATGTGAGAAAGCAATCAATGAACAACTAAGGTGTTGCAAAGCTCTCTCCCTTCCTGTCTGTCTGTCCCTCTCTCTGTCTTTGTAAAAAAAAAAAAAAAAGGTAGATTATTTGTTCACTACAGTAATTTAGTTTTGGTCCGAGACCTAAACCCCAGGTCTCCCCTGTAAATTGGGTGCAGCTTTCTCTGCATCGCAGTTCTTCCCCTGCAACTGAAGGTCAGGCTGGATTATCCTGAGTTCTTCCAACTCTGCTCTTCCTCCTGGACAGAGGGATGTTTGATGGAATACGGCAAATTCAGATCAAATTGGTTTCTGCTGCCTTCTTGGTTTTGTTTTCAATATTCTGTCTTTTATCATCAGCATTGTTGAGGTTCTGTTTCAAATAAAAGACACTCATTTAATAACACTAACAAGGAATTTAACACCCACCCAAACTGATTGGCTCCGTGGGATATAGTACACAGCCATTTCCAGCCGGGAAAAGGTGAAGGAGACACACAGCATCGGATGCCCACGTGCAGGAGGTGGGGCGGCCTTCTGGTTGGTACCCAGAGGGGCTATGTTCCTCCAATTGGCGTGGAATCCACGAAAGAGGGCGGGGCCAGCGACCTGTCGATCACCGAGTCCGCGGGAGGCAGCACCTACCATGCTGCGGTACCCCGTCCTGGCAAAACGGGGGAGGGAAGGCCGCGGCTGAGGGAGGCGGGGCCAGGCTTGCGGGAGCCAATCTGCCCGGCGGCACGAGGGCGGGGGCGGGGTCACCGCGCGCGACCCAAACACACGGGCCCCTGCTCACCCTCAAGCCGCGCTGCTCCCCGCCTTCCGGTGCAAAGGCCGGGCCACCTCCACCCCCACCTCCGAGGGCCGGCCGACCCCCGCTGCTCGTCCGCGGGCGCAGCGCGGCGGCGGTTGCCGGGCAGCGCGCGCCGCCCTTCCCTCCCCGTATCTGTGCAGCCGTCACGCGCCACCCGTTTTTCCTCTTCCTCCGTTAATAACAGCTGGGCGGCTGGGGGAGGAGGGAAGGTGGCCCCGGCGGAGTCTGGGCGGGCGCCTCCCACTCAGCCGCCGGCCGCCGTGGGAGCTGGAGGATGGCGGCGGTAGCAGCGGCTGCCCGGGAGGAGGCGTTGCCGAGGCCCGGAGCGCAGAGCGCGGCGGTGGCGGCAGAGAGCGGCAGCAGCCCGTCGCGGCGCAGAACCGAAACCAGCGGCAGCCGCGCGGCCACCTGAGCTGCCCCTCCCGCCGGAGCCTGCGAGCGGCGCCCGCCGGAGCCCGGACCCTCTCCCTCCCCGCCTCTCCGCTGCGTCTCCCGTGTCCGCCGCCGCCTCGAAGAGGAGCGCGCCGGGCGCTGAGCGCCCCTCGGGGCGCCGGGCGGCGGCCCTGGACGTGCGGGCTGCCCCCGGGGCCGGCCCCGGCGCCTTGGCCCTGCCCTCCCGCTCCCGCTCCCGCGCACGCTCCCGCCCTCCCGGCGCTCTGGGCGCTGCGCGCGGGCCCGGCCCGGGGCAGGGCGGACATGGGCGCCAAGCAGAGCGGCCCGGCCGCCGCTAACGGCCGCGCCCGCGCCTACTCGGGCTCGGATTTACCTTCCAGCAGCAGCGGCAGCGGGGCCAACGGGACTGCGGGCGGCGGCGGCGGGGCGCGGGCCGCGGCCGCCGGGAGGTTCCCGGCTCAGGTGCCCGGCGCGCACCAGCCCAGCGCCTCGGGCGGCGCCGCGGCGGCCCCGGCGGCCCCGCGCAGCCGCTCCCTCGGCGGGGCGGTGGGGGCCGCGGCGTCGGGGGCCCGCGGCGCGCAGCCCTCCTTCAGCATCCCCAACAGCAGCGGCGGCCAGTACGGCTCGCAGGACTCGGTGCACAGCAGCCCGGAGGACGGCGGCGGAGGAGGCGGCGGCGGCGGCGGCGGCAGGGACCGGCAGGCGGGCGGGGGCCCGGGCGGGCCGCGCCTGGTCATCGGCTCCTTACCAGCGCACCTCTCGCCGCACTTGTTTGGAGGTACGGCCCCTCCCTCCCCGGCTCGCTCGCGGGCTCCCCGGCGGCCACGCGCGGCACGTGGGCCGCGGCCGCGTTTATTTTTACCCTTCTCCTTTTCTCCTTCAGCCTGAGCGCCCGGGCTTGGCCGCGCTGCCCGGCCCGGTCACCCCTCCTGCGGGGAATGTCGCCACTTAGCCCCAGGGACACTGCCACTGCCAGACCGTCGTGTTTGTTTTTTAAACGTGTGCACCCTTACCTCCGAGCGGCTCCCTGGACAGAACGCCCTGTTTCCCCCGTGTGCAGAAAGGAACAAATACTGTTTTCAAACAAACCCACGCAGCAGTCCGGGTGCTTGTGGCTTTTAGTATCAGGAAGTCAGAAGACCCGTTGCTAAATGTAGTTTTATCTTGGCACTCGAGTGGTGAGCAGTTTTTAAAGGCCGAGAGTCAGAGGGTCTCAAGGAACCATGAGTATTTGAAAATGGAGGAAGTTATCACCTTTGGACTGATTGTTAATACAAAACTGCACTTAAGTCTGTGCAGATAGTCCCACCTACTATGCACGCTTTAACTGGATGAATGTGTTAATGGAAAGCATATTTTTAACCCCAATAAACTGCTACTTTAGGTAATGGTTTATGTGAGTCCTGCTTAATTTGGACAACGTTTAAAAAATTGAAAACAGTTTAAGGAGAGAAACCAGTAATTATGACAACTTTGCCTACAAGGTGCAGATGAAAGCCTAGGTGCTTTTGAAAAGCACTGTTGACTTGAGTTCAGAAAAAGTCACTAGTGAGGAATGGAAATTTTTAGTAGCAAGAGGACCTGTAGAAAGAGGAGGAAGGGCGCACTTGATTTGAGGAAAAGAAATTCGACCTCTTCAATTATTTTTAATGGTGAGCTCCTTCACCTCAAAACAGTTATAGTAAATGAATCTAGACACTTTTCCCAGTTCATGGAGGGGAGAAATAGAAGTTAAATCTGGTTGGAGATACTGACTAGAAGATAAACCCCTACCATTACGTATTGATAATATATTCATAATTGAGCACAAACAGTGCACGTGACGTCCTCTCCATTTTTGTGCCTCTATTACTTGGGTGTTTATAAATATGAGAAATGTGAGTAGGGAGTTGGTAAAGTGGGATGTTCAATAATTTAGTTGATCTGTACTGATATTCTGTACTGTCAGCCTTACATTAGCATAAATTAAAAATGGGAATGTCATGTTTAGTTTTTCCATCTTTTAAATACTGCTTTGCATATTCAATATAGAACAACTCTTTAACTGCCTTATTTTAATTACTTGCTACAAAGTCATTTTAGTGTGTAAATAAGTGTATTAACATTTCCTAAAATTGAGCCACTTAAAACATTGTTTTTGAGAAGAAGAACTAGTTTTTCTTCCTGTGATTTGATTGTAATGAACACAGTTGAAGGTAGTGTAGTCACCACATTGAGGAATAACAAGACAGTCTTTGAGAATGGGAAATGAGTGCAATAATAAAAAGGTAAGCTTTTTTTATAATCTTTTAAAAAATATATTTATCTTTTTAAAATGAAAATTTGCATTTAGCAGTTATGATCATCAAAAGATGTAATGTTTAAAAGCTTGCTAAAGAAGGGGTAATAGGAAATGGCTTGTCAAATTAATAGTTATTACCTTAATATACTGATTGCTGTCTTTTTTATTTTTACTTATTTAAGGGCTGATTCCCTCTAACAAAGAGTGCATTCCAGTCAGAGCAGGGGACAAATAATTGACAGCCATTACTTCACAGTAAATTAGCAAATGGAAATGACCTTGTTGCTGAAAGTTAGAGGTAAAGCCCTTACCTATTATCTAAGTTCCTAGGTTTGTGCACTTAGTTCTTTTAATAATTGTGCGGTCAGGGTAATTGAGGCCCAGTACCAGACAGTGACTGAGGAGCTGTGGCAGTCTTCATTGACCATGTTTCTGTAGAGAATTGAGCCCTGGTGGCCAAGGCACCTATTCTATGCAGTTAACTTTTCTCCTATGCGTTTAGGAGGATTCTAGTTATACATCGTTCTTGTAGAACTTACTAGTCTGTTCTGATGAGGAACCCCAGTTGAGAAAGGCTGGAGGGGGATGCTTGTTCCTATTAGATGTTAGGAATAATTATAGTGCTGGTACCTTCAATCCTAGTTGAGACAGGAATGTAGAGTTCATGTGGAAATGCATCTTTTTTTTTTTTTTTTTTTTTTTTTTTTACAGGTACAGAGAGATGGATAGATAGGGACAGACAGAAAGGGAAAGAGATGAGAAGCATCAATCATCAATTTTTCATTGCGACACCTTAGTCCATTAATTGCTCTCTCATATGTGCTTTGACTGTGGGCTTTCAGCAGACTGAGTAACCCCTTACTCAGCAACCTTGGGTCCAAGCTGGTGAGCTTTTCGCTCAAGTTGGCGACCTTGGGGTCTCGAACCTGGGTGCTTCGCATCCCAGTCCAACGCTCTATCCACTGCGCCACCGCCTGGTCAGGCGAAAATGCATCTTGCTAGTGACATTTGCTTTAATGAGACTTTCATCCAAAATCAGTGGGTGGTTTATCAGGGAAACTTAGTAGAATGGAAGCATGCTTCTCATCATCACAAGATTAGGGAGCCAGGTAATGATTCTTACTATTTTAGAAATTAGACTTGAGTATACTTCATATGGATTTAACTTTTTAGTATGTATTATATTGTTTATTCAGTTATAAATGGTACAGATGTTATGGCATATATCAAGTAACTACATCTGAATAATGAGGAATATTGTATTTCTGGAATGAGTGCAAATTTTTTACTGTAATTTTGTAAAACTTATTTTAATTGATGTTTGTATTAATAACATCTAATAAGAAAATATAGTACTAATAAGATTCAAAATTCTTCTTTTATGGGCTGTCATATAATTTATAGAAAAGGAAAACCCAAACCAATATTTTATTTTTAAATTTAGGTGTCTAGCAAGGTGAACTGTTACTCGTTCTATCAAAATTAATTACCAAATTGAATGAGGTTTTCTATGTTGGTCTGTTTTGCTCTCTTGGATATGGATTTTGGCTATGTATACTCATTTATTCTCTCTAGAGAGGTGCTTAATCCGGAAATTTCTTAGAACTGAGTTGATTATGAGAATATAATTATAAGACACACAGGAGTTTTTAGGTGAGGCAGGTTTTTTTTTGTTTTGTCTATTTTCAGACTACTGAGTTTAATACTATTAAAGTGAACAAACGTGTTCTCTTGTCTGTCATCTTTGTTTTAAAACAGGTCTTGCCTGACCTGTGGTGGCGCAGTTGATAAAGCGTCGACCTGGGAACACTGAGGTCGCCAGTTCAAAACCCTGCACTGGTCTGGTCAAGGCACATATGGGAGTTGATGCTTCCAGCTCCTCCCCCCTTTCTCTCTCTCTCTCTCTCTCTCTCTGTGTCTCCTCTCTAAAATGAATAAAATAAAAAGAAATTAAAACAGGTCTTAAGGATATAGTCTGATATTTAAAAGTTTAGTGGTATCTCACAGAGGATTTTTTCTTTCTGGCTTTATGTCTACATTTTTCCACTGTCAAGTGGCTAATGTTCATGAAAGTAATTATTATAGGTGGTAATGATCTAGTCTTTAATGATCTAGCAAGGATGGGGGAGATAAATTGGACTATAAAAATATACCAGTGTTTGAAAATTATTTCTAGAGAAATTATATGGCCTTCTCAAAACATCCTTGAGTCAGGGAGTGAAAATGTAAACAAATTAATCTAGACAATTAACTGGCGTACTCACCTGATTGGCTTGCGTATGTTTGGGTGTGGCGCGCTCCGAGTATTTCAGTAGGATGATAGTAATCCAGGTGCCTCCTGTTACTAAGAAACATGCCTCCTTATATTGAAGGAGTGGGGGTTATCTCTTAAAACTGAGTATGTTAAATAAAATTTGTATTTCTAGGCAGATTTATTTCTCTTAATCTTCAAGGCGGATGTGGGCTTTCAAGGTGTTAGATTTCCATTAATCAACTGTTACTGAATTGTTCTCAGTCATTACTTCCTACCAGTATCTAGTGCCAAAGCACTTGCGTTTAGTATATTGTGATTAATCTACTTCTATTCCCGAATGTTCTTTTCCTCAGTGGAAGACTTTTATGAGTTTTAAGGAAGAAAATGACATTTCTAACCACTATCCCGGTCATCCCCAAAAAACAAGTACCCGGGTGTTCGTGTTTCTCACTTGTAATCCCTCATACTTTAAACACTGTAGGCCAGTGATGGGCAATCTTTTGAGCTTGGTGTGTCAAAAGTCGCCAAAAAACCGAGCATCACTCGGATGGTGTGTCACTTGGAGAAAAACGACCTAACCGGAAGTCCCAGAACTAGACGCTCTGTGCCGGAGTTCTGTTGTTTTGGCCTACAGACCTCCTGCACAGAGTGTCTACACTACAGCAAATGTTTTATCCTCGGCTACTGCACCTGGCCGTGCAGGAGTCAGGATGAAACGTCCTTCTCAGCATGCGGCCCCATCCTCTGTTATGCGGCCGCGTGTCATTGAAAATGGCTACGCGTGTCAATGCTGACACGCGTGTCATAGGTTCGCCATCACGGCTGTAGGCGATACCTTGAGTTTTGTGCTTTTTATGCTAGAGTGTGGGCTCTGTAGTGGAGGCTGCTGCTTTGGGGCTATTTTGAAAGTTCTCTTTTGACTGGAGTGTGGATGGTGGGCTGGAGGGAGGAGTGGTTTGTGTTGCATGGGGCCTCATCGGGCGTGGGAGCTGCCTGATCTGAGTACTTTTGATGCTTCACTGGCTGCAAAGCCAGCAAGAGCTCTGCTTTTTTACCAACAGGTAGGGTCTCCAGCAACGTCCCCTCCAACTTGATTGTTTTGCCTGGTAACCAGTAAGTAGATTCTTATTTATTTTCTGGTTACCATCAATTAGACACCAGCCTTTTCATACTTCTTATTGCTCTTGTGACTGTAAGAAGAGTTGCCTTAATGTTACACTTACTTCACATACTGGGTATGTGTATAATTGCGTCTATTAGCATATGGGTTAAAAGAAAAGCATAGAACTGCTTTATGTAACACAGTACTTCCTAAATGTTTTGATTTTGCATGTACTTGACTGGTATCAACTAATGAATTAAGTTTGTTTTATATTTATTTAACTGTTTAGAAATTGGAGAAAACATGCCCTTTGTGTGAACAAAGGTTTCAGAAATACCTTAGATTCTGATTTTGTTAGTTTACAAGCTGCTTATTAACAAATTACTATGCCTAGAACAGGTGGTACCTGATTGGATGTGCTATCTCACAGTTTCTATGGGTTGGGAGTCTGGATGCAGCTTCACTTGGGTTCTCTGCAAGAATGTGATCAAGGTGTTGGCCAGAACTGGCTCATTATCTGAGGATTCTGAGGGGATATAGGGTCTGCTTCTGAGCTCCCTCCCTCCCTCGGGTTGTTGGTAGAGTTAGAGTCCTCATGATCGTTAAGCTCAGGACAGCTAGCTTCTTCAGAGCCGGCAAAGGAGAGAGCAGATCAGGATAGGCTGGAGCTGCACTTTTCTGTAAATACGTGTATGTGATCACATACAGCCTGTTGCCTTGGCGGCATTCCATTGGTTAGGATAAGTGACGGGTCCTGCTCACACTCAAGGCACAGGGACCACTGCGGGCAGTCTAAAGTTTGTGTCTGCCGCATTGATTCTGGACAAGTTGACCAGCTCTTCTAACTTTTTAAACTCAGTTTTATATACTTTGAAAAACTAATATATGTGGTAACTGTTGATTTAGTGAACAGGAATTGCTGCTCTTCTGGGCCTGGGCATGGTGTTTTTAGGGGTGCAGACATAGGGCTTCTTGTTCTTGTTCTGCTCTCAGTTGAGACTGTTACATACTGTTAACAAATGCTGTAGTAGGACTGTTTACAGTGCTTTGTAGGACACTGTCTAGGGCAAAGAATACTTCACAGAGGAGGGGAACATTTGAACTGTTTTTGAAATATTTAGAAGTTTTATGCAGGGAGGACACTAGAGACTCAAAGCACCTGCAAACGCCTAAGATTTTGATAAGGGCGTACTAACAAATTAAATGTATCTGGATTGTAGGGTTCAAGGAGGAATAATAAACATGAAGCTAGAGAGCCAGACCAGGCAGTGATGCAGTGGATAGAGTGTCAACCTAGGCCGCTGAGGACCCAGGTTTAGAAACCCTGAGGTCGCTGGCTTGAGCCATGGGCTCACCAGCTTGAGTGTGGAATCATAGACATGACCCCACAGTTGCTGGCTTGACCAAGGTCACTGTCTTGAACAAGGGGTCACTGACTTGCCCCCCCCAAACCCCCCGGAAAGGCACATGTGAGAAAGCAATCAATGAACAGCTAAGATGACACAATGAAGAATTGATGCTTCTCATCTCTCTCCCTATGTGTCCCTCTCTCTTTCTCTTCACCATTCCCCATTTCCTCTCTCGCTAGGAAAAAGCAAAACAACAAAAACATGAAGCTAGAAAAGTAGGTTTGGACCAGTTGTTGAAGGATTTTATAGTGTTCTAAGTTGGTTGAACCTAACCAAGTTTTAAAGCAGGTAAGTATGACGGGGCCGGAGGGCACCATTATAATCATAGCTTCTGTGGATGGCATATCCATTATTAGTTTCTTTCCCATTTTGTTTGTTTTTTCTCCTAGCTGCTTAGTTCACTTAGTTTTTCATTTATTCTTTTAAGTGTGACTTTAACATTTTGAGGTGGTAAATTTGCTTTTTCTTTTGTTATATCTAGTGTCAATTAGAATTAATACATTGTAGTCAGAATCCTAAGACATTTTCAGTTGCAAATGATAGAAACAGCCTGACCAGGCGGTGGCGCAGTGGATAGAGCGTTGGACTGGGATGCGGAAGACCCAGGTTTGAGACCCCGAGCTCGCCAGCTTGAGCTCGGGGCCCATCTGGCTTGAGCAAAAGCTCGCCAGCTTGGACCCAAGGTCGCTGGCTCCAGCAAGGGGTTGCTCGGTCTGCTGAAGGCCCGCGGTCAAGGCACATATGAGAAAGCAATCAATGAACAACTGTGGTGTCACAACTGCAACGAAAAACTAGTGATTGATGCTTCTCACCTCTCTCTGTTCCTGTCTGTCTGTCCCTATCTATCCCTCTCTCTGACTCTCTCTCTGTCCCTGTAAAAATAAATATAGAAACACAGCTCAGATAGCATTAAGGGGACAATGCATTGTCTCAGATTATTAGAAAGGATGCAGAGACCGCTCACGGAGTTGAAGGAGCACGTGAAGGAACCCGGATCTCTGGAGCTGAAATGAGCAATTCTGTGTGTGCCCCACCCACTGCCTGGTCTCCTTCTGTGGCTTACTAGTTTTATCCCCTTCTATTGAGTATGGGCCTTTAAGCTGGTGGCCTGCAGGCTCACTGCTACTTCCATTCACCTGTGAATCTGAGAGGCACGAAGGGAGGATTTTGTTCCACCTCGAACCTCCAACAGAAGGGCTCTGATTTGCCCAACTTAAGCCATGCGCCTCTCCTAGATCAGTGACGAAGCAGAGGAGACGGAATGAATGCTCTGTGTGCAGGCTGCAGTCTGATCCTACGGGGGAGAGCTTGGGTCTTCAGTTGAGCTTCCTGAGTTGAGTCCATTCACACTGTGTGACCTTAAGCAAGTTGCTTAACCTCTCTATACCTTATACCTTAGTTTTCTCATCTCTAAAATCTGGGTAAAAAGAATACCTGCTTTGTAGTATTATGAGGATTAAAGTAATTTACATAAGGTATAGTATACCTGTATATTTTTAACAGACGTTTGAACCTCTGTATCAAAAATGAAAGCAATCAAGACTCATACCCCCATGCCACATCCTCACCTCCTTAGGGACACCATGTACGTTCCTCCTCTCAGCTTTGCAGACTTTGCAAAAAGTATGCAAAATTTTAGTTTTTATTATTGTTTGTATATGTGTCTTTTGTGCCCAAGAATCTGCCCCGAATATTTGAATTAAATTTTATAGCACATTTACCATGCTAGTCACGTGGCAAGTAAACTGTAAATATTCGTTGTTCAAAATATATTTGATAACAAGGTTATTTGTCACTAAATTATTGTTTATTTAAGTCCTGTATAAAAACTTACTGTTTCAGAAAGAAGTAATGTTTTATTTGCATAAAGAAAATACATATAAACTGAATTTTGAACCAAAGGAAATAGGTATAATGTGGATTGTACAAATGGGGACGATTATAAAATTGTCTTAGAAATAAAATTGTGTTGTGCTCAATAGCTCTTATAACCGTTTGTGCTACAAGATATTTTTAATCAATCAGAATGTGTTTTGTGGGTGGTTGGTGAGAAATTAAGGCAGGTCAGTCTTTTTGTTAGGTGTGTGTTAACTTCTCCAGGGCAGAATCTGCAAAATTTAGCATTTTTATAGTTACTGTATGATTTACTGCATCACAGGCAACCTGGATGACATGGCATTTGATAAAGCAGCTTACTGCTTTTGCTGGTAGTTTGGCACCCTCCAGTCTGAGAGCTGTAAGGTCTGGATTTGGAATTCTCCAGATTTCTTAGCCATCATAGCACTTATTCAGAAACAGTGCATCTTGTCTCCTTGAAATCTCAATTCCTTACAAACTCCCACTGTTTACTTCTTTCACCATCTTGCCTTATGCAGAGTCATTCAGAGAAACGTCATTAATTTCTTTTAAAAAGAACTAAAAAGAATATTTACTATGTACAGACCACTTTTTGTGTCCATAAATATTAAGCTAATACCAGCACTCTTATATAGTAATTTATGGATTAAGAAAGTATTTTCATATACATTAATTTAAGTCTCATAAGAAGTAAGATGATTGGCTATTTGGAGCTGAGGATCACAAGTTAAATGAAATATGTGCTGTTGTATTTTAAGTATTATTCTATATCTTAGTTTGGAAGTGTATGGAACCTAACTAACTTTATTAATTTAGTATCCTATGCACACTTGGTTGTTTTTCTTTTCCTGCAGAATTGTGTGAATTTTTAAAAATTGGTTTAGTGTTATGTGTAGTCCCCAGACCCTCCACAGATGTATAAATCTCTCAGTTTGTTCATAAACTAAATATTCTGTGAATTTCATCTTCTTGTTAAGTCTCTTCTGGGACCTTCTGACAAACTCCTTTCTGAATTAGTTATCACTTGAGGTCTCTGTTTATTATCACCTGGAGATCCCACTTGTGTCTCCTTCCTTGGGATCATGTCTTCTTCCTTGGTGTATTTAATCATTTTTAGTGGAACACTGTTTCCTGTGTCTTACTGAGAAAGAACGTGTGTGAAGTAAAAGACAGTAAGACTTCAGTGTCTGAAAGAATGTATTTTGTTTCTTCCCTGTCTTGATTGATAGTTTGGCTTGATACAGAATTCTAGGTTGGAACTTATTTTCCTTCAGCATTTTACATGTGTTGTCTGTTGCTTTCTGGCTTCTGGTGTTGCTGTTGAGCACACTGATATTCTAGTTATTGATCCTTTGTATGAAATGTCTCTTCCTCCTGCCCTCTAACCCAAGCTTTTAGGATTTTCTTTATGCTAGGGTTATAAAATATCATTACATGTCTTGGGTTGTGTTCATCCATTGCACTGTGTATTTGAGTTTTTTATTTCCTCTACCAGTTTCTTGTCTCATTATTTCAGTGTTGGACACCCGAAGAGAGCCTTTGCTTTATTATTTTCTTTTTTATGATGTCTTTATTTTTTGTTGTGCTAGGGGGGATTTCCCTCCACCTTTTATCTTTCATAGCCCTTTAGTTGTTGCTTTTTGTTTCTATATTAGTGGGTAATTTTTTTGGACTATTGATGATACATATGTCTGTGTGCATATGTGTGTATTACTTGTTTTTCTCCCTTATTACATAGTTTCTTCCCAGGGGCTTTTTCTCATTGTTTGGTCTCATTGGATAGGCTTTTTCTTCAAATGTTTGGAAATCATTGGCTGGGTTGCTCGTATCTTAAATAAAGTAAGGCACTAAAACTGATTAGAAGCTTTTCATGAATGTAGGGTCATCTCTGTGGGCCTTTTTCTTCGGAGTATTAAATTACTATCTTTCCTCTTGGTTTTGGTTAGATATTCCAGAGTGTCTTTTCTCTCTCTCTCTTATTTATTTATTTTGCCTGGTGGACATACATTTTTATACCAGGGTTCTAGGAGCAGGGTGAGAAGAAATTTTGAGTCTGAACACTCAATGTGTTCCTTTTATTTAATCATCGTATTCACGAGGTACCCGTGCCCTTAGGTATTCCTGTTGTCCCCACGTGCAGAGACTTGACCCACTCCAGTGCCCAAGTTGGGGAGGAACAGTTGCCTGTTTGCTTGAAGTCAGGGAGGATAACTGGGCAGCCCTAACTGCTTCTTACACACATGCAGCAAATACTTGTTTTTAGGTCCCTCTGTTCCTGACAGTATTGTGCTTGGTGTAAATCGGATTGCTGCTTTGCTTTCCTAGTTTTGCAAGTAAAGTTACCATTTATTTATTTATTTTTTAAAAAAATTTTTATTTTATTCATTTTTTTTTTTTAGAGAGGAGACACAGACTGAGAGAGAGAGAGAGAAAGAGAGAAAGGGGGGAGGAGCTGGAAGCATCAACTCCCATATGTGCCTTGACCAGACCAGTGCAGGGTTTTGAACTGGCGACCTCAGTGTTTCCAGGTCAACGCTTTATCCACTGCGCCACCACAGGTCAGGCATTTATTTATTTTTTAATAGTTTAGAGGTATTGCTTTTATTTTTTGTATTCTTTATCCTCTTATAGGCTTATTCCCTTTAAAAAATAGTTTTTTAATGGTTTTAGGATGTTCTGAGCAGAGCATGAGAAATTTGATCAGGCAGTCATATTTAACTGCAAGTCCTCTTTTATTTTTTTAAATTTATTTATTCATTTTTATTAGAAAGAGAGGAAAGAGATAGAACAGGGGGAGCAGCAGGAAGCATCAACTCCCATATGTGCCTTGACCAGGCAAGCCCAGGGTTTCGAACCAGCGACCTCAATATTCCAGGTCGATGCTTTATCCACTACGCTACCACAGGTCAGGCACAAGTCCTCTTTTTAATTGCAGAAGAAATAGGAATCCATTTCCATGAAATTTAGACAATTCGGGTACAGTGAAAGTCACTTTCATTTCTCCTCTGGTGATGCCATTTTCTCCCCAGATGTCACAATTACCATTTTTATATAAATACATCCTAACTTTTTAATAAATTCAGGTACTTTAAGTATGGAGAAAAAGTTTCATTTTGTATGTGATTTTGTAATGGAGGCTGTTACTGTCAGGAATGTGGTCATACTATATTCTTCTGTGGGAGGATGTGTAAATGTAACTAACTGCTTAGTGCTCACTATTCATAAAATGCACATACTGTGGATTACTGAACACTAGTATTGGTAAGCATATAGGATGTTTATACTTCCTGTTGGACAAATAAGTTTGTAAAACTTGTGTTATTTGATTTTGCTCACTTTTATTGTTAAAAATGGCTGCTGCCCACATATGTGATCTGTGAAACTGCTAATTACCTTCCTGCTTGGGAAGGGGCTTTGTTATGCTAATGCGAACTGGAGGAGGGGTTTTCTTGCCAAAAAGTGTTAATAGAGGAAGAAGGAGGACATGTTTTTGCAGAGTTTGTGCAGAGAGGAGGAGTGCAGATGGGGAACAGAGGTGAGGGCTCTTGTGAGCTCTGCTGGGACTGGTGGGGCCTTTGATTCTGGGAAAAAACGGAAAAGATCTCCTGGTTGTGGAACTGGAAAGTGTGTCAGTGGGTTTTGGTGCCCTCTGTGTGTGTTTTTACTCTCTGGCCTGTTGCGAGGCTAGCATAAAGGCATGGCTCACCAGTTTTTGGCTCCGCTGTTTCTTTATTGTCTGTCCAAACTCAATGAGAACCTGCACGTGAATGGCCACAGTGGCGGCGACCCCTAGCCTTCCACTTCCCAACTTTTCCAGTGTTATAATGACATGAATATGTACAGTTATGGAGGTCAGAGGAACGAAGTAGGTCTCACTGGATTAAAACCAGGGTTTCGGTAGGCTGCTTCTGGAGGTTGTGAGGGAGGACTGTCTGGCTCATAATGGCTCCTCCGTCTTCAAAGCGAGCACATTGGCCAGGTCGTTCTCAGACTGCCGGCGCTCTGATTTTGACTCTTCTGCCTCCCTCCTCCACGTGTTTTAGGAAGCCTTGTGATTAAGTTGGGCCTACCCAGATAATCTGGGATAATCTCCCTATTTTAGGATCAGTGATTAGCAGCCTTAGTTCTTTGCCATGTAACCCCACGGGGTGCCAGGGATTAGGTTGTGGACATCTCTGGAGAACCATTAGCCTGCCTACCACACCGTGATAACTCTTGAATAGTCTTATTGTTTAATGTAAATGCGTATTTTTTGTGATGTAATGAGTTACCAATAGGATAGGCAAAACTGAGATCAAACTAAAATATTTTGAATAAACTTTAACTAGCTATTAGCTCTTATACCTTAAAAAGTTATAAAGAATTCTTTATATAGAAGATGGTCAAGTGAGTATTTTTGAAATCTTGTATGGAACAATAAAAATCAGTGGATTGGTAGAATGGAAAAAATCTGATACACAAAAAATTGCAACAGTCATCTTGCGTACTGTCAGATGAGTCGAAGCAGAATTGTCTTACTTTTTAGTCATAGTAAATTAAATATGAAAATTACATCTAGTAATAGAAGTTCTTTGCATGCAGTTAGTTACTAGGTCTCTGAGGAGTTTATGGATAAACCTCAGGTGGGTGAGAATAAGTTCTACTTTGAAGTCAATACAACTAGCTTTATGCCCTTTGTCTTCTTCTCGGGCTTCAGTTTCCAAGATAGACTAAAGAATAACGAGGCTTGCTTTTTTTTTAAGCTGTATCCATATTTTTTATTTATATACTAGTTTAACCAAATCCCATTCTTAACAAACTCAAAAAAGTAATTAAATTTACTGTGTAAGAACAATTAGGTCGCAGCCTGGAGACACGTCCTCTGTGGGCTGGCGACACGTCCTCTGTGGGCTGGAGACACGTCCTCTGTGGGCTGGAGACACGTCCTCTGTAGGCTGGAGACACGTCCTCTGTGGGCTGGCGACACGTCCTCGGTGGGCTGGAGACACGTCCTCGGTGGGCTGGCGACACGTCCTCGGTGGGCTGGAGACACGTCCTCTGTGGGCTGGCGACACGTCCTCCGTGGGCTGGAGACACGTCCTCGGTGGGCTGGCGACACGTCCTCGGTGGGCTGGAGACACGTCCTCCGTGGGCTGGAGACACGTCCTCGGTGGGCTGGCGTGCCACAGGGAAGCGGGCGACACTTGTGGAGGGCCGTGCTGCTGCTGGTTCAGCGGAGGATGTGGTTGTACTGTTGGGGGCAGGGTGTTAGGAACTACCAATAGTTTGTCACGTCATTTTTCAGTGTTCTGAATGCAGTCTTCCACTGAGCGACGCTACAGAGGAATTCAAGAAGTTTGCCAAACTTCACAAAAAGTTGAGGGTCGAATTATCCACCACCCTGTTTTTGGTGGTTGTTTTTTTTTTGTGTGTGTGTGTGTGTGTGTGTGTGTGTGTGTGTTTACAGGGACAGAGAGTCAGAGAGAGGGATAGGTAGGGACAGACAGAAAGGAAAGGAGAGAGATGAGAAGCATCAAACATTAGTTTTTCGTTGCTATTGCGACACCATAGTTGTTCATTGATTGCTTTCTCACATGTGCCTTGACCGCGGGCCTTCAGCAGACCGAGCAACCCCTTGCTGGAGCCAGCGACCTTGGGTCCAGGCTGGCGAGCTTTTGCTCAAGCCAGATGGGCCTGTGCTCAAGCTGGCGACCTTGGGGTCTCGAACCTGAGTCCTCCGCATCCCAGTCCGACGCTCTATCCACTGCACCACTGCCAGGCCAGGCTCCACCACTCCGTTGACATGTTTATTGTTTTTGCTATGTATTCGCATACTTAGTATCTTGAGAGTTTTTTCCCCAGAGCAGTGTTACATGTAACAAGGACTTGGAGAAAGATGTCCTTACACAGGAAAATGTGATTGTGGATGTTTACCAGCAAAGGCAGCGTAGGCTTGGTACCCTTTCTCTTTTTGCTGGCTTAATATTGAGCGTGGGGGGAACTTGAATTGTTCTCTTATACAGTCCATAGGTCGGGTTGTTGTTTGTTGCTTTTTCTTATTTACTCAGTCAGAAACGTCCATCTCTGCTGCAGAGTTTGCAGTATAGGTCAGGTGGGCTTTCTGGAGCTGGGGGTGCAGTGGTGAAAACACTTGGCCTCTAGGAAGTCTGGTGGATAGAAAGCTTAGAAACAGATGATTTACTCTCAACGTGGTATGGGCTTTGTTTTTGTAATTTTCTTACCAGATCAGTGCATACGCGTGCACATAAAGAGAAAAGGCGCTGCTCGTGTACTCGGTGTTGGTTATCTCTGGCTAGTAGGAGCACTTCCGTCTTCTTGTGCATTGCCGTCCCTCTGTTGTAATGGTGCTTGTCTAACTTTACAGACCGGATAGTTGGTAGTGCTGTCATTGTTGTCGCTGCTCTCCCGTTACTCCTGTGTATGTGATCATTGCTTGCTCTTGCAGAGCTCAGATTCACATCAGGTCTGTCTGACTCCAGGTGCGTGTGCCCTTAGCACTCAGGCCCCAAGGAGCAGAATCTACACGGGACGGCGTCTTTGAGAATTTCATCTGGTCCCATAAGATTCTCCTGAAAGGAAGCACTCCGTAACCAAGCAACTTTGTAATCTATTAAGTTTGTACAGTAGTCTGGTTAATTCATTTTAATTCAGCATTTTTCAAATTAACTTCACAGTAACTTGACTCTTTTTTCATTAATCCGTGGTTGCTGTTCTGTGGCTCTCAAACTGTAGTGGGCAGAGTCACCTACCCCCACTGCCACGGTGTTTGATTCAGTAAGGTTGGGGGGGACCTGAGCATTTGCATTTCTAACATGTTAGCAGGTGTTGCTGGTCCAAGAACTACACCTTGTTATGTGATTGGCAATCCTGTTTCACCTTGAGATATAAACTCATAGAACTCTGAGGATAAATTCCGATGTTAGTGTTTTAACACTATCTTAGAAGTAGGATGTAATTGTGTTTAGCAATGGAAAGAGACTCCAAAGGGACCTTCATTATCTAAATGACCCAAAGGGCATTGTTTCCCTTCAGTCATCAGTATTTTTCTGCTAGCCTGGGAGCTTCCGTCTAGTCATCTTTTAGGTGGAAACGATGAAACCTCCTCGGAGGTTGTAGTAGGATTAACTGATACGATGTTTACAAAGCGCTTAGTGCAGGGCCTCGCGCTTTCCAGGCGACTGGAATGGGTGCTGAAGTGGGAGCACTTTAGCTTAGGGTCCTCAAACCAGCTAGGAGTTAGGAATTCGGATGCAAAAGCAGCACATTCATATTCTCAGTGGGGGTTTTTCCACCCTCGCCCCTCCCAGTACCAGGGTTTAGTGCATTCTCCTTGAAGTTGCCTGGCGGGTGGCGGTACAGAGAAGAGAGTTATGTCTAATTTATCGTGGTAGTGAAATTATAGCCATTGGAGGGCATCCTCGCTCAAGGCAAAAGTCTGCTCTGTTCACTTGACTGCTTTGGGTTTCCAGATTTCTTCCATTTTCTGGTCTAAGAATGTAGCTTTCTTGCCAGCTCTTTTTTTTTTTTTTAATCCTGGATTATGAGTTATTTTTATTAGGAGGGCTGGTCTGAGTACCTGTCTGTTCCTCTGTGCTCCTGGAACAGCAGTTCTCCATTACTGACCTCAGGCGGTTTTGCCAGATTGCCTTGTGGGGAAGTGCCAGCCGAGCTGCAATGCGATAGCACGCTCTGCGTGTCAGGCGGGCGGGAAGTAAGGTAATAACAGGCCACTGCGGCTGATCGGGCTTGTAAGCGATAGTGGTGTAAATGTAAATTGTTCCGCTCCTTTTAGGAAACTTAAAAACAGTGTGTGTCAGGCAGAAACTGTCCTGTCAGAGGAACCGGTTGGGGGAGGTATGTTTGCAGCCAATGCAGGAGGCCGCTGCTTTCGTTTTTCTATGGTGAGAACTGGAGAAAACTATGAATGAATGTTACCAGTCTCTTATGCTTAGGGGTATGGGGGGGGGTGATGGTGGTGGCCTGGCTTAACTGAAGCGCAAGAATAGGAGGACTTAAGGGGCATTCGCATAGGCTCAGAGGAAGTAATTGAGAGAGCTGACCATGAAAGTATTCCAGCGATCTTCTTTGCTGAGCCAGCAGAAGGTGGAGGGAGAAACGGAGGGCAGTCAAGGACGGGGTGCAGAGAGCGGGCGCAGTGCTGTGCTGGACCCAGCTCTTCTCAGGGCGAGCGGGTATTCAAGTCAGGGTTTTGGCAACCATTGTTAAACTTCAGCTATGTAAACTTACAATTAAGTAAATGACATATATTTAGAACAGAGGTAATAATACTCCACTTTCTAGTTATTTTATCACATCTTCCTGTTCTCTGTTCTTGTGATTATTGCCCTCTCTTGTGTCTGTGTGGTGGGAAATGGCGCGGCCGCTCACGCCTTCCCGACTCTGTTCAGGGGGCTTCAGGTCGGATACAGGCGGTTTATAGCATGGAAATCAGCAAATACTGCCCAGTCAGGGTTCCCCTCTGGAGAGCAGTTGTTCAGTATCTACCAGGGCACCCCGGGGGGAACGGTTTGCTGTGTGAGATACCGATTGCCTTTCATCTGCTCAGTGTACTTATTTTCTGGAGTTTGGGGCCTCTAATCTTCTGTACAAAGCTTTCATTGTTCTTAAGGAAATGGGGAGGTGCTAGTTTTACCCAAATGTTTTTGAAACTATCTGAAGCTTAAAGAAGATATGTCTTTTATTTAGCTTTCCCTCATATATAGTCTGTATTTTTGCAGATTTGTTTTCTTAGTCCTTTAAAACATTGTTATTTAAAAGTATCCTTGAAAAATCTTTCTTTGTAACAAATAACCAGACAGAATTTGTCTTTTTGTAAGCCATTGTAAGAAGGAATATAGAAATACACTTTTCTGTTCTTGTTAATGTGGACCTGTGTGTTGGTGTGTGTGTTGGTGTTTGATTCTTACAGCAGTGGTATAGATGAGGTAGACCATATAACACTAAGAAACATTACTTCGTAGTATTTTTTCTTCTGATTAGAATTTGATTTTTTGTAAGATTAAAAAGTGTTGTTTTATATTTGGTGTCTTTATGTTTTACTACTTTAGAAAATCAGAGAATTGGGAAATTTTTCTGAAACCTTGTGTCTTTTGTTACATTTATCTGTCATGTATGTATTTAGCACTTACAGGATTAAGAAAACAAGATTGAAACATTGTAAAAATACCATTCTAAGTGGCTTATTTATTACTGTCTGTATCCTATTGTGGTTTAAATTTTGGAATCTATACTTGGGTCTTTGTAACTTAAGCCAAAGCATTTAAACTGCACCTTTATTTTCTCCAAGGTAAAGTGGTGGTGATAGTGGTACAAGCCTCATGGAGTGGCTTTGAAGATTTTATGAGATAATGTAGCATGCAGCAAATTGCTTGGCTTATAGTTATAGTGAAGTATTCTGCAAATGTGAGCTTGCATCCTTATTATCAAAATAAGTTCTCCTAAACATACATTGCCTTAAATGGTGGGTATGAAAGCTTGTAGTAAGTAAAAGATTACATGTAATACTTAAAATAATAAAAGCCATTGAAACAAAGTCATGAAGAATAAACTCCAGTCTTTGAGGGTGCATTAGGTACGTGTGAGCTGGTGATTCTAAGTGTTGTCACCTTATATTTGTTCAGGATAATGGTTCGGTATCAACCATATCAGCAAATAATAAAACCATCTGTTGTATTCACTGAAATGTTAAATGGCTGCTTTAGTGGTATAAAGATATTTTAGATAAAAATAGGTGATTTTCTTGAGATATAGGATTGGCCAGTGGCTAAAGAATAGAATTAAGAAAAGGATTCTTGGTTCCCTTCATAATTTGAGGCGCATATTGACTGTTGTCCATTATAAACATTACAGACTTTCTTTTCTACCCTCCCAAGTCTGCTTTATGTTAAGAAGCTCTGTGTCCAAATAATAAAAAAAAACAAGAATCAGAGGCAGAAGGGAAGGGGTATTGATAACACACCTTTCCATACTGTTAGAAAGTTGGCTGCCTAACCTCACATTTTGAATTATTTGCTATTTTGTTCTGGTGCCTAGAGTTGATACTGTTGTTGCCACTTTTTATTCGTAGTATTGATTGGGTTTTCCCTCTTTTTTCTACTCTGCTACCTCTATTCCTTCTGGAACCAGTAGTTTAATGGTAAGTATTTAAATAAAATTTACAAAGTTTTTGGCCTAGTGAGGTGTTTTTCTACCCTCACCTACCCTGGTGAAAACTTTGTAGACGCAGCTGATCTCTGTGGTTTCTCAGGCTCTCCTCACTGCCTTGTGTGTGTAGAGGAGGATGCTAGTTCTGGGCTCTCCTGTCCTGCATGCCGTGTCACGTGACATCCATCGTCTGTGTTTCATGGTAATGTTCTTGGAGCTTGCACTCTGCTCCCCTTCTCCCTCTTTCTGCTGGTTTTATTTTTGGAAGGGATCTTATTGGGGTGGGAAGGAGAAAAATCTTTCTCACACCTGCATTTTTATTTTTTCTACAGTATTTGTGATCTTTCCAAATTTAGCCAGTTAGCCAGGTGTGAGATGTTTGTTCTATAATGTTAAAAACAGTTACTATTCTCTTTGGGCAGAATTATAGATTGGATTCAAGTTCATTAATGACACTTCTCATCCATTCACTTGTAACTGCTATATTTTCTGTCAAATTCTGTGTTTCATTTCTCATTTCAAATTTCAAGATGACTTGAAACTTTTAAGTGTTTTTAAAAGGTAGATGATAAGTTTTTCAGGCTTTATCATAGTAATATCTGTTTGTCATAATCATTCCATCAAAATTTTGTACTTCGTTTTAATGAAATCTGCATTTAACCACCATGCCTAATATTATTTGAACTTAGATTATGAAATATAATTTAATTGATTAAAAGGATGAGGCTATACTTAAAGCACTAAGATTCAACTAGTAAACTTTGATGACAGAATTTTATGAAAATTCCCCCCCAAAATATACATAAGAAAAATGCATAAAACAGAATATACTTTTTGTTTTCTTGTATATTTCTGAAGTGAGAAGCGGAAGGCAAAGAGACAGACTCCTGCATACGTCCATCCGGGAGCCACCAGGCATGCCCACTAGGGGGCAATGCTCTGCCCATCTGGGGAGTTAATCTGTTGCAACCCGAGCTATTCTAGCATCTGAGGTGGAGGCCATGAAGCCATCCTCAGTACCTGGGCCAATTCTGCTCCAATGGAGCCTTGGCTGTGGGAGACGAAGAACGAGATAGAGAGGAAGGAGAGGGGGAAGGGTGGAGAAGCAAATGGGCGCTTCTCCTGTGTGCCCAGGCCGGGAATCAAACCTGGGACTTCCACACGCCGGGCCGATGCTCTACCACTGAGCCAACCAGCCAGGGCCAACAGAATGTAGTTTTATAAAATCAATACCATTGCCACCGTTATCTGTATCTAGAAGTAGATAGAACATTGCCACTGCCTTGGAAACCCTTCCCTGTGTCTTCCTGATTATAAAACCTTTTTTCTTGTAGAATGTTCATAATATTTTATAGTCATTTCCTGTTCTTTGTTTTACCACTTGCATTTATCATTTATAGACTCCTGTAATAAAGGACAGATTAACAAGAGAAAAACAAATAGCAGTTTATTAAAGTTGCATACTGCTGTATACATGGGAGATAACCAGTCAAAAATGAATTACTCTCCAAGATGGCTTAAAGTTCAGGCTGAAGTACCATCTTAGTAGGGAAAGAGGAGAGGGGAAGTAGGTCTGTTAGGGGAGAGGAAATGGTTTTTAGGAAGGTGCATGGGCCCTTGCAGGAATAGATGGAAGGGAGGTGTGAGAGTTTGTGACCAAGTTTGTCTCCGTGTGGTGTCAACTCTCTAGTCTCCTCTCCCGTGATGAGTCAGTCTTCCTGGCTAATGAAACCCCCAGGGAGCAAGCACAGTTATGAGAATTGAGTTCCATTTGGAGAATATATGTTTTGAGGAAGATTAGGGGATTTTAGAGAAAACCTCTCAGAGCATTTGTTGTAAGTGCCTGACAACTCAAAATAATGTCCCAAAGTGGCCCATTTTGGTGTGGCATATTCTGCTACCCGTCTGTAGCTGCAGGTAGTTATTATCATTCTATCCATTAATACACCACGATTTATTTAAACATTCCACTGTTAGATACTTGTTTTCATTTCACTATTAAGAACATTGCTGATGTGAATATTTTGTTAACATGTATTCTGATGCACATGAACTCATTATGTGGTCCTCTGACCAGCAGCATCAGTGGTGTCACCTAAGAGCCACATAGTTAGAAATGCTCAGTCACAGGTCCCTCCCTCACCTACTGAATCAGAGCCTCGGTGGGGCCCGGGACCTGAAGCAAGCTCTCCAGACCAGACTTATGCATCTGGCAGCTGGAGGAACCCTGCCCTGGGGTCTGTACATGGAAGTGGAGCTGCCGACTCCTGGCGCTACGTGCCCTCGGCGTTCTTTTCAAGGTGGTCCAGCGTGGCCGGTGGGCTCTCGGCGGGTGGTGTTGGGGTCCACTGTTGCTCAGCATGTTCTCTAACTGTGCTGTGAAAGTTTGCTTTTTTAAGTTAGAATTGCAGTACTTTCTGAATTCACTTTTCATTGTAGTTGGATTTTACCTTTTCAGACTTTATGGGGAAAAATTGACTACTTAGTTACTGAAGCCTTTTAAAAATACTATTAGGGAAGTTTTCAAATATACTCAGAAGTAGAGAGGAATTGTAGAGTGACTAACGAACTTTCTATGCTCTTCACTCACATTTACCACTTATTTATATATTGCCATACCAGCTTCAGCTGTCTCTTCTCTTGGAAGTATTTTAAGCCAGATCCCATTTACCTGTCATTTCACCCGTGTACTAAAATGAGCGTATCTGAAACATATTATTTTCTTTACATGGCAATGCGATGTCTTATTACAGAATGCCTTTTGTAATTTTAAAAGAGCAACAATAAAAATGTAAAAATTTTAAAAGGACAAGGCACAGTTTATAAACTGTTTTTACCATCTGGGATATTGTGAGTGAGATTTTGAATGAACTGATAGCCTTTTAGCATCCTCTGCTCTCCTCTAATGTGTTCAGTGAGATAATCATACTGAATGGTTTGTATTTCACTAACGGAATAAAAGATTGAGATTTCACAAATGGATTAACTGTTTTACATCTAGCGATAAAATGTTTTGAGTGTTCAGAAGTTTATTCTCTGAATAAAGTCAATGTGTGTAATGATGTCCCAGTTGATAACTGGAATAGATCATTAAAAGGGACTTTATCCTGACTCTTTATTTCTAGAAGCAGCCCTCTCAAAGTCCAGGCATACAGTCTCTCACATCTGCCACTGGTTTGCTGTTGTTTGCTGAGTTCAGTACCCCGAATCAGCATGTCCCACTGTAAATAAACTTGCAGCAGAATTAAGAACTCAGTCTACCCTGAAGGTTACCTATACTGTCACAGGTATTCAACAGGGACCAATACAGTGGATGCTCAAAATTACTCGCTGCCTGATTCATTATAAAACCTTGACTGAGATGAGAAGGCAAAAATTAAGTATTCTAATATTGCATGTAATTACACAGCACAAAAGGTGCCCAGTAATTTTTGCATTATAGTGACGCAGTTAAATACTAAACCATGGTAATCAGGAAGCTGTAGATACGTAGCATGGCCTATATATCTTTTTTTTTTTTTTTAATGTCAATTGGTGGAAGAGAGGAGGCTGCATGGAGATGAGAGGGAACAGATAATGCAAGGTTTTAAATAATGAATAAAAAGTATGTGTGTGTGTGTGAGTGAGTGTGTATTAAGCGAAGAGTGACATAATCAGAGTTGTGTTTTGAAGATGGCCTATAAAAACAGTTTTGAGAGTGGTAGGCTCCAGCACGCACGTAGAGGTAACTAACTGCGGGTCCAAGAAGAAAATACAGTAGCTAGATACAGAGTGGTAAGGGCTGTCTAGAAGTAGGTGAATTTGAGAGGAATTTGATAGGTACTTGGGAGCTGAAATGTCTCAGGTTGGTAATGCATTCAGAATAAACAGGTGTGGCTGCAGGAAAGCAGTGATAATATTAACACTGGCCTAACTGGAACTTCATCACGATTCCTCAGCTCGCTCATAGTCTCTGTTTTTAAATTAAGTTTGTTGGCAGCTTACAGAGTTTTTGTCATAAACGAATTTTTTCAAAGAAGTTTTCCTATTTCCCCCTTTTGAAACAAATGTTCAGACATTTGAACAATTTTTAATGACTTCAAGGGTCAGCAAACTTCCAGTAAAGGGCCCGATAGTAAATATTTTAGACATTGCAGGCCATTTGATCTGTCACCTCTTTTGCAGTATGCAGCCAGCTATAGAAAATATGTAAATGCATGAACGTGGCTGTGTTCCAATAAAACTTTATTAGTGGACACTGAAATTTGAGTTTCATCTAATTTTCATGTGTTACAAAATATTGTTCCATTTCTTTATTTTTTTTCTTTTACCTCTATTTAAAAACAGCCTGTTTTTGGTGCCGGGCTATACAGAAGCATATGGGAGTCTGCATTTAGCCCACAGGCTATACTTTGCCAGAGTTACCTTCAGTACAGTTTATTTACAAGAAACTTTCAAGGTAAATAGCAAATCGGCTTTTATTTCTGAGGAGGAGTAAATCGTTAAGTCTATAATGCTGTTATTTGATCCTTGCATGTGTGAGTTTAGGGAGACCCAAGAGACAGGAATACACATAAAAAAAAGGAACTATCAGCAAGCTCAATATAGCTAGGGAAATATTTAATGTAGAGTGAATTCCCGGAAGAACTGTATCTTTAAGGACGTAATTAACACCATACCAATGAGAAGTAGTTTCCCGAGGTCAGCCCCTATGGGGAAGGAAGTTAATAACTTTTGTCAAACTGAATACAAGTCTGTTAACAAAGTAGAGTTGGGTTATAGTGTAGTAGTTGGTAACTTGATTTGTACGTGAGAGTCGGCATTTCTTTTAGTTCTTGTAATATATATTAGTGATTGTACATCTTCTGCTAAACTTAAAAACTCTGACAGAGCCAGGCCTTTAATTCAACATTAAATTCGACATGGTAAGTCGTAAGTCATTAAATTACGTATGTGTAGTATTAGGAATTACTGGCAACATTGGGTCTGATTATATGAGTACAGACATGGTGGGCAGGGTTTTATCTGTTTAAAAGCAATACTGATTACAGTCAGATGCACAATACCTACAATGAACATTATTTTGATTTTGATACTAAGCTGTTAATATAAAGTCTTCATAATTACCTCTTCATTTGTCATGGTGGATGTAAAAAAAATAAATTATTAACAATAACAGAAAACACTATTAGCTACATGTATTTAAGATTTTAAAGCCCCAGTTGCTAAAAGAGCATTTTTTAAATCCTATCAAATTTTGTTACATACAATTTGCATTTGATTAGATCTCTGAAAACAGTTATTTGGTAAAAGATGAAGTATTTATGATAAGTATGTTAAATACACCCACTTGTGAATGGATATAAGAAATCTTTGCAAAATCAAAGCCCTATTACTTTTAATGGAAAACAAATATTTAAGGGATACTATTTATTTAACCTGGTATTGTTTTTAAACTAATTTTTTATTTTTCAATTGCCGTTCACATGCAATATATTAGTTTCTCAAGTGTACAGCGTAATGATTAGACAGTTGTATAACTTATGAAATGATCACCCTAAGTCCTCGTACCCATCTGACATTTATACATAGTTATAATATTACTGACTGTGTTTACTATACTTTATATCCCTGTGACTGATTTTATAACTGGCAGTTTGCACGACTTAATCCTGTCCCCTTTTCCACCTGTTCCCCAACCCCCTCCCACTTGGCAACCATCAAAATGTTCTCTGTATCTGTGAGATTTTAGATTTCACATATAAGTGAGATCATATGGTATTTGTCTTCCCCTGTCTTATTTAACTTAACATGATACCCTCTGGGTCCATCCATGTTGTTGCAAATGGCAAGATTTCATTTTTTTGTTATGGCTAAGTATTTTCCATTGTCTGTGTATCACTTTTTTTTTAATCTGTTGATGAACACTTAGATGAATCAGAGAATTGAATTAGCAATTTGGAAAACAAGATAACAGAAAACACACAATCAGGATAGCAAAAAGAAAAAAGAATTTTTAAAAAATGAGAATAGTTTAGCCTGACTAGGCAGTGGTGCAGTGGATAGAGCGTCGGATTGGGATGCAGAAGGACCCAGGTTCAAGTCCCCGAAGTCGCCAGCTTGAACGCGGGCCCATCTGGCTTGAACAAAAGCTCGTCAGCTTGGACCCAAGGTCGCTGGCTCCAGCAAGGGGTTACTCAATCTGCTGAAGACCTGCAGTCAAGGCACATATGAGAAAGCAATCAATGAACAACTAAGATGTTGCAACGGCAACAAAAAACTTGATAATTGATGCTTCTCATCTATCTCCATTCCTGTCTGTCTGTCCCTATCTATCCCACTCTCTCTCTGTCTCTGTAAAAAAAAATCTAAAAAAAATGAGAATAGTTTAAGGGGCCCTTGGGATAATAGCATCAAGCATACCAATATTCCCATCATAGGACTACCAGAATGAGAAAAGAGAAAGCAAGGAATTAAAACCCTATTTGAAGATATAATTGTGGAAAACTTCTTAACCTGGAAAAGGAAGTAGATATACAAGTCCAGCAAGCACAGAGAGCCCCAAATAAGGTGAACCCTAAGAGGCCCACACCAAAACATAATTAAAATGCCAAACGTCAGAGACAAAGGAGGGATCTTAAAAGCAGCAATGCACAGCATTCACTTAGAAGGGAGCTCCCATAAGACTGTCAGCTGACTTCTCAACATAAACTTTGCAGATCAGGAAAGATTGGCACAAAATATTCAAAGTGATGAAAATCAAAGACCTAGAATCAAGATGAATCTGCCCAGCAAAGCTGTCGTTTAGAACTGAAGAACAGACAGCTTCCCAGAAAAGATAAAGCGAAAGGAGTTTATACCAAGCCAGTATAACAAGAAATGTTAAATGAACTTCTTTAAGAACAAAGATATGAATAATAAAACGTTAGTAACTACATAGCTATCAGCAATTACTTTAAATGCAAATGGATTAAATGATCCAATCAAAAGACAAGTACTGCCTGACCAGGCGGTTGGCGCAGTGGATAGAGCGTCGGACTGGGATGCGAAGGACCCAGGCTCAAGACCCCGAGGTTGCCAGCTTGAATGCGGGCCCATCTGACTTGAGCAAAAGCTCACCAGCTTGGACCCAAGGTCGCTGGCTTGAGCAAGGGGTCACTCGGTTTGCTGAAGGCCCACGGTCAAGGCACATGTGAGAAAGCAATCAGTGAACAACTAAGGTGTTGCAACGAAAAACTGACGATTGATGCTTTTCATCTCTCTCCGTTCCTGTCTGTCTGTCCCTATCTATCCCTTTCTCTGACTCTCTCTCTCTCCCTGTAAAAACAACAACAAAACCCGGTACTGCCTACAAGAGGCCCACTTCAGATTGAAAGACAAGCTGAAACAAAGTAAAGGATGGGGGAAAATATTTCATGCAAATGGAAATGAAAAAAAGCTAGAGATAACAATACTTACATTGAGACAAAGAAGGATCCAGCAAGCCTGCTTCTGGGTATTTAGCCAAAGATACCCAAAACACTAATTTAAAAAGATAGATACGCATCCTTATGTACAGGCTAAAGCAGAGCTTTAGTAGGACGGGCGGGAAAACAGGACAAAGCAAAAAGTAAAAATAATACATTCTCTTTTCTACAGTTGTATTTCCCTTCTCATTGTACTCTGAACTATCCAAAATGAAGACATATATTTTATTTGGAGACATAAGAAATGTTGAAAGAATACTGGACCACAGATAATGTACAGGGACAAGGTAGGCAAACATCTAAATGTAGCTTTAGAATTAGATTTAAAATATAAATGTATTTGTGTCATGCTACTTGTATCTTATATTTATATGAGTTAACCTACCTTTCCCCATGTACTAATGTAAAATGTGAGGAGACAAAAATAATAATTAAAACAAAAAATTAGAATTTAAATAGTAGCCAGATATCATTTTTAAAGTAACAATTAGGTTCCTTCCATAGCTTGACTCTGTAATATAATTTGAAATCAGGTAGTGTGATACCTCCAGCATCATTCTTCGGATTGCTTTGGCTACTCGGGGTGTTTTGTGGTTCCATGCCAATCTGATTATTTTTTGTTCTATTTCTTTAAGAAATTACATGAGGATTTTAATGGGATTACATTAAATTTGTATATTGCTTTGGGTAATATAGCCGATCAACTACACTGATTCTTCCAATTTACGAACACGGAATATTTTTTCATTTTATTGTGTCTTTTCCAATATCTTTTAATAACGCTTTGTCGTTTTCAGTATAGAGGTCTGTCACATTCTTAATTTATTCCTAGGTATTTTATGTTGCAATTGTAAAAGCAATTTTTTAAATTCAATTTCTGATATTTTATTGTTGGCATGTAGAAAAGCAGTATCCTGCAACTTTACTGTATTTTGTATTTGTTTATTGTTTCTAATGGTTTTTTGGTGGAGTGTGTGAACTTTTCTATCTACAGAATCACATCATCTACAAAAGGGGATGCCTTTACTTCTTTTCCAACATGGGTATCTTTCATTTCTTTTTCTTGCTGGATTGCTTTGGCTAGGGATTCCAGAACTGTGTTCAGTAAGAGTGGAGTGGGCATCCCTTCTTATTCCTGATATTAAAGGGAAGGTCTTCTGATTTTCACCGAGTATGATATTGGCTGAGGGTTTGTCATATATGGCCTTTATTATGTTGAGGTACTTTTCTTCTGTAACCATTTTATTGAGTGTTTTAATCATAAGTGGATGTTATATCTTATTGAATGCGTTTTCTGCATCTATTGATAGGATCATATTTTTGTCCTTTGTTTTTGTTAATGTGGTATATTATCTATTGATTTACATATGTTGAACCATCCTTATGCTCCTGGAATAAATCCACTCGATTGTTATGTATTATTTTTCTAATGTATTGAGTGTCTTTTTAAACGTTGATTTGTTTAAACTGATACTCTATGTTTATGAATTCCGAATTATATTTCTTTTGATGTGTTTGTCTCATAGTAATTGCCTAGTCTTTTATGCTTGCTTGTCTATTTTCCTATCAGTTCTTTTCAAACTTGCCGAAGAATTAGAAAACTATCTGAATACAATAGTGTTTTACCCATGATTAAATACATTTAGAAACTTGATCAGTTCACTTTCTATTCCCTTTCTACCTACCTGTCCCCTCCCCTCCCTCCTCTTCCTTGCCCTCCCCTCCTCTGCCTCCCAGTCCAAACTAATACCTTCTTAGACCGCTGCCCAGTTTCTGAGGACTTCCTTTTAGCGCTCTGTCTCCCATAAGAGAGCTTGTTTCCTTGACCTCGGTGTCTTTCTTGTTTTCCCCTTCTCTGTTTGCTCCCTTGTTTTGGTGGAGCACATGTTCCAGAAGTTTCTCAGGGTGTGTCCAAGAAGGAAATTCTTTATGCTTTACCTATTGGGAAAAATGTATTAATCATTCAGTGTGAATATGTAATAGTCTACATGAAATAATTTTCTTTCATAATTTTGAAATTACTGCTTCATTTGTCTTCTTTCAGATGTTACTGATCAGAAGACTAATGCCATTCTGATTCTGAAAAATAGTTGGACTCTGAAAATATTAATATCATGAAAGACAAAATATTGAAAAAGCCTTAGAAACTGTTTTAGATATTTTGCATCTATCTTTTTTCTTTTTAAAACCCTAGACTCCGCTCTTTGTCTCTGATGCTTTGTTACCTCATAGTAGTATACCTTGGTATGGCTATTTCCATTTGGTTGGTACATTCTCTTAGCCTGTATACTGTTGATGTAAGAAATGTCCTCAAAAGAAATTTTATGTGTATTTGAGCCAAACTGACAATGGCAGGAAGCATGATTTCAAATGCTATGGAGAATAACAGTTTTGCAGTTTCTTTTATACATTTGAATTGAGGAAAAGTAAGGAAGATTGCATGAAATGGGAGAAAGCAGAGTGGGGGTTGGATTACAGATAGGTAAGATTATGTGCTCTCTTGAGGGTGGTTATGCTTCAGACCCTTGTGTGCCCTGACCAAGAATTAAGCCCCGCACATCCAAACACAGGTCTGATGCTCTTCTACTGAGAAAACCAGCCAGAGCCTCAATCCAGGTGGTTTAACAATTTCCCAAATTGCGGATTACTCTGGCATCTCAAAGGTATGTTAACCTAGATGTGCACAAACAGTGAATAAGCCTTGCTCAAGGCAAAGGTAAACCTTTTACTAAAGAAGTTACAGACCTGAAGTAATTGCCCAGTTAGGAATTTATGATCAGGTATAATTTATAACTGGATTTGTTATTTTACTACAGAACCCTTTTGTGTCCACAATACTCATGAACTCTAGTTTGGGAAATTGTTAAACCACCTGGATTGAGGCTCTGGCTGGTTTTCTCAGTAGAAGAGCATCAGACCTGTGTTTGAATGTGCGGGGCTTGATTCTTGGTCAGGGCACACAAGGGAAGTGACCAGCTGTTTTCCTCCCCTCCCCCCTCCCTTTCCCTCTCTCTTCTTCTCCCACAGCTGTGGCTCAATTGGTTTGAGCACATCAGCACCGGGTGCTAAGGATGGCTCTGTGGAGCTTCCTTCTCAGGTGCTAAAAATAGTTCACTTGGGAACATGGCCCAAGATGGGCAGAGCATCGGTCCCAGATGGGAGTTGCTAGGTGGGTCCTGGTCAGGGTGCCTGTGGGAGTCTGTCGCTCTCTATCCCCTCCTCTTACTTGGGGAAAAAATGAAAATTAAACCACTGGGATTGATCTTGTGATTTCATTATTTACTCTCTTTTTTGGCTGTTGGTTCTACTTCCTGGGAGGTTAAAAAAGATGCGTAGAGGACTTTGGCTCTGGGGCTGGAAGGCCTGTTTGAATTCTGGCATTGCCAATCTCTAGCTTTATAGATTACTTATCCTTTCTGTTTGTCATCTAAAATAGGGATCTTGTTAGTACACAACTCAAAGGATGTGGGATAAGTGAATAAATTCAGCCAATGTGCTTAGATAATTTCCTGGTTCACAGTAAATGTTAATTATTATTTTTATTTGGTATCATTGTTACCTCAAGTTAATATTCTGTCTTTTGAATTTTTTTTTCAGTGCTTGTTGAATTTCTAATGTTTATCAGAAGTTTAATTATCGAGAGCTTTGGTTGCTTCTCTAGCCTCTCGTTCTTGTTCTATGGGGGCAATATCATTTTGAATTGTTGGACAATTGAGGAAATTTGGAAAAAACCTTCAGTATATGAGATAAACACCAAAACAAATAGAAACAAACCAAAAAAAAGAAAAATATAGAAGTCTTATAATTAATCATAAGATTTTTGGGGTTGGCAATGCTGAAGTTTTCTTGTTAACTGCATTGACTGTTTATCATGTACCTTTTTCCTGTTAATTTGTTTTGGTGTATAACTTATGTTGGAGACTGTTAAAAAATTCCCTCCTAGCCTGACCTGTGGTGGTGCAGTGGATAAAGCGTCGACCTGGGAACACTGAGGTTGCCAGTTCAAAACCCTGCACTGGTCTGGTCAAGGCACATATGGGAGTTGATGCTTCCAGCTCCTCCCCCCTTCCTCTCTCTCTCTCTCTCTCTCTCTCTCACTCACTCTGTATCAGCTCTCTAAAATGAATAAAATAAAAAAAAAATTAAAGCTTTGCAAAAAAATAATTCCCTCCTAATTAGGCTCAAAATATATTTTACAGAAATATATGTAATAAGTGTCATGTCATCAGTGAGTCACATGGGGAGACAGATGTTACCTTGCCCTTTTGTTGGTGATACTGTTTGAAATTTAAGCTGTTATCAGCCATTTCTCCATTTAAAAAGTACCTTTCTTATCTTTGTTAATTAAGTGATATTGGCTTGATTCTTTGAGAATGTGTACTTATTATTATATACTTTTGCTTTCTTCTTAAATTTGAAATACAATGTGTCCGTAAAGTCATGGTGCACTTTTGACCGTGTGACCGGTCAAAAGTGCACCATGACTTTACGGACACACTGTATGTACTATTATAGTCTATCATGTCATTATCCTTTTGATTCTCAGATTATCCCAGTTTGACAAGAAGCCCCTTTCAAGCTGGCTCCTGTGCCTTTTTGTGTATTCACATCAGTGTTTGAGTATGTCCTTAGTCTGGCACACCAGGACATTCTCGGCTCACCTAGTATTTCCCCTGCTCCAGACTGGGAGCCAGGCCGGTCTCCAGGGAGCCCTGGTTTCTTTTCATAGCAGAATAATGCAGTGTGTCCGTAAAGTCATGGTGCACTTTTGACCTGTGACCAGTCAAAAGTGCACCATGACTTTACGGTCACACTATTTAGAAACCCAAGATCTGGGGGCTGGGTCTGTTTCTGCTATTGAGGTGTTGTTGCTTCTAGTCCCTTTTACTGGACTGAGCTGTGTCTATTTTTCTTTTCTCTTTTTTCTTTAAAGATTTTACTTGTTAACTTTGCAGAGAGGGTGGGGCGAGTGAGAAGTGTCAGCTCATAGTGGCTTCACTGTAGTTGTCCATTGCTTGCTTTTCGTATGTGCCTTGACAGAGCAAGCCCAGGGTTTTGAACCAGCAACCGTGGCATTCTAGGTCGATGCTCTATCTACAGCACCACCACAGGCCAGGGTGTGTGTGTGTGTGTGTGTGTGTGTGTGTGTGTGTGTGTTTCTTTGTTTCTATTTGGTATATAGTTAGGTTCATTTGTTTCCATTTAATTTTAATAGGGATTTTCTCCTAATCCTTGTCTATTTCTTAGTTTTGAATTCATATATCATTAACATTATTCAAAAGTTGAATACTTTATTATACTCCTTTCCTGTTTTTCTCCACATTCTCAACTCCTGTGGGTTATATATATGTAAATCTTAATTCTGAAGTTTCCCTTTTCTCGTTTTTCTTTTTGCAGATATACACATATACACGTGTTCTCATTTACGGTTCGTTCTTTCACAATAGCTAGCACAATGTACATTCTTTCTCATACTGCTTTTTTCACTTAGTAAAGCCTGAATACCTCTCTATATCAGTTCATAGAGACCTTCTTCCCAATTTATAACTGCATAGTCCTCCGTTGTGGATGAATAATGGTCTCTTCACTAGATCTGTGATATGTTTCTGATCTTGGGCTACTTCGCAGTGCCCAGTAAATTCCTGTGTGTGACTTAATTAAAACAATCTCAGTGTTCTTTGAGTAGATGGAGATCAATTGATGGGGTCCTGGGTTCTCACTTGGAGACTCTTAAGCAGTTGTAGATGAAAGTTGGGACTCAAGTCTCTTCAGCCAGAGTGGGAGCAGTTTGAAGCCGTGGAAGGAGGCTCAGCAGCCACACTGCCCTTCTCTTTGTGCCTCCGGGTCAGAAGCCGCCATTAGCTGTCAGCACAGGTCCCCAGTATCTGGAGGACACAGCCTTCTTGCCCACCGGGCTTCTGTAAGCGGTGTGCACGCTGCCCGCTGCCTGTCACTGGCCGGAGGGCAGGAAGGGAAGCTGCTCCTGTGCTGAGAGCTGAAATGAACCACAGTACCATATTTTTCACTCCATAAGATGCACTTTTCCCCAAAAAAAGTGGAGGAGAAAATGCCCGTGTGTCTTATGGAGCAAAAAATATGGTATTTTATTAAATACAGTGTGTCCGTAAAGTCATGGTGCACTTTTGACCGGTCACAGGAAAGCAGTGTACCATGGCTTTACGGACACACTGTATTTTAACACACCATTTGGTTCAGATTTTTTTTTCTTATTTTCCTCCTTAAAACCCTGGGTGTGTCATATGGTCAGGTGCGTCTTACGGAGCGAAAAATACGGTACACTGTTTAAGTCTTTCCCTGAACGTTGCTAGCCTTCCAAATAGCAGCGTCAGCTAGATGCTGCCAGCACAGTGGTCGTCTAGGTGAGGAGGCAGAGTCCTGCAGTGCCCTCTGCCCCGCCATCTTCCCACAGTCCTCTGTGCGTGTGTCACCTAGGATTGTTGGAAACATACCTTCAGGGTGCCCCGCCATCTTCCCACAGTCCTCTGTGCGTGTGTCACCTAGGATTGCTGGAAACATACCTTCAGGGCGAGATCCTAGTAATGGCGGTGCTAAGGTAAATACATATGTAATGTATTTAGAAATTGCCAAATTACTTTCTGTATTCTCTAGTTTTTGTATTCTCACTAGCAGTGGATAAAAAATGTATGTTTCCACATAGCTTCACCAACAATGCATTGTCAAGCTTTTGAGTTTTTGCCAGTCTGGGATGAATAATGATATTTTCTTTTTAGAGGAAGGGAGAGAGAGAGAAACATCACTTTATTCCATTTATTTATGGATTTACTGGTTTATTCTTGTATGTGCCCTGATCAGGGATTGAACCCACAACCTTGGCGTATCAGTACGATTCTCTAATTGAGCTATCCATCCAGGGCCATAATAATGATATCTTTTTTTGTTTGTGGCAGAGACAGAGAGAGGGACAGATAGGGACAGACAGACAGGAAGAGAAAGAGATGAGAAGCATCAATTCGTTGTGACACCTTAGCTGTTCACCGTCTACTTTCTCATATGTCTTGCCGGGAGGGGGGGGTCTACAGCAGACCAAGTGACCCCTTGCTCTAGCTAGCGACCTTGGGCTCAAGCTGGTGAGCCTTGCTCAAACTAGATGGGCCCGCACTCAAGCTGGTGACCTTGGGGTCTCAAACCTGGGTCCTCCGTGTCCCAGTCCGACGCTCTATCCACTGCACCACCGCCTGGTCAGGCAATAATGATACTATAATGTAGAGCTAAAGTAAAGCCTAAAGATACACGAAGAACCACCTGAATTTTTACTTTCTTTAAATGCTTTTAATACAGTGTGAAAAACAGTGTTTATTTCCTTATATTTCATTTAGGATGTTGAGTTCCTGGATTAAGTACCTATGATGCCAAAACCTGTCCCTGATTGTATCAGGTCCTGCCTGCTGGGTTTGTACCACATGGAGAGGTGCCAGCGTGTGTGCAGTGTTGGGGGCCGGCTTCCTTCAACACTGCTCGTGACCGTTGCTCTGCGTGGCCCCTCCGCACATCTGCCCACCGTCTCCATGGTCCCCATGGATGGGCACGTCAGTCTCTCTAAACCTGCATGTGACCATCTCGCTTTAACCCCTAGCAGCTGACCACTGTCCTCTCTCGCTGGTTTTCAGTTACATTTCTAAGGAAAACAGATTGGCTCACACCATCTTTTTGTGTCACTTCTGGTTGTTCTCAGTGAACTGGGAAGTGGCTTTCTTGGGTCAGGTGTTAAGTGCTTTAGGGGTGTCCATGGAGGGAGCAGGGGAGCAGCAGGGAATGGCAAGGGCGCAGGGAAGGGACAGTCTCTGCAGTGAGTGAGGGGCAGGGCGGAGCTGAAAGTATAGCACCCTCTGTCCTTCAATGTGCCAGCTGATTTTTAATAGGCAGATACTCAGTGGTGCCGATGTAGTAGTGTAGGAAACTAGCTAATATGTAGGTATCAAGATTGGCTGAGCGAGCTGCCCTGTTGGTGCTGCTGTTCTGTTTGCATTGTGACTTAAGTAGCATGTTGTGGCAAAAGGCCACTGCACTACAAGTCAGCCTTAGCTTCTAGACCTAATTTTGCTGTTTTGAAAGGCTTCACTTTCTTCAGATACATTTTTTAAAGATCAGTGGAATGGAATAGCTTCTAAGGTACTGTTTATAGCTACAGAACGTGTGACTCAGATTGTACTGTACCAACCCGGGGAGGGTGATTTCTACAGAATGATCAGAATACAACACTGTAACAAAATCGTAAGTCCAGGTCAATGTAAAAAAATTAGAAATGAGAATAATTTGACCTGTGCATTAGAAAAAGATAGGGGAGTTTTGTAGTGAGCCAGATTCCTCTTGTTTGAGCTTATTTTATTGGAAACGGGATGACTTTCATTAACTTAAGTCAGATACCACAGTCACGAACTTCTTTCCAAACTTTAAGTTGCCACGTACGTAGTATATTATTATAAGTATAATATTGAAGTTTGAAATGTTCTCTATTTTCCAGTTTTTAAAAAAAATCATAGTTGGCCCTGGCTGGGGAGTTGAGTTGGTTAGAGCATGGTCGTGATAAAACAAGATTGCAAGTTCGGTCCTTGGTCAGGGCCACATACAAGACTCAACCAGTGAATGAATGCATAAATAAGTGGAACAACAAACTGATGTTTCTCTATCCCCCCCTCCCTGCCTCCCCCTTCTTCTCTCAAATCAATAAGTAAAAATAAAAATAAACTTATAGTCGGATATTCAGAATAGTTAAGTAACATGATTTTCTTTTACTTTTTAGGATTTAAGTGCCCTGTATGCTCAAAATTTGTACCCTCAGATGAAATGGATTTACATCTTGTGATGTGTTTAACAAAGCCAAGAATAACCTATAATGGTAAGTCCTGTGCTTTAAAATAATATTTTAAATTAGAATTACCTTAGGTCTTTATGAATTTCATGCTTCGGGTAAAATGTAAAAGGTCAGGAAGGACCATCTCTGAGCCCTGGAAGCCACCTGGTCTTTTAGTTACTCCTGGTGCTCTGGCCGGGCCATTATTTCCTGACCACAATCCCTAGATATTCAAAACAACTAGGAGAGTTTTCAATGTAGTTTCAATGAAATATACTTGGGGAAAAAAATCAAATAGTTCACTCCGAGCTTTAAATAAGTGCCCTAAACTAAAGGAAAAAGGAGTGCTCTTTTCAAAGTTTTATGAATAGAAGTCACAAACGACAAAAGCATACGAAAAATTTTATATTTTTCAAATGTAAATTTTGGTTTGAAATAGAATATATAGGAAGAGTACCAGTAAACAATGAAACCCATTAAAAGATGGACTTCATTCAACAGCTGTCTTTTGAGTATCTCTCAGTATGAGATAGAGTGAAGAACTTGGTGAAACAGTGACTCAAACAGAGATGCCTTCTACAGCCTGGGACCATCCCCGGTCAGTCAGGGCAGTGGCACTTCCTGTCAGTCTGAGGTTCCTCTTCACATTCAAAGGGAGAGGTAGAGTTTAACGTGGAGACGAGCATGTTACTTTGAGTGGCCCTTATAGAAACCGACTTATGACTCTTTCTTCCTCTGATGAGGCAATACTTTGGCCACACTTTTATGGTGGTGACAGGAGATGACTTTTTCCCATTCATTTTCCAGTGAGTGAGTAAAAGTAGCTTTGAGTAAATGTACCTATTGATTATATCCAAACCTTTAAGCATTAGGAAATTGACTTGGCTACTTTGCATAATCTAGTTGAAATTCAGTCACTTAAGAAATAAAAAGCATTTGCATTTTACCTCAAATTTGAGGTAAAACTAACTGGGCTTGTTTCTTAAACTTAGATCATTATATTATCATTACCCTCTATAATAGTTTTGTTTATTACAGGGGTCTTTAAGATAAATATTCTTAGATATTAATAATCTGGCCTTGAACTTTAGAAGCACAACTGTTATTTCCTTTGACCATACAATACAGTTGCATACCATCTTAGTCTGTGCGTGTACTTTTTGTGTGATACATCTAGAAAACAGACTTCGAGTGTGTTGATGTTTGGCACTTCCTTTTTTTTTTTTTTTTTTCTTTTTACACAGGGATAGAGAGAGAGTCAGACAGAGGGATAGATAGGGACAGACAGACAGGAACGGAGAGAGGTGAGAAGTATCAATCATAAGTTTTTCGTTGCCATCGCAACACCTTAGTTGTTCATTGATTGCTTTCTCTCATGTGCCTTGACCGCGGGCCTTCAGCAGACCGAGCCACCCCTTGCTGGAGCCAGCGACCTTGGGTCCAAGCTGGTGAGCTTTTGCTCAAGCCAGATGGGCCCGCGCTCAAGCTGGCGAGCTCGGGGTCTTGAACCTGGGTCCCCCACATCCCAGTCCAACGCTCTATCCACTGCGCCACCGCCTGGTCAGGCGTTTGGCACTTTTTAATATCCTGATTTAACTGTGCCAAAGTCACTGAAGTTTTCTCCTATACCACTTATTTGGTGATATACCTACTTTAAGGTAGGTAGTCTGAAAATTTTAATTTGTTAAATGTAAACTGTAAACATTCAAAAGAAACAGAAACAGCTTCTTCACAAACATCTTACCTGGTCTGGAAGTTGTGAAGCTCGGCCAGCGGGCGGCCAGCGTGGTGAAAGTAGGAGGGGCGCATGCTCCGGGCGGGGGGTGGGGGTGGGGGCTGCTGGTCCTATGCTCCCCGTGACACGGACATGCTGGCGGGAGTTCTCACACCACCCTGTTGTAGGGAAGGGAAAAGTAATTCCTACACCCTTTTGTGTCTTGGCTGAGACCCCTGTAATAAAAATTGGGATTAATGACAAAAACAAACAAAAGTTTATTAACATGTGTATCCGCTCTATATCTGTGAGGTAACCAGGGGAAGGTGAGCAGATATCTGAGGGAGTCTAATTAGAATGTGGGCTTAAATACCATCTTCAACTAAAGACAAGAAGAAAATGAGGGTGGGGAGGCCAGTTACGGGAGGTTACCATAGGAATTAGAGTAAACAAGGGGTGTGTGTTGATTTTAGTGGGTACCTTCTCTTTTGAGTAAAGGTTCTACATTCTCTTGTGAGTTACCCTTCTCTTCTGGAGCAGAGGGAGATGCCCTTGCAGACGATTTCCTTTGTACTTTCCCTTAGAGAAGCTTAACTTCTGTTTTCAGAGCCTCTCTTGTGTCTGCACTTTCTGAATCATCTTAAAATAATCCCTAATTGCCAAAGATACGTATTTTGGGGTACATTTTCTGCTGTCCTTGAGCCCCCAAATGCCATCTCTTACCATTGATGAGTCTGTGTGAAAATTGGTCTCTGTAATGTCTAGTCGAGGCATCTAGGATTATTATGAAGTTTAGAACAAGGTGAGTCATAGTTTTTGAAATAGACTCTTTTTAGTCATCTGGTCTCCTCAAACTTCATATTTGAATTCCTAGAAGTTGATTACTTGTTAAACAAAATGCAGCTGAATAACTCTGAAGAGCTGATTGATCTTATCAGTGACTCAGGAATCAGGCAGCAGCATCCCATCTAGCAGAGGCCCAGGCTGTACGGGATGAAAGGCCTTCATAGTTAAAGGGGGCTGGACAGGGAGTTACCAAAGAGCGAACCGGTTCAGGCAAGGTCATCTTCCTTTCAGGGGAAGGCAGGGATCTACCTGGCGGATTACGTCACTAGTGTTGATCAGCTAATTTCACATTGGCTAGTTATAGGCTATACTCCTGGGAGAGGCTGAAATTGTAATTAGGCTAAGTATTAAGTCTTGGTTCGATGAATTGAGGCTTAACAAGGGTGACTATTTTTGGTCTTTTTAATGACTTAATAAGAGGATTTTATCCAGCATGGTGCTTATTAATTTATGCCTTTTACAGATGTACCTCAGTAACTACATCTGAAATTTTGAATTTTATTTGTTAAATGTATATTTTAACCATATGTCAGTTAGCAAGGAGAACTAGACTTGTTTTTTGGGCTGGAAGTATTTATAGTCAAATTTCAGAAGAGGGTGAATTACAGAAATTTGGATATAAGTTGGTAATTTGGAGTTTCACATGCAGACTCACGGAGATGATATTTTAAATGTTGGCTTGGTTTCCAGACTAACCCACCCAACTTTCTTGTTTTAAAAATCTTTATTATCAATATATCCAAACACCCACGTCGTAGTAACTGATGAAGAGAATTGACTGACCAGGGGAGCTCTCAGCAGAGTTCCGGTAGGAGGCCGAAAGTGACCAGGGCAGGCGTGGTCAGTGTCCTGAGTTCTTACCCGCTGCAGGTGTAACTCAGCAGAAGGAGAAAAAATCAGAATGCCACAGTGAGTGTTCATCTGTTTAGATTACCCTTAAGTCAGGGCCTGCCTACTTCCTATACTTGTTCCTTTTTCATGTACTTCATTGTTTAATTTGTGGACCTAGTAATTTGTTGTGTAATCTAGGAACATGATAAAACTTGATGAGTATAATTTCCCTTCATTTCCTTGTTTCTCGTCTTCTAAAATGTTTCAGCATGAACCAACAAATGAGATAATATTATTAGCAAATTTTTAGTCTTGATTTTGTAGGTTTTTAAACTTTACTGGTTCATAGCATATTTTGCATTACATAGGGTTCAGTTTTCTTTTCGATTTCTGCGATTGAGAACAGTAAGATTTGCATTTAAGATATCTTGATTTTATTTATAATTGATACTGTTTTGTGTATGTGTGTACAGGTACTGGAAGGAGGTGTAATTTGAAGTAAGTTTATCTTCTGAGAATTCATTGTGAACTCAGATAGTGAATCAAAGCAGAAGCTTTTCAAAATCATTAGAAAGAAGTAGCAAACTCTGGGCAAAGTGAGATATGACTCTTACTCTGTAAAATTAACGTATTTGAAGAAATACAAGGGTGGGCAAATGTAGGTTTACAGCTGTGAGTATGCAAAACAATGCTTATTCTTGTATTGTTTATTAATTATTGTATGTTGGGCAAATAAGTTTGTAAACTGATTTTTATGCTCACTTTGTTAAAAATGGCCGCCACCCACATAAATTGGGCTGCCAGGTGAAACTGCTAATTGCCTGCCTGCTTGGGAAGGGGCTTTGTTATGCTAATGTATGCTGGAGGAGGGGTTTTCACGCCAAAGAGTTTTAAAAGAAAATGGAAGAAAAAGGAGGCCATTTTGCAGAGAAAGCAGCCAAGATGGTGGAATGCTGAAGGAGAAGCCAGTTTATGCAGAGTTTGTGCTGGAGAAGGAGATGGGGAACCAGAGGTGACTGAGCAGATGGGGGTCTTTGATTCTAGGAAAAAATGGAAAAGATTCTCCTGGTTGTGGAACTGGAGAATGTGTCAGTGGGTGTTGGGGCCCCGTGTGTGTGTTCTTACTCGCCAGCCGGGTGCGAGGCTAGAATAAAGGAGTGGCCCACCAGTTTTTGGCTCCGCAGTTCCTTTACCATCTGTCTGAATCTAATGGGAATATGAACCTGCATGTTCATGGCTGTGATGACGGCAACTACTGCCCATACACTTGGCATAGTTTGCAGCAGAACTCGGATTAGATTGGTATGGAGCCACCACCACCCCTGAGGGGTGGGGTAGAGGACTGGCTGTTTGTTATGGTTCCCCATGGCCGTCTTTCTGGGGACTGTGGGCTGGCTGATTTTTACAGTCCTGCAAAAGGAAACCGAGAGCCTGTGAAGAGGCTGCTCGAGGCCTGCAAACTGAGCAAGGGAAGGAGTCGGAATGGCGGTGGGAGAAAGAGATGCAGATCCTGGAACTGGAGCGAGCACTGGAAGAGGAGTCCATGTTTTTGCAGAGTTTGTGCAGAGAGAAGAAGGGATGTGTGCAGATGGGGAACAGAGGTGAGGGCTCTTGCAAGCTCCGCTGAGACTGGTGAGGCCTTTGATTCTAGGAAAAACCAGAAAAGATTTTCCTGGTTGTGGGACTGGAGAACATGTACATGGGTTTTGGTGCCCCACATGTGTGGGTTTTCTCGCCGGCTGGGTGCGAGGCTAGAGTAAAGGCATGGCCCACCAGTTTTGGCTCCGCAGTTCCTTTACCATCTGTCTGAATCTGATGGGAACCTGCATGTGCATGGCTGTGATGGCAGTGATTACTGGCCACACATTGTAGTATTTTCCTTACAAACAATTGTTAACCTACTTTTGCCCACCTTTGTATTCAGTCAGTCGAAAGGGAACTTGTTCTCTTATGAAAGTGAGTTAAAAGGATCCCAGGTTGTGTGCTGCCCCGGGAGAGTGTGTGTTACACGCTCACCTGGAATGATGGCAGACCGGCCAGCATCAGCTCTCTTCCAGAGTGCGCGTGCAGCTTCTGATGGCCTGCTCCTGGGTGCACGTGCCGGGGGAGCCTGTTCTTCCTCTGCAGAGACTGCCTGGCTTTTCAGCCAGTTGTGTTTTCATTTTGTTATAAACTTCCTTTCTCCCTTACGATTACATTTTCTTGGTTTTAAGATCTACCCCCAACACACACATTTTAATGGCACCTCTCATAATTAAGGTAAAGAAAAAACCAAGTTGCTCACAGCCGCTAAGCAGAATCCTTCTGTGGAGGACTTTCGTTATCTGACTTGGTGTCTATTTATTTGCATTGGTGATTTCTATGGTTGAGTTTTAATTTAAATGTGATTCCTGATTGTATTTTTAAATGACCTTGTAAAGGTGACGTTATGGAGCAGCACTGAAGTGAAGTTAGGTTTTGATGCTTTGAATTGGTTGTCATGCTGTGCAGTGAAAAGTTAGTGCAGCAGAAAATGTCAAACCCTTTATACTGTCTTGTGGAAATTTCCAAGGAGATAATGTCCCAGAAGAGGTTGGCAAAACAGAAGAACTATTCTATAACCCATATGGGATTTCTATAGAAAAATAGTTACCTTTTATTTAAAGGGAACTTGTGATGAAAAATTAAAAATAGCTGTGATAGTCAGAAGATGTGATTAGAATTAGCACCCCAAGAACTTTAAAGCTATAAATATGTTTATTTTCTCTTTTTCTCCCAAGTGAGAGGAAGGAAGATAGACAAGACTCCCACTTGCGCCCAGACCGGGATCCACCTGGCAACTCCTGTCTGGAGCCGATGCTCTACCCTTCTGGGCCCATGCTCTCAACTGAGCTGTTTTTAGTGCCTGAGGCAGGGGCTCCATGGAGCCTCCCTCAGTGCCCAGGCTGATATGCTGGAACCAGTCGAGCCATGGCTGTGGGAGCAGAAGAGCGAGAGGAGGGGGAAGTGGAGAAGCAGATAGGCGCTTCTCCTGTGTGTCCTGACCAGGAATTGAACCCAGGACTTCCACATGCCGGGATGACAACTCTACCACTAGGCAAAGCTACCAGGGCCTGTTTATTTTCAAATTATTAAAATCATAAAAGGATGAATAAGAAAAAAGAAAAAAATGTGTAAAATGTGTTTACTTTATAGAGATAATCAGAAATGGTCATAACAAGAAACTTGACCATCCTTAGTCTTATCCATTAATCTTATCTATAGTCACCAGAATTATATACTATGACACTAAAATCAATTTTACTGCTTCTGTTAATATAGCTACTCAAAGACACCAATCTGCATTTAGAGCAGGAGTCCCCAAACTACAGCCCCAGGGGCCTCATGCAGCCCCCTGAGGCCATTTATCCACCCCCGCCGCACTTCCGGAAGGGGCACCTCTTTCATTGGTGGTCAGTGAGAGGAGCACAGGATGCATCCGCACCCATAGTTCCCATTGAAATACTGCTCAGTTTGTTGATTTAAATTTACTTGCTCTTTATTTTAAATATTGTATTTGTTCCCGTTTTGTTTTTTTACTTTAAAATAAGATATGTGCAGTGTGCATAGGGATTTTGTTCATAGTCCGGCCCTCCAACGGTCTGAGGGACAGTGAACTGGCCCCCTGTGTAAAATGGGGACCCCTGATTTAAAGTGTTATAAAGAACAATACTTTGTACAAAATATGAACTTGGAATTTAGCTTGCTGGGTTCAAATGTCTCTTCTATCACTTATTGGCTATGTAATCTGGGTCTTGGTTTTCTCTCCTGTAAACTTAGGGGTAGAAATAGTGCCTTTCTGCTAGGGGAGTTATTGTGAGAATCAAATGAGAAATTATGCATAGTTCTCTGTAGGTGGTGAGTGCTAAGTAACAAACTCTTGTAACTATTAAGAAATGTTACTTTTGACTTTGAGAAGTAAACATGAAGTAGGTACCATGTTTAATATGCCAACAAATCTAAAAAAAAAAATTTATTTTCTTTTTGAGGAGGGGAGATAGACTCCCACATGCAACCCAAATGGGATCCACCCAGCAACCCTGTATGGGGCCAATGCTCGAATCAACCAAGTTATTTTTAGCGCCTGAGGCTTACACTGGGACCAGCCTAGCTATATTCAGCATCCGAGCTATATTCAGCGCCTGGTGCCAATACTTTGAGCCACTGGCTACAGGAGGGGGAGAGAAGCACATGGTCGTATCCATGTGTGCCTGACTGGGAATTGAACCTGGGACGTTCATATGCTGGGCCAATACTCTATCCACTGGGCCAAATGGCCAGTGCCCTTAAAAAGTTTTTCGATATTTTATTTTGAAAACCCATAGTTTAATTCCACATTAGATATCCAAAAGTCTTACATGGCATTAATAGTTCTGTAAAATATGGGAAGATGGGAGGATAATATGACAATTTCAGGCTGCAATTTAATAAAAAGAAAATTTTCTACTTTTTATAAGCAACATAGTGACCTACCTACACAGCTGAAATCTGCAGTCTAAATATGATGACAGACAGATTGCTTAATCTTTATAGAAGTATAAAGGTCCTTTCATATTCTGTACAGAAATAGAAATACTGTAAAAAGCTGACTATATGTAGATAAATGTTTATCTTGAGATACAGTTTTTCCTGTGGCTTATTATAAAAGAAGATATATAGAATAGAAATTGAAATAAAAATACATAGTTTGGTGAGAGGGAAGTTCCGATCGATCTCTAAAACATGAAGTAGGTTTCAGATTTTATTAATAAAATTTAAGGAGAAAGATGACATCTTTTTCTTTTAGATTTTATTTATTGATTTTAGAGGAAGGGAGAGAGAGATAAATATCTATTTTTTTATTCCACTTATTTATGCATTCATTGGTTGATGCTTGTATGTGCCCTGACCAGGGATTGAACCTGCAGCCTTGGCGTATTAGAACGATGCTTGAACTAACGAAGCTACCTGGCCAGAGCTGACATCTTTTTTCTTTATTTACTGATTCTTAAGTTGTTTCATTAAATTCTTTTTTTTATTTTATTCATTTTAGAGAGGAGACACACACACACACACACACACAGAGAGAGAGAGAGAGAGAGAGAGAGAGAGAGAGAGAGAGAGAAAGGGGGAAGGAGCTGGAAGCATCAACTCCCATATGTGCCTTGACCAGACCAGTGCAGGGTTTTGAACTGGCGACCTCAGTGTTCCCAGGTCGACGCTTTATCCACTGCGCCACCACAGGTCAGGCAATTAAGTTGTTTCATCATTTCATAGTTTTCACTTTTTTTCTGTTCTCCTTATCTTTGGATAACTTTTTTTTTTTTTTTTCATTTTAAGAAATAAGAAATAAAACAGATAAAGAGACTTTTGGAGTGCAAGAAATTAAGTGAACCATTCTTGCTGTCCTCAAAAGGAAAAGGATCCCCCCTCACAGTTCTTATTTTGGTTAGGATATCGTATTGACTAACTCATTTTAGAGAAATTCTACTACAGATATTAATAAAATGCATTTTTAAATTTATCTCATTTTTTGGTTTCTCTATGTAAGAAAGCTAGGACAGCCCACATCTGTCAACAGTTTTGCCCTTTCACCAAGTCTATTGTAAAAATTAAATTAGTTTTTTCAGACATTTAGTCTAGACCTTGAAAGGATTCATAACACTGGGAGAGAAATGGAGGGTGTGTTAGAAGTAACAATGAGGCAAGTATAATTTGGGGTAAGGGAGAATGATAAAAGAACTGAAGGTGAAAAGGTAAATTACGTATAGTGAAAGTTTTTAATAAATTATTTGGGACTTGGATTAATCTTGCATTTGTATGCAGAAATGTCTGTAAGGGAAAGGATTTTTCTACAGAGCAGCTTGGAGACCAGTGTGGTATTTGAAGTGGAAGTGGTTCCGTGATGTGCTGGGAGGAGAAAGACGTGTCGCACAGAGGCTGAGGAAGAATGGGGTTGGTGATGGCTGGAGTTGGGGACAGTGCCTGAGGGTTAGCAGCGGGGTGGCTCACTTTGTGGTAAAGAGAGTGTATGAGAGCACCTCCCTGCTCTAAACAGTATTCCAGGGATGTTGATCTTTGCAGATATGAAAACTGCTGTGTGATTTTTTAAAGAATGTTTCCCAAAGAGAGTTTGCAGAGAACCACTGAGTATATTGTTGAGTTCAATAAAGATTTAGAGAGGAATTTTAAAAAAATTTGCTTGTGAATGTTTTTTCAGTGACTATTTATAACAGGGGTCCCAAAAGTAGGCCCGCAGTCGCATGCGGCCCCCTGAGGCCATTTATCCAGCCCCCGCCGCACTTCCGGAAGGGGCACCTCTTTCATTGGTGGTCAGTGAGAGGAGCACAGGATGCATCCGCACCCATAGTTCCCATTGAAATACTGGTCAGTTTGTTGATTTAAATTGACTTGTTCTTTTTTTTAAATATTGTATTTGTTCCCGTTTTGTTTACTTTATAATAAGATATGTGCAGTGTGCACAGGGATTTGTTCAGAGTTTTTTTTTATAGTCCGGCCCTCCAATGGTCTGAGGGACAGTGAACTGGCCCCCTGTGTAAAAAGTTTGGGGACCCCTGATTTATTACCTGTAAAATATTTTTTTTAAATGCCTTTTCCAGCCCCCTGTAAGTCACTTCAGCTGTGATCATTCAGAACTCGGCCCTGATTTGCCTCAGAGAGTGCCTTCAGAAGTGTGTTCCCAGCCACTGAGGGGTTTGGTTTCAGGGTGGGCTCTGCCTCTTGGGGACTTGTACTTAACTCGACATTTTAACGGGTTCTTTGTGTTCTTTTAATGTTAATCTTGTTAACTTTCCTCTCGCCACTCCCTTCTACATCTATCTTCAGCTCTTGGATTTCCAAAGTCTTTTGGACCTAACATTCTACGTTATAAAGATTGCACTGGCAGTGTGTTGCTTTTTTTTCAAAATACATAGTTATCTTACAGTCTCAACACAGTATTATCTATTTAGCTTTAAATTTCACTTACACATGTATTGCTCACTGCTATTTTTTATATTCTTTTTTATCTCTTTCTGTATGTTGAGATTTTTATTTTAATTTCCTTTTATTGGATGTTATACTTAATGAGCTATTGGCTACTCAAAGGCTTTTGTTTGTTTTTATGAATATTATCTTGGCTGAACATAGAACATTTGTATTTCAGTTACTTTTTTCCCTTTTAAGTCTGTAAAACTGTTCTACTCTCTAATTCCCATTGTTATAGATGAGAAGTCTTGGCCGGGTCTCATTCATTCATTCATTCAAAGTTACCTGTTTTTTCCATTTGGAAGCTTATAGGTTGATTCCTTTTTTGAAGATTAGAAATTCTATGTTTTCTCAGCATATCTATTTACATGTTCATCCACCCTACTCCCAACTCTTATTAGTCCTGCTTGAGACTTCATGAGTCCTTTCAGTGTAAAACTCAAGTCTTTAGTCAGTTCAGGGATTTTATATATATATATATATTTTTTTTTTTATTTTTTTTTATTTTTTATTTTTTTTGTGAGCGAGAGTCAGAAGGGAGAGAGATGAGAAACATCAACTTGTAGTTGCGTCGCTTTACTTGTTCAATGATTGCCTCTCATACGTGCCTTGACCAGGGGGCTCAAGACAACCCAGTAACCCCTTGCTCAAGCCAGTGACCATGGGGTCAAGCCATTGAGGATGTCTGTGATCCTTCGCTCAAGCGAGTGACCTCGGGATTTCGAACCTAGGACATCAGCATCCCAGGTTGACACTCTAGCCACAGTGCCAGGTTCTTCTAGTATTTCTTTAATTATTACTTCTCTGTTCCTTTTTTTCTTTTTGCACCTCCTGTAGTTTTAATATTGGAGCTCCTGGATTTGTACTTTGTGTCTTATGGTTTGGTTTTTTTTTTAATTACTCATATGACATTTATTCTAGATTACTAATTTAGTTCTCTGCAATGGCCTTTCTTTTTACCTTTCTCTGAAAAAATTGAAAATGATATATTTTGATTCTAGGAACTTTCACTTACATTCCTCCCTCCATCCCATTCATTGTAACATAGTAGATGTCTATTTAGTTTTTCAGCTTGGTTTACTTTCCTTCATACTGCTGTGTGTACTTAGCTTATGACCTTTCTCTCTTACATGTTAGCAGTTGTTGAATCTCTCAACATACATGCAGATCATGCTGTGATTTTTTTTCTCAAATAGAAGATGGAATGCAAGATAATTTCTTGTGAGCCCCAGTGGTCATTATCTTGGCACAAACTTGGGATTTGGCACAAACTTGTGAGCCCCAGTGGTCATTATCTTGGCACAAACTTGGGATTTGGGGGACACGGGGTGGTATGAGGAAGAAAGTCGCCCTGTCTGGGACACAGGGAGGGTTCTGTCCTCAGCCCTAGTCGGAAGCTTCTGTCCCGGGGCTTCCATGATGGAGCAGCCTCTTCCAGTGGGGTTCCCTCCACAGGCCACGCCGGGGTCCGGAGACTTTGAGCAAGCCTGTTTGAAAGAAACCTCTTTCCAAATTAGTCTGTTTTTCTTCTCCTTACAGTTATAGTAAAAAAAATACCCATTTCCCTCTTGCGCTTTCTTGATTTTCATGTGGTTTTGTTAGATGGGATTTCAGATGAATCTGAATTCAGAGTCCCCAGGACCCAGCTGTTAGTGATGGTAGTTTTAGTAATTTAGTAGCAGGCTCAAGGAATGAAGAAAGATGCCCTGGTTGTCAATGTTACATGACTTAATGTCAGATCTACTTTCTCAGCTTCTTGATTTATTCCAGATAAACTTGAGTTTCACACTTTGCTTTATTATCTCAGCTGTGGCTGTCTTCTATATCTTTCCTGTGCATATATATGTACTTTCAATATTTTATCCACACATACTAATCAGCCTATAATTATTTGTTGGAAACTTGGCGTGTATTCAGAGCTCTCTGGTTGATTGGCTGATGGGAAGCTGCTGGATGAAGAGTTAATACACTAAAAGCGTAGCTTAGTCAGCAGACTGCAAACAAAGGGCCAAGTCACTGAAGCAGCGACCCACTGGCTTTTGGGCATTTTCTTTGTCCTTCGGTTCTTCATTCGTTGTGTCGTGTTTTCTCTAGTCTCCTGAGACCTTTTGTTGTAAAGTAGCGTGCGTACCTTAATTCCATTATGTAGAGACACCAAGGCAGGATACAGAAGAATTTTTTTAAGAGGAGATTTATTAATAAATCTGCATATGACTTGCATGGGGTATAGCTGACAGAAATCGTGTGTGTCCAAAATAGCCCTGAAGCTAGTTATATAGACTTGATCACATATATGTTGGGGGAAAATGAGGGGAACATGACACAATCATCAGTCATTAAAAGCTTATAACATTTGTCTATAGAATCTATAAAAAACATTCCTACATATTAAAACTTACAAGGTAACACAATAGTGATGTCATTTTACATATCAAAGACATTCACAAATCTTTTAGTGTCTACCTTCCATTCTAGACAAAAGTCTAGAGGTATATGTTACTCTCAAGACTCCAGGAGGGAGGAAGAATTAAAATCAGTATAGGATATGTAAACATTGTCTCTTATAGAAAGGGAAAGGAAGTTCTTCAGATAACCTTTATTCTTTTAATGCCTTACTTCCTCTTTAAAATGGCGTTGCTACTAATAAGTTTTAACAGTTCTTTGGTACCTTACCACACTTTCTCTTCATTAGCTGTTCAAAAAGTATTTATTGAGCTCTACCTGTGTGTAAAGCACTGTGCTATGGTCAGGAATAAGAAAAACCTACTAGCTTCCCTGCCCTCTTAGAATCTAGTTTCTTTAATACAGAGGTTGCAAAGTATTGGCAACATTTCGCTCACAGACACATTTTTGTTTGACTTACACAGTATCAAAAATGTTTTAGAGTCAGTGTTTTGGAAATGAGAAATTTCACCTAAAACCTAAGTTAGCAGCTAGCTCCTTTAAATATATAATGCCCCTTTATTAAGACTGCATGTACCAGTTTGCCAGGGTTGCCTATTAATCCCTATAACCAAGGCCAGACTTGGTGACAGTAAAGCCACTGCTGTGCTGTTGTCAGTGACAGTTTTTCAGCTACTTGAATGTTTTCTGGCAGTCCCTTTGTTCCGGCATTTGAGTTTGTGCCCCGTGTACAATATTGACCCTTCAGCCTGTCAGCTTCCTTACGGACCAGGTGGAAGCAGAGGGGAAAGACCTCACACTTGAGCCTCATTCAACGAAAACAGTAGACATACACATTGCAGTGCTCCTCAGATTTATTCTAATAAATGATAGAATCCTGGTTCACAAATCTGATGATAGTTTTGATATAACGTGGTGTGCATTGTGGCACTTTCTGTTTACGTCAGTAATGCAATAGGTAAATATTTTTATATTCACCTAACAGAATTTTTTAAGTATTCTCACATTCATTGGCTCTTTTATTTTTAATCACCAATATTAAATACCAAGTCATGTGTAGGTATCAGGGCAGGCAATTTATTTGAAGAAAATGAGGCTCCAAGAGATTTGTGCAAAATTCAAGCCTGTTAAGACTGCCTTTCATTTGCATGATCTTACGTGTTCACAGCCATCCTGCAAGACAGGTGGGACCTGCAGGTTTCGTCATTTGTAGATGGAGAAAGCAAACTCAGTCGGCAGGCGAGTTCTTTCTCACCAGTAATCACATATTAGTCTTCAGAATGAACCTGCTCCTTGCCAGGTACAGTGCCTGGCATGTAACGGCGGTCATTCATTCTGCCCACTGCCTTACGAGGTGGGTCTTGTTATCCCCATTATATTCCTAAATAAGGTGGAAAGTTAGAATTTGAATCTAGAACAATCTAGAAGGAACATATGTTTTCTTTTTCTTTTCCTTCCCTTTACCCTTCCATTATCCAGATTGCTTGGTTCCTTTTGTGTTGCCATTAAGAGTCTGCATTCAGGTCTTTTGTTTTTAACTGCTGTTTTTCTCTGCAGGGATCCAAAAACATTGACCTGAAACTTCAGTTTAAAGTATATTTTATTTTAGTTTTGTGTCTATTCAGCAGTTTCAAAATATTTTTTTTTTCCTTTTTAATGTGAACGACTCATTAAAATACTTGTGTAGGGTTTGGCTCTTCAGGGTATGCAGTGGGTTTTAAATTTTGGTTTATTAGTGATTTGTGACAAAGATGGGATGTGGGAAAGTTAATTTGATTTGAAGATTAGGGAGTTATTTGGTAATGTCATCATTTCTTAGTTGATTAGGTGATTTGTATGACATTTTGCAGCTTGTTAGGTACCTAATTTTGTAAGGTGATCTGGAGCTAGCCCTTCTAGGTAAGTTAGGAAAGCTAAATATGTAAGTATGGGGGTCCTCAGGTTATGACACAGTTCCTTTCCTGCAGCAGTGACGTAACCAGATTTTGGTGTAAGTTGAAACACTTCCTAGCCCAGTGGTTCTCAAATGTTTTGAAGTTGGGACACATTTAAAATCCTACAAATAATTGTAGGTGCACTATATACAAATTTCTGAGAAATATGTTATAATCATTAAGTCAAATATTAAAGAAAAAACATAAAGTCCAAGTGTGCTTTTATGGTAATTAAACAAAATAAATACGACAAAATTAAATTTATTCTGACATTAAAAAACATTTTTATGTTACATTTTTTGAGTTATGCTTTTTAGAACTTGTAATAAAAGGTAAAAAAATAAAAAGACGACAAAAACGTTATCTTTGTATATGTATATATAGATACATTCTTAGTAAGATTTAGTAACTTTGGCAGGTCCCGGCACGAATGTATTTTTTCATTCTTGTGTTTATGAGAAGCATGAGCCTGATGTGTCCTAGCAATTTCTTCAATGTTTGGGCATATATTTGAAAGGCAAACTCTCATTTCCTCTCAATACATTGAAGAATTCCTCTCTTTAAACTCTTAATTGTGTTGAGTGCAGAAAATCCCCCACCATACATAACATCTTAACTTTACACCAAACAAAGGATAGAAGAAACTTGCCTCCAGTCTTTCCAGGGAACATGGGGGGTAGTGTAAACAATCCAGCACCACAGCTTAACAGCCTTTTGCAACCTAATCAGGCAAGTGAGGTGGGGGGTTGGGCAGACTGTCGGCTTACAGCCAATTCCCCATACCTCTGTCCCCAAAAAAACCTAAACTTCAAAAACCCTGTGGGTATTTTGGTCCCCAACAGGCACATATTTCTCTGGAATACCATAGGGCGCACCTGTAAATCTTCCAGGGTGCACCAGTACACCCTGGCGCATACTTTGAGAACCACTGCCCTAGCCTAACACAAATGAAACACTTGAGCTTTTAACAGTCCAAAATGGCGAAGGTGAGCATCCTGAGGGAACCAGCTCCCTCTCGGGCCGCGCTACTGCGTGTTCTCCCACCACGTGCAGCCGAACTAGTTCACCCACGTATAGTCCGTAAGGACAATGCTAATGGCATAAGCCGAAACTCCTGTCTCAATTTTTTAAAGTTTTTATGGGAGTGAGCGTCGTAAACTTGAAACATCATTATGTTGAAACTGTCATAACCCGAGGACCCCTGTATTAAGTGTTCCTTTTTTATAATTTACCTTTAGTTTGGATTTCATTTTATTTTACTTACATTTTTCTTGAAGAAGATGCCAAATGTCAATTTTCAAAATATTCCCGAGTATACATTTTCTTAAAAGTAGTCAGAAGACTTACAACTTCTAGCTTGTTTTGAGGACTTGGTCTGGAAGTTTCTAACAGTGCAGGTGAGAGAAGTGGCGGCTTTGTTAGTTCTCAGTTCTGTGGGAATGAAGAAGCGCAGATGCATAGGGCGCACCTGGAAGTCTTCCAGGGTGTACCTGTGCGCCCTGGCACACACTTTGAGAACCACTGCCCTAGCCTAACACAAACGAAACACTTGACCAGTGGCATCCAGGCAGGGGAGGCTGGCATTGCTCTTGGAACCAGAATAAGTTTCCTACAGTTATAAAAGCTGATGCTGACTAGGAACTTTGAGTTTTAGACAGTTTAATAAAAGCTATTCCCGTGTTCTTATTGATATATTTGTCTTGCAGTAAAAATGGCAATTTCCCTTTGTTCAAATATTTCTCATTATTCTGAGCGTATTTGAGTACAGTAGCAGCTCATTCATGGATCTATAATCTAGAACAGGGGTGCCCACACTTTTTCAGCTTGCGAGCTACTTATAAGATGACCAAGTCAAAATGATCTCCCTACAATAAAAATGCAAAACATAAATTTATTTCTTCTAATTATCATTACTTAAGTTACTATTATTACTATTTAATATTGTGTATTCTTCTTTCACCTTTCTCCTTCTCAGCTCTCTTTTCGGAGGAAAGTCAATGTCATAGTTTTTATGAACAGTCCGAAAAAGCCGCTCCACATTTCCCTTCTTTGGAATAGCAATGGCACACAGACAGATGAGGCAAACGCACTTAGAATATGACGTAGTGAAAAAAATCCCCTCCCATTCTGTATGAAAGTGGTAGGTTTTAGACTTCTTACTCGGACCAGCTACGGCACTCATTTTTATACCCTTTGTTGTATTTAGTTTAAATAAATTGAAAGCTAACTACGCAGCAGTGTAACTGAACAAGTTAGCGCAGTTTAACGCGCATGCGTAGGGTGTCAAAAGTTCAGACGTCAGATTGGCTACCCTGTATGCCAATCAAAAGACAAATGTCTTTTTAATGTCATGCGATCTACCCACACTTCCTTTGCGATCGACCAGTAGATCGCGATTGACGTATTGAGCACCCCTGATCTAGGATAATAATGTTAACTTTTTAAAGTCCATTTGAGAGAACTATATATCTGAAAGTATTGAGTAATAACCCTTGTGAGTCCCAGTTTATCATACTTTGAGTAATTGCTTCTTACTAATGTTGTGAATTTTTTTAATTCTTGATTTTTCTAGGGATTATTTCACATTTCAGCTGCTTTTGTTTTCTACTGCTATCATTGAGGGTTCAAGAACAAAAAATAAGTCTTCAGGTAAAATGCCTGACCCATGACAGTGCTTGGCATTATATTTTGCTGAAAAGATCATATACTTGTTTGGATGCTTGATCTGAAAATAGAGTTGTGATGATTATGACATTTTCGCATGGAGTTTTTCTTGGCTGCCTCTAACAAATTTGGTTTTATTTATTGTTTTTCTTTTTTTCCCCGAAAGGATTTTGGCTGTCTGCTTTTTTTTTTCATGTGTCTTGATCTGCAGTAACTATATAAATATGTGCTTGTACTTGCTAAATATTTTAATTTTGCATATTTGGCTGCTTGACTTTTAAGTAATTTGGGGGGACAATGCAAATTAAGAGCTTGAGGCTACAGTGAAATATCAATTTACAGAAGTTTTTAATTAGTTTATAATGTATGTTCCTTATCTACTATATATTTTAAGGTTTTGTAATTTACTAAAATTAAATTTAAAATTAATTCCTCAGTTGCATTGGCCACATTTCAGGTGCTCCTTTTGGGCCATGTGTGGCTTGTAGCCACTATTCTGGGCAGCATAGATGAAAGACTGTTTCTGGCATCGTGCAGAGTCCTGTTGAACAGGGCTGTTTTCCTGTCCAGTAGAAGTTAGCAGAAGCACGACCTTGTCTCTGATACCAGTTTCTGTAACAGTGTGTAAGAGCTCCTGGCCGTGAAGCATAGAGCCCCAGCCTGGAGCTACTTCCTCTGGCTAGGGTAGCTGTCCCCATCTTGAGTATTTCAGAGTTGCTTCAATATTTATGCAGTTTCAGAGTGAAATTATTTCTTAAAGCAAAATTCAAGAAGTAGTAAAAAGGCCAGCCAACCACTTAGCCTAAATTTGAATTCTGACCCCAGGACTTAACTAGTTTCATAACTTCTGGTAAGTTACTTTTAATTCTTTGAGACTCACTTTGCTTATCTGTAATATGGCAATGACATTAGTTACCTCATAACATTTAAAAAATTTAAAGACCTAAAACAGGGGTCCCCAAACTTTTTACACAGGGGGCCAGTTCACTGTCCCTCAGACCGTTGGAGGGCCAGACTATAAAAAAATCTATGAACAATTCCCTATGCACACTGCACATATCTTATTTTAAAGTAAAAAAACAAAACGGGAACAAATACAATATTTAAAATAAAGAACAAGTAAATTTAAAGCAACAAACTGAGCAATATTTCAATGGGAACTATGGGAGCGGATGCATCCTGTGCTCCTCTCACTGACCACCAATGAAAGAGGGGCCCCTTCCGGAAGTGCGGTAGGGGCCAGATAAATGGCCTCACGGGGCCGTATGAGGCCCACAGGCCATAGTTTGGGGACCCCTGACCTAAAAGCATGCAACAGTGTGGACATTTATAATACTTTTAAATACAGAATGAAGCCAAAACATTTAAATTAATTAGGCAGTGTCATTTGATTGTAGCTGTTCCCAGCCTGACGATTATAATAGGTCTCTAGAAATGGCTAGGTCAGGAATATTCTGTAGAAGTTTCTGCTGGCTTAGGGATTATTTATGATATTAAGTAAAGTTGAAACAACTAGAATACTAGAATGAGAAGAAATAGAAAAATAATCAACTTTGTTTTTGGAGAAGTCAATTAAGTACTTTCTGATAATAAAAAATAATATTATGTATAGTGTTTTTGTAACAAGGTTTTTCACATAATTCTTTAAAATTTCATCTTCATAATATTTGAGTACCTTTATTATACTTATTTTTAAAGAAGAGTAAAAGAGAACTCAAGGTTGACCAACATTTTGGGGTTGCCTAGCTAATCAACAGTGAGAGTGGAAACTGATGTTACATTTCAGCTTTAAGTTTTGTGCTCTTTCTGCTCTTATACGCTGTTCCCTTGGCAGCTCTATTTCTCAGGCAGTGTCTAATTTGTGACTTTCCAGGGAGATGCCCTGGTATATGTAATTGGTTTTCCCTGTGTTGAGACAGTACATAACCAAATGATTCTGGTGCCCACCTCTGGCTAAAAATCATTCTCTCTTCCAGTTTAACTATTTCTTTTCCTGTTTCAGTACATCTAAATTAATGCATAGACCATGTGAATAAGACAAAGAATGAGATTGATAAGTGATACACTGATTCAACTTTTATTGTTCCAGAAACTAGGTAGATCATCAACACTTGAAAAAGCAGTACAACATGGTGTCCTTTTCACAACCTTGAGTGTGTCTCCATTTGCTCAGTGCTGGTGGTGAGGGGAAATCCAGACTAGTCAACTCTGGTAGTTACCTCTGTTGTGTTCCACTTTCTGCTTTCCTAGTACCAGTTTTGGCTGGTTAGTAGTCTGTTCTCAATTGTTTCCAGGTCCGGAAGCATTGACTCCTTATTGCCTGTAGGTAATAGCTACATGAATGTTTTCAGTAGATTGGTTGAAGATTTCTAATAGTCTTTCCTCAGCTGTGTTGAAGATGCGTCAGTGTCCTGGGTTTAGTGTTATTTCCAGGCCATATTTACCTCTGAATGTATCACGGTACTAAGCTCAAGGCTGAATGACAAGCCAGTGTGATGGTGGAGTAGGAGAGGTGAATACTCCAGTAACCCTCAGGTAGACAGCAAGCACATTGCATAGTGAAGTTTCAAAAATGAAAAAGTTTAAAAAATACAGACATCTTTTGGAAAGAAGACTTTTTTTCCCCTTAAGTGAGAAGTGGGGAGGCAGAGAGATAGACTCCTGCCAGTGGATTCACCCTCCCTCCAGGGCGATGCTCTGCCCATCTGGGGTGTTGCTCTGTTGCTTGGTAACCGAGCTGTTTTAGTGCCTGAGGTGAAGCCATGGAGCCATCCATCCTCTGTGGCCAAGGCCAACTTGCTCCAGTGGAACCATAGCTGCAGGAAGGGAAGAGAGAGTTGGAGAGAGAAAAGGGACAGGGGGAAGGGGGAGGGGTGGAGAAGCAGATGGGTGCTTCTCCTGTGTGCCCTGACCTGGAATCAAACCTGGGACAGCCACACATCAGGCCAACGCTCTATCACTAAGCCACCGGCCACGGCCAAAAGAAAAAAGAAGACTTTCAGTTTTGAAAAATTAAGCCTTTTCTCTTTGAGGCAGTAACTGTGTGGTTTTGCAGTGAACGTGAACTATCTTTTAACTCATCGTTACTTATCAAAGTGCAGTGGAGCGGGGACAATATACTATGTTAACATTGGCTTTTTATTTTCTGAGCAGAGATCATTTCACTGGGAACTATTCACAGTGGATATTGGGCTATTTTTGTGTTGAAATTAATGTGTTTGGTAGGCTTTTGTATATAGTTGTACCTTAACATAGAAAATATAGTTCTGATTGTTTTTCATTAGTAAGATTTAGGAAGCTTATGATTAGTATGACTGACTTTAATATGGCATTCTAGATTAAACTAAAAAAGATTTTTTAAATTTAGTACTTAGGAAGTAAAACATCACATTCTTTTATTTTCAAAGTTTACTGTTAAAATTGATATCATTGTTAATATATGAAGATTGAATTTATCTTTGTGATTTAATTTTCTTAATAAACAATAAAACCAAGCCTTTAAAGTTTTCCCAACTCCCAAGCCATTCAAGTTTTCCCAACTCAAAAATTTTAAAAGCTTATTGCAATAAAGAAATGAGACTTGATAGTCATGAGTCAACGTAAAACTATCTCAAGACGGTTATTTTTCGGTGAACGGTGCATTCAGAAGCTTTGCTTTAGATTTTTGTTTATATCGTTTGCTGTTGAGAAGCTATTACGTAGACTTATATGGCAAAAGCTGGTCCATCTCGTTTTTCATTTATGTTATTTGAGATTTTATCTTTAACTTGAGACTTAAATCTAGATGTTAGTGTGTATCCACATGTAGAAAATGTGACACCCTGTTCTGTCAGTTCTAAGACCTGCTTCTCATACTTTGAAAAATGAGATGCATTTTATAATTGATTTGCATCATAGTTTAATGGCATTTTTTTCTTGGTGGTGTGTAAAACTAATGGATAATAATCAGTGATGTCTTAGGTTTGTCGAGAGTGATTTTTTTAAAGTTTATAATGTATATCTTTGTGGGAAAATACAATCTTATGTGCTGAGAATATGCCATGTTGTTTGAAATTACAGACAGCATTTCCTTCAGATTCTGTTCTTGTTCTCCCTACTATCATCCTAGTATCAAATCCGAAACTAGTTAGTAATGAGTTTGATGTTCTTTATTCACCGGAAACAAGTCCAGGGATTGGGGGTGTACATTGCCTAACTGGCACTTCCTGAAGGATTTTGGGCAAAGTGAGTTTTATAAAGTGTTAGAAGAGACAGTAAAAAATGGCATGGTTAGCTAGGAAGTCAGCTAGCTGGTCCTGTTTTCTAGAATAAGGTAAACTTCTAAAACTGAGTTGAAGGCCTGGGATTGCTGTTAGGTTTCCTGGACAGCGAGGTGTTCCTCTTATGTGGGGAGTGATTTAGTTTTAGATTTGTGACATGGGAAGATCCCCTAGGGTGGATCCCCATCTACCAATTACCTTTACCACTAGTTAGGTTAGGTACTTGATGTTGTACTGTCCCCCATCTGTGGAAGGCTGTCGAGAATTAAAGAAAGAAAAATGGAGCTCAAGAGGAGGCGGTAAGACTTGGGATTGGGGGTGGGGAAGAGTCAGGGTATCAGGTGGGGCCCCAGGGTAGAGGAGGGACAAGTGGGGGAAGGACACTTGAAGGGACATTAATAAGCAGCATTTTCCCTTGACCCAGCTGTACTTACCTAGAAATCTTTTCCTGCTTGTGGCAGATTAGCTTGTGAGCTACTCAGTAAGCTACAGTCACCACAGCCCTAGCTTTCCAAAAGCACAAACCCTTCTTGCCAAGGGCTCTCGTTCTCTTTGGAAGTGGCTGTCACCCCTCCAGCCTGCCAAGTAAGTCCTCTGCTGGTGCCTTCTCGTTTAGACCAGTCAGAGTCCACGTTTCTTCTTCCTGTGCTGTCTCAAAGTGAGTGACTTGCCGGGGAACTACTTATAGGGCGTGTTTTTCTATAAGGAATTATTATAGTTATGCCCCAATTGCATTTGTTGGGTTTTGCAGCACAAATACATACTTTCTTACCTTACTCTGTCTTTCAGCATGTAGGTAGAGATTAGCACAGGCTTTCCCCTTCAGCTTATTAGATTTTTATTTCCCAAACAATAATTTATGTATTTATGGTGTGCAGTCATATTGCATGTTCCCGCCACAGCCTCTGTAAGCTTACTGAGAACGCTTACGCTCAGTTTCTGTACTCTCCAGTCAGGGCATGTTCTCTCTCCTCCCCGGGGGAAAGTCCACAGAGCCTGCCTGGCTGCCATACTCTATATCAGTGGTTCTTAACCTGGGTTCTCTCGAACCCTAGGGGTTCGATGAGTCGGTCTCAGGGGTTTGGAGAATCCTCTGCCGTGGAGGCCAGAATAAAGTAATACCGTAATTTGTTGTGAGTTCATGCATTTTGGTTTTGTTCTTTGAGCAAGGTGATGTTCATGCACGGCTCATTTTGTGCACCAGTAAAAAAACATATACCTATGTCTTGTATTTGGAAAAAAATCATATTTTATTTATCACTAAAGAAGGGTTCGGTGAATGTGCATATGAAACTGTTGGTTTCGCTACCTCAAAAAAGGTTAAGAACCACTGATCTATATAGACAAGATCCCTTTAAAAACTAAAAATTAACATTAATAAACAAACTAAAATTTTAGTATAAAACATAAATTGAAAGAACCTTTCTCTCTCTCTTTTTTTTTTTTTTAGGAATTGCCTTATAAATGAGTGTACCCATTAGTTATGTTTTGTTAGGGCCCTCTAGCAGCCATTGTCAGTGCTACCTGGAGCCGACGTAGCTTTGCCATGGAAGAGAAGTAAGAAAAGTCGTTGCACCCAGTGTCAGAAATCCTCCTAATGTTTTTTTTAATTAATTTATATTTTCTTTGTGACAGTCAGAGAGAGTGACAGACAGGAAGGGAGAGAGATGAGAAGCATCAGTTCTTCGTTGTGGCTCCTTAGTTGTTCATTGATTGCTTTCTCATATGTGCCTTGATGGGTGGGGGGCTTCTAGCAGAGCCCCTTGCTCAAGCCAGTGACGTTAGGCTCAAGCTGGTGAGCCCATGCTCAAGCCGGTGACCTCGGGGTTTTGAACTTGGGTCCTCTGTGTCCCAGTCCAACGCTCTATCCACTGCGCCACCCCCGGTCAAACAGAAATCCTCGTGTTTTGAAGTCCCTTAGAGAATCTACACAAAAGCTTTGATCTAGCTATCTTTGCATTTTCTTGGGTTTAGCAGGTTTTTTTAAAAGTCCTATATTCGGGATGATTTCTCTATAATTTATCTAATTTTCTTATAGTAGAGTTTTAAAAATTATAAGAGTATTTTCATTACTTTTCGGCCACATTGCACTCTAAACCTATTAACTGTCTTGAGCACCAAATTAATATTGATTAATAGGAGAAGAAAAATGAATTCCAAATGACACATAACCGACTTACGCTCAAGTTGTGTAGTGAAGTCCTTTGCAAGTTGGAGGATCCTGCACTGCTCTTTCTTAGTGTTGAGCTCAATGAGATGGGACTGAGACAGACGGTGTCTGTAAGGAAAGGTAAATGTATTCACTGATTTATGATCAGTATTTCAAATACGGGTGCTGAGCTTTGCATATTCTGACAAAATAACACCAGTCCCCACTCTTCAAATTAGCGTTCCTGTAATCCTTTTGTTCTGCTGTCCTGACTTGGCCTTGTCTCCCCCCAGAGGACGTGCTGAGTAAAGACGCCGGGGAGTGTGCAATCTGCCTGGAGGACCTGCAGCAGGGGGACACGATCGCCCGCCTGCCGTGCCTGTGCATCTACCATAAAGGGTGAGTGCGTCCCGCCAGCCCCGCCGTGGAGTTAAAACTCCAGAGCAGCTGAGAGGTTGATCAATTTGGCTGTATTAAAATTTAAAACTTTTTTATTTATTTATTTGTTCGTTTATTTATTTATTGTGTTTACATTGTACCTACCTGAATAAATTTAAAACTTTCTTGCATTATGATATTGTACAAAAGTTAAGAATTAGACTTCAGACTAAGAATCTTTTTCAGTGCACACACAGCAGAGGTTTGGCCCCTGAAACAATACTCTTTTTCAGTGACTTTCTATAATGCAGTTAGATGACTGCAATTGGTAGATGGGAGGATGGTGACAATGTCATGAATGACGTGATCTTCCGGGCTCACCCACAGTATTTCTGAGCACATGAGTGTTTTGCTCCATCAGATGAAAGCATGCATGGAAGCAAGCAGTGGAAGAACCCTGAGGATCCCCTTCTCTGAGCGCTCTTACGCTCAGCTCAGTTAGACCCGGGGCTTTATTTCATAGTTCTCACATTCTGTGCCTGGGCTTTTGTCTACATCGGCCAGCAGTATCAGTCCTTCTTCAGTTCTCTTCCTGTGAAGTTAACTGCACCATTTTTAAAAATCCTGAATTTACGTGGTATTTTATTTGTTTGGAACCCACGTCTTTGTTCTAGTTACAAGGTTGCATTGTTTCAGTTGTCTGCTTTTACCGCTTTTTCCCCGTAAATCCTGTTTTATTACATGGTTCTGTAGAAAGCAAGTGCCATCAAAAACGTGTGTATCATATTATAGCTGAAATATCTGGATAACTTCCTACAGATCTTTTTTTAAAAAAGACAAAATTAAAAAATCTGGCAAAAATTTGTAACAGGTCAGAGAAAAGGAACCCCATATGGCCAGGAAACATGCAAATATAAGTTGGTAGCCTTGGCAGATAGCTCTTTAATAGCTAGATTCTGTACATAACTTGTCCTGCAACTCAGTGATTCCAGTCCCAGGGGTCTTCCCTGGGAGGTGCCTGCAGTCCCAGGGGTCTTCCCTGGGGAGTGCCTGCTTTAGTGCTCCAGGAACATGGTACTACTCAGTGTGCAGGTCCAGGGTGAGGTCGGAGCTTACACCGGAACAGAAATCAGTATAATCCTGTCTTCACTGAGGAAGTCATTCAGCGATTTTTTTAAGTTTTAATTAGAACTGTGTGTTTAGTGGCAAAATAAGCCTCTTGTCTCACTGAAGACTGGCAACAATCGGCTTGTAGATTAGCACCGTGTCTGTGGACAACACTGCACTGAGACTTGTCATCTTGGAAAGTGTCTGTCAGTAAAAGAATGGATACATAAATTGCAATATGCTTATATAGCCGAGTACTGTCCTCAATGAAAAGGTAAAAACCAGAGCCCTACTCATTAATAGTGGCAAATCTCAAATTGATTTTACAAAGCAGAAGAAATGTACTTTATGGTAGCATTTAAATAAAATTTAAGACATGGAAACAGTACTATATATGTTGTTTTGAAATATAATTACAGAATAAGAAAAATACCTAAGAATGAAAAGCACCAAATTCATGATAGTGATTTTTTTGGCTGGTGTTAGGAGAAGCGAATATAATGTTTAAGGAATGTGGGTTGATAGCAATTCATGTGAGTACTTTGTTTTTAAGAGATACTCTGGTAGACCAGGGGACCCCGAGAACCAAGTGAGGAGGAGAGAGCAGCCTGAAACAATGTCATAACTATTAGGCATGTTTGTTTAGACAACAAAAGTGTCCTAAATATTTGAAAGATTACCATGTAGCTGAGATACTTGACCTTTGTTCCTTTAAATTTTATCCATCGTTTTAGCTGATCTACCATCCTGTTAGGACACGAGAATGATAAATACTAATTTTGCCCTTCAGCATATTAGTCAAGCTGTCCTGCTCTGTGGCACCTGCAAACCTGACGTGTGTCAACAAGGAAAATGTTAAACAGTTTGAATCCTGCTTGGGTAATATCTAGCTGTTGGGCACGGCCTGGAGTTTCTCGTTAGCCGCAGAGAAGCGGCGCTTTCTGCAGTCATGGGTGTGTTCTGCGTCTCTCCTGTCTGGGAGGGGAGCCACTAGCCATGGGCTGTTGAGCACTGAAATGTGGCTAATGTGACAGAGGAACTGCATTTTTTGTTTATTAAACCTTAATGAATTTAAGTTTGAACAGCCACATGTGGCATGTGCTGCTGCGTGGGACAGTGCAGGTCTACACGAGCATAATTATGTACAACCTAATAGTTACCTTCTAACAAAATCATAAAATACTTCAGAAATGCGAGTGGGTGATGATACACTCATTTGTGTATGCATGTGGATTGCAGGGTGGAGTAGAATTAAAATCAGTACTTCATACATATAAATATGGTCTTTTAAAATGTGCTGTGGTATTGGTATCTGCATAAATGTGTAACTATTTTGAAGAGAGGTAGCTTTCCAGATTTGTCACTTGATTCAAATGCGTATTGGTAAATTGACAGTTTGTTAGGTAATCTTTCTATAATGGTGTCGTTTAAACTTGAAAGCACTTTATAAGATATTTTGCAAAGATTATTTTGTTAACTGCTTAGAATAATCAAAATGTAATAAACATCATTATCTTTTACATATATATATATACACACACACACACACCAAATACAATCAATAAAAATACTTAAATTTTCTTTTGCAAAGATATATTCAAGTTAAGAAGTAAGCATTTTTATTGTGGCTGTATGATGTAAATAATTAAACATAAGCGTTTCACTTGTCTGGTTTTATTCTTTTCTAGCTGCATAGATGAATGGTTTGAAGTAAATAGATCTTGCCCTGAGCACCCTTCAGATTAAGCATCAGCTTCCTGTTTTGTAGGTAACTCGTTCTCTGTTTTATTTCTTTTAAACGTGTTATCTGAATTATACATTCTTAGCTACTGTTTTCATTCATTTATTCATAGAGACTGTGTGTGTGTGTGTGTGTGTGTGTTCGTTCGTTCCAAACATTGTGTTAGGCTACTCTGTGGGAAACTAATGTTAAAAGATACATAAAAAACAACTTTCTAGAGTAATTTCTACATTCTTGCTACTTTTAATACACATTAGCATATTTAATTTTTTATTTAATACTTGATAAAAGAAAACATGGAGTGCATACCATGACTCCATTTTACCAGTGAGAGACCTAAGGGTGAAAGGTCCCATGACTTTAAGACGCAAGTTGCACCAGAGTCCAAGGTCATGCAGTAAACAGTCAACTTTTATACTGTTATTCATGGCTTCCCAGGTATGTTCTCAGGTAATGTAATATTACCATTCTAATAGTACTTATATTGCATTCTTATATGCCAGGCCTTGTTGAAGCATTTTACATCTATTAATACTGTATCTAATTGTTATAACAACACTTTGAGCTCAATACTCCTAATTATTTCCATTATGCAGAGGAGGAAATTAAGTTACACAGAAGTTAAGAAACTTAACTTTTCAGGGTCACATAGCCAGTTCCTGGTAGAGCTCGGATTTGAATCCAGGCATTCTGGTTCCAAAGGTTGCGTGCGGTCTTAGCTGTTTTGCTGTTATTAGGTAGGAACATTTTCTTCAAAAGTTGCATCATAGATTTATTCGTTTAATTTTATCTTCCACCTTTGCATCCTCAGCTTATAATATAGTAACCGCCTATGTAGTCGGCAAAAAAATATTTTTTTAAAGAATTGCATTTTAAACAAAGTACAAGTTTGATTTGCTCTGCTGATTTAGTGAATTTATGACTCTGTGTTATCTGAAAATACTTAGGGAATTAAATAACCTCACCTTTCTATTGCCTTCTTTCATACTCCATGAAGGGAATTCATTGGCATCATTTCACTTTGAAAAATAGTTAATTGCTGTCTTATATATAGGAAAAGCTTTTTTGATAAGACTTACAGAAATGAAATAAAGTATTGATTGGCCAGCCCTGGAATTGTTTCAGAAGGTGTTAAAATCCCTGTATTCTGAGACGGGAGACATTAGTAGACAGCAGTCTTTTTTGAGTGTCTAAGCCAGGAACAAGAGGAGACAGTATCCTGAGGTCTGATTCTGTGTTCCTCCCATTTCCTTTTTTTTTTTTTTTACAGGGACAGAGAGAGTCAGAGAGAGGGATAGATAGGGACAGACAGGAATGGAGAGAGATGAGAAGCATCAGTCATTAGTTTTTTGTTGCCATTGCGACACCATAGTTGTTCATTGATTGCTTTCTCACATGTGCCTTGACCGTGGGCCTTCAGCAGACAGAGCCACCCCTTGCTGGAGCCAGCGACCTTGGGTCCAAGCTGATGAGCTTTTTGCTTAAGCCAGATGGACCCGCGCTCAAGCTGGCGAGGTCGGGGTCTCGAACCTGGGTCTTCTGCATCCCAGTTCGACGCTCTATCCACTGTGCCACCACCTGGTCAGGCCCATTTCCTTTTGTTTCAGTAATTCCTGGTATTAAATTTGAGGTTTTGAATTAATAAATACATTCAAGGAATTCTGTTGCTCTTAATGAGGGTACTTTAGTAGCAGCAGCCTAGAATAGTGACAAAGGAGATTTGAGGGATAGGCATACTCTGAAGACATGGTAGGTTTTGTTTCAGACCGCAATAAAGTGAATGTCACAGGAAAGTGGGTCACACAAATATTTTGGTTTCCCAGTGCATATAAAAGTTAAGTTTAAATTGCACTGTAGTCTATTAAGCGTGCAGTAGCTTATATTCTTAAAAAACCAAACACACATCCTTAACTTAAAAATACTTGATTGCCAAAAATTGCTAACCATCCCCTGAGCTTTCAGCGAGGGCCTTTGTTGGTGGGGTCTTGCATCTATGATAAGGGAGCTGACTGACTGGGGTGGCGGCTGCAGTTTTTTAAAAATAAGGCAGCAATGAAGTTTGCTGCATCCCCTGGCTCTTTCACGATCGGTCCCTCTGTACCATGTGATGCTGTTGGATAGCGTTTCACTCACAGTAAAACTTTCAAAATTGAAATCAGTCCTCTCTCACCCTACCGATGTATTACCAACTAAATTTATGTAACCTTTGAAGTCCTTTGATGTCATTTCAACAGTCCTCACAGCGTCTTCCCCAGGAGTAGTTTTCATCTCAAGAAACTGCTTTCTTTGCTTATCCATTGGAAGTAATTTCTCATCTGTTAAAGATTTATTGTGAAATTACAAATCAGTCCCATCCTCAGGCTTTGCTTCTAATTCTGGTCTCTCGCTGTTTCCACCCCGTGCAGTTACTTCCTCCCCCAAAGTCCTGAACCCCTCAGAGCCATCCGTGACAGTTGGAATCAACTTCTTCCAAATGCTGTCATTGTTGGTGCTTTGCCTTCCTATGAAGCAGTAATGTTCTTAATGGCATCTACAGTGGTGCGTAAGGATTCACCAGAAGGGCTTCAGTTCACTTTGCCCAGATCCATTAGAGGAATGACTCTGGCAGATGGAGCCTTATGACATGTATTTCTTGAGTAAGACTTGAAAGTCAAAATTAGTCTTGATCTTTGGGCTGCAGAATGGATGCTGTGTTAACAGCATGAAAAACAACATTAATCTTATTGTCCATCTCCAGTAGATGTCTTGTGTGACCAGGGGCACTGTCAGTGAGCAGTTTTGAAAGGAATCTTTATTTCTGAGCAGTAAGTCTCAACAGTGGGCTTAGAATATTCAGTAAACCATGCTGTAAACAGATGTGCTGTCATCAGACTTAGTTGTTCCATTGATGGAGCAGAGGCAGAATAGATTTAGCATAATCTTAAGAGTCCTAGGATTTTCAGGATGGTCAGTGAGCATTAGCCCCTCACAAGGGAGCCAGCCTGCCCTTTGAAGCTTCAAAGCCAGGCATTGACTTTTTCTCTCTAGCTATGAAACTCCTAGATGGCATCTTCTTCCAATATTACCTGTTTCTTCTACACTGAAACTCTGTTGTTGAGTGGAGCCACCTTCTCTGATCGTCCCGGCTGGAGCCTCTGGAGAACCCGCTGTGGCTTCTCCATCAGCGCCCGCTGCTGCGCCTGCACTTGGATGTTATGGAGACGGCTTCTCTCCTTACACCTCATGACCCTCTCTCTGATGGCTTCCACTTCTGCAGCTTCCTCCCCTCTCTCTGCCTTCATGGAATGGAAGAGAGTCAGGGCCTTGCCCTGCAGTAGGCTTTGGCTCAGGGGAGTGTGGCTGGTTTGATCTCTCCAGACCAATAGCACTTTGTCCAGATTGGCAGTAAGGCTGTTCCGTGCTCTTATCATCTGTGTGTTCTCTGGAGGGAACAGCACTTTGTTTCCTTCGAGAGCTTTTCCTTTGCATTCATGGCTGGGCTGACTGGTACAGGAGCTTCCTCTCGACCTGTCTCAGCCTTCCACCTGCCTTCCTCACTGACTCTTTCTGGCTTTTGCGGTAGTGAGATCTGTGACTTCCTTTTACCTGAGCACCCGGAGGCATTGTAGGGTTATTAATTGGCTAAATTTCAATATTTCTGTGTCTTGGGGAATAGGGAGGTCTGAGATCAAGGAGAGAGACTGGGTACGAGGCAGTGGCCGGAGCAGTCAGACCACACACATCTGTCAGGCTCATTGTCTCATAGGGTCGTGGTTTGTGGCGACCCAAAACAGTTACCATAGTCACAGCAAAGATCACTGGTCCCAAATCATCATAACGAATACAGTATTAAAGAGAAAGTTTGAACTACTGCGAGAATTACCAAAATGCAACACAGATGTGAGGTGAACAGATGCTGCTGGAAGAATGGTACCAGCAGACTTCTTGAGACAGGGTTGCTACGCACCTTCAGTTTTTAAAAGCAGTTTCTGAAGCACAATAAAGTGCAGTGTGCTTATAACTAAATAGCAGCTGTAGCAAGTGAAATAAGAAATGCAGCATTAAATGAGACCTCTGTTGCCTTGGCCAGATAACTCGGTTGGAGCATTGTCCCAATATGCAGAGGTCGGGGGTTCAATCCTGGGTCAGGGCATGTACAGGAACAGATTGATGTTTATGGCTCACTCTCCTTTTTTCTCTCTCTCAAATTGATAAAACTTAAAAGATAAATGAGACCCCTGTTTTAATAATGTAAGGCTATGCTTGTGAAAGGTGGAGGCCTTGGCAGCCTGGTGGGCACTAAACGACTGTCAGCCTTTGAGCCTTCTCCTGTGAGGTGATTCAGCTCCTGCCCTGGCACATGGCAGTATGGGCTGGCGTCAGTTTGCGATGTAGGACACCTGTTTGAGAGAGTGGTGCTTTGAGTATATGTGTACACAGTTTTTTAATTTCACTGTGACAAGATTTTTTGAAGGAAGGAATGTTTTGGAATATCTTCAGTGTCACCTTATGTCTGGGCCAATAAATTAAAGCTGTGGGGCTAAAATTGTATAAGCATTTTAAGAGAAGTACTATAAAGTACTATAACCAGTGCTAATAAAATGAAATTTTTACCTTAGGATTTTACATGCCAGAGTAATATGTCAAAGTCCTTCACTTCTGCCTGACCAGGCGGTGGCGCAGTGGGTAGAGCGTCGGACTGGGATGCGGAAGACCCAGGTTGGAGACTCCAAGCTCGCCAGCTTGAGTGCAGGCCCATCTGACTTGAGCAAAAGCTCGCCAGTTTGGACCCAAGGTTGCTGGCTCCAGCAAGGGGTTGTCAGTCTGCTGAAGGCCCGCGGTCAAGGCACATGTGAGAAAGCAATCAATGAACAACTAAGGTGTCACAACGGCAATGCAAAACTAATAATTGATGCTTCTCACCTCTCTCCGTTCCTGTCTGTCTGTCCCTATCTATCCCTCTGTCTGATTCTCTCTCTGTCCCTGTAAAAAAAAAAAAAAAAAAAAAAAAAAGGTCCTTCACCTCTAGATGAAATTTTGTCATTTAGAGTTAATAGACTTTTGTATAGGATGGAAATCATGGTATAAAATTTTTAATTTCATGGTCTAATCAGCTAAATTATTCCTTTCACATCACATTGAACTCAGCGGTGTGTGGGACGTGCACTCCTTGCAGGCAGGGCATGCCTGCTGCTCTCAGACACGCTCCGGGTCCCTCCATACGTGTCAGAGCCTCTGTTTCTCTCCCTGCTTTGTGCCCAGGCCTGAGAGTTGTGGCTGCTGCTCTCAGACACACTCCGGGTCCTTCCGTACGTGTCAGAGCCTCTGTTTCTCTCCCTGCTTTGTGCCCAGACCTGAGAGTTGTGGCTGCTGCTCTCAGACACACTCCGGGTCCTTCCGTACGTGTCAGAGCCTCTGTTTCTCTCCCTGCTTTGTGCCCAGACCTGAGAGTTGTGGCTGCTGCTCTCAGACACACTCCGGGTCCTTCCGTACGTGTCAGAGCCTCTGTTTCTCTCCCTGCTTTGTGCCCAGGCCTGAGAGTTGTGGCTGCTGCTCTCAGACACGCTCCGGGTCCCTCCGTACGTGTCAGAGCCTCTGTTTCTCTCCCTGCTTTGTGCCCAGGCCTGAGAGTTGTGGCTGCTGCTCTCAGACACGCTCTGGGTCCCTCCGTACGTGTCAGAGCCTCTGTTTCTCTCCCTGCTTTGTGCCCAGGCCTGAGAGTTGTGGCTGCTGCTCTCAGACACACTCCGGGTCCCTCCGTACGTGTCAGAGCCTCTGTTTCTCTCCCTGCTTTGTGCCCAGGCCTGAGAGTTGTGGCTGCTGCTCTCAGAAGTGTGAATCGAGGTAGTAGTCAGTCCGAAGCTTCTCGGACTGCCATTTTCAGAACCTATCGGCATAAAGAATCTTGACAATTTCATGTTTGCTTCTGCTCTGCAGTTATGTGTCATATGATAAACTTCTCTTTGTCTCTTAAGCTGTCCCAAATTAACAGTGTATGGGGTTGAAGAGGAGTCAGTGTTCTTAAAACATTTTTTTAAAGGCAACATATATAAAAAATAATAATAATAAAAAAGGCAACACGTAACAACAAATGCAGCATTTCTGGTAGTCTTCAGGGTAAGAATGTAATAACCCAAAATAGAGAGAGACACATGAATATCTAAGGGTTTGATTAGTTAAGAAATTGTTTACTATTTTTAATTTGAGGTGTTTAGTTATTTGGGAAGAAGTTAGTAAGTTGGGGTGTGTATTTTCTGTATTCTGGTATAACTATTATATAGTAGTTATTTTTTTATGTTTTAAGCTTTGATTTGTTTTTCTGCGTCCTTGGTCTTTTCTTTTGCAGAACACTAATTTTATGAATTTTAGACTAGTAAGCACGTGTATGAAAATTGACGGTAACTAAAGCAATGCTCGTGGGGAAATGAATGATGTGTTTTGATTTTTATTAACTATACGGACCACTGCTTAAACCATAACGTATCTGCTTTTACACAGGTTTCTTTCCTTCTCAAGATGCTTGAAAAACCAACAGGTTATGAGGATCTGTCTCTGGAAAAACAGAAAACGCAGGCGTACTCAGCCAGAAATCTGAGTTCTGTGCAACGCGGTCGGTGCAGAGATGGACAATCATAGGGGAAGCCCACTGCGGAAAGGACGTTTGCCACAGAACCCAGTGCACCAAACACGACAGAAGGACTCACAGGGGTTTGAAAATGCTGCACATCCCTCAGTAGTCACCCACATAGGTAACGCTGAAAACGTTTTGTATTCAGACGCCAAAGTTAACTAATTTTAAAGTTGATTTACTTTTTATTAAGTTTTTAGAGCTGCGCAGCTAGCATTTTGATTTGTTGTGTTTTTAGTTTGGGGGTCTCTTTATTTTCCCCAACATGATGTTTCTGCATTCATCTGTTCTTCAATTGAAGACCACATAATTTACTTCCTATAAATTTAAGTCTTAAATGTGAAACCAAGAAATGTAATCAAGCAGTAAACATTCTGAGCGTAGACCACAATCTCAAGTTCTTCTGTTATTTTCCCCCAAGGGTGGAAAGTAGACTTCTACATAGGAAAGCTAAAATATGTTGACATTTTAAATTAAAAGCTTAATATTACCAGAATGCAGTCCAAAGAGTAAATCAGGTTACAAAATTATATTTTAATTAATTAAATCTCAGATTGTCTACTGAATTACAGTTTATTAAGTGTGTTATTTCCTCTTGAATAAAACTGCTCGACAGCTAATCAGCAATGACCCATCTTGCAGCTATGCAACTTTAAGAAAAAGACCGATTACCAGTTTTAAGTGCTACCAGCTATAATAACTTTGTTTTAACGGGTATTTTTGTTCGTTCTTTTCATGTAATTATTTTATTGTGCTTTGTATTTCCAGGCAGTTTTCCCACGTTTCGGTAAAACGTGTTAGCAGGTTGTAAGTTTAATAACTTATGAAAAGGGTGAAATAAAAATCTTCTGGAGTGGAACTTGGAATGATTTGAGGAACTTTATATACTTTTAAAAATCAGAATTCAATTAGGATGCCAGATTTATAGCAATTTGCATCTTTAATTTTCCAGATAATCTGGAGGTTAGTGTTTGATAAATGATTTTTTAAAGCAAATATGAAGATTTTGTTAATTTGTAATTTATTATTGTGTTATTACTGTAAATGAAAATGTTATAGAACTTTTAAATTTAGTCTTGTGTAAGAAGGAGTGTATTAAGCAAAATGATGTGAATAAATATTCCCACAAAATACATCTGAATGGTTAAAAAATACTGGAAAAGAGCTATTAGGGCTACAATACTGAATGTCCTTTTTTTTTTTTTTAATGTCAAAAATACCAGTAAGCAGGTTTCTGTTTGCAACGTGGAGAAGAGGTTTAAGCCGCGCACTTGCCTCGGTGTGACGCAAGGAGCACCGTGCCGTCTCCTAGTTCCAAGCTTCTCTAACTGTGTCAGTGTGTGGCTTTCTGTTTCGTGCTGCTCCTCCTAATTCTCTCACATCTTTTCTTAGTTACTTCTATTTCATTGTTTTTAAGGGCATGTACAGGAGCAACTGTTGCTGCCCAGGAAGATTTGTGTGTTACAAACAATTAGAAGAGCTTTTCATTGCTTCCTGTGGGATTTGAGATGAGATGACATTTTCCATGAGCTGATGCTGTGAAATCCCTTTTGTTAATGCTGCATTTGATAAAGGGTCCCAAACCTCCGTTTTGACAGCTGATGGCACAATTTCATAGGTGCTTTTTAACCAGTTTTCCCTCAAGAAAAATATTCTTTCTTTAAATTTTTTTCTGTTATGAAATATACTGCTCACAAAAATAAGGGGATATTTCAAAATGAATATGAAGCTATAAAATATCCCCTCCTTTTGCCACTGTGGCACTCGGAGCCCCGCTGGTTTAAGGCAGGCTCAGTGTTCGTCAGTGTCCAGTGCAACTGGATTATTTTACTTTATAGCAATCCCTTTTATTAAAATTTACAAAAGTTAGCATTTTTTACTTTAAATTCAGTCTCCATTAATGACTTCCTAAAAAGAACTGGGAAATTGAAATGGAAATGTTTTTAAAGTCCAGATGCTCCAGTTTTTATTCAAAGTCGCTATTCAGGAAGATGTTGTAAGTTATAATATTTGTAAGTCTGTATGTGGACACTGGATAGTCTTAAGTAGGACATACAGTCATACTAGATATTTAAATATGTAGCTGAAACTACTGACAGCTGAATATTATGGACAAAGATTGACAGTCTAGGTCATCAGATTGGTCATAGCTTTCTAGATTCTGTGTAAATACTTGTTTTCAAATAAGATCACACTTGTGAATACAGGAAGCAGTATGTTCTGAAACTTAACTGTAGAGCCCCTCTTTTCTTCATAATGGACTTATTGCCAGTTTTGACACCTCCTCTTTGATCTGCCCTTCCACCGAATGTATGAGATAGAAAAATTAATGTTTTACTTTTGGCTTTTTGCCAGAGAAATAGACTAGGTAAGCAAATTAATTTGTGTGTTTCAGATCTGGTTATAAATCAGATACAGATTGTGTTTTAAGAGCATGGTTTATGCCTGACCAGGCGGTGGCACAGTGGATAGAGCGTCGGACTGGGATGCGGAGGACCCAGGTTCGAGACCTCGAGCTCGCCAGCTTGAGCGCGGGCCCATCTGGCTTGAGCAAAAGCTCACCAGCTTGGACCCCAAGGTCGCTGGCTCCAGCAAGGGGTGGCTCAGTCTGCTGAAGGCCCGCGGTCAAGGCACATGTGAGAAAGCAATCAATGAACAACTATGGTGTCGCAACGGCAACAATTGATGCTTCTCACCTCTCTTCGTTCCTGTCTGTCTGTTCCTATCTATCCCTCTCTCTGACTCTCTCTCTGTCCCTGTAAAAAGAAAAAAAAAAAGCATGGTTTATGACTGAAATATAAATAATGGTTTCCATAACTGGTTTGTTTGTGATAGCCGAAACATTTTAAAATACTTGGTCTTAACCATTACATACGAGTAGGTGTTAATTTCTTTCAAATTAACAGTTGCTTCAGTTTTCACCCACTAAATATTATTGCAGCGTAGCCCCAAAGTGCCTGGCTGGCACCCTTACCGTCTTTGCAGTATGTGTTTCAAAAAGATTTCAGTTCAATGAATTATTGAAAATAACATTTCTTTTCAAAGTTTATTTTACTTTCTAGAGTTGGGTACAGTGACATGTAAGAGCAATCATTTAAATAAACGTAATTATAGCAAGACAGGGGTATTTATTTAAATGAAAAAAATTGTAAATTCAGTGTAAATATTGCCCAATTATTTTTATTAATGTGGAGAGTGGAAGAAGGGAAATTTCCGAACTATAAACTACATTCGAACAAAACATGAAACTCCTTTAAAACTCAAGAGTAATTGAATTTACCATCTGATTGACATCCACATTATGCATTGATAATAGTATCAAAATTATCTTACTTGTATGTATAAAGGAGGTTTCCATTTAAATTTGATAATGGGAACTTTGTAAAATGACACAAAGGTAAATGTTGCTTTTTAAATATGAGTACTATTATTACTTGCAGGAAGTCTTCTAGTTCATTTGGGCTATTTTCTTGCAATTGGATGAACTTGGTACACACTAACAATGGGTGGTTAAATGTGAAGTGTCCCTTGTTCTTGTACAGATATTTTCTAAGTAAAAAATGTTTTGGCATGCCAGTATTTTGTCTTTTGCCCATTCTACTTTTTTTCCTGATAATTCTTAATGTTTTCTTTGCTGTATTGGGAATAACAGTAGTTAAATGTTTTACTGTCTACTTTTCATCTCAAATGGGATCATTCATTCTGAAACTAAATTGTCACTTGGTTTTCTTTAGAGAAAGTTGCTAGTTGGTATACCCCTTGTAGTGCTTCTTATTCAGGAACAGCTAGTGATTTTTTTTTTTTTTTTTTGTAATGAGCTACCCAGATAATACTTTGAGTACCTACCATGTCCTGTGAATTCTCGCTTGAGGTAGGGAGCTGAGTGTTCTTGTTAAATCACGGGATTGCTGTGTGCAGTGTTAATACCTGGTCTTTAAGTCAGGTGATTCTCTGTGGGAAGTAAAAGGCGTTAAAGAAAACCAGATATGTTAATATTTATGAAAATTTAGCTTTACTATACTTAGAGGAGTTGGTATATTTTCAGATATTTAAGCTATCATTAGTTTTAGACCAATGGCTAAGATAGACTCTTGGTTACTTGTTTATAAAGAGGCAAAGAGCAGCATGGCATAAACTCACATCCCAGAAATGAATGATAAAAAACAAAAGTGGTCTTATACTATCTGTTAACTAACATTGTACTTCTTTGCTGTGCCCTGGACTGTGGGGCACCTGTCAGGACCCCAGTCTCAGAATCAAAGTGACTGATGTCTTCAATTACTAGATTCTCATGCCTGCTTTTTTGATTGGATGTGTTGAGATTGTTAGGTACTCATGATTTATGCTTTTAAACTTGTATTTCTGCCCCTGCCTGATGCCAGCATCTTAGATTTCATTATTAGTCAGTAGCCTTTGAGCATCTATCTGTATGTGTATGACACAGCCAGCAGGCATTTTAGAGGAATGCAAAAGAGATTTTGGAATTGTATTATGATATTGATCTTTATTATTGCAGAAGTTCATTACATTTTATTTCTTTGCAATGACTATATGAATTTTATTACTTGAAAATCAAGGTAATAATATTTACCTCTATTGCTTTGTTCATGATTTCCCAAACTCTTCTGTAATACCTTTTCATTTTCTCTATTAGAAAGGATTTTTCTGTTAAATAAGTTAACAAAAACATCAATCACAAGAAACACAGAAAATGTATTAGAAACAACTTGTATTAGTATGTTCTTAACTAAAATGGAGCAATTCATTATTGATATTTTTAATAAATGAAGCTTCTAAATGATCTTTCCAACTTATCCTGTTATTTAGAAGTAGAATATGAGAGAAGAATGTTTTCAAGGAAATTTGTCCTTTCTGCCCTTATATCTAGAAATTGACAGTATGTTACAGTAGAACTGAGAATTACCTAAATGCCGAGAGGTTGCCATGAATTAACTAATGTCACAGTTTCTCTATTTTTGTATACATGTTATCACAAAATTGATTACAAAGTATTAGTTAAAATTTTGTAATAGCGTACTTAAGAAACAACTTTGTGGTGGCAATGCATAAAAAGCTCTTTCTTAATTACTTTACCAGTATGTAAAGGTATACTTTGAAATTTCTGTTGTAAAACCTATTTGTACATTTTGTAACTGAAATGTGATTGGGGAACTATTAAGTTTTGTGGAGAGATGGTCTGTCAGTGTATCATCATGATTTTTAAAATTCAGATTATATTTAGTCACATTCTATTATGTTTCAAGAGGTAGAGTAATCAGTCTTTTGAAACATGGTGTTCATGATGTAACAAATACTGAGTTTGCAGCTTGTGGTTAAGAATATGGATTCTGCCTGGAGCCAGACTGCCTGGTTTTGCCATTTCTGTGCCATTGGGTGAGATACTTAATTTCTCTGTGCCTCGCCTTTGCCTATAACAAGAGGTACTACTACTGCCTACCTCAAGGTTGTTGTGAGGATTAAACGGGAAGGTACAGGTATGTATGCACCAGACACATAGCACCTAATAATGTCAGTGCTGTTACAAACAATAAAAATATTTGTGCCCATCTGTGAATAACTAATCTTTGTTATTCTCTCCAGTCATGAGGTGTAGGACTAATGCCCTAGAGCAGGGGTCCCCAACTTTTTACACAGGGGGCCAGTTCACTGTCCCTCAGACCGTTGGAGGGCCAGACTGTAAAAAAAACTGTGAACAAATTATGCACACTGCACATATCTTATTTTAAAGTAAAAAAACAAAATGGGAATAATTACAATATTTAAAATAAAGAACAAGTCAATTTAAATCAACAAACTGACCAGTATTTCAATGGGAACTATGGGTGCGGATGCATCCTGTGCTCCTCTCACTGACCACCAATGAAAGAGGTGTCCCTTCCGGAAGTGCGGCGGCCGGATAAATGGCCTCAGGGGCCACATGCAGCCCGCGGGCCGTAGTTTGGGGACCCCTGCCCTAGAGCCTCAACCTTAATTGATGGGTGTAAGAAACCTACATATAAGAGATGACATTGTGAGTTCTCATCTCCCCTATTGCTAACTTTTAGAGATTTATTATTTCAGTAATTGTACATTAAGCACTACTTGGTTCTGTCGACTGTTAGGGACCAAGAAGATTAAAATCCAAGATAGCTGACCTCTAGGAGCTAATCTTTAGGGCTGGAGCAAATAGGCAAGCAAGCGTATAATAAAGAATAATAGGGTTGTGGCAGACATGTGCAGGGTGTGGTGGAGGCAGTAAGCCGGCCATTAAACCCAGACTTGGCAAGAGAATGACCCGGCTAAGCCGTGAGGGACAAACAGACGTAGCTCTGGGGGACGTGGACGAAAGGACTTGAGTGGGGAGTTTGGGAAGGGTATTCCCACGGCAGAGAGCATGCCATGAACAAGCGTGGCCCTTGGAGAGTTGCTGTGTCTGGAGAGGTAAGCAGGTGACAAGGCCTGAAGGATGTGGGTACCAGACTACACTGAAGGGTTTTCAAGCAGGAAAAGGACGACCCGATTTGCCCTTAGGAGTGGAGAGGAATGAGGCCGGAGGCAGAGATGCTTGTTAGAAAGTTTACAGTAATTTAGGCAAGATGGGGGCCAGGCGAAAGCAGGGACGTGGGGAGAGCAGGGTGGAAGGACCCGGAGGTCCAGAGCAGAATGACCTCCTCTTCAGTCGGTTAGGTGTCAGCCAGTCAAGGCACACCAGGACAACGCCCAGGGATACTTGGGCCACATCTTGGAGGGTTAGGTCTTAAGGACAGAGTGTTCCTCCCTGGGGGAAGCTGGTCACGCCAGCAGTACCTGCTGGAAAAGCCGAAATGAAGAATGCCAGTTCTGACGTGAGGGGATTGGATCTTAAATGGCAGGCAGAGCCTTGAGAGAAGCCAGACAGGAATACTGGGCAAGTTGTGAGAAAGCGGGGGCGGGGGGCTGTTGGGGTTTAGCGGGTACAGAGAGTTGTTGCCAATAGAAGAGTCGGTAAGTGCAGGGTAGGTACACGGAGCTCGTGTGTCCCCGTTGGCTGAGTTGGGGCTTTCCCAGCACCCCTTTCGTCCCCCTCAGCCTCAGATGCCAGTGGGAGCAGGGCCATGTTCTCCCAGGCTTGCTTAGTGCAGCGTGAGATGCCCTCCGGAGCTTTCCCGGGTTTTCTCACTGCTTCCTTCGTCCCGTAGCTTTCTGTCATGGGGGTGGGGGTCTCATTCGCAGCACAAGAGGGCTGCTGTTGGAAGCAGAGGCTTCGTACAAGGAGAGAGACAGGATGAGCCTGCTGTTGGGATGGGTGGGTCAGGTTAGGCGAGGGGAAGACCAGAAAAGGTTGATGAGTTCTTGGAAGAATATGGGTTCACTATTTTGTGAGATTTACTTAAAAGTACATGACCAAAAATATCTTCCCAACAAAGTCAGACTTCAGCACTTCCTGATTGGTTTGATATTTTAGTAGCTGAGTACCTGAAAACTGTATGGTGTTTGAGTGTAAATTTATATTTCAGAAAAATATCAAATATTGTAATTATATGTCATGAGCCTTTCAGAGTAGTTATTAATAACTGAAATGTTATTAAATCTGTAACTGTTAAAGAGTATTCATTACACAAATACTCAGAGAATATCTATCAAAGAAGTCAAGCGGAATACAGTTTCATCCATTATTGAAACTCAAATATTGCCAATACAGCAGGCCTTCTTAAAGTATTTAAATATCCAGACTATTATTATTTTAGCATGTGATCAGTATAAAAATTGTCAGTGAAATAATTACATTCTTTCTTTTTCCAGTCTTGGAAATTCGGTGTACGCACGTTTGTGTTCAGAACTAGCCGCATTGCAGGGGCTGTTGGACACAGGTCTGGGTGGCTGGAAGGTTCGTTTTCCACTTCTAGCTCTCTTTACTGGCGTGTTTTTGAAGGTCTTATTCCAACTTTATGAAGACCAATGTCTCTCAGAGTTAATTTAGCTACTGTGCATAAATGGAGCTGGTCCCATGTTACTAAGCTTAAACAGTTTCCTAATTCTTTCAATGAAAGGGGCTGGAAATAACCTTGAAAAGGTTGAGTCTAATGAGTCCTTCCCATGTGCCTCACAGATGTCGCTGGCTTTTGTTGTGTTGGCCATTTTTTGGCAGGAACACACACACAGGCTCTGAGGAACTGGTCAGGGAGGAGCTGGTGTGTCTGTGGGTCTAGCCCAGTGACCAGTAGGAACTGAGCAGTGCTGATGAACAGCTCTGTTCTGAGCTGTCCCTGTGTTGAGCTCAGAAGGGGCAGTTTCAGGAGTTTCAGGCCTTCTACAAGTGGTTGATTTTATAACCATATCCATACTTAAACTGCCAAACTTGTCCACCAGACCCTCATTCCCAAAACAGTCTTCAAACCCCTCTGGAGAGTCGCCGGTCTCCAGGCCTAAGCTTTCAGAAGGTACTCTCTTGCTGTGTGGGAGTTCTCTGCTCAGGTGTCCTGTTGAAGGAGTCGGGTGGAGTCACCAAGGAGTGTGTCACAAGGACCGGCCATCCCATGGGAGAACAGAGATTCTCAGCATTTGGCTAAAGTTAGACCAACTCAGCAGGTAGGAAGGGAAGGGCAGAGACAGCTTTTTTAAGATTTCAGGGCCTTGCCTGACCCATGGTGGCTCAGTGGATAAAGGGTCGACCTGGAATGCTGAGGTCGCCGGTTTGAAACCCCAGGCTTGCCTGGTCCAGGCAAATACAAGAAGCAACTACTACAAATTGATGTCTCCAGTCCCCTGCCCCCAACTTTCTCTATCCTATCTCTAAAATCAGTAGATAAAATCTTAAAAAAATAAAAAAATGTTACGGCCTTGTCCCCACCCCAGAGATTCTGAAGTCATTGTTCTGGTGGGATCTGTCCTGTAAGCAGGTGTTCAGCCTTTCTGAGGTTCCCGCATACCCCGTGGACAGGGTGTCAGCTCCCGAGGGGTGCCCAGCGGTCTCAGGCCTGCGAGCTGAGCTCTGGCTGCGTCTCGCCACTTGTTCTCTGATCAAACTCCTGGCTCCTTGGGGATGAGAAAACTGTATCATGCGTTCTTCCAGCTCTAGAATGAACTGCTGGATTCAGCTGGGCCCAGGTCCTTGATTTGCACAGCTAAGTTTAGAGATTCCTAAAGAAAGCCTTTTCTGCCTCCAGAACATGGCTGAGAAATCAAAAACCCTTTGGTTTTCAGACTGTTGTGTCTTCTTTTGGTTTTAAAAAACTCAACTTTGACACTCAGAGATGAGCAGTGGCTTTGTTTTTATTCTTATTGTCTCTCTCTGCTAAAGTGGCAGGTGCCTGTGTAGTCACTGAGCAAGTTGCCTTCAGCAACTTGAATGCAAGGGACGGAAGATGTAGCAGTGTAGTCAGAACAGCATCTGTCACACTTCACGTCAGTCACTAGGCAGCCGCATGGGCAGCAGTCTGCTTTTCATTCTGAGCGTTATTTTGGCAATCTTCAGAAGGTTTCTTCCCCGAAGAAGAAGGTGTGGGAGTTACTTGAACTAGAACTCAGGGTGAATTAAAGAGTGGGTTCGTTCATTTAGCACGGTTATTGAGCATTTGATAGAGGTCTGTGAGATACTGCCTGTTCACTTACTGGGACAAAAGAACTTCTGCCCTACGGAGCTGACGGGTCGGTGTTCCAGTGCACATTTGACAAGGAGGTACAGCACAACAAATATATAAACAGCATAGGTGTGCCAAACCTAGTTCTTGAATAAGCATTTGTGTCAGACCTTTCCAGGCATGAGAGGAGTCAAGTCACTGGAGACTGCTTTATCCGACTGGTCTGTGTCGGTGCTGCTGAAGCACGGGAGAACAGACGGAAGTACCACAAACACTAGGATTGCAGTCAAGACAGGTAGACCCAGACTTGTGAGCTCATCTTCGTGCATAGCGGGTTGTTGACTCAATAAGAACGCTGTTCTATTTCTAACCAGTTTTTCTTCCCAGCTTTTTAAAGGTACCTCGAATAAGTTGAATTTACATACAACAAAAACATCCATTGTAAGGGTGCAGTGTGGCGAGTTTGGACATCCCTGCACACCTCTGCGGCCATCCCCGCCACTGCTGTCGGGTCATTTGTGTCCCTCCTCAGAAGTTACCTCAAGCCCCTTTCCAGGTAGGGCCCACCCAGGCAGCCTCTGACCGCGGTGTGTCACTGCAGATTGGACAGAAGCAGGCAGTGTGTGCTGTGTGGAGGGTTCGTTCCATTTGACGCATCTGTGATAGGCATCAGTGTTGCTTGAATTCATTCTCTGTAATTGCTGAGTGCTATCCCATTGTATGAATATCCTGCAGTTGACCCGTTCTCTCGACACCTGGGCTATTCTAATTTGGGGCTATTATGAATAAAGTGTTTGAACATTTATATATAAATCTTACATGAACATGTGATTTCATTTCTCTTGAATAAATACATCGCAGTGGAATTACTGAGTTGTATGGCAAATATTGTTTAGCTTTATAAAGGTGCAGCTAACCTGCTTTCAGTGGTGGCTGTGTTCTACATCCACCAATTTGCAGGATGGCTTCTCAGTCTTTTTTATCACGGCCATTCTAGTGGGTATGTATCTTGTGGTTTAGTTTGAATTTACAACCACTAATAATACTAAGCATCTTTTAATGTGCTTATTGGCCATTTCTATATCTTTTTTGGTAAAAGGTCCATTCAAATATTTATCCCATTACTTTTAACAGTTTTGTTGCAGTATATAAAACCCAACCATTTAACGTATACATTTTCATGGCTTTTAGTATATTTATAAAGTTATGCAGTCCTCAGCATAATCTAATTTTGGAATATTTTCATCATCATAAGGAACCTTAAGCCCTGGCCAGAGAGCTAGGTTGGTTAGAGCGTTGTCTTGATACACAAAGGTTGCGGGTTCAATCCCGTCACATCCAGGAACAGATCGATGTTTCTCTCTCAAATCAATTAAAAAAACTTTTTGTAAAGAAACTTTATACCCATTGGCAATCACTCCCCAATTCCTCTCCTCCAGCCTGAGGCAACCACTGATCTGTATTCGGTCTCCGTATTTTCCCTCATGTGGGTATTTCATATAAATGGAATACAAAATACAGCTTTTGTGTCTTGCTTTTTTTTTTACCTACTAGTATTTCTAAGCAGATTTGCCGGTGCTTAGCATGTACTAGTCATTTTTATTTTTGTTGAATATTATTTTATTGCATGGATATACCGCATCTGTCCACCAGATGATGGGAGCTTGTATTTCCAATTCTGGGGCTACTAGGAATAATGCTGCTGTGAACATCTGCCTTCAAGTCTTTGTGTGGACGCACGTCTCTCATTTGTCTTGGGTGAGTACCTAGAAGTAGAACGGCTGGCCTATGTGCGTGGAGCCTTCTATCCCATCCCAGCCTGGGAGATGTTGTAGGCTCACCCAGTGTCTCATCCCCAGGTCACTGTGTTCACTTTCTGCTGTCCTGCCCAGCTGTGGCTGGCCACGCCAGTGTCTCAGCCTCAGGCTCGCTACATGATGGTCTTCCCTGATTGCTGCCAAGATCGACATTGTTTGTCCCACATTTTGCTTCCGGCCCTTCCAACAGGGAGGCTTAGAGCCTCAGAGCCTGCCCCCTGGTGGGACAGCAGTGTCACAGAGCTTGGGAGAGGGTAGGTGGAGGGTGGGTGGTGAGGTGGGAGCTGTTTCAGGCTGAAATGCCAGGTGCCACTGTTTTCACCAAGGTTCAGTGGGTTTCCTGGAGTAAATGTTGCTGTTTGTTGCGTGCCTGTGTTCAGTTTCCGAAGTTCTGAAGTGATTGTTTTGACAGTTTTTTCAAATCCTGTCATTACTTTTTGGGGAGAAAATGTGCAATACTCCTTATCCCGTTATACCTGAAGTCTCGTGAGGCTGCTCATTTTTAAACTGTGTTGTACATCATATTATTGACTTGTAAGAGTTCTTTCTATGCTCTGCATACAAACCTTTTACCAGGGAAATTATTTGCAAGTGGATTCGGTCTATAGCTTGCCTTTCACTCTTTAAGTGTCTTTCAAAGCAAGAGTTGAATTTTGATGCTGTCCAGTTTATTAGTTTATACCTTTCTTGTTCATGCTTTCTACGTTCTAAGAAATTCTTGCCTAATACAAAGTCCCCAAGATTTTCTCTGTAGCACTTACATTTAGATCTGTCACACAATTCAAGTTAGTTTTTATATACTGTGGGAAGGTAAGTATCATTTATTCGTATGACAACTCAGTTTATTCCAGATCATTTGTTGAAATGATTATCTTTTCTCTATTGACTTAGCTTAGCAATTTTGTTGAAAATCAAATAACTTTGTATGTGTCGGTCTGTTTCTAGGCTCGTTTCTGTTGCATTGACATACAGTATGTCTATACTTACTCCAATATTACACTGTTTTGATTACTATAGTTTTGTGTTTTGCAGAAACTATTAAAATTAGGTAGTGTGAGTCCTCCAACATTTTCCTTTTACTTTTTTTCAAAATATTTTTGTTTTTCTACTTCCTTTGGTCTTCCATATAAATTTTAGAGTCAACCTGTCAATTGTGACAAATACTCTTGTGGGTACTTAGATTGAGATGGCATTGAATCTATAGATCAATTGTTTTAGTCCTGACAGTATTAACTCTTCCAACCCTTGAGCACAGTATACCTCTATTTATTTTTTGAAAATGTCTAGTATTTTATAGTTTTCAGCATATGGATCTTGATAGGTTTATACTAAAGTATTGCATGCTTTATAGTGGTATTGGCTATTACATAAAAAGAATTGGATTTTGTACATTTATTTTGTATCCTATGATTTTTTAAAAGATTCTATTCATTTTAGGAGAGAAAGAGAGATAGAGGGAGGAGAAGAGAGGGAGGGAGGAGCAGGAAGCATCAGTTCCCATATGTGCCTTGACCAGGCAAGCCTAGGGTTTCAAACCAGCGACCTCAGCGTTTCAGGTCAGCGCTCTATCCACTGTGCCACCACAGGCCAGGCTTATGATCTTCTTAAACTCACTTACTCTAGTAGCTTTTCTTACAGATTCTTTAGAATTTTCTGCATAGACAATTACACTGTCCACGATTTCTTTCTTTCTAATTTGTATGCCTTTTATTCCTGTTTTCTTTATTTTTAGCTCCTCTCTCTCTTCCTCCTCCTCTACTTGCTTCCCCCTTTTCTTTTTCCCTCTCCCCTCCCCTCTTCTTGGGGAGAAGGGATGCTGGGAAAGTCCCAACATCCCTCCTCTTTTTTCCTCCCTCCCTTCCTTGCCTCCTTCTTCCCTTCTCTTACTACATTGACCAAGATCTCCATTCTAATGTGTATGGAAGGACTAGAAGTCGAGAACCTTGCTTGTTCTTGACTTTGCAGAAAAGCTTCAGTCTTTCACTATTACACTTATGTTCGCTGTAGGGTTTTTATATATGTCCCCAATGAAATTGAGTAAGTTGCCTTCTGTTCCTTTTTTCTAAGAGGATTCATCATCAATAAATGTTGAATTGTGTTAGATGCTGCCTTACTCTACTGAAATGATCATATGGGTTTTCCTCTTGACTCTGCTGATAGGATGAGTTTTATTAATTTTTAAATGTTGAACCAACCTTATCTATTCTGGATTTGGTTTGCTAATATTTAGTTAAGGTTTCTTTCTTTTTATTATTTTTTGCATCTATGTCCATGAGGGTTATCGGTCTGTAGGTTCTTTGCAGTATCTTTGGTTTTGGTATCTGGGTACCAAATGAAGGGCTCATTAAAAGGGTTAGAAAGTGTTCGCCTTATATTTTCTTAGTTTGTGCAGAATGCTGTAAAGTTTCCTCTATGCCCTGCTTTAGCCATATCCCACAAATTATGCCATGCTGGTTGAAAAGAAAAACGAAAACAAGGTGGTTTAAAACAAGAATGGAGTAGACTATATTGGGAGCGTAAATAACACTTATCACATATTAGACATGAGGCAGCCACTTGTCCGTTGAGGCAGGTAAATTCCCTGAGGGAAGGTGAAGAATTCTTCTATATCACTTATACTAGAAAAGAGTTTGTGTATTATTTCTGACCTCCCTTTACTCAGACTAACAGTTAACTTTTCTCCTGTATTGGTTTTAGCAAGAAAAACTTAGAGCCAATACATGTAAAGCTTGAGACTATTAAAAAATAATTTGAAGTTTACCTGGGCTGAATGAATATGTGAATAACAAAAGAATGATGCTTTATTGATTAAATTTTGATTTTTGATTAGTTCCTTAGATTTTTCTAAAGAAGGGGATAGGGGGGGTGAATGAGAGGGAGCCACGTATGGGCAGATCAGACTGGGGGGAAGTTAAAACTACCACCTGGTCATTTTTTAATTCCCCAAAATATAATTGTATAGTCGTAGAAACAGTGGTAGTACTTACTGTAGAGCCTGTGTCCGTTGAAAAGGTTTGTGTCCTTCTGTTCGAGATAATTCGTCTCATTGGGCTCAAGGAGTCATTGGAATTTGAGTGCCGCACTTTCCCTGGGATCTTTATAATGACTCAGAGGTTTCTAGTTCTTTCTCTGTGGGACTCAAATGAGACAATTTTCCAGTGACCTTTTTGCTTATAATGTCAAGTTTTTGCATCTCCCAGACCCATCAAAAAAGAACTATTTGATGGAGTCAAGAGGGTTTGGAGTGTAGGGTCCAGGACGGCATTTGGGAAGTCCTTAACAATGGCACAAAGATACTGAATGTAACCAGGACTAGAAATGGACATGTAGGAACCGTTAGGGACCTCTTCATATGGAGGTTGTAATTTTAAGGGACTTTGACTTAGAATGAGTTGTTCTAAAGATGGAAGAGGAGGGAAGGGAAGGGAAAGATAACATAGCTAGTGCTCGACTTATGACCACGCTTGGTTCCGACAGACAGGTCATAACACTATTTGGTCGTAAGTTGAGTAGGCTATGTATACAGTACTGTGAAATGATGTTATAAAAATCTCTAAGTCATATTTTATCATAATTTTCTTTCATTATTGTTATATATCATAATTTCCTTTGTTCATTTTATGCCATTTGTATCATCTCTACACCATTTTGTTTCTTATTTTTACATTCATCAGGTTTAAGTAAAACACTGCATTACCAGTACAACTGGTTTAATATTTGCAAAACATACAGAATTACAAAATACAGGTGCATACAAAAACTGCTCCAAACGTGGAGCAGTCATGGCTAGCGATTGTGGTCGTAAAGTCGAATGGTCGTAAGTTGCATAGGTCGTAAGTCGATCAATACCTGTAAACGGAAAAGTGTGGAACAGAGTTTAGGTGAATCCCCAAGCGAGGCAGGTTGAACACTGCATATTATTTATTGGTCTAAAGAGTCTTTTAGGGAAGTTTTAGAACCTGGAGTGTATTTAGAAGCCTCATTTACCAATATTTTAGCTGTATTTTAAAATAATTTTACACTCACAAGGAATTGGAAAAAATAGTACCAAGATTTCCTGTGTCCCTTCACTCAGACTCCCAGATGCCCCAGTGGTAAGATCTATAACCATGCTTCATTATCAAAACCAAGGAACCGACATTGGCACAAATCTTTTAACTAAACCTCAGACTACATTCAAATTTTACATGTAATATTTTAAGTGTACAGTTCTAAGAAATTTTATCCCGTACAGATTCCTGTAACGACCACAAAGAAACTCTCAGGCCAACCTCTTTATATTCATATGGGAATGTCACAGCCTTTCTGTTACTTTTCACGACTTTTTTCTTTGTAATCACCTGGCCTGGAGATAGCATGTATCGCTTCGTCCTGCATTCCACTGGTCACAATACAGTCATGGAGCCGCACCTGCCTGCACAAGAGGCCGAAGTAGATATCAGCTGTGTGCCCAGAAATGTAACCACATAACACTCTTGTGTTGGGGTTTTTTTCTCTTGTACTTTATTTATTATTTTCTTCCTTTATTTCCTGATCCCACTCCCATAAACACATAACCTAGTATAATTAATATATGTCCTTCTGATCTACTTTTTTTTTTTTTTTTTACAGGGACAGAGAGAGAGTCAGAGGGATAGATAGGGACAGACAGGAACAGAGAGAGAGAGAGAGGTGAGAAGCATCAATCATTAGTTTTTCGTTGCCATTGCGACACCTTAGTTGTTCATTCATTGCTTTCTCACATGTGCCTTGACCGCGGGCCTTTAGCAGACTGAGTAACCCTTTGGAGCCAGCGACCTTGGGTACGAGCTGGCGAGCTTTTGCTCAAGCCAGATGGGCCCACGCTCAAGCTGGCGAGCTCGGGGTCTCGAACCTGGGTCCTCCACATCCCAGTCCGACGCTCTATCCACTGTGCCACCGCCTGGTCAGGCTGATCTACCTTCTTTATATTTAATTAGGTTTTTGTGATTCTTGGAAAACTGCATAGGCTTGCTTATTGAGTATGATTTTTTTTTTTTATAGGGACAGAGAGAGGGATAGATAGGGACAGACAGGAACGGAGAGAGGTGAGAAGCATCAATCATTAGTTTTTTGTTGCCGTCGCAACACCTTAGTTGTTCATTGATTGCTCTCTCACATGTGCCTTGACCGCGGGCCTTCAGCAGACCGAGCCACCCCTTGCTGGAGCTAGCGACCTTGGGTCCAAGCTGGCGAGCTTTTGCTCAAACCAGATGGGCCCGCGCTCAAGCTGGTGAGCTCGAGGTCTTGAACCTGGGTCTTCCGCATCCCAGTCTGATGCTCTATCCACTGCGCCACCACCTGGTCAGGCTATTGAGTATGATTTTAAAATGTATATAACTTCATGTTAGTTTGAACATTCATTTTTCACTATATTTTTGAGATTTATGTTGCTGCATAGAAATCTTAATTCATCCCTCCTGATTGCTTCAAAATACTTCGTTCATACTCACTCAGCGTTTTACGTATCCATTCCACCACGTACAAAACGTCAAAAGCTTTACTAATTTAGCGTCGGTTATTCTTTCCATTATTTTCTGCATAATAAAGCATGCCTAATTTAGTGGCTTGAGATAACATTTAATTTATTCACAAATCTGCATTTGGGCTGGGACCGCCCAGGACCGCCCTCTCTGTTCCATGCAGTACTGACTGGAAGCCATGTCGACTCAGCAGGTGGGGGCTGGAGTGGGCAGTTGGCTGGGGCATTTGCTGGAATACCAACAGGCAGCGTGTCTGCGTAGCTGCTGAACTTCCTCACGAGGTCGTGGCTGGTTCCAAGAGCTGATGTCCCGAGAGAGTGAGGCAGAAGTGCATGACTTACTTGTGACCTTGTTCTGAAGTCACATAGAGTTGTCTCCACTGTACCTTGTTGGTCGAAAAGGTTTTCCCAAGTTCAAGAGAGAAGACATCCCCCCCACCCAATGGATGGAATGTCAGTGCTACACGGTTTAAAAAAAAAGAAAAAGATGGAACATGCTATGGTATCCATCTTTAGAAAAGATGATCGGCCACATGTGTAAAATTAAAGATCTGATTTGAGTATCAAGTGATTAACAAGGAGTTTAATTTTAAAGGTTATATTCCAAATGTGCTCTTTTTGTAGAAAGTACTAGATTGTGGCCAACAAATTTGCTCCCTGTATCCCCAGACTTTTCCTGAGGTTATTAATATCTATCCCCTCTGTTCTTTCTATGTGGTTAATGAAACAGATGAGATCAAGTAATACATAGAACATGATTGCAAAACTTATGCACACCTTGGGTGTAATAACAAGAAATTTCTTTTTCTTCAGAAAATGCAGCTTATGAGGAAGAAATAGTAACTAGTTCCCGAAATTTTTATTTCTCCTTGTCTTTTGTGCTGCCGACCAGAGGCTCCCTTGGGTACTGGATTTTATGGTTAGAGACCCTCAATACGCATGTGTGTCTTCTGAAGATCTGTTGTCGCCATCAGTAGAAAGGCGGTCCATCTGTTTTGCAATCCTCGTGCTCTTTTCCCTCATGTGTTCCCTCCTGTTCCATACGAGGTGCTTGAAACCACTACACTACCCAATAGCGCTGCTTTCCCGAGGGGACAGGACGTGGGGAGGGCGGGGAAAGGGTAAGGGTTCTGGAAATCAGTAGGTCAAGAAAAGATGGTAGTTGAGCTCAGCTAACCCTGTCCAGTTCTGATTTCTATATATCATTTTAAACACTTCTCTCAAAATCCCAGAGAAAAACGCAACCAAATGGATGCTGCTGCTCACCATGGCAGCAGTCCCTTTTCATTACGTCACGTTGTCACCAAAATATCACAGCGAGAAAATGGGATACGAGACGGGCCAGTCAAGTCAATTTCTCCTGAACCCGTAAGCCAAGAGGAGATAGTCTTGGGCTTTTATTTTCCTTTGTTCGTTTCTTTAGTGGAAACTTTCGAATGTATACAAAAGTAGAACAATATAGGGGACTCCCACGTACGGACGCCCTCACTTCAGCAATTAACTCCCGGCCGGTATACACCGTCTGTATGCTCCCTGCCCCTCCCCTCCCGGCCACTCCCCCAAGTATATTTCACCCATAAATACTGTACACTTCCAAGTTGTATGTGTAAAAGGCAAGAGACTCAAAATATAACCACTGTCTACTTAGGAATGTCCACACCTGAAGAGAATTTTTCCATAAGAAAGACGAGGTGAGGGTGGGAGAGAGCAGTGGCATTGACTAGATTGTGTACTTTCTTGAGGGTGGTTATGCTTATTTCAGCGGTGTGTTAGCCTATAAGAGCAGGGGACAGGGTTCCCTTAAGGCAAAGTTAAACCTTTTACTAAAAACTTTATATGCGTGGGGTGTGACTACCCACCATGACCTGCCCAGTTAGGAGTCTATGATCAGATCACCATAAAACCCCCTTTTTGTCTGCACCGTAGTAACGTCACACATTTAAAAATTAGCAATTCTGGAGAACTGTTGAAACCTGCAGAGGTGTGACCATGTTGGCGAGAGTGAAGCAAAGACATGAATAATAGCACATAGCGTGAGGAAGAGTTTCACCCTGTGGAAGCCCTGAGAGAGGTTCCAGTTCAGCAGGTCTTTTGATGTCGCCAGCCATACCCCACCTCTGTCTTAGGAAGTCCCCTCCCTTTGAGGTAACGCTGGTTTGAATTATCCGACTTATACCTGGAAGCCTCATGGGTTCTTCTGCTACCTGGATAGCTCAGTGTTGCTCCTAACTTGTTTTCTTACTCTGATTTCTCACACCGTGCAATTTCGTTATAATGAGAATGCTATGAGCCGCCCTTTATTCTGTCACATTCCATACACTTTACCGAGCGCTTTACATGTAATCTCGCAACAGTCCGCTGAAGACTCTTCGCTGTCTTGTGGATGAAGAAATGAAGATGAACGTGGACCAGGTCATTGCTCAGGTTGCCATTAATAAGTGGGGACCCAAAATCCTGCCCTGATCTTCCTAAACCCCGGTTCGTGCTCCCCGTGCCGTGCTGGATCTCACAGACGTGATTTTTGTTTCTGGAAAAGTGGACAGGATTCGTCGCATGAAGCTGAGTTGTTCATCAGACTCTTCTTGTTCGTCGCTGGGCACAGAGCTAGGCTCCTTGTTGCAGTTCAGCCTGGTCACATGGTTGGGTTCTCCCTATCTAGACAATGGGAATAGAAGAAAGACGCCCTTTTGACTGGCCCCAGGAAAGCTCCCCATTTGCTGTTCTCTGCTTGCCCTGTCTGGTTTACACTGCCCAGGTGACATTGGAAACAAGATGGCAAAACCAGGCAGCCTGGGCCCCCAGTAACTGCACCAAGACCATCTGCTGCCGACCTGAAGCTGGTCACGTGAGCAGTAGATACGCTTCTGTTGTGTTTAAGCCCCTACGTAGTTAAGGGTCCATTTATTGCAGCAGTAAGCCTTCAAAGTTATTTGGTACCATTTCAGTTACCCTTTGCCAGGTAACAAACCACCCCAAAATGTAGTGGCTTAAAATCACAGCATTGACTCACCATTGTGTGAGTCAGAAATGCAGGGAGGCCCTTGCCCATGCTTGTCCCTGCAGCGATGGCCAGCAGGTGTGTCTGCTGGGCTGATTGGTCTGGCACCGCCTCCCTCACAGCTGGGAGTGCGTGCTGGCTGCTGGTAGATCCGGTGTCTTCGCAGGTCTGCCTGGGATTAGTCACATGCCCTGCAGCGTTCTCTGCACAAGAGGAGGCAAACCCCCTTGCATTTTAAAGGCTTCTGCTTGCATTGTTGGCCAGTGTAGCATGATCCAGGGCAAGTAACCTAGGCAGAGGCAAATGTCACTTACTGGGGAGCATTTACTGAGAAATCTGCCATATCTGTTACAGTACTCATGCACACATTAGGCAAATCTTTCACACTTCTGCGTCTCATGTTTGCTAAGAGTCCAGCTATAAGGCTGCTTTTATAACCCCTGAACGAAGTTCTGTCAAAGTTGGTTATAATAAAGTTCCTATCAATTTTGTCTTAAGGTCACATTTCAGGTTCATGTTTAAAAATATTTACCAATACAGCATAAATTTCGGCTAGTAAACTTGGCATTTAAAGAATGGAATCTTATTTCTTTAAACTACTGTCGCAATGATGTCTGAGCTTCTGGTCCAAATTAAAATGCCCTCTTTACCTGAGGTTGAATGGATTTTATTTCTCAAAGTCCTATGGATTGGTAACTAAATCCATACTTCAATTAGGGCAGTCTTTGAAAGGCTAAACTTAGATTTACCCTTATTTAAAGTAATAGAAATAAATTATCAAGTTATAAATTCACTACTTCCTCACTTTTTCTTTTCTTTGTTAGGTCACATTGAGTCACACTTAAGAACAGCATGCTTTCTTTCATTACTCAAAGGGCTCTTCTGTGCTTTACTTGTGTGACAATAGTGACATTAGAAGTGCTATGGTGAACAGCCCTGGCTGATTGGCTCAGTGGTAGAGTGTCAGCCTAGTGTATGGAAGTTCCGGCTTCAATTCCTCATCAGGGCACACAGGAGAAGCGACCATCTGCTTCTCCACCCCTCCCCCTTCTCTCTCTCTTTCTCTCTCTCTCTCCCCTTTTCTCTTGTAGCCATTACCCAAATGGTTTGAGCATGTTGGCCTTGGGCACTGAGGGTGGCTCCGTGGTCTCACTTCAGGTGCTAAAATAGCTCAGTTGCTAAGCAATGGAGCAGCAGCCCTAGATGGGCACATCATCACCCCCAGCCAGGGGTTGCTAGGTGGATCCCAGTCGAGGCACATACAAGAGTCTGTCTCTTCGCCTGCCTGCCTCTCATTTGATTAAAAAACCCCACAAAAACAGTAGTGCTATGGTAGTTAAAGGCCTGAGTTCAAGAGCCAGAATGCCCAGGTTCAAATACTGACGCTGCTGCTCATTAGTTACGTGACACTGGGTGATTCAGTTACTCAGTACCTGAGTTTATTCATCTGTAAAATGGAGATAATTACCACAACTCACCTCATTGTGTGGTAGTGAGGATTAAATGAGATAAAATATCTAAAGCCCTTGGTTCAGAGCCTAGCCTCACCTTATACAAAAAGTCATACTGATTATCTTTACTAAGGTATAGTTGACAATTTTATTTTAAAATTACTCTTCAGGCCTATGTATATATGAGAATGGAATATTTACCAGTACATCCTGAACTAGGTTTTGCAGGAAGATGACCTGTTTGCTTAGCAGGTGTATGCTAAAATATTGAGATAAAATTTCATGATGTATGTAACTTTTTTTTTCTTTTACAGGGACACAGAGAGGGATAGATAGGGACAGACAGGAATGGAGACGAGAGACATCAGTCATCAGTTTTTCATTGTGACACCTTAGTTGTTCATTGATTGCTTTCTCACATGTGCCTTGACCACGGGCCTTCAGCAGACCGAGCCACCCCTTGCTGGAGCCAGCGACCTTGGGTCCAAGCTGGCGAGCTTTTGCTCAAGCCAGATGGGCCCATGTTCAAGCTGGCGAGCTTGGGGTCTCGAACCTGGGTCCTCCACGTCCCAGTCTGACACTCTATCCACTGCGCCACCGCCTGGTCAGGCTGTATGTAACTTTTAAATGCCATAACAAAAAGGAAAACATACATATGTTCTTTTTTAAAAAAATAAATATGGTAGAATGTTAATACTTGTTAATATATGTAGGATATGCATGTTTATTGTATTTAAGTTTTCTGTGCACTTGAAATTTTTCATAATAAAAATTTCAGGGAGGATGGAAATCTTCATTTCTCCTTAGGGGTATTTTGTTTGGTTGGTTTTTTCCAGTGTCTTTCTCCCCAAACTGTCTTCTAAATTTCTCCCATTCAGGGCTTCCTGCCTCTCCTCATCTGTGGATTCTCTCTTCGTTGTTACTTACCAATAGCGGCCTTATAGCGGAAGTGGTTACACATAAAACTCTGGAGCAGCCCACCTGTGTTGGAGCATCTGCCATCTCATTTTCTTGTGTGACCATGGGCAAGCTACTTTTAAACGCTTCGTAGCACAGTTTCCATAGCTTCAAAGGGTTGGTGTGGGGAGTGAAGAAACAGTGCATTTCTTGAAATGATCAGAAGAAGGTCTGGAATATTGTGAGGCTCCTATGGCTTGCCCCATGATTATACCAGTGATCTCTTGGTGTCCCTGACTCCTCTTCAGTGAGGCGGGCCTCCTGTGGAGAAGGCGTTGGGGGAAGATGGCCAGTCCTTCTTTCTTAGTACTTTCCTTCTTTTCCTTTCCAAACACAACAGGATTTGAAATGAGTAAGAATCCTGAAAAATGTTTCTACATTTAGAAACAATATTTTAGATCGTGCACGTGTGTGCACGTGTGCGCGCCATCTTATTCATGTATCAGTGGACCTGTAGGTGGCTTCCCCGTCTCGGCTGTTGTAAACAACACTGCAGTGAGCATGAGGAGCGTATACAGAAGCTTTCTGAATTAGTGCTTTAATGTTCTTCCCATAAATACCCAGAAGTGGAATTGCTGGATCAGATGGTAATTCTATTTTTAATTTTGACCCATACTGTTTTCCACAGTGGCTGCACCAATTTATTAATCCCATCAACCGTGCACAAGGGTTCCCTTTTCTCCGCATCCTCACCAACACTTGTTTGTTGATTTGATGATGGCCATTCTGACAGGTGTGAGGTGATAACTCATGTGGTTTTGATTTGCATTTCCCTGATTAGTGATGTTGAGCATCTTTTCTTGTGTCCATTGACCACCTTTTTTGTCTTTTTTGGAGAAATATTTATAAAGGTTCTCTGTCCATTTTCTTAATCGGATTATTCGGTGTTTTGATGTTGCGTTGTATGACTTCTTTATAAATGTGATCCGTACTCCCTAATTGGATACGTCATTTGCAACCAGCCTCTCCCATTCGGCAGGTTGCTTCTGACATTGCAGGGATCAAACCCTTCCAGAAGGGCCAGCTGTGTTCTGGAATCATCCTGGGATTGTGAGGGAGAGGACGGGGGAGACGCGACGTTTCTCTGGGTCGATGTGTCTGAATGGAGACTGTTTTGGTCAGCCAGCTCCCCTTCTGACACGGAAGCTCTGTCAGGGGCAGTCCTGTGCAACAGTTGCATTTATCCTGACTCACTTGAATCGGTGTCATGTCCTGCTGTTTAGCTGAGCTTAGTAGTGATTTGTGGTGAGGTTGGCACCCTGGGGTGTGGGCATAGGCCTGGGTTCTGTTTCAGAAGGGGAATTCTGGACATTCCCAGATCTCTTGAAGGGAGTGTGAGGGTAGGGGAACCAGGAAGTGAGAAAGGGAAGTGGGACAGAGGAAAGGCAAACTTGTCACCCTCAAGTTCTGCCCTAAGCCCTGGTGGCAGTAGCCAAGGACTCAGAAATTCATTTCTGAAGCTGTCGGCCCTAGAATGCTTCAGATAGCAACTGTCCCTGTTAGGACAAACTTCCCCTTTCACAAACAACATGTTCTTATAGCATAAGCAGAAGTCTTGCACATAGATTAAAATTGTTTTCAGGGCAGATAAAAGGCTAAAAACAGAGAATCGGGACGTTAAATGTACAGCTATTCAGGCTTATTGAGTTGGAAGCTGAACAATGTGTAGAAAGGCAGATAGCCCTTGAAGTGACATGGGGTTCTTGGAGACAGCCAAGATGGCAGGAATTTGTTCAAGGCTTTGCCTAGATCGTTTGTTCTCAACCGGGAGGATGTCACCCCTAAGGGGGTTAAAAGTGGTTCTTGGGGGACAGAACACACCTTGGATATTTGATGGTTAGGTCTCTCCAAAGGCCCAAACTACTATAAAGTTCATAAATGTACTCATTTCATGGTGGAAGGGGGGAGTAGAAAAACTGTCTTACAAAGTCTCCTTAAAGGCACAATAATGGAAAAAGAGGTTGAGAAATGCTGGACTAGATGATTCAAATGGACGGGTTGTACTGACCAGCCGGAAGTCCTGGGAAAAGGCGATGGAAGTGAGTGCCGTGTATCGGCTGAAGGAGAAAGGTCTTACCCGCTGCTTGGTTAGCACCCACAGGGAAATCTGGAAGCAGCGGTGGGCGGCTGGCTCCATTGAACTTCAGGTGTCTAGGCTGCGGGCTGATGGCCCCAGACACACGGGGCCAGTTCCTGGACATGGCAACAGGAGGTACGAAGGAGGGCGAAGTGCGGGTTCTGGAAGTTAACCCACCCACCTGCCCCCTTTCTGTTCTCTCCCCCCTCCTCTCCCCTCCCCTCCCCCCTCCTCTCCCTTCCCCTCCCCCCTCCTCTCCCCTCCCCTCTCCCCTCCTCTCCCCCCTCCCCTCCTCTCCCCTCCCCTCCCCTCCCCTCCCCCCTCCCCTCCCCTCCCCTCCCCCCTCTCCTCCCCCTCCTCTCCTCTCCCCTCCCTTCTCCCCTCCCTTTCCCTCCCCTCCCCTCCCCTCCCCTCCTCTCCCCTCCCCTCTCTTCTCCCCTCCCCTCTCTTCTCCCCTCCCTTCCGCTCCCCTCCCTTCTCCCCTCCCTTTCCCTCCCCTCCTCTCCCCTCCCCTCCCCTCCCTTCCCCTCCCCTCCCTTCTCCACTCCCTTCCCCTCCCCTCCTCTACCCTCCTCTCTCCTCCTCTTCCCTCCCCCTCCCCTCCCTTCTCCACTCCCTTCCCCTCCCCTCCTCTCCCCTCCCCTCCCCTCCCCTCCTCTCCCCTCCCCTCCTCTCCCCTCCCCTCCCCTCTTCTCCTTGCTCTCAGGACACCCCTCACTCCCCCTCACTCCCTTCTGCTACAGGCAGTAGCCATGTTCGTGACTAAAAGCCAAGAATGCTGGAAACCAAGGGCCACATGCTGACATCAAAGCTAAAGATGACCTCCAGCTGTGTGAATTGAGTGTGGAAGGCCAGGTAATGCACTCTTAATGTCTGTGAGATCAATCCGAATGCAAATAGGCCTTTTGGCTTTCCCGATCCACACTCCTGGGTATGATGCAGCTTCTTAAAACCAAAATAAAGACACTGCCAATAGGGGGGCGGTTAGCTCTTGTCCGTCGGCTGTTCAGCCTTGGAAATGACTTCTGATCTCCGAGCTGCTTAAAAGTCTAGTTTGCTCTCAGTTTGAAAAATAGTGATGTTGTTTTGGAAGGACTCCCAGGATGGGAAGGATGGCCTAGCATGGGTCCCTCTTCTCTCTTGCCTTGTCCCTGATTCTCATTAAGACAGTACTGGGGGAGAAAGGTCCAGTTAGATGATAAGTTACGGTTACTGGAACCCTACTACATGTAAGGTTTTTAGTGCTTTACGTGTATTAATTTACTCCTCGTGGCCCTGGCTGGTCAGCTCAGTCAGTTAAGAGCATCGTCTATAAACAACAAGGCTGTATGCAGTTTGATCTCTGGTCAGGGCACACGTGGGAATCTACCAGGAAATGCACAGCTGAGTGAAACAACAAATGCTTCCCTTCCCCTCTCCTCTCTCTCCCTTCTCTCTGTCTCTCTAAAACCAGATAGCTTGGTTGGTTGGAGCATTGTCCCAGACACACAGCTTGCCAGTTCGATTTCCCAGTCAGGGCACATAAGGAGCAGCTCGATGTTCCTGTCTCTCTGTCTCTAAAAAAAAAAAAAAAAAATTCTTGTAATCAAACAACCCAGCACAGGGAGTACTGTTATTATGTGCAGGAAACTTTGGCAAAGATAAATTAAGTCACTTGTCCCAGGCCGCACAGTTACTGGTAGCACTGGGAGTTGCACCCAGATCCTCAGCACCCAGAGAACTTTCTGTAATAGGACTGTTCAGTGTGCCTGCGGCCAGCCCTCCCTATTACCAGTGTCTCTGAACTCACAGATGAACGGGCATAAGATGAAATTGCTTTTAACACTGTGCACTTAGAATGAGTCTTATTTCAATAAAACAACTTGTCAGTCACCAGGCCCCATGACTGCATCCAGCCACTTACATGATGGATAATTGCTGGGCATTTGCTGCCCTCTTGTGATGAAAATCATCCAAATCCGACCTCCAGCTTTCTGGAATGCACCTGCTTCCTTTGGTCGGCTTCATGGTTGGGGGACAGAAGGTTGTTGGCCCCTTGAGTCACCTGACTTTCTCCCGGGTGCTCCTAGCCTGCGACTCTCAGACAGTGAGGCTTATAAACGTGACTGTAGGTCCTGTAACCTTTAGTACCATGCACATAGGCTTAAAGATCAGGCTTCCCCAAGAATCCCAGGGACACTAAGGAAACCCCATGTGTGTCCTCAGGGAAAGAGGTCATTTTGTTTAACTGCCCTAGTGGATTGGGACCCAGTTTCATAGACATGATGCAGGGGTCGGGAACCTATTGCTCATGAGCCAGATGTGGCTCTTTTGATGGCTGCATCTGGCTGGCAGACAAATCTTTAATTAAAAAAATGCTAAAAATATAAAACATTCTCATGTATTACAATCCATTCATTTCCTACCGCTCATGTTAATGGTTGCAGATGGCAGGAGCCAATCACAGCTGTCCTCCGGGACAACACCAGATTTTTATTGGATAATGCATAACCTACACGGGTCGTTGGGAGGTCAGGAAGTAAACTTCCCTCCTTTTAATCAAGTAGTCAGCTAGCTAATTGCAGAAACCTTTTTGATAAAGAAATGGCTAAAAGAAAAGAAGATGAGGAGTATCGTACTTTTCAGAAGGAATGGACAGAGGAATTCGCCTTTGTGGAGAGAGCAGGGTCTGCAGTGTGTCTAATATGCAATGATAAAATTGCATCAATGAAACGATCAAATATAAAGTGGCCATTCAACACACGCCATACTACATTTGCATTGAAATATCCAGCGGGGGACAGCAGGAAGAAAGCATGTCAAGAGCTACTGTGCAGAGTGCAAGCTAGTCAGCAGCAACTCCGTGTTTGGACCCAACAAGGTGACTGGAATTCGGCTAGCTTTGCTGGTGCTTTAGCGATTGTGAGAAACGGAAAGCCATTCACAGATGGGGAGTATGCCAAAACATTCATGCTTGATGTTGCCAATAAACTTTTTGATGACTTTTTGGATAAAGACAAGATAACCAAATGAATAAAACACATACCTCTGTCGGCAAGAACTGTTCACAATCGTACCATCATGATGACAAATCAAATTGAGGCAACACAAGTGAAGGACATAAATGCAGCACCATTCTTTTCTCTCGCTTTGGATGAGTCAACAGACGTAAGCCATTTATCCCATTTCAGCGTGACTGCAAGGTATGCTGTCGGTGACACACTATGTGAGGAAAGTCCTGCTGTTTTGCCTATGAAGGAGACAACAAGAGAGGAGAATTTATTCAAGTCTTTTACCAAGTTCGCTAAAGAAAAAAATCTGATGGATAAACTTACTTCAGTGTGTACTGATGGTGCTCCGTGCATGGTAGGGAAAAACAGGATTTGTAGCGCTTCTTCGTAAACATGAAAAGAGACACATCCTAAGTTTTCACTGCATCCTACATCAGGAGGCGCTTTGTGCTCAGATGTGTGGCAAGCAGCTTGGTGAGGTGATGTCGCTGGTCATTCGGGTGGTCAACTTTATTGTTGCCCAAGCTTTAAATGATCACCAGTTTAAAACACTGCTGAATAAAGTTGGGAATAATTATCCTGGTCTGCTTCTGCACAGCAATGTGCGTTGGTTGTCAAGAGGGAAGGTGCTCAGCCGTTTCGCGGCTTGTCTGAGCAAAATCCGGACTTTTCTTGAAATGAAAAACGTCGAGCATCCTGAGTTAGCTAACACTGAGTGGCTCCTGAAGTTCTACTATCTCGTGGACATGACTGAACATCTGAACCAGCTCAATGTGAAAATGCAAGGCGTTGGAAATATGGTCTTATCCCTTCAACAAGCAGTGTTTGCATTTGAAAACAAGCTGGAACTCTTCATCTCTGACATTGAAATGGGTCATTTACTACACTTTGAAAAACTGGGAGAGTTTAAAGATGCATGCACAGCAAGTGACCCTGCTCAACATCTTGATCTCCAGCAGCTAGCGGGCTTCACATCTAATCTCCTGCAGCCATTCAAAGTGCGCTTTAGAGAATTTCATGAGTGCACTTGTCTTTTTAAGTTCATCACCCATCCACACGAGTGTGCAGTGGGCAGCGCCAACCTGAGTTACATTCCCGGTGTCTCCGTCAGAGATTTTGAGCTACAAGCTGCTGACCTGAAGGCCTCAGACATGTGGGTGAATAAGTTCAAGTCACTGAATGAAGATTTGGAAAGACTTGCAGGACAGCAAGCGGAGTTGGTGAGCAAACACAAGTGGGGAGAAATGAAAACACTTCAACCCGCAGACCAGCTGATTGTCAAAACTTGGAACGGCTTCCCGTCAAATACCACACACTGCAGCGTGTGAGTATTGCTGTACTGACAATGTTTGGCTCTACGTATGCATGTGAGCAGTCTTTCTCGCATCTAAAGAACGTTAAGATCAACCTACGATCACGTTTAGCGGATAGAAGTCTCAACACCTGCATGAAGCTTAACCTCACCACGTATCAACCAGACTACAAACCATCAGCAAAACCATGCAGCACCAGAAGTCGCATTAATGGTAAGAAGTACTTTATTCATCATTGATTAGCAACAGCATAACAACGTTATTAAAAGGAATTCAGAGACTTACTGTACTTTAAAAGCATTGGTCTTACATAAAATGCACACACTTACTTGTATTTAGTGTTAAACATATTGTATGGCTCTCACGGAATTACATTTTAAAATATGTGGCGTTCATGGCTCTCTCAACCAAAAAGGTTCCCAACCCCTGACGTGATGGAAAGGTCAGCTACAGAATGCACTGAAGGTCACCAGCTCTGTGAGAACAGAGGGAGAATGAAACCAACCAGAAGGCACGTGTTCTCGTTCTCGCTCTACCAGTGGTCCTGTGTGTGACCTTGGGCATGTGTTTGCTCTCCAATACCAATTGCCTCACTGGCAGAGTCAGGAAACTGGAACTAACTGGGCTCAAAACCTTAGATATTGCCTGACCTGTGGTGGCGCAGTGGATTAAGTGTCAACCTGGAATGCTGAGGTCGCTGGTTCAAAACCCTAGGCTTGCCCAGTCAAGGCACTTATGGGAGTTGATGCTTCCTGCTCCTCCCCCCCTCCCGCCCCATCTCTGTCTCCTCTAAGATGAATAAATAAAAATAATTTTTAAAAAATCACCTTAGATATTGTAAACTTTCTACATCTGCCAAAATCCCTTTCCTGAAGGGTTTTGCCTTCTTTTGTTTCATCCTTATTAGCGTGACCAGATGCATGTCTGTACTCAGTTTCCTTATTTGTGAGATCATTCCTACTTCATGGGGGCGGGGGAGTGTTGTTAAGAAGTTTCCATCTGACCCAGTGTGAACGGCTTTAGTCAGACTGGGTCTGCTGAGGCAAAGCAAGGACTCCTACACACATACAGACCCTTTTCAGTTGAGGAAAACTGATTCTGAAGATCCTGACACCTGTGCTAGTAAGTGGTTCTCCGGCACGGTATTACTTTCAAAGAGATGCCAACTTACCGGGCATTCATTGTGCCCTGCAGCTCAGCAGTAGTTAATACTGGCACCAGTCTCAGCTATAATCTGCCGGGGGGATGCGGGGAGGCCTGAACACCGTCCAGGCTGAGGGTCCGAGCGTCCTGGGCAGGAGTGTTTCTCCTATTTCAAGCAGACACTGCTGGCTTCACATTACCCTCTCCTCTCACTCGCCCTGCTTCCACACTACTCACTACACCCCTAAACTGTAGGCCTGACATAGGTTGAAAAAGGAATAAGCCAGACACAAGAGAGAAATACTGCGTGGATCTGGTCTGGGGCACTTAGCGTAGTCAGAACTGTGGAAAGAGAAAGCAGAAGGGTGGTTCCCGGAGGCTGGGGGAGGGGCAGGGTGGAGTAACATATTTAATGGGGACAGAGTGCCAGTTTTACAGGAAGGAAAGATCTCTGGAATTGGGTCGTGGTGACAATTGCACAACGTGAACTTATTTGATACCATTGAACTGCTCGCTTAAAATGGTTAAGATAGTGAGCCTGACCAGGCGATGGCGCAGTGGATGGAGCGTCAGACTGGGATGCAGAGGACCCAGGTTCGAGACCCCCGAGGTCGCCAGCTTGAGCGCGGGCCCATCTGGCTTGAGCAAAAGCTCGCCAGCTTGGACCCAAGGTCGCTGGCTCCAGCAAGGGGTGGCTCGGTCTGCTGAAGGCCCGCGGTCAAGGCACATGTGAGAAAGCAATCAATGAACAACTAAGGTGTCACAACGGCAACAAAAAACTGATGATTGATGCTTCTCACCTCTCTTCGTTCCTGTCTGTCTGTCCCTATTTGTCCCTTTCTCTGACTCTCTCTCTGTCCCTGTAAAAAAAAAAAAAAAAATGTTAAGATGGTGAAATTTTTACGTTATGTGTATTTTACCACAATTAAAAAAAAAATTGGGGAAAAGTCTCGAAGGCTAAACAGGGGAAGCTGACATTCAAAAATTGAAATAGCTGTGTTGGCGTGGTGTTAGCATACGCATTATTTTCGGTTTTTCTTTCCATATTGTGATATTTGCTTTTACAACGAAAGCTACTGAGACAAGGAGAGAAAAAATCAAAGAAGAAAATTTGAGATATTTTGATTTTTGTTATTGACCAAAAAAGCACCCAAGCGGTCGTGGGAAAAATCAGAAACTTGTTTATCATCGGGCACATAGTTTATAATTGTTTCGTGTAAAAAGAATGTTTTATTACAGATCACTGGGGGCCTGTAACCTTTTCAGTGCTTAGTGCTTCTAAGGTTAAGCTACTCTCGGGTGCATCTAATTCAGTTTCGAGGCAGAGAGAATTGGGCCGGGTGGCCCTACAAAAAAAGGGCTGCTACAGACCCATCCGTGCGGACCTCGAGTCTCGACCTCCTCCCGAGCTAATTCCGCTTTCCTTAAAATTCCTCCCTCTGGCCCTGGGATGATGGGCACGGCTTGGCCTTTGCGCTCCAGAGCCAGCTTTGTTCTGTTGTTGCCCCTGTTGTTTTAAGTAAGCAGTCGGTTACTGAGAACACATATGTGTCACACCTGGAAGCGGACCGAAGTATCGGTGAGCCGAGTGTGCCCTGCCAGCTCGGGAGCGGGAAAGGCATGTGGCAAATGCTCGTGAGCCCGGCTCTCCTGCTCTGCGCGCAGCGCGGGGCGGATGCGCCTCCGCTGCTCAGTGAGGGACACTCCCGCGGTAGGGCACTCTGGTCACGATGGAAGCGGATGATAGGAACAGATGCCCGTTCCTTTTTCCGACAAAGCTAGGATATTGCAGGTTTAATATTTTTGGACTTGACTTTGAGAATTTCCAGCCCCATATTTGACCTTGCTGAGAAGTTCCCTGAACCTCAGATGGAGTGAGGTGCGAACGGTCTGGGCATTCCACGGTGAGCAGAAACGAGAGGCAGTGGTTTCATAGCAACTAGCGGCTATTGAGCCGTGACCCCGTGCTGGGCGCTGTGCTAGCTGCTGTCCACGTAGCAGCCCATGACTCTTCACAGCCACCCCATGAGTCATTCCTCTTGGACTCCCAGTTTTCAAGGAGGAAACCTGAGATTCTGGCATTCTTAGAACCTGGCCCAAAGCCATGCAGTGACTTGACATAGCGTTTTAAAGTAGTTCAAAGTTAGAATGAATATGCCATAAATACAGATCATCTTTGGTAGTTTCTTAGTAAACTTTAGATTCTCAAAAGCTTAGGGTTAGTGGGTTCATCCAATGTGGATTTGTCGGCTGAGAAATGGGGTTCTTTTGCTCTGCATGGCTGAGGTCTGCCCCAAGCCCCTGGACCTCAGCCTGCTACACACTCCTTTGTGCTTTCTGGGCATATCTGCTGCCCAGATTCTTTGGAAGGGAAAGAGTTGCTGCCAGGGAGGGGGAGTGAGGAGGAGAGGGTAGGGTGACTGTTATGAGAATATGCAGATCTGAGGGGGGGAGGGGAGGGGAGGAATTCCTTAGGGGAATGGCCACCATGTGGCTGAATGACTGCAGGGTGTACCCATACCCATATCTTTCAGGGCGACCTCCTGAACTGCGCCCTCGGAGCAGGGCTGCTGTACCAGGCAGGCTGTACCTCTGAGATCACAAAGGTACTGTTGGAGGGCCCCTTGTCCCTCCCCCTCTCATGTTTGACCATAATCAGCTCAGTGCCTTTTGCCACAGTAGGTGACCAGCCCATTTGGGTCCTCTACTCAGCAGAACAGCCGAGGAAGCTAGTGGACATCGAACCTGGCCTGTCAGGACCTATCATGGCACAGTGGGGAGGGCAGTGAAATTTGGTCCATGCCAAAGTGTCCTGTCCCCACCCCCAGTCCTTTCCTCTGAGGAGCCTGTTGGGAGCTGGTGGTCAGGTGGAGAGGCCTCAGGTGCTTCCTCGGCTGTTTTTGGTCACCTGGCAGGTGGAGAGACCTAGGAAGGAGCAGAATGAGGATGCCTCCGACCCTGTCAGGCTGTCCCCACAGCATGTCACCCCAGGGCCCACGCAGCACTCTCGGAAGGGAGTCAGCAGGGGTTCAGGAAACAGCATGCCTCTCCTCCCAGATTCAGTCCCTTTAAACAATCACAGGCTCAGGCAATTAGAAATAGTGTGTTTAGTATTTTATTAACAAATGAATTGGCAAAAGAAAAGTCATGTGATCCTATCACCACCTCCTCCCCTGTTCAGCATCCACCATGTGCCTGCCATGGCGGTCGGGGTCTACCTTGCTCTGCCAGCTGGTTCTCAGCAGCTCCCCGAGTCTCGGCTCCAACTCAGTCACCCTCACAACCATTTGGGCAGGAGGAGACTTCCTCAGGACGGCGCACGCATGCGCAAGAGAGAGAGAGAGGCAGGCAGGCTTCTGTGCGGATGCCAGGATCACAGGTAAGGCATGGCCTATTCCTTTAGGAGGGCAGGCAGTGCTTCCCGGGGCAGAGCTTTGTGCTTGTGTTGGTCTTTCGGAGGAGGTCAGCCCAGCGTGCCAAAGCCCTACATAGACACTCAGCATTATGAAGCCATCGTCCTTTCTCTTAGACCGGCTAAGAGGGCATCCCGTGGCCTTTGCTGGCAGGGACACCCCAGGACTAAAACAATAGCCTGTGACAAGTCCTTTCCTTGGCACCAGCCACACCTCGGTCCTACAGCCATGAAGCAGGAATAACAGCAACACATCTGAGGAAGAAGATGATCTCAGGCAAAACACTTCTTGTATGTTGAGCACCTTTTCTCCAAGAAACCCGGCACCATGTCCTCGACTGTTGGAAAAAGGCAGCAGTGACCAACTCACTCCCCCTGGTCCTCAGGGCAGGCGTCTGCATGAGCTCAAAGTCTTATTCCTCTAGCTTCAGGTTAAAATGAGCATGCATATGCACAAATGTCTCTGTTTTGCAAATTTACGCGAACGAAGATGGCTCTCAAAGCCAGCAGAGCTGGGACAGCTGTGCAGGGAGTTCGCCCACCAGCGCGCCTGCGTGGAGGCGAATGTGCGGCACGGAGGCGGGGCTCCCCGCAGCATGGTCTCAGCAGAACCCTATGGGGACATCCAGCACGACGTGACTGCACCACCGAGTGGCGGTGGCCGCTACAGAGTCTCCCAGGGCCAAGGCCACGGACAGGAAAGCACCATCTCAGAAGCAGACAAGCCGCTTCTCACCTTCAAAGGCCTGGGCCTCCTCGGGCTTTATCAAGTTGCCATTTAGGCTGTTGGAGAAAAACCAAGAAGACAAGTAACGTGTTAGGAGGGGCTGTTGTACGCTCCGTGTCTTCCTAGCGACACGGCTTCACGCGACCTTGAAATTAAGAACGTGCTTGAGTTCAATATTTGGCCTTAATGTTGATCCTTTTCAGCTGCCGTCACTCTGTGAACTAGATCTCAGCAAGGTCACCAATAGCTTCTATGAATTTGAATTTAATGGCATTTCTGAGACCTTGTCCCGCCCTCTCTCCCTATAGAAATACGACCTTCCCTTGGCTTGATATTACCCCGTCGGTTTTTTCTTGCACCTCTGGCCACTCCATCTCAGCCTCCTTTCCCATGTGATCTCTAAATAGTGGACTTCCTCCCAGCTCAAGGCCAGCCATTCCCCCAGGCCTCTCTGTGCCATGGCCTCATCCACATGTCAGTGACCTGCAGCCAGACCCCTCCACTGTGGGGCCACCTCCCTCCCTGACATCTTCACTGGGTGTTTCCCAGGGCTCCCTAGCTCAGGGAAGAGTACCACTCTTCATCCAGTTGTGCAAGTTAGTAAGCTGGCGTCAACCCTGGCTGGCCCCTTCCTCCTCATCTTCCTGTTTGATCTATCACCAAGTTCTATTCTATTCCCTACACATCCCTAGACGACCCCTTGGAGCCTCTCCGTATCTCCTTCACCGCAATCCTGGTCTGAGCACCCACCATACCTTCTTTGGATCACTGCCATGTCCTCCTGACCGGTCCCTTGACATGGACTCTGGCCTTCTCCAAGCCATTTTCCTAGAGGAGCCAGACTGGTCTTTTAGACAGTGCGACTCTGATCACATCCTTCTTTGCTTCAAACCCTCTAGTGACTTTCCATTGCTTTTAGGATAAACACCGAACTATGTAGCACGACACACAGATCTTGTATGGTCTAGTTTCCCCATACCCTCGGCCCCCTGTAGCCTCCCCTTCCACAGTGTCTGAGCCCCAGGGCACATCAGCTTCTTGATATCATGCCCCTTCCCGCCTCAGAGCTTTGGCACACGCTGTTCCCCCTACCTGGAACACTGTTTTCCTCCCGCCCCAGCTAACAACTCCTAGTCGTCTTTTATGGCTTAGTTTAAATGCCACCTCCTTAAGGAGGCCTTCCCTGAATCCCCACCCGTGTTAGGTTCCCTTCTTAGCTTTCCCTGTAATAGCACTCATCACGGCTGTAATTAAATAATTACTTGAATGATTTTATTTTAACTGTGTGTCACCCTCACCAGACGGCAAACCCTTAAGGGCAGGACTATTTTATTCATATTGGATTTTCAGGGCCTGCACAGTGCCTGGCACTCAAGCCCTTGGTTATTCAACAAATGAATGAGGATGCAGCCTAGTCCTTGTGGACACTGCAGTGACCGGGCCACAGGCCCTGCCCTCAGGAAGCTCACAGTTGGGAGGAGACAGCCTCACAGAAAACCAGTATAATGGAGTGTACTGGCTAAATGCTAACCTCAGACTCAGCAGGCAGGGGACTCGTTCCAGGGAAGGGATTGCAGTTGTGAGGGTAGCTGGGGATCTGGGGATCCCCTCCATTGTCCCCAGCACGTAGTCAGTGGTGCTGAGTACATGATTAGTGTCATCATTACCAGTGGTGGGTGGGTCTTACCAGATCTCCATTATGCCTGTGTTCTTCTGCAGTGCTTCTGCCAGCCGGGCAATCCCCTTGGCTGTGATCTGGTTCTGGATAAGCCTGAAAGAAGAACACATCTTTTGTACCAACTTACACGGTACCAGATTAAATCTGCCCTCTTCATTAGAGGTAACTGTAACGGGCTGGTGGGATGAGAGACAGAGAGGGGCCAAGGAAGAGCCTAGTCCACATGACTTTTCATTTGACTAAGATTGTGCAGATCCAACCCACCAGAATAAAGGACAGCCTTTAAAATGTTGAATTCTTTTTTATAGATTTTCATAGTGAGCATAATATCTGTGTGTTCCTATGGCAATAGTTTAATATGTGAACATAGATGTGTGGGTGTTGGACATGTTTCATTGCAGAGCAGCCCAATCAGAAACGTGTGGAGTCCTCTCATAAACACATTCTAAGAAATCAGAGAAGAGGCAGTCAGATCGCCTTCTAGGTGGTTAGGGAGAAGCAAGGCAGTGTTTGAAGTTAAGTAGCTACCGACTGGCTGTTCTTGTCTTTGGGCAAACAAAAGCTTCTAAGGCGGGACCGTGTCCTCCCCAACATCTGAGAGGGGGAGAGGAGAAACAGTTCTGATAGCACTCACGGTCCCCGTGGAAAAGCAGCGATAATGGGGCCTCTGAGCAGAACCCCAGTATGGTGGGTAGCAGTGATCCAGATGAAACAAAGGTTTCAGGTTAGCTGAGTCAGCCCCGGCAATTCCCCAAGTGCTCCCCTGGGCAGCTCTGCTTCCAACCCCACCGGAAATCAATGCACGACGAGGCAGTGATGTGTCTGTCTGTCCTCACAGGCTCATTCCTCACTCCCGGCTATTTGTAGAGTAAGCCTTCTACAGAACTTGACCCCTAGCCGTCCTGGGCACTGACCCAAGAAGGCAGCCCTTCCAGGAAGGTGAGGGCCTATGCTGTTGTGATTATGAGATCATAGAAATTAAGTGTGAAGGGCCAACCCTTTAAAGAGGCAGTAGGGCACAGTGGTTAGAAGTTTCCCTCATACACACATATACTCCTCATTCCTTAGCTACAGATCCTTAAAGAAATAAACTCAAACTCTCTGTGCCTCACTCAGTTGCCCAATCTGTAGAGTTAGAATAACTAAGAGAGCCACTCTCCCCCGGTTATGTGACGTTTCAATGGGACAGCATGTAGGAAGCAGGTCTCACCATCTGTGCCTTGGTGCTCAGTAGAAGGGAGCTCTGTCACCTTCATTGACAAGCACACCGGACTCTGGTGGCTGTGCTGTAGCTGGGACCCCATGTTCCCAGCCACAGTTCCCAAAGGCTGAGACCCCGGGGCTCAGTGGCTGAGGTGATGACCTGGTAGGCTTGACACTTTTGCAAAAGGAGCAAAAATAGAACCTGGAAGTGGGCACAGAGTTCTGCATTCAGTTAAACGCTGCTGTTTTCTAATCACTTCCTTCGCAGCTGCTAGCGCTGGCCTTGCTGGGGGCGGGCGAGGTGCCTGCAGCCAAGACTTAGCAAGAGGCCAGGTGGGAGGAGAGCTGGCAGGCCCAGCAATGCGCAGGCACAGATGCCTGCCGGGGCTCCCTTCACCAGGGCCACTGTGGCTGTGTAGGCACCAAGCAGCCAACACACGCTCTCCAGTCCTGTTCTAGCTCTGTTCTCCCTGGTGGGGCTGGCTTGGCACCCCGGGAGGGCATAAAAGAGCACCCACAGGCCAGAAAGAAAAGAGGAAACAACCAACCAAACCAAAAATGTAAAAGTAGCACAGTAGCTTTTTTTTTTAAAAAAAAAATGGATACAGTGACCTAAAATTCGTATGAAAATGCAAGGGACCCAGAGTAGCGAAAACGATCTTGACAAGGAAGATTAGCACTTTGTGATTTCAAAACTTATGACAAAGTTACAATAATCAGGACCCTGTGTTGCTGGCGTAAGGATAGATAGTAAGGATACATATACAGATCAGCGGACTAGAATAGAAAGTCCAGAAATAAACCAATAAACACATACATTTTTAGTCAGTTGACTTTTGGCCAAAGTGCCAGGTCCCTTCAGAAGGGGAAGATGGGGTTGTGAACAAGCGTTGCTGAGGCGGCTGGACGCCCACAGGCAAGAGGAGGCAGCTGCCCCCTCCCACCGCACGCCAGTCACAGAAATGCACTCCGTGTAGATCGAAGCGTGCAACACCTAAAGGAAAACTTCGGTGTGCATCTTTGTGCCCCTGGATGAGGAAATGATTTCTTAGTAAGATCCCTAAAGCGTAACAACCAAAGGGAGAAAGAGATAAACTGGCGTTCATCAAAATGAAAAGCTTCTGTCCTCCAAAGGTCAATAAAGTGGAAAACGGAGAGCAGCAGGTGGGTCTCCTCCCTTTTGTGGCCATCACAGAGGAGCCAGGGGTCAGAATGAAGGTCGATCCCTTTGTGACTTCTGACCGGAGCAAGAACCAGAAAGGGCATTGCAGGTCACCTTCCTGCATTCGCGGGAAGATGACGTCTTCTCTGCTTTCCAAAGAGACAGAAGTAGTGTTTGTTCATAGTCATCGGAAAGGATGAAGTTCAGGTTGAGCGAGGACACTACGAAGGGTAGCAAACTGGCAAAGCAGTCTGAGAGTACAGCTGTACCACTTCTCACAACGGCTCATGTGGGCATTCACCCCAGCAAGGTGGCCGTCAGTAGACCAAAGCTGGACAGAGACCACAAAAAGATCCTTGAGCGTAAATCTAAATATTGCCAAGCAGGAAAGGAAAAGGGCAAATACAAGGAAGAAACAATTGAGAAGATACAGGAATAAAGTAATTTGATGTACAGCTTTCATTAAAAACTTAAAATGAAAAAAAAAAAAGAAAAGAAAGTGAGAAACCCCACAGAGAGGACATATTTGCAAATCGCATAGCTAATAAGTGTTTGGTACACAGAATAGGTAAAGAACTCTTAGCATCTCAGCACTAAAAAGACAACCCAATTTAAAATGCGCAAAGGATGTGGAGACATTTCTCCAAAGAAGACACACAAATGGCCAACAGGAACATGAAAAGATGCCTAACACTGTTAGTCATCGGCATGCCAATTGAAACCACAGTGAGATTCCACTCCACACCCACTAGGATGGCGAGATTCCAAAAGACGGACAGGAACAAGTGGTGGAGAGAATTAGGAGAAGTGGGAATCCTCCTACATTACTGGTGGGATCGTAAAGTGGAGCAATGCTCTGGAAAACAGACAACTCCTCCCAAGTTAACAGAGAGGGTACAGAATGACCCAGCAAGTCTGCTCCTCGGTACACACCCGAGAGAAATGAAAACACATGTGCACACACAAGCATGTACCTGAATGTTCACAGCGGCATTACTCATAATAGTTAAAAAGTAGAGTCACACAAATGTCCACCGACTTATGAATGGACATATAAAATGTGGAATATTTATATGATGGCATATCGTCCACCCATAAAAAGCAATGAAGTATGATTGATACATGCTATAATGTAGATGAACCTTGAACTAGTAAGTTACTTATACTAGTGAACGAACAGACAAAAGGTCACATTATTGTTTGATTCCGTGAGATGCTCAGAATAGGTAAGTCCATAGACAATAAGAGTAGATTAGTGATTGTGTGGACCCGGGGGAGGGGGAAGAACGGGGAATGACTGTTTAATGCGTCTAGGCATGGAGGGTGGGGAGACAAGGAGTTGAAACTTCTAGAATTATGTAGTAGTGATGACTGCACGCCCTTGTGAATATGCTAAAAATTACTGAGTGGTGTACTTTAAATGGGTGAATTGTGTGGCACGTGCATTTTAAATCAGTATCTTTAGAAAGGAGCACACTCTGAAATTCCAGGGTTCTCTGAGTTACCATAAATGTTTCAACGTCTGGTTGACTTGCAACATCTCTGCCAAGCTCTCTGCCACTTCATCGTCCAGTTCGTTTTTGGTGAGCCTAGAAAGAAAGGGCAGTGTTTCCTCGGGGAGCCCTACCTGGTACCCATTCCTAAATGAGTTCACAGAAGTGGGATGCCAGCCCAGGTGCCCGCAGCTGAGAGCCCGGCCCACAGCCAGCCTCTGAGCCCCATAGGTGATAAACAGGGATTCATTTGTAGGGTAAATTCTATACCTAACCTCTTACTCCAGAGCGCCCACACTCCATCCCCATCCCTGCTGAGGCCCCAGGAAATGAGAAGCCAATGCCTGCTTCTCAGGTCACCTCCAGCCCCCAAGGTCCCCTGAACACCTCGGATAACGTGTTACCAAAATCAGTCGGATCAAGACCTAGAAAAGACTGCTGACATCAAAATGCATCTAGCGTTCTGCTCTGAGACTGGTTGTGAAGGACCCAATTTCAGTGACTGGAAGTTCAGGAAGTCTCTCACTTGTTGTTAAGAAGAATGCGATAGAAAGAGCATTAAGCAATCTTTCCTGGAAGGACAATTTGGTGGTGTCTATCCCAACCATAAATGGGTTAACACTTTGAGCCAAAGGTTAGATTTCTAGAAACTGTAGTGTGCAGAGACCCACACAAGGATCTAGACACACGGTATATCGGTGGCAGTGTTATTGGTCATACATCAAGGTGAACAAATCTAAATATCTCTCAGTAGAGGCCACTGGCAAAGTAAGTTGTGAATGTCCATTGCACAGGACGTTGTGCCGCCTTCTGTGTGAAGACAGAGGCAGAAGGCATGGTGTGCCAAGTGCTCTGGAGCCAGGGGTGGTGGCTGCGTCACCCATGAGCAGGGCAACCGCGGGTGGGCGGCTTACCTTCTCTAGGCCCAAGCGTTCCCACCCGCCGACGCGGACAGGAACAGACCTGACAAGGTGACTCGGGGGGTGAGTTAATATGTGCAAAGGCTGAGATTGATGTCTGGTGTAGTCCGTACGCAGGAAGTGTGGGGTTTGACATTTTTATCCACGTGGAATAGTGAGTCTTAATCTCCAGGGGACATTGGCCAATGTCTGAAGATATTTTTGATGGTCACAACTGGGGGGGGTCTACTGTTCTGTAGTGGGTAGAGGCCAGGGCTTCTGCTAAGCCTCCCTCAGGGTATGAGACATCCCCTTACAACAAAGGATTATTTGAATCAAAATGTCAATAATGTTGAGGTTGAGAAACCCTGACATACAGAGACATATAAAATATGGATAGTACATGGCTAAGATTTCTTTTTAAAGCCACTTGTGAAATACTATTCTATTTTGTAAGAAAAGGGATATAGATACTTCTTGAACATACATATATTCAAAGCTAGGCTAGAATATGCACTCAAAGGCTCGAAGACAAAGGTTATTTTGGTACACACCAGGGAGGAGATACTTTCACTTCCTACTTTTTAGACTTCTTCTTCAGCATCTTCTTTTTTTTTTTTCCAAAAAAGCATATATTACTTTTCAAAATAATATTTTTTTAATACTTGTTGAGGGGAAAAGAACTAAAAATGCATTTTCTGGCCAGAAGGCCCAACATCGGACCTGTCCTCATGAGGACATTCTCAGGAATTAGTTTAGGCAGGAACTCGTGAATGCTGAGCCGCAAGAGGACACAGAGCCCTGTGACACCATCACCTCACCCGTAAGGAACGGAGGAGACAGGCAAGTGAATAGGACACAAATGAATCCAGTTAAATAATAATGGCCAGAAGAAGAAAGGGACACAGGAAGAGCACTGTCAGAAAGCAACACTCGCTTAATTAGTGCTCTGGAGGGCAGGGAAGGCCTGAGGACAGTGGGCATCCTGTGACAGGTGAGCTGAGCACACAGGCCAGATCCCAACATGGCTACCAGGGAAGGGAAGGAGGAGACCGCATGGGGAGGAAGGCCGTTTCAGAGGATGAAGGGAGGAAGAAGAGTCCGAGCCAAGTGCATGACCAGTGGACACTGCAAGGCCTATCTGCGTGGGTTCTGAGGCTGGCGCGACAGTTAGAATGGGTGGAAGGCTTCCGGAGGCCCCGGCTGGCGCAACAGGCTAAGGCCTGGACCTCAAGCTCCTGCGCCCCTTCCCCCTGCCGTGCTTCCCGGGATGGCTGGACAGGATCAACCTAACTTTGAGGAAAGGCCTATAGCCTTTTCACCTGACAGGTAGCTTTTCGGTTAAGATTCCTGGCTGCATGCAGTCTTTGGAATCAACCCCGAGACCCAGCCTTTCAAAACGACTCCGGTCATTACCAGAATATTCTCAGAGACGCATTCTGCTGCAGGGCCCGTGCGAGGCTCTTTCCTCCTTCTGTAGAAATGCCGTTGAATGCAAGACTAGGAAGGAAAATGGGGTGGATTACTATTACATTAGGCTTTGATTTGGCTTCAGCAACCCAGACAGCCAGGTGACTGCGGCTGGAGTGGCCCTCCCCGGGCCAGCTTGGGGCAGAAGTGGAAGTTCTCGGCCTCTCCGGCAGCCACCCAAGCGTTGTTGCTCCAGAGCTAATGCTCAGAGCATGGGGTCAGGTTCAAGGCTGATCACAGAGAGGCCACATGGGAAACTGGACATCGTTGAGACATAGTCACAGTGCAGGCTGAAGGCTGAGGAGGCCTGGCCAGCCCTGCTTCAGGGGAGGGCCCTGTCAGGGTGCCAGTCAGTGAGCGCTGGAGGGGTTTCCTCTGTTCTCATCAAGGACTCTGCCATCGTCCCTCCAGCCCAGCTTCTCCTCCATGGCAGAAGAACAAGAGGCACAGGGGACACCTGAGTCTCTGAGGTTTGGCCAGAGGCCTAAAGGAAGGCCAGGAAGAGCGTGTCTGCACACAGGGACAAAGAGTCCCCTCTGTCCCAACACCGTTCTGAGAACAAGGAGGGGGCAGGAATTCGCTGCCCACTGTCCCTTTCAGTTTTATCTGGACTCAAGAATTCCTCCCAGCCTGACCAGGCGGTGGCGCAGTGGATAGAGCGTAGGACTGGGATGCGAAAGACCCAGGTTCGAGACCCCGAGGTCGCCAGCTCGAGCGCGGGCCCATCTGGCTTGAGCAAAAGCTCGCCAGCTTGGACCCAAGGTCGCTGGCTCCAGCAAGGGGTTGCTCAGTCTGCTGAAGGCCCACAATCAAGGCACATATGAGAAAGCAATCAATGAACAACTAAGGTGTCGTAATGGCAACGAAAAACTGATGATTGATGCTTCTCACCTCTCTCCATTCCTGTCTGTCCCTATCTAACCCTCTCTCTCTCTCTCTGTCCCTGTAAAAAAAAAAAAAAATTCCTCCCCACCCCCACAGGGCATGGCAGTGGCCGAGGGGCTCTCAGTGTCCCATGTCTTGACCTAGGTGGTGGTTATACTGGATGTACCCATGTCAGATCACCGAGTGGAACACTTAAGAGTAATGCACTTGACTGTATATAATTCAATCATTTTTAAAAGAAAAACCACACACGAATATCCCATCCCTCTCCCAGGAAAAGCGAACCACCCTCTTCCCCCTGGCACACCGAGAGGCACAGGGAGTGACCAGGGCGGGGCCCCGGTGACAGGCAGCGGTTACCTCAGGTTGGTCAGGCTGGGGTGGTTTGTCAGCGCCTCTGCGAAGGCCTTGGCTCCCTCGTCACCAATGTGATTGCCCCACATCCTGAGGGCAGAGGCAAGACAGTGAAAGTCAGGGCTGGTTTCCTGTTGTGACCGCGCCGGGCTGCGCACCCCGCCGGCAGGGGGCTTTGCTCCGTCCCCAGAGCTGTGGCCCGGCCATGACATCCGACGCCAGCTCCAGGTTTTAGATCCAAACAGAAGTGTGGGGAGAAAGAGCCACTGAAGCTGTGAAAAGAAGTCCGTCCCCAAGTTGCACAATTAGAGACCAAGTCACACGCCTGAGCTTTCAGAGAGCTGTCCGTCAGCAGGCCTACGCTCACACCCATTAGCATGATTACTATTAAAAAGCAAACACACACAAACAGAAAATACAAGTGTTGGCGAGGATGTGGAGAAATTAGAACTCTTGTGTCCTGTTGGTGGGAATGTCAAATGCTGTCACCACTGTGGAAAACGATATGGTGTTTTCTCAAAAAATATGTTTTAAATAAAATTACCACCTGTCCCAGCGATTCTACTTCCAGATACATATACAAAGGAACCGAAAGCACAACAGCTAAAAGGTGGAGGCCATCCAAATGTCCCTGGACAGATGGGCGGATAAACAAAATGTGGTCTGTACATACAATGGACTGTTATTCAGCCCTTAAAAGGAAGCAAATTTTCACACGGGCTACAACATGGATAAATTCTGAGGACATCAGGCCAAGTGAAATAAGCCAGTCTCGAAAGGACAAGCCCTGTGTGACTCCACTTCTATGAGGGAACTACTGTACAAATAAACAGGGACGGAAAGTAGCCGGTGGCTGCCATGGGTTGGTGGGAGGGGGAGGGGAATTATTGTTTAATGGCTACAGAGCGTCTTTTCTGCAAGATGGAAGGAGTTCTGGAGATGGATAATTGTGCTGGTTGTGCACCATATGAGTGGGCTTAATGTCACTGGGCTGTACGCTTAAAAATGAGTAAGATGGTGACGTGTATGTTGTGTGTTGTGCCACATGAAAAAAATTTTTAAAAATCTCTAGAGAATATATATTCTGAAAATGGAGAGCATCTGTCTGTGGCTAGTGACCACATGGGGCTTGTTCGACGGGGCTGGAATAGCGCTCTCCATTGGCTGGAGGTGATAACACTGATTTTTGCATGAATTAAATAAAAGTCCACGCAATGAACATTGCAGGCAGTCCAGGACCCCACTGTGTTTCCTGTGCAGCAGCCAGGGGGGCCCACATGGGCCTCTGTGATGAAAGGTGTCCGTGTCCAGCCCCACAGCTGGCCCAGCGGTCCTGCTCGTGTGTCTATGCACAAGAAGACCAGTGGGAGCGCACGGACACAGAACAGGTTGTGATATGCACACACGCATGCGTTTCTCTACTCACCCAATTTCAGAGATTGACTTGCTGTTCTTCACGGCCAGCGCGAGACACTTGCCTCCCTCGCTCGTTATTTCGTTTTTCCCCAGTCTGCGGAGAGAGCCGTGCACTTGTCAGCTTCCAGCCGCGAGGGGACTCAGCCACCCCGGTCCTCAGCACAGGGCCTCACTGGACCCCTCGGGAGTCGTGGCCTTTCTCCTGGGACCCACAGCAGCTGTGCCCTGCGCTCTCACTCAGGGAAGGGCCCGAAGCCCGGAGGAGAGCGGTCAGGATTCCTGTTCAGGAGTTGGTAACAATCTGCAGAACCTTGGCAACCCGCGCTTTCTCGGGGGTCCTTTAAACGACCACCGGAGCATCCCTCATTTCCATCAGACCAGGGAGGTTCTGGCTTCAGCTGCAGATGTCAAGGCGTGTGTTCCCACCACCAGGGCAGCACCAGGGGCTCCTGTCACCCTTGGTAAAGCCAGCTCTTCCTTGCAACTACATGGGTGCTATGGTCTGAATGTTCGTGACCTGCCCAAAACCCGTATTCCAAATCCTAACCCCCAGCGTGATGGGATTAGGAGGTGGGGTCTGTGGGAGGTGATTGGGTCATAAGGGTGGAGCCCTCAGGAATGGGGTCAGTAGCTCATAAAGGAGGTCCCCAGAGAGCTTGCCTGGCCCCCACTTCCAGCAGGTGAGGATACTTCCAGGCCTCACCAAACACCTAACCTGCCCACACTTCGATCCTGGGCTCCGCTACTTCCAGAACTGTAAGCTACTTATTTTCGGTGTTTATAAACAACCTCACTTACGGCAGGTTGTTATAGAAGTCTGAGGGGACTTAGACAAGGGGGGACTTCCTTGGGGGAAAGGAAGACCTCCACAAAGGGTGATAGCTGTGGCCTGTCTTCCTGTCATTAGTTAATAAAGTCAAAATGCCAGGCTTTGCCTCCACCAGTGGGAGGCGGTCCTTCCACACCCCGAGCCTCCCCCACAGGTCAGAAACCCTGCAAGGGGCCAGCTCCCCTTCCACACACAGGTCTCCTCATTTTACCAGTAAAGCTCCCAGGCAAGCAGAAGAAGGCTTTAGGGTGAGAGCGCCGTCGGGTGACATTTACTCTTGGTTTGAATAATGAAACGTGACCCAGAGAAGCTACCAAGGAGCCTGCCACGCGGCACCACGTACTTAAGGTGTGTGAGGCCTTTGCATTCATCCAGGATCCTGGCGATGTAGCCGGCTCCCACATCGGTGATCTGGTTGTTGTACAAGCTTTGAGAGAAAGCACAGTCACAACACTTGATGACTCCCGGTGTCATCTTCATGGTCCCCCATTTTTAAATTTTTTTTAACTGAGCACGCACTGTCTGTTTTCCCAAGTCTGGGTTAAGAGAAGAAAAGTCATGTGGAGACCGGCTCTGGAGGCCCAGAGGCTGCGTTCGAAGCCACTTTCCAGCTTGATGGCCTAGGGCAAGTTATGTAACATCTCTGTGCCTCAGTTTCTCCATCTGTAATACTGGGGTAAGAGTGATAGTTCCCTGACGGGGTTGTCACAGAGGTTACGTGAGACCATCCCAAGCCCTTGCCTATAACAGCTTGATAAATGGCAGGCGATGGGTATTTTTAGATAAATATACCAATGAGCATCTCAACGCAAGGAAGCCTCTGAGTGTTGGGACACCCTCAGCGTCTACCTTTTAGTCGTTTTACCACTTGTTACCAGTTCAACAGTACACACAAAGCAGTTGAACGTGGGAACCAGACAGGATTCAAGGGTTCCTCGCTGCTCCCGAGCTGAGAGGCAGCCTGGCACCGTGGTGTGCACATGTCCTCATTCATCAGCTTAGGGAACTGAGGCCCAAAGAGGCTGACCAGTGGGCTCCAGCTTACGGAGTCAAGAGTGGCCATCGGGGCGGGCCAGATGGGCCCACAATCTTTTATCTCCAACTTCGAAATTCCAGGCTCTGAAAACCCAAAGCGTTTCAAACCTACTTTGGCAACTGATACGGAGCTATTCGTGGTCTTTATCCCAACTGGCTGCAGAAATATTTAAGTATTTAAAAATGGGGTATTGTCCTAGACCCCACCGTCACTGCTATGTGGCACGCACACTGAGTTCTGATGCACGTCTTGCACCAGGTTCTGGACGAGGGCTCATGGACCCATAGCAGTGAAGTCTAATACATAAACAGTACCCCAATGTTTAAAAAGCATATCCCAAGATGGTCTCTCACTGCATCCCCTGCCGCCACATGTGAAGCCACTTGCCTGTATTATTAGGATCCCAGTTATATAAGCAAGGAGACCAAGGCCCAGCAGAACCAAAGGCAGGACCCAGGACTCCCAGCTCCCAGTCTAGCACTCTTCCTGGTGCCCTTGGCCGTGAGTCCCAACCATCTGGTCACTCACACGAAGGGCAGTTTCCTGCTGTTCTGTATTACTACGACGTGGCTGGCTCAGGGCTCTTGAGGAATACATACCCTAAATACGTCAGGATTTTGTACTTGGTCAGCTCTTCATACAGCACCTTGACCCCACTGTCAGTGATGTGGTTGACGCTAAGTCTGAAACGAAACAGCGTGAAAGTTACATATCAGAGCAGCTGGTGTCTAAGGGGGTGCATTTATGTCCCAAGGATCCAGAAGCTGATGGGTCTTGGACTTTTCCTGTTCTCAGTGCCACCTGAGGGAAGGGCTGTAGCAGCCAGACAGCCCCCAAAGAGCCTGGTCGTTGTGGAGCTGACAGACCCACCCAGAACCCACATAAGTGAGACGGCAGCACAGCCCTGATTCAACACAAGGACTACGGGGACACGTGGAGGACACAGGGACAGCCACCTCTGATACCCTGCACGTGTGGGTGGCCTCCATGCCACTCAGCTCCTTAGTGTGAAGCAGCCAATATGTAAACAAGTGGCTGTGGCTGTGTTCCAATAGCACTTCATCTACGAACACCAGCTGAGAGCCGTATTAGGCCCACACGTTGACCTTTTTAATAAGTAAAAGGCTGAACAGATAAAAGCTTTGTTTTTAGGCCTCATTCAAATAATCAGGTCAGACACTCTGGGCCCCTCTGCCAGAAGGGTACCCACCTTAGTGCTGGGGCACAGTGTGTTTGCACAATGCATTGCCAACCGAGGGTGGCAGAAGCTACTAGCCACTCCCAATATCTATGCTTTCTTATTAGAAACAGCTTCCCTCATTTTTTGGCTGGGCATATGTGAACAAGTTCTGCCCCATGAAATTTAAGCAGAAGATTCATTAGGCATAACTGAAAAGTCTTCTTAAAACAGTAAAGTGTGCCCCCTTCTTTGCCCCTCCTTCTTCCTGGTGGCTAGAATGTTGACTGAATGGCTGGAGCTTCAGTAGCCATCTTGGGTTAAGAGGTGGAAGTCAGGTAGTGAGGCCAGCAGGGTAGCAAGGCAGAAGAGAGCCTGAGTTCTTGAGGGTCCTGGGAGCACCACAGCAGCCCAGGATGACCCCTCTTGTAGGCATTTGCATGAGAGACAAGTAAGCTTGTAAACACCAGTACTTTCAATTTTCTCACCCAAAATTAATCCTAACTGATACCCTAAGGCAGTGGTTGGCAAACTCATTAGTGAACAGAGCCAAATATCAACAGTACAATGATTGAAATTTCTTTAGAGAGACAAACTTTTTAAACTTAAACTATATAGCTAGGTACATTCCTTATTGAGGTAGCGTCCGCACATGGTATTTTGTGGAAGAGCCACACTCAAGGGGCCAAAGAGCCGCGTGTGGCTCGCGAGCCGCAGTTTGCCAACCAGGGCTCTAAGGGAAATGCAGCGTTTCCCTGGGATGGCCGGTTTCTTCCTGCTTTCTCCTTTCCGGGTGTGGCGAGAAATTTGGGGACAGCTGCCTGGGGCAAGACCACTGCACTGGTGTGGAGTTTCCATCTAGTGAGATGAGCTCAGGGAGGCCCTGAGTGTGAGGTTGCCTGAGGCTGCGGACAGAGAGATGCTGGCTGAGCACAAAGAACAGACTCCAGGCCTCCCGGTTCCCACCCAGGGCAGCCCTGAGCTCCCTGTATCCCACCATCCCCACACAAACTATACTCTGGCACTGATATAACAAGTACCCAGAAACAATGCAAATCCCCTCTGCTCTCCAGAAATGCATGAGCCACATAATGGAGAACTAACTCCCCCCCATACCCCATGCACGCCCCAGAGATTTACAAGGTGTGTACAGGAAATGCTAATAGAAGAAAGCAGCCGGGCCTCTCTTTTCTCTATATACCAGTGGTTCTTAACCTGGGTTCTATCAAACCCTAGGGGTTCGATGAGTCGGTCTCAGGGGTTCGGAGAAGCCTCTGCCACAGAGGCCAGAATAAAGTAATACCGTGATTTGTTGTGAGTTCATGCACTTTGTTGGTTTTGTTCTTTGAGCAAGGTGATGTTCATGCACGGCTCATTTTGTGCACCAGTAAAAAAACATATACCTATGTCTTGAATTTGGAAAAAAAATCATATTTTTTTATCACTAAAGAAGGGTTCGGTGAATGCGCATATGAAACTGGTGGTACCTCAAAAACGGTTAAGAACCACTGCTCTATACCATCAAACAGGAAACTAATCAAGAGGCGGCATTTTTTTTACTAAGATCCCTGGCTCCGTGCTGCTGGCTTTGATCATGGGAGGCAACTGATGCCAACTACACAAGTCTGCCTTCTCTGCAACCATGGGCTGTCTCTGAGCCTCACATACATCTTGAAAGGTAGGTTCCTTTTCATTTTGGCTCCACCATATCCCAGCTGTGTGACCTTGAGCAACTTATTAACTTCTCTGTGCCTCTGCATCCTCATTTGCCAAAGTGCAATAACAGCATCTACCTTACAGGATTGTCTTTTTTTCATTAATTTTTTAAAAATTTTATTGAACTTATTGGGTTGCGTTAAAAAAATTAAATCAGGTAATGTTTATAATGACTTCACCCATTCTCCATAAATGCTGATGGTTATTACAGTCGTCTCTGCACAGCATGGGCTGGAACTGTGCAATTTTATTTACACATGCATTGTTTTCAATAAATACATGTATATTGAAAAAATTTTTGGAGTTTTGTGAAAATTTGAAAAACCTCACAGCCTAGAAATATTTTTTAAAAATTAAGAGAAAGTGAGGTATGTTATGAATGCTTAAGGTACATATATTTTCTTTCTTATGATTTTCTTAAAAACATGTTCTTTTCTCTAACTTATTCTACTGTAAGAATACAGTATATAATACATGTAACATATAAAATATGTACGTCTTAATCAACTGTTTATATTCTTGGTAAGGCCTCCAGGCCACAGTGGGCTATTAGTAGTTAAGTGTTTGGAGTCAAAGTTATATGTGGATTTTCGACTGCTGGAGGGGATAGCACCCCTAACCCTTGCACTGTTCAAGGGTCAACCAGACTGTCATTGCTAGGACATGAGCATCTCCTCTTTCCAGATGAGAACTCTGAGGCTCAGAGAAGTTAAGCAGCCTGTTCAGGGACACCCAGCTGGGGCTCACGCAGGTCCTCCCAGCTCTGAAGCTCGGCTCCTTGCCCTCTGCCCCCCTGACCCAGAGAAGGTTCGGGTGTTCCACGGCCAGCGCTCGGGGCTCCCAGGGTAATCCAGGACTCCCCACTCCTGGTGTCCGCAGCCTGGCCCCGGCAACCGCGCCACTCGCTGCCACCCCCGCGCCGGGTGGCCCCACCTGATGACGGTGAGGCGGCTGAAGCAGGGCCTCAGCTCGCGCACGCCATAGTCGTTGAGGTTGTTGTTGTCCAGGTCCAGGGCCAGCCGCTGGCGGAAGTGGTGCAGGACGAAGGCCAGGGCGCTGCAGTCAGCGGAGCAGGCGTTGCAATAGGTCAGCTTGAGGTAGTTGGCGCAGATGCCCCGAGCCGCCAGCCGCCCCACCTCCTCGCTCTGCGTCTCGTAGATGCAGCGCAGCATCCAGATGAAGGTGGGCATGGCCTGCACCTGGCTGAAGCCCCCGGATTGGACGCGGGGCAGGTTCTTCAAGTAGGACCGCAGGCTGGCAGACAAGTGCGCCCACAGGGCTCTGCGCTTCCTCCGCAGGGTGGCGGCTGGCACCAGGTGCTGCAGGAGCCTCTGCTTGGCTTTGGACAACAGCCCGCACAGGAAGAGGTTGGTGAACTGAAAGTGGTCCTTGTTCTTGAAGGGGTCTTCCCCCGCCAGGCCACCGTCCCCCAGGCACTGGAAAGGGAAGAAGCGGCGGGGACAGGACACGACCGCCGCCTCCCCAGGAGGCGCCCACTCCTGGAAGAAGCGGAGTAGCTCCCGGGTGCCCACCTTCTCATCCACCACGAGGAAGAAGGCAGCAAAGAAGGCCTGGACGGTGATGTGGAAAAACTCATAGGACAGCGGGTCCCCTTCGACGCCCAGCTCAGGCACGGCCCGCAGGAGGCCCAGCTGCAGGTCGCCCTCCTGCATCTCGGAGGCCTGCACTTCCTCCTGGCTGAAGACAAAGAGGTTCCTCTCCATGCCCCAGTGGGCCACCCACCCCAGCCAGTGCAGGGTGCCCTGGCCGGTGCGGAAGGTCTCCGCCTGGCTCCGCGTGTTCTGCTGCACCAGGCTGCTGGGCTGCGTCCTGTTCAGGTGGACCTCGGTGACCAGCAGGAAGATGTCGGTCAGGGTCACCGTGCAGCCCGGCAGCCGCGCGGAGCCGTCGAAGGCGCCGTGGAAGTGCTGGAAGCAGCGGAAAACGATCCAGCAGAAGAGCGGCACGGTGCACAGGCTGCAGAGCTGGGGGTTGGCCTCCAGCTGCTCCAGCAGGCTCCGCTGCACCGCCCGGTCAGGGAACATCCTCCGCGTGTAGGCCCGCAGGTGGCTGGGGGAGAAGCCCCGCAGAAGCACCTTCTTCCGAAGGAGCTGGCGCGGGATCTCGACGCCCGTGCGGGCCGTCAGCAGCTTGGTGGCGCCCTTGAGCAGCACGCCACTGAGCAGGTTGGCCAGCAGGACCAGGGGGTGGGCGGGCTCCCAGGGCGACGAGGTGTCGGGCGCGCGGCTCAGGTCGAAGTCCGAGTGCAGCTCGTCCAGGCCGTCAAAGGTGAAGAGGGCCGCGTGGGGGAAGCGCAGCAGGAAGGCGAACACCTCCTCGGGGTCCTGCTCCGGGTAGCAGTAGTGCTTGAAGAGCAGGTCCTGCAGCGACAGCACGTCGCTGTCCTTGAAGCAGCTGAACATGCGGCAGCGGAAGTGAAAGAAGAATTTGAGCTTGGCATCCAGGTGGCCGGTGGCCCAGAGGCTCTGCAGCCGCTGCAGCAGCATGGACTTGCCCACGCCCGCATCACCAAAGACGAAGATGGTCTCGCCTTGCTCGTTGAGGACGCCCGTGTTGTGGTCCAGCAGGCAGGCCGGGCTGTCCAGGCTGCCCAGGCTCTCGTTGCCAAAGCCGACCAGCTCCACAATGGTGTCCATGTACATGTCCTCCAACAGCACCTCCTCCTTCTGCGAGTAGCACTGGATAAACTTCGAGTTGCGGCCCAGCTGGTGTCGCAGCTGCTGGATGTACTGGCTCACTGGAGGGGGGGCAGGAGGCGGGGCACGGGTGTCCGAGAGGTTCGGGACCCCAGGAGAGGTAAAAGCAGAGAGAGAGAGAGAGAGAGAGAGAGAGAGAGAAACAGAGACCAACTAGCATCAACCAGGAAGGTCTTAGGAGGAGAAACAAGACACAGACAAACCCACAAGCTGGACCCTGAGGCCCAGGGCAAGGAGGCCCCCAATGCAGGCCCTGAATACTCTCAGAGTCTCAGACTCAGATCTCCAGTACCTGCAGGTCCTCAGGCCTTGCCACCTCTGCGGGACCGCTGAACCAGCCAGAAGGTGACGGACTTCAGCTGGGATCAGTGTCTGAGAAGGGCTCCCTGCACTTCTGCACAGGTAGACATTGAACTCCAGCTAGAACCTGAAGCTCTCACCCTCCAGGGCCAGGCTACGTGGCCCTGCCGCCCCACCCTGTCCCAGGGACCTGATCAGCTCAGTAGAGCCCGTCCCCATTGAAACTCATGTTGTTGAGGCAGAACTTGCCCTGACCTTTCTGTGGCTTATTACTCTGCTCTGGAAACAACACGTAGTCTCACAAAACCGAATGCCAACACTTTTGGTGAGAAAATATGACATGGGAGGTTATACCTGGATTGCAAAGAGCTGTGCCTTATCTAAATCACGACAAGTGAGTAAACTAAGACAAAGCCAGCCTTCTTATACTACGGAGGGCACACCAGTGCTGTCCCCAAGCTGAGGCCTGGGCATCACTGATGCCTGGCACATGCACACCCCAGGGAGAGCCCCGGGCCTGCCCGTCGGGAGCAGACACGGTGGCATGCTTCCGTGGCGCCGCACTCTCGGCACACCAGAGCTATGGAGTGCGGCCCACACCCCAGGAGGAAGGGGTCCTTCCCCAGACAAAAAGGTGGGCCATGAATTCCTTTAAAATGGTTTTAGGATTTTAAGGGTAATTTACTTAACAAACATTAGACACGTGTGCACATCTCCAGATGTATCTATAAGCCTTCCTGTCCATCTAGTCCAAGTTGGGTGTCTGCTTAAAATTTGCAAAGTGAATTCTATTTTTCACAGCTTTTACAAAGGCATACTTTACATACCATCAAATTCACCTATTTTACGACAGGTATTGTGTAGTAGTCCCTGAGTTTTAGGAAATTGACTGAGTTACACAAACGTCACTACCATCCAATTCTAGAATGTCTCCATCATAAGCCCATTTGCAGTCAATGTCTCTCCCCATCCATGACCTTAGGGAACTAACTGCTTTCTGTCTCTATAAATGTGCTTTCTCTGGATTTTTCATATAAATGGAATCATATATGTAGCGTTTCACATCCAGTTTCTTGTGGCATGAATTATACTTTAAAAGCTACCCAAGGAGCTGCCTAAGGGGAACCATGGAGAGTCCTGTGAAAAAACTCTTCATGATGGAAATACTTCCCCTTTGTTCCCGGGGGAAGGAAACAAAGGAAGGTGGAAGGGCGGTCAGGGTGAGAAGCCAGCAGTGGCTGCAGGTAACTTGGCCCTGACCCTACCGGTTGGCCTGGTTTCCCTTGAATACAGACCTTCTGGGACATTGTCCTTTGTTTTTAAGGTCAAACTGGATTCTTTAAAAGAGTGTAGGACTTTGGGGCTAGTATGTTGCCACCAGAATCTCAGCATGAAGAGGCCACAGCTCCGGAAGCAGAGCCCCAGGCTGCAGACCAGCTGGGCCAAGCATGGGCTCCAGCAGCACCCTGAGCTGCTGCTGTCCTTGTCACCATCTGCACCGATACGTGTGTGACAGTTCACTGTCACCCTCGCTGCGGGCATTGGGCCCCTGGCTCCCAACACAGTGCCTAGACACATCAGTCCCTGTTGAACTAATCCATTGACTAATGGGGCGCCATGGTGCTTTGGAAATAAGGACTGGCAGTCAGCGGTGATTAAAGAATACTTTGCCGGGAATCAAATCCGGAAAAGATTTTTCAAAGGGGGAAAAAAATGCAACCTTGAATTTGCGCCACCATGAGAATGTCTACGTGTGTCGGAATAGGAAGCGAACAAGTGGTCAGGAGAGAGGCCCTTCCCCCTGTCCATGGGCCGCTACATAAAGCAGGCCCGCCGCATGCAGACATTGCAACGCCAGTCCCCTGGGCTGCAGGGCTGGCTGTGGTGGGACAGCTGGCATGTCCTCGTGAGCCTACTGGCTACAGCATTTCCAAATGCCAGGGCCTTGTCTGCCTGGTGTCTGCAGTCCCCCCGGGTGGGCTCATACCTGGGTCAGTGTTGACAACAGCTTTGCTCCGAATGAGCTCAGAGGGGGAGAAGCCGATCTCTGACAGCCAGGGCCTGAGGTCCACGTAAGCATCTGCCAGTTTCTGGAGGACGTAGAGGAAGAACTCGGACACCTCCTCGCCTTTGCTCTGCACCAGGTCCAGAACTTTGCGGACCTGCTGGCGGCACAGCATGAGGGCATGAGACTGGCTCTCGGGGTGTCTGCCCACCAGAGCGGCTCCCACTGCGCGGTTCCAAGCTCTGACAGCAGCTTAGAACTAGACCGGCCACCCAGCCAGAGTGAGGAGGTGCGTCGAAGGCCAGCCTCGACCTTCGGCAGAAATGAAACCACACAACTCCAAAAAACCAGGAGGCTTCTGGGAGCCTAAAGATAAAGTCAGACTCACAACAAGAGCCGGGCCCACCTCTGGAATTTTCTCTGCGTCTCCTTTTCTCTCCTTTAGACTAACACTATCCCTCTCTAGGAGTGAGCGCTGAGGGGAGAAAGTCCCCCCTTAGGCATATGAGGGGGGTACTGGGCCACCCAGCAAGGAGATAACAGACCCCCGTGTAATTTAAAGCTTTTTAAAAAAGGCAACGTACTATTAAAAGCATAGGGAAACCATGACAAGAATGAGCTACGACACTTTCCCTAGAAACCCTTCTGGTCTGAGCCCAGCAGGATCACGGGACAAACAGGTCACTCCCCTAAAGAAGGAAGGAGTTTTGGGTCTTGCCAATTTCATTTTTCAGAAGATGACACAAAGGTGGAGTGAAACTAGAGGCTGGTAAGACTTCCCACAGGGGACGGAGGAGGGTTCTCTATTGGATGCAGGTGTCCCCGGGCCAGAGGGCCCCTCACTCTTACCAGCAGTGCGCAGGGGCCCCGGCCTTTAAAGACCCTGGATGAGTATCGCGGCGAGTGCTCTATGCTCGTTTTCTTCTTCCTGCCTGCGCATTCAAAGTGAATCTAACAATGCGGCATTGGGGGACCCATGTGCTCCCACAGGCAGGAGAGGCCTGCGAGCCTGCTCTGGGCACGAACACAGAGGTACAGCACGTGATTGTGTCATGAGCCCCTCACTCAAGCCTTTGTGTTCTAGAAACGGTCCCCATAGGAAGTCCTGCCCGATGCAATGAACGCCCAGCGCTCTCTACTTAGGTCGACCGGGAGAAGCCCCTTCTATGTACCAAGCCTCCCATCCTGCCAAGGCCGATGCCGGCCACCGGCACCTTGTCAGGCTGCGTGGGGCAGGCGCCCACGATCTCCGCATCCTCAGCCGAGAAGTAGTCATTCTGCAGCAGGTTGTCCACCAGACACTGGGTGTTGCGGATGTGCGTGACCAGAAGTTCACGGTTGGTTTTCAACAACTGAATGTGGCGATGAAGGAACTCAGATGGGGTGATTTCTATCTCACTACGGCCCCCTGTCTCCATGGTTCAAGTCGCCGGCAGCTACTTGTCCCAGATTCATCTTTGGCCACATGTGTCTTTCTGGCAGAGGACAATCAGGGTCCAGGGCCCCTGCCTCCCTGTGAGGTCCCTGAAGAGACAAAAAGAAATCACCAACAAAGCAAAAGCTGTGGAATGGTCCCTCCCCCTTCCTTTGGTCCTGGAATACATCTATTCGGAGCAGGTGGGAGTCCTGCATCATTACCACAGTGATCTGAGATGCAGTAAAGAAAAAGAAATCCTCATTTAATTACATCTGCCGGTGGGCTCTATGGCGAACGTAGGTGACCAGAGGTAGACAAACCTGTTTTATTTGTGTGTTTGTTTTATTAGCAAAACTTTTGAATAATTATTATTTTTAAATGTGCCCCAATCCTAGACTAGAATAGAGATGGAAAGGTATATTATTTTCCATAAAAAGGTTAACTGGGACTAGAGGTTTCCACATGCCCAAAGAGGGGAAAAGGCCCGGACCTGGGAGCAGAGGAGCCATGGGGACTGGAGAGAGACTGGGTCTAAATAGCAAAAGGCCTGAGAAGAGAGACAGGCAGCATGAAGTCTGCCATGGCTGAGCCCGGGACGCTGGGAGCGGGGGTGACCCTGGGGGTCATTACTGCCCGTGCTGGGCTGTGCTGTAGCCCCCAACAACACTACACCAGCCTCCCTATACCTTCAGCAAAGTCTGCTCTGCACAGCACCCTGGGGAATGAAGGAGGAACACGGCCGTGTGTGGACGGAAGCGGGACAGAGGGTGGGCAAGAGGGAGAGTTGGCACAGACTTCCAAGTGGTGGGTGCCCAGAGAGGCCAGCTCCCTGGAAACACCCGGAAACCTGTGCATGTGCTGAATATCCAGCGTGGTGAGGAGCAGGAGCCCGAGCTGCTTGGGTATTACAAAACCACTTGGGTTCATCTAAGCTGCCCCTAAATAACACCAATCGCTTTCTTGTAACATAACATCCTTTTAGCCACCTCTGCAGTCAGCCCTGTGAGTATTAAATGGACCATAATCTCGGAAGTGGCAAAGCCTTGAACTGGCCTCTTAGTCCTTCGTCTAAGTAGGAAAACCCACACGTTCCAGAGAGGTCGTGTTTAATTTTTTTGTTGAGCTCAGAAAACTAAATCCATAGATTTGTAAACACTGTGTGCCCTTGATGTATGTTTCAAAAGCCACATCTGTTACATTCAAGCCCAGCGGTTCTCAATTTGTTCCCCTCAAGGCACACGTGTGTGTCCTGGTCTTTGACACACTGCAAGCCTTATAGCAAAATTCAGCAGGACCCCACACAATCACGTCCCTTTCATAACCTGAATGACGAAGCGAGAGACAGCATAATTTAACATTCTGAGCAACAGAGGGACAAGAGATCCGAAGGGACAAAAATGATTGATTCGTTACTATACCACTAAAAAGGTGCTTCTCTGTCAAACACAATACTATCAGATTTCTATTGTGGTCAGTTCTATGACCCAGTTTAGGATCCACAGCGTTAGAAAGTTGGTACCCACCAGGAATACCAGTTGATAATGTGAAATTTAAGTTAGTGGTTATTTTAAAACAACTTTCTCTCCTTCAGTCTTCACTTCCCATTTTCTTTCTGACACCTGCCAAATCAAAGAAGAGATTGTAACGAATGGGGAATTAATGAATGAATGAATGAAACTGGCAATAGGGGAAACTGGAGGTGGGTCTAGGGCTGAAATCGTAGAAAGCTACCCCTGCCTGCGAGGATCTACCGTCCCAGGGTCTGCGAGGCGGCTTATCCACCGGGGGACAAGCACAAGCGAGGGTGACAGGCCTCCCGGAGAGCGGAAGACCTCCTGTTGACATTGCACTCCTCATGTATTTGGGGGGCAGACGGACATACGGTGAATAAAGCCCACTGTACCGCTGCCCTCCGGGGGCTGATGGACCAGACAGACTGTGACCAACAGAAACCTACCAGGCAAAGAAAAGAAAAAAGGAAGCAAGAGGCTGATAATGGAGGAGAGAAAGCAGAGGGTTCAGAATGAGAACTTAGAACCTCAGAATGGAGGAAGGTCTGTATCAGCTGAAAGTCTGGGGAAGGCAAGCAAGGGCTGGGGGGGGGGCATAGAGGGGCATTGCGGCCGACCCAGGGTCAGAATGCACGCCCAGTGAGGTCACTGAGGAGTCTCAGAGAAGGATTCACTTATAAAGGGGCCCGCCCACCCCAGGAGAGCAAGCGGGACTCATGGGTGGGGACTGACCTCCATTCCTGTTTCTGTCCAGGAGTCACAGGGATGCCTCCAAAGAACTCACCTATGCCCCCCACACACACAAACAGTTCCATTTTCCATGGAGGGGTACCCCAGGCCTGCTTCTCTCTTCCCTTTTCGCTACCCCAGGGGCCCCGAAGTGAAATCTGCACTCTTTGTAACCGAGATGCTAACGTAAAAAAAAAAACATTTTAGAAAGATGTCCTCCGTCTCCACAGATGTATCTTTCTGTGCTTTCATAACTCTGCCCAGGTGTAAAAGCAATACCTGCTCACTGTGCAGAATTTGGGAGATGAGATAAAGAAATGTCACCTGTCACCCACTATTAACATGTTGCTCCTCTCTACGGGCAGTTGTGTCTACACTAATTTTTTACATGTTCGGTATCACACTATGGCGGACCCTCGAACAATTCAGGGAGTTGCAGGACCCTGTCCCCCATGCAGTCAAACATCCGCGTATAACTTGTGATTCCCCCAAAACTTAACTACGAATAGCCTACTGTTGACTGGAAGCCTTTCCAATAACCTAAACTGTTGATTACTAGCACATAAGGAAGAGAAGATACGTTTACAGTATTTATTGAAAAAACCCACATACAAGAGGACCGGTGCAGTTCAAACCCATGTTGTTCAAGAGTCGATGGCACGTGTGTTTTCTGTACCTTGACCATTATCTCATGTTCCCTGTCACCACCAAGGCCCACCCTCTCTGGGGCTGCAGAAGCCGGTTTCTGACAGATGCTTTGCCTGCCTGGCTTTTGTTTTATATAGAGGAGGGAGACAGAGAAACATCGGTTTGCTGTTCCACTTATTTATGCATTTACAGGTTGATTCTTATATGTGCCCTGACCGCAGATCGAACCTGCGACCTTGGCGTATTGGGATGGCTCTTTAACCAACAGAGTTGTCTGGCCAGAGCCATACTCGTTGCTCTTGTAAAGCCCTGTACCTGAAAAATCCCAGAGGCTCAAGGAGAATGCTAACTGGTAGCACCTCCCTTGGCCAGGCTGTGCCTGCCTGAGCCACCAAGACTGGTCTGAGGACCTTCTCACCAGCTGCCAGGCACACAGCAAGATGCTGTCCTCAACAGGACCACGGCGGGCAAGCCTGGGTGCTGGACCGGTCTCCAGTGTCAGGCGCTATGTCGCTTGGGGATCCCAGCAGGGCACAGAATGATCAGCGCTAACACTGGGTAAGCGCTTTATTAGGGCCCGGCGTGGGTCTGATGCTTCCCCTCACTGTGGGAGGCAGGATAATACAGGGCTAGCTGTGGCTCTGGGGCCTGCCGGGCTCATTGGCAAGTTAACCATCCTGTCAGTGTCTCAGTTGCCTCAAAAGGAAAGTCCCTACCTCCAAGAGTTACTGGAAGGACTAAGTTAATGTTCACTAAGTGCCTAGACCAGGGCTGGCAATCAGCAGATACTCGGTAATTATCCCCTCGTGTCACCTTCAATCGGTCAATCCTTATGATAGCTGTAGGTACCAGAGGTCACCGGCACTGTCGATTTACAAGCCAGGAAACTGAGGCACACAGAGGTTAAGTAACGCCCTTCCCTTACAGGGTTTACAGGCAGGCAGAGCGGACGGTGTGGTGAGTGCGGGGGAAGAGAAATGGACAGAGAGGGCCAGGCCAGTCCGTACCTCTCCTGAGGGCCGCCACTGGACACTCTGGGGTGGACGGGAGAAGTGGTCCGAGCCCCTGTCTCTTAGGAATGTGGACATGAGACATGTGGAGTCCCAACAGCCCCTAACACAGGAGTGATGGGTCAAGGCTGCCCACTGCTAAGGGACACCGTCTCCACAGTCACCCAGGCATGTCAACCCCTATCCCATGTACCCTTAAAATCACCCCCATGAGCAGAGATGACTGTAATGTGCCTCTGTTCCCGGAAGGACACTAGCAAACACATCCACTCGGCAGCAGCTTCATGCAAATCGTCCAGCTGGGCCGGAGCATAGAGGTTACCCTGCCCACAGTGCGAATGTCCACTTCCAGGTTGAGCTGACAGGATTAGGCCCCATCCCAACTGCTGGCAGGGTGGGGGTTAGAAACATCCAGAAAATCATTTCCCATCATCCCTACTGGCCTCATAACATCACTCTTTTCTCAGAATTCCAACTGTTGGGAATCATTGTTCACTCTTTTATAATCTGTGTATTTCAAAACAAATGACACAACTTTCCACAGATGGGTGTTGCAATCCCAGCTAAGACTCCTAACAGACCTCAGTCCTGGTCCTTAAAACGTGTGGTAATGATGTCGCAGATGCTGACTGGGAGTCATAACCCAGAGCTCTTTAAACAGGGGCTCTATGGAATCTGGCCATCCTATAGGCATGTCTGCGGCTGGCCCTTTCTGTGTATCAGCTGGAAACGACTAGAAACATAAGCAGAACTCGGGCCAACCCTGCTGAGGCCCCAGTGCTATGGAATCTGGCCCAGGGCCATCAGCCTCTGCGCCTATCCTGTCCCCACCCTCCCTAAGTCTGTTCATTTCTCAAAATGTGAGTTTCCAAACAGGCTGCCGCTCGCTGGAACCTCAGAGACCACAGGAAAAGGTCAAGGATTGTACACATACAGAATGGGTAAGTCTGCGGAACATGACGTCACTGACCACAGGGCAGTTTTCAGAGACTCTCCTACCCCTTTCTTGGAAAGCATCTTGGGGAGAGAAGTATGCTTCTCAGGAGATGGTTGGGATTTTCCTCCCAAGCACCAGGTAGGGTCACACTTCCCTACCCCCTTGAAGTGATTTGCTTTGACTCCTGAAATGTGAGCAGAAGTGGAATGAGTTATTCTGGGCAGGAAGCTTACGGCACTGGTGCAGAATTTTTCAGCGGGTCACCCTCTTCTGGCACTCTGACCAGCAGTACAAGGGGTGGTGGCTGCTCCATCTGCCAGGGCCCACACACAGTGACAATGAGGAGGGCCTCCTGCTTACCCATGATGAACACAGAGAGTGAGCAAGGGACATACCTTTGCTGTTTAAGCTGCTGAGCTTTGGGGCTTTTCTGCTGCCGCAGCACCACCTAGCCTAAGGTGACCAGACGTCCCGCTTTGGGCGGGACAGTCCCGATTTTTAACAATTTGTCCTGCATCCCACAGCGTTTTTAAAAAGTCCTGATTTTTTGAAAGAATGCACGAAAAGCTAGGGAATGGCGAGAGAAAGGGAAGGGAATATACGGTTTTTGACGGGGAGACCCCACCTCGACCTGGAAGCGCCCGCACTGCCGCAAGAGCTGGCTGCCCCGTATGAGCCGGAAACAAAGAACTTTGGGCGGGACGTACCTGCTGGGGCGGCGGCTGTCAAGTCCCCTAACTACCCATAGGCCCGCGTCCTGGACGCCGGCGTGCGGCTCTGGGCTCTGAGAGGCGCAAGCCGCTTGGTCTCCAGCAGGTGGCAGCGCTGCGTGCGGGGAGCGGCCGCTGCAGGGACGAGTCCAGGCGGGGAGTGTGCACGGCCGCTCATGCAGCTCCGGCATCGGTTTCAGGACCGTGTAACCCGATCCCTCTGACTCACTCAAAATTTCCCATATAGTAGTATTTCCAAAACTGATCTTTTTAATGAGGTATCATTATTAAAAAAAATAGATTGATAAGGAAAAGGTTAAATCTTGGGCATCAGCAAAAATCACAATAGAGAACAAATGGTTACAAATATTTCATCATTTGGAAACAAGCCATGTCCCATACAATAATGCACTAAAAATTGTGGAATACGCGTTGTCTTTACCAGGAACTAATGCTGCGACTGAATGCGTTTTTTCTACGGTAAATAAAGTGTGGACATCAGAAAAATCACAATTAAGTGTTGAGGCTTTGAAAGCCATTTTATGTGTGAAATATAATTTAACAAATTCTTGTGAAAAAATGTCAAGACCTTTTAAACAACGACAACAATCTACTAAAAAGAATTCACTCAAATGAGAAATATGCCAAAGAATAAAATAATACTATACATAAATTTTTAAATGTATTATATTTGTAAATTGTACTTATGTTGAAATTTAAAAAAATATATTACAATACTATTTTTGCATTCTATGAAAATATTTTTTGCTCCATATAGACCAAATTTTTAATCAAGAACCTCCCCCCCTCCCCCGTCAATGGTGTCCCGCTTTACCAATTTTAAAATCTGGTCACCTTAGCCTAGCCAGCCTGATGGATGCCATCATCTCAGACAAGGAAAGCATGGAGCATGTGAGGAAACTGAAGCCCAGTTTCCAGTGAGCTGTCAACGGCCAGAGAGCTGGTTGGAGACAGAACTACAAAGATTCTGGCCCAGGATGGGGCCGCCGCCTCCCTTCCTTGGGCAGAAAGCCCCTGCAGTTTCTCTTTTCAGATACCATAAGACTGATTCTTATGAGAAGCGAGATGGCTTCTGAACGGGGAATGAAGGGCACCACTATTGGTGCAGTATTTTTATTTGTAAAGCTTTAATTTTTTACGAGGAGATATGCACTTGCATGATTTAAAGTCTAGCCGGCAAATACCATCCCAGGTGAAGCCACGACCTGCCAAACACAAGATGGGCTTCTAAAATATTCCGTCGACCACAGTTCCAGACAACAGGAATTGATCATTGATACTTCTTTATTGGGTTGAGACTTACGATAAGGTAAAAAATAAAGCCATCTGCTCCCTGCCTACCTCACATAGGTACCTCCCTGCCTCAGAGATGATATTACCCAGAGGGCAAAAGGTCAATCAGAGGAGACACCGCCAGCCTGGCCGTAAACCCCAGCATGACGTGAGCGCACACATCTCGGATGTCGAGGGTGGTATTGGACCCCACTCAAGGAAACCGCTTCTCTCTTGAATGAGACTCCTTTTGGTGACTGGGACCCACAGGCTTCTGAGATCACTCACCATGAAGGATATCATTACACCGTGCTTGTAGACATGGAGTGCTTGGATATTCAGGAACAACATGATGACGTGGACAGCGTGGCTTTACCACTGTTTAAGTTGCTCAGCAACGAGATGGGTGGACTGACCCAGCCCAGCAGCAACCGAACAGGAAGCTACTGTGGAGCACATTTTTATGCCATCTGGACTGTGCTGCCCAGAGAACACACAGAGGAGGTCAGCTCAAAGTGGGTCCTGCCTTCCCTGCTGCGTAAGCCATCACGACACCAGCTCAATTACGCTTCCAGGCTTCAGAAACTGAATAAATTCAAAGCCGCCATTCTTCATTGGGTCGACACAGAACCCTGTCTTTCCTGGCTGGTTTTCTGTGTTTTGTGGAGGGTATTTTGGCCTATTCATTTTTCTTGTTTTATTTTCCATTCCTCAACTTGGAGAACACGTCCAGTTCTTTATGCCTCGGCCATACCAGAAAACTAATGGCCCCCTCTGGAAAAAAACTGAGCCGATGGATGAGGCTACAATTATTATTTGACGCTTTTGAGCTCCATGAACATTGATTTACATTAAGTACCCGCAAGCATTTAATGCCTCAGAATTCCAAAGCAGGTACAAAAGTCAGTCTCTCTCAATATCTCCTCTGTTATGCTCCCTCCATCTCTCTATCTCCTTTTCTCTCTTTCTCTCTTGTGCAAGTAGCAAAGAGCTGGAACTGCAGATACAAGACATTGCCACATGACTACAAAGAAAGGAATGCAGACATTCTTTCCCAGTGGCCTGGGCCTTCTGGGAAGTCACGTGTCTGGCTTCTCATCGCCCAGATCCAAGCTTCTGCTCCTTCTGGTCCAGAAAGCCTGCTGAGTGCATGCAGAGCCAGCCCCTTCTTGATGGGCTGAAACCGGGGATCAGAATGTTGTCCAGCACCCCCATGTTAGAAACGAGGAAACTGAGGCCCTGGGAAGGACAGAGACTTGTCTGCATTAACTGGAACTAGAACCCAGGTTTTGCCAAAGCTCTACAAGAGGCGAGACCTAAGAGGATGCCATGGAGATGGGTGATGGGTAAGGGAGTGAGTATGTGGATCTGGCCACCGCACTTCCAATGGGATGTTGCTCAAGGACTGTTGTGTCCGCCTGAGCCCCGTCCTGGGAACTGCCAAGCCCGGTTTCTGTCTGCCCTAATCCCCCCCACACCTGTCCAGGTGAACGTTACGTGTCATTACACCAGGTTAGCAATCTCGGTACACTCAATGACATTTATCTCAAAGTAAACATCATAACCCAGTTTTAGTAACGTTCGTCAGTACCGGTATCGGCTCCCCCGCTGCGCCCAGGGGCTGTCACATCCTCCAGGGTAAGCAGTGGCTGAGATTCAAGTTGCCAATCTGGGGTGGATTCATAAGCGGAAAGTTCTTCGGAAACTGGGGCTCTATGTCCAGAAATACCGCTCTGCAAAGAGCATAACAAAGCACACCTGCCAGTCAATGACGGGAGGCGAGCGTGAGAAGGTGAGGGAGGTGGGCAAACAGGGCAGGGCACTCACTGGGCGCCGGCTCAGTGGCTAGCGCCCGGGACCTGCTTCACAGCCAGTGTGTAGCACTTACTGTCTGTTGACTTTGAGCTAGTTATTTCATCTCATTGAGCCTCGGTTGTCCCATCTGTAAAATGGGGATATGATAACTACCACATAGGATTATTGAGAAGATTAAATTAGCTTGAAAGAAAAAAGAAAAATAACCCAAACCTAAAAGCCTTTGGAGCAGTGTTGCACATAGTAAGTACGGAAGTGTTTGCCATTATTATTTCGGGTCTACCAGATAAGATGCATCATCACTAAATTTCATTTAACTCCTCCAAGCAATCCTTCCAGACAGGTAGGGTTTCCCCATTTCACAGATACAAGACGGAGGCTCGGAAGGGTTTTAAGGGCCTTACTCAAGGCCCTTAAACTAGGAGATGGCGAGACTAGCAGTTGAACCCAAATAACCATCATAATCATTATTACCATAATAATTACAATTTGCTGAAAGCCAGGTGGTGTGCTAAGCACTTCACTTCAATGATTTCATCATGCAAAAGTACTCTTAAGGAAAGAATTATTATAACTATTTACCAAGGAGGATGCAGGGTTGGGATCAGAGGCAGATTAAGGTTGATTAAGGCCCGGGTGCAGAAAAAAATATTGGGTCCCTTGTCATTAGAAAAAAAGTGTAAAGTTGGGGTCTTGCGCAGTCCTTCAGAAGTCGGGCACATTAAATCCGCCTCCGGTGGGACGGTTGAATATGTTGGCGGAGGCTACACAGTAAGTTAGGAATAAAGCAGAGACTTAATCCCAGTTCTGACACCAAGAAACCCATGGTTTCATCCATTAAAGGCCTGCCTGCCTGGCATTTGTAATAGATCTTCCATCTCCACTTGAAACCATCGATGTGCCCAACTTCGTATTAAGTGTGAAACGCTGGCCTTGTTAAAGGGAGTCCAGGAATGGCCCACTCCATGAAGGGACCCATCTATTGTCCTGAACTGTAAGGAGTTAGGCTGTCCCCCAATATGAACCAAGTTTTCCATCCAGTTCCTTCTAAATGGCTTGGTTTAAAGGTCAGAGACAACAATTAAGAAATGGGTTAAGTCTGACCAGGCGGTGGCGCAGTGGATAGAGTGTCGGACCGGGATGCAGAAGACCTAGGTTCGAGACCCTGAGCTCACCAGCTTGAGCGCAGGCCCATCTGGCTTGAGCAAAAGCTCGTCAGCTTGGACCCAAGGTCACTGACTCCAGCAAGGGGTTACTTGGTCTGCTGAAGGCCCATGGTTAAGGCACATGTGAGAAAGCAATCAATGAACAACTAAGGTGTCGCAACAAAAAACTGATGATTGATGCTTCTCATCTCTCTCCGTTCCTGTCTGTCTGTCCCTATCTATCCCTCTCTCTCTGTCCCTGTAAAAAAGAAAGAAAGAAAAGGGTTAAAAGAAATCACAGGAAGGTCTTAGTTATTAGCCTTTTTTTTTTTTTTTTATCTTTTGTCTTTTGGGAATTAGAACAACACCAATATTTCCTCTAGTAAATCTGCATCTACTCACAGTTCTATGACGGAAGGATTTTTCTTCACTATACATGACTACCCTACTCAGCTACCGGGGCTCTAAAAATATCTACCAGCCACGACATCTTTTCAGCCCTCAACCTGTATGGTGGTAACAAAACATAGAAGGGCAGGGATCGTGACATCCCGAAACAGAGATGACAGTGGTGACTTCATGTTTTATTAAAATGTTAACCAACCAAAACCTGGTGTTAATCTGGTGCTCACTTTGCAGTTACCTGGGCCTCATTTATTAGCCCTTCATAGTTTTCTAAACTTTATAGGAACTTGACTATTCAGCAAAACAAATTCGCAAGTGGCAGTTTACCAGAGGTACCCTATTGGTTCTGATGAAGGGTAACGCAGAACGGTTTTGCTGACGCTAAAGATGCACTCTGCCCCCCGTCGGAGAGCCAACATACTCTCAGAGTGACAGCATCCCTGGCCCCACTGGCTCGCTGGCTCCAGAGGCTAGAAGGAGCTGGCGGCAAGTTAGCCTTGGCCAACCCTGCATCATAATCTCTGCCCATAGTTGGGTCTTTGGCAGTGGTGGATAAAACACAAGAATAAGAGAATTCAAGCCAGGAAGTCTTGCTGTGATAAACTTCCTAGCTCTGGCTAAAAGTCATCAACTAATGGAAATGGCAGTGACTACTCACTTCCTAGTAGAAGAATCAAGTTTGCAAACAACACTTGCCCTCCATGAGCGTTTGATGTGCCAGTGTTCCTCAAAGCCAGTTCAGACCCTGCGGATGGATGAAAGGAAGGCCCTGGTGACAGACGCCCGACTTTGCCCGGGAGATAAAAGAATCAGGACCTCTAGGAACTTGCAAAATACTCACCAGCTTCTGCAAAAATTCACCCCCAGTAAAAATTTAAGCTTTTCTAATCTCATCTTGCTTAAAATCCTCCTCCCCCAAAAGAAAAATCATAAAGAAACTGGTAACTTAAACCTCAAATCCAAGCTTTATGTCTTAGATTTTGGAGAAATGTAGAACTCTTCTCTTTGGTTAAAAAGAGACAAGAATGTGATATTCTCGTTTAATTAAATATCAGCGATTGCACATGCACTGTAAAAACACTTGACCTTGTACCTATATTATGTCCCTGTTTATATTTCTAACACCCTCGACAAAGTGATCATCAGTGACACACAGAGGTGAAATATTCTGTTTGGGTGCTGGCATTGACAATTGTAGGGTGTGGGTCTCCTCCTCCCCAAATTCCTGATTATTCTTGGTCATCCAAAAAGAATTCATTGTCCTTAGGCCAAGAGTCAGGAGCAAAACAGCAGCAACCTGGGTGTGGCACAGGGATGCTGCCAACAGGAGAGCCACGTGTGTGTCCACACCAACTCCGAGACCCCATAGAAAGCCCAGCTTTCTGGGGGACCCATTTTATTGATATATGTGGCAACGGGGTGGAGAAACTCTCAATATTAAGGGCCAGTTTCTTTTATCAAGAAATGTATTCCTATCACATGGAGTAAAATTGTATTCCAGAGGCATTAGTAAGTCTTCTTGGTGAGGTGGAGCCTGAGATTCCAGACCTCAAAGCACCCAGAGCCTGGAACCACACAGCCCTCCCCTGAGCAGGACAGGGGGACAGCAAGCTGGAAAATAGTATTTTGAGGGTGACAATTTTCTAACACTTTCCCTCCTTGTGGCTAGGCTAAATAAACAATTGCCAAACACACATCACCAGTACTGTACCTGTGACAGCACCTGCCACATGCCACCTGCACTGACATTGGGTACACATTATCTCATTTAACTATATAAGCTCCAGGACCGTTACAAATATAACCCTTATTGTACAAGTAAGAAAATAGGGGCTCAGAGAGGTCATAGAACTTGCTTATGGTCACATGTCACATGTGACAGAATCTGACTTTGAGTCCAAGTTTGATGGGCTCCAAAGCTTGAACTTATTTCTCCACTCCACAAAAATAAAACCTACTTCTCAGACCCTGTGGAAGTCCACACTTCTCCTGTCTCTCAGATGTTGTTTTAAGTCATTCTTTCTTATCTGTCCCGCATATTCAGTAGAAGTCCGTGTCTTGTCCAGAGGCCCTGTTTGGTGGGATCCCAGCTATCTGCTCCCAGCATCTACCCAACGGTGAGGTGAATCCATTACATGCATTCCTAAAATCCATGGCAAAGTTATAGTTCCCTGCATCTGGTAAACCTTATATTTACTTTCAGGAGGGACAAGCCGCATGAACCCTGTGGCTTCATCCTTATTTATTTATCTATTATTATTGATTTTCTAGAGGGTTGAAGGGGGAGGGAAAGAGAGAGAGAGAAACATCGAGTTGTTGTTCCACTTATTTATACATTCATTGGCTGATTCTTATATGTACCCTAACCCAGGATGGAACTCGCAACTTTGGTTTACCGGGATGATGCCCTATCCAATTAAGCAAGCAAGCTGGCCAGGGCCTGGCTTCATCCTTGAAGCAGAAAGCCCAGAAGTTGTCAAGGCCATGGGGTTTACTGGTTTCCCCAAGCTTAATGTGACGTGCCAACAATGGCGGCATTTCCCAGAACGCAGAGCCAAGAGGGCAACATTCCTTCTGTTTTTCACAACGTGCCAAAAGACTGAATAGCTGAGGCTCTATTGAACCCGCCGTTCAGGCGGCTCTGCCAGGCACTGTCTCCTTCCCTTCCTTGTCCACGCAGGAAGCGGAGGGCAGTCTGCTGCCCTGGCTGCGCATTGGAATGACCCAGGGAGTTTTAACGATAGAAGCTTGGGTCCCACCCCCAGTGGCTCTGATGGCATTGGTCTGGGGTGCGGCCTGGGCATCTGGATGTTAAAAGCGCCCCAGGTGACTTTAAGGTGCAGGACGGGTTGGGAAGCCCTGGCCAGACCGCCGTGGGACGAACGATCCCGCCGAAGATGAGGTTTCTGCCTCTGCACTCGGGCCGCACTCCCGGAGCTCCGGGTCTCTCCGCCCTTCCCGGGAGTCCTCCCGGAGTCCGCACGCGATCCCGGCGCGCTGCGCCCGGGACCCCAGGAGCCGCCTGCCGCGTGAGCATAGGGTGCGCATTATCCCGCGCGGGACTTACTTGGCTGCCGGTTTGCAGAGCGGGGGGCGTGCGGGTCTGGGCGCGTAGGCCGAGGCCCGAGGGCGCGGAGCCGGCGCGGAGCGGAGCGGGAGCCGAACGGGAGCCACCGCCTGGCTGGCCCTAAACGGGAAGTGGCGGGAGGACAGTGGCGGCCGCGCCCCTCTGTGTGGTCGCACCGGGAGGCGGGGAGTTGGCGGGCGGAGCGGCCGCTGGCCGGAGGGACAGGAGGGGGGCGCTTGGAGCGCAGCAAGTGACCCGGGGCAGCCCCTGGGCCGCTCCCTGCCATGCAAGGGCGGCCAAGCCACGGCGCTGGGGCGAGTGGGCAGACCCGAAAGTTCGTCCAGGGGTGACAATTGGAAACTTGTCGCGCCAGCTGGGCCACGGCCGCCGCGAGCTCGGGCCCGTCCCCCTAAAAGTGCCAACCCAGCATCTGCAACCAGAGGCAACGCCTGGGCACGACAGTGAAACTTCTTTTCTTTTCTCTTTTCTTTTCCTTTCCTTTTCTTTCTTTATTTCTTAACTTTTTTAAATAATGGAATTTTTTAGGATGACACTGGTTAATAAAACCACGCAGGTTCCAAGGGTACAACTCTGTAACACACCATCTACATGCGGCATCGAAGGTTCACCACCCTAAGTCAGGTCTCTTTCTGTCACCCCACCCCCCAAGACATTGAAACTTAAAATGTGACAGTGCTTTCCAATTAATACTAGCTCAAAGTAATCAAACATTTTTTTCAACAGAGCATACACTTCCATTTATACTTTTTGAAAATCTAAGCTTTTCGTCCAGTCCTTAAATCTTTTTCTGACAGTGTACATTTCATAGTCTATACATTATGCCCTAGTGGCTTGTAAAGGAATGTTTCATATATTAATAAATTTCCCCAATAAAATAGTTTTAAACGTTTGAAATGGGGAAGGTCTTCATTAGGCATAGGGATGCTATAAAAATAAATTGTCACTTATTCACACTAAAATACATTCAATCATGTGACCACATGTACTCATGGATTTTGAAACTCTCATCAGAGACTGCCTTCTGAGAAAAGGATTTTCATAACTCAGAAGTGAAACTTGCCCTGCCTGGAGGGTTCAGTTGGTTAGAGCATTGTGCCAAAGCACAGAGGTTGTGGGTTCGACCCCTGGTCAAGGCACATATACGAACAGAGGAACAGATTGATATTTTCTCTCTCTCTCTCCATTCCTGTCTCGCTAAAATCAATAAATAAAAACTAAAAAAAAATTTAGAAGCGAGACTTTGCAAATGTAAAATTGATAGGGTATAGTATGCAAACTTCTAAGCACCAAAATGAAGATGCTAAGGACACTAAGTCTTCCAATCTATCCTTATATGAATCTCTAGGATTCTCAGTTTTAACTTCCATTTTTTTTTCCATATCCCGTTTGTCTGGATGCGTTCTGCATGACTTCTTCAGTTCTGTCTTTCTGTCCATTAATTACTTTGTAAATATTTGAATCTGCTGTTTAACCCATATGAGATAGGCAGACGAGTTCCCCCACCTCCTCCATGATGTCCACCCCCTATAGCTGGGACCTGTGAATATGGCAAAAGAGCAGTAAGGTAGCGGATGGGATGAAGGGTGCTATAGTCAGCTGATTCCGAGGCGGGAGGAAGACCATGAACTATTGGTATGCGGGCCCAATGTAACCACAAAGGTCCTTATAAACGGAAGAAGGAGACAGGAAAAGAACCAGAGGTGGTTGTCTGAGAAGGACGTGGCCTGATGTAGCTGGCTCTGATGATGGGGAAGTGGGACTATAGGCCAAGGAATGTGTGTGGCTTCCAGAAGCTAGAAAAGTTGAGGAAACAGATCTTCCCATAGAAAGAGTTCTATTTTGTTGACACTTTGATTTTAGCCCAGTAAGACCCATTTAGACTTCTGACTTCCAGAACTGTAAAATAATAAATGTACATTGTCTTAAGTCACTAAATGTCTGCTAACTTGTTACAGCAGCAGTAGGAAACCGATACACCATCCACTTAAGTTCTTAATTTCAACAATAATATAATATATTCACTTTCTATGAGTCTTTTGGTACTATCTCAAGTTTTGATTATTGTTAAGTTTCCTTTTCTTTGCTGATCCAATCATTTTTTTTAAATGCATACATAGTTAATTTTTGGTTGTTTTTCATTAAATTTTTTATTTTGAGATAATTATAAATTCACATGCTGCTTTTAAGAAATAATGCAGAGAGATCCATATATCCTTAACCCAATTTCTCCCAATGGTAACATTTTGCAATGTCACATCCAGGGTGTCGTGTTGATACAGTCAGGAGGCAGAACATTCCCATCACTACAAAGATCCATCATGTTGCCCTTTTATACCTCACTATCTCCTCTGTAACCACTGGCAACCACTCGTCTGTTCTCCATTTCTATCATTTGTCACTTCAAGAACGTTTTGTAAATGGAAGCACACAGCATGTAACATTTGGGGATTGCTCTTTGTTGACTCAGCATAATTCTCTAGAGATCCGTCCGGGTCATTGCATGTATTGATAGTTCTCTCTTCCTTTTATAGATGACTAAGCAGTATTTCACAGTATTACCACATAGATTACTGCAGATTGCTTAACCATTCACATGCTGAAAGACATTGGGGTTATTTCCAGTTTTTGGCTATTACATATAAAGCTGCTATAGACATTCGTGTACAGGTTTATATGTGAATATGAGTTTTTATTTCTCTAGAATAAGAGCCCAGGAGTTCAACTTCTGGGTATTAGGGTAGCTGTACCATGTCACATTCCCATCAGCAAATGTACAAGTGATCAACGGTTGGATGGATAAGCATATTGTGGTATATTCATACAATAGAATATGATACAGTCATGAAAAAGAATAAAGTGCTGATATATGCTAAATGTTGGTGAACCTCAACGACATTATGCTAAGTAAAAGAAGCCAGACATGAAAGGTCACATATTATATAGTTCTCTTTATATGAAATAGCCAAAATAGGTAAATCCATCATCAGAAAGCGGATTGGTGGTTGCCAGGGAAGCGGGGGTTAGGGGGACAGGGAGTAACTGCTTAATGGAGATGGGTTTTCCTTTTGGAATGATGAAGACTTTTGAAGCCCAGAAATGCTTTTCAAAAAGCTTTGATCCTTCTGGTTTATCCAGGAGCTGCTTTGTATTGTGGTTAGAGGGCCAAAACCACTGGTAGAAACTGAAATGCCTTACATATGACATTTGATAGCATCACCTTGAAGATGACTGGAAAAACTATGCCTCGTGATAACAAGATTTTTTTTTTTTAAGCCAGACACGAAGGTCTTATTGCTAGGGTTTTTAATTCTTTAATGAAAGCTGTTATTCTAGGTGAGATAGATTGTTAGGATAATATTCGATTTTTAGTATCTACAACGAAACTGAGCCCTGTTCACTGTTACTACCATAAATGGATTTCAGGTCACTGACACACTTGGTCTTTGAAGGAGTTCAGAACTGGAGGAAACTCGAATACTGGAAGGAGGACTTGCAAGTAGCGAGGTAACAGCTATAAGACATTGTAGGCTATGGCTCAGCGTCGCTGCAGAATTGCAGCTGTGGCTACAGAGTCCTTTGGTCATTTTTCCCAAGAGAACAAACCAAATCTTTATGCTCCTGCAGCTAGTTCACTCTTATTCCAGTAACAACTCGCTGCATTCCACAGAAACAGAAGAGTTTTTGATAACCAGTGTTGTTTGATTCATGACTCTTCTCCGTTTATTCAGTTAATAAATTTAAGAAGGTGACCATTTCTTTCTAAGCCAAGAATCAAGTTGTAACTTCCAGAAAACACTTTTTCCCTCCTAATCTTGACTCTTCTACTTTAAAATCACATTCCAAGGGTGGCCCTGTACAAACTTCATTCTTGAATAAGAACAATAATGACTGCTAATACTGATATGCCAGGTTCTATTCTAAGCTCGTTACATATATTTACTCCTCAAAACGCCCCTGAGACATAGGTGTTTTCGGTGTCCTTACTCTACAAGTGAGGAAACCAAGGCACAAATAACCAGCAAGGGTCTCCCAGCTAGAAGGCGGTGGCACTGACGATGGGTCCTAGGGTGTTGGGTTCCAGAGCCTGTGCAGTAACCGCTAACAGCCGAGACTGCACATGGCCAAGACCAGACCCACTAGGCGTGATGGTCTGAATCTAACAAAATGAGACGGAGTATATTAGTTGGGCATACACGTTAAATCACAAATACGTTTATTCCTCAAAGAAGAGTATGCCAGCTTTTAAATTTAAAACATTGTTATTATCAACTGTCTCTGCAGTTTGCTTGCTCTTATTAAGCTGATTTTAAAAACAAACAAACAAAACAACCCCAGAGCAGAGCGAGTCACGACCACCATCATTAAGTTGCAAATCCATCCTTTGTTGCAGAGCAAGAATACACTTCCGATCAACTCAAGAAAATAACTTGCAGAACAGTGCGCACTGAAGTACCCACACCCATTTATCACGCATTGCAGTGCCTCACGGTCCCCTTTGCAACGGCCTAGCTCCCGACCCCGTTTCTTTTTATAGTCTGAAAACAAGGAATCCATCACATGAGATATCCCTTCAGGGAACTGTTGAAAATGTATTAAACGTAGAGAGAGCCCAGATCCCTGTTCTCAATGTTAAAACTACATTATATAAGCACATAGAGGAAATATCCATAGTCTATTATGTTCTAATGAGTTTTTGTTTCTCCTCTTCTGATAATGTCTTCGATTTCTTCTGAGACCTTTCCTTTGTAGTCATTTGGTTCTATCTCATTTAACTTCTTCTGATACTCCTCTGGCAAACCATTCTCTTTCGCCCCCATGCAAATGACCTAGAAAGGGTTAAAGTCAACAAAAGTACCTCTGTTAGTTAGGAATGTGGTTTAACTTAGTGTACCCCAGCTTTACTTGCAGTATCAAAGTATGAAACACTAGCTTTCAGGTAATTTTAGAATAACTCTAAAATGAACAATCATAGAACAAAACGGAGATACAGCTACGGTCATTCCTTTCCCAGTGAGTGTGAATGAGCAGGGAGTGTTCAAAGCCCTGTGAGTAGATCCTCATGGAATATCAATTTTACTCGACAGTAGGATTTAAAATATATTTATATTAATAAGACAAAAACTTATTGTGTAGACTTTGCATAATCTTTTAAGAAAAAATATCGTTCTTCAAAAATACTTCAAGTTTCTTCTGACTGGGCAGTGGTGCAGTGGATAGAGTGTCGGACTGGGATGTGGAGGACCCAGGTTTGAGACCCGGAGGTTGCCAGCTTGAGCGCAGGCTCATCTGGTTTGAGCAAAGCTCACCAGCTTGGGCCCAAGGTCGCTAGTTTGAGCAGGGGGTTACTCAGTCTGCTGTAGTCCCACGGTCAAGGCACATATCAATGCACAACTAAGGTGTCGCAACGAAAAACTAATGATTGATGTTTCTCATCTCTCTCTGTTCCTGTCTGTCTGTCCCTATCTATCCCTCTCTCTGTCTCTGTAAAAAGTATATATATATATATACTTCAAGTTTCCAGGGAGCAGATTGAGTTGAATCCCAGACTCCAGTCGCCCTCTGAATTAGACATGAGGAAATAAAGGCAGCTGTGTTCAGTGGTACTTCTCAAACCCACACCAGGCTGATCCTCTCGGTTCCATACTAGAAATTCCAGAGTGGCCCAAGGACTGGGTCACCCACTCCAGTGCCGTGTCCTGACAGGCCTGCTAACAGTACCTAAGTTTGGGTTTCCGCAAAGGGGTGTCGGGGTCTCTGTCCCACATTTCTTTCCCTGTGCGTTCTCTGAAAGCCAGTGTGACATTTCCTTTTGCTTTCAATCTAGGGTTGGAAAACATTTCAGCAGGAAGAAATATATTTTTCCCGATTAAAATTAATCTCAGTGTTCATGTTTTGTGGAGGAAAAAAAAAAAAACAGTTACAAAGAGCCCGTGTGTAGAAAGAAAGTACATTCTAGAATTATGACTCATCTATGTTTCTAAAATTAAAAAAAAAAATGTTTTAGGAACAAAGTTGCATCATTACAAATAAATCTGAACATTGCACCTTAGCTACATAACTATGATTTTTGTATTTAAAATGTTTAATTTAAATGAATTGTTCCTGTAGAATTTAAAACACACAAAGCTTTTTAAAAATATACTCTTTAGTTTAACTCAGTGAAAATTAAGAGGAAATCACCAAAAAATCTGTGTAAGTAGTTTACCTTTTTATACTGTGGTGAAGGCGGGGCGCTCTGGTAATTTTTCATCTGATAAGTTCGACAGGTTATTTCTTTTCCTTCTTGAGTGTAAACTTTAACATTAACTGGGGCGTATGTTCCACTATTGACCCCTTCTTGCCTGAAACCACAAGAGCCAAATTACAACCAGACTTGACTTAGCCAAGTTAAGAATTTAAGTATATATGGATGTATTTGAGGATGTAGGAGAACATATTATAATACTACAGCTAGTGCTCGACTTACGACCACGCTTGGTTCAGACAGACCGGTCGTAACACGATTTGGTCGTAAGTTGAGTAGGCTGTATGTGCAGTACTATGAAATGATGTTATAAAAATCTTTAAGTCATATTTTTTCATAGTTTTCTTTCATTATTGTTCTATATCATATTTTTCTTTGTTCATTTTATGCCCTTTGTATCACCTCTACACCATTTTGTTTCTTATTTTTACATTCGTCAGGTTTAAGTAAAACACTGCATTACCAGTACAACTGGTTTAATATTTGCAAAACATACAAAATTACAATATACAGGTGCATACAAAAACTGCTCCAGACACAGAGTAGTCGTGGCTAGCGATTGTGGTCGTAAAGTCGAATGGTCGTAAGTTGCATAGGTCGTAAGTCGATCAATACCTGTACCACATCAAAAGCAAACTTTGCATTTGAATTAGAAACCTGAGACTTACTATTACTTGCTATATATCTAACAGATCTCTATATTTATGCTATGGAAAACCAGGCTTCAGGGTAGGCATTGTAATCTTTATTCCCCGAAACACTGCTTTCCAGGCTACGAAAAGTGGGCTCTGTGATCCGACACGGAGAATACCCAGCCAGAGGTGAGGAGAGAGGATGCTCCTTCTCATTCACGAGTGAGGTAAGTACCAAGCATGGCAGACCATCTGTTCTTCTCAGTCCTCTTTTCTGCTAACTCTGTTTGTATTGAATGCTCTGCCACACAACTCACGGGAATTCTAGTGATAAAAAGTATCAAAGCTTTCCTAATACGTTGTTAAAGTTTTTACAAGTTATTATTTTTTACTGATTTAACAGCCACCTTAAAGAATAGCTTTTAGCCTGACCAGGCGGTGGTGCAGTGGATAGAGTGTCGGATTGGGATGCAGAGGACCCAGGTTTGAAACCCTGAGGTTGCCAGCTTGAGCCCAAGGTTGCTGGCTTGAGCAAGGGGTCACTCACTCTGCTGGAGCCCCTGCCCTGGGTCAAAGCACATATGAGAAAGCAATCAATGAACAACTAAGGAGCTGCAACAAAGAATTCATGCTACTCATCTCTCTCCCTTCCTGCCTGTCTGTCCCTCTGTCTCTGTCTCTGTTGCTAAAAAAGAAAAAAAATTAGTTTTTAGAATCTGGCTGGGTAGCTCATTTGGTCATTCCCAGATATACTAAGATTGAGGGTTCAATCCCCAGTCAGGGCACATACAAGAATCAACCAATGAATGAATAAGTAAGTGGACAACACACTGATGTTTTTTCTCTCCCTTCCTCTTTCTCTTTCTCTCTCTCTCTAAAAATCAATTTAAAAAGCATTAGTTTTTTAAAACTGGCTCTAATAAAAAACTGAATAACTGCTTTCAAAATCAATAAACATACGTAGCAATGACAAAAACCTTCATGCTTTTTCACCATATGAAGCTACAAAGATTGTCATAAGACAAATTGGAATGAAAATAAGGACTTCCATCTCTTGTAGAAGAGATTACATCACCCCCAAAGCTCAATTGGAAAGTGTGAACCAGTTTTCTAGACTTTTCTTTTCAGAAAATGCACATTGTACCTTTTATGTTAATTCTAAAATGTAAAGAGTATGTCTGTAGTATATGGGTTTGAAAATCACACACACACACACACACACACACACACACACACACATCCTTAGCATACATACGATCCATTTTCGGAATTTGTAACTATTTAACTCATAATTAGAAGCCACCTACTTATCCAGAGAACTTAAGTTGCTTTTGTTCATTTCCCACACCACTCCCCATACTTCGTCGCCAGGACTCTGAAAAACGGTGGCTATACCTCCGTGCCACGTTTTACTTGTTTTTCCTTGGGAATTGCCAAAGTCAAGCTTAAAATCCTGCAAAGAAAACCAAAGTGATATGATCAGTATCTTCTTGAACCAAAATTTACCTTGAACTTTATTACAACATGAACTCTGAGTCCCTTCTCTGTGTAAGAAGCTGTGGAAAATACAAAGATAAACAAAACCCCAGATCTCAAGGGCTGTATTGTTCATATTTTCCCTTCCGAATAAAGTGTATACTGGATATGTGTATGTATCTTACCATAAACAACAGGTTTAAGGGGGAAGAAATATCCAATAATCCCAATGCCTTAACACACTATTTTCACTTTTGAAAATTACTTCCCAGTCTACTTACACATAGATTTTAATTTAGAGGCAATCGTAGTATATATACAGTGTGTCTGTAAAGTCATGGTGCACTTTTGACTGGTCCGGTCAAAAGTGCACCATGACTTTACGGACACACTGTAATTATTGAAACGGGGTGAAAGCTACATAGGGGTGATAAGATTCTCTGTGCTTTTATTTATGTAAAGAGCATTTTACTAGCATATACATTGATCGCTATGTTTGCCCTAAGGGAGCTGGCATTTGAGGGTGATTTGTATATTTATGAACACTAATCTAATATTCATAAACGGTACTAATATGTGTATAATAATAATAAAAGCAGCTAACACATAATGCAAAATTACTGGGTCCTATATACACTGTGCTATGAGCTTTATATAGACTCTCATTTTTATCCTACCTAAAAACCTTGTTATACCCATTTCACAGCAAGAAAAACTGGCTTCCAAAGATTATGCAACCTGCCAAAGTCTAACGAATAGGAAATAATGAAGCCAGCCTTCCAGTTTAGCTTCTTGCCTCACAGCGAGGGCACAGTCCTGGGGAAGATTAAAAACTCTTACTTGGCAGTTTGGTGTAGGAAGAATTCTTTCCATCTTTCCAGAAATCAGTTTCCTTAATAATAAAATATAAAACGTTGGACTAGATAATAAGCCTAAGGTTTATAACATCCTTGTCACCTTTATTTTCTTCAAAACCTTGTCATACAGCCTGACCAGGTGGTAGCGCAGTGGATAGAGCAGGGGTTCCCAAACTACAGCCCAAGGGGCACATGTGGCCCCCTGAGGCCATTTATCCGCCCCTGCCGCACTTCTAGAAGGGGCACCTCTTTTTGGTGGTCAGTGAAAGGAGCACAGGGTGCATCTGCACCCATAGTTCCCATTGAAATACTGGTCAGTTTGTTGATTTAAATTGACTTGTTCTTTATTTTAAATATTGTATTTGTTCCCGTTTTGTTTTTTTTACTTTAAAATAAGATACGTGCAGTGTGCATAGGGATTTGTTCATAGTTTTTTAAATAGTCTGGCCCTCCAACGGTCTGAGGGACAGTGAACTGGCCCCCTGTGTAAAAAGTTTGAGGACCCCTGGGATAGAGTGTTGAACTGGGATGTAGAGGACCCAGGTTCGAAACTCCAAGGTCGTTGGCTTGAGCACAGGCTCATCCGTGTTGAGCGTGGGCTCACCAGCTTCACACAGGGTCTCCGGCTTGAGTGTGGGATCATAGACATGACCTCATGGTCACTGGCTTGAGCCCAAAGGTCGCTGGCTTGAAGCCCAAGGTCTGCTGTAGCCCCCCAGTCAAGGCACATATGAGAAAGCAATCAATGGACAACTAAGGGGCCGCAACGAAGAATTGATGTTTCTCATCTCTCTCCCTTGCTATCTGTCTGTCCCTGTCTGTCTCTCTCTCTGTCATTCCTATTATCTCCTCCTTTCTTCACAATCAGTCACCAAGAAGCTGACACTGTTACTGAGCATCCCAGATAGGTCAGGTTTCCATGTCATTCATGCATTCTTAAGCAACTTAAATGTCTCCTTTTAAAAAAAGAAAGATTTCACTTTTCTAGAGCAGTTTTAGGTTCAGAGCAAAATTGAGAGAAAGGTCCATATATCCTCTTTATGACTAACCATACATGTAACTGAATAATTATTTGCTTGATAGCTCTTCCCCTCATCCTAACTGGACATATCTGAACTTCTTTCCCACATTTGGGGAATCCCCTACTTTATGTGTCTGGGGCGGGGGTAGAGAGTGTGGGAGCCCGATCACCAGTTTTGAAACTCTGAACCCCAGAAGGTATTCCCAGCTTTGCCTGTAGTAGGGCATGGTCACGTGGCCAAGACTTAGCCAATCTGGACACCCCCGGGGCTTTGAATTGTGCCCAAGGATGACAGACACTCCACCCTGGTGGTGGCAGCCACACCTGGGTCTCCAGAACTGCAGGAGTGTAGTGACCGTGGCGGGCAGGGTCCCAGTAGGTTGTGCTGGCGATGCAGGAGACAGTGTACACGGTTACCGAGTTCAGCAGGGGTGCAGCAGGGGCCTCCGGGGCTGCTTCTGTCAGTGACACTGGCTGTATTACGGTTGCCACGCCTCCCTTTATGCCCGCAGTTTTGCAGCTTTGCGGTCCTAACTTCCTGGTCGTTCTATAAGCGCTCCAACAGCTTTTCAACACATTCTTTTTCTGCTTAAATCAGCCACTCTCTGTTGCTTCCAACTAGGAATGCTGATGATGACAGCAGACTATGTTTGTCTAGTTCAACAAGTGGGAAGGTTTTGTATAACACTGCGTGTTTCGCTTACAGCCTGGAGACTCTCAAAGCAGCAAGGTTCACTAAAATCATTTTTGTGTCTCCCAGTAAATGCTGGAAGAATATGTTCTAAATGAACGGATGGGCTGAACTGAAGAGCAGTGGTTTTTAACCAGATGGGTTACAGTTCATCCTTCCACTTAAACTGAGCACAGAGCTTACTAAGAATAAGCCACGGTTCCAGCTTTCAGGACCTCTAGGATTGGCGGGGGTGGGGGGTGTAGAGTGGGGGTTCGGGGGGCGAAAGACAGGTAAACGGGTTTGTACAATACCAGGTGACAAGCCCAGTAGCAAAGGTATGTACAGAATAGAAAGCAACTTATTTCCTGACTTGAGCGGGAGAAAGTTTTACAGAGGTGTCAAATGAATGGATTCTAGGAGGATGCCCCTAAGTTAGTGGACAAGAAAGGCGGCCAGATCTGGGTAGGCAAAGCAGCTTGTGGGAACGTTACTGGGGAGTCAGGGCAGCCTGGGGGCGCACCGTGGAAGAGTGACAGTGCTCGGTAGGGGACAAGCTTAGGGCCGAGAGGGCGAGGTGGGCTTGCCCAGGAGGGCAGGGACCTGATCGCGAAGATAAGCTGCGTTCGGGCCCCGTTCCTGGCGCCCTCGTCTGTTGGGTGGGCACAACGTGGCAGGAGCCGGGCGGAAGCACTGACCTGCAGGCAGGCCACGCAGCAGAACACGGCCGAGGGGTTTCGGAGATGGATCCGCGCGGTCAGCAGGTTGCTGCCGTAGGCAAAGTACAGAAAAGTCTCCTCGTTGCTCTGCAGGACCCTATAGCCCGAGTTCTCCATGTCCCGGCCCCTGCGCGGCCCCGGCGTCGGCAGCAGGGATAAAGGGAGAAGACGAGAATAGCAGCGCACTGGCGGATGACCCCGGCTAATTGGCCACAGAGCTGCCACCTCTGGAGTTAAAGGCTGGAAGCGCGGGCCGGACGGGCCGGGCGAGCCGGGCGAGCCGGGTGTAAGCGCGCTCTTCTGATTGGCTGTACGATGCGAGTCGCCCCTTCTGATTGGCTAACCTCACCGCCTCCTCTTCACTTTCCTTTTGGAAATGTCTGTCCTGAGGCGATCCGGAGTCTGATTACTCATTGGATACACTCCTCTTTTGTCCCGCCCCCGTGGTCAAGGCTGCCGCTGATTGGCGAATGGGCGGGAGCCACGCGAAAGCAGGTCAGGTCTCTTGGGCTCGGTTCCGGGGTCGCGGCAAACGGGGGTCCCAGCGACCGGGGGGTCCCAGCCAGGTTTTCTCACTCTCGGGGGTGGAAGGGGGAGGAGGGGCGTGTGAGTACGGGGCCTTGTGTGAGCTTTAGGGAGCTCTGGGCAGATCTGAGGCGACAGTTTCTCTGCCGGCAGCTCGCGCCTGGCCTGGGTGGAAGAGGCGGTCGGGACTGGCCTGTTGACCCCGCACGCTGGGCCCCGCATCCCCCGCCTGACGGTCTCCCCGGTATCATTTCTAAGCACCCTTTGCCTCGTGGAGAAGCCCCTCTGAATGCCTCGGGCTCCCTCCTCTGACGGAAGTGTCGTGCCTTGCCTGGTTCCTATTTCGACGCTGCCGGTTGGTGTAAGTATTTAAAAGGATAATTTGTTGATGTTAGTAAGTGCAAAAATATACCCCAGTGTAAAATTAACTTTGAAATGAACATATTAAAGAGAACTCGGGGCCTAGAAGCAATAGCTTTGGCACCCAGATTTTGATCTCTAACTGCCACTCTCCCCTAAAAGATACCGGGGCGCCTTGGAGAAATGGCTGAGGCCAAGGTCAAGGCCCGGAATGAGTAAGAGTGCGGGGAACATCTCGTCACCGTAAGTCGGGAAGTAGGCCGAAAAAAACGAGGTCCCTTTAGAAGGACATGGGAGCTTAAAGGAATGCCAAAGTTAGAACACTTTGAGTGTCAAAAATAATGACTGCAATTTATCGAAAATATCAAACATGTAACAGCCATTTGGAAAGAGTAAGCCGAATCTTAAAAAAAACACACAAGTTTTTTAAAACCCCCATTCGCCATTCTGCTGGAGGTGATTATTATACACCAACTCTTTACTCAAAAAAGTGGTCATTGAAGGAAATATTGTAAAAAATATTTCTCCTGCCTTTCTAGTTGCAGGTGTATTTCAAAGTAATCAAATAGCCCCAGCTGATGTGGAAACAGTTCTTACAAAAATGTCATAGATAATGTAGAATGAATGATAGAAAGTAACCATTTTCCAGACCCTAATAACTGATTCATGCCAGGGTCATTATTAATGAAACTATTTGGGAACAGAATATTAACATGTATATAATCATTCCCCAGGGATTGATTACTTGCCGGCCAACCGGGGGGGAAAAGATAATGACAATGGAGAAATCTGGCCTATTCCACCTTAACCTAGATGAATCTTAACATCAGAAAACGTGGACCAGCCTGACTGTATGTGTCTCCTGATGTGATTGATGTTTGAAGCACCAGTATCATCTGAGTATTGTTTCCAAAAGTCTTTAACGTGAACATAATCAAGCAGGAACTACAGGACCGAAGAAAAATGACACCAATAGGAAAAGTCTAAAGGAAACGATGGGACATTCTGCAGAACAAATAGCTTAGTCTCTTAAATTAAGTGGGTGTCATAAACAACAATAATAATAAAGTCCTTCGTTTTTGTTGGGCTGCCACTGGGCTGGGATCATGGTGCCCTCGCTGTGGAAGGGGCTGGTGGGCGTGGGCCTTTTTGCCCTCGCCCACGCGGCCTTCTCCGCTGCGCAGCATCGTTCTTACATGCGATTAACAGAAAAAGAAGATGAATCACTGCCCGTCGATATAGTTCTGCAGATACTGCTGGCCTTTGCGGTTACCTGTTATGGGATAGTTCATATTGCAGGGGAATTTAAGGACATGGATGCCACTTCAGAACTAAAAAATAAGACTTTTGACACATTAAGGAATCACCCGTCATTTTATGTTTTCAATCACCGTGGCAGAGTACTGTTCCAGCCTTCGGATACAACGGATTCTCCAGACCAGGATGCATTGCCCTCTAACGCGTCTTTGAAGCTACGAAAACTTGAATCACTGCATCGTTAAGATTTTTACAAATCATAACAACAGGACAGGACACAGAGCTGGACTATTACTATTGGAGTTTGGGGTAAAAAACACCTGCCCCATTGGCATTTATATTGATCTTTCAGACCTAATTTTAAAAGCATCTGTGGCCCTTGTTTGTACACTTAAGTTGTTGATGCAGTATACATTACCTATGAAATGAGTCTTTTTGATCTTTCATAGGGAGAATTCTTTATTTCATTTAAAGCAAATTCACATCTTTTGTTAAAGTCATTGTTTTGAGTACATTTCTTTGGAAAAGAAAAAAGGTTGATGTTTTTGAAATTGTTTTCTTAGATCTCTTTGGCACTACCGTTTTTAGGATCCTTTTGGAAACAGGGTGACTACTGTATTTTGCAGCATGAATGGTAGTAAACTGATCTTCAGTTCTGAGCAACAAATGGACTTCTCCAAGAAGATTTAAAGAGGGGACAAATCGGGTTTTCTTATGGCCGCTGAAAAGTGGCTCTGCTTGGGCCAGTGTTTAGTTTTTCCCTGACTTCCCAGCCCACCCAACCCCATGTACCTTCTAACATCTGCTGTCTCGTTGCCTCCCGCTTCTGGGGCTCTGTATGCGGTGATCAATTTTTTTTGTGTCCAAAATTCTTTGTCGTAACAGATGTACTTAACAAACTCAAGTTATTGTAAAGCTACTTGTACACTCTTATCTGTAAGAAATTTTCATAATTGGTTGTGTAATCTAAGAATAATTGAAGATAGACCAAAAATAAATCTTTGTGATTTATTTACGCTGCCTATTTGGAATAATAATTACTGAGGAAAACTGATTACTTGTTATTAGCCTGGTAATTTATGCAAAGTCTGTTACTTTATTGCATGCTGTAGTCACTAGTGACATCAGTAAAAATAAACTTCTTTATTAAAGGTAAACTTCAAAGGAATTGGGCCAGATGTTCTAAATATTTGGAACTACTGTCTTTAATTTTTTAAAAAATTAACATCACTTAAGGTATTGTTTTGTGGCTTCTGACTTGTAGCAGGCTTGGAGTTTTTCATCTTCTTTGTATGTTGCTGAGGATGAACATACAGAAAACTTTTTTAGAAACAGTAATTTTAGTTTTGGGGAAATTTGGCTAGCACTTTGATCTACAGAAAGCTTAGCATTTCTTTGTAGAAAACATTGCTTTTACTGAATTCTACAGGTATGAAAACATCGCTTATGTTGAATTATATCAGTGTAAAGGGAATAACTGCAGTTTTGAAAGGAAGTGAACTTTAGGCAACAGTACTTTACACTTGATGGCATTTTTTCCATTAGAAATAAACTTCAGCTCGTATGTTCTGCCTGGTAACACCCAGCCCCAAAGCAGGAGAATATTTTGTCATTGGGCTTTTCCTTTTTTTTTTACAGGGACAGAGAGAGGGATAGATAGGGACAGACAGACAGGAACGAAGAGAGGTGAGAAGCATCAATCAGTTTTTCGTTGCCGTTGCGACACCATACTTGTTCATTGATTGCTTTCTCACATGTGCCTTGACCGCGGGCCTTCAGCAGACTGAGCCACCCCTTGCTGGAGCCAGTGACCTTGGGTCCAAGCTGGCGAGCTTTTGTTCAAGCCAGATGGGCCCGTGCTCAAGCTGGCAAGCTCGGGGTCTCGAACCTGGGTCTTCCGCATCCCAGTCCGACGCTCTATTCACTGCGCCACCGCCTGGTCAGGCCATTGGTCTTTTCTTGTTGTTTTACTTAGTTTTGTTGTATCAATCTCATCTGTCTGTGGAACACTTACTCTGCTCTCTAAAGAGAACAAAGTTAGAAATCTTCTGGTAACCTAAAATAGTTTAGAAGTGAGTTAAAAATGTGAAGTCGGGTTCCCAGGGGAGATAAGAAATCAAAATAGTGTGTGAGAAACGGCTCCTTACATCAGGTTGGATGCCGGGTGCTGGATGACTCGGGGACCGCTGGATTGCAAGAGCCTGTTTGTTGTTTTCTTCTCTTGGGGCTGTCCTCCTTTCTTAATATGTTCTTGTAACCACTTTATTAAGCTGTAACCGCCATACCTTACAGCTCACGCGTTTAAGAGGTACAGTTCGTTTAAGAGGTACAGTTCGGCCTGACCTGTGGTGGCGCAGTGGATAAAGCGTTAACCTGGGAACACTGAGGTCGCCAGTTCAAAACCCTGCACTGGTTCGGTCAAGGCACATATGGGAGTTGATGCTTCCAGCTCCTCCCCCCTTTCTCTCTCTCTCTCACTCTGTGTCTCCTCTCTAAAATGAATAATATAAAATAAAATAAATTAAAAAAAAAAAAGGACAGAGAGAGAAAATAAAAATACATGTTAACCATATTTTTAAATAAATAAAAATTATTAAAAAAAAAAAGGTACAGTTCGTTTAAGAGGTACAGTTCGTTGGTTTTGTAGTCTAGTCATTAGTTGTGCAACCACAACCACAGTCGAGTTGAGAACACTGTCTTCAGCCCCAAAGGAAAGCCCACCGCCTTTAGCAGTCACCTCATTTCCCCCCAATGCCTCCCAGCCCCGAGCGGGTCCTTCAATATAAATGGACTCCTTTAATATCTGCCCTTTCATGACGGGCTCCCCACATACGGTTTTGTTCCCTGGGAGCGAGCAGTCCTCATCGTGAGAACGGTCGCTGCTGTGAAAGCCAGTAGATGTAAGGACGGAGGGTCAGATACCTAACAGCTTTCTTAGTCAGTCTTATGCTGAGTAGATTTGCCTCTTAGCCAACCATTCATAATATACTATTACTTACATTTTGGCTAGTCTCCCGAGGAAATATTGCAACCTTTGCCTGCCTAGTCAGGAAAGTCCTGCTAAAAATGATGCAAAGTGGTTTGGCAAGTCATTGATATAGTCATTTTCAGGCGAGTCTCACTTTGCTAGCAGCTTGTGTAACTCGGGCCTGGTGAGCTTCCCAAGTTTCTTTCATTTCCCCCAGTGAATTTCTCTCTTTTTCAAGTGTGTGCCCTAGGACTGAAGGTGATTAGGGTGCATCGTAATAGTGTTCGATGGACTGAGTTCCGAATTTTATTTATAATATTATGACACAGTCTGTGACTACCCAGGTAGTCCCAAAAATGTAGTGTGAGCTACGACTTCAGTGACATTCAGGAGTCTGAACTATTGAAAGCTATAGAATATGGGTAGACTCACTTCTGAATAACCAGGGAACCGGCTAGATGCTATGGGCTAACGGACCCGCTGCAGAAAATGCAGACTGGTAAACGAAGGCCAAGACGTTCTGTATCTCCCTAATGATTGCTTCCTAAGCCCTGCAGCTCCTTGTTCAGTGGCCTGACCGCATGTGCCTGGTGTACGCGGCCTGTTGCCATGGTAGTGTGGCTTGTGAGCATCGATGCTGGCGACACCAAGCTAGCCACATTCTTTTGGACACGTTTCCTCTCTAAATGACCTGCCCTGTCTAATAAACAATCGTGTCTCCCTCAAGAAATAAATAAAATAGCCTGACCTGTGGTGGCGCAGTGGATAAAGCATTGACCTGGAAACACTGAGGTCGCCAGTTCAAAACCCTGCACTGGTCTGGTTAAGGCACATATGGGAGTTGATGCTTCCAGCTCCTCCCCCCTTTCTCTCTTTCTCCCTCTCTCTCACTCTGTGTCTCCTCTCTAAAATGAATAAAATAAAAAGAAGTTTTTTTAAAAAAAAAAAAAAGAAATAAAATAAGAAGCAGGACTGAGGGTAGGCTGCTCTAGATTAAAAGAAGAGGCATAATAAACAAAAGTCATGACTTGTCCTTGGATTTGGGTCAATAAGCCAGACAGGAAAGATACTTGGGGGGCCACTGGAGAAATTTGAGTATGGACTGGAGCAGCCGTTTTCATCTCGTGGCAACAAACTACTCAAATTCTGCAGCCCACCGAAAAATTTTTACTGACCTGTCAGAAACAAAACTATAATTCTGATTCATTCACACCAGATGGCTATTGTTGTGTTGGCTGTTGTCAGTTTTTTACTTGACAATCTAAGGGAAAAGAGGTCAGTGCCCCTGACTAAATAGGTATTGCATGTTTAAAAAAGTCTTGCACTACACTGGTTAAAAATTGCTGGGCTAGGCTATTAGATGATATTGGACAGTTTTTAAAAGATATGATAATGACATTGTGCTTTTGTAGGAAAACATAATTTTTAGATATATATACTGGTGTATTTAGGGCTAAAAACGTTTGCTATCTACATTTTAAAATAATTCAAGAAAATAAAAATACGTAAAATGTTAAACTGAGTAATGTGTATATGGATGTTCATTTTATTCTGTCTTTTTGTGTGTGTGTGTGTGTGATAGAAACAGAAAGAGGGATAGACAGGCAGGAAGGGAGAGAGATGAGAAGCATCAATTCTTCATTGTGACACCTAGTTGTTCATCAATTGCCCTCTCATATATGCCTTAACTGGGGGGCTCCATCAGAGCGAGTGACCCCTTGCTCAAGCCAGCGACCTCGTGGTTTCGAACCTGGGTCCTTTGTGTCCCAGTCCAACACTCTATCCCAGGGGTCCCCAAACTTTTTACACAGGGGGCCAGTTCACTGTCCCTCAGACCGTGGGAGGGCCAGACTATTAAAAAAAAACTATGAACAAATCCCTATGCACACTGCACATATTTTATTTTAAAGTAAAAAAACAAAACGGGAACAAATACAATATTTAAAATAAAGAACAAGTCAATTTAAATCAACAAACTGACCAGTATTTCAATGGGAACTATGGGTGCGGATGCATCCTGTTCTCCTCTCACTGACCACCAGTGAAAGAGGTGCCCCTTCCGGAAGTGTAGGGGCGGGGCTGGATAAATGGCCTCAGGGGGCCTCATGCGACCCTTGGGCGGTAGTTTGGGAACCCCTGCTCTATCCACTGTACCTCTGCCTGGTCAGGCTATTCTGTCTGTTTCCTACATATTTGATTATTTAAAAGTCAAAAAGAAAAGGAAAAGATTATATATGTAAAGTTCTTGGCATATTGGCAGCTTCCAGTAAGCAATAACATTATTACTCTATAATCCGCAAATAGGAAGGTTCTTATCTCCCCCCGCCCCCCCCCCCACACACACATGGCAGAACTTGGAGTGTTTGGTCATCTCAGCGAGCAAGTTGCTCTCCTTGGCAAGACCCTCTCTCTCAGCGAGCAAGTTGCTCTCCTTGGCAAGACCCTCTCTCTCAGCGAGCAAGTTGCTCTCCTTGGCAAGACCCTCTCTCTCAGCGAGCAAGTTGCTCTCCTTGGCAAGACCCTCTCTCTCAGCGAGCAAGTTGCTCTCCTTGGCAAGACCCTCTCTCTCAGCGAGCAAGTTGCTCTCCTTGGCAAGACCCTCTCTCTCAGCGAGCAAGTTGCTCTCCTTGGCAAGACCCTGCCCTGTTGCACCATGAATTCTCAAGGTCGGTGCCTGGGAGCGCTGTGATTTAAAATGTCCTTCTGCTCCTTCAATTGCTCTTAGACACTTAAAATTATTTAGTTATTTTTAAGGTATTTGAGGGCTTTATTTTCTCTTTAACGTATGTCTCACTGTGTGGTTTTATGACGATTGATTTTTCTCAAGACCACTGTACGAAAGTTTTCTGAAGTTAAGCATTGACGTTTCCCGCAAACGCTGAAAATCTTTTGCTCGGATTCGGCATTTTGTTTTATTTAGCTTCTCCTTGTTGACTGCGGTGTGCTGACCCCTGTGGGGCAGCAAGGGGCGGTGGGGGGTAGGTAACAAGGTTTTTGTTTTGTTTTGTTTTTCTCAGATTTACCCAAAGCCTGGTCAATATTAGTTAACATCCACTGAGCACATATTAAGTGCCAGGCACTAGACCAAACTCATATACAGTCGCTCATTTAATCCTGAAAATATCGCTATGCACAAAGTTCTAGCCTCATTCTCACTTTACGCTTGAGCACACCGCGGTGCTGTAGGTTAACATGTGCGGGGCGTAGTCCGCCCGCAGTGACTGAAACGAGCTTCACCCGAGCCGTCTGCCTCCGGAGCCAATACTGGCTGCTGCCTCACGGTGAAGCCCTGGCGGTTTAGGTATAACTGGTTATTGTTAGGGGGGGGGGGGGACGTCACCCCCCACAACGCACACACTCTTCTCTAGTTCTTAGGGCTGGTCTAATAAAACAGTAAACTTGACACAAGACTAAATTAATGGAAGAAACACCAATTTAATACACGCACAAGGGAAAATCATAGTAAGATGCTCAGACCACAAAATGAGGCCCAAGGAAATGATAGAACCAGGTATCTTTTAAAACTTTAGATGAAAACAAGTTTGTGAGAAATGAAGATGGAGAGAATTAGCACTTTTAGAAAGGACAGGGGTCGCAGGGTTGAAGCTAAAGGGAGGAGGGCTGACCTGGGTCCTTGCTGAGGGATCGGAGGTGCGACTCCATGTTTACCAGCTTTCCAATTGTCATCTGTCCTCTTAGTAGATCTTCCTTCTAGAGAAGGAAGCGCTGATCAGGGAACACCGGGCTCTGATTCTCCTGCTAATTCAATTTTCTTTCCTGAGAATTGGAAGTGGAATCTGAGTGGGTTAGGTTCCTCTCTGGGTGCCTGGACTATAGTTTGTAACACTCTTGAGCTCAGCTGATCTCAGTCATGTTCACAGCTGAGCTGACCTCAGTCGCGTTCACTCGGGTGGAGTCAGAAGAGCAGGAGGATGATCTGAGTGACAGAGCGCAGAGACCACAGCCAAGGGGAGAAGGGAGACAGAGCAATGGGAGCCCTGAGCTGGGGCAGATGCCTGGCTCCAGCTGTTACCGACACCCTTTGGGTTTCACAAGATACTCTCATAAGACTTTTACTGCAAAACACGCTGGTAATGAAAGAAAGGATCCTTACTAAATGCATATAGTTTATGTGGGAGGCAGAATATTTACTCCCACGACTGTAGAGTGTGTCTTGAATGTGTCTGGCTCCCAAAGTAAAGTATTTTGCGATGCTTGTGTTTTAATAGATACATATTAGTGACCAAAAGTATAGAGAAATTATTAATTATATGCAGTTCCAAGTTACACAGCAGAGTGAAATAAACAGGAACCTCCAACAACCTTGATGATTTGGAATAAGAATTCTAGGTGTTGCTTACAAACCAATAGTGAGCTACCTTTGACTCTCCCCTCTCCTTCAAACCCTGTATTCAACCTGACAGTGATCCGCCCTGAGATTTGTATCCGCTCTCATCTCTGTCCCCACTCTCCCCTCCTTCCCCACTCTCCCCACCTTCCCCACTCTCCCCTCCATCCCCACTCTCCCCCCCTTCCCCACTCTCCCCTCCTTCCCCATCTCCCCTCCAGCCCCACTCTCCCCTCCAGCCCCACTCTCCCCTCCAGCCCCACTCTCCCCTCCTTCCCCACTCTCCCCTCCAGCCCCACTCTCCCCTCCTTCCCAACTCTCCCCTCCTTCCCCCAACTCTCCCCTCCTTCCCCCAACTCTCCCCTCCTTCCCCACTCTCCCCTCCAGCCCCACTCTCCCCTCCTTCCCAACTCTCCCCTCCTTCCCCCAACTCTCCCCTCCTTCCCCCACTCTCCCCTCCAGCCCCACTCTCCCCTCCAACACCCCTCTCCCCTCCAGCCCCACTCTCCCCTCCAGCCCCACTCTCCCCTCCTTCCCCCAACTCTCCCCTCCTTCCCCCACTCTCCCCTCCTTCCCCACTCTCCCCTCCAGCCCCACTCTCCCCTCCTTCCCCCAACTCTCCCCTCCTTCCCCCACTCTCCCCTCCAGCCCCACTCTCCCCTCTAGTACCCCTCTCCCCTCCAGCCCCCCTCTCCCCTCCAGCCCCACTCTCCCCTCCTTCCCCACTCTCCCCTCCTTCCCCCAACTCTCCCCTCCTTCCCCACTCTCCCCTCCTTCCCCACTGTCCCCTCTATTCCCCAACTCTCCTCTCCAGCCCCCAACTCTCCCCTCCAGCCCCACTCTCCCCTCCATCCCGGGGCCAGCATCCCCTCACACCTGGACCAGGGCAGCAGCATCCTGATTGGTTTTTCTGACTGCTTTCCTGTGGAGATGGGGGAAGGGTGCAGATCCCACGAGGATGGCACAGGTGGGTTTGGGGGTTGAGTAGCTCAATTTCAATAGAGCAAGGGGTTCATATTAGGAAATGGGACATAAGTAGGAAAGAGGTTGGCATAGATTATGGGAGGACCTTGTATTTTCCACTAAAAGTTCAAACTATTTGGTGGTCAAAGGGAAGATATTTTGGACTGTTGAGCAGAGAGGGGCCCTCCTGGACCTTTGGAAACTCGTTCTCATGGCTGTGAATCGGATACCCTGGGAGGGAGCCAGGTGAGTGTGTGGCAAATACTGGGTACAGGGTCATGGGGATAGTCAAGGACATGGAAGCCTTCAGCTGGGGTGTTAGTTACACAATGGAAATGAAGGGGTGGAAGGGAGCAAAGACGAGTTCTTTTAACTTGTGTTTATCATATCACTCCTGTGTGCAAGAATGCCTTTAGTGCCTGTTGCTTGTTACTTTATCCAGTTCAAGCTTTTGTGCAAGCCTTTATTATCTGATTCCGTTCTGTCCAACCAGTCTGATTTTCCAGTTGATGGTAAACCCTTCAGAGACAGGGACCACACCTTCTGTTTCCGTATACCCAGTGATTACCACAGCATAGATGACTAATAAATACGTGCTGACTGGTCGAACCAGAGTCAGCGTCTCCCACACTTCACACTGGCTCCCAAATCCTTTCTCCTCGACGATTCCCCCAACTTCCCTTGATTTTCTGAGGGGCACGTGTCCTTGAGCTCTGATTTAAGATTTTAAATTTTATACTAATACTTTAGCATATGGGATTCTGCATAAATTTTATTTGCCATAGTGGTATTTATTTGTATATCTCCTCCCAGTTTATGGTCTGGCAGATGACCCAGGAGAATTCCAGAATATACTAATTCAGAAATGATCTGACTGTGGGGGAGAGCATATTAAAATTCCAATAGGCAGCAATTTCTCCAGCTGTTTGACAGATAATATGGGTTCTAGTTTTGAGATTAACTCTGAAAAGTAGCTCCAGTATAGTTTATTATTTAGTGCCTAGCATATGGTCTTCTTTGACATCTCTGTCCCTATATTTGTATCTGCAACTATATACTTTAGAAAGGTATACACCCAGTTGCTAATAGTGCTCATCCATGGAAAGGAAAATGGAATTGGAGGTCGGGGGGTAAGGGAGCAAGTTAAACAGAAAGCTTTCATTGTTTGGCCCTAGCCAAGTAGCTCAGTTGGATAGAGTGTTGTCCCAATACACCAAGGTTGCAGGTTCGATCCCCGGTCAGGGCACATACAAGAATCAATCAATGAACGCATAAATAAGTGGAACAACAGATTGATGTTTCTCTCTCTCTCCCTGTCTCTCTCTCTCTCACACACACACATGCGTGCTCTCCCTCTCTCTCTAAAATCAACCAATTAAGCCTGACCTGTGGTGGCGCAGTGGATAAAGTGTCGACTGGGAACACTGAGGTCGCCAGTTCAAAACCCTGCACTGGTCCGGTCAAGGCACATATGGGAGTTGATGCTTCCAGCTCCTCCCCCCTTTCTCTCTCTCTCTCTCTCTCTCTCACTCTGTGTCTCCTCTCTAAAATGAATAAAATAAAAATAAAATAAAATCAACCAATTAAAAAATTACAGTAAGTTTTTAAAAAGCTTTCATTCTTTGGTTCTGTACTCTGTATTTCTTGTACTTTGATCATGTATTTATGTGTTACCTTTATTATTTAAACATATTTATTGTTCAAACTCGGAACAAAAAATCTTATCTTACAGAATTATAGGTCGGAATGTAGAGCTCTGACGTTGGGAGGATAAAAAGAGGGTGATGACTGAATAAGATGTCCAAAGAGATGGACGCAGGGGTCGCATCCCCAGCAGGTCCGCCTCCCGCCACGTCAGTCAGATCAGTAGGCCAGATCAGTTCGCCTCGCCCCGTGGAAACGAACACGCCCTCTCGTTCTGTGCGGCCTGCCGCGGCAGAACCTCTGGTGTCCGTCCGGATTTCCCTCTGCCCTTTGCGGTGTCAGTGGGTACAAGAACCGGAATACTAGCCCCATCTGGGTTAGGGAAGGTCACTCATGGGTTCCAGGACAATAATCTGCCAGGTTTTCTGCCAGTTTTAAATCAGCTATCTCCATGTCATTTACCATAGCAGTGATCGGCAGACTTATTAGTCAACAGAGCCAAATATCAACAGTACAATGATGGAAATTTCTTTTGAGAGCCAAATTTTTTAAACTTAAACTATATAGGCAGGTACATTGTTATTAACTTAATTAGGGTGCTCCTAATAAGCTGGCCCTTGAGCCACATGTGGCTCGGGCGGTTTGCCGACCACTGACCTATAGTATTGACTTTATATGGAGTACTTAGACTGTAAATACTGAGTTTGTGACAACTATTCAAGAGTTTCTGTTTGGGCAAAGTGCACTTTGCTGACTAGCTCTCCGAAGTCAGCGGGGGCATCAGCTGCTGTCATAGACGATGGTGATACCCCGAAAAGTGGCCCCTCAGAGAAGTCATCCTGTCCACTGGCACATTGTTCCCTAGCAATGTGCTCTAGCCACAAGGGACTTTTCTTTTTGTGCCGGCAGCTGGCAGTCAGCCCAACGCTGGTCAAAGCTGGCTCTCCCGAACGCCCGCTTGTAGAAACAGGCCCATTTCAGCTAAATGTGGACATTAATTCTTTCACCTCCCTTTACCTGGAATAATAGTATAATTGCGCTACTGTGGCTTTGTAATGTGTTATTTCTTTACTGTCTTATTAAGAGACATCACGCAGATGCTGTTGGCTTGTGATGTTCCCGCAGTGAGCCTGTGTGAAATAAATGGCTGGCAAAGACAAATTAGTCTCGGAGAATAGTTTTACCCGCCTCCCCCCAAAACAAAACAAAACAAATCGCTAGACTGTCTTACTGTTCTGGCTTCCCACTGCCTGGCTTGGTGGGTGATAAAAACCTTTTAGCACAAATCGAGTCAAATGGTGCTTGGCTTTGCTGTTTAAATTCCTGCTAATCAGTTTGAAACTGCAGTTACGTAGAAAAATACCCATCAACCATTAACCTCTATGAAAGGCAACAATGGCTACAAGCTGGGGAGAATAAGAATTTGATTGCAAGGCTGAGTGAGGAGCAAGTGAGGTGGCCGTCCAAGATTCTCAACTGAACTGGAAGAGGTTTGGCCGCCCCGTCTCTTCCTGCTTCCCATTCTTTTTCCTGTGTCCTTCACATTTCCTCTGAGGGCTGTCAGAGCAGCTTCCCGGTGGAGGGGAACAGGTTCGACAGCTTTGCGGCCTTGTACCTAACTGGCATTGGCGACAGTGGCAGGTCTAGTTAGGCCAGTAGCTTCTTGAAATAAAATGCTTGAACTTTCCCATTAAAACATTTCAGTGAGTGTCAGGATTGCTATCTGTCCCCTGCCACAAATGAGAGATCTTTCTCAATTCCAATTTGGAGGACTGTTGGCTTATCAGGTTCCTATCAGGTTCCACACTCTCAGGCGACACGGTTTTCCATGCTGTCATGCAATTAAGAAGCGTCTCAATATTTATAATCACTAATGAGCTGATACTGACAAGGTAGATGACTGCATTCGGCTGTTTCAGGTCCTTCTGCTAATCTGGTTTCGAGTGGACGGTATCTGATGGTCTCCTGGACTGCTCCAAGGGAACAAACAATGGTACACACACGTCTGCCTTGGGACAGAGGTGCTTTCTGGGTTCTCAACGAGGTGTCAGAGAGGAACATTCAGACGTAATAGGGAGACCACTTTTAGGAAGAATATCTTCCGTCTTGCTCAGAAATGACGAGAAATTAAAATATTTCTCAGGAAGAAACTGAGCCTACAACCTCTTTTGATTTCTTTCCCTCGAATTCATTTTTGCCACTCCATCAAAAATCATGCCTTCTGTGGACTTGTTGTGCCCCTAACTCTGCTGGCCTCTCACTGCCAGGGACCAAGAGCAAAAACAAACTCACAAGACTGAAACCCAGAAAAAGAGTTGCTGATATTTGTATTAGCAAATTGGGACTAGACCGGAGTGAGGTGAGTACTGCTAAAAGTCAGGGTTGTCAGGAGCTCCGGTCTGCACACAAGGACTCCCCACTTAACATTCCTGGAAGAGTCTCTTTTAATCTTCAAGGTCAAATAAATGCTACCCTTTCTATCAAACCATCTCTAACTTCCAAGTAAATACAATATTTACATTTATAATACTTTATTGATCCCTTTACTATTTCATTAAAACCATTTTTGTTTTAATTATTTGTTTATTTTTATTTTTTGTATTTTTCTGAAGTGAGAAGCAGGGAGGCAGAGAGACAGACTCCTGCATGCACCTGACCGGGATCCACCTGGCATGCCCTCTTAGGGGGCGATGCTCTGCCCATCTGGGGCATCGCTCTCTTGCAACTGGAGACATTCTAGCGCCTGAGGCAGAGGCCTTGGAACCATCCTTGGTACCCGTACCAACTTTGCTCCAATGGAGCCTTGGCTGCAGGAGGGGAAGAGAGAGCGAGAGAGAGAGAGAGAGAGAGAGCGAGAGAGAGAGAGAGAGGAGAGGGGGATGGGGGGAGAAGTAGATGGGCACTTCTCCTGTGTGCCCTGGCGGGAATTGAACCTGGGACTTCCACACGCTGGACCGACGCTCTACCACTGAGCAACTGGCTGGAGCCAATCAATTATTTGTTGACATGCTTCCTTCCCCTACTGGCCCAGGACAACTGCCGAGGGCAGGAATGATCATTCCTTCAACAAACGTGTATCGAGTCTTTACCGCGTCGGCAGGCCACTTTGCTGCTCCTCAGGATTCAGTGCAGAGAGAAGCTTTGGAGGAGAGCAGGATTGGTCCTTCTGCAAGCAGCACAGTGACGCGGTTCCTGGTGGCCTTTGGCGTGTAGGGAGCCCAGGGCTGCAAAGTGGTATAACTTCGCAGGAAGGGACAGTCCTAGCCTGTGCCTTTTCCCCTGTTGCAATATGCTTGTTGCCAAATACATATAAGACTTGTTGGGTTTTCTCTTATAATACTTTCCTCTGATGCTGTATCCCTCTTCATAAGTAACGTGTCAGACTGGGCAGAGCTGTTGCAAATCATTGCTGACAGCACGGAGTACCTTCCCCAGAGGAGCTTGAGCCAGCCTCAGCCCCGAGCTCCCTCATCCGCCGCTTGCCCACACGGGCGGTCTCAGGCCGGCTCAGACAGGCTGTAGTGCCCTGAATTTCATACTTGGGCTGGAGTCTGATCTAGTTTTAATAGTAAGTGTGATCACTGTGGTCGGGTTTGGCATAAAGGAAGACAGGCACAAGAGAAAGCATCAGTCGCTGTGTTCCTAGTGGATGCCCTTCCTTGTCGCCCGCAGATAACATCCCTTGTATCTTAATTTCACAGAGGAAAGAGAGACCATCGGACATCTAAACTTCTCTCTTTCCCATACCACGCGTGTCTACCTGTCATTCTCCAATGTCCTTATGACTCAGAGAAAGAGGTGGTTTTCGTTTTCTGTGGCTGTGTAACAAATTGCCCCCAAATTGAGGAGCGTGAAAAAGCAAACATGTATTACCCTCACTGTCTCCATGAGTCAGAGGTCTGGAAGGACTCTAGCTGGGAGGATCTTGCGCGGGATTGCAGTCAGGGTACCGGCTGGGCTGCCCCCTTCGGAAGCTGGGCTGGGGCTAGAGGACCAGCTTCAGGGATGGACGGCTCACTCAGCTGCTGGCAGGAGCCCTGCCTGCCTCATTCACCACATGGGTCTTTCCACAGGACGACTTGTGTGTACTCACAAAAGAGCAGCTGGTGTCCCCAGACTGAGGGGCACCAGGGAACGAGCAGGAAAGAAGTTGCGATACCTTTTACAACTTACTCTCCAGGTTGCAGATCGCCACTTTTACCACATTCTATTAGTCAGAGGAGAGTCACTAAGTATCACCTACACCCAGGAGGAGGGGAGTTAGACTCCATCTTTTGAAGGAAGGGGTATTGTTTGTCAAACAAATTTGTAAAATATGATTGTTATGTGTGCTGGCTTATAGTTTGCATCGGGGGGCTGGGCAGCGCCAGGTATATGTGATCTGTGAAATTGCAAATTACCTTCCTGCTTGGGAAGGGCCATTGTCTTGCTAATGTTTGCTGGAGGAGAGGTTTTTCCAGCCAGAAAGTTTTGAAAAGGGAAGGAGTAGGAGAGAGAGAGAAGCCATGTTTTGCAGGGAGAGCAGAAAGAATTCAGAGTGCTGAAGAAGAAGCCAGTCTGTGCAGAAAGAGAAGCTGTGCAGATGGGGAACCAGAGGTGAGGGACTTTGTGACTTTGTGAGTCCTACTGAGGTTTGGGGGCCTTTAATTCTAGGAGGAACTGGAGAAGATTCTCCTGGTAGTGGAACCGGAGAATGCGTCAGTGGCTTTGGGAGCCCTGAGTGAAAGGGAAGTGTTTTCCCTGTGTGTTTGCTGGTCTGCCAATGCGAGATTTTAATCAAGGATAGCCCATCATTCTTTGGCTCCACTGTTTATTTACCGTCTGCCCGAATCCACTGGGAACCTGCATAGGAATGGCCACGATGACAGTAGCGACTGCTGGCCTTACAGGTATCAAAGAATTTGTGGACATCTTTCAGAACCACTGTTGAGGGCAAATGCCTTCAGCTATGTGCTTGGCCCCACCCTTCCTCACCCGGACTTGGCTAGTCAGTTACGCTCTCTCTCAATCTCTTAGTGGTAGATCCCACTTGTGGGCACTGCCTGTGTCCTGGTGACCATGCCAACCACTCAGCGTTCATCATCTCTTCCCATACGCACAACTCCCTGTGGCAGGGGAATGATTGCCTCCCTTTTACAAATGAGACCAAGGCTCAGAGGTGTGAGATGTCCAATGTCAGATAACTGGTGAGTAGAAAAGTCAGTACGTAACCCCAGTCCTGACTGCCTCTGGAGCCCTGGCCCCTCCGCTGGGGTATCCTGCAGCACCCCGTGTGGACACCAACCTGGGCCGCTCTACCAGCTTCTCCTCAGCTTTCAGACAGTCCTATACAAAAGTTTCCATCTTCCCCCATCTCAAGCTTCGTCACCTTCCCACCACCACCAAACAGCTTCAGATAGCCATCAGCACACCGGCCCTACCTCCACGCCTTCCATTTGCTGAAACTCGCCGCCATCCGCCCACCAGAAGGGTTTCTCTAAGTCACCTATCATTATAGAATCTGCCACACCTCTTCTGCACTAACAACGCCTCACTTCTGCTTTGTCCTTAGCTGTCCTTTTATTTAATTGATTGCCTGCTGTGTGTCCTACAAGCACCACAAACTCTACGCTCCAAACCTGGTCCCCTTTCCAAACCAACCTCCCTGCTTGTATGCCCTGCCTTGGATGTTGACGTCACCGTTGTCAAAGACTATCTCAGAAGCATTGAATTTCCCTTAAGGCACGGCTGACATTTATTTATATATAAGAGAGATCAGTCGTACGTAAATTGTCACCAGACGGGTTTGTGGAGGGAAAACAGGGTTTATAGAGGGAAAACCCTCAGTTTGTGGAACTTTTTCTTTTGTTTTCCGGCTTGCTGATTGGCCGGGGCAAAGCTGCACCCAAGCCGACTGCGTTACAATCAGGGTAGTTAATCTCAGTTATTCCGTTTTCCTAAGAAAGCTTGTTGAGTTCAGCTGTGGATCGGAGGGTGGTGTGTCCGTCTTTGGTGCTGGCTGCTGACATCTCGACTCTCATGGCCACAGCACGGCTAAGCTAGGACTGCCCTATTTCCCTCATTATAATTCCTCCCTCTGCTCTCTGGTCAAACTAAGATGCAAGACCACGGTGGACCTCAGTGACTTTTGTGCCTCCTTGATGCACATCATTCACTGGATGTTGGCTTGAGATAAGAGCACACAGCAATATTTCATCATCTGGATATCACCCGAGGGAGGAGCCCAAGGAGTTTGAGAACAATCACAGACACAATAAAAAAAAAAAAAAGGAACCAGTTTGTCTGCAGTTTCACAGGTGCCTCGAGCGACCAGGAGAATGAGTTTCTGCTCTCTTTATCCGTGACATTCCTTCAGTTTTGTTGACGCTTTTGTGGATTTCAGGAACACCAGCTAATGGTTGGCGGCCCAAGGATCAGACATATAGATTCATTAGGGGGTCTTATTAGAGGGGTTTAATGTCAGATGGCAGACTTGTCAGCCGGGAAAATCGGCAGCCATCGCGAGCGTCTGAGAGAGGTGCACTGGGGACTCTGAGGGTTTAGAGGAAAGCAGACAGCTGAGAGAATGGCAAAAGGGACCATGGCAGTCATTCTACAGTCTGATACCTTGACTCACACAAAGGAAAGTATCGAAGTAATAAGAAGAGGAGACAAATAATAAAATATAAGTCCTAATCTGAAAGTTTGGGGTAGAAACTGTCTATGCGTCATGACACCTTTTGATCCAAAAATGTTGAAGTAGCTATTTCCAGGGCTATTTGCTTCTAAAAGCTTTCTGCAGAGCCTCAGGGTTCTATATCTCCAGTGGGGCTGGACCTCCTGGCGGTAGAATCCTCAGTGGTAAAAATACCGGATATGACCTTTCCGAGGCTGCTGTCTTGGTACCCTCAGTATACCGAGTTTCTTGATTCTCATCATGTAGAAATGTGTCTGATATTGTCTCTTTCAAAGTACCATTTGCATCTGGTGGCCATGCAACTGTGTATATTATTGGTTTCGACAGTAATTGACAAGATGGGCATGTAACAAGCTAAACTCTATCGGAGAAGGACTTAATTGTTTTCCTATAAGAACTTCGCACAGTGCGAGTTTGAGGTTTTGTGGCGTATGTCACACGATCGTTAGGGCAAAGGGTGGAACTTCAGGCCAAGAAAGGTTATAAGCTCTTCTAAAAGTTTGGACAGTTTTGATTTAAAAACATCACTAGCTTGTTTTACCTTTCTAGAACTTTAGGAATAATAGAGGGACCATGAAGTTTCTGTTTAATTTGATGAGTCTACATAGTCCCTACTTCCGGGTGGAAAAAATAAAATCTAAAGTTTTTTTTAATACGTTAAAGTGTTATCCTTTCAGCAGAAGAAATATTTTTCCCTCAACAACAACAACAACAAAATATCACAGGCTATTGCTCCAATGTATTTAAAGCACTGCCACTTGGGCAATAGCGTGAATTCATTTGTAAATGTTCAAGTGGATCTTGAGGTAGGATTCTGAGCCTTGCCCTAGCTTCACAGTGTTTCCTGAATTTTAATATTTATAGATAAGGAAAGATTTATTCACTTATTTGAGCATCAGGTAAAATGTTCCCAACCCTATTTTTGTATTTTGAACCAATTCCTCTTTAGCATTATAGACAATTCAGTGCAACAAATGTGATAAAGGTCTGTACGCTTGCTTGGGTGCCACCCGGTGGTCACCATGGGACGTGCAGAATCCAAAGCTCTGCATGAGAGTTTTGATAGAAGTCACCACCATCTTTCCCCCCTCTGTACCGGCAGATCATTGTATTTGAATAAATTCTTCTGGGTTGATGAAATCACATAAAGCAACTTTCCCTCTAATAATAATCAGGAAAGTCTATGCCTGATTGGCTTTGAGAACACAGAGAAGGAAGTGACTTGTTCTTGTTCTAGTGGGCAATCAGGGGCGGCCCACTAGAACAAGATTCAATAATCACTAGAATCAATAATCATGGGGAAATCAGTATAGCTCCAGAATAATTAGCATATTTCTGCCTATGGATATTTCTTCCTTCTCTTCATATAATTGCCCCCTTGACCTTTCCCACAAATATCTCATGCCTTCACCTCTAATTGGAACACTATTTGGGTTTATTCCTGGGTCAGTGTTTCCCAGAGTTGCAATTCTTTTTGGATCTTAGATAACCGCTCATTGCTTCTCAACTTGGCTTTTTATTTTTAGGTTAACAGGTGCGCAACTCCGTGGCTGTTCTAAAAACCATGAGAGTTTGTGTTTTAAATGAGTGAGTTGTGTGGTAGGTGAATTACATCTCAGAGAAAGCTCAAAAAAGGATTTCTACAAGATCAAGGCAATATGATGATTAACCAACTATTTGAAAAATAATTTACTCTCTCTCAGGGAGAGACAAAGTTGTTTCCACTGACAGATACACAGAGAGGAAGCAAAAGCAGACATGCTCTCGTAAGATAAGATAAAGGACACAAGAATTCCATCAACAGTGGAAAATGCGATAAATCAGCCATGTTGGATAGGACATAACCGAATTTTCAACCTTACCACTGTGCCTGACAACAGCCTGATTAAACCACTGTCTTGTGACCTCAAGGTTCACACACCAGTTTTCCAAACACTAGAATCTTTGAGGCAAACAAAAACAACAAAAAAGCAAAGAGAGACATCAAATTCCCCATCATTTTTCAGTTGACAAAGATCAGATAATCAACTCTTTTTGTGTGTGTGTGTGGCAGAGGCAGAGAGAGTCAGAGAGAGGGACAGACAGGAAGGGAGAGAGATGAGAAACATCAATTCTTTGTTGCAGTTCCTTAGTTGTTCATTGATTGATTTCTCATATGTGCCTTGACCGGGGTGGGGCTACAGCAGACCAAGTGACCCCTTGCTCGAGCCAGTGACCTTGGGCTCAAGCTGATGAGCCTTGCTCAAAGCCAATGAGCCCACGCTCAAGCTGGCATCCTCCATGCCCCAGTCTGATGCTTTATCCACTGTGCCACCACCTGGTCAGGCCAGATGATCAAGTCTTAACAACCCACTTCCCTTCCAACAAAGGAGGGAAAAGCAGCTGCCTCAGGGGCCTGAAATGGCCAGGAGCCCATTTCAGCGTGCAGGAGTCAGGGGCCTTGGTTGTCACCCCATGAGACCCACCAGAGCAGCCAAGGGAAGACAATTCAGAATTCAAGGTGTCCGGAAGAGATGTGCCTATGAACTCCAATGAAGGAACGAAGGTGGGCCAATCTCGACGGTGACCCCAGGAATAACCATCAAACTTAGTGACATTCACCGCAGCTGATATTTACTTTTTCCTATACGAGGGCAGCCAATCAGGCATAGACTTTCATAGAATAAAGGGAGGCCGGGTTCATAAAAGGAAAACCGTCCAGGAGGTGAAACAGGGAGCCTTGCGTTCTGTCGTTGTGCAAGCGGATTGCCTGCGAACAGTTTGCCCCAGAGGAGCAGAAAGGAATTTTAGTTATTTCTTGCTTGTAACTCAAGTCCTTATCATCGGCCACATGGGTGCAAAATTATCATAAAAAAACACAGATGCTTGACATTCCTCTGTTTAGCAGCCTGCACACTCTCCACGCTGCCAGTAGGATTAAATCCAAAGGTCATATAAAAAGGGCACACAGGCCTTTTGCGATCTGGCCCCATGGGCACGGCAGCCATATCTCACCAGCGCCCCTCCACCCACCTGCCCTCCCCTGGATACCATCACCTGAGCTCCGCTGCATTCTGTCACATCTCCCTCTGCCAGGATCCTCTTTCACTTCCCTGCCAGGAGAACCTCCACTCATCCTTCAAATGTTACCTCTTCTGTGAAGCCGCCCCTGATTGCACACTAGAACAAGAACAAGTCACTTCCTTCTCTGTGTTCTCAAAGCTCTTTGTAATCACTGGCATTCCATTCTTAGCGCTTATCACATTGTGTTGTAATTATTTGGCTGCTGTCTTCTCACCTCTCACCCTGAGACCAATGGCAGTGGCCGTCAGTGTCTTTGTACCCTCCAGGGCCTATCTTCTGACTTGGCACTGAGAAACTTCTCAGTATTTGGTGAATGAATGTGTCATCCATCACAGGGACACTGATTAGCAAGTGTTTTTTTCAATACATTGCAGGCAATAAAAAAAGAGTTGATAGTCTGGTGGAGGTTAAGAGCAGTAAGCATGAGTAGTAAGCCTTTGTCTGATGGCAAAGACTGATTCCTAGAGAACTCTTTTAAAGAGTTCTCCAGCAGCAGCTGGGGGCCAGGTGACGGTGGGGAAGGGGCAGCAGAGGAGCTGTTTACAGATCGGATGCTAGGAGATAGTGACTGAAATAATTTTCAGCGGCAAACTTTATTTCTGAAATAAGTCAGCACTATTAGGGACTATATAAAGGGGTTCTGCTCGCTGGGAACTCCCTCTGCTTAATACAAACAGTGCAACGAAGCGCCTTCTCCCGCCTCCTCCTGCAGTCCAGGTGACCTTCCTCGTACGTGTTGGGAAAGGGCTGTTCTCACGGAGACTACAGCAGCGGTGGCTTCCTTGTCCCCTGCCTCTCCTAGCTTTCAGCTTTGATGGCAGTCACACCTGGAGCATCTGGACCACCGTCCCCTGGATCAGATAGTGCTGTCCCCCCACCAGCGGAGCAGAGGGAGGGGCACAGAAGCTGCACCTCCGCTGGCTGCCCATCCGGTGCCCCTAAAATCCACCCACACTAGACCCCCTAAGCTCCACCCACACTAGACCTCCTAAGTTCTACCCTCACTAGACCCCCTAAGCTCCACCCACACTAGACCCCCTGAGCTCCACCCACACTAGACCCCCTAAGCTCCACTTACACCCCCCCAAGCTCCACCCACACTAGACCCCCTGAGCTCCACCCACACTAGACCCCCTAAGCTCCACTTACACCCCCCCAAGCTCCACCCATACTAGACCCCCTAAGCTCCATGCTCACTAGACTCCCTAAACTCCACCCCGACTAGAAGTTCAGGCTGAAACACTTCAAGGTTTGGGTGTGGACCATTTTCAAAGCCGATGAACGCTCTTGATCCTCTCCCCAAAAGAAAGTACCCATTTTCGGACAAGTTCCAGCTCGCCTAATATTTCAGGGAGTTTATATACTCTCCGGAGCCCGTCCTGATCCTGAGATTAAGTACTCGGGTTCCCCGGTGAAATACTTCTGTCGATGTGAGCTTTGTCAGGTATCTGTCGGGTCCCCGGGACATTCCGGACAGCACTCTCCATCTGTCTTGGAAAGAAGACCCAGATCACTGGCACTGGATAGTGTTCGACATAACATCATTTTATTCCAAACTTATTTTTTTTAATCGAATTCATAGAGATGTAAAACAGTTACCACAATTCTCTAGGTTACATTAGAAGAGGAAATACCAAGGAGAGTTCAGCTAAGTAGTCAACAGACACAGGTGCGTGGGCAGGAGGGCACTTCTGCTGTTTGTACCTGGATATGGGTGACATCCTCTCCTCCTAGGCAGGGTGAAGTGGGCAACCCTGCCTGGCAGATAGCACTTTGCGATTACTGACTCTGTGCCCTTTTCCTGATGTCACATGCCATTCAGCCAATTCCTGAAAATGACTGTGACCTGTGACGGGTCAAAAGTGCACCATGACTTTACGGACACACCGTATTTACTAAGCATTTAAGGTGGGTAGACATCAGCGGCAAGTTCATTATAGTAAAGTATACAGGAAAACATTTTCTATAAGGATAGGAAAATATAAATAACTGAGTTTTTCCAAGCCTGGCAGGATATGGGGAAAGCGAATGAGGCACAGTAGCGATGATAACTCTTGTTCTTACCTGAGTATGCAAGACTTTCACATCCTTGGAAACATCTTTCCAAACACGTACAGTACTTCTCTTCCATTCCTGGGAGCGTCTGTCTCTCAGGGCCGGACTTGATGGACACAGTGTATACCCCATGATGTCCACCAGGCGGCAGCAGTGCCCCAGCAGGCACAGCCATCAATTCTCAGAGCCCTCCTCCCAGAGAGTGACCAAGAATTCTCTCCTCCCCTTTGCAGACTGTTCGAATTCCCAAAGAGGCCAAGGAAGATATTTTGTTGTTTCTTTTTGTATTGTTTCTCCTTTCCTTTTTGTTTCTATTGTACATAGCTCTTTCAGCCCTGTCTCTCCATAAGAATTAGACATTAGCTCCTAAAAGCCAAATCTGAGTCTCAGCGAAAGGGCCATATTCATAAATCACCTTGCCACAAAGCCTGGTCCTTCTGGTCTCTGGGCATGGTAATAAGACAGACCTTGGATGATTCCCACCTCTGTGAGTTGCAGCTATAAGACTAGGCTGTCAGCCTCAACACCTGTTTCCTCATCTGTAACTCTGGGGACAATGATGGTACCCACTTCATAGGGCTGATGTTCAAATCAAAATGAGAATCTAGCATAGTCCTTGGCCCATGGAATGCGTTTCATCAATGTCAGCGCCTATCAGCATAACCACACATACCTCCAAGAAATTAACGATGATTACTTCTGGTGGCAGTTTCTAAGCTGATTTTTTATTTCTTCTTTGTTTTCCAAATTCTCTTCACGAAGCATGCGTGGCTTTCATAATGAGGAAAAAAGGCAATGAAAATTTAATAGGTTGTTGACAGCTCCTGAAGCTTTCTTTGAAACATTCAAATACTTTCTTCACTGCTCAATGAGTTCTGAAGGGCTGGGCCTACTTTTTTTTTTTTTTAATCTATTTTGGTATCTTTAACATGAAATACATCATTTGACACCCAGTAGGCAGTCATACTTACTCCCTGAACAGTCACAGTGGCAATGGCTTCAGGTTAATAATTTCTCAGTGCAACAAAATGTCCTTTTCTTCTCCATGAATTCTCTTCTCTTACGGAGGTCTGGTTTCTAATCATTTTACCCATTTAATTGAATCCTCTCCCAAATTGACGCCCTCCAAGCTCTAACCAACAGAACTCCTCTTAGACTATTGAGTTGGTTTGGGGTAGGTTTCCAGAAAGTATTTCACCCGAACTCCATACACGTCATGGCAGGAGGGGACATTTTCATTTGAAACCCATGGTGGACAGGGTGGCTGGTTTTTCACCAGGGTAAAGAGTGTCGTGTTATTGGCAATTACACTTGACTGTGGCTATAATTGGCTCCTTTTATCCGCAGCCATTCTCCAGGGAGGTTTAGCTCCAGGATGATACTGTGGGGACATTTCTTCCATAAAATCGAAAATGAAACGAGGACATTTGCCTTTGGCAGCTGATACATTGTAGTTCTCTTTACAGGAAACTTGAAGGCCCTGGGAGCCGAGGGTAGTGCAGGCGGCCCCACCTGTACAAGTCTGATACTCTGTTACTCCTCTGACTCCATGGGGTCCACACTACATTATTCTTGGATTGAGGTGTTCTAACATTTAGACTTCTAACTGGATCTTACACGGTTCTAGGTCAAGCGGGGGCCCAGGGCCCAGGTAGCCATGAGGTGTAGAGACGGTGGCCCTGTCACTGATGGCTGCATCAGGAAGATGTGGAAGGGGGAAGGAGGAAGGAAGGCCGGGGGCTTACATACGTCGGCCGGGCTAGTCTCTGTCTCCTGTAACCTAAGCTTTCAGCTGACACGATGTCAAACCTGGCTGTGGTCCCTTTGTCCGGACTGTTCTCACCTGCTCCTTGTGAGGCTGAAGCACAGACTCTCATTTCAGGCACTAGGACATAAACTTCCCTCTCATCGTTTAGGTGGCAAATGAAGAAAACTAAATTAAATTAAATCAGGCACAGCACCTCCTCAGAGGCCAATGTCTTTGTGTGGCCACAGGGGCTCAGACGATGCCTCTGCCAAGAACTGAAGCCTGACCAAGCTCACATTAAAAACCCCGGGTCACACTTGACCAGGCGGTGGCGCAGTGGATAGAACGTCGGACTGGGATGTGGAGGACCCAGGTTCGAAACCCCGAGCTCTCCAGCTTGACCGCGGGCTCATCTGGTTTGAGCAAGGCTCACCAGCTTGAGCCCAAGGTCGCTGGCTCCAGCAAGGGGGTGCTCGGTCTGCTGAAGGCCCGCGGTCAAGGCACATGTGAGAAAGCAATCCATGAACAACTATGGTGTCGCAATGAAAAACTGATGATTGATGCTTCTCACCTCTCTCCCTTGCTGTCTGTCTGTCCCTATCTGTCCCTCTCTCTGACTCTGCCTGTCTCTGCCACAAAACAAAAAAACCAACCCTGGGTCACGAGGAAAAATCCCAGCTCACGGGGAACATCCTGGCCCTGACATCTCCCGCAGGACGTGGCAGCAGGGAGCTGGTCCAGGAGAAACTCTGCTCTTTCTGAGATGAGTCAACAAAAGGGAAGCCGCAGGGACCTCGACAAGCACAGGAAAGGGACAGGCCGAGCAAGTGCAGATGTGGAAGCCTCATCAGGAAAATGCTGCTGCAGCGCCACCCGATGCATCTGATTTTAAAAAAGGGGAGTTGCAAAAATTTTTTAAAAACACAAGGAAACGATGGCCTCTAGGAAGAAAGAGTGCAGGAAAAACAGTGGGAAAGTGAAATGAAGGGAAGTAGAAATTAGACAACCGTTCCAGCTGCCCAGTCCTTTCTGTCCCTTTCTCCCCGGGCAGGTAAAGGCTCAAGTAACATCAAATAATTTTCTTTCTCGTGACCCTGGTACGTGTCAAGGGCCCCTCTTTTGCGAGCATTCCCTGAGCTCCTATGTCAGTTGTTGTCTCTGCTTCTGCACTGTCCTGTCTACCTCCTGTCAGCTGCTGCCTGAGACGGGGTTTCCAAACCATAGCCCGGGGACCACGTCCTCAGAGGATATCAGTCTTTTCCTAAAGGCCTTCACCTGATTGGATGGGGCCCACCACCGTCTGAAGGTTTTCCTTCTACTCCACGTCTGCTGATTTAAATGTTGATCTCATCTACAACACTCCTTCGCAGTAACATCCAGACATGTTTGATCAAGTATCCAAGCACTGTGGCCTCGCCAAGGGGACACATGAAATTAACCGTCGCACCATCTGACCCAAGTTCTGATCAACAAGATGTCAGCAGAAGTTGTTGAGCGCCTGAGGGGAGAGGCAGTTTTCTCTTCTCGTCCTTCCCGCTTGAAAAGTGAACTCTGGTTGGCACCTCCCCAGCCATCCCAACCCCGATGCCCTCGGGCCTCACACCTGCCCCAGAGTTCTTGCCTTTGCACCCCTTTTTACTTGAGAGAAAAGCAGCCCCGTGTTGTCAAGCCTGTTCTTCACGGCTCTGTTACCTGTAGCCAAATGCAATTCCTAACTAACACACCACTCTGCTTCCTGGCCACGTGGAGCTCTCTCAGGCCTGAGCGTTCTTGAGCCTGGCCCCCAGGCTCCCTCTGACTCTGTGTCTCCCAGCTGTCCCTCCCATAGATGTCCTGTCATTTGAGCTGGCCTGAACAGGATCTTGTTAGTATTCAAGAACACTCCCAGCCTGGCCTGTGGTGGCGCAGTGGATAAAGCATTGACCTGAAACGCTGAGGTCGCCAGTTCAAAACCCTGCACTGGTCTGGTCAAGGCACATATGGGAGTTGATGCTTCCTGCGCCTCCCCCCTTCTCTCTTTCTCTCTCTCTCTCCTCTCTAAAAAATGAATAGACTTAAAAAAATACTTAAAAAAAAAAGAACCCTCCCAGACATAAGGCATAAACCAGTTGCAGGGACTAGGAGATTAGGGGTGTGATGGGGTGGATGGGGCGGTGGAGATGAAAGAAACATTCCAGGTGGAGGTATAATTATGTGCGGAGGCCAAAGGCCAAAGGCCACACCCCCTGTAGGTTAATAAGGCTGGGTCAGTGGTACAGGGTGGGGGAGGGGGCTGGTGTGAGGCTGAGAGGTAGGCGGTGGGGAGATCGGATTTTATCTCGAAGGATATTGGGAGCTGTGGGGAGGTCTTACGTGAGTGTGTGTGTGTAGCTCACATGATCACATTTCCAAATTGGGAAATTCACTGTAAATGTCGCAAGAAGAAAGGATCACAGGGACCTGGGTAAGAGGTGATAGAGGCCAGGGAGGGGGGAAGACTTTAGAGAATTGCAGATGAATGCAATATTTATTTGGTGGGTCAAGGAGAGAAAGATGTCAAGTTCAGAGTAAAAAATTCTGGCTTGAGCTCTTGGCTGGATACCATTCCTCCAGCAGCCAGTTTATCATTGCCACACAACAACTCTGGACCTGTGCAAGTGTATTTGGTGGCCCAAAAGGTTTACTCTAACCAAAAGGTTTACTCATTGTCATCCGTCATCCCTCTCCAGGAGTCTTGATGGTCACAGTCTTTCAGATAGTTTTAGATTGCATCATCAAAGGTATTAAGTTCAGAATCAGGGAGGTGATACTCCTGCCTTCTTAACTCTGGTTAGAACATACACCAGGAATATCATGTCCAGTCTTGGTCCCTAACTCAAGGGAGAATTTAACAACTAGAGCATGTATGCCCAGGTAAGTGACCATCAGAAAATCATATCAATGAGGAAGTTTTGAGGAACCTGAGACTGGACAGTTTTTAAGGGGAAAAGGCTCCTGTGTGCAAATGTATAGAGGCACAGGAAGCAGAGGGTTCTGTGTAGCCCTCAAGCACAGAGCAAGGACTGGAGGGTCAGGCGGTAGGGGGCAGGTTTTTGTCCAGCCAAAAGAAACTTCGCTGGGTCAGAGCTGTCTGTGTGGACAGGAAGCCCCCAGCAGAAAATGAGTAGCCCATCCTGAGAAGAATTTGGGACGAGGCTGAAGGGTTCCTCTTCCCAGCCCCCCACGGGAGCATGGAGCAGGGACCCCTGCTCCCGTGCCCACAAGAGCCAGGTGAGGCATTAGTAGGAATGGTCCGCTAAAGGCATGCAAATTTAAAATCAAGACCAACATCAGCAACAGCAAGCACTGTGCAATCTGAACAACACCTGCTGCAGAGGTGGGACTAAGCAATGCACGACCTCCGCTGTGGGAGGTGGGGGTGTGTGTATTAGTTTCCTCTAGCTGCTAAAGAAAAAAAGAGCCCCACACTGGACAGCTTAAACAACAGACACTTACTGTCTCAGTTCTGGAGGCCAGAAGTCCCAAATCAAAGTGTTGGTGGAGCCAGGCTCAGGCTCCTTCCAGCTTCCGAGAACCCCAGGTGTTGCCTGGCCTCCCATCTCTGCCTCTGTATCCACGTGGCTGTCTACCCTCCGTGTCTGTGTCCAAATCCTTCTCTTATAAGGACATCAGTCACATTGAATTAAGGGTCCACCCTGCTCCCATATGAACTCATCATAAATTACATCACATTGACCCCGTTTCCAAATCAGGTCACATTCTGAGGTGACTTTATCTGTTTGGGGGACACCATACAAACCATGACAGAACCTGAGTTCCCATCTGGCTGGAGACCTGTCAGCCTGGGAGTAACATGGAGCTTTGGTGAGACTTTTGTTTATTTGCCTGTTTTTGTATGTCTTGTCTTCCTGGCTTACATAAGCTCCCTCCTTCCCACCAAACTGGCAGAACCAGCCCCCCCCCCCCATACTCAGCGGCTGACCCACCCTCTCTCTGCAGGAAAGGGATAGGGAGAACCAAGGCCCCCCTAATTCTCAGCGGCTGACCCACCCTCTCTCTGCAGGAGAGGGATAGGGAGAACCAGGGCCCCCCTACTACTCAGTGGCTGACCCCTCTCTCTCTGCAGGAGAGGGATAGGGAGCCGGATGCTGTAGAGAGGACTGAGCACGGGCTTGGAGGGCTTCCCTGTGCTCAGTATCTGGGGTAGGTCTCTTACACTCAGAACGCTCAGAACTCGGGCTCAGAGGCTGTTTTCTGTCCTGCAAACCTCTGCAAGCCAGGCCCGCGGAGTCACGGCCCTCTCTCTGCTAGGCACTGGTTTATAGGGAGCTACTCCCCTCTGCTGGACAGATGGAAATCTGCTCTCCCTCCGTTTCTTAGGGATTTGTTTCCCTAAGTCACAAGTTCACAAACCGATAGTGAGAGTGAGAAGGGGTGAGAGGGCAGCAGGTCCAGTCCTCCCCGGGTTCAGCGGGGGAGACTGAGGCCAGAGAGTTAGAGGAGGAGCCAGGACTAGGTGTGTGATGCCTTCCTTCCCGCCACAAGTCTGGGAAGCATCCCTTAGGATAGGGCAGGCGTGGGTGCGGGGGAAACCAGGTGGGCTCCTGGGAATCCCACACACACCTCAGAAGACAAATGCCAGGCGAGTGAGAAGACAAAGGAACGGGTTGGGCGTCTTTATTCTAGTGGGGGCGTCAGGAAGCTGGGAGATGCTGGGGTCACCAGTCTGCTCACTCTGGATAGTTCTCCACCAGCTGTGGGAGTGACCCCAGCTTTGCCCAACTCCATACTCCTGAAAAGGTATGTATAAATGGAGCTTTTGTCAATCAAATGCTCTTCTTACCCTGGCCATCCTTCTCCGTGTCCCAGCTTACCACCTTCGTCATGCCTGGCCCAATGGTCACAGAGTAGTTAGGGCAAGCTTACGGCATTAACAAGTAGGCCAGGATGTATAAAAGCTCAAAGGAAAAGAAAGTTTACTTTGCTCAGGGCACTAAAGAGCTTATCAGAAAGAGGTAGGGGGGTGGTTCTGCTCCACATAGCCACTGAAGAACCCGGCTCTGCCATCTTTAGCACGTGGCCATCCATTTCCAGGCAGCGGAAAAGAGACTGGCATGGGGGATGGCTCATGGGCGTTCTCATAGGCCAGGCTGGGAAGTGGCGTGCAGTATAGAGCTTCAGTCACATTCCGTTGGCTAGAGCTCAAAGGAGTTAGGGGTCATTTAAATGGTTGGAAACTTCTGGGGAGGGGAAAGAGAACAGAGGGAAACAGAACCCCAGAGATCCAGCCCTACCTCTCCCCTCCCCAGCAGAAAGAGTATATGAAAGAGAAGGGCCTCTCTAGCTTCTGTGGGAATGTCATATATGTTAGAATCCATGGAGTCCAAAAAGATCAGCGTACAGGCTTTAATGAGAGGAAACCTGCCGGCTGGCTCACAAGGGGTGCTGCGCCTGGCACAGGGTCAGACAGGTCTTTTTAAGGGTCTTTTGGGGAGGGGGAAGTGAGAAGGGTCGTGGGCATCACCTAATTGGCTGCTGGACAAAGGATTGTCTTTTATGGAAATTTGCCAGGATTTCTCAGCTTGTGACAACAGACATTCCTTTGTGGTCAGTCACTGGCCGTGAGCCCTGAAACGAGGCTCACCAGCAGGGTTAAAGAAATGAAACCCAAGAATGTGTACGTATGTGAAACAGACTTGTATTTGCTTAGAAATAGTACAAATTGTGGACCCAACTAATAACAATGTTTATCACTGAGGAATTAGATTTTGAAGGACTTTCCATTTTACCCCATTTGAAGATATTTTCAAATATCAAATCCAGAGCTTGATTATTCTATAAAGTAATGCAAACAACACAGATACATTGTATATGTGAAAAATATACCCGCCTTCCCTCCTTATTCTTGTCCTCTCTCACTCTCAATTTTCAGGTCATATATTGCCATAACATTTCCAAAGTGCAAGTATTTTTTAAGTATTTTTTTTATAATCAAAAAGAATAAAGATTAAGAGAATGAAAAAATAACCATGGTCTCTAGATTAGTTTCCTAACTCAGCATAACAAAGTAGCACAAACTGGCAATTTAAAGCCATAGCAACGGGTCCTCTCACAGTTCTGTGTCCTAGAAGTCCACAATCAAAGTGTCAGCAGGGCCAGGCTCCCTCTGAGACTCTGGGCGGGAAACTGCTTGTGCCTTGCTCACTTTAGGAGTGGCCATCAGCCCTTGCTGTTCCGGGGCTCACAATGGTGTCAGGCCATCGTCACATGGTGTCTCTATAGGAAGAGGCAGGACGGGACTCTTCGAGGTGAGGGATGTGTTCTTTGTCTTGACTGGGCTGTGGGTTATAAGAGAGGATTCCTTTGTCAAAACCCACTGAACTGTACACTTAGGAACTGTGCATTTCAGTGTATGCACCAAATTTGTTCCCTCAAGTAAAGAAAGGAACTTTAATAAGGAAAGAAAAAAATAATAATCATCATGTGCATACAACGTTCGGGCCTCTCGTGGGAGGGCCTTGAAAGCGTCCGTCCAAACGAGGGGCTGAGAAGCCCGCTCAGCTTTAGTTGCATTATTAGGTGCGTGGTAGAGCCACCTCTGCCTTCCTCGCCCCCGTCCTGGCCCTCCACTCAGTTGGTGTGTGACTGTGGACAAGTTGTTTAATATCGTAGTGACCTGAATCCCAAATCTGTGATATGGAATTATGGAGCCCATCTCATTAGATTGGTGAGTAAATTACCTAAGATAACGTATAATGCTAACTGGTAGGGAGTGAGCCCTCAACAGTGATAAGCCATTATTATTACCTGTAGGTGTGTTTTTCTAAGGAAAACCACTTAAGAAAATTCTGCTGAAGGGTCACGTGGACCCAGAGAAGCATCCTTACCAGAGGAACAACATGCATGGCTTTGCTTTTAGAAGCACTCACGGAGGCAGCAGTGGGGAGGAGGAATGGAGGGGGGAAAGAACGGACCTGAAGACCAGCTCTAGGACTGTCCTCACGTGAACAGGGATGAGACATTATCGATCTGAAGAATTAAAAAATATATACTTGTATTCAAAGTATAATTTGAATGTTATTAATAATAATGTAGCCTGACCAGGCGGTGGCACAGTGGATAGAGTGTCGGACTGGGATGCCGAAGGACCCAGGTTCAAGACCCTGAGGCGCCAGCTTGAGCACCGGCTCATCTGGTTTGAGCAAAGCTCACCAGCTTGGACCCAAGGTCGCTGGCTGGAGCAAGGGGTTGCTTGGTCTGCTGAAGGCCCACGGTCAAAGCACATATGAGAAAGCAATCAATGAACAACTAAGGTGTCACAACAAAAAACTGATGATTGGTGCTTCTCATCTCTCTCTGTTCCTGTCTGTCTGTCCCTATCTATCCCTCTCTCTGGCTCGCTCTCTCTGTCTCTGTAAAATAAACAAATAAATAAATAAAAATAATAATGTAAAGAGCTGATGTAAAAATGAAAACTGTTTTTTAGTTTAAAAATATTAGGAAAAATTCAAACGTCCCTAATTAAAGTAAGGCCAAATAAATATTATAATGCATAAATACCAAATCTTGAAATAAGAGTTTTAAAAAAGATGAATTGTTCAATATTGCGGAAGGTCCTTGAGCCAACCTCCCTTTTGTGAGGACCTTTCTCACATTGTGTGGTTTTGCGAACTGGAACAGGCAGAAAAATAACATGGACTTTCATGCTACTGGGAAAGATGACTTCATTCTGGTGAGTCTGTCTGCCCGTGTACATCCCTGGGGTGGAACTGTTGGTCACCGGAAAGGTATGTAAGGTTGGCTTTGGTAGATACTGTCAATCAGTTCTCCACCGCAGCTGCGCAGCTGACAGTCCTCTTAGCAGGGTGGGCGAGTCCCAGGGCATCAGTGGGCATTTCTCGTCATTTTCATTTTCGGCATTCTCTTGGCTGTACGCAATGCTACTTCTACCACCAACATATTATTTCTCTATTCCCTCAATGCAAAGGGGATTCAGCTTTTCCAGCCAGCCCACTCTTGGGTAGGAGGACGGAGGCAGGCATCCCTGGATGGTGGTCAGCTGTGGCCTAACCACAGGGCCAGCTCTGCTGATGGATGCAAGGCCATGCAGAGGGAACGTTGCCGGGCTCCTGGACGCTCACCTCCACTCCCCTGCGCTGTCGTGTTTCCCAGCCTTTTCTCCTTTCGTTGCCTCTTGCCTTTCCTCCTCTCTGCTGGTTCAAATCCTGCTCCCCCTGATAAGCACTCATCTGCAAAAAGCCCATCACTCCTTCTCCCTTTCCCCAGCTTTTGTCGGGACATTGGCGGGGCATGGATGTGTGGAAGTCCGGCTAATCATTAACCTCTCTTAACGTGCTTCATGGGAGCAACCCCTGAGCTTGAGCAGCATCGACTCTAAATCCCTATCTGACTTGATGTTTTATGGTCCTTTATGGCCCTGGGGGCGAAAGAACAGACAGTAGTGGTCTTTCCCGTGGGTCAGCCCGCGTGTCCATGCCCGTGTACACGCCAATGCTCTGAAGGTCCGCATGAGTTTCAGCCAGCACGTCCTGGACGGGGCTGCGTCCTTGAACGTCCACCCTACTGGGGTGGCCTGAATCACCGTTGTGAAAATATGTTCGCCGGGGGCTCCTTGAGACCCACAGCTCTCCGGGCGCCCCACGCGAACCCAGCCTTCCCGGGACTCTAAGGCTCCTGGGTTTTTCCGGGTTTCCGTGTCGAATCTGCTGGCGGCGACCCGGCGCCGCGTCTCGGCGCGTGGAATGTGCGGCTGCGCGCGCGCCGCGGCGTTTACGCGGCGATTTCATCATGCTCCGGGCCGGGCAGCGCGCGCCGCTTCCGCCACCGCCCCCTCCGCACCGCCCCGGGCCGCGGGCTCATGCCCTCTCCGCGATCCGCGCTGCTTAGAGCTGCCCGCGCCGCTCCGCTGCTGCTGTCGCTGCCGTCCCGGCCCCCGGCCCGGCCTCCGCTCCCGCCCCGCCGGCCCCTCGGCACGCGCGCCCCCGCCCCGACCTTGTTCCCCGCGGCCGCCTCCCGGAGCAGCATGGACGGCGCCGGGACGGAGGAGGTGCTGGCACCTCTCAGGCTAGCGGTGCGCCAGCAGGTACCGGCATTCTGCGCCTTCCCCTCCGCCCCCGGCTGTCTCCCCACTTCCCCCCCGGTTCTCCTCTGCTTTCCCCGGGCACCCGCTCACCTCGCCGGCGCCCCTCTCCGCCACCCTCTGGAAGCCCTTGGTTTCCTGGCATCTTCCTCGCTTCCCCACTCTGGACCCAGGTCCCCGCGTGCGTCGGCCACCTTCTCTCCCGTGGTCCCCGGTCCTTTCCTCCTCTCGGGTGACTCCCTCGGGTCCCCTTGGACATCCTGCGTCCCTCCTCTCGCAATCTGTTCTCTCCCAGTCCTTGTAACTGCCCGCGCCCCCTCTCTCTCCAGGGGCGCTGGGATCTGCGACCCTAGGTTCCCTTCCTGTCCTAGCTCAGTAACCTCAACTTCAGTTTTCCAAGCTCCGCTGTGTTCTTTCTGCACCCTCGGTGGCGAGGCTCCTAATTCTAACCTGGTCAGTCACAGGCTGCCGGCTCTGGCGTCCTAAAGGCTTGACTCCTTTTGTTAATTTTCAGGATGCTTGGAATAGTGTTTCCTCCTTGACATCTTCCTGCACTCACTGCTTAGTTAGCCGAAGGACAGGCTGAGAAAATAAACGTTGTCGAGACGTGGGTGCGGGGAGGTGTTCAACTTTTCCCCCTGCACCTTCCTGCGGAACGAGTGAGCATTCGGAACGTAAAGCTGGGAAACTGTCAATGTTGCTGTGTTCCTGGGCGCGGTCAGCCCTCCTAATGGAACATTTTGAAATCTGATTTTGCAGAAGGGAGGGGGGTTTCGTGCGCTAGAGGACTTGGTGGTTTGTACAGGCCTCCTTTTCCTGGAGCATGGCATGGATGTCACAATTTAGAGAGGATGAGGAAAAAGTTACTTCACATGGATTCCCACATCCGGTCAGGTAGAGCCGGCAGCTTGGGATCGAGGACCTAGTAGTAAACAGCAAATGGGTTTCTTCTCCTGCAGCGGCGGGCGCCTGATGCAATAACTTGTCTTGGCTACAGAGGGTGGAACCCTCTCTCGGAAATAATTCATTGGGGCAGAGCTACCACAAATTCAGCAAATCCTGCCACTTTGCAGTGCTCACTTCTTGCTAGTGTGAGCCTGATGATTCAGTAGTGTTTTATTTTGTAGTTTCACTAGGGGCTTAATGTTTCCTCCTTTATTGTTGTTATAGGACGCTATGTATGTTTATTCTCCGTGTTTCTACACCCACTCTCCCCAAATTAAATTAGTGTGGGTTCCTTTGTCCTTTCTGTAACTTGCAATTTATTTTTTCATATCCTTCACTTTAGAAGAGAGAACACATCTAATTTTAAAAAGCACGTTCCCAAACCCCTCCCTCTGCCACGTTAGCGTGGAACTGCAGTGCAAATTATCTGTCTGTATTGAGACTGTGGAAGCAGTTAAGGACACTGATCTTTAGGTATGCTGTTGGGTATTGTTTATATGGCTTGGTTGTTAATTTTTTTGTTTTAAGGTATTTTCTGAATATGTAAATTAGCTTATGTAAGTTAGGTTGGACCCTTTTTCTAATTTTCCAGCACTATACAGATAGGAGTTAACTACCTGGAACTTGGAATTGGACTGATTCCAGTGTCTGCTGGAAGGGGATTTAAAGATGATCTGGTAACCCCTCCTCGCCGCCCCCCCCCCTTGTTTTTCTTTTGCTTATGAGGAACTGGACACACTGGTACCTCTACAGCAGGGGTGCTCAATACATCCATCCCGATCTACTGGTTGATCAGTAGATCCCGAAGGAAGTGTAGGTAGATCACATGACATTAAAAAGACATTTGTCTTTTGATTGGCATACAGGGTAGCCAATCTGACGTCTGAACTTTGACACCCTACGCATGCGCATTAAACCACACTAACTTGTTCAGTTACATTGCTGCATAGTTAGCCTTCAATTTCTTTAAACTAAATACAACAAAGGGTATAAAAATGAGTGCCTAGCTGGTCCAAGTAAGAAGCCTAAAACCTACCACTTTCATACAGAATGGGAGGGGATTTTTTTCACTATGTCATATTCTAAGTGCGTTTGCCTCATCTGTCTGTGTGCCATTGCTATTCCAAAGAAGGGAAATGTGGAGCGGCTTTTTCGGACTGTTCATAAAAACTATGACATTGACTTTCCTCCGAAAAGAGAGCTGAGGAGAAAGGTGAAAGAAGAATACACAATATTAAATAGTAATAATAGTAACTTAAATAATGATAATATAGAAGAAATAAATTTATGTTTTGCATTTTTATTGTAGGTAGATCATTTTGACTTGGTCATCTTAGAAGTAGCTCGCAAGCTGAAAGAGTGTGGGCACCCCTGCTCTACAGTTTACGTATTTCCATTGTGAAGTTTGTGCAATCGAAGATATCCTTGGAGTGAGGATTTTAAGGTGCTTAACAACTGGTCTAGTTGCTGGGATGTGTTTCATGTAATTACGTGTTTGATTAGCATAAGCTTGCTCATCTACTGGGCTAGGTGGATGCTGTTGCTCTTGAAAGGTTTGGTTTGTCTGACCGAAGTGTATTTTCCTGTGGCACATTCTTCATGGTTTACTGGAGAATTCGTTTTGGAACTTCTAGGAGGGCTTCGGAACATCAGGTGTGCTCTAGGACAACTGAATTTTTTAAAAATGAGGAATTAGCACAGGGTGGCCAGCCTTTATTTTGCGAAATAAGGACATTTAAACAACTAGTCATTTGAATTCTGCTTTCATTTCATAAAAGAAAGGACATTTTAATACAAAAAGGGCAAACCATAACTCAGAATAAAGAACAGTCTTTTACATTTAGTAGATTTTAGCTTTGAAAAAAGATCTAATACTTGTTTTTCTTTTACCATGTATTGATGAAAACGTTCTGGAGTGTCTTGTTTGGTAACTATTGCTCTGGGGCAGTGGTTCTAAAAGTGTGGCCTGCAAACCCCTGAAGGTCCTCAGGGTCAAAGCCAATTAATATTAAAATGGAGACATTATTTTTGCTTTCCACGGTGTTGACATTTGCAGGGATGGTGCAGAGCAGTGGTGGGTGAAACTGCCTGCCTCTCCTGATCAGGCGAGGGACACCAAACCAAGTCAATTTAAAAATAGTCAGTTTTGTTTTAGAGGGCCCTTGATGGAGTGTAAAATTATTAATTTTAGTTATTTCATACACTGTAATTTTCTGTGTATGACAATATGTGAAGTATGCAGAAAGCACATCGAGATATGATGACTGTCTTAGGAAAAACCCTTGTATGACTATTTGAGTTACAAGCTGAACTGTCAGCCTCTTTTCTTGAACACTTTATAGAATATCTGACAAAGTACTGTTATTTAGTCTTGGGTATTGGGCTTTCATTTTCTATAAACCGAGTGAAGTGAGCCAGTCATTTCAAGAAAACAACTGATAGTGTTTGAAGCCAATAATAAAATCAAGCGTTTGGGAAATTTTGGAATTTTGGGAAATTAATTACTATAATTTTAAATGAATTAGTAAATATTTTAAGTTTCCATTTTCATTTCTAATACAGTAAACATTGATAGAAATAGCCCACACTAACAAAAAGTTTTGGGGGGTCTTCAGGGATTTTTAACAGTATAAAGGGATCTGAGACCAAAAGTTGTAGAACTCTTGCTTTAGGGGAGTGAAAGTCTCAGATTCATATGGAGAGCAATTTGGGCTGTTACTGTAACACAGCCCCTCAAGGGTTCCCACTCCCCCAGCCTGTTTGCTCCTTTACCCCAGGATTTTCCCTTCCTGTCTTTCTCTCTGCTCTCATCCCCTGCATTCCTCCATCCATTGCACCTGCCCTCGCCTCCACCACTGCCCTTGCCTGCTACCCTAAGGGCACGTTTCTGTGGTTGTCCTTTTACCCATTTTCAGCATCTTACTGTGTTAATCTCTTGTCAGAATTGCTCCCCTATCCTGTCTTTGTCTAAACCTTAAGTGAGATTGCTTAGTTAAAGAAATACACGTCTCAGGGTCTCTGTGCAGACAGGACCAGTTGAGATGACTTTCACTTGATGGAGGTTTAGGGAGGAACTGGTGTAGAGGTCTGGATTAAAGTGGCCACCCTGAAGTGATTGAGGTGGATGTAGCTTGATGCTCTCACAAAGTAACTAGTACAGAGAAAAATAACCAGGATGGATTTTTTTTAAACCTGAACTGAAACTTAACAGTCAAGGTAGAAGTTTTTGAAGAATTGCTAGAGGGCTTTCTTCATCCCTGCCTATTTTTGTGTTCATGGACCCGGTCATTAGAAGTGTAGGCTCTGAAGTTACTGCCAAAATTTGGCTCTGACTCCACTGTTTGCTAGCTGGTGATGCTCAGCAAGTTTATTTTAAACCTTTCTGTAGCCAAAGTTCTGCATCTAGAATGTGGGACTGGAGTTATAAACGTTAAGATGAGATAGTGCTGAGGAGGCTGCCCACACAGTACATGGTTAGCTCCTGGTAGAATGTTAGGTGTCCTTGTGGCTTATGGGAATGGTGGTTTTACCACGCCGCTGCTGGCATGGAGCTCACATATTTTCCTGGGATTGTTGGTTTGATAACATTTTGAACCTTTATAAGAGGGTTTGATGTCTTCTGAATTTGATGAGTAATAGGATGCTAGAAAAGTCTTTTTAATGACTTCTTGGGTGGTCTTTAAATGATGATTTTCTGTCTAAATCACTAATGATAGGAATAGGTGTATGAATCACATTGCTTGTATTTCAGTATCTCATGTTATCTTTTACCGTAATTGGGAAGACACAGCTAAAATTCAGACCTCAGTAATAGTAAGATGACTTTGATTTTCTGAACTGGGAGTGCCCATTAATGCTCTTGCTTAAGCCAAAGGGCGAATGAAAAGTCTGAAGTTTTTTGTCAATATCTGTGAAACACTTGGAAGTCTGAGACAAACTCATCAATCTTAACGAACCCTCTCTTCACGTGTATAAAACCAGGCACCGTACAAAGGCGAGGAAATGTTTTCCTGTTGTTTCTCTTGGCCAGCTGAATATGCATCATGACACGTGTGAAGGGCCCATGAAGATCCTGTGGAATGAGTTCTCATCTAATAACTGCTTTATAATCACAGGCTGGTACCTCAAATATATGTCTGTAAGTAAGAACTGAAGACTTTATCCAGGAACTAAGCTTCTTAAGGGGACTGTAGAGACGTTGGTGACGTTTCGCATCAGTTTCATCCAGCACGCACCTGCGCACACACACCCCAAAACACAGTTTGGTGGTGAAGAAGAGAGAAGAAAAATAATTAGAAATAGGAATCCTTGAGTGCTTTCATCCATGGTTAGATCACCTCCAGATCTTTTGTTTTCAGGATTGGCTCATTCATTATAAATCACAATTTTAAAAGTGTTTCAGGGAAATGGATTTGAAACGTTTCGTACCTCCCCTCTACTTGTGGTCGGTCCTCTGCCCACCTGTGCCCCCTGTTCAGCGTGAAGCCCCAAAGAGAAAGCAGAAGAGCTAGGTGGGCGCAGCAGTACCTGCCTGGGGGGTAGGGGGTGGGGAGGGGTGGATAGTAGCTGGAACTGCTGGCTGCTTCTTCCCGGTGGCAGTAAGAATTCCTGCTTACCAGCCTCTTTTCAGACTGAGGGCTCTCACAGGTTCCGTCCCCATCAGACAGCACTGTGAGGGAACACTGAGGAGGTCAGCGCTGTGATAGCAAGAAGAGCACTGAGTGAAGGCAGAGGAAATCAGGAGACAGTTACTGAATATTGGGTGCTTGGCCCTGTGCTAGGTTAGGTTGTGCTCTCAGTCAGCAAATATTTGCGAGCCAGAATGCCCGACTTGGGACAGGAACTGATGAAACCTATGCTCACAAGTCAGGGCACTGATAGGGCGGTTCCGGATGTTGGGAGTGTAATGAAGCAGCTGAAATAAAGTTGAAAGGTGACTGAGGACGTTGTCTTAGCCAGAGGGGTCAGGACAGGACTGGTGCACTGGCTTGGAACCTGCAGACCCGTGCCCCCTCCCCCCACACCAGGTATTTGGGAATTTGCCATTACTCTCCTGCAGTGCCATTTATACAAAATATCTTCTAAGCCTAATTAAAGAAAAAGACGTATGTCCACATAATGCTCTAAATATATTACAAAGAATAAGAAACTTATAATAAAATACGACGCATTTTAAATTTGGGGATTGGCTGCGCTGGAAGTCGTGCAGAAGTGAGCAGATGCTCCTAGGTGCACACAGGTGTCCTGTGAGTGCAGTTGCTGTACACGCGTGGTTAAGGGTGTATGGTACTGGTGGTCCAGAAACCACAGCAGCGGTGCCATTGGTCACACGGTTTCCTGTTTCAAATGATAACTCCTTGTAAACCTCTGAATAAAAGAAAGTATAGTCTTCCTTTAAATTACATTTTCCTGCGTGCATTTATGGAAAATTCAGTGTACGTTAAAACTGGGAACATACTTCTGATTGTATGTAAGCAAAGTGAGGTTCCAGGTTCAGACCATTATAAGCGGTTTTCACCTCCTGGCCGGGACAGTCTGCAGCAGCAGGAATATAGCAGGAGGGGGCCACTCACTGAGGGAGGGCGGGTACGCGGGAGCTTGGAAGTAAGCAAAGGGAAAGAGTGATGGCAGACCCCTCAGAGGAGCAGGGGTTTTAGGAGGAGGGAAGAGCCATCAGTTTGCAAGTACAGAGCGGAACAAGGAGGAAATCTGTCTCATTTCCAGCCTCTGAGGATTAAAGGAACATGGGAGAAAACTCAGACTCTAGTTGAGACAGCTGCCAAGGGAGACATGTCCCTGAAGAGCTATTGTAAGGATGGAATATTTGGGAAGTGCTTTAGAAAAGATGCGGTTGGTGGAATTTTTAGTAAGCAAAGGGAAGCACTTTTGGATATGAGGATAAATATTGATGGCTTTGCAGTAGGATCAGTCACCCAATGTGGATCCTGTGTGCTTGTGAAAGAAGGCTCACAAAGGTGGCAGAGAAATGACATGAATTAGAGTAATGTGGGGCCAGATGTCCTGGTGCAGACACCTCCGGATGAGAGGCAAACCAGGGACGGGAGGCAGCCTCATCCAGGGGGGTGAGAGGGAGAAGTAGGTGGGAAACCCAGGCCATCTCTTTTTGTAAGTGGAGAGGAGAGAGATCCAAGCAGAGGCTGCTCTATTTATTGGTTCTTCTGTGTTCTCTCTACTAACCTTGCTCTTTCCTACTTGTTATCAATGCTCTTCTCTCCTTCTCTACCTGTCCCCTTCTCCAAAAGAAAAATAATACCACACTAGTAATAATCACCTTAACCCCTGAGAGCAGAGTAATTTGTATATGTGTTTGTATATTCTGCTGGATTCTGAATGCTGAGAGCGGAGAATGTTTGTATATTCTGCAGTTCCGCATGCTGACCTCTTCTAGGACACACATTTCAATTGCCTTATTCTTACACAAACACCTTTAAAAGGCAGGCTTAGAAACACATCGCTAACTTGCCTTGACGCCTGAAACCAATCCTGTGTGCACGATCTCTTTGTTGGCCAGGGAGACCTTGTACGGAAACTGAAGGAAGATAAAGCACCCCAAGTGGACGTGGACAAAGCAGTAGCTGAGCTCAAAGCCCGGAAGAGGGTTCTGGAAGCAAAGGTGAGTCGTGGGATTCTGAAATAGAATGTAAGTAGGTATAGGATGGTTCATCTTTATTTAGTCTCTTTGGGTAGCGGAGACCTAGAAGAGTTTCTGAACAAGTACCACCTGCCTTGCCTGATCTTCCTTTACCCAGGATGCTGTCCCCTCCTCCTCTGCCTGGTCAGACTCCTCATCCCTTCAGTGTGCAGCTCAGAGTGTCACCGTTTCTTTGAAGCCTTCCTGCCCCTGCCCTGCCCTGCCCTGCCCCTACAGTAGACCCAGCGTGCCCCACGAGTCTCCCTGGAAGACGTAGCGCTTGCTCTTTACGGAGTCTCCCATGCCTAGAAATAATGGCATTGTGATCACATTGTTTTGTTCTTTTAAGGAACAGGTCTGTCCATCTGATAACCTGCTCCCAGATCTTTCAAACAATAAATCTCCCATCAACAAACTGAAGTAGTTTGGCATTCGAAGTCACTATTTTGCTACACTGACCCACTAAAAATTTAGAGATTATTTATCAGTATCGGCATCTTAAGTAAGCTTAGTCTTGTAAACTTGGAAATGGTCATATACTTTCCTAAATAGTTAAGTAAAGGTGTCTTTTCTGTAACTCAAAGGGAGGCAAAATTCTCAGGTGTCTATATTTTTAAGGGCATCAAAATCTTGTCTGATAAATTTTATACTGAGTTTTGCTGAGGGATAAACTAAATTTTCAATATGGAGATTCATATGAATGCTCACACCTCCAGTCACGTGGTGTCTGTTTAAAAACCCCACAGGAGCTGGCGTTGCAGCCCAAAGATGACATTGTAGACAGAGCGAAAATGGAAGACACGCTGAAAAGGAGGTTTTTCTACGACCAGGCTTTTGCTCTTTATGGAGGTAGGAGATGTCCTCATTTCTGTGGCAGAAAACTGTGATCTGGTGTTTAATTCTGTTCTTGTATGTGGCGGAACATCTTTTGCTTTTATTTGTTTTTGCTAATCCTACTTGCAATTCTTAATATGGAACTAGTAAACAGAGGAAGGGCTTTAGAATTTTCCCGCTGTCAGCCGGGGGCGGTGGGGCTCTTCAGCACGGTGGGATTTGAATTGGGGACGTGAACACATTTTTAGGGGGGTGTGGAGTCCCGCAGGTATCAGTTTCCCAGGGCTCCCTGCGTCCTCTGTTCAGAGTGACAAGGTTGCGCGCATATGCCCCTCGTTGTTCCCAGGTGTCAGCGGTCTGTACGACTTCGGGCCGGTTGGGTGTGCCCTGAAGAACAACATCATTCAGACCTGGCGGCAGCACTTTATCCAGGAGGAGCAGATCCTGGAGATTGACTGCACCATGCTCACCCCTGAGCCCGTTTTAAGGTAAGATTTATAGTCAGAAGGCTGACCTTCTTTAACGTGCAGATTTAAGGAGCTTTTTCTGCTTGTAAAAAGTGGCCCACGTTCATTCTAAAAATCTAGAACGCAAAGAAAATATTCACCTACTGTTCACAGATAGCCATGCTGAAGTTGTTACATGGTAGTCCTTCCTGTCTTTTCTCTCTGTGAGCGCCTGTCTATGCAGCCACGTGAGCAGCAGGCTGCTTTATTTTCCACGGAACAGAGGGGAACAGTGACTTCCGGCATTAGTTTTCTGAAGCATTTTTAATACTGTGTTACAGACATGCCGTACTTTATTTAGCTGGCCCACCTGGTAGGCATTTGTTGCTGATTTTATACTGCCCCAAACATCCTAATAGATGAATTCCCTGTATATCCCCGATTATTTCCTGAGGGTGAAGTCTTAGAAATATTGGGCAAAAGAATGTATCCATTTTTAATTAAATACTGCCGGGGTGGGGGGGTTGGGGGGGGGGAGGGGCCTGTTGTTTGGCTGCTTGCCCCACTGACAGGCACTGTGTGGAGGTCAGACCAGGTTTCGGTGGCGGAGAACTGAGGCTCAGCGTCCGTAATGAGATAGAATTCTTGGCTAGTCACATTCGCCATGGTTTGGCTTTTGCTTTTGTCGCCAATAATAATGAGATAGGCATGGATTAATTGATTCTGCAAAGTGGCACCGACTTTATGACAACTTGTGAAGAAGTGGAACCTAGTTGATGCCTTTTCTCCTGCCAAAGGAAGCCTTTTCTCTGGCCTGTGTCATCACATGTGTGGGTGCGTCCTTGTAGTTGGGGGGCTCCCCTCTTGCAGATTCACCGAGGGAAGCTGTGGGCAAACACAGAGAAGGGGGATTGTTTTTGAGGGCAGAGTCTGTGTGTTCATTTGTGAGAAAATGACAAATGGGCTTGGCATTTGTTACCTTAGGACCTCTGGCCACGTAGACAAATTTGCTGACTTCATGGTGAAAGATGTCAAAAATGGAGAGTGTTTTCGGGCTGACCATCTGTTAAAAGGTAAATACCCTTTCTAATAGGATTGCTCAGAACAAAGAGTTTAGATTAAACTTTTCTCTAGTTTTTTCTGTTAAATTATTTTGGAGTAGTGTATAAATTACAAAAGCTAAAGTATATATAGATCTTAAGTATACATATCAAATCCCTTATTTAAAAACAGGATGTGCGCCTGACCTGTGGTGGCGCAGTGGATAAAAGCGTCGACCTGGGAACACTGAGGTCGCCAGTTCAAAACCCTGCACTGGTCTGGTCAAGGCACATATGGGAGTTGATGCTTCCAGCTCCTCCCCCCTTTCTCTCTCTCTCTCTCTCTCTCTCTCTCTCTCTCTCTCTCTGTGTCTCCTCTCTAAAATGAATAAAATAAAAAGAAATTTTAAAAAAAAGTTTCAAAAAAAACAAGATGTGTACAGGTAATTAGAAATTCTAAGTTAGCAAAAGAATCAAGACGGTAGCATAAGTTTCCCTGGAAAATCAACCAAGGGATTCCTATAAATTAAGAACATTACCCTTGGATTCACTCTTTTTGCCTGTCCAGCAGTAAAACTCACAAAGGCATGGCCCTTCCCCCACTGATTGAAATTGACACGTACCACGTCCTTCTTGTAGCTCATCTACAGAAATTGATGTCTGATAAGAAGTGTTCTGCTGAGAAGAAATCAGAGATGGAAAGTGTCCTGGCCCAGGTGAGTGCCTGGAGATGCTGTCACCGTGTCTCAGGGGTGCTGTCTGTCTGTCTTAGGCATTCAGTGACCGTTGCTCCGCGCGGCGCTGGGCCTGGCTGCAGGGGTGACGAGGCCAAGTTCACCCTCGGCCCTCAGAGAACGTCCTGCTGCCCTTCTCTTCTCTCCTGACCTTTCGTGGCTAACCCTTTATTTTAGCCGAAACCAGCATTTGTTTAGATAGGCATAAAGTTTGTTCTCTCTCCTTAGAAACCAGTTTTCTGGGTTATATAGCAAGAATAAAAACAAAAACAGTAACAGGGGTGTGTTTATACATGTTTTCTTAACATTGGTCTATAAATACGTGAGGCTGGACGCAGGGCTCTCTGACTCTTTGCTTCTTTCTCCTGAGAATTTACTGGAAATTTTTCCACTGTTGCCCTAATTATTTTTTAACGAGCTAATTTTTCTCTGTGATAGCTAGGTTTCCAACGTTAGCTGAGAACTGTTCTCCTTCCTCATTTTATTATTATTAGAAAGAAGATATGAAAACGTGTCTAACTTCCCCGAAATTACTACCTCCTACTCAGAATATGAGACGTACTAAGGTTCTATGTGTGTGTCTTTGATTATAACAGTATCATTTATTTCTAAGTGACCTGTCAGGAGCTGAAAGAAATCAGTTGATTAGTTAAGTCATTTTATAATTTGAGCAGTGACTTTGTTTCATCTCAGATCCCCGTTCTAGGAGAGCAGTCTGGTTTTTGATTTGCGTGCTAGTCTTTCAGAAGACACTGATTTGTGGTAGGAAGAGCTTTATTCATGTTACGTGGACTCAACAGTTCAGAATTTATTCTCTTTTTTCTCCTCTCTGTCCAATTTGGCTGACCCATCTCTGTATATACCAGCTTTAGAAGTCATTTTGAACTTTTTATAATGAAAAATTCAAAAGATAAAAATAGAAAATAGTGCCTGACCTGTGGTGGCGCAGTGGATAAAGCGTCGACCTGGGAACACTGAGGTCGCCAGTTCAAAACCCTGCACTGGTCTGGTCAAGGCACATATGGGAGTTGATGCTTCCAACTCCTCCCCCCTTTCTCTCTCTCTCTCTCACTCTGTGTCTCCTCTCTAAAATGAATAAAATAATAAATAAATAAATAAATAAATATTTAAAACCTTTTAAAAAAAATAGTGTGCTGAACACTTATATGCCCATCCACCTGCTTCAGTGTTGCAAATTTTTTTTTTTTTTTACAGGGACAGAGAGAGAGTCAGAGAGAGGGATAGATAGGGACAGACAGGAACGGAGAGAGGTGAGAAGCATCAATCATCAGTTTTTCATTGTGACACCTTAGTTGTTCATTGATTGCTCTCTCACATGTGCCTTGACCGCGGGCCTTCAGCCAACCGAGCCACCCCTTGCTGGAGCCAGCGACCTTGGGTCCAAGCTGACGAGCTTTTGCTCAAGCCAGATGGGCCTGCGCTCAAGCTGGCGAGCTCAGGGTCTCAAACCTGGGTCTTCTGCGTCCCAGTCCGATGCCCTATCCACTGCGCCACCGCCTGGTCAGGCAGTGCTGCAAATTTTGTTGACTCTGTTCCCTACTCACTTTGCCACCTTTGCCTCGTACTAAGAACTTTATGTATATTTATATTTTATTTGGTCTTCTTAGAAGCCCTTTACAATGAGGTAGGTTCGGCGTCCCCATCTTATTCACGAGCAGACTGAGACCCGGCGAGATTAGGTGAGAATCAGTCTCTAAGTGGTAGAGTTGTGGGATTTACCCAGGTTGCTCCGACTCCAGAGCCAGTTCTCTGGCCACGACTTGATTTATCTAAAAATTTTGTTTACATTAAGAGACATTGTTAAGTTTAAAATATTCTTTACTATTACATGGTGTGTCATAGTCATTTGAAATTCTTCAACTGGGGTGATATATCATTTTAGAGGGTTTGACATTGATCATCAATGTATAGAACGTGCTATAATATGGAAAATACAGAGATGAATAAGACACACTTCTGCCTCAAGGAACTTCGTGTCTAGCGGGAGAGGAAAGCTCTATTCCCATTTATTAATAGACAGGGGCGTGCACCTGACTCTTGAAGTGCACAGAGTTTTAAAATTCAGCTTTAACAACTTATTTACATGAGATCAGATTCTTGCCGTCCAATAATTATTGTACTTGAACAGGAGACATTTTGCCTTAGCTTTGATTTTGAAATGGTGAACATGTGCGTCTGGGTCATTTCCAGAAAGACACTATGTTTCTCTTTGTGTAGTGAAAAGTGTAAACATGTTAAGGTTCCCTGTGTGTATCTGGAAGGTTAGGGTAACACAGAGGTTCCTGTTTTGGCTGAGTTAATGGTGGGTGGGGTTTACTGTTCCTGTTTTCTCCTCAGTTATAAACATTAATTATTTTCTTTGCACATTCTTTAGCTGGATAACTACGGACAGCAAGAACTTGGGGATCTTTTCGTGAACTATAATGTAAAATCCCCCATTACTGGAAATGATCTCTCCCCCCCAGTATCTTTTAACTTAATGTTCAAGACCTTCATTGGGCCCGGCGGAAACATGCCTGGGTATGTACCGCTTATTGTTTATGTAGCAAAATTCTTAAAATTGCTTGTCATTAAAAGGTGATTATCGGTATCAGCCACAATGGAAAAATTTTGGAAAGTGATATATAGGAAGTACAGCCAAATATATTAAGGAGAAATTCTGACACATTCTTAAATTTTCTCTAATTCTTTCTGAATATAATATTTTAGGGTGTATGCTGATTTTTTTTTTTTGGCTGGAAAAAGAACTTAAAAGTTTGTGATCATCATGTCTTGTAGTTGTAGCTGCGTAGTGTGGGAAGGACAGTGGAAGAACGATTAGGGTGTCACTGAGCTTGCTGCCGAAGGAGACAGGACACCATGTAGCCTGGCTAGGCCCCCCAGCAGAAGTCCGGCGGGGTGGAAGTATCCTGCAGTCTCTGCTGTTCGGTGTGGTAGCCACGTGTGACTGTTGAGCACTTGAATTAGGCTGGTGCTTCTGAGGAATGGAATTTTAAAATTTATTTAATTTTAATTAAATTTAAAATGAACGTGACTAGTGGCCTGCCCCATTAGACAGCACAAATCATGATTTTCACAGGCTCAAGAAAACCTGAACACTTCACGATAGGATCCAGAGCTAGACTCTGTATTTCTACGCCCCTTGTCCGTTGCTAACGGACTTACAGCCAAGTATTCCATCTCACAGTTCCAGATAGTTTCCCTACGGTTGCATTTTTGGGCAAGAGAGGGTGGATTTTTGCAAGATGAAGCTAAACAGTTTCCCTGGAACAGAAACTAAAGAATAATAAAAATTAATTTTGACAATATATTAGTAGGATCACTTTCATAAGACACAGGGTTGATGTGGGATATTGAGCCCTAAGGTAAGTCTTTTATTTGGGCGATCCTTACAGAGTCATAAAATGGGCCCTATTCTCTGACCCCACTCCTAGGGATTTACCTAAGAAAGTGATTAAAAAAGAAAGGAAGCTATTCCTGTCAACGATATATAAATTGCAAGTAGAAATAACCTATTCTATAAGATGAGGATGCTTAAATCAGAGCAAAGGTGGAACATTTTAATAGAATACTCTGCAGTTGTTAGAATGAGAATTTAGTTACTTGGAAAATGGGAAAGTATAAAGTAAATGAAAATACATAATTTTATACATTCTACTTAAAAATATGCATATAGCCTGGCCTGTGGTGGTGCAGTTGATAAAGCATCAACCTGAAACACTGAGGTTGCCGGTTCAAAACCCTGGGCTTGCCTGGTCAAGGCACATATGGGAGTTGATGCTTCCTGCTCCTCCCTCCTTTCTCTTTCTCCTCTTTTTCTCTACTCTCTAAAAATGAATAAATTAAATAAAAATTTAAAAATGCATATAAACTGTAGCTATACTGATATTTGGGTGAAATCTATAAAGGCACAAAAATTAAGAGTTGGGCATGTTAGTATAAGAAGGTAAAATTTTATTGTTTTGTTTTAAAGTTGTTTCCATACAACCTTGGTGGTGAAGTAGGCTGTTGGGAACACATCCGTTGTTGCTCGCACAGGATATTTTCTGTGACATTCAGAAGAGAGACGGGCTCTAACGGTATGGTTGCTTGGCTCTATCAGTAACAAATGGAGAAATGTTAGAAGCCTCTGGCTGAAACTGTAGAATACCAGAGTGAAGACCATGACATGAAGAGCCTTGGAGATGTCCTGGCTTGGTGTGATGATGGTGATGAGTGAACTCTGACGTTCAGTGTTAGCCCACATGGGCATCTTTTTTAGGCAGGCCACTAGTCACATTCACTTTAAATTTAAATTAATTAAAATTAAATAAATTTTAAAATTCCATTCCCCATAAGCACCAGCCTAATTCAAGTGCTCAACAGTCACACGTGGCTTCTACACCGTAACCACGGTTATGGTTATACATTAACATATGGTTAACATGTGGGTTAGAACCGAGGTGGATTAAAGATTAAGGTCGGATGAGGCCCCAGGCCAGTGATGGGCAATCTTTAGAGCTCGGTGTGTCAAAATTTGCCAAAAAACTGAGCATAACTCGGGTGGTGTGTCACTTGGAGAAAAACGGCCTAACTGGAAGTCCCAGAACTAGACGCTCTGTGCCAGAGTTCTGTTGTCTTGGCCTACAGACCTCCGGCACAGAGTGTCTACACTACAGCAAATGTTTTATCCTCGGCTACTGCACCTGGCCGTGCAGTAGCCAAGGATAAAACATCCTTCTCGGCATGCGACCCCATACTTCTCTGGTATGCGGCTGCGTGTCATTGAAAATTACTACACGTGTCAGTGCTGACACGCGTGTCATAGGTCCGCCATCAAGACCCCAGGCGCAGAAGAAAGTATTGGGCTCCTTAAAAAAAGAGACAGGGAAAATAAAAATACATGTTAACCATGTTTTTAAATAAATAAAAAGTATTATGTACTATTAATGTTAAAATTGCACATATGAAACCAAACTTGGTGTCATTAGAAAATAGTGTAAAGTTGGGGTCTTGCGCAGCTCTTCTTCAGACATCGGGGCCCAGGGCGCGCCCAGGGCGCCCGCCGTTAAACCCACGTCTGGGTTAACAGGTACACTTAGGCGCCGGTTTGATTTTCAGAAGGATCTCAAATTATCATCTGCCTCCGTGTAAATGATTAGTCAGGGAGCATGCTAGATGCTTTAGGGATACTATGACCGAGCTAGGTTTTGACTCACCGGAGTGATAAAATACAATCACATTGCTCACAGTAGTGTTGCCACCCCAGTTGCCTAGTACGCTCCCTAATACTTGCTTGAGAACGTGTGCTACCAAGGAGAATATCTATTTCTAAAATGTTGTTCTAGGGCTCTTACAGCCTTGTGTGAACACAGCAGGTCTAGGCTGTTAGGATTTGCATCTAGAATTTCAGATTTGTTGGGATATGTGATCTCTTTACAACAGGCTGACCGATTTAAACTTGTAGGTACTTGAGACCAGAAACCGCACAGGGGATCTTCCTGAACTTCAAACGACTTCTGGAATTCAACCAAGGAAAGTTGCCTTTTGCTGCCGCTCAGATTGGAAATTCATTTAGAAACGAGATCTCCCCGCGGTCTGGACTGATCAGAGTCAGGTACTGCCCACCTCATTCTCCTGGTGAAACTAAGTAGCTGACCTTGGCATTGACTCGGACATGAAAACTTGCTATCTTGAGACAGTTCTGCTTCATTCTTACATGATTATCTAATTACTTTTGTCCTACAGAAAAGTATGGTTTGCAGCTTTGAGGAAGGGAAGGGGAAAGGGAGGGAAGGGGGTGAAGAATGACTCACGTTTCCTCCCTGCTCGGAAACGATCTTTTCCTCGTCCAGCGTGTGTTTTGAGGACGGCAAGATCTTGATGATGAAAACCAAGGTCTTTTCTGGTCGTGCTGTGCATGGAAGTGCAGGGTGAGGTGGGGTGGGTGACGATTATGACAGAAAGATCCTTCCAGGACAGTGCTGGTGAAGTTGGGGTGAGGGTGTGTGTGTCAGTAATCAGTGGTGTTTCTCCAGATACTTGGGTCTCTATGACAGAAAGGCCAGCTTGCAAGCTTACTCCTATCTACTTGTGCTTGGACATCCGCTGGCCGCCGTTCTAATGACCTGCCTGTGTCAGGTGTATCCAGGAATGTGTGGGAAGGTGTATGGACACTTTAGTTACATTTTCTCTAGAAACTGAGTAGGACTTCTCTGTTTATGACAAGCTTTTTGTGATTTCTATCTATTTTCTTACCGTTGTCATTTCTTAGGGCGATAAATCCTGTATAAAAAATAGGATATGGAGGTAAACCTAACGTTCTTAGGCTCCAGAAGTATCTTCTGCAACCCAGCGCCCAGCCCACATCCGCTCTTTCCCCACCTGCTGTAATTACAGGCTGTCCTGACTGCAGTCCCAGCACGTCCCCGCCGCGAGTCCACAGCAAAGCACCCCTGCTTCCTCGGCTGGTCCCCGTGACAGCCTCTGAGGAAATGCACCTACGTCCCGACCAGACTGCAGACCCTCAGTGCCTTTGGAGTGATGGTCTCGAAAGGGGAGGCCCGTGGAGGAAAGAGCTCGTGCAAGAGAAATGGGTGGGACACGCGCTAGAGGCCTCCACGTGGGGTGGGAGGTCGTTCGAGACTCGAAGCGGGTATCAGAGCAATGAAAGACCTGTCAGATCTGGGTCTGTTTTACTCCCCAGCCCTTGTGTTTTGGGTTTTTTTTTTTCCTTTGGCTTCCCCTCTGTTACATTAGTGTGCAGGCCTACTCTGAAAACACTGAGAAAGCTGTGTGGATTGACCTCGTCTGGAGCCAGTGTTTGGGAGAGGGTTTACGAGGAGCTATTGGAATATTGGGGGGACCACGCTGTAAAGTCTGTGGTGGGCCAGCCTCTGCTGTGCACCTGAAACTAACACAGATGAGTATTGAGTGTAAACAGTAATTGGACAAGCGGTTGTCAGGGACGGTGGGGTAAGGCCTGAGTTGTGGGGTAACAAGCGGCAAAGAGGAAAGCCTGCTCAGACTGGCCACCCCAGGAGGTCACTGGCGAGAGGCCCTTGGGGCCTCTGACGCTGGGCCCGCTGGCCATTTGCACTTGAAAGCCTCGTGTGAGCATTTTGACTCACTTTTTATTACGTGCCTCTGCAAGGGCCTAATAAGAAGTGTACTCATTCTTCAGGAGTCAGTATCCCCATGCTTTTCATTGTAGAGCTAGGGTTTGTTTAGTGTCATGGTTTCTTGACGACACCGAATTTCAGGTGGTTAGTGTTTGTGTAGCTATGATTTCTTTGGTTTAGGTTGGGAGTGTTAGATTGTTTATAAAAAAATTTTAGAAACTTAACTGAATTTTGATTGAGTGGTTGTCTTCTCGGCCTTGTTAATAACCAAAAATTCAACTGAGTATATTTTAAAGATCTAATTGGCTTTGTTGAATGATCCATGAGCCAAGTAGCATCTAGTCTAGCACATAGAAAGGAGCGCCAAGGATTCTACAAAGCGGAAGGTTTTAGAGCCAGAAAGGGGGTGGTGAAAGGAAATTATTAGCAAAGAGGGCATGGTTTCAGGTAAGATTGCCCTCCAGAGGGGAATGGAAGGGGCCTACTATTACCTCACTAGTGCCGAACAGGTAATTCCAGGAGGGCTGGTTAAAGGGCTACATTTCTGGGAGAGACTGAAAATTGTCATTAGGTTATGTATTAAATCTTGGTGTGTTGATGTGGGGCTTAGCACGAGTGACTTCATTTTGGGCCTCTTGCTTCTTTTTAACAGCCTGTGTGTGTTTCAGTTCTCCAGTTCCAGGTACAATCTCTGAACTCAAAGATAAGGGTCAGCTGGTAAAACCAGTGTTAGTGTTGGTGTCCGCCTCCTCTCTGAGCTGGGCTGATCTGACAGAGCAGATGCAAAGACTTGGGCAGACTATTGTGGGAACCTGGGTGAAGCCCTTATTTTGAGCTGCCCAGATTTTAGCGGTTCTGTTGCTGTCAACCCAGGTACCAGCTCCGTGAGGGTGGCCATTGTGCTTCTCCCTCCTATTTCTGTGCACACAGAAGATAATTTGATACTTCTGAGAGACAATTTAGTCATCGATGCCAGAGGACCAAATAAGAGATACCGTTAAAAAAATAAAACTTAGGAATTAGAGCTCTTTTGCAGTGTACTTTGTGTATTTTTAGACCCACTTACGCACTCTGTCATTGCTTTTAAAACATCTGAGCTAATCATGAAAGTGCACTGGGAAATGTGTGTTTTAAAGAAGAAAGAAGTGATTTTACTCGTAAAATGAACTTAAAACACTTTCCTCTTGAATAGCTAGTAAATTGCGATTCCGGGAAATCTCTTTGGGAAACCGTTAGTATGTGCATATTTATTTCATCCTGGTGCAGTTAGCTTGATGTTAGCTTGTTCCGCTCCTGCCTTCTGTCCTCTGCCTTGAATGCCACTTTTATTTAAGAAGCTGTTACTCTAAAGAAAGCAGCTGTACAGGCCATTTTCAGTCCTTCACTTGTTCAGAGCGATGAAAAAGAACTCAAATTGCTGCCAACACTAAAGATTAGCCGCTGCAGTTCACTGTGCAGTTCTTGTTCTCTGAAGAGCAAATATTGGGAGCTTCATTCAGTGCGTATTTATCAGGCTGGCTGATGCTCCGGGGAAAACTTTTTCTGGAAGTCACTCCTATATTTCATTTCTTTCTTGTGTCTGACATTTGCTAATTTTAAAAATCACCAATCTGTTCTTTAAAAACTTTTTCATTAAGAGTGATAATCTTTGGTGATAGCGTCTAGTGTCAAAGAAAAACCAGAGATGGGTACTTAAAGTGGCAAAAACAAGGTTTTGTTTAGGACTCTTGCAGTAGGAGAGAGACCTCAGTAGAGAACAAGGCTCAGTTCTGAAACAGTGGTCCCCTGATATTATCCACGGTCCCCAGACCCCTGGACGGTGCCTGACACTGCAGATAGTGCTGAACCCCATATGCACTGTTTTCCATATGTCGTATGTCCCTGTGATAAGTTCAGTTTATATATTAGGCAAAGTAAGAGATTAACAACAGTAACTGATAATAAAATAGAGCATATATAATAATATTCTATAATAAAAGTTATGTGAATGTGGTCTCTCTAAATATCTTACTGTACGGTGCTCACCCTTCTGTGGTGACGTGAGATGCCACAGTCCCCGTGTGACGAGATGCAGTGAGGTGAGTGACACAAGCATTGTGACATAACGTTGGGCTTCTGTAAGGGTGACTTGAACACCAGTGCTGTGATACTACGACAGTCTGTTTCATAACCAACGGGCTACAAAGTGACTGTCGGAGGCAAGTGTACAGTAGACACACTGGAACTAGGGATGGTCACGTCCTGGGCGGGATGGTGGGAGACTCTGTCACACTGCTCATAATGGCACATAATTTAAAACTTGTAAATTACTTACTTTTGGAATTTTCCATTTAGTATTTTCAGACCTCAGTTGACCGAGGGTAACTGAAACCTCAGGTGATACCACTGCCGATAAGCAGGGACTACCAGGGACAGGCAGGGACTACGGGGGACAGGCAGGGACTACCGCGGGCAGGTAGTGACTACTGGGGAAAGGCGGGGACGGGCAGGGACTACCACGGGCAGGCAGGGACTACGGGGGACAGGCAGGGACTACCGCGGGCAGGTAGTGACTACTGGGGAAAGGCGGGGACTACCACGGGCGGGCAGGTGGGGACGGGCAGGGACTACCACGGGCAGGCAGGCGGGGACTACCGCGGGCAGGCAGGGATGACTACTGTACGGCACAGACACGTGGGAATGCATAGCCAAGGAGCAGACGGGGTCGGTGGGGGGGATTACTAAGAGGGAACAGCAGTGTTGAGCGGGCTCTGGCTAGACTGAGCTGCAGGATTATGTTGACAACAGGTAGGGAGACCAATGTCACCTGAGGGTGGTGGAGGGTGACACACCTGATAAAATATCAAGGTGATCAGATAGCAAGTGGGAGTAGTTTTGATTAAACAACTATCTTAGCAGGGTTCTTGCTACAATTAGATTTTACAGAAATTGCACAGATGGGCCTAGAAGAAGGTTCAGGAGTTTGGTCAAGTAAAGAGCCTTTGTCAGAGGATTTAATATCTGAGAGAAGTTTGTATTTATTTAAAATACTATTTAAGTGAGGAGTCAAGTTTTCCTTAATGTGGTTAAAATGAACAAACCACCCAAACTGGGTCCAACTTTTATTTTCTTTCTGCCATTCCCTTAGGAAACAATTTTCTTTAGTGATAATTTATTCCTGTCCTGTGAGGGCCTGTATCATTAGAGAATAAAGTTGAAAATAAGGGCCTTGTTTAATTTTTATAGTTAAGCATGCAACGTTTGTTCCTTATACAGAGAATTCACAATGGCAGAAATCGAGCACTTTGTCGACCCCAGTGAGAAAGACCACCCCAAATTCCAGAGCGTGGCAGACCTCCACCTTTGCTTGTATTCAGCCAAAGCCCAGGTCAGCGGACAGTCTGCCCAGAAAATGCGCCTTGGGGATGCTGTTGAACAGGTGAGGTCCCACAGGTAACCTCCTTTAGCTTAGAGCACTGAGCAAATGCTGTGGACTAGTGACAAAATATTTATTTTAGCGGTCATTTTATTATTTTTCATACAGTATGTATTTATTATACACTATTATTAGTGTGGGAGGAAATTACCTGAATCTGGCAATTTGTGGGCCATTGCGGCTAACACACACACACACACACACACACACACATACAACATTTAAGACAGCATGTGGAAAGGAGATCGTGGTTTGGGCTGCATCTTATCTGTCCGACTTTTAATAATAGGTACTACTTTTGGGGAGACATTTTGATTCACAGAGAGCAAGCCCTTTGGATTTTAAACTCTTCTCTGTTACCCATAGCAATTGGGAGAAAGTCTTGCATATAATAGAATGTATTTAATTATTTGCCTAGAGAAATGTGGGAGTGAAAACTTTCCTAACCGCTGCTGCTTCCCAGAATGAATTGCCCTGGGGCACAGTGAACTTCCTGCTCTGGAAAATACCCCAGTAGAGGCAGGGTGATCGCTTGTCGGCCACTTTTCAGGGAAGAGCCCTTCAGTGGTTAGGTGGTGGGCTGTATGGTTTCTGAGACCCTTGCAGTGCTAAAATCATCAGATTGCATACACTGTATGGGGTGTATGAGGTTCACAGATTTCAGTGGGTAAGATACGTTAAAATCCCTTCCACACGTCGTATTACTTTTGTTAATTCAGAAGGAATATATTTGTCATTCCGTAGGGTCATTATTTTGAATGTCACTTTCTAGCATTGTAGATTTTAGGAGGTATAAGATATTAGGTGAATTTTTGTTGACCCAGTGAATATGGGAGAAAGATCTTGAATAACCCCATTATTTTCAGCTTGTGAACTTGACATTGATCCCTTTAAAAATAGCCAAGATCACCGACTGGGTTTTGAGATGATTCTGAAAGCTGGATAAATGAGCTTACCTTGTGTTTCCAATATGTTTTCAGATTATGAATAACTCAATGGAAATGGTACCTTGACCTTCCAAAGTGTTAATGTGTGGTTTTTCCTTCCTCTACACTGGCTGGCGTGCTTGCTTGTGTAGTTGTTTACTTATTTGTCTGTTCATTTCTTTTAGGGTGTGATTAACAACTCTGTGTTAGGCTATTTCATTGGCCGCATCTACCTCTACCTCACAAAGGTTGGAGTATCACCCGATAAACTCCGCTTCCGACAACACATGGAGAATGAGATGGCCCATTATGCCTGTGACTGCTGGGACGCTGAGTCCAAAACGTCCTATGTGAGTGCTGGGGGACAGTGTTTAGCAGGCCGTGTTCACATTGTTACCTTAAAAGCATGGGTATCAGATTGCCTTTTGTGTGGGACCTGTCGGAGTGGAACTAAAAGGAACCTTGTCCTGGGCAAGTTAGAAAGAGCAGCCGCCCCTGCCCTCCTATCAGGAGGGGCTACACTGTGTGCTAAGCCCTTTGTAGCCCGAGATGCTCTTATAGAGGAGAGAGACAGAGAGGCCGCGTACCGGTGACTGGGCAGCACTGGTGTGTATTCCTGAGCTGGGCGGTGGCATTGGTGGTGGCCCTGGGTGCAGCTCAGGGGTGGCCTCCCTCCTGACAAGGACCCTGGCAGACATTTGAAACGGCGGTGAGCTGGGTTAAGGAAGTCAGACGCCCTTAGTTTAGACTTGAGAGATGTATGTGGTGATGGGGGAATCGATTCATGGATCTGATCTCCTGTTTTTAAACCCCCTTTTCCCAAATACTGTACATTTAACAAATCAGAGAAGACCTCCAGGTTACCTCTGGCCTGTGCCTTCCCACCCTACCCCCAACTGTGAACATCAGTGCCGAAGCTCAGATTGGGGGGCGTTGGGGTGTCAGAGGTGCCTTTCCTGTTGGCATACGTGGGAACACGTGGCCTCCTGCCCTGGGGGGGTATGTGGGGGGCCTTCTGGCAGCCCTTGTTTGGTCACAGAGGGGCTTCTTGCCCATAGGGCGACTTTAGCTCATGGTCACTGTCCCATATGCCCCTGGTTTCACTTTTTACTTTTTAAAGTGTCTTTTAAGATTAATTTTTTAAATTAAAAATAAAAATTAGTCATACAAATATAATTACTCCTTTTCATCAAACTAAAAGCATAAAATAATTCTGAAGAATACTGTATAGAACATGAAACTTCCAATTATGTGCCTCTCCCCAAAAGCGTTTCATGTTTGATTTTTTTTTTTTTTTTTTATTAGCTTTTTTTTTTTCATGTTTGATTTTTAGATCAAACATTTTCTGTGGGAAATACAGTAAATATTTTAGGCTTTGTGGGTCTCTGTTCGCTATCTTTTTTGTGGTTGGTGGGGTTTTTTACAACCCTTTAAAAATATAAAAGCCATTCTTACACCCGTGGGCATTGGTTTGTCCATCCCTGATACAGATGCTTAAATATGCATTACAGACATACACACGTGAGCGTGCGTAATGACAGGCATATATCTCCCTGGCTGTTACTGCTGTTCTAACATTCTCCTGTGGAATTAGGAAAGAATTTCTGTAATCTGTTATGTTTTTCTTGTTACTTTATTCTCTTCGCAAGCTTGTTTGACCTAAGTATGCCAAAATGACAAACTCTTTGGATCGAAGGCAAAAAATAAATATTCAGGAGGACTAACTAGTTAGCTACTAAAATAAGCCTTTTACCTCTTTTGTTTTTATTCACAGGTTCTTTAGGGTCTTTGAAAACACTTTATATTGCGCTTTTGAAAAGTATCTTAGGTATTAACAAGAAATGGAACCTGGAACCTAAGCTATTTCAAGCTTTATTCTGTGACCTAAACATTGCCTGCTCTTAACTGAATTTCCTTTTGCTGGGTAGGAAACAGCCTTCCAATGCCAGGTTGTGGGGGCTGTAGACACTTCATCCAAAGACTGTAGTGGTTTCTGCCAGACTTACTTTGAATCCCGATCACAGATTTGAAACAAATGTATTATTTCCTAGGTTCACATTTTATTTCTACAATTAAATCCTAGAATTTGTTAGTTTATTCTACATTCAAGCATGGCAAAATAAATCTGTCCGGAAACTGAGAGGACTGCTTTGTGTACATGTGCGAATTCTGTGGGGTTTTCTAGCTGCTTTAGCAATAAGTTTTTCATAGGAAATTGTGGTTTGGTTTATTACCTCTCAGTAGCCCGTTCCTGAGCTCTGCGGAAGCTTGCCTTCTTCTGAGCTACCCGACCTTTCTTCTGGGCAAGGGACATTTTGGGACGATTCCCCCTCTTCACTTCTCTCTTAGGCTTCTTCTCATAGACTGGATTCTCTCATATAGCAGTATGAGCTTTCTTATACATCTCCTCCATGTCGGGAGTTACGTTGTTCCGTATGTATTGAGAGAATTGTTTCTTGTAAGCATCTTCATCTTCCTCCATTTGGTAGCACGTATAATCTGCAACATTCTGACCCATGGTGTGCTTCTGATGTACTTCCCTGCATTGAATTCCTTGCTTTCAGAATCATAACCAGGGAATCGTCTGGTACTGTGAGGGAGAGACACACCTCCATCCACAGCTCCAGTCAGGGCCCCAGAAAGTTTATTTCCAGTGGTAGTGCTGGCAAGCCCTGCATCCAACTAGCAGGTGAAGGCACCAGGTTGACCATCAGTACTTTCCTCATTGTATTCCTCTCCAGTCACTTCCACTTGGCCTTCATAGATCTTGTCCATGCCAAACCTGTTGAGAAGCCCGCGGGCCAGCAGCTGGCCAGCACAGTGTGCGGCAGCATAATCTGTCAGGCCAGCCCTCACACCATACTTGGGGAGTTCGTGCGCATAAGCAGCACAGGCTATCATATCTCCTTCTATACGTGCAGAAGGAGCCTGACAAACGATATCTCTGTTGGTCACACGAGCTATCATCCTGTATTGGGGTGTGCTATACTTACTTTTATCCTGGGTTTCCGGGCATAATAATGGTTTTACCCTCTTGTCTTCTTCTAAATTTCACTTGGTATCTCTTGAAGTAGGCCTTATTTTTCACGACTTTAACAAATCCCATTCTGCGGAACAGAGAGCCATGTCCATGAATTTATGTTTTCTAGGGCTGTTCGCTGCCTGATGTATAAAACGATCCCCGTTTCTAACGTTTAAAAGTTGAATGGAAGTTCTTTAATTGAGTTATCTTTGAGTTTGTGAAAAAGTTACCGTAATTATAGTTTGCATAGATTTGTGGATGAACCCAATGTAAGGAATAAATGTTTTTATCTACTCTGTCTTCTTAGGGCTGGATTGAGATTGTTGGATGTGCTGACCGATCCTGTTATGACCTTTCTTGTCATGCGCGAGCCACCAAAGTCCCACTTGTCGCTGAGAAGCCGCTGAAAGAGCCCATATCCTTTCTAGTTGTTCCTGTGGTCAGGACTGAAGTGTCCGCATCGTGCAGGTAGGTAGTCCTGCTCTGTGCCTTGTCCCGGTTGCTGTTAGGGAACACGTACTTAATCCTGCTGTGCCACCCACTCCCCCTTTTCCTAGTCTCTCTACCTGTACTACCTGTACTCGACATGGGCCCACTCAGGGTTGGGTCCTTAAAGAAGTATTCTCAGAAAAATGCTCTAAATGTCTTTCAGGGTGTAGACCGATTTTTCTTAGCCGTTTCCAAAATGTATTTCTATATACTTGCACCTACTTACATACTCTTTACATAAAGAGTGCCTGGTGAATACTTTGTTTAAAGATGTCATTTTATAGTAGATAAAATAATAGTTCAGCTCACTTGTTATGTTAATCAGCACAGTAGAAACTTCCTTCCTTAGTGAAGCTGTGAGCTGATCTCAGGGCCAAGCCAGTGATGTTGAGACATTTTGGAAATGAATAAATCATTAGCAGGAGTTATTATGCTATGTATCAGGTTATACTGCTGATTAGGTCATACCCCTTGATCTCACTGTAACTTTGGGGGAAAAAAAACTCTTATTGATGGTGTTTACTTACTTTGAATAATTTTGTGATTCTCAAGATCATTTCCCAAAGTACTGAGGCCGTTCTGTGTCTTTGGATTCCTTGACTACATCATACAAAACAGTCAATGTTGTTCAGTTCGAACCCAATAAGGGAGCAATCGGGAAGGCGTATAAGAAGGATGCCAAGCTGGTGATGGAGCACCTTGCCACTTGTGATGAGTGTTACATTACAGAAATGGAGAAACTGCTGAATGAAAAGGGGTAAGACTAAAGAGGTGTACTTTTCAGTTAAAGATGTGACGGGGGCTCTAGGCAGATACGTCCTGTCTGCCAGGTTCTGAAAGGTAGGGTGACATCATTGTCTTTAGAAATCTTTTGCAGATAAGAAGTACCTCTTGACTACATTTAAAGGACTGAGTTTGCTGAGAGCTAGGTGTTATAGTCAGAAATAGACCTGAAATGGGCTAAAGATTAGTTTCCTCCAGCAACTTTCTTAGAGGACGAGACTTGTCCAAGGTCGTGACTGAGGGAGGGTCAGAAACCATAGCTGCAAGTCGGTGCCCTCTTTCCTAGCTTTGGAGTAGTCTCTGTAATTGCTTTAAATATAAATATAAAACCAGTAGAGAGGAGCCTGGCCTGTGGTAGCACAGTGGATAAAGCATGGACCCAGAATGCTGGGGTCACCGGTTCAAAACCCCAGGCTTGCCTGGTCAAGGCACATATGAGAAGCAGCTACTTAGGGAGCTGATGTTTCCAGTTTCTTCCCCCCCTTTCTGTCTCTCTTTCCTCTCTCTAAAATTAAATAAAATTTAAAAAGAAAAGAAAGGATTCCTTACTTTAAAAACAAAACAAAACAATAGAGAGGAATCTTGAATACAACAAAATCCAGTGTAAAATTGACTGGTGAACAGTAAAAATTTGTCGACATAGGAACCTGTGACCCATAATGAGGCAGTCAATCAAAAGAAACACCCAGAGCCTGACCAGGCGGTGGCGCAGTGGATGGAGCGTCGGACTGGGATGCGGAAGACCCAGGTTCAAGACCCCAAAGTTGTCAGCTTGAGCGTGGGCCCATCTGGCTTGAGCAAAGAGCTCACCAGCTTGTACCCAAGGTCTCTGGCTTGAGCAAGGGGTTACTCGGTCTGCTGTAGCCCCAAGGTCAACGCACATGTGAGAAAGCAATCAGCGAACAACTAAGGTGTCGCAACGAAAAACTGATGTTTGATGCTTCTCATCTCTCTCTGTTCCTGTCTCTCTGTCCCTGTTAAAAAAAAAAAACACCCAGAAATGACAAACATGATGGAATAATAATAGAAGGATATTAAAACAATTCTAAGTATGCTTTAAATGCTCAAAGGTGTAAGGGAAAACGTGAACTTAAGAGTGAGACGTGCGCCTGACCAGGCGGTGGCGCAGTGGATAGAGCATCGGGCTGGGATGTGGAGGACCCAGGTTCAAGACCCCGAGGTCGCCAGCTTGAACAAAACCTTACAAGCTTGGACCCAAGGTCGCTGGCTCCAGCAAGGGGTTGCTCGGTCTGCTGAAGGCCCGCAGTCAAGGCATGTGTGAGAAAGCAATCAATGAACAACTAGGGTGTCGCAACGGCAACAAAAAACTAATGATTGATGCTTCTTATCTCTCTCCGTTCCTGTCTGTCTGTCTCTATCTATCCCTCTCTCTGACTCTCTATCTCTGTCCCTGTAAAAAAAAAAGAGAGAGAGAGAAAGGAAAATAAATTAAAAAAAAAAAAGAGTGAGACGTGCAAATATGAGCAGCAGTATCTCAGATGAAAACTCGCTGATGGAGTTCACAGTGATTAAACGTTGCAAAAGAAAAGAGTGTTGAACTTAATGTAGTAATAGAAATGATTTAAAATGAGGCATAGAAGAAAAGGCTGGGAGAAAAGAAACGTCCTTTAGGACAATGCGAGGCAGTCTAACGTGTAATTGCGAGTCAGAGAGCATAGACAGCAAAAATACCTGAAGATACATCAGTAGCTGAAAAATTTCCAAATTTGATGCAAACTAGAAACCCAGAGACTGAAGGCGTTCAATTCCAAGCAGAAGCAACAAAGAAAATCACATAAAGGCACATTAGCATCAAATTGCTGGAAACGAGCAATGAATAGAAAACTTCAAAGTAGCCAGAGGAGAGGAGGCTCACTGCATCAGAAGGAGCAAAGATGAGAGTGATTAGAGCCCATAAAAAACTAGGCAAGCCACCGTACAATAGAATGGAATTTTTTAAAGTGCTTACAGACAAAAGATCTAGACTCAGCAAAAATATCCTCCGAAAGTGAAGAAAAACGCTTTCACACAAGCAAGCTCGGAGGCTACGTTGCCAGCAGCCCTGCACCGCAGATGCTAAAGGACCTTCTTCGAGCAGAGTTGTGGGAATTCAGACCTTCCCAAAGAAAGTAAGAGCTGTAGAAATGCTCACTAAGGGGGTAAACATGAATGTCATTTTCTCTGATTTCTTCTCAGTGACATCTCTTAATTTCTTTAGAAGATAATGGACTGTTTATTTTTTGATAATGCACTGTTTAAAACAGAAACAGTAACAGTGCATTGTGGAAATGATAACCTATAGAAGTAAAGTGTACGCCGTCAGTAGCTCGAAGGATAGGAGGGAAGCGTTGGGAACACACTTTGTCAGGTGTGTACATCGCACGTGATGTGGCGTAATATCGTTTGGAGGTAGACAATGATAAGTTAATAAAACTTACATACCGTCAGTTCTACTAGACCAATTACCTGGAAAAACACATGAAAACCAAAGGGATGTAACTAATGAGCCAATTACGAAAGATAAAGTAGAATAATAAAAGTACTCCAGACTAAGGCAGAAGAGGACAGAGAAACAAAGAACACGTGGGACAAATACAAAATAAGTCCTGAGGCTGTAGATTTCAACTCAGCAGTATCGATAATTATGCTAAATAGAATGATGTAAACGTTTGAATTAATAGCCATTATCAGACTTTTAAAAATATTCAAGTCCCGATTAAATGCTGTTTATAGGAAACTTCCTGTAATTGTATTGCACAAATAGGTTTAAAAGTAAAAGAATCAAAAACTATTTCCATACAAACATTAGTCATAAAAGCTGGACTGGCTCTGTTAATATCAGGCAAAGCAAACATCAGAAAAGGGAAATTCCCAGGGCAGAGTGGCATTTCATGCTAAAGGTGCATCAGGAAGGCGCATCACTTCTAACTGTACAGGGAAACCCACAGGTATGGGTGGACGTGTCGTCACCCTTTCTCAGGAATTGGTGGAGGAAGCGGACAAAAGAGCATGACTAGGAATCAAAGATCACTGTTCATCAACTTCGTTATCAGTTATAGAACGATGATAACCAGAGTACACGTTTTCTTACGTGCACTTGAAACATCCTTCATACCGTTTTTGTACAGCCCCCAGCTAAGGAGGAATTTTGCATTTTCAAGGGGTTATTTATTTAAGAAGAAGAATACAAGGGACTGCATATGGCCTGCAAACCTGCAAAATTTCTATCTGGCCTGTGCAGAAAGTGGGCCGAGACCTGTCATAGACATTAGGCTCAATGAGAGAAGTCTGGCACAAAAGATCCGTGAAACTCTAGGAGAGACCAAGCTAGTTTATTTATAGTGGCAGGAAGCGTGTCGGGGGTAACTGAGGAGGAGTTGAGGTAAGAGACACGGGACCTGAGAGCCATGGCAGTTGCACGTACATCTACATTTGTCACAACTGTTGCAAGATGAATCCTTGTTAAAGTTGAGGATATAGTTACCCATGTCAGTAGGAATATTTTAACACATTCTGGACTCCCAGAATTAATATTATTTATATTAAAATAACATCAAATCTTATTAAAATGGACATAGTTAAATCACTAGTTAAATATTATTATCCACACATAAGACAGTCTCCTTTTTAAATTATTCTCAAATAATGGCTTCCTCCTTGCTCACTTCAGCTTTTTAATAACTCTGTACTGAGACTGTGCTCACAGAGAGAGTGTGTGCGACACTGTTCATGAAGCGGAATCTTTGATGTATGCACGCATGGATTTCAGACAGAATGTGCAGATGGAGGGAGCTATGGAAATGGAGATCACTGATGTGATGCATGAGATTATGACTGCTAGAAACTAGCAAACCTCCGGGCCTGTGGTGCCAGCCGCACAGCTACAGAGGCGGCCACAGGAGGGCTCCATCTCGTCGCTAGGCTGCTTGTCAGAGATTCAAATTGGTCTTCATGATGTGAGGAAATGCCTCGTAAGCACTTTAGAAAGGCGAAGTCTTATAACCTGAAATGGAATGGGTATATCTCGGGAGTCAATGATTTTATTTGGGGGGGGGTGTAATATTTTATATTGACATAGCAAACAGAATCTTTAAATTTTAAGGTGGTCTTTATCACCATAAATGTCAACGTTTATTTTGGAAAAGTGTGGGAGTTTTAAAATTACTTTCTATACAATGATAGGCTGGTCATTTTTATGTTTGTTGGGACAATATTGAAAACAGTGGCCTTTTGCCAGTAGGCCTGTTTCTGATGAATTTATTATAATTATTCTAAAACTGAATTTTTACAAAATTGTTTTCGGTTTTACTTTGATCTCAAAACCAAAGGAATTAGTCATTAAGTCACATAAGGAATCTTATAAAATTAGTCATATTTGGGGGCGCCTCCCAGAAGACTGTTTGTGGCCATTGTTAGGATAATACTTAATTTGGTATTTCTCATGAAATAATTTAGGTTTGACTTCAGCTGTTATATCTGAAGCATTGACTAATTTGTATTACACTGAAAATGAAAAACAGTTTAGCAGTCTGTGAAGCTCCTTAAATTAAGGGACAGGGACGCGTGTTTTCACTAATGTGTAACGTGCTTTGTTTCTTTGTAGGGAATTCACTGTTGAGACTGAAGGGAAAACATTTTCGTTAACAAAAGACATGGTCAGTGTGAAGAGATTCCAGAAAACACTACATGGTAAATTTGTGAAAGTAATTAAGAAAGAAACAGAGTGTCATTACTCTTTAGAGCTCACTGTGGCGGTATGAAAGCTCCCGGACACTAGAGCAGTGGGTGCCGGCAGCTACTGGCTGCGAACGGGGCAGTCCAGCTTCTCCGTCTGCTTCCGGCCCGCTGCGGAGCCAGGCGTCAGTGGGTGGGCAGAGCGGTGCAAGCCCTGGTAACAGTAAGCGGGGGTTCGTCATGACTGGGGGTCCCTAGTCACCATCTTGGCAGCTGGTTCCGAGCTGTGCTACCCCGTTGCCCAGATGCTGTGGAAGGAGGGACAGAAGCTGTGTTGATGATAGTTCTGAAATGTCATTCTTACTTCTTATCACAGAAAAAGGAAATAGTCTCTTCCCATCCACATATGTGTGTTTTGGGGTCCAGTTATCTCATTTTCCTTGAAACGTAAACTTTCCAAGGTCAAGGTCAGTTACCTTAAACCTGGACAGTGCTCAGCAGCGCTTCTCTGAATAAAGCGCACTGCGGAATATACATTTCCTACGTGAGCACAGGTAGAGCCTCCGCGGGAGGTGCTCGGGGCCCTGGGCCCTGCCTTTGACCCAGCGCTGAGCCCTGAGCAAACTTCTCCAAGGGCCCTTGGAAACGAATGGTAAAACATCTCTCTCTCTCCTAATATAACTTAAAAAAATAAAAAGAATTTAATTTGGTGAAATTTTTATTTTACTCCAGCTTTCTCTTTAAAGGCATCAGGTTTCCTACCAGCAGACAGTTTTTAGGGATGTTCTGATTTCTTCATTCTGATACACAGGATCGATCAAAATTCATCTAGAGGAGAGCTATTTCCAGTGCTAATAAAGCTTGTGTAGGGGGGACCTAAAAGGCATTCTGTGGGGTTTGAGAGCATGTTACTGAATCTCTCTCTCGCCTGCAGTGGAAGAAGTTGTTCCGAATGTAATCGAGCCCTCCTTTGGCCTGGGCCGGATCATGTATACGGTATTCGAACACACATTCCACGTACGCGAGGGAGACGAACAGAGAACGGTGAGTTGTCCTGCGCAGGCGTCTCCTCTTCTTCCTGTGTCAGAGGGAAGTTGGCTGAAACCCGCCCACCAGGGTGAATGATCAGGGAGTGTTATCACTGTCCTGTCCCAGTGGTGTCACCACTCATCTTGGTGGGATGTGCGCTGCCTGGCGTTACCCTTTTGAGCGTAGGGCGTGCAGAGCGTTCTTGATGCCATTGGTTAGTTGCTTGGTGCGCTCTGTCCTGAGACAGGACATAGAACTTTGGGGGAGTTCTGACTCAGGCAGCCATACGGCCGAGTCCAGGGTTTACTTCCAGCACATCACACGGCATTTAAAGTTAATTAGGTTTGGGGGCGGGGTGGGTGCTAAGCCAGAACCTTTGCTGTTTCTTAACTTTGTGGGACCTGTTCATTCAGAGTTCAGGATGGTTGCCTTCCAGCGAAACTTTTGTCTGGATATTTAAGAACTGTCTTCAGCTCTCATTTCCAAGCCAAACTGGCAGACTAGTTGCCTTCCCCAGGGTATCCTCACTCTCTGTCTGGGTAGCCCGGCGCCTGTGTCAGCAGCAGCGTAAGAGGGCTGTACTTTTCAGTGTAGGTGTGCGGAACTGTATTTCTTTCTAATGATACATTTGTGAGCTGATTAAAGTGTTGGCTCACTGGTCCTTCTGCTCGGCTGAAACTCTTAAAGCACGGAATGGGGTTTTGCCTCGTGTCTCTCCCACTTCCTGTTTGGGGACGTGGAGGGAGGTTCTCTGGGGCTCTCCATAGAGAGAAGGCTTTTTATATGGTGCCAGGAGAACTGACGTCTTCTCTGCTAGCTCTCAGCGTGCTGACACATCACTCACCTGTACACCAACCCTGTGAGCAGGCAGAGCAGGTGCTAGGGACCTACTTCTGAGATGGAGAAACTGCGCTCCAGAGAGGTAGACTTCAGCTGAGTCCGTCTGAAGTCAGAGCTTTTAAAAACCAGATCTTTCTGGTTCTGGTGAGCCTGCTCTTACTCTTTGTTACACTGCTTTTCATAGCGTGTATCCGGGTATTTTGATAATGAAGCTTGGACATTAATTAGCATTTACATTGTGATAAACATGTTTGGATTTCTTCCTTCCCTCTAGTTCTTCAGTTTCCCGACCGTGGTGGCCCCGTTCAAGTGCTCTGTCCTTCCCCTGAGCCAAAACCAGGAGTTTGTGCCGTTTGTCCGGGAACTGTGTAAGCAAATCCACTCGCATAGTCTCCATGGGAACGCTGTCAAGTAGGCTGCCTTTTGGGGAAGTCCCCTGCTCCCATAAAATCTAAGTGATTTTGGCCTTTGCTTAAGAGTACGCTCGCTTGGGCTGTTTTCTCCTAGCATTTGAAGGAGTCCAGATGGAACCCAAGCGTCAGATTTAAAACATCCTTGATTCTCCCGTTGACCTTGGTGCTCTGCTCACTTCCTGGGGACCCCAGTGGATCTCAAGCTGCTGCACCCCACCACTGACAGGGCCCATGTGGTCACCTGGTGCGGCCCACTCGTTTCAGAGTTGGGAAGCGGGAAGCGTTCATGCAGATGGGGGGGCGGGGTCAGGACTGGCTCCGGCCTTGGCTCCTGGTCTGATTCTCGTTCCCCCCGCAGCTGGGTGAGGTGTGGGTGTCAGGGACCGGTCGGGCTCCAGCGAGGGACACATTAAACTTTGGGGATTTTACTACTCTCTTGTCATAGCTCCTTTTATAAGTTTCCTCAACTTGTCAGACAACATTTACATGCCACTGGGACGCCCATTGTTTTATTTTGAATGGACCTAATTTATTTTGGATAGCGGAAGCCCTGACCAGGAACGGCGTCTCCCACAAAGTAGACGACTCCTCTGGGTCCATCGGACGACGCTATGCCAGGACTGATGAGATTGGCGTGGCTTTCGGCATCACCATTGACTTTGATACCGTGAACAAGACCCCGCACACAGCGACGCTGCGGGACCGGGACTCCATGCGGCAGATTCGCGCCGAGGTGCTGGCCCTCCCTGTGGCCTTCGTAGCCTTAGAGATGTGTGCTGGTTCCTTCCGGTCTGAGCTCTCCTTCCTTTTTTCTTTCTTTTTGATTTTAATCCTAGGTTTGTATCAGCCAGAGCACAGATTTCCAAGCCCCCTTGGTTTCATTATGCAAGTATCCATTAACATCGCTCTGATATTTTGTAGCCGTTTGGATCCCCTGGGCTCATTCTCTGGCAGTTTGCTTTTATAGTTGTTTATTTATTTCAGCCAAAGGAGTAGGATCCCAGGAGATTGTTGCCATAGTTTTATTAGTAGGCTTGGAAGGTCTTAGACATTTCATCTTGACATTTCTATATAAATGTATACATGTGGACGTATATAAACTTTTCCCTGTTAATCCATTTGAAGCAGTGCCTCCATTTTAGTGGTGTTTCCCAATGAGCAGATCACGATGGAGACGAGGCAGGTTCAGAGGGAAGGGAGAGAGTGGCCACTTGAACTGACAGCCACCTGAGTCATTCTCCTTGAGCAGGTTTTTATTTTGAGTGCCTGCTAAGAGCTCAGCTTAATGCAGAGGGTTACTAATAGGGAAACGAGAGACTGCTTTTTCCAGAGGAGTTTATCGTCAAATTCAGAAGTCAGGTTTCTGGCTTGTCTTTTACAAAACCAGATGCGACTCCTCTGGACCTTCTGGTGGTTCTCAAAGGGCGACCCGGGGCCAGCAGCTTCCTCAGCCCGTGGGAATCTGTTCATAAGCACCCCCCCCCCCGACCTGCTGAGTCAGACGCGGGCGTGGGCTTGGGGAGGGGGAGGGCGTGGGAAGAGCTAGCTGTTCGATCACAATCTCCAAGTTGATGCCCAGGTTTGAGAACTGCCGTGTGGCAGCCAGTGTGGTTACGGTTGAGCAAGCTGGCCCCGAAGTGGGGGCTCTGGTTTACCAGTCTCCCCTGGGTCCCCTCACTCATGTCAGTGACCCTGTTCTGAGAATTCAGTTGAACACACATGAAGTACCTGCACGTGACACAGAGTTAGAATAATTAGGGACAGCTTTGTTGGGGAATTGAGTGCTTGGGGGGCGGGGGTGACAGGCATCCAGGCTGGAAGGACAGCACGAACCCAGGTCTGGGAGGAAGGTGGGTGTGATTACGTAAGGAGGAGGCTGCAGAGGGACAGAGGGGAAACACTGTGTGGGGGCCAGTTTGTGGAGGGATCCTGTCAGTATGTCAACAGATTGGCTCTGTAAGGGTTCCTGAGTACAAGTGAATCCTTCCTGACAATCTAATCAAGTTGGTTGATTCTTCGATGTCTCTCTCCTTTTCTCACAGGTCTCCGAACTGCCCAGTGTAGTGCGAGATCTGGCCAATGGAGGCATCACGTGGGCCAACGTGGAGGCCAGGTATCCTCCCTTTGAAGGGCAAGAAACTGGCAAAAAAGAGACAGTCGAGGAATGAGGACAGTTTTGGCGACTTTGGACCACTGCGCTAATAAAAAAAAATAACTCTTAAATCGTGTCCACTTTATAGCAGCAACAGCGTTGCGATCGCTCCCGGGACTGCGCTCTACCAGGCGGCTGCCTGCCCCTGCCCCACAATTAAAGTTGGAGGAATCTGAACAAACCCGTCCTCATTTGCTCTTGTTTCCGCCTTTTCAGCAAAGCTGTTCCCCCCACCTTTGGATAGACACGCTCATAGCTCACTGGTAAACATGGCACATGGTTTGTCATGAACAGCTTTATTGGGCTTTCCGTGCATGCCGTAAAACCCACCTGTGTGTTGCGTGTAGAGACCCACGATCCTATTGGAGAACGTTTCCCTCCCTCCGAAAGGAAACCGCCTGGGCGTGGAGCTCGCCTGCAGTCCAGCCCCTTACGGGCTTTCTGTCCCTGTAGGCTGCCTTTCCTAGTCTTTCTCTTGTTCTGAGACAGTGACACACCGTGCTTGCGCAGATAGCCCTGGACGGCCTTGTGGGAAGGCCGAGGTGGGGACAGGCGGACAGCAGGGTGGAAGAGGTGGTGTTCTGGTGTGGAGCTGCCACCTACAAGTTCCGGGGACAGAAGTATGCTCTTCAAAGTCCCCGGGAGGCAGTACCTGGACAAGAGGTGCTTGTGTGCGGCCGCCCAAGGGACCCTGGGAATCGTGGCACTCCTGACACTGCGGGACCCTGTCTGTCTTGTCTGACTTACAATTCTCAGCCGTCACAGTGTCTCCGTTCCAGCCTAGTAGTATTTTGACGGGCTTTATTTCTACTATATTTTTTGTATGGAACACTCAGAACACATAGGGTTATTTGTTAGGGAAAAACCTCAAGAATGTACGAATTTGCACAGTTCTGTGTTTGCAGAGTTGAGACCTTGCCCAGTACCTGACTTACTCTCACTGGGGAGGGGAGGGGAGGGGAGGAGGATCTCCAGACGGTTCGCCTTTGTCTCGGGTACAGAGCAGCAGAAGTGGAGAACCCCAGGCCGCTGTCCTTGGCATCTCATCTCTGGTGATGCCACGCCCGGCGAGGCATGTAGTGCACAGGCTTGGGGGAGTTTGGAACTTCTGAACAAACCTCTAGGGGGAGAAAGTCTTATATTAAAACTTACTTCTCTTCTGTCTGGTGCTTTTTAAACCATTATTATAAAGAACTAAATTTTAAATACACTTCAGTTTTCATTTACTGTAGGGAAGTCCTTTCACGTCAAATTCCTTATAGCTGTTTGTATTTTCTGTGAAAAGCTTTATTATTTCCATTTGGTTCAAGGCACGGGAGAGGGCTCCAGGCCCAAGCCAGACACCGGGGGGTGCGGAGGGCCCCTCGAAGTCCTCTGGGCTCCAGAGGCTCAGTCGTACTTGAGGGGGAGCCATTCGAAGAGACGGTTGCCCAGCCCAGCCTGGGAGCCGCCAGCCTGTGGAGGTGTCAGGGTGTCAGGTGTGGCCCATCTTGGTGAGTTTCACCACCTCACCCAGCACGTGGTTCTCCAGGATGTGGAAGGCAGAGACAAAGGTCTGTGTGGGTAGATCCAGGGCCTGCAGATTCAAAAGGGCCCGGTTCTGGTTCACAGCCATGGCAGCTCCCTTGACATCCTGAGTTTTGTCCACTCCTGTCGGCAAGGCTTCAGCACGTCCTGGAAGAGAACATGGCAACCGTGCTGGATTGACATCTCTAAGAGACGCTCGTGCCCTCGCCCTTCCCAGCCAACTCGGACGAAGTGCCCCCCGCCCCCGAGAGCCACATCAGCGTGGTGGGAACCAGCCTAGGGAGAGGTAGGTGTCGGAGGCCTGCAGGTACAGGTGACCGGGTGGTTGACGGCAGCTTTCGCTTAAGTGGAATAGTTCTCATGGATTTGGGAGCCCCTGGTTGTTGGCAATAAGGAGTTAAGGTCAAAAACTGGTGTTGGCTACTGTCCAGGCTGAGGATGGCTGAGGTGTTCCGAAGGTGGTGACTGGAAAAGAGGTCGCAGGGTGGCCAGAGGCTGGAACGAGGGGCATCCCTGGGTCTGTTCCATCCAAACAGTGTTGAAGCAAGAGTCAGATCCGGGGGACCGCCGAGGGCACGGCCTTACAGCTCTTGACTTGTATTCCAGCTTTCTCCCCTGGGGGAGTTGCCTCCATTCCTTCCCTTCTTGACTTCCTGTTCCAGCCAGTACCTCCATAGTCAATCACCCCCACCTAGACATCATGATGAGCTGACTAATAGGCAAAGATATATTAAACACCTAGCCGGATTTGCCTACTTCGGATCATAAAGGGATTGGAACCAAAGCTCTCTTCACTTCTCATTGGCAAATACATTGGTCATGAGTTAGATGCTGGATATTAAACCCGCAAGCCCTCCCGTTTTCTGTACCTCCTCCAGGTGCAGTGCAGGATTTCTCCTGAGAGCACCCCTGTCGGTGAAGTGATTGATTACCTGCATGGGGAGAGCAGGCCAGCTGCTTCCGTTTGCTCAGTGCGTGCCTGCTTATTAGCACAAGCAGGTAAAGAGCTGGTTGGTAAATGAAGAGGCTCTTTACACGAGTGGTGCTCACTCACGCACACTCACGCACGCGCACACACACACACACGCACACACACACACACACACACACACACGGCATACACATTCATTCACGCCCACTGTTTATTTAAATAAAGCTGAGGTCTTTCTAGCTTGATACCCTGCGAGGTCTCTTACTGTTTACGTATTTACTGTATCCAACTGGGCTGGCTCAGTAAGAGCTCGGTGAATAGCACTGTCTCTCAGAGAAATTACTCCTGAAGTTGTTCTTTGCAAATAGAGGTGGGGAGGGATCAGAGTCTAACTGATTGCCATGGTGTGCATGTAAGAATACGAGAGTTCCTTTAAAATGGGTCTTGGTCTGGAATTCAGGGCATTCAGTCAAATACTCTGCATTCTGTCCAGAAAGGTGGGCTGTGTGCGATTTCTTCAGGAGTCGAGAACCTTCTTCATATTGCTAAACAGCTCATAATAGTGAAATTCTGAATATAGAGGAACATCTCGGGAAAAGAACTCGTTGCCAAGCCATATGAATACAAAAACGATCTCACTCGTCGCATGAGGTGGTACTAAAGATGTCAGATGCCCAAAGCTCTTTGCAACGCCAACCTGTAAAAGGTTTCTGTTTGCTCAATTGCTTGAAGTAGGTTCATTGTAGACCTTTATGCGCTGTTCCCTTAACCGGCGTAAACCAATGGCAGCGACTGCCTTGGCCATGGGAATCTATCCGTGAGAGAACCAGGTGCCTTGGAAATAAATCCAGATTACCTCTGGATACAACTGTATTTAAATGATTCTCTCACCAGGGAAGACTTCACTGGAATGCCTTCAGCGGGGCCAGGATGGAGAGGTTTGGCTAGCATCGCTCCTATTAAAGGGCCTTGCCACAGCACCTTGGCTGGTAGTCTGTGTTTAAGTCAGGGTTTTGTTGTTGTTTGGGGTGTGTTTTTTTGTGTGTGGGGGGGGGGGTTGTTGTTTTGGCATTTGGTCAGCATCACAAAGCAATATGATTCAACATACAGTAAGTGAGTAGATGAATAATTTTGCTTCACCTCAAAACACCTCTGGTTGCCTCTTCAAGAACTCTTGGTTAGCGCGCTGCCTCGAAGCAGTAATTGCGTTAAGGCCATGTGGATAGAGGTAATGTCTGTTCGGAAGCTGGGATACAGTTTGGGAGCTTCGGCAGGAATCGCCTGAGAAGCAGCCTGTGGCTCTGGCCTCCTGCTGGTGACATGCCATTCCTGGATCGGTACCCTCCCTGCACGTTCCTGGACACACCTTTGAAACCTGTTGCAGCAGCAAAAGATGCCAAGCCAGTGGCTCTCAACCCTGGCTGCATGTTAGCTTTAAAAAAATACGCAAGGCTATGTCCCCCCTCAAATCAACTTAATGAGTTTCTCTGGGGTGGGGTCTGAGCATTGGAATTAAACCACATTTGGAGAAGCCTGCTGGCGGATGCCTCAGCTCCCCCAGAGTGAGGGGTGTCTTCTGACAATGGGTGAAACTGTCAATGCCAAAGCATCCAGGAGAGACGTTGTTTTGTATTGTTCTACTGAGGTGACAGTAAATGTGCCCTCACAGCCTCACAAACCCCCGGCGTCTCAACAGCTTGTGTCCTGCTTCCCTTGCATAGCGCTGGAGTGGGACCCTCTCCCCTGCCGTGAGCCCCGCCTGCTCTGTTTCCCCAGCGACATCCGCTAAGCTGTAGCGCACTGTTTCCAGGGAGAAAGGTCCATTTGTTGGAATGTACCACGTTGTGTTTTTATTATTATTATTTATTGATTTGAGAGAGAAAGAGAGAAACGTCATCTGTTTCTGTATGTGCCCTGACCAGGGATCGAATCAGCAACCTTTGTGTATCAGGACAGTGCTCTAACCCACGGAGCTTTGTGGCCAGGGCTTACCATGTTGTGTTCTGAGAGGGTTCTTAGGTGCTAATCATTTTGAACCCTTACAGAAATTTAAGTATTGTAATTGTCCTGCTATGTGACAGAAAAGGAAGCTGAACCTTCTCAGACTCACTTCACTAGCAGGGAACAGAAGCAGTTTTGAACCAAGATCAAAGTACATGATTATACAGGGATGGAGATGACTTGAGAAGCAGTGCCTTGAAGGATCTAAGAGAACCTTTCCTTTAAGGAGAGAAGTGCTCTAGGACACCAGCCTCTGTGAATGGGGAGAGCCACATGTCCTCCGACCGCAGGGGACACTCACCTACTCAAAGGACGGGGAAGCTGGAGCTCCCCCAGTCAGTATTCCTGACCTGGGGCTGAGAGGCGGCCTCATCGCTGTCTTAGGGTCTCGGAGCTGGCTCCCAGCAGCTGTACAGGGGATGGGGCTCTCGGAGAAGCCTGCTAACGTGGGTCCTGTCCTTGTCGCTGTCCTAACGCACCTGAGCCATCCTCGGTCTCTCATGACAAAGCGTGAACAGTTTCCTGCTGTCGGGAAGTGCTCCCTTGAGTCAATATATAGGCTCGCCCTGCAGCTCGAGCCCTTTCCTCCGGCCAAAGCAGCTCTCAGCCAGGCCGGGAAGCCTCGGTTTTAGCAGCCGTGCCTGGTGTAGAGAGGAGCTGTGTCTGTAGCCCTCTCCTTGGGGAGGTCACTGCTAACACTAGAGAGGGCCCCCGAGAGGGGCAGGAAGCCTGTCGGCAGGCTCGCTGCGGGATTGCGGGGTGGGTATGTTCGGTGTCCGTGCACCCTGGTTTCTGTCTTCTAGCTCCTATCTGGCCCTTGCTCATCTTACTCCTGTCTCTTGTCTGCTCTTCACCATTAGCTCGTTTTGGGTAGTTAGCCCAAAGCACACACAGTCTTCCTTCCATGGCATCAGGAGGTCCTGTTAGAGCAGTCTGATTTGCCTAATACCTAGATTTACAAACACCATTGAGGCATCATCTGTGAAGCATCTAAGACTTTCGGCCAGGTTGGCATGGGCTGATACTGAGGCCAGGTTGGCATGGGTCGATACTGAGGCCAGGTTGGCATGGGCTGATACTGAGGCCAGGTTGGCATGGGTCGATACTGAGGCCAGGTTGGCATGGGGCGGTCCGCACAGCTAGGGCAGAAACCTATGCAGAGCTGTTGTAAAAGGAACCGTGAGAAAGTGGCCTTGCTTGGAGAGGGGACAGCTGTGATGTCACTTGAGTCACTTGGTCCTTCTGCAACTCTTGTTGAGGTGTTTGATTCTTTTTCTAAAAGCTGGCTGAACAGGATGTTTTCAGTGTTTAGTAAATCTGCCCATGAAGGAGCTGAGTAATAGGCCTCTCTCCCTCGCTCCCCAGAGATGCCATCAGAGCTGGATGACAGGGAGCCTCCTGTCCTTGGCCTGACTTCTCTGCACTTGTCAATAGTTGGGTTTAGCATCTGCAAGCATTTTCGTCTTTGTGCCCAATGTCATTTTCTGCTGGTGCGGGATTATAAGTTAAACAGTGGGCGTTGGAGAAGGTCCACATGTGACTCAGGCTCTGACGCTATAGGCAGTGTTACCTTGGACAATTTGTATAACCATCCCTTACCTTTAAAGAAACTTTACGTCCTCATTTAAAAAGAAAAGAAAGAAGCCCTCCGTCATCAAAGGTGCGGGACCTGCATTGGGTCCAGAGGGCTGGCTGGCTGGCTGGCTGGCCCTTCTGTTGAATGCACAAGGCTAACTAGCAAGCCATTTCTGGCTCGATGCGCGCACATGCATGTGTGTGTGTCTAAATCCAAGGCCACTGGACTCTCACCAGAGAATTCATTGCAGAACAATATCCCTGGACACTAGATGGAGAGGTAACGGTCCAGGTCACGTGCAGCTTCAGAGAAAGGGACATATTTGTATCCGCAAATGTGCACTGGCTATTTATTCTGCAGGAACCTGCTTCTCCGTCATGTGTGTGCTGGGGGCGGGATGATGCGTTTCCACATGAGCTGCAGGGCCCCTCCGAGGGGTTATCTTACTGCTGTGCCCTTGTGAATTTCTCGCCATGTGCAAATGCCGGACATGTTGCTGTCCCGAAAGGGGTCTCCCTTTGAGAATCTGAATTTATACAAAGCTTGCGTTCTGTGAGACTAGACAAGCAGGTGTGAGAGTGCAGAGGGAGCAGTGGGATTTGAGTTTCCCAACGTGATCTGACCCAGCCGTGATATGGGGCAGATGCAGCTGAAGCCAGAGGGATTCGGTGAGCTCTGTACTGGAAATAAGGTGGATTCTGGTTCTGATTCTTCCAGAATCGACTGTGACAGCCCTGCTCTGACGCTCCACGTCTTGGTTCCAAGCCTCTGTCTGAACCTGACAGATGTTTTGCGAGCTTGAGGCTGGGAAGACGGGGCCCTCCTTTCTCTGGAAGCCACAGCTCTCTGTCTGCCCCTTTCAGGTTTCAGGACTTGGTGCAGAAGGGACCCACACAGAATTTCTCTAACCAGTGCCTGCCTTTGTTAGGTCTTAAAACTCAATCACCAACAATTAGCTCAACGGCCGTGATGCTAAATAAAACCACTTACTCTAATTAAAGCCTTTTTTGGCTCATCAAAACCCACAGCTCTGCATCTGAGTGCGAGTTAATTGATGGGAGATTAAGTAAAATGAGATTGTGGGGAAAATGGCGGCGGGGGGGGGGAATAAAAACACTGACGGGCTTTAAAAAAATCTTTAACGTTCTTTTTAAAAACTGAGACCTTTCATTTTTCTGAAGCAAGCATGCAAGCTTGTACCATTAATTGGTCCCCTCAGTTAGTGGCAAGACCTCGCTGCGCACCCAGGCCATAAGCTCTGTCTCCGCTCAGCGTGCAGAATCGGGCTACCCCCCACCCCCCTGGGGCTAAGCCTGGTTCATTGCGGAAAACTCTCCATCTCAACTCCCTGTGTGCGCCCCAGCCCCTGCTCAGCCTGGTTTCCACCCAGCACCCACTGATCCCCTCCAGTCTAAAAACTCAATGGCTTTTCTTTTCACCCAAGGGTAACGCCGCTGCGGCCCCACACCAACCTTTCCCTGCCAATCACGTGGCCCTGGCCCTTTTCCCGTGCCCCAGCCTTGACACTCATTGCAGTTCCTCTCACCTCCTTTGGGATTTGACTTGGTCGTCACCTCAGTGAGCCAGTCCCCAGCCACTTTAAAGCTCCAACAGCGAGCCCCCCCAACACACACGCACACATGCACACATGCACACACGTTCAGACACATGCACACCTCACATCCCATTCCTGTTTCCTTCGTCTTAATTTCCAGTCTCCCCATCAGAATGTGAATTCCAGCCTGACCAGGCAGTGGCGCAGTAGATAGAGCGTCAGACTGGGACGCAAAGGACCCAGGTTCGAGACCCCGAGGTTGCCGGCTTGAGCACGGCGGGCTCATCTGGTTTGAGCAAGGCTCACCAGCTTGAGCCCAAGGTCGCTGTCTCGAGCAAGGGGTCACTCGCTCAGCTGTAGCCCCTCGGTCAAGGTACATATGAGAAAGCAATCAGTGAACAACTAAGATGCCGCAACAAAGAAGTGATGCTTCTCATTTCTCTCTTCCTGTCTGTCCCTATCTGTTCCTCTCTCTGTCTCTCTCTCTGTCACACACACACAAAAAAAGAATGTGAGTTCCACCAGGACGAGAATGATTTGGGTCCATCTCGTCCACGGCTCTGTCCTCTGTACACCCAGCAGAGTACCTAGTACTCAGGAGGTGCTCGATAGATACGAATGACTTACAAATACCTCTGCTCCAGCTCAGCCCGCACATTCAGTGTTTTGGTGTAGAAAACACTTATTTCTAAATGACTGCCCCTCATGTGCGTACATAACTCTTGGCTCAAAACATGTCCCTCCCTGCTCTGCGGAAGCCCTGCGGGTGCGCAGGGTGAGTCCCAAGGGGAGTTCTCTCCCTTAGCTTGTAGTTTCCTTTGCAGAGGAAACAAAATTGCAGAACCCCGGGAATCCATCAGGGAATCCCCAGTTTGAGACCCTCTAGCTCAGTGATTCTTAACCTTTTTTGAGGTACCGAACCCACCAGTTTCATATGCGCATTCACCGAACCCTTCTTTAGTGATAAATATAATGTTTTTTTTCCAAATTTAGTTTTGCCGGTGCGAGACTAGAGTTGCTCAACTTGGCATTGCATATCATGCAGATAGGACGCTGACTCCCATCCCGTTCCGTGATACATGTGAATCCGTGTTGTACATATTCGTCCGACCACTTTCTTTCTTTGCTCGACATATTTAGTATGGATTAAAATATTAAGAAAGAAACCACACGACGTACAACTACGACAGCCGTTGACTACTGCGCGCACTAAATTCCCCGCAGCACTGGTTGGCCAAGCAATGTAACGTGATCCTCTGCAGCAAGTGATGGCCAAGCGGGGCGTGTCATCACGACTTTACACAAGTGTGTCTTTACCTCCGCGGCAGAGGCTTCTCCGAACCCCTGAGACCAACTCATCGAACCCCTAGGGTTCCATAGAACCCAGGTTAAGAACCACTGCTCTAGCTAATGCTTTGTGCTATTAAACTGTCTTTCAATTGACATTATGGAAAAGATGTTTTTATATTTGTTTTTTTAAAAAAGATTTTACTTATTTTAGAGAAGAGAGAAAAAGAGAGAAGTGGGGAGGATCTGGAAGCATCAACCCCCATATGTGCCTTCACCAGGTGAGTCCAGGGTTTTGAACCAGCGACCTCAGTGTTCCAGGTCAATGCTTTATCCACTGCGCCCCCACAGGTCAGGCTGGAAAACGTGTTTTTTAAGGTAAAATATTTTTAAAGGTTATTATTTAATTTTGAAAATTATCATTAGATTTCTAAGATAATCACTTAAAAATTCTTATAAAACTTGCAGGTGCCAGGAAGAGGTCCCAAGCAGAGACCTCTAAGACTTCAAGGCCTTTTAGGGAAACAAAGTTCACGGGCCTGGGTGAGGCCCCCTGAACGGAACGGGTAGTCCATGGGAGCTACCATTTCTTTTTAAACTGCGTCTTCCTACCTGGGAGGGTTTCCAGGAAGATGAAATGGGAGTAGACGGAGAGGAAATTGTAGTCCAGTCTGCCGTGCGGGGGCATGCATTTCTGTCCTTCCCCTCCAAATTCCACTTGCGGGTACATGGGGACTTACTATGTGCACTGACTTGTGGCCAGTCTTGCTTCGTTCCACCGTGCTTCTGGAGAAGGTCCCTCTAGGCACTGTCACATAGAAAATGACTTACCACCCCCAGACATCAAGAGATAAGAGTCCCAGGGACCGAGATTGGGTACATTGAGTGGTCCTCAGATTCACGTCTTTGGAATCCTTTGTTCAAGTGAAATATCTCGGAACCATGATATTTCCCCAGTACTTAACAATTGCGGACGGAGGCAGCCAAGGCCCTGCCTTAGATCTGAGGAGAGCTGGGCCCCGCTGGAAAGGTGCAGTCCCCACCGAATGGGACGGTGGCCACCGGGAGACAAAGCAGGCAACGGTGAGAGACCTTGCAGGCTGGTGGCACCCAGGGCCCTCCTGTGTGAGGTCCGCCCCTGGAGCCTATTAGAAGTGTGACCTTATGCCTCCTGGGATGGCGTTTCAAGAGGTCTGGAGTGCGCTCAGAAACCAAGAGCCTCAAACTGCCCTGGTCCTTCTAACAGGCAGGCAGGCAGGCAGCCTTGGGCAGTGCCAGCTGGAGAACACTTATTAGCTAAATCAGAGTGTTTTAATTTTAACCTGAGGGCTGGGGCTCTTGAACTTGGATCCACAGTTCCTTTGAAAATTTCTGTAGAAATTTCATGCACTATTTATTTAATGCATTGTGTTTCTACATTTTACCCATTGTAGTTTTCTAAGGAAAAGAGTCTGCCATTCCCAAGGAGAGCCCTCTCCCTCATCCATCAAGCTGCAGGACCTTAACCTTCAAGCCTACAATGTTGAGGGCGTGGGGGACAGCCCAGCATCTGTTTCGGGCCGAGGACTGAGGTGGCTTTGGAGACGCAAGGCTGGGGGAGTCCCTTGCTCAGGAACTTGGGGCACAGACTCCGTGGCGCACATTTTGGATGAGCCCTGAAAGGACAGGGAATTAGGGTCAAGCTGGAGGAGGAAGGGAGGGAGGCTCAGGGCCCAACGGCAGCCCCCCTCACCCCACCCCCGTGAACAGGGAAACCCGGATGGGAGGAGGCAGGAAGAAGTGACGTGTCTGAATTTCTCCACCTTCTTGAGCAGAGGGGTCTCCATGGGGACCCACGATGGTGGCTGAGCTGTCAGGGCTGGGCCCCAGTGAGCCAGAGGGAATCTCATTCAGTGTCCTGCCAAACTAATTAAGAAGCACAATTAATTACTTTGCTGTATTCACCGCAGAGGCTGAGGGATCATTTTCTCCTGCAGCTAGAATCCTTTGTCCCTGCCCATCCCTACTGGCTCACTTGTCCAGCAAGCGGTTACCAAGCCTGGATCCGGGGCTTGGCCTCCGAAGGGCCCTTCCCCTCGGGTTCTCTCTCCAAAGTGCTAACATTTGGCCTGGGCGGTTATACAAAATGGAAAGGGGACAAGGATGCTGAGTCCCAATTCCTTTTTGCAATAAATACCCATCTACAGATTCACAAACGACTAAGCTCCTGTCTGTTTTGTTAAGACGTGTTTTTCAGTAAATTTTCCGTTTTAGGTTTAACAAGGATAAAAATTCTTAGCAATTATATAGCTATGTTGTTTTCCTCATTTGTATACCATATTTTATATCAAAAATAGTGGTGAGCCTGACTGGGCAGTGGCGCCGTGGATGGAGCGTCAGACTGGGATGCGGAGGACCCAGGTTCGAGACCCTGAGGTCGCCAGCTTGAGCGCTGGCCCATCTGGTTTGAGCAAAAGCTCGCCAGCTTGGCCAAGGTCGCTGGCTCCAGCAAGGGTTGCTCGGTCTGCTGAAGGCCCGCGGTCAAGGCACATATGAGAGAGCAATCAATGAACAACCAAGGTGTCGCAACGGCAACGAAAAACTAATGACTGATGCTTCTCATCTCTCTCCGTTCCTGTCTGTTCCTGTCTATCCCTCTCTCTGACTCTCTCTCTGTCCCTGTTTAAAAAAAAAAAAAATAGTAGTGATAACTCGATTTAGAAGACATTTTAAAAAAACCTTAGAACTTTTGGTCACAGGAAGTTAAATATTTCTGTTTTCATTTCTAAATATATTTGGTGGCAGGGGACTGTGGTAAAGTGAGCAATAAAAGACTCTCAACCATAAACAATATTGTATTCGTATAAAACTCTATAACGGAATTGGAATGGAGACACAAGTTCAAAGTGAGAAAGAACCGTGTAAAAATTTCCACCATTAAAGAAGAGCTGGTTGTATTTAAAAAGCAAAGGTGAGGGTAGGTACTCAGTCACTGCTGTGTTTGGAATCTATATGATGTTTTCAAAGTGTTGTGGCAAGTTTTATTTTAACACATAAATATTTACCAAATGCCAGAAAAAAAAAATCACATCTTTTGCAAGTTTTAAAACTTAGGTAAAAAAATGTTAGATGTCAACTTAAAAATGCACAAGATACATAATTTCCAAACTTGGGGGGAGGGACGCGTACCAAGATAAAAACCCTGTTGAACCCTGGCCTGGTGGCTCCTCCTGCCCCCAGGCTCCCAGCCCCTCCTGTAGGGCAGCAGGACGGACGCCAGGATCGAAAATGCCCCTTGCTCATGGTAACCAGGGGGCCTTGTCCACCTGTTCCTCCAGATTCCAGAACCTGGCATCCAGGAACGGCCGTGGTGTGCTGGGTGAGCTGCCTCTCTCCTCCTGCCGAACCCAACTGCCGCTGCTTGGGGAGGAGGGGCAGACAGTGTCACAGGGGGGTGATAAGGGTCAGACCTGCAGGCGCACAGGTCAGAGAGAGAGAGAGAAAGAAGCAGCCCCAGGCCAGGGCCAGAGTCTGCCAACCAGGACGGACCCAGCCCATCATCCTTGGCCCACAGCGCCCCTGCAGATGCCTGGTCCACTTCTCCTCTGGGGAGGCTGCTTCCGCAGAGGCATGGTTTATTTTACAGAGAGCAGAGACGTTTCAAAGGGGAGGCCGATGCCCAGTCTCAGGTGGGGGCTGGGGGAGTAGCTCCAATCACTAAAGACACACTTCTCTGCTTCTGCTGTTTCTACCCCGGTCCTTGTCCCAGCCTGTCCCCAGACTTCTCCTGTTTTGCCCTGTACTATGTGTCTGACTGACCCAAGTGTAGATGTCCTGGCCATGTCTTCCTCCTCACTTACCTTCCCCAAACCCTTGAATCTAAGGACTAGGCTGAGAAGAAGTCTCCCAGAAAGGAGTCAGCATTCTTCGGGAAGCCCCAGTAGCAGGGGCATGGCCGACTCGGGGGGGTGGGTATAGACCAGCCTTCTTTAGCTGACAGGCCATGGGTTGGAGCCCTCCAAATTCCTTTCCTCCTGCTGCTGTGCCTCCCCCCTCCCCCAGTCGAGGGCACCACCGAGTTGGAGGCTGTCGGCAGGGAACAACCGTCACCCTGCCGCTGGCAGGAAGGCCCACACCATGAGCGGGGCAGAGGAGCCCAGGTCCTCCCAGAACCAGCTGTGGGACTTGGGCAGCTACTTCCTGGCTCTAGGCCTCCGTTTCCTCATCTGTGAATGGGGCTAGCACGAGGTTCCATGTGAGAGGTGTGCACAAATGCCTGAAGACACGTGTTCCTCTCTCCTCGCTCTTCTTGCAGTTCCTGTGACTTTTACGCTCCGCTCCGGCCCAGCTGGCCCTGGTCCCTCGGTGCCCCTTGCTGGAGAGCTGGTCTCTCCCCTCCCCTCTGTCCCCATCAGGGCTGTGTGGCAAGGAGAGCCCAGAGCGGGTGGTGGAGGAGGATGGGGAAGCTCTCCCGACCGTGGGGTGACAGGCGAGGTGGGTGACGTGGGGAGTCATATGGCCGCTGCCTGCTTGATGCTGTGGAAGCTCATCCGTGTGGGCGAGGTGGGGATGGACATAGCCCGGGCCCCTGGGATGCGGAGCGAGTGATGGTCCCGCCAGCGGTGCCACCTCTTCCTAACTGCCAAGCGCACCTGCAGGGGAGACACAGACTCAGCTGAGCCAGCCCTCTGGGCTAGTCCTGGGCTCCGGCCAGTCCTCTGCCCTGCTCCCTGACCCTACCAGGGACATTCAGGGAAGCCAGGGTGGCCCTCCCGACTGCTACCCTCACACTCAGGGACTGGCTGCTTCCAAAGCAAGGTCTGTCCCCTAACTTCTGTTGCCCTTGAAGCTCAGGCCTCCCGTCTGCAATCCCCTCTCCTAAAGAAAACACTGCCTTCCCTTCCGGAACCGCTCTGAACCTCACGTCTATGGCGGGGCCGGAGGACCCAGATACGAAACTAGTCGTTCTATTCAAGTCAAAGCTTTATCTTTGCTGGGGCCGCTTTACTCTCACCTGGATTGCACCTGAACACCGTGTCCCCCACACGCTAGCCTAGCACGTGGTTGAACGGCATAAATGCTCTATGAGCATCAGTGTTTGCTTCAGTGCCTCCTCCTCTCCTTGCCCTCCAACCCTCGGTCCCAGTTTCCCTTGTTGGACTTGCCCACCTGGGGACTGCTGCTTTAAGTGACAGACACCCCAGCCTACTGAGCCCATCAGCATCGCCCTACGCACGGCAGGGGAAGTGGCCTCAGGGCACGCTCTCAGGCCTGGGGTGCTGAGCCTGCCCTTTGCTGTCCCCCACTGTGCGCCCTTCCCCACCATGGGCCCCCACTGGGTTAGGATGGTAGGATGCTGGGCCCTGTGAGTTAACCAGGCTTCCCCAGTACCCGGCTCCTGGAGCCTACCCCGAGGGATGGGATGTGCTGCTGTCTCTTCTGCTCCCTGGGTCCTAACGGCCAGGATGCACAGCTCCCAACTGACTTGCTCCTGGAAGCTTATTCCTGTCACCACCTCTATTCTGACTCCTCTCTGCTGTCAGACCCTGCAACTCGGGTTCCCCGGCTCACCTCTTTCACGGGGCATTGGTGGCGTGCTAACCTATTGTTCCTGGCCTGCATATGTGACCTTCTACACTGGCAGGAGTGCCTCGGGCAGCCTTTCTGTCCCGGCAAGGCTGGGTGGGCACCCTGAACCTCCCCTCCATTCTCCAGAGCACAGTTGAGCAGAGCCAGGGACCTCAACAGCCCCGAAAGGCTGGGCTGCTCCGCAGGAACTGTGCTGGCATGGGTGTGAGGGCCTCGGAGCCCAGGCCACCGGGGCCCAGCCTCGTACCTCTCCATTTAGGAAGCAGTAGAAGACAGACACGAAGAAGCCCTGGAAAGGAAGGAGGGCATGGTCAGAAATCTGCATGGGAATCGCTCTGCCTGGAGGGGCAGTGGTGGCCGCATGACCCGGTGGCCCCGGTACATTGACCTGGGACCCCAGTGGCTCCAAGCTGGGTGGGACCCAGCCCTTGTGTGCACATATGGGACAGGCCGCCATGAACCCTCAGAGCAGCAGTAGGTGCCACCTGGGTGGCCCAGATGTAGTTAGGGCAGGCCCACCTGGGTTTAGGGATGGGGGTGACAGGGGCCGGGCTTGGGTTCAATGTGTGTGCACTTATGTTTGAGAGTACACCAGTCCCATGTGATGGTCCTGTGAGGGCACCCAAGAGGTCCGAGTCAGGAAAGCTCACGCCCCCCAGCCCACTGTCGGTTCCGGACCCCACCTGGAATGACTGCAGGACGGAGTTGAAGTAGACGAACACAACCTGCGACAGGTCGTCCTCCCTGGGGTTGACGAAGAACAGCATGTAGGTGATGCCCAGAAGGGGCAGGAGAACCAGGGTGGCCTTCACCGCCTTCCTGGGGGTGACAGGGTGACGCTGCAGGCGGGGCCTCACGCGGACGGTGGGCGCTCCCTGCGGGAGGACCCAGAGGACCTCACACGGAGGCGGGGGCACCGCCCAGGCGGCCACCGCCTCCCTCCCCGTGGGGTCCGGGCGCTCACCCTTACCTGTACTGGATCGTCTCCGATGTGGTGGACGCTCGCAGTTTCGTCATGAGGATCCGGACGATGTTGAACAGAAATACAAAATTGATCTGCAGGGAGGGAGGCAGAGAGCAGTGATGGGAGGGCCGTGGGGGGGCGGAGCTGAGAGGCAGCCGCCTCCCCCTGTGCGCCCCAAGTCACACTCATCGCCCCCGCACCAGCTGGGGGTCCCACGGCCTCTGCTCCCCTCTTGCCAGGATAGGCAGGCACCCCGCCATTTGTTCAGTGGCCTGTTCCCTGTGGGCTCCGGATCCCGGGACGGGGGCACGCAGGCCACTGCTCCTGCGGCAATGCCCCTCGGAAGGCCCTGCCCGGGGAATGGCAGGAGCTGGGCCCAGGGCCCGTCTGCGCCCCTCCCCTGCTCCGCGGCAAGTCCCCACCTCAGGATAGAGGGTCTCCCTGAGGCCCTTCCTACGGAGGACAGCCCCGCCCTGGGGGAGCAGGTCCCTGGGACAGAGCGATGAATATCCTGGGTGCGGGAGGCGTGTTCATCTTCACCACCCATGCCCTGTGCCAGCAAAACTCCAGAATCCGCAGACGCCCTGAGGCAATGAGGATGGACGAGCTGCCGGAGGGCCTGGAGGCTTCTGGAAGGGCCTCATTTATTTTCATTCAGAGTGTCTCAGCCTCAGAGCCCACTGCGCCAGCCTCTGGGGGTGGGGGGGCCGCCCCCTGCCTTCCTGGGCTCCTTCGGTCGCTGGGGACTGCAAGGGTCCTGTTAACACCTTGTCAGCTTGTTGCCTGCGGTCTATCTTCTGGGCTGTGTGTGTGTGTGTGTGTGTGTGTACCTGGGGACGTGGGAGTGGCTGTTTCTCTCCAATTATCTGCAAGTGTGAACACAGAAAAGTGAGTGTGTGTAGACCTGGCACTCGAGGAATCCCTTCCAAGACACACACAGACACACAGACACATTTCCCGAGTCTCGGCCCTGAGAATGCATCACTCCTTAAATCTTCCTAAGTTATGGATCTGGGCTGGGAGCGGGGACACAGGAAGACATCATGGGGCAGATATTCCTGTGGCCTCTATATGACCCCTAAGTTTGAGGACACTCTGGGGGCCCAGAGGGCTCAGATTCCTCACCCACAGCCGGCTGCTCTAATGCCTGCTGTGGGAGGATCTGTGAACCCAGGGTTGAGATGGGCTGGGAGACGTTCAGCTGGGGCTGCCCATGCCTGCTGAGCCCTGGCCCGGTGAGGCTCATCTGGTCTATGGCTCCTGGGCTTCTGGTAATTCCCTTTGATTACAAGGTCACCTTCACACAGGTCAATCCTACTGTTCTCATACAAGTGAAACAAACTAGTTGATCCTTTCTAATCCTGACTGTTTTCAGAGTAGAGGCTGTTAGAAGCAAAACATGTTATCATTTCAGCCACATTTCCCTGCATTACATCTTAGTTAGCCATCATCCATCAACCCACTAACCAGTTAATGCAATTATCCACCCACTCACCCACAAAGCTGTCCAAATATCTCTTGAACAAACACTCATCAATTTATCTACCTAGTTACCCACTTATTTAATGAGTAACATGCATATGGCCACCCCTCCCCCCACCATCTAGGCCATAGGAAGTTGCTGAGCACCTCCTGGGACAGGGCCCTGTTCCGGCGACTGAAGTGAGAGAGGAACAGGCTCTCGTGTGGAGGGTCAGGAGGCCAAGGCCTTACCCCCCTTCTCAGTTAGGGATGCTGCCCTTCCCCGTGTCAGCCGGGGTCTGTGCCGCCTGAAAGCCACTATGTCCTTATGAGCTTGGTTCCCAGCCTTGCACCTCCCTTCGCCAGGGAGCCTCTGACCACCCCATGGAGCTCTCCATTCTTTTCTTTTCTTTTTTTTTGTATTTTTTCAAATTTAGAAGCGGGGAGACAGTGTGACTCCCGCATGCGCCCAACCAGGATCCACCCAGCATGCCCACCAGGGGGCGATGCTCTGCCCATCTGGGGCGTTGCTCCACTGTGGCCAGAGCCATTCTAGCTCCTGAGGCAGAGGCCATGGAGCCGTCCTCAGTGCCTGGGCCAACTTTGCTCCAATGGAGCCTTGGCTGTGGGAGGGTGTTCGGCAGATAAAATATAATATGCTCACTTTGTTAAAGATGGCGCTGCCCACATGGAAGCCCTTCACCCAGGTGATATTATTTGCCCTTATGCTTGGGATGGGTGTGGGGGAAAGTCTAATGTAAGCAGGCCAGGTTGTTATGGCCTAAGGCTTGGTTTTAAGAGTAAGCTCTTCCCCACACCCTTGACTGATTGGATAATGTAGGGTGGTGCACTCTCCTGAGGAATCCCATTATGCCTCAGATGGGTGGCTTTGTATCAGAGACTTCCTTGTTTGTAGATTAGATTAAATGTTTGGATTTTCTATGCTTTAAACGGGGGCAGACCAGGAACTTGATCTCTCTCTCTTGGTTCCTGGGTTCCTGAGGTTAGTATTAGAGAGGAGAGCAGAGTAAGGCCACGTGAAGACCAGGAGAAGCAGCCGAGATGGCAGAGTGCTGAGGAAGAAGCCAGTTTGTTAAGAGTTTGTGCAGGAGGAGATGGGAAACAGAGGTGAATAAGTCTGGTGAGCTGGAAAGCTTTGATGCTACGAAACTCGGATAAGTCAGTAGCTTTGTAAGCACTGAATGTGTGGGTTTTGGAGCCCAGTGTGTGTTTTTGCTTGCCCGCCGGGTGCAAGCTAGAATTAAAGTTGATGGCTCACCAGTTCTTGGCTCCATTGTTTTATTACCGACTGTTCGAATCTAATGCGAACCTGCATGGGTCGGGCTGCTGTGACAGTGGTCACGACTACTGGTTTTACAGAGGGGAAGAGAGAGATGGAGAGAAAGTAGGGGGGGGGGGAAGGGTGGAGAAGCAGATGGACACTTCTGTGTGCCCTGACTGGGGATCGAACCTAGACTTCCACAAACCAGGCCAACACTCTACCGCTGAGTCAACCAGTCAGGGCTAGAGCTCTCAACTCTTGAACCCCACCCTTCCCACCATCAAATCCCAGCTCTTTGGTGAGCACTGGCTACTGCATTCTAATCTTGCCCAACCTGGTTTCATTTATTCATTCATACAGTGAGTGCCATGTGCCAGCGCTAAGCTGGGAACCAGCCATAGGAAGTGGACTTGGCTCGAGGTCTAAGGTGGAGGGTGCATTGCATTTTCCCTAAGGGCTCAGAAAGCCCTGGAGAAATGGCATGGGACCTGAGAAGGTGGGGACCTGTTCCAAGTAGAGGAAAGGCCAGGGGAGAAAGCCATCAGGTGGGGGACATGGGCCAGATGACAACCAGTGTGACTGAGGTGAGGCAGAAGAGTTGGGACACAGGCCCAGGAGGGAGGTAGAAATAGCTGGAAACCCAAAGGGTGAGATTCCTTCCTGCAAGGCATCCCAGATGAGAGGTTCTTAGGGCAGCCAGCAGGGGATAGGGGGGACTCTGCAAGGTAGGAGGTACAAGGGTGAGGCCAGGCCCCTGGACAGGGACTTTCTCTGGTGCCAGGGAAGCCAGTTCAGCCTGAAAACGGGGGTGGAGGGCTGGAAATGTGAATTTCCCTCCCTGGGGCAACCTTGGCTGAAGAGGCAGGGAGCGTGCACACAAGAAACCCGTTTTCCTACTGGCGATGGTGGGGGGCTGTCGGTGTCCTCCTTTCCTTGTCTTCTGCCCTCACCCCTTGTTATGCTTCCTGGGACCATCTCTCACATGCATGCCTGGCACCAAGTCCTCATCACAGGGCTCTGACTCTGGCACCTGTGTGGCCTTGGGCAAGCGGCTTAGCCTCTCTGATCTGCTTCCTCACCAGTCAGCTGAGATACACACAGAGCCCTGCGCCTGGCCCAGGGAAGGGCCCAATACATGCCACACGCCTTTCCCATGACAACAGCCTCCTGCACGCTCAACCAGCTGATGCACACCCCAGAACCCGGAAATAAGCATGTGTCTCTCACCAGCAGAAATGCAGCTGTGAGCTGCTGGGGGGGGGGGCGGGGAGGGGCCGGCAGGTGGCAGGTGACCTGCCCCTGAGTCTCAGCCCAGCTAGCCATCAGTGGTGACCTTGGGCAGGTCGTTTCGTCTCTCAGTGTCTTCATCTGTGAAGACATGCTTCCTCCCTCTTCCAGACAGTGGCGAACGTGAGGATTGGGCATAATGGAGACAGAGCTGCTCTGAGAGCTGACCTGGGCACCTGGAAGCCCCGAAGCCCTCTCAGGGCAAAGAGCTGGGTGAGTGGGCTGGGCTCAGGCGACAGAGACAAGCGAAGTGCCTGGAGGTGAGGGTGGACCCAGGAAGGAGACATGGAGAGGAAGCTGGGTCTTGACACAGAGCCCTGTACCCTCGTCTCCCTTTCCTCCATCCACTTCCTCACCGCTGTCCCGGATCCTTGCAGTGGAGGCGTGTTCCCCACTATCACGGGTTCCGCAGCCAGGCCAGCGTTTCCTGTCCTCCAGGATGGGCTCTTAGCAACTGGCCAGGAGGGGGTGGGGCTCACGGAGTTTCCATTCACACTGGGGGTGGTGGTGGTGGTGAGTGACTCACTGCAGGTGGGATGCCAAGGACAATCCTTCCCTGCACTGACTGCTGACGAGGGCTGGCTTGGGCCTCTGAAATGAACAGAGCCCTGACGGTACCATGTCAGGCAGTGGGTGAAAAACTTTCTTAGTCATCTCCGGTGCACGTACATCAAGGACACTCCCAAGATGGGGGTCAAATGAATCCCGGAAATAGTCACAAAAAAAGAAAGAAAGGAAATAAAAGAGAGAAATCGCCCCGAAGGTAGACCAAAGAAGCCTTCCTTGGGCACCTGCTGTGTGCAAGAGGCAGAGGCGGCTCCCTGGGATCCCAGGAACGTGTGGCCCTTTAAGGAAGCTGGTACCTACAGGAGCCTGAAATTATCGAGCCTGAAACAAGTTTTAATGTAAATGCCAATTGCTTATGAGGGCTTTTTGTACATCTCTCTCTTTTTCACGTATGATGTATAATGGGCTCATTTTTGCAGCATGCAGCCCGCGCTTAAACTCTACCTTCATTAGAGCTCGTTGTGGATTAAAGAGAGGCTGCAATTATACCTTAGATTCGAAAACATTTGGCAAAGGGCGGAGAGCTGAACCCAGAACAATGGCTCATTATGCTTCGTTCTGGTACCAGGGCTCCAGGATGGGGGTGGTGGGCTGGGCCCCGGGGGAGGGTCACTGGGGAGGAGGGGGATGTAGGTCTGAGCTGAACAGAAGCCTGCATGCCCCTCTTTTGTCACCAGCTGCCGCCTCGCCTGGTTGTCTCAATATTGTAGCTGGGGAAGGTACTAGAAATTGGCCAGTTGGACTCATTCTATGCCCAGAGAAAGAACCCAGGGCCAGACAGCAGAGGGGGCTGCTTGGGCAGGGGACGTGTGGAGAACAGCCCAAAAGGGAGGTGTCAGGAAGCACAGCGGTGTGGACAGAGTGTGTGTGGGGTGGGGGAGTGGGGGGGGTCAGGGAGGAGGGGCCTTTCCATGCCACACCCCTCCCTAGTATCTGCTGGGTGGAACCTCAGTCGTTTCCCTGGTCCAGTCCCAGTCTCCACCTACCACGAGCACGAGGATGATGGGGCCCTGGTAGATGTAGTCCACTTTGTCGCCAGGTGTCTTCCCGAACCAGCACCTGCACAGGAGGGCGGCTGTCAGAGGGTTGCAGCCTGCTGAGCCGCAGCTGTGGGACCACTGCAGACCTGAGCCCGGGGTCCTCCAGCTTGACCCTTCCTGAGACCCAATATCCATGGCTGTACCTTCCCCAGAAGCCTGGGCGGGTGGTCCCAGCCCTACCGATGACCCCACTCAGGGCTGACTGCCCTTTGTCCTGCCTGGGGCGTCCGGTCTCCCCAGCCAATCTGAGGACAGCCTGAGTCTTCTCGTCCTCCTCACTCCCTCGCCCAATCTGGACTGCTGGGCCCAGGCCTCAGGACGGAGAGCTGGGCTGCCCCCTCGCTGGCCCCGGGTCCAGCCGCCCTGGCCCCCCGTTCGTGCGTTGCTTGGAACCCACATGTCTGTGTGCCAGACACCCCACCACACAAAGCAGCAGGCATGGAGGCGGGAGCTTCTCCTGCCTCAGCCCGCCTTCCTCCTTGCTGAGCCACATTCGCCAGCAGAGAGAGCTTGCTGCTGCCAGGGGCCCAGTTGCTCTCTCCAGGGAGTATGGCGGGCAAAGCTTCAGGAGCTGGGTCTGGGTCAGGACCCAGTCTAGCTGTGCTAGCAACTCCTCCTGGACCTCAGGAAGGCCCCATGACTGTCCCCTACCACCTCAGAGGCCATCCAGTGCCCACGGCTGCCTCTGGTACCGGTACCGGGGTTTCTGATCTCTGTGTGAACATCCCCTTGGATAGGGAGATCACTATGATGTGAGCACCTCATAATGTTGAGCTCATGAACTGCACCCCATTCCCACCCCAACCCCCAATCCCACCTGCTCTTTCCAGCTGCAGAGGCTCCTTGGAGATGTGGATACAGAACTGATGTCCCCTGTCCCCTCTTTCCCATCACCTGGGCCGCGACTCAGTATAGCGAAGGCTCTGACACAGGCCAGCTTCCTGGACAGGACCCTGGCCCAGCGGGTCTGTGAAAGGCTCACTGTCCCAGTCTTGGCCACTCTGGGCTGAAAGCCAGGATCCCCTGGCCTCCTCCACGAACTCTAGTTCTGAGGAGGAGACCTTCCCAAAGGCCAAAGGGGTCATGTATTTGGGTGCTTAAAGGAACCAGAAATCCTAATTCAATTCAATGAAGTTGACTTGACACCCTACCGCATGGGGACCTCTAGGTGCGGGGGATACAGGTTCTCTTTAAGGGTGACGGAAAGCCAGTCCATCCTGTGTGACTGCCATGCCTGCCCCAAAGCCTGGCTGGAGCCCATGGCTGCCCTGTCCTAGCATCCCCCTGACCCCTGTGATGGCCTGTCCTACTCCTTCCTACTTACTGTTCATTCTCATAGTAGAGCTTGCCAAGGGCCCAGGCAATGATAATGGGGCAGGGGATACCTGGAAAGAAAAAGACAGATGTGGGTTGCAGTGGACAGATAGACGGACAGGGGACCCTTGGGTAGAACACTGGATGAGGGGACAATATGAGGCCTGGGATCATGGTTCAATGTCCCACTGCAGAGCATCTGTGAGCCCAGGGGCCCTGTCCCTAGACACAGCCCCACCCCGCCCCCAGTCTCAGACGGCCCCTCGTCCCCTCAGAGCAGTCAGGGAGATGAGGGAACCGTGGGATTTCCTGACAGAGAGTGCAGTTGGCAGCTTCTCTTCCAGGGACAAAGGTCTTTGGACCCGGCATCCCAGGCCAGGAGATGAGGGCCATTTGGGAAGGTTCGTTGGTATGGACTATTTGCTTCTTCCTGGCCGGCATGGAGGGGACTGGCTGCCTTGGGGACTGTCCCAGGGATGGTGGGCAGGGCTGTGGCTCTATCTTTGGACCCAAGATGAAGAGAAGTGACCCCCTCCCCTGCTTTGTCCTGCCACCCTGCTCCCCCCCACCCCCGGGGACCCTCACACCATCCGATGAAGAGGAAGAGCCACTTCCGCAGACGCTCGGTGGAATAGGTCATGACGATGGCAGTGTGCAGGTAGCAGCCCTCTACGAACATCCAGAAGAAGTTTGTCACCACGAAGTAGTTGAAAACGGTGGTAATGCAGCGGCACCAGACCTGCACAGGGCAGGCAGCGGTCAGGGGCTTCCTGGGGCCGGGGCTCTGACGGAGGGCTGGACACTTTAGTGGCTTGTGGACACTAAACACCCTCCAGCCTCAAACTTGGGGGGGAGGTCATCCTTCCTCTTTTTTCTCTCGCTGTTTTGGACAGAGTTGTGCCACCAGTCTCCATGGGTGCCGGTGTGTCTGTGACTTCTCTCTTACGTTCTCTAATCTCCCTTTTTAATCAAGAAAGAGGAAGTCTGGCTCAGAGCTTCTGCAGGCAGAGGCTAGAATGGATAACACTGTTGTGTTCCCACGGTCCTATTTTTTGGTGGGTTACCTTGCATCTGTAAGTCACACTGGTTTCCATTCAGGGCCAGAACATGACATTTCATGTAGGAAAGTGATTTCATGTAAAGTATTTCAATTAAAAGAAAACTGTTATCTAAATAACAATACTAGGTCTATGAAGGGGGGTGGCAGCCAGGAAGGTGGGTCTCCAGTCTCCGGGTTTGAGAGAATGAATGTTGCTGCTCAGCAGAGGGGTTGTCCCTGTCCCTCTGAGCAGGGCTACCCCCCACCACCCAGCACACCTCACAGAGGGGAGATGGGGGTGCGGGCAGAGGAAGACCTGCCCAGAGCCGCTGTGAACCATGGCTGGGTCCTGGGCCCCCAAGTTAGAGCTCTTCTCAATAGACCCTACCTGGCCATCTTTCCTACGGGCTCACCTGCAAGACGCCCTCAGAGCTGAGGTAGGACTGTGGGGAATGGTGGCCACGGGAGCCTTGTGACAGAGTATTCTCTGCTCCCGCGGACAGTCGTCCCCTCCCTGGCTAGCTCTGACTGCCCCAGCTGTCAAATCAACCCCCCACACTGAAGTGGTGGCTGCCTCCCCGGCTTTCCCCATGATCCCAGCCCTGCCCATGGGCCCCATGTGGCTGTGTGTCCCCTCCGTTCTGAGAAAATCCTAGTGACATGGAAAGCTAGAGGTCCCTTCCTCCCAGCCCTCCTACATCTCCAAGTTAGGCGACATCTTATCAGGACAAGCCACTACTGGGTTACAGGACACCCCAAAATTGGGTTGAACTTGGTTTGTGCCGAGGCAGGGCTCAATGTAGGGCCAAGTGCAGGGCTGAGCCGGGCTGGCTGTGTGCCCAGGTCCAGCCTTCACCACAATGTGTGCCAAGTCATCGCTGATGGCGAGCCCCAGAGCTCTGCGCATGGCCCGTCTCTCGTCTCTAGGGTTTCAATGACTGGGACTCAGAACATTGCCGTCGACACAAATCTGGGGTGGGCAGCTAACACGTGGGTGACCCAGATGTGGAGGCATCACTACAGGGTCGCCTATCCTCTGCCCCGTTTCCACGTCTGTGGAACAATCCCTACAGGCCTCTCACTGGGATTAAGTGAGACACGGCTCAACAAAAGGTTAATTCCAACTTCCTTTTCTCTCAGGGTCTTTGGAAGGCCCAGAATTCACAAGATGGCGAGTGGGCCAAGACCCCAGCCTGGCCGCCCCCGCCACCCCCAGCTCTGGGACAGTGACTGGAGTGGGGACGAGCTCAGGTCCGGGGCTGCCCCTGACAACGGGGCGAAGAGGTGGGCGCCCCCAAGCCTGGAGCCCCACCCCGGGCCAGCTCCGAGCCTCTGCCCAGTGACCTCATTGCTGTCGTGCACTTTGTGGTCAATGAGCTGCAGCAGGAACCACATGACATTTCGCAGGATATAAGTGGTGATGAGGTTCCAGTGAATCACGTTCCGAAGACAGCGGATGCTCCTGTGGAAGGCCAGGGTCAGGGGTCAGCTAGCTGGGACTGGGGCCCTGGAGGTCAGGTAGAGACTCAGCCTGGCGTGAGGGTAGGGCTGCATCTGGAGACAAATCCCACCGCAGTGGCCTCGGTTGGACTTCTCCTACCAGCCTCTCCACGGCATCCCGCCCGCCCGCGGCACATCCCTTACACCCCCTTTGTCCCCTGGCTCCAGTGCCCCCAGAGCGGACAGAGGCGAGAGTGTCTGGGACAGGTAAAGGGGCTGCTGTGGGAGGAGGGACAGGGAGGAATCAGGGCAGGGTGACTCACCGCAGGGCCAGGAAAAGCAGGAAAGCAGCGACGAGGGCTGTCACAGACACTAAGTGGCCCAGGTAGTTGACCACAAGGGCGACATGGTAGTGCAGGTCATACTTTATCTGCTGGATAGACAGACAGACACACGGACAGATGGAGGCCTGGGGGCACACGGAGAGCGGGGCTGGACACTCTAGCAGTGGCCGCCCTGTGTGTCCTGCCCTTGAGAGCAGAAGTGGCCCCCAGTGTCATTGCTGTACCTGGCTCCCACAGATAACGCGTCCCTGTTGGCCCTGGGTAGCTGTGGTCAGGACTCACAACATGCAATTTCAGAGCAGATTGGGATGTAGTGTGTTCTGAGATGTGCCAGAGGTATGAGAAGATTTTATTTTCTCTTTAATTCTGGACTGGAAGTTGCCACCTCTATGCTTATTAGTCTCAGCTCAGACCCCACCAGCTGGTTAAGTAACTGAGGGTGATTTGAGTCATATCTCTGGGCCTCAGTTTTGATGTCTGTACAATGGGGCCAGCCTGCCCTCCTGCCTCAGAAGCAGTGACTGATGGGAGGTCTGAGGGCTGCCTTGGGATCAGTCTGCCATGGGGCCGGGGTGCATTGTCTGCAGAGTGCTTAAGGACAATATCCAAACCCAGTAAAAGCCAGTCTGCTTTTTATTATCATCATGGGCTGGCCATTCTAAACAGAGGCAGTGACAGAGGACTCCTTCCTGCCCAGCATTCCACTCCCCCACCCGCTGGGAGGGCTGTGAGATGCAGCGGTGAGGACAGAGGGCTGGAGAATGCTCCCGCCACCTCTCCTTTCTAACCCGTCCAACTTGCCACTGCTGTGGCCCCCACTGCCGTCCCCATCTGGCTCACATATTTTGAACAATCCCTTTCTCAGGGTGGACAAATGGCTTTCTGCTAGCCCCACTGAGGACGGTGCTGGGCGGATGAGGAAGGAGGCTGGAGGCAGACGCATCATTATGGGTCAGAACTGAGGCTTAGCTTTAAAGGGGCGGTGGCCGGCCTGCAGCCAGGGTGGAGTCCAATTTCAGAGCAAGAGGGGTTGGTGAGGCCTGAGCAGGACCAGCTTCCTGAGCGACTGCCCTCCTCAGCGTGGCTCTTATTTTCACGTGAAGTCAAAACGTCAGAATGCCAGCTGGGGAAACTGAGGCTCAGAGGAGGAAAGAAGGAAGTCATATAGCCTTCCTTCCACAGTGAGATGTTGGGACACTGGTTACACAGTCATTTCCCTTTCTGTGCCACGTGCCACCCTGGTTGTGTCCTCTACCAGCCTGACCTCTCCCAAAGGTGGGGCTCCGTGTCCCCTTCTTACATCACTGAACACAGGGTGGCATGGGGCAGAAGCAAGAGATGCAAAATGGAGTGGCTGGGACCCAGGACCAGCTCTGCCACCCTGGGGGTCCTCTGTGCTCACCTGGAGTCCTAAGACGAGGACCAGGGTCAGGGCAGGTGGGGGCCACTCACCTTGTCATGAAAAATGGGCACACACTGTGAGTAGTTGATCCGGGAGGCCCACGTCCCATTCCCAAGACACTCTCGGTAGGCGTTTCCTACAAAAGACACCAACCACCAGAGGCGGGTCACTTCCCTCCTCGAGAACACTCCGGGCTGCCTGGCTCCCCCAGGATAAGGCCCCTGCTCCCCTGCTCCCCTGGAACAGGAAACAAACATGCATCTAAAAGGTCACTTGAAAGTCACGTGTGCAAAACCCTCACAGAAAACTTCCCACATACTGCAGCTAAAAGGCACGGGCGGTGGGTTGTATAAACCCATTTTTATACAATTTTTGACTAGTTTGAACTCTTCCTTTAATTTTATTAGAAACTAAACCCAGCAGTGAGCCTCGGGCTGTGGACGAAGATTCACTACGTTCAGCGCAATAATTCCCACCCGTATCTCCACCACTGGGTGCTGAATGGGTCCTACTTTGCCCACGACTTGTCAGCGCTCTGACTTTAATAATAGCGACCACGGGCACACAGGTGTTCACCATGCCCCAGATCCTCTTCGGCTGTCCACTCGCTCTCCACAGCAGCCCCACGAAAGAGGTACTAACATGAACCATTTCACAGAGAGAACAAGGAGGCACACAGAGATCAGGCCGCCTGCCCAAGACACCAGGAGAAGAGGATTCAGACCCAGGGGCTCCGGCCTCAGGCTTTACGTTCTTAACCTCTAGGCTACGGAATACAGGGGTCCTCGGGTTATGACAGTCTCAACATAACGACGTTCTGAATTTACGATGCTCCCTCCCGTAAAAACTTAAAATAATTGAGACATGCGAGTTTCGACTTACGCTGTTAGCGTCATACTGCCGGACTCCGTGGGTGAACTAGTTTGGCTGCACGCAGCAGAGTACGCAGTAATGCGGTGCATGAGTAGGGGCGTTGGTTCCCTCGGGACGCTTACCTACGCCGTTCTGGACTGTTAAAAGCGCAAGCGTTCAGTTTGTGTTAGGCTAGGGTGTGTTTCGACTTACACCAGAATTCGGATTACAACACCGTCGTAGGAATGGAACTGTGTCGTTACCCGAGCACTCCCCGTACATTAGGAACGAGAGACATTTAGGGAAGCAGGACTGTCCTGCTGAGTGTGTGCCGCGGCTGCCTAGGTGACCACCACGTGATGTCTGTCAGTGTTTCAGAACCAGCCTCTGTATTCAAGTTGGAATGGGGTGTGTGAAAGGACACTTCAGAACCTCATCGTCTGATGCACCAAAGTACAGGTTTTATTCCAGGGGAAGGAATGAAGGTCAAAGCATGTTCGTATTTTCCTTTCTTATACTTCTACCCTGACGGTCAAGGTCCCCCTCCTAAGCCACCTCCTTTGTGCCTACCCTCAGCCTCCAGCCGGGAGAAACCTCCTCCCCACCGGAACTCCCAAAGCCCTTTGCAGCCTCTGCTCTGCATTGCACCATTAGTATGAACCTTACCACCCCCACTTGGTTATTCTAAGTGATCCGCTGTTTGGGGGTGATTTGTACCAGGGTTCTTGCTCTCTGGTTAATAGATGGTTGTTTATAGATTTTATTTTTCTTTTGGCTTATGTTAGATATACAATATAAAGCTAATTAAAATAAATAGTGCACAGAGCGGAGTCACAGAGCTAGAGAAGGGAACCTTAGATTGTTTTTGGAAGCAGTGAGTTCTGAAATAATCAAGTTACTGAGAGAACCCACTTCCGTTGAGCTGACAGTGAGTAAAAAGCAACGGGATTATTAAGGAGCACTTGCCGAAGAGCAGAAATAACGGGAGAGATTCTATTAGCTTAATTGTTTTTTAATTTGGGGCTCCGAGCTCACAGATTTTTCAAATTCAAGGTTGTTACTGGCCTTTTCCTGCCTCTGGGGCCTGTCAGGACAAAGCCCCCTCTGGCAGGACCCTGACCCCCCACGGGTCCACCAGGCCAACGTGGGTCTGACAGCGATTCCGACCCTGGGGTGAGCACACCAGTGCCGCGACCCTGACCCTGGCACCCAACTCCCTGCTCAGGTTTTCGCCCTCCTCAGCGTTGGTCTACTGCAGAAATGCTGTGCGTGAAGGGAATCTGACGCAGGGAGTCAGGGGGGTTGTTGAACCAAAGGACAGAATGTGGGGTGAAGCCAGGAAGAGCCACATCAAGGTATCAGAGGAGGGCAAGTTCTTTTGCAAAATCAGCAATCCTTTCCTGGCGGGGGTTAGAGTCCCTCTCAACAGGCCTGTGGGAGATGAGACAGACTCTGACTCCAGCTGTGGTTCGAAGAGAAACATGTACCTTCTGGGAATGTGTTCACAGGTGTTACCCAGCTGTCTGACGTTGCCCGGCTGGCACAGAAGCCTCCCATTCTGCCTCCCAACCTTTTCTCTCTTGCCCTTTGACTCAATCCTTTACCTCAGCTGTCAGAGTGATCATGCTGATGTATGCTTAGAAGCCACATGTAGCTTTTTACTGGTGTTGTGCAAAAAATCCATCTTTCTTAGGGTGATAGTTCAGGCCCTGGACACTTGGACCCCAGCCCAACTCTCCTGACCTCTCTGCAGCAGTCTGCATGGCAGCTGACATGTGCATGAGCAGGCAGGGCACACGCCCAGCTCTCTGCGGAAGCCCTTAACATGCTCCCCTCACTCTCGCCCCAGCTCACTGGCGAACTCCTATCTCTCTGTTAAACCCCAGCCCAAATGCCATCTCCTTTGGGAGGCTTTCGCACCACCAGAGATACTAGGCAATCTCTTCTCTGTCCTGAACACCTCCTCTATGTCTTCCCATCCTTGAAACAGGCCTTCACATTCTGTTGCCCTCGAATCACAGCAACATGTGCACTTCATATCACAACCCAGCGCGTGCATACACACACGCACGCACTCGCACGCACACGCACACACCCCACATTACTGAATTCAGCTTCACAGTGAAATTTATCTTAACCAGTTATATGTTTCTTATATTCTATTTTAATGAATTCTACTTGTTTTATATACAAATGCTAGCCGTGACCCCCATTAAATCGACTTCACAACCCCTGTTGTGCTACAATCAGTAGTGTGACAAACATCTCTTTTCGAGCACTTGCCATAATTCACCATGGACGCCATCTCACTGGACTTGATCCTATGCTTTGCTACCGAAGTTCAGCTCCCTGGGAAAGACACGTGGGCAGAGACCGTCCTGGAGTCATCGGGTCCCCTCAGGAGTGAGCCACTGAGAACACGTGGGCTGTGGCAAACCAACTCAGGTCTGCTGAGACCTTGGGAAGCAGGGGCTGGGATGTGGGATGTGGTTGTGAAAGGGGGCTTCCCTCAGACGGCCCAGCCATGCCTGGGGGTGAGGTTCTGCCTACAGACACAGGGGGCCCAGGGAGCTGGCTAGTGAGGATTTTGAGCTCTCAGGCACAGCCTGGGACTGGACAGGGTAAGAACAGGAGGAGTTTCTCCTGGGAACCACAGGAAGATGGGCATGGAAAGTCCAAGGGCAGGTGGCCAGGCCAGAATCATGGGGATGGATGCAGTGAGGTGTCTGTTACCACAGCAACACAGGTGTCCCCAGCCAAAGATCGATGTTGATGGTGTACAGTGTGGCCTGCGATGGGCATTAGAGTCTGGATGACGCTGTCAGGGTGTTCTCCTCCAGCGCCCGGTGGCCTGGGAAGTCTGAACCCTGTCCCCTGTAGCCTCTGACCTATTGAAAGCCCTCATTACAATGGGCTCTTCTACTTTCAGATGCTGACATTTTGATAAGAGTTCCTGGTTCAGAAAGTCACCTGAGTGGTCCAGAAGCCTGGCTGGGGAAAGTTGGGGGTCTATATCCAGCTGTAGTTTTGTCTCTGGGTGGCTAAGCAACCTTGGCTAAAAGTAATGTAAATTAGTTCTTAATGATGATATTGGCATCACAGGTGTTTTAAGGATTTGCTGTGTGGGTCTTCTCAATCTGCTAAGTGTCAATGGTAACCACAAGTCATTGCAACAATCCCAAACTTCCCTACATCACTTTTAAGTATCTGCTAGGTTGCCTGACCAGTCAGTGGCGCAGTGGATAGAGCAGTGGTAGTCAACCTGGTCCCTACTGCCCACTAGTGGGCGCTCCAGCTTTCATGGTGGGTGGTAGCAGAGCAACCAAAGTATAAATAAAAAGATAGATTTAACTATAGTAAGTTGTTTTGTAAAGATTTATTCTGCCAAACAGCGAAAATCTAACATAAAGTACTTAGTAAGTAATTACTAAGTAACTCTGCTTTATAAGTTTTATAAAGTAAAGTTACTTCCCTACTTTATAAATCACCATTACTGTGGAACCAGTGGGCAGTTAGAAAATTTTACTACTAACAGAGATACAAAAGTGGGCAGTAGGTATAAAAAGGTTGACTACCCCTGGGGCAGAGCATCAGACTGGAATGTGGAGAACCCAGGCTCAAAACCCTGAGGTCGCCAGCTTGGGTACGGACTCATCTGGTTTGAGCAAGGCTCACCGACTTGAGCCCAAGGTCACTGGCTTGAGCAAGGGGTCACTCGCTCTGCTGTAGTCCCCACCTGGTCAAGGCACATGTGAGAAAGCAATCAATGAACAACTGAGGAGCCACAACAAAAAACTGATGCTTCTCATCTCTCTACCTTCCTGTCTGTCTGTCCCTATCTATCCCTCTCTCTGTCTCTGTCAAAACAAACAAATAAATAAAAAGGTATCTGCTAGGTTGGCACGGCTATGTCTGATATTCTAACTGGCAAGGCGTGGGAGACAGGGACTGTGAGACATAGACCAATTTTGGTGGTGGGAGTAGTTATGGGGCCAGAGTGCAGGAGACAGTGTGGGAGCGCGTGGGACTGGGTTGGAGGGGCAGTAATGTGGTCATTGTGTATATAGGAAAGTGACAAGCGGGAAGGCACTGGGAGATGCTGGCAGGAAGGCGGGAAGGGACAGAAGCAGTATCTATTGAGGAAATGAAGTCACTGCGAAGGACAGGAACTTTCAGCACCACGGACAGCAGAACAACTCCATTCCCATCTCTGTCGGCGCTCCTACCTTGGAGAGCTGCTAGGACCCAGACCGCTCACCCTGCATTCAGCCCACGGCCCTGGGCCCGGTCCAGGGTTACACTAATTCATGGCTCTCTGCAAGGCCAGTTTCGGTCCTAGATCCTCCAGGTGTTTTCACGATTGCTCTGATCCACCCGAGGGGTCAGCTGTTCACCTCTCCTAGCTTATGCTCAGTGGGATTTCCCAGATAGCCTAAGGGGGCAAGGTCTAGGTCATCCTCTCCTCTGGCCCTTCCTGAAGGGCCACACAATGCTGAATACAAAGCGGCTCTGGATGGACCGAGGTGATGCTGTTGCCTAGGTGACTGGGTAACCCTGAATGAGGATAAGAAACTTAGAGTGGGCCAAGAGGACATTCCGCCACCATGGATACCCAAGCCCCGCTGAGCTGCATGCCCAATGCAGAACGGTTACACATGCAGGAAGCATCTAGGTCTCACACACACGCCACAGGTAGGTCGAGCGCTGATCCCGGAACTGCTGGCACTGTTAGCCCCAGCCTACCTAGGGGAGGGGCAAACCTGAGGCCAGTGTCCTCCAGACTCGGGACAAGACATCCTCGACTCTCCCAAAAAAAGCACATTGGAAACTGAGTCAAGAGGCATCTCCTTGGGAATTTCAGAGGGGGAGGCAACTTCTCCCTCAGTGAGTCTAAAGAGACCCAAAGAAGAAGGGTGCCATGTCCAAGGTCACCAGCAATAAACAGGCAGCATGTCGCTCCCCTGGGACACACTTTCACCTGGGAGACCCCGGAGCCCACGTTTCAGGAAGGATGAGGGTCTCTGTGCTAGACCACATTTCACAAGATGCTGTCAGCGGTGCCCTCTGCCATGTCTTAGCCACCGGATGTCCAGATCCCCAGAGCAGAAAATGCCTATGGGGCCAGGTACCCCGCCCTGACGCCCCTCACTGCTTCTCCCTGGAGTTGGACGGCTCCAGGCCCAGCCGTCTCCTTCCTGTCTGTCTTGGGGCCTCGCCGAGAAATCTATAACCTTCACCTTGGGTCACTGCTTTCTGTGGGAAAATCTCCACTGGCAGCACTGGGCAAGGGTGCTGTGGGGCTCGGCTGGTTGCTTTCACTTCCAGTTCAGAGGCCATTCGGGGAAGCGGTCACAGTTACACAGCACAGTTCCTCTGAGCTTCCCAAACAATCAATGCGTGTCTCCCTGACTTAACACTCCTGCAATTACTTGTGCTCCTGCCGCTGACTAGGGCCTGCCAGCTCTGGGGCCCAGACTGAACATTTCCTGCTTGATCTGATCACAGCACGTGCCTGGGGTGAGATGGGGGCAGCTGGAGATGCTCACCCAGGCTCAGGACCAGCCTGACCTAGGAGCAGTACTGGGTGGAGAGGGAAAATCCACCATCACCAAGGCAGCCATCGGGTTGTGAAGAGCCTCCCCCAGACCGTCCGCTTGTGAGATCTGGGATGACGGACAGGGATCTTCTAGTTCATTCTTCAGCATTGTGTGAACCCTGCTTATGGGGTTGCAATTGTCCATTCTGGACCTGTGAAAACCCCCAGCACCCCATTTCCAGAGGACTTCTCATCCTAGAGTAGGCATGGCAGGCATAAATGTCCAGCGGACGGTGAGGAAACTGAGTCAGAGAGACACAGAGCAGTTTCATGGGCACCACACTAGACCCATGCAAAGGGAAGGGATGTGACTGCAGTCCAGCTCACTGTAAGGTCACTGCGCTCCCTGAGAGAGGTGCCCATGGCAGGGAGCGCCTTGCCCTGCTCTAGCCTCCATTGCACAGGGCTCCCTCCTTCCAGTCATCCATAGCAACGCTCAATGTGCTCGTCGCCATGACGCCGACCAGCTGAGAGAGGTGGGGAGGAGAAGGCTAATAGGGACCCCTGAGGTAGAGTCTGCTGTGAAATGGAGTAATGGGGGGAGGGGGCCACAGAACTCATCAAGCTCACCCCTTACCTAGTACAGAGAAACTGGGTCTCAAAGAAAACAAAACACTGACAAAGACGCAACAAGCGATCAGTGGCCTGGACAGAACCGGAACTGGCTCTCAACCAGGTTCTGTGAACTAATGTGGGGTAAAGGTACCTCCGGTTGACAGAATTCTATGCTCTCACTTTGACACAGGGGTCTTGGGGCATGGGCAAGGGGTTGTGTCCCTCCAGAGGCCTTTGGATATCAGACTTTCTTGGTGTATATCCTGAAAATCAAGCAGTGTCCTTCCAGAGTATTCCAGGCTCGCACCATGGGGCTGTGGACAAGCAGCCGGGGCTCTAACGCCAGCAGAACTAAGGCCTATGACCTGATCTGGCACTCAGGCCTCCCTGATCTGGCCCCGTTCTCTCCACCCATCTCTCCTCTCCACCTCTGTTCCCACTCTCCTTTCCACCTGACATGTCACTGGCCCAACTTTCCAGGGCCCTGTTTAACAATACCTCTTCCCCTGGGAAGTCTCTCCAACTTGAACCTGGGCTGTGCTATTTCACTTAAGAGCAAACAGCAAAATGTTCTAAGTCTTTCTCTCCTTCTCCGTCTTTTCCTCTGTCCCTGTCTTCCACCTCTCTCCCCCTCGCTCCCAGGATCCCTGCAAGGCAGGCTCAGGTCTATGCCTCTTTGAAAGGCTTGTCTTGAGTGGGGAGAGGGCAACACGCACCAACCGAGTAAGAGGTGAGCCTGGTCAGGAAAAGAGCTATTGAGTGTCTGGAGGATTCCTGGGAGAAAGATCTGGGCTCAGCCTTTGCTGTCACCGCTGTCCCCTCAAAGCTGAAGAGGAGATTCTGACACAGCAGGCAGAACCATTGGGAAGACCCTTTGGCTTGAGACCACTCAGCTTATGTGTTTCCATGTGAACACTATCCATGCTTCAGCCCAGGCTGGGTTTCTGGGAAGCGGAGACCCTGTCCTCTCCATGGGACTGGGTTAGGTGGGATGTCCCTTTATCCCTGTCCTGGAAGATGCCTCAGTACAGATGGCACCAGCCGTTCCCAACAGAACCTGAGAAGGAACAAGGAGGTTGTTCCTTCTGCTTGTTCACCTCCCGGGTCAGGGACCTCACTTCCAAGCAGGGAGGTCTGTTTTAATCATGGGTGGAGAGCATGTCCTCAGGTGATGCAGAAATCTGAGTGCCCTTGCTACCCCTACCGTCCCTGCCATTAGCCGCGCCTCTGCTGTCGGATTCCTGGGAGCCAGCTGCTTCCTGGGCCCACACGAGCCCTGCACTGGGCGGACAGGGGAGTGTCACTCAGCATCAGACGCAGGCATTGCTGTCTTGCCCCCTAACCATCTCTCCCCGTGAAGCCCTCAGGCTCTGAGAGCTTGTACAGGCATGTGTGTGTGCACGCGTGTGCGAATGTGAGCTCGCACATGTGCAGGCAAGGAGATGGGTGAGCTGTGCCACTGTTCAGACCCAGGCATTCAGCAAGAGGTTGCTATGGTGTTTCCAGGACAGGGGCTTCAGACATCCCTCTCCCTCTCAGCTGGTAGGGTGGGCCAGGGATTGCTGCCCTACAGCCTCACAAGACATTCCCACCTGGCTTCCATCAGACCTTCCACGGAGCATACACTCGGGCACCCGCCACTCCCAGGGCTGGTACTGAATAATCCCCTCTGGATGCTGGGCGACTCCTGCAGCCTCTGCTGCCCACTTCCCCAGGAATGGCAAGCCAGTAGGAAGGCGGGCACAAGCTGTGCTTCCTCGGAGGTAGGAGGTGGTCCTGATTACCCAGGACGCTGGAGTAATGGAGCCCACAGTCCCTGACTCAAAGCCCAGAGGGTCAATCTGGAGATATATGAGTAAGAAGAGGCAACACCCCACACTCTGACCCCGAACCTTCTTACCACTGCGCTACCTGTCTTTCCTGCTTCCTGCTCTCCTCCACTCAGGTAAAGAGTTACCACCCCACTCTGCCTGCCGGCTGGGAACTTAGCTTATGCGCCCTCCCCCGCGGAGGGGGGGCATTGGCTAAACAAAGAGAAGCCCTAACGGGGGAATTTTACACACCCAGGGTACATAATGTGGAAGAGAGGTCTGCCCTCAAAAGGGAGGAAGTATTTCCTGCTCGCCTTTCTGGGTTCTCACCGCACGCAGCACGGGAGTCGTGGGCAAACCTCTCTCACTGAGGTCCGAAGCTACAGCGGAGTAGGAGTAGAAGGATCGCCCCCAACATTATAAGGGGGCCTTAAGGCTGATGGTCAGAACATGCCACGGCCTCAGCAGGTCTCTGGCATTGGGTGGGGAGCCCTTTCCAATCCCTAAACCGCCCTCCTTCCGCGAGGAAGATACCGCGCTGGAGGGGCTGGGGCACTCACGCGTGGTGTTGTACTTGATGCCGTTGAAGTACTCCGGGCACGGCCTCTCCACCAGGGCTCCGGCCGCGCTCCGGGGCCAGCAGGTCCCGATCTGGTCCAAGGTCGTGTTGCAGTAGGAGTAGTGACCTGGCGGCGGAGAGAGCATAGCGGGGCTCAGAGTGATTGCTGGGGGACGCGCCGCGGGATGCCCGGCGCGAGGCGTTCAGAGCGCGGGTCCCTGGACGCACCAGCGTACCAGGAAGGGGCCGGCGCCACCCGGGTCCGCTCGCCTCCCGCCTACCCTCGGGGTCCGGAGGCAGCGCCCAGCCGTCCGAGAACAGCTCCTCTGCCAGCTCCAGGCTGCAGTTGGCTTCCAGCAGGCTGTGGAGCAGCTCCGGGTCCATCGCGCCCCGCAGTGGCGCGCCGAGTGGGAGCGGGCGTGCGCGCTCGGCGCGGCTGCGATGGACCAGCTGCGAGAGTGCGAGGCCGAGGGAGCCCGGGGTTTGGACCCTGCCCCACCCAGCCCCGACCTGCCCCGCAGTCTGCAGGCGCTGCGCCTGACCGCCGGGAGCCGCCAAGCAGGGACCTAAACCGAGAGGAGCCTCGGAGCGCACGAAACTGCGAGTCCACCCTGTTTGGTCGCGGCCAATGGCGGCGTCAGGGGGCGGGGCCCGGCTTCTTCAGCTCCCACCCCCCGCCCATGGTCCTGCCCCGAGTCCGCCTTCTCAGGCCCCGGGGATGAGGAGCGTGGGCCTGGGGTAGAGGAATGCCTTTCCGAGGATCGCAGCCACCAGAGCTGTAGCGGTAGCAAAGCGCCCGCCAACCCGCCCAAGGAACCCACTGCAGCCTGCCTAACCGAGGGCCAGAATTGGACGGTCACCGCTTGAGTGTCTTCTCCCTGCAGGAGGACACTGGAAGGGGATGGCAGGGGGCAGCAGGGGGCGGGGGCGAGATTCCACGTCCAGATCTGCGCTCCAGAAAAGCTCCCTGTGGCCTCTGGGAAGGAAGTGGATGGAAGGAGGCCGGGGAGACCACTGAAAAGTCTAGTCAGAACAAGGTGCCTGGATGGGTGAAGACCTTCACCAGGCTCTGGGGACTGGGATGGAGGGGCGTTTCTGAGAAGAATCAGCCCTGGTGAGGAGGGACTGAGGGGGGAGGCGTCGGCGGCGAAGTCCAGGGAGAAACTGTCTGAAATGATCTGGAGGACTCAACCACCAGCGTCTAACTGCTCCTGATAGAATCAAGTCTCTTTTCCTTCGGGCTTGAGCAGGGTTTGTTTCCGTGGTGTGTGTGTTTGTATGAGAGAGAGAGAGAGAGAGAGAGGAGAGAGATCAGGCCCCACAGCAAATGTGGAGGAGCTAAAAACCTTTATGTGGAATTTGCCATGTGCTCTGGAATTGTTGCAGCTCTGTTCTGGCGCCCAGGGTGAGCCCTCCACCCACACCTGCTGAGTGTGGGGATCTGGGTTCAGGAGACAGGGCCTGGGGCGTGGCACACCCCAACTCAGGCTGTGTTCTGGTCCTGCCTGTCTCTGTTCTTGCTGTCTGTTACCCCAACTCTTACCCTCTTTTCCGGGTCTGTTCCTACGTCAGTGAAATGTTCTCTGCGGCCCCTACCAGCCCTGAGAGTGTCTGGTTCTGAGTTCTGAGATGCAAAGAGTGAGGAAGATGTACATGTGTTATGTGTTTCCCTGTTTAGAGGACAGGGAGAGTGGGAACCTAGTCCCAGCCAGGGTGGGGACCCAGGGGACCTAGCCCAGCCCCCCTTGCCGGCCTCCACTGGAACAAAGCTGCCAGAGAAGCCCACCCGAGCCAGCTCTATGCCAGCAGGGAGATGGGAGGAGGCAGGGGCGGCCTTGGTGCACTCGTCTCACCAGCCTCCATATCACAATTGCTATCACTGCCCAGGCAGAGCCAGACAGCCAGGGCACAGAGACGAGAAGCCCTCCAGCGCCGGCTGACTGGCAGGTGCACGGTGCAGGCCAGCCGGCCAGCCAGGTCTGTCCTCTGTCTCCTGAATGGACAGTTAGAGCCCTAGGCTCAGTGCTGGGCTGCTGCAGGGACAGGGATTCCTTGGTGTCCTTAACAGCAGGTGCCAGAAGCTATGAGGGAGGTTGTGGGGAGAAGCTGAGTCCCAACCCCAGCCCGAGACCTGAATCCCAACCCCGGTCCTAGGCAGAGTGAACCCTGTCTCACAGGATCCCACAGAGGTCAGAGCGTGGCTGAGAGGGTCAGCCCATGTGTTCGCTGAGAAATAGTCTCCTTTGCACACAAAGGAGGACCCTCCACACAGCACAGAGGTCACCAGAGCCACTATGCAGAGGAGGCAGCTATGTCGGGGGGTGGCAAGGGCCAATCACCAGAGGCCGGGACTTTTCGTCTCACCTGCGGCTTTCTGCAGAATGGAAGTTGGGCCAGGGTGACCTGGATTACTCTTAATTGGGCACATGTACTAAAGGCCCCCTGGGAAGTGGCCATTTAGTGGCAGAGCCTAAGGCCATGCTGCATGCTGACTGGCCAGGTGGGCAGACCCAAGGTCCCTGGTTCTGGGATGCAGGGCCACGTCTTCTTGGATCTTGTTATTATAGGCACAACTGTCTGGTATTCTAGGTATGACGGAAAGGAAATTGGAAAAACTAGCCACTTTGGAACAAATTGATTTTACAGATCACTTTAGTGTTTGTAAAAGGGTAAAAGAGGAAGAAATTGTTAAGAGCTAGGGCTTCCCTCAATTAGATTAAATTCAAGTACAAATAAATAAGATCGGAGCCTTTTTGCTAACTATAGGAGCAGAGGTAGAGGGGAAGCCCCTGGGACAGACGACAGGGGAAGAGGTGTTTGTGCCAGTATTTACCCCCAGGCTGGTGAGAAAGGTTGCAAATAAGTTCAGGGAAGTGTGACAGGTGCTGGGAAAGGCACCTGTGCGTCATGAGTAGCATGGGGGGGGGGAGGAGACTTTGGCTCACCTCTGATGTCAGCTGCAGTGGCAGTGACCAGTTCCAGGCAAGCTCAGACACACATACATCATGGTCCTCTGGGCACAGCCCAGGGCCTGGCATCAAACAGGCATGCAGAGCACAATGGAAACAGACAGGGTGTCACACACGGGCACATGTCTCACAGTATTGCACACACTCTCTCATTCATCCCACCACCCATCAAACATCGGCTGGGAAACAGGGTGGAAGGGGACAGAGTCTGTCTGCAGCTCTGGGGGGCTGCGCCTGGCTGGACTGAATAGAAGGGAGCAGAGCTGGACAGTTGGGGGTGGGGTTTTCTGGGAGTTACAGTGGGGCTGCTGTGGGAGCATGGCGGCTCAGGAGAGGCCAGAAGGCACCCGCACTTGCCCTGTGATACTGGAGACAGTGTGCCCAGGCCAGCCACATCTGTCCCACACCAGCCCAGCCCAGCCCACCCAAGCACAGGGAAGACGGCCTGGTGTTTTCATGTTGAACCATGGGACCAGGAAGGGTCCTCAACAACCTTCTGATCCCACATTCTCATTTACAAATGGGCAAAGGGAAGCCCAAAGGAGGAAAAGGAACCCCCCAACCCCTCCTTGGCATCCTCATCTCTGCAAAAGCCCAACTGTCTCCTCTACTGGGCAGGTGACCATGGTATTCCTCACAAGAGTGGCTCCCGATGGCTCTCAGGATGGAGCCCAGCTCTCTAGCTCTGAAGAGGACATTTTTCATGATCATTTGTCTCCCATCCTCTGCCTCCTGCTCAACTTGAGAGGCCCTTTGGAACAGCCTGTCATTCCCTTGAGCCACTCTGTACCCCTGCACCTTTGCACATACTGTTCCCTCTGCCAGGTATGTCCCTACTGCTCCTTACTCCAGCTAGCCTCGCTGATGCCCATGCCTCCATCCAGTGCTCAGTTAGCTCTCACCTCCTTTGTCTTGCCTGGGTTAGGGGGCCCTCCTTGGTGCCCCCATCTGCTACGGGGCTGATATTTGTCACTCACTCCAAGATGTTTGTTGGTTTTTCTACTGTCTCCTCTGCTAGCCTGTGGCTCCTCTAGGGCAGGGCTGGTCATGCTCACTAACTAGCCCCAGAACCCATCAGAATGTTCCAAGCCTGTGCTCAGAAAGTACCATTAAAAGAGAAATGCCTTGCAGCCGCCTGGTGTCCTGGGCCAAGGCTCTCATCCCATTTGGCCAGCCCTGGGTGTGTGTGTGTGTGTGTGTGTGTGTGTGTGTGTGTGTGTGGTGTAGGATTGAGGAGTTATTTCAAGGGATCTCTGACTGACCAGGCGATGGCGCAGTGGATAGAGCATTAGACTGGGATGCAGAAGACCCAGGTTCGAGACCCAGAGGTCGCCAGCTTGAGCGCGGGCCCGTATGGTTTGAGCAAAGCTCACCAGCTTGAGCCCAAGGTCGCTGGCTCGAGCAAGGGATTACTTGGTCTGCTGAAGGCCGACGGTCAAGGCACATATGAGAAAGCAATCAATGAACAACTAAAGTGCCACAACAAAAAACTAATGATTGATGCTTCTCACCTCTCTCCGTTCCGGTCTGTCTGTCCCTATCTGTCCCTCTCTCTGACTCTCTCTCTGTTCCTGTAAAAAAAAAAAAAAAAGGGACCTCTGAATCCACTATAGCTGTGCCTATGGACCAAATAAAACATATGCCTCACAACATTCCGTATACCTCTATAGTGAATAGAACAAATAATCCGTTTAAAGCCTGCCTGAAGTCTCTCGTGATGAAGGATGCCTGTTTTTCCTTTTATTTGGACCGCAGTCAAGGGCATGCAATTTAATTGATCATAGCCCTTGTTTCATGACCCTTCTCGTCATTAGCCCATACATGGCCTCACTTTATTTTATTTTTGTTTTTCCTTTCATGGAAATTTGTATGCAGCAGTAAATATAATGATTTTCTCACCCAAATCTGAAACTAGATCATTACCAATCACTTCCAGATCTATCCACGCACTCAGTCCCCAGAGGGCATGTTCTCTTCGATATTGCATTCATCATTTCCTCGCCCTTCCTTGGCTTTTCCAGTCTCAGCGCATGTGTGCGTGCCTACACAGTAGACTGTTTGGTTTTCCTTGTGTTTGAACTTTCTGTTAGCCGTTATGCATTTTGTCACTCTGCAGGCACTGGGAAGGAGATCACTACCGTGTAGGGACCTGAGCCACCACGTCCCACTCAGGGGCACAGTTAATGGAAGAGGACGCGTCCCCCCAGCGGCTGTGAGGCAGCATCACGTGCTGGGTACATATTTGGTGACATGGGGACATGCTCACTCTGAGTCACAAGAGGAAAACACAGGTTACAACACTGAGGACACAGGATTGTCCCAGTTTTATTTTTTAGAAAAATGGGAAAACGTGAGACTATGAACTGATAAACTCTTGGGGCATATAAATGTTATAAGACTTCCTGGGTTGTGGGATAAGGAACACTTATTGTCTTCTTTGATTTAAAAAATATTTTTTTCAAATGTGTGTGTGTGTGTGTGTGTGTGTGTCCCATTTAAAAACAGATGAATGGTATTACAAGTTGGGCAGGGGAAGCCTTGCGGTTGGAAAAGTTGGAGCACCGCTCACTAGGAGGGGACGGTGGGGAACCATTTTTCGGGAAGGTGAGGGTCTGTGCCACTGCTGGCAGGGAGGAGGCAGTGTGCCTGCGGATACACCAGCAGTGCGTCAGAGCGCAGACCTCTGAAGAGAGGCAGACTGGGGTCCTCCCACTATGCGGGGGGCTTCGTTTCCTGCCTGATAGCTGCTTGCCCTGGCTCATGCTGGGCGTGTCCACGGTCTCTCATTCAAGCTTCTCTGTAAGCCTCTGAGGTTCATTTACCAGCGGTCGGCAGACTCGTCAGTCAGCAGAGCCACATATCAACAGGACAACGATTGACATTTCTTTTGAGAGCCAAACTTTTTAAACTTAAACGATATAGGTAGGTACATTCCTTGTCGAGGTAGCGCCGGCACGGGGTATTTTGTGGAAGAGCCGCACCCAAGGGGCCAAAGAGCCGCATGTGACTTGCGAGCCGCGGTTTGCCGACCACCAATAGACCCATTTATAACAGACGGAAAAACAGAGGCTCAGAAGGTGTTACTGAGTTGTGTTTCTCAAAGTCTACATATTGAAGTCCTGACCCCCAATCCCTCAGAATGCAACCTCTTCGGGGGTAGTTAATAAGACATTAGGATGATGGCTATCCTTTTAAGAGGCGGGGATTAGCACACAGACGCACAGAGGGGAAGCCACGTGAAGACCCCGGGAGGACAGAGCCATCGACAGGCCCAGGAGGGAGGCCTCAGAAGGCACTGGCTTTGCTGACCTTTGCTCCTGTACTTCGAGTCTCCAGAACCTGAGAAAATGTGTTTCTGCTATTTAGTATCAGCCTGTGGGGTTTTACTGCGGCCCTGGCCAACGGACGCAGAAGGGCTAGGTGACTTGTCCAGAGCCACACAGCTGTGGTGGAAGAGCTAGGCGCGAGTATCTGAGCTCTTGAGCCCTACAGTGTAAGGGCAGGCAGCGAGGCTGTCCTCTTCCATGCCCGACTTAGGGTGCATTTGGTGCCAGGTCTCAGTGCTGACTGGCACCTTGCGCCAGGCTCTCGGGGCACCCCCAGCACTCTTCCTTCCTGGCTGCTTCTGTGGACGCAGACCTGAGAAGGCCAGGATGCTGCGGGGGCCCTGGGGACATCTGTGAGCCCGAGTCCCTGAGAGCCCAAGGCTGTTCTGCGCTCTGCAGTGGCTGGCCCTGACTGAACCAGCAGCTGGAAAACTGAGGGGTCAGAACTCAGGGGCTTTATGAGAAAGCCACGAGGTAGTCACGACAACCAGAGAGTGCATTTCACACCTTCTGTTGAAAAGCAGAGGGGCAGCCCATCCTCAGATACTGAATGAGGCTGCTGGGGCTTCCTTTGGGTGCTGATGCAGGGAGCTGGGAGCTGGAGGACCACTCCCAGCCTAGCTGAGCCAAGCCCCCCATCACCACGGAAGAGCCTGAGCCCCAAATGGGGAGAGGGACTGCCTGCCAAGGACGGAGACCAGAGCCAAGCTGGGAAGCTGGGAGCCAGTCACAGTCCACCACCCCGTCCAGTGTGGGCTGGCCCAGGACAGCCTCTCCTTCCTGTGGGCCTGCAGGTCCCGGGGACCCATGCTCATCTCCAGGGACTGCTGCAGGGGGTTGGCAGGGAGCTGGCATACCTGAGAGGTTGACGAGAGTGGTGATGGTGTGGCAGTACTGCTCCAGCAGTGCCCACGGGCGCGGGTCTCTGGGTGCCTGGCGTGGCCCAGCTGCCTAGGAAACAGAAGGATGAGAGTCAGAGTTCAGGTCATAGGTAGCTATTGACAGCACACGCTGGTCCTCTGCCTTGTTCTGTCATTCATCCCTTACCTTTCCCCAAAGAGGAAACCGAGGAAGGAAATGCCCAAGGCCAAATGGCAGAATAGTAGCCTGGAATCCTGTCCTCAGCAGCGATCTGGTGCACCTTGACCTCTGAGCTAGGACCGCTCTGTCCACCCCTCATCCCCTAGAGATGTCCTCGTCAGGACGGGCTGCACCGCTGTGGAGGGGCCCGTGTCCTTTTATTGAGGTGGCGGTCTGCCAGCCATTCATTCACACAGTAAGTATTTACAGACTGCCTACTGTGTGTCAGGCCCTGGCTGGGGGGCCCAGTGAGTGCTCTGGGCAGTCTCACGCTAGGTAAGAACCCCACAGACTCAGAAGGTGAAGATGGGAACGGGAGAGAGTTGTTAATGTCACATGACCAGACAGGTAAGCAGGCGGTTACAAACGGTTCAGGTTAACACATGGGAGAGACACCTAACCTGCGCATGGAAGTCAAGGAAAGCTTTCTGGAAGAGGTGGCACTTTAGGGATAACCAGAGGATGGGTAGGGGAAAAGGAAGGCGTGCCAGCGCGAGAACTCTCCAGAGAACAGACATGGTTGTTGCTACAATGGCAACCCCATCCAAAAGATAAGAAACCACCCGGAATCCCAGCTTCTGAAAAACTTGTGGGAGTGGGTGCTGGGCAGGGGGGTAAGAAGATGTGGTTATCCCTGGGCGCCAGGGACCATCTTCTGGTAGGAAGGATGGATGGCTGAGCAACTTGTCACAGCGTCTACAGTTTGCTAAGGAGGAGTGGGGTAGCGTCATGGAGGTGGCCATGCTGATGTACGCTTTGAAGGTTGAATAAGAGTTTGCTCAAATGCTAAGGGCAGTGCCAGGAAGGGCACCCTGGGTAGAGAGCACAGCATGTGCAAAGGCTGAGAGGCTGGAAAATCCATGGTGTGAGGCATGAAAGCAACACGCTCTCACATTCTAACCCTTGTCCCTCATTTCTCCCAAGACCACCACGTTTCCTACTCTGTGGCCAGTGTGTGTGCATGAGTTGTGTGCGTGTCTGTGCGCATGTGTACGCAGGATGACTTTTACGCCCTTTCAAACCTTGCTGTTTCTGATTCTAGGATTCTAGAAGCCACTGCCCCACCAGTGGGTAGCCCTTTCTTGTCCCCCTGCCCGTCAGATGTTCCCTCCCTGACGGCTGGCTCAATGTTTGTTCCAGGATGTCCCCAGGGCCAAGACCCCACAGCCCTCAAATAGCACATTCCCCTCATGGGGCTCATTCTATTTCTTGTGCGGGGTTGAAGGCTGCATGCTCAGCCTCCCAGCCAGCCTGGGGCTCCTAGCTAATGATCCCACCTGGTCAGATGGAAAAGTGCTATCCCCTGCCCCCCCCATACCCGGGACATGCCAATGCTCACCCACAATGCAAGGTGCAGGACAGCAGGTGTGCAAGACAGCGGGTGTGCAGGACAGTGAATGTGCAGCGTGTCTGTGTAGTGTGTACCATGTCTGTGCAGCTTGTGTGGGTGGGCGGTGTGTACCATGTCTGTGCAGCAGTGGGCGGGGTGTGTGTACCATGTCCGTGCAGCGTGTGTGGGTGGGCGGTGTATACCCTGTCTGTGCAGTGTGTGTGTGGGTGGTGTGTGTACCATGTCCGTGCAGCGTGTGTGTGTGTGGGGTGTGTACCATATCCGTGCAGCATGTGTGTGGGTGGGGTGTGTACCGTGTCCGTGCAGCAGTGGGCGGGGTGTGTGTACCGTGTCTGTACAGCATGTGTCTGGGTGGGCGGTGTATACTCTGTCTGTGCAGCATGTGTGTGGGTGGGGGTAAGTGTACTGTGTCTGTGCAGCGTGTGTGTGGGTGGGGGTAAGTGTACTGTGTCTGTGCAGCGTGTGTGTGGGTGGGGGTAAGTGTACTGTGTCTGTGCAGCGTGTGTGTGGGTGGGGGTAAGTGTACTGTGTCTGTGCAGTGTGTGTGTGGGTGGGGGTGTGTACCGTGTCCGTGCAGCGTGTGTGGGTGGGCGGTGTATACCCTGTCTGTGCAGTGTGTGTGTGGGTGGTGTGTGTACCATGTCCGTGCAGTGTGTGTGTGTGTGGGGTGTGTACCATATTCGTGCAGCATGTGTGTGGGTGGGGTGTGTACCGTGTCCGTGCAGCAGTGGGCGGGGTGTGTGTACCATGTCTGTACAGCATGTGTCTGGGTGGGCGGTGTATACCCTGTCTGTGCAGCATGTGTGTGGGTGGGGGTAAGTGTACTGTGTCTGTGCAGCGTGTGTGTGGGTGGGGGTAAGTGTACTGTGTCTGTGCAGCATGTGTGTGGGTGGGGGTAAGTGTACTGTGTCTGTGCAGTGTGTGTGTGGGTGGGGGTGTGTACCATGTCCGTGCAGCGTGTGTGTGTGGGGGGGTGTGTACCATGTCCGTGCAGCATGTGTGTGGGTGAGGTGTGTACCATGTCTGTGCAGCGTGTGTGTGGGTGGGGTATGTACCATGTGTGTGGGTGAGGTGTGGGTGAGGTGTGGGTATGTACCATGTGTGTGAGTGAGGTGTGTATCATGTCCGTGCAGCGTGTGTGTGGGTGAGATATGTATCATGTCCGTGCAGCAGTGGGTGGGTGGTGAATACCATGTCCGTGCAGTGTGTATGGGGGGGTGTGTGTGTAACGTGTCTGTGCAGCGGTGGGTGGGTGGGGGGTGCTGTAAGGAGCTTCCCGGGCCTTCAGCCGGGAGCTCTGTCCTATTGGCTGAGCTCAAGTCCTCCTCCTCCAGGAAATCTTTAGAAACCCTGCGTTCCTCCTTCCCCGACGTGCTAGCCAGTGTGGACCCCCCTTATCCCTCAGAACCCCTTTCCTGGACATGGGGCCCCTGAAGACGCACCCCGTACAGGTGGGAGGAGAGGCTTGTTTGGCGTGAAGTTGGCACTTACTATGGACTAGATATAGCACTAAATAGCTTGTTTCATTTACTCAGCAGCCTCTGAGGCAGCTGCAAATAAACCCACTTTGTAGATGTGAGTCTCAGAGAAGTGAGGTCACTTCCCAAGGCCACATAGCAGGTTGGGGGCAGAGGCAGGGTTGGACAGACAGGCTGGTGGCTTGGCTGGATATTCACAGAAGAGCTCAGAAAATAAAGGCCTTTGGTCCACAGATGCTGAGAGAACCCCAGCCCCAAACAGGGCGGCAATGGGGTTGGGAGGCCACTCAAGTAAGGGGCTGCTCTCACCACAGCGGAGCAGGAGCCTGTGGGCAGAAAGCCAGGTCACGGGAGGAGTGGAGGCGGGCCCAGCCAACTGGGTAGCGACTTGTGCAAGGGAGATGGGAAGTTGGAGTTCCATACCCGCGAGTTCCCTGGAGACCCCATTATTGTCCCTTGGGCTTCTCGGCTGTCCTAGGGGCAGGACTGCCCCTCACTCCCATTCCCAGTCCAGAGCCTGGCACATAGCCGGTGCTCAGTAAATGTTTGCTGGTCAACTGGATGAATGGTTGTCTCAGCCATGTAGAGCTACATCCTCACGCCCCGCTCAAGGAGCTCAGGCTCTGGGCTTCTCCTGTCTGTCAGACTTCCTTTTCTGCGGACTGTCACTCTGAGGCCAGCCCAGGTCCTGGTCCCAGCCTCTGCGCCCGGAACTGGAAGCCCTCACCTTAGATGAGGGCATAGGAGAGGCCCAAGGAGGGGGAGGGGAGGGTGAGTCAGAGCCAAGACACCAGCTGCTCTTCTTCCACCCTGGGCCCTGTCCAGGCAGAACCCTGTGCCCCAGGGGCCAGGCAGGCCCCTAAAGTGCCACCTCCCTGGAGCCAGGGGGTCTGGCCGAGCCTAATGCTCCCTCCTGTCCTCCTGGCCTGGGGACAAAGCTTCATCTAAATTTAGTCCCTGCTCTAAACCTGGGAGATTTACGGGACCACAGGTCTTGCAGCCAGACTGCCAGTAACCAGAAGGGAAGGGGTTGAGCCCCTCCTGCTGCTTCCTTCTCTGTCCAAGGTCAGAGAGGGCCCCTCCGGGAGGGAGAGGACTCCTCCCACGTGTCCTTCCATTCACTGGTTTCATTGAGCCTGAGCTAGAGACAGAGGAGGGAGAGACTCTGCTCTGCTCCCCTCAGAGGAGCAGATGGGACAAGAGGAGGAGGGCAGGGGAGAGAGGAGGAGGGGAGGAGAAGAGAGATGGAAAGGGGGAGATGGGGAGAGAGGAGGAGGGGAAGGGAGGAGAGGAGATGGAGAAGGGGAGATAGTGAAGGAGAGATGGGGCAGAGAGGAGGAGGGGAGGGGATGGGGAGAAGGAGAGGGGTTGGAGAGGGGAAGATAAAGAGGGGGAGGGGGAGAGGGGGAGATGCAGAAAGGGAGATGGGGGGAGATGGAGAGAGGGAGATGGGACAAGAGGAGGAGGGCAGGGGAGAGAGGAGGAGGGAAGGGGAGGGGGAGAGAGGGGCAGAAGGGCAGAGGAGGCGGCACTCTGGGCTCAGAGCAGACAAGAGGACACGGTAACCAGTACAGGAGCTGAGGCTGTCTGAGACGAAGGGTGAGGGTGGGAAGTCATATGAAGGAACCAAGTGATTATTTCTATGGCGACTGGGCAGGCTTCCTAGAAGGGAAAACCTTAGATATTTGGTTCTAACGTATCAGGTGTTGGACTTCGTGTGAGGACCCCCGAGAGCCGCTCAGTAGCTTCTAGCAGACTCCCCCATCCCTGAGCCTGTCTGCAAAAGTCCCTTTTCCTAAGATGCCCCACTCTCCCTTCCAGTCCTAATGCAGCCTTCAACGTGCCTGGAGAAGCTTCCAGACCTCTCCTCACTGTGTATCCCCCCCCATCCGTCTCCCCTCACCATGCTGAACCCTTGGCCCTGCACACAGGTGTTTGGAGGTGGTGGGGGCCGGACAGGAGAGGGAGGAAATACTTTGCCCCCCCCAAATGAAGAAGGAGCTAGCCGGCAGAAGGCCCTATAGTCGGACACTAGTCCTAGAATTACCTCCTTAGTTATCAACTCATCTAATGACCAGTTTGCCAGAAAGTCACCCTTTTCCAAATTGTTCTGGCATCTGAGTGTCCTAAAAGCAAGTCAACATTAAAATGAAATCACATTAAAGTGAAATTTCTGTTGCGTGAAGGGAATCTGGAGTGGGGTGGCCTGGTTTGAATCTTGGCCCTGCCACTTCCCAGCCCAGTGAGCTTGGGCACGTGACCTGGCCCTAGCCTTCTCATCTGCAGGATGGGGGTGACAGAGGTCTTCTCTCCTGGGGTGGTTGCGAAGTTTAAAATAGGTAATGTCTGTCAGTGCTGATAACAGTGCCGGGCAAGAGGTCAGCCCTGTGTATCTGCTAAATAAACAAAATAAACTTCGTGAACAATCTAGCCTTCCCTCTGGTGGATTTGAAAGGACATCTTAAAACTTCACATTTTGAATGAAGTGACTGTGGACAAACTACACTTTGGCAGAGGATCCCTAAGCATGGTGACATTAAAGTTGAACATGACAGCTAAGAGGACACAGAGTAATTCCCTCATTCTGCAAATTTGTGACTTAATAGAAATATGAAATTAAGTAAGAACACCCTTGGACCAATTGCTTTTAAAAAATACTTAAATATCAACAAAGTAGCAAAAACAGAGGAAAAAAATTAGTTGGTCAAGTTAGGAAACACCCAGGAAGTAGTTGAATCCAGGGGAAATCATTAGATGACTTAGCTGCTGACAGAATGACCCCTGAGACCCCTGCCATGCAGACTGTCAGAGTGGGCGCACAGGGCCTGCCCTGGCTTTGGTCTTGGAGAGGACTGTGTAGAGACTCAGGCAGGTTAGGGATGGGTTGGGCTTCTGGAGGCCGGGCCCCTGCGGGGACTTCTTTCTTGTCTGGACCTTCTCGGGATGGCTGGCACCCACAGCAGCTCTATCCTGAGACCCCTGGGAGGAGAGGGGAAGACTTTTGCTGCCCAAACGTCAGAGGGGCTGGACTCAGCCAACAGGGGCTAGTAGACCCCAAGGGTCTTCATAGAGCCAGGGGCAAGTAGCTCCACAGGGTCAAGTCCAGGGCATATTTGTTAGCCTCCCTCAACCTCCATTTCTGGCTGTAAATGACTGTCCCACCTTCCGAGCTTTTTAGTGAAGTACAGAGAACGGTGCCAGGTTCACCAGGATTATAGCTCCGCCTCCCAAAGCTGCTTTCCAAAGGCCGCAGAGGGCAACCCGGGAGCGCCAGGGTCTAGGCTGGGCTCCCCCAGGCTCTTGCAGGGTATCCTGCCCACTGAACCACCAGTGGAATTTTTCCAATAGCAAATCAGGTCAGGCCTCTCCTCTGCTCACCTCTGCCCTTGGGACAGAAATCAGAACCCACCAGGACCTACCATGTCCTCCTGTGACCTCACGCCATCTCTTCTTAGGCTTGGGGTTCCAGGGACTTCTCTCCGCTTTCTTTCCGCTAGGGCTCCCCTCCCTCCACTGTGGCGCACTCCCCCCAGGCCTCCCCGAACCCTGTCGGAGGCTCTCATTCCCACACCCACTTTTTGCAGTTCCATTGACCAGAATTTGTAAATACACATTTAATTCTCTGCCACCATAGCCTTCCTGCCAGTGTCTCCTTCTAGGCTGTCGCCTCTATAGGGCAGGAGGCACAGACTGGGATGTCTACTCCTGTGTCCTCGCCATGCGAGGTCCTGCTTCTTAAACACTGTTTGAATAAATGAGGGCAGAAAGCCAGGCCCCTCCCCAGTCACCTTCCCACCCCACGGCCTGCTCATGTTCTCATTTCTCAGCGAGCAGAAATCTCCCAACAGTTGGACGAGGACCCAGAAGTAAATCCTGTTACCGCAAAACCCAGAGCAAGGAAGTCTAGGCTTTGGGGCCCAGGAGACCACGGTTTAATTTGTCTGGTTACGTCCTGAGTAACTCTGGGCGAGTTACTAGTCTCTATCTATCTAGTCTCAGGCTGGAGTCTTTCAGGGAGCTAAGGGCAGGGCCTGGTTCTGAGGTTCTGGTTCTGACGATCTGAGAACCCAGAGTACCCTTCCACGGACCCCCCTCTGCCTGGCCTGGCACCGAAGTAGCAATCGGAAGCCGTCTCCATCTAACAAACTTGGGCTGCGGGCTTCACGCTCCCCGGAGGAGAGGGGCAAGGGGCGACCAGGGCTCTGACATGCTCTCTTGGAGGGCACCTATCCCAAGAACAAGTGGGAAGAGGCAAAAAGAACTCAAAGCCCAGGACTTGGGTTAGTTTTTGTTATTTTTTTTGTGGGCGTGGGATAGGTAGTGAAACCACGCCACATCTTCACCCGTCCCAAAATACAGTAGCAATGTCATTAAAAGAACTTGGCAGGTCTAGGAGCTGTCTGCCCCTTGGGACACTAAGCATACACACCTTAGCAGGTGCCCAACCTTCTCCTCCACCCCAGCAGACCCCCTGGGAGGACATGGCCCTGGTGTCTTCATGGTGTTCTCTAGTGCCTGGCACAGAACCACAGCTGCACTAACCTAGGGCTTGCTGCATGCCATGCAAGAGACTTAGCGCTTTACTAGTATGACCTCAGCTAGCCCCCGTGACAGCCCTGTTCAGTAAGCACTGGTTCATCCTCACTCTACCGACGAGGAAACGGAGGCTCAGAAAATTTGAGCAACCTGTCCAAGGTCACAAACTAAGCACCAAAGCAAGGATTTGAATCTGTCTGTGGACAAAGCCACTTTGCCACTGTCAGTGGACACTTACTGCCTACCTCTTGAATGGCTATCAAACGCTTGATGAATCCCCTGGGTACATAAGGGGACATCAAGGCCCAGGACATGAGCCCCAGGGCTGGTCTGCAGTGTATTTCGATGGGACCAAGCCTCCTGACTTCCATCGTGAATCTGTCCCCCACAGGTGTGTGGCCTCTTGGCCCTTCTTTGCCCTTTGAACCCTTTTAATGTCATGGCTCTTGATGAAAAGTATGGCCTGGGATAGGCTGCCCTCTCTCTCTGAGCCTCAGTTACCTTATTTGTAAAATGAGGAGAGGGTTAGAGGGCGACTCCTGCACTGAGAATGTGTTTCTGAGAAGCGCGCCCTTCTGGCCTGCTGCTGCCTGCAGTTTTCTTTATAGGGTAGCTGCTCTCCATCCCCTCCCACCAGCTGCAGCCTGCAGACGGCTCTGGCCAAAGTGGCCCCACAGCTTTGGAAAACCTTGGTGAGGCTGGTCCCCCAGGGGCCCCATTGCTCATTTGGTCCTGAAGGCTGCCTGGTGTCAGGCCCTGAGAGGAGGGTGAGGACAGGGCCCCAGGTGACAGCTCTGCAGTGGTCCTTAGGGAAAGGGCCAGAACTGGGGGATGGGGGGAAGGAAGGGACTTGAGACTGAGCAAGGGCAGGTGGAGGGGGGTCTGTGGGGGCGGGGACAGAATGGCTAGGAGGTCAGCCAGTGCGTCCATCACCCACAGGGCCTCTCAGTCCTATCCTCACTGCTTCCAGTTTCATCTCTCCCCCACCCGCTCCCTTCATCCGGTCAGAAGATCAACTCCCCATCATTGGCACGCAGAGATCCCCAACCCCACACCAGCCACCCAGCGCTCAGGAACTGAGCACTAAGACCCCTGCCCACGCCCCCAGCAGGATAGCGGGGAGCTCCAGCTCCCGGCGCCCACCCCCACCTTGAGATACGCCTCTCCCCTCTCCCCACACTTACTCCGAGCAGCGGCGGGAGGAGGCACAGCAGGCAGAAGAGGGGGTGTGAGACGTGGAGGAAGCGCGAAGGTCCCTCGGGACCCCCCATGCCAAGGGCTAGCGACAGGAGCGCACCTCCCGGCCGCCTGCCCCACCCGGGCCACAGCGAGTCCACCCCGCCCCGCCTTCCCCACCCAGCCAAGAGGCGAAGGTGAGGGTATTCTCTCCTGACCCTACCCCCCACCCCAACCCAGAGCGGCGGTGACACCGCCCACACCCGCCCCCTCCAGGTTATTTATAGCGGGCGCTGGGCAGCCGCTTCTTCCCTGGCAGCCAGGGGCCAAATTCTGCCTGGAGCCTGCCGAGAAGGAGTTAAGGAGTTAATGTCTTTTCTCGACAGCCGCCTTTGCCTTTGCCTGGTTGCAGCCACCTTCCCGGGGACAGAGGAATTCGGAAAGGGAGGGTGGGTCCTGGCTGTGGTCGTGGCCAGAGCGTAGAGTGGGCTGGGTGGGCTTCACCCTAACCAGGTTTCCCAACCTGCGAGCATATTCTAATCGTCCCGGGAGCTTCGTCCAGGCGCCAGCGCCTGATGGGACAATTGGAAGTTTAATGTGGAAACAGATGAAATAATACTACTGTATCACTGTCCAACTTCCGGGTTGGAATAACTGCACTGTGGGTGAGAGAATGCTCTTTGGGAAAACACACTTAGGGGTAGATACGTATTTAGGGGCATCATGGATCTAACTTATTTTTAAATGGTTCAGAAATACAGACATATACAAGTATCTCGAGAGAGAGAACAGTAAAGCAGATGGATTAACATTCAAATACTTGGTATATGAGGGCAGGAGGTATATGGGTATACTTTGAATCATTCTTCCAACTAAATGTGAAATAAAATGCTAAAAAACAAAATTAAAATACTCCCAACAAAACAACAAGTACAGCAAATATAGTGATACCAGGACCCACCTGGAGATTCCCATTACACAGGAGGGGGCAGGCTCAGGCACCAGCATGGGTCAGTGGATTGCCCAGGCATCCTGGTGTCCATCCCCGGCAGGGACAGATCCAACTGTACCCGAGTCAGGGTTCAGGAATTAAGGCCTGTCTGCAGCGCTGCTGCAGCAGCCTGTGGACCCGTTCCACCAGGTGGGCCTGGGGCAGGAAGTTTAAAAGCTTAAGCAGCAGTCGTTAGGCTCCCAGCAGAAAGCATGCGAGGAATGTGATTAGTGGGTCACCGAGCTTTTCTGGGAGGGTGCACACAACGGGGGGCCCAGGCCCTGCAGAATTTAGCATGATTTTAGGAAACTAAGATACTGTGTTCACTCTGGTATTCCCGCCCTCAGGTTCTCCTCCTCTCTACACCTTCCTTCAGGCAGTCTTCCCTGATTGCTCCCACATCACCCTCCCCTGAAATCTCCCAGGCCTCAGTCTGAGCCCCAGCATTTCCCTGGTGTGGCTTATTCTCTAACTGCCATTTGGAGCCGGGTGGTCTCCAATCAGCTTGGGCAGAACCGGGTCTCCCCTTCCTCTCTGTACCCCTTTTTCCCTCCCTCCTCTGTTGTAGGGAGCCTAGTCCCAACGGTGCAGGGGAATCTTTATGGGAAAAGCTGAGGAATAATTGACAAGATCTCTCCATTCATTTGGGGGTGACAGGATGGAACCCCTTCCCAAGTGCAGAGACAGGATATGGCTTTACTGGACCTAGTCAGGTGGCCTTGGTCAGAGGGGCTCCCGGCAGGAGTTGACCATTCGGCAGGACTTTGACGGGTGGGTATATTCAGAAAGAGAGTTGGTGGGTCTGCGTGAGGTGCCACGTTCCTCTTCAGCATATGTTCCTGGAGCATCTTCAAGGCTGACTTCTCAAGGTTAGGCAGACAGCACAGGCTCTGCCTTGCCTGGATAGCTTGGTTGTTTAGTGCATAGTTCCAATATGCAAAGGTTGTGGGTTCAATCCCCGGTCAGGGCACATACAGGAACAGATGAATGTTTCTGTCTCTTTCTCTTATTCTCTTTCTCAAATCAATCAGTAAATTAAAAAAAAAAAGGCCAACCGCAGCCTGTGGGGAGTGTGAGAGGAACAGGGAGAGTTGTTGAGCCCATGAGACCAGGGCATAAGTCACTGGGCGGTGGGTACAAGGTACAGGGCAGCTCAGGCAGGGCAGGGCGGGAGGTGGCTTGGGAGGAAAAGTGCTGTAGGAGAACCTGGAGGATGTGAGTGTGGGGAAGAAGGAGAGGTTTACTCCAGAGGGACAGTCAGGGGGGACAGAAGCAGGAACCGGGCCCGGGCTGGTGGGCTCAGCGAGGTCCTTATGGACTGCGGGCAATGGAGGGCCAGCGAGTGAACGACCAGCTGGGAGGAAGCTCTACTTCTAGGAGGGTCCACGGAGCAGGCACGTAGGTGATCAGCCCGTTCCTCCCTGGCAGGCCTTTCCTGTGTTTCCAAATCAATTCCCTCACTCCTCCAGCCTGTATCTCTCTTAGGAGGACTGTCCTTGGACAGCTAGAAACACAGTTTGCACAGAGTTGGGGATCCCCAGGTACCCCAAGCCCAACTCCCAAAGGCAGGCTTAGCCACTGACTGGAGGTGGAAAACTCCAGGTGTTGCTAACAGCCCGGGGAGCGTATAGGATCCGGGAGTCTGGGACGTTGCCTGCATCTCACTGCTGGGGGCGTCTTGCCTTTCTCAGTCTCCCTTTGTCCCCTCTCTTACCAGTCTCTCCTGGAAACAGTCCCTTTACAAATCACAGCGGTGACTCCTCGTCTCACCCTTAGGGAAGCTGACCTAAGGGAACCTAGAAGGTCAGGGAAGTCTGGACTTGAACATTCTAAATGTAATGGGTTAAAAACAACAGCAATAAAATCATACAAAACCTCATAACTCCTGGGTGTCCTTGGAGGACGGCAGGTGGTAGAAGAATCGCTGTCAACGCTGTGATTGGCAGGTAATGCTAATTGTCATTTAGAAGTTTTCTGTTCATAAGACCCACCCCAGGGGCTGATGGGAGCCCATTTATTTTGTTTGGAAATGCCTTCATGGTTATTGTGACTATAAAAGACAACTCAGGGTGGTCTAGAAGGGAGGTGGGTGGTTTGCTTTGTAAAGAGGTGAAAATTCCTAGATTTAGTTTGGCATCTAAGATGGGGAAGGCTGGGAAGGCCTGGCTTTGGGCTAGGGGTGGCCTTGGAGCTCAGAAAAAGGCTGCAGGGCAGGGCAGGCCAGGTCTGAGGAGGAGGGGTGGTTTAAAGGGTTTCCCTCAGGTGTGACTGGTCAGTGGGCATTAGCAAGGGGCCTGCCATAGCCTCGCTGTCCCCACCTTCAGAAAAAGTCCCCTGTGCACAGCAGCATTACCACGGTGCTCAGGAGTGAGGAGGAGGTGCTGTGTGTATGGCGCGTGCGCACGCGCGGATCAAGGGTTGGAGGGGGTCAGCAGCTGCCAGGGGTGGGAGCCGTACTGGACACTTCTTGGTTTTATCCAGAATGGTCCTCTCTGCTGAGAAAGGCTCCAGCCTCTACTCCAGTTTTCTCAACAGTTTTTTCCCCATTATCGCCTCACCCTGCCGCAAGGAGCCTTTTTAGAATGTTTCCCTAATCGCGCCCCCTTCCACAAGTAGACTATATGTCTCTGTTCTGTGGGTCTTTGGAGGACCACACACCATTGCAACAGCCAAGACTGTTCTGCTCCCTAGGACCCCCGCTTTGCTCCTTGAGCAGGCATGCTCCCCTCCAAATGCAATCAGCCAGGCTGGATAAGCAAGGGGGTCTCTTCTCCCTGACTGATGTTGGTTGGTATAGAAATGACCAGCTGCCTGACCTGTGGTGGCGCAGTGGATAAAGCATCGACCTGGAAGGCTGAGGTCCCAGGTTCAAAACCCTGGGCTTGCCCGGTCAAGGCACATACAGGAAGCATCTACTGTGAGTAGATGCTTCTCACCTCTCCCCCTTCTTTCTCACTCTCCCTCTTTCTCTCTCTCCAAAAATCAATCAGTCAAAATATAAATCTAAAAAATAATCTTAAAAAAAAAAAAAAGAAAAGGGACCAGGGACATGGAAGATTCCTGTCCCCACATCTGGGAACCACAAACTATTGAGGAGAGCCCAGACTTTCTGTAATGGGCCGGTGCAGTCAGGTCAAGAGCTTAGATGGGACCTCAGGCCGGAGTTGGGTCTTCCCTGCCTTGCGGGGGCCACCATGCTGGCCCCCTCTCTCACTGGGGGCTCAGACTGCTGGTACCAGGCAATGTCGCAGATGAGGTTGCCCGGGGCTACCCACTCACACCGTAGCTTCTGGTCAGTTGACATCTTGTCCCCCAGGTAGGTGGATGAGGCCGTCTCCTTATTTTAGCTTTGGTGACACCAATTTAGTCTCAGATGAGAGAGTGTATTTTTGCGATGCCATTTCGGATGACAATTTTATGGCATCGCTGGGAGAACGGCCATTGATCTTGCCCATTGTTTGTTTTTTTCTGTGGGTTCTGTGGGATGTTACTTTGATCTCTCCATCTCTCTCTCTCTCTCTCTTTCTCTCTCTCTTTTACTCTCCCTCTCTCTCTCTCTCTCCAAACTCCTGGTTCGGGGAGGCTCGTACAAATTGTGCATATGAGTTATGATCATTTCTGCTGTCACTTGCCTCTAAAGAAAACCAAGTCATCATGGTTGACTCATCGGGATTAAGTCAGCTCTGGCAGGGTTTACCTGCCCGTGAAGTTTGGGCCTAGAGACAGCTGTGGCACTTGCCTTTTCTGGAATAACTCAGGCTCCAGGGGGCCGACTGGCTCTCTGGCCTGGCTCGGGTCATCGTGTCTGTGGTTTCACAGCTGTCCTCCTGCCCACTGTGCCGCCATCGTGGCTGGGCTGGCAGAAGTCAGGTCTCCGCCTCGGCTCCAGCATCTGCCATCGGCCCTAGGGTGTACATCTCAGTCCTTCCAACTTTCCTCCAGTGTTCTTAACTGTGAAATGAGACAAAACCACCCATGGAAGGCCATGCTGAGGATCAAGTGAGAACAGGTGTATAAAACCACTTCCCAGAAATGTTTCATTTCTTCTAGTTTAAAGTCAACAAACATTGAAGACCTACTATGTGCAAGCCCCTGCACAAGGCGTGACCATGGGTGCCCAGAACAGAGTCGGTTCTAACCTAAAGTATGTCGAGTGACTGAGTGGATGGGGATAATTTTAGGAGTCTCAGGGCAAGAGGCTTGGGGTGGTCAGGGGCAGAAGGATTTGAGAAGCTCCCGGCATGCAGGGCAGAATCTGGGTGTTGCCACCCACATCTGCCTTTCTCAAACTCCTCCCAGGACCCAGAGCTGGAAGGGGAAAAACAGCCCTTAGTATGAATTAAATGTGCGTTGATTGAGCACCGATTAAGTGCAGGGTGCAGAGTGCAGGGAGAGAAGACACAGCGATTGTCCCAGTGTGGTCGGGGAGACTGACCAGTGAACAGGCAAGGGCTAGGAGGGTTCGTGAGTATGGGACCACCAATGCCACCCAGCCGACAGCATCGGGGAGGGGGTGCAGAGCTTGGCCAGGTGAAGGTGACGTGTGGAGAGCGGGCCTCTGAGGGTGAGTGAGAAGGACGTAGGTTAGGGGGCCTGCAGGATGTTTGTTGGGGTGCAGTCGATCTTGGATGAGCAGGGAGCACGAGGAAGGAGGGCTGAGCAGTGGGTGGAGCCCCAGCCAGGAAGCATGTGGGCTAGGGAGGCAGCCATGGGGGAATCAGTTATGGGGATCACACGGTCAGTTTGACATTGTAGAAAGAACAGGGGGGAAATGGCTTGCCTGGGACTTGTTTGAGAAAGAGACCAGTCAGGAGGCCAATAAACAGTGGTGGTGGCCTGAGTTCTGCTCCCCAGAGAATATCAGAGCCAGAAGGGACCTTAACAGTCACTCACTTTACATTCCCCAGTTAACGGGTAAGAGACTCACCTATACTACAGAGGGTAATCGGCTTTACTCAACATCTACTCCACCTGGAACGCTGAGGCTGCCGGTTCAAATCCCTGGGCTTGCCTAGTCAAGGCACATATGGGAGTTGATGCTTCCTGCTCCTCCCCCTTCTCTCTCTCTCTCTTCACTAAAATGAATAAAAACTAAATTAAAAGAAAAGCAAAACCCCTCTTGTTTTCCTGGGGTTTCTTGTGAAATGAGAATATTAGCTCTCCCCCCACCCAACTCTCCCACCGAATTACAGAGCCCACCCCTTTGGGCCAACCCTCCACCCCTTTGGCCAGTCTTACCAGGAGGCTGTTTGTGAAGGGGTAATTGGAATTTCACTCAAAAGCTTTTTCTTTTCTTAAGAAAAATAGTGCTCTTAAACTGAGCACCAGAGCCATTGATTCCGTGGCAATAGGAGCTGTTTGTGCAGAGAAATGCGTAGCTTTACAGGATCTGCTAGTGCTGTCCTGGCTGGGATACAGAGTGTCAACAAAGGAAATTCTAATGGTCCTGCATTTATTTCCCCTGGCTGGTTGGGAAAAGGGGAAATTGGTTTTCTAACAGAGGATAAATACCATCACAGATGGCCCAAGATATGGATTCTGCACAGGGTCCCCTACTGTGTGCGCACAGTAAGGGCACAATAGAAACGGAGTGAAGCCGGACTGCCTCGTTAGCACTGTGTCTGCTGCATTCTAGCTGCATGGCCCTGGGTGGGGGGACTTCAGCTCTCTGGGTCACAATTCCCTCTGTAAATGGGAGCTCAGAATAGCTCCCAAGGAGGTTGTGGTTCTGACCTCCTTGGATTGGTCTAGGAATGACACGGCTCAATCAAGGCAGAGTGGACCGTTCAGGGCCTGGCCGAGTGGACACTCTCAGCTACTGGGACAGGCTTCACATGGGAATATGAGTGGAAATCGTGTCCAGGATGGAGGGGATCACCTGACTACCCTCTCCTGATAGTTCACATTTACTGACAATGCCTCTTGTACAACATAGGCAAGTATTTCCCTGGGTACAAACTTAGCCATGGGATTGCTGAATTGGTAAAAACAGGCATTTTGTATTGTTATTATTATTATTTGTATTTTTCTGAAGTGAGAAGCGGGGAGTCAGAGAGACAGACTCCTGCATGCATCCGACCGGGATCCACCCAGCATGCCCACCAGGGGGCGATGCTCTGCCCATCTGTGGCATTGCTCTGTTGCAACTGGAGCCATTCTAGCTCCTGAGGTGGAGGCCATGGAAGCATCCTCAGCACCCGGGCCAACTTTGCTCCAATGGAGCCTTGGCTGCGGGAGGGGAAGAGAGAGATAGAGAGAAAGGAGAGGGGGAAGGGTGGAGAAGCAGATGGGCGCTTCTCCTGTGTGCCCTGGCAGGAAATGAACCCGGGACTTTCACACTCCGGGCCTACGCTCTACCACTGAGCCAACCAGCCAGGGCTATTTTGTATTTTAACAGATGCTGCTAGACTGCCTGGCAGCATCTGAGACCCGTAGTAGGTGCTTCCTCTGTCTATAGCCATTATGATTCGTCTTCATGCTTCATGCTGCCAGTCTGATAAACAGAAAGGTGAATCACAGCCTGGCTTTAATTTGCATTTCCCTGATTACTCACAAGGCAGGGCATATTTCCACACGGTTATTGGCCATTTGTAGAGGGACTGCTCATTAAATGAATGGGCGCTTAGTGGAGATTCTGCCAAGGAAGGAGACGAGTGCCTCATTCCATTGGCTAAACCAGTCACGGGCCAGGGGAGGTGAAATGAACTTTACTTTTTGGTGGGGCTGGGGCAAGGACCCTTGCAAAGGAACATGTGAGCTGGGCGAGATTGTGTGGCCTCCAGAAACACAAGCTACCCCACATCTGAAATCCTCTTAAAATAGATGGAGAGAGCCTGACCTGTGGTGGCGCAGTGGATAAAGCGTCAACCTGGGAACACTGAGGTCGCCAGTTCAAAACCCTTTACTGATCTGGTCAAGGCACATATGGGAGTTGATGCTTCCAGCTCCTCCCCTCTTTCTCTCTTTCTTACTCTGTGTCTCCTCTCTTTAATGAATAAAAGAGAAAAAAAGATAAAAAAAATAGATGGAGAGAAAAGAGGAGAAAGTATTATAAGGAAGACCTTCCTCCCTCCCTCCCTTCCTTCATCCTTCCCTTCCCTTCCCTTCCCTTCCTGTGCACCCTTCCCTGACACCTCTCCTCCCTCCTTCCCTCTATTCACCCACCCACTTCTCCATCCACTCAGCACTCATTGAACCGTCCTGTGTACCCAGGCCATGCAGGACCAGGGTCCACAACTGTTTCCTGGTGCCATTTTTGTATTCAGTGAGAAGGGCAGCAGGAACCAGAGAGGAGCCCCCAGTTCCTCCGGCTCTACCTTTCAGCAGCCCCACAACCTGCCTGTCCCCCAGGAGGGCTCAGCTCTGTAGTTGCCAGCCCACTCTGAGGGTCCCTGGCTGTAGACATGCTCACCTGTGGCAGCTGAGCTCTGTCTCCATGCTGCTCCCACTGCCACAGTGGGGTGGGGAGCGGTGGGGGGGGGGGGCGGACACATGCAGCCCAGGCTCTTTCCTGGCGCCCAGGTGGGGGAGGGCACTCTCCCTGCTCCCTGCCGCCTTCCCTTTGCGTGAGCCCTGCGTGGGGGCACCCAGCACAGTGCCATAGAAACCAGGCCCAGTGTGGAGAACTGCATTTCTATCCCACCCTAGCCCTGTCTGGGAAGCTCAGCCCTGCCCACGAGCCCATCTAGGCAGAGAGGGGACCTGGGAGCAACTAGGGGTTGCCTCGAGCCAAAGTGGGGGTCCTGCCTACTGGGAAAGAATGATGCATTGGTGGAGGAAGAAGAGCTATCGCCCTGACCTCACAGCCCGGTTCATGGCCCGCTCTGCCCTTCAAAACCCGTGCACATTTCTGCTCCTTGGAGAAGTCCGAGGAGACAGCCGGGGGGAAGGAAGCATTGCACACTTCCTTTAGGAAGTGACTAGATTTAGGTGAGGTCATCAGGGTGAAGCCCTCATCATGGGCTTTTTGTCCTACGTATCTGCTCGTATCTACTCCCAGACCCAGATGCTTAAATAAGGTACACACACAGATGCCAAAGAACACCGGTGAGCCCTAGATGACGGTGTTCTGTTTACTTTCTGGCAGGCCGTCTTCAGTGATTCATGGAGCTTTTCCTTGGAAAGGCTTTCCTGGTGCAGTTTGTTGACTTGGAGCCCACAGCAAGGCCACTCAGCCAAAGTCAACTGGGACAGGCCATGTGCTGTCCGTGAGCTCCTCTTCTGGAGGCTCAGCTTCCCAGAGAAGGGCCCGGGCCAGGGGAGCCACAGGCAGAGGCCTCGGGCCACCATCACCTGGGAGGCCCCGTTCCCTCACCTCGGTCCAGGGTTGTCAGTGGGGTCCCGACAGCCGGCAGACTGAGTCCAAACTTCTTCTCTGTTTGTGCAAGGGGGTCAGGCTGGCAGGGAAGGAAGGCTCTCCTGGCAGAAGGCACCACGGGTGCAAAAGCACGGTGGTGTGACTCCGTGTGGCCAACTGTAGTTACTGAGTGAAGATGCGGGGAACAGATCTTCCCATTTAAGCTGGGACTTTCTGAATCTGCCCTGGCTAAATGCCAGGAGCACTCCCTGGGCATTAGAGGAATGAAAAGGAGCTCCTTGGGGGAGACAGTGCCCTTCCATGTTGAGGACCACTGAGGGGGAATGTAATTGGCAGGCTGGGTGGATGGGGCAGGGGGGTGGCAGGCTCTGGCTGCTCTGCTCTGGGTCCATTGTGTAGGAAGGAGTGGTAAGTGGGTACCAGTAATTAGTTTTGGCTGCTGGATTGGGGAGGTCATAGCCTCTGGGAGGTGCAGTACTTTGTGTGAAGAACACATATGGCCAGAGCCCTGAGACTTTGCCAGGACAATATGGGGTACCCCACTTCTCAGCATGGTGAGGTCACCACCTCGGAGAGCCTGCAGATGGGCAGGACTTGATCTTATAGGCCCCAAGCTCCGTCCCCCCATTGACTTCTTTCCTGTCTGAGGTGTCCTGGCTTCTGGTGGCCACTCCCACCGTCTAGTCTCGGGCAGAGGTCAGTGGGTCTGGTCAGCGGTGGGGGCCTCAACCCCCTGGAGTCAGGACTCCCAGTAGTACTCGCCAAGGCCGCCCCTTCTTCTGAAGAGACGTAGCTGCGAAGGGTCCATAAATTTGGGACCTCGATGTTGTCTCAACGCTGCAGAAGCAGGCTCAGACCGGCGTCTGTTGGCATTTTTAGGTTGCATAATGTAATTCCACCTTGAATTTGCATAGTCTTTAATTTTTCTCTTTGAAGTCTATCACACCAACCAGTTCAATGCCAGTCTCTCTTCCTGCGTGAGCCGGTGACTTCTTTCCCCACAGGTAAACGGGGGCTGCTAGAGGCCACTCTGAGACCCACCAGTGAGCAGTCCACACAGACAGCCCCCACCCGCAACGGAAACATGACTGTGAGATGAGTGGGGGGCCTCTTAACCCTGCAGCCCCCAGAATCGCCTCACCTGTGCGGACAGTGCAGGCAGGAGACGCTGCCGCGGAGATGCCTAGCGGCTCATTAGCACGACCGCCTAGTCCACAGGCATCTGCAAGGGACCTGGCAGCTAACACCAGCTTGAGAGCCGGCGTCATGCAAATTGCTAGATATGGTTTTAATTTACTTGCAGATGAATATCCCTCCCCAGAGGCAGGAGGAGGGGGAGCGCACAATCTCTTTTTAATTATTTGGGGCGTTATTTACTGAGCCCTCTGGGCCGTACTGAGCCTGAGGGTGATTCTGATCTCCAGTGAGATCCTTCTCCTTCCTGACTCCTCTTCCACAATTGCTCACACGGACTTCCTCCCGGGTCCCCGCTGAGCCCCCCATCCCCCGCCCCAGTGGGGGCGCCCCCTCTGCGGCATCACCCCTCCCCATGTCTTTGCATCCCTCTGCCTTGTGAACAGAGCTTTCCCGAGCACCGCTGAGCCCAGTCCTAGGCAGGGGCAGCGTGAGGTCTCCCGGGAGCTGCTTGCACACTCAGCCCCTCACCGGGCCTGAGAGGTGAGTCTGGTCGTGTCATTCCTCTCCAGTCGGAGACTGGACAGCCTGCCTCCGACTCAGCACCTCGTTTCTGACCACGCCCAGGCTCCTTGTGCTCTGGCTTTGTGCCTATCCTTGCTGATTGGTGTGTGTGGGGAAACTGAGGCAAGAACCCGGGTGCTGTTGGGCACATCGCTCCAGCCCTCAGTACCTGGCCCTCCTGCCACCCTTCACTCTGACCCACCTGTCCTGCCAGAGCCGAGACTTGCTCCGTGTGGGAGAAATGCTGAGATGAAGAGGAGAAGGCGTGGGAACCCTCCTTTCAGCACTTGTAATCGGGGGGGGGGGGGGGGGGCGTGACCCGCCCAGGGCCGCACGGTGGGCGCGCAGTCCAGCTGGGCCTGGACTCCAGGGCTCCGGATGGTCACAACAGAACTTCTAGCCCTCGGGCGGCTCCCCATCTTGGAGCCTTAGTTCTACCATCTATGAACTGGGTGGTTGACTCTATGGTCTTCAAGGGTCCGGGCCGCAGGGGGTCCCCTTTCCTGCCAGGTTTTGGGAAGATCAGGCAGTGGGTGGGTTCCAGCTTGGTTACCCATCTTCCAATGACTTTGGACCCTGTCACAGCTTCCACTCCACACGCCAGGGCAGTGCGGGCATGGCGGGGGCGGGTGTAGTTGGCTTTCTGAAAGCCAGATGCTGGGCTCTCCTAATGGATTTCTAGAAGCTTTCTACCTTTGCCGCTGCTATAGAAAAGACGTCCGCCCTCCATGGTATTGAAGGAAAAACAAGCAGTTGTACCTTTAGAGGTCTAAAATGAGCACCGTAAGGCCAGCGGGGAGGCGGAGTGGGTATTTTGCTGTCCCTCAGAATTGATAACCCCCATCTTTCTCAGATCCGAAGTTATCATTACAAAGAAAAAGGCATTGCTTTCTTTGAGGCCTGTTGGGTTGTCTAACAATGCTGGGGAATGGACTTCTCACTTAATTACAGATGTGCACTCGCTCTGTCTGTAGCCATATGGCCCCGGTGGGTCTTGGAGGGGTTGGTCTCCGCAGCAGCCCAAGGCCAAGAGGGCAGCAGCACCTATTGAACAGTAAGTACAATATTTCCAGGCCTGCAGCTCAGCCTCCTTGGCTCCTGGTCCTCTCCTCCCCAAAGAAGAGACATCGGGGTCCTGGAACGTGACCCCTTGTGTATTGGGACCCATCCTGCTTCTCCAGCCTCCTGTCTGCTGAGCCTGTACCCACCAGCTGCCCAGCCTGCCCAGATCCCTCCCACCCACGTCCCACTGCCTTATGATCATGTGAGTCCCTCTGCCAGGACTAACAGCCTCCTCCCCATTGTCCCTGCTCCCAGCCTGTGACCCCTTTTTTGGCACCTCTGTTTGTGGAGACCCCTCCAAGCCCACTCCCCTCCACTGCAGCAGCCCTGGCTGACCCTCTTGAGCGGCCACGCCCCTTTTCCTCCCTCCCTGAGCTTGTCCCGCCCTCTGTCTCCCAGGGGCAGCCCCCACACCCCCACCTTGCACCCCCACTTCTGCCTGAGCAGCCTTGTGTTCAGGACTAAAGGGAAGCCCTGAAGCTACCTCCTCTGGACCTCACTGACCTCCTAGGGGCCCCCTAGTCCCTCTCTCACTTCCTCAGGGGGTCCCCCAGCTCTGCGAGCTGGAGCCCAGCCTCCAGGTGCTCCTGACTGAGCCACTGTGTAGTCCTTGGGTGCCCAGCAGGGTGGGCTCTCCTCTGAGCTCACTGGGCTGATTTAAAGTGGGAAGAGCCCTGACAATGACCAACACTTCTAGCAGAGGAAAAGTGAGGCCTGAGTGAGCCAGGGTAGAGGAGAGTGTGAGAGAGGAAGGAGGCGGGGGTGGATGAAAGTATCCCCCCTGGCTTGGAAACTTGGGGGGAGGAGCAGGCCCAGGGGGGTGCGTGGGGAGCTTGCCTTTGGACCTGCTAAGTTAGTGAGGCCGTGGGCCAGGTGAAGGGAGGCAGCTGGACACGGAGGTAAAGGAGGGCAGGAGAGCAAGTAGGGCTAGAATACAGACAGTTACTGTATGGGTGGACTTCTAGAAGGAGTGGTGATTCTTGGTTGTTCCTAAGGATGTATCAGTAGAGGAAGGAGAGCCCACTGTGCCCAGGATAAGACAAGGGAAGCAGGGGACATTTACTTGGCAGAGTGCTGGAGCCTCCTCTCTCTCTCACCTGGAGATAGGAACCAGAGAAGTCAAGCGTGCTAACCCCAAGGTGTGCCCAGGAACCCCATTATTCCAGGAAAAGTCAGAATTCCAGATGCACTCCTCACTGCCTCGCTATTCCAAGTATGGCCCGCGGACCAGCAGTCTCAGTATCACTTGATGCTTCTTGGGAATGCAGAATTTCAGGCCCTGCTCCCAGGTGATGTGCATGCACGCTGCCCGAGTCTCTGGGTCCCTAGCTGACATCCAGTGCCCTGGACCCATAGAGACAGGAGGGTTCTGGCTTCATAGAGGCCCTGCCCTGTCCAAGGGTTTCCAGGCTTCTCTGGGTGCATCAGCTCACAGCTTCTCTGCAGGGTGAGGACTGGAGGACTGGCAGAATCTCACTGGGTCAAAAGATGGCCTGAGCATGGAGATTCCTTGTCTAAGGAAGCTGCAGACATAGGCGCTCTCTGCACCTCGGCCAGCAGCTTTCTGCCCTTCACTGCCCTCTGGTGGTCATGAGAAGACATTGCCATTTCACAGGGCCCCATCCCTGTCGCCAGGTACCCGGAGACCCAGCGGACTGATGGTGGTAGGAGGAGGACTTGCCAGCTGCTGACCTCTCCCAAGAACAGTATGGAAGCAGTTTGGAGACACTGGGCTTTAGCAGAAGGATTGCAAATGGAGGCTGCCCTCTCCCCTGGGTCAGGGGTCCTGGCTCAGACCTCCCCAATCACTGCCCTTTCCCGCACACCTTGTTGGGAGATGTCCGGGGCTGGAACATGGGCTGGAGGACAGAGTCCAGGGGCTAGCAAGAGCATGTGGGGAGGAGGCCTCTGCACTGGTTCAGGGAGCCCCGCATGGCGGCCGCAGGACATGCAGCAGCATCCCGGTTTGGAGAGTCACTTGCTGTGTTGGGACCTCATCCTGAGGCCCAGGTTTCTCCAGGGTGGAGACATGACTGCATTTGCTTTGGGAGGCTGCTTGGTGGGCGATAGAGTCGAGTTGGGAGCTGAAAGCCCATGACCGTGCTACAATTGAGAGAGCACGAGGGCCTTCATGTGGGCCGGGCGTGGTAGATAGGCTGACATCCCTCCCGCATCCCAGACAGAGTGTCTCAGCCCAGTGTAAGGAGCTGACTGGCAGTGTGGGCAACGAGGGTCTTGAGATGTAGAACCTTGTAAAGGTTCTTCTAGGGACATGACTCGAGGCCTTCCCAAAGGTCTGACAGCCTGTGTTTTTGGCCATATGGATGGAGCAGCCTGATTCACTGCCCTGCCGGCCTGGTTTAGCTGACCACTCTCTGAGGCTCCATGGTCAGCCAGGTCCATGGTAAACGGATTCACGGGTATTCTGGGGGAACGACCTCAGAATTTCGGGTCCTCTCCACTGAAAATCAGATGGTAGGACCTTTCCGCCCGTCCTCCCTCCCTCCCTTCCTCCCCTTTTCCCTCCTTCCTTTCTTCCTTTCTGCCTATCTGCCTGCCTGCCTGTCACCTCTATCTATAGTATATGTCTGTCTGTCTATCTATCTATCTATCCATCTATCATTATCATCTTTTCCGTCTATACTTGTGACTATATTATCCATCCATCCATTCATCCTCCACCATCCATCTTTTCTTCTTCCCTTTATTGTCTATACCTATTGTGACTACATTACATGTAGTGACATGAACCCATCACCCAAAAACCTGAGTACTCAGACATGACCAAGACTTACGTGGGCTCCTTTATTCTTTGCCCCCTGCTCCTTGATGTAATTGCTAATATGAATTTTATATTTACCATTCCCTTGCTTTCAAAAAAAGCTTTTTATCACATATTTATGTATGTCTAAACAGTCTATTGTTTAGTCACCTATGAACTTTGTAACCGACTAATTATTCTCTGTTATCTTCTCAAATTTGCTTTTCATCACTCAACATTATAAGATAGCTAATTCATTAATTCATCTATCCAGTTACATTTATTGCATGCTTGAGGCTCCTGTTCTTTCTGGGGCTTAGGTGGAGGGGACCCACATGGAATTAGAGGAAGTTTCTACAACTTATCTGGTCCAGGTTTCCTGACCATTTTCCCACCATGGAAGCTGAGGTCATTACCATCTGTTGGTTATAGCGGGGATTCGCCTTCGGGACCTTGATATGCCTTCCTTGAGCCCTGCCCTCTCTCTGCGGCAGTTGTTGGTAGGCTGTGGGAGAGCAGGGACTCATGCCAACCTGGGCTATGTGCTGGTTCTGGTGGCGCTCCCCCCACTGACTGTGTGCTCACCATACTGGCCACGGAAGAGGCCTGTGGTAGCCCGGAGGCCTGTACTGCATGCCGTGTAATCCTGCCTCATGCCTCACGCTAGGCAGCCACTAGTGACCACGGTCAGGCTTTAGTCCCGCCCTACCTGGAGGGGACATGCGATGCTCCTGCATGGCCCTGGAGAAGAGAGAGTTGGAGCAGACGACCTTGGATGCTGGCTTTAACACCAAGCAGCTCCGGCACAGCCCCTAGACCTCCTCTCTCACCAGTGTTGCTAGCACAGGGGGCTACTTTATTACTGCCCACAGGGGGCTGGGCCCTGAGCCAGGAGTGCCCCCCAGAGGTCGGGTCACCCTTGGAGGCTGGGGTCCGTCTATCTGCTAGAGAGGGGTTAGGAATGGCTAGTGTCTAACAGCTCCTGTTTCAACACTAACATTCCATCTCCTCAAATTCTGAGATTTAAACATCCTTGTTTTAGAATTCTAAGTTTCCAACATACCTCACTCTAGGATCGATCACAGGAGTGGAATGTTCCATTTTCTAGTGCACTAAGCCTGACAGCTGTCCTCAGATGCTACCTGACCCCTAGGTACCTGGAGTCAGTCATGGTCCCAGCCTTTACCCATATGTTTATGACAAGGAAGCCTTTAGACGGCGGAGTATTGGTAAATGTTTCCCAACCAGTTCTATAAAGAAAAAAGCAAAAGTATTCTAAAAATTGAATGGATAGATCATTTATGGTGAGTGCCACTTTCCGTGGTATAAGTCCTCCCACCATAGTTGAAGTCCTAAATGCCGGTACCTCCGAATGTGGCTGTATTTGTAGACAGAGCCTTTAAAATGGTATACCAGTTCAAGTATCATTACGAGGGGGCCTAATCCAACATGTCTAGTGTCCTTTAAAGAAGATTAGGACACAAGCATGTACAGAGGGAAGACCATGTGAGGACACAGGGAGAGGACGGCCACCCACACGCAGAGAGGCCACACCCACAGGCCTCAGAGGAGTCCAAACTTGCCACCATCTTGACTGTGGGCCTTTTAACTTCCAGAACTGGGAGAAAATTTTCTGTTGTTTACGCCACTCACGCTGCTGTACTTTGTATACCGCGTCACTGGCACCCAGATACCATGCAGTTGGGACCACGGTTGTAGGGGTGGTACCCAAGTGACTGAGTGTGAGGGAGCTGCTATCGCCAGCTCTGCCAGTTCCTAGTGTGTGACCTTCAGCACCAAATCTAAACCTTTTGGAGTCTCTGTGTCTTGTTTGGAAGAAGTGGGTCCAGTAGCAACCACCTGGCCTGGAAGTTGTAGGATTAAAGATGTGATTGATAGTGCACGTGCGATGCTTCGCGCAGTCTCCTTATTGGATAGCGGGCACTGAGTGGGGGATAGCAGGCATTGAATTTCAGTGCTTAGTCGGCGGAGCCCTGGGCTTCTGTGTCCCCGCAGTCCAGGCCAGCCAAGGTCAGTAGGCCCCGGGGTACCCCAGGAGCCAGCACCCGGAGGGGACACTTGGCTATGGGATTCCTCCCCTGGATTAAGGAGGTAAGCATTCTCCCCACTTCTCGTTTTGGGAGATGGAGACAGATGGGAGGAATGACTTGTGCGGCCACCCAGATGGTTAGGGGCAGAGCCGGGAGGCCGTGGCCGGCCCCTGGGCAGCACTGGGCTTCTCTGCCTTGTCGCTGTGCCTCCAGCTCCCAGGAGCGAGTGTAAAGGACGCCCCTCCCCGCCCCGCCTCCCGGCCGCGGGCTCCCGGGAAGGGGAGGAGTTCTCCCAGCACCGAGGACACCGTCGCCTCGGCAACGCGGCCATACTGGCCAACGGACCCGGGGCCCGGGTCTGGGGCAGCTTGGCCGCGGCCGCGTGGGCAGAGCGGGCAGCATGGACAGCCTCTTCGTGGAGGAGGTGGCCGCCTCCCTGGTCAGGGAGTTCCTGAGCAGAAAGGTACGTGGCGCCGCCCTGCGCGGCTCGGGGCAGTGGCTCTGATTTGGGGGCGCCCCGGGGGCTCCACTGCAACTTCTGCACCTTCCGGGAGGGAGATCTTCCCTGCCCCGCTGCCTGCCCGGGAGATGCCCGACAGAAGCGCCACTTCCCCGGCCGGAGGTAGGGGACTACACTTCCCAGGAGCCCCTTCTGTCACCGCGCACTTCCCGCAAGCTGGCTGGACCGCAGCTGCCCTCTCGGGTTGTCCCCTCCGGGGCTTGTCCCCACCCGGCCTTGTCCCCACCCGGCCTTATCCCCACCCGGCCCCGCGGCTGCCCAGACGTGCCCAGGAGCGATGGCCCAGAGCCGCTGTCCATGACGAGCCCTGCCCAAGACTTCTGTCCCGCCTGGAAGAACTGCCCCCAAACGGGAGCTCAAAGGGCTAATAAAGTTCTTGGCAGTCAGACTCTGTTCATCAACAGTTCGGTCGTCGCCCGTTTCGTTTTTAAATTCTGTTTGTCTTGTCCCAGGACAGTTTTGGGAGTGCTGGAAGGTTGGGGAGGTCCTTAGCCCCCCCCCCCCAAAGAGGTGACTGAGGGTTATGATGAATGAGAGCTAGGGACAGCACCCATTATTCTTTCTACACAAAGTGGCTGAAGGCTGGCCCCCTGCTCTGTGTTTTGGGTCCTCCTGATGTCTGTCCTGTTGGGAAGGGCCACGGTCACTTGTCTGGGATTAAAACAGAGACACAAACAAAATAGTGGGTTTTTTTTAAAGCTTTTATTATTTTATTTTATTTTATTTTTTACAGGGACAGAGAGAGAGTCAGAGAGAGGGATAGATAGGGACAGACAGACAGACAGGAACAGAGAGAGATGAGAAGCATCAATCATTAGTTTTTCGTTGCCTTTGTGACACCTTAGGTGTTCATTGATTGCTTTCTTAGATGTGCCTTGACCACAGGCCTTCAGCAGACCGAGTAACCCCTTGCTGGAGCCAGTGACCTTGGGTCCAAGCTGGCGAGCATTTGCTCAAGCCAGATGGGCCCCACGCTCAAGTTGGCGAGCTAGGGGTCTTGAACCTGGGTCTTCCGCATCCCAGTCAGACGCTCTATCTACTGCGCCACTGCCTGGTCAGGCCAAAATAGTGTTTTGAATGGAGGAAAGGGGAAAGGCATTGGAGTCGGAGTTCAAATGTCCACTATCAGCTAGCAGTGTGAGCTTGGGCAGTCACTCACTGCCTTGATTTCCTACTTGTGAAACAGGAATAAGAAGATTTACCCGTGGCATATTTATAATGAGGATTAATAATAATGTATTGGCAGCTCCCAAGCGTTGTATGGGGCACATAGTAGCATCTCAGGTTCTGATGTGCTCCTATTTTGAAAGTGTTTGTTAGCTTTTTAAACATGTGTTTTTATTTAAAGAAATGTTTTAAAAGGTCTGTGGCTTCATTGTATCTGCTCTGGTTTTCTGGCTGACTTTCCATCACCGAATCCCGCCAGACATTGGACATCAGTGACACACCCCGTGAGGCTTGACCACTATTTTTATTAAGTGAGAGGTGGGGAGTCAGGAAGACAGAGAGACAGACTCTCATATGTGCTCAGACTGGGATCTACTCGGTAAGCACCCTACAAGGTGATGCTCTGCCCATCTGGGGTCGCTGCTCTGTTACTCGGCAATCTAGCTATTTCAGAGCCTGAGGCAAGACCATCCTCAGTGCCTGGGGCCAGCTTACTTGAACCATTTGAGCATGGCGGCAGGAGGGGAAGAGAGAGAGAGGAGTAGGGATGGAGAAGCAGATGGTCGCTTCTTCTGTGTGCCCTGACTGGGAATTGAATGCGGGATTTCTACACGCCTGGCCTACACTTTTACTGCTGAGCCAACTCGCCAGGGTCGCAATCATTTTTTTTAAAAAGTCTAGACACCAAACAAAACTCTTGAAGTTTTTCTCATTCCTTTCCTGTCTAGAGTACAAACAAAGTCCAGATTGCTCACCTGATGATGTCCGACAGACCTCGGCCTGCCATCCCAAGCCCATTTCTAGCTTCTCCCACACACTGATCCTGTTTCGCCCCCAGTCCCAGCCCCTCCTGGAGGTCCTCCCCTGGAACTTCGGTGGGAATGCTGGCTCATCCTGTCTGGTGTGCTCACCGACGCTGGTGTTGTAGTTCATCTGTGTTTCCCACCTCCCAGAGAGGGCCGCGGAGCCAAGGCCTGAACTGGTGGCACCTTGGCAATTGTCTGGTTCGCCTGGCATCTTCACCCTCCCGCTTGTGTCTGCGCACTTGAGGCCCTGAGAAGAGAAAAGACTTGCCCACAGTCATTCAAATAGTCGTTGAGAGCTGGGACTGCAGTCCTGGGGACCTGCTTTTGTCACTGTCTTCTGCCCTGGGGCAGAGACCATGCTCCCCACCAGGCTGGACACAAGTCAGGTACCAGCAGTTGTAAGCAAGAGAGTTCCCATTATTTCTCAAACCCTTGTAACAGTGCTGAAGGATGGGTGTAATGACTTTCTTTCCTGTAAGACTACAGTAGGAGGGGAAGAAACTTGCCCGGGGTGAACAGGTCAGATCACGTCACTTCTGACCCAAACCTCCATGTGCTTCCTGTTACAGTTAGAGTGAAGTCCAAGCAAAGGTTGCACCAGGGCCCTCATGGCTGGCTGTGACCTGGCCTCCCACTCCCCCTCGGACCTCACCCTTCGACCCTGCATTGGGGCCAGCTACAGTGGCTTTCTGACACTCACCAAGTGTGACCTCCTTTCAGGTAGAGTCATGACAGTCTGCTGGTGATGTCAGGATCTGCTGAGGTGACTCTCCTGGTGCCCCAGCCTCCCAGATCCATGGCCCCCTTCCCCCTTCTGCAGCAACCAGCCCCATCCTACCTCCGCCACGCTTTCTTGTGACCGTGTCTTAGGCTGGTCATTGCCAGTACCGTACTCTTTCCATGGTCTCAGTTCCAAGTGCCCTGCCGTCCTCATTTCCAACTCTCTACCAGCCTCATAGTCCGACACGAACTATTCTTCCACCTCACTCACCTCTCCATTTCTGTTTCTGCCACCTTGTCACCGTCTCTCAGCACTATCGAGTGTGAGCTACATGAGGGCCATGACTCTGGTCTGTTCACTCCTCTGCCTCCAGGAGCTGAGCTAGTGGACTAGAGTTCGTTCCCTTCATTCCACAGACGTGAAACCGGGAGGCAGGAGTGAGCGCGAGGCTGGTGCTCAATAAGTATAGTCTCCTATCATTGTGTCCTCATCGTTGTCTCCATAGCAGTGCGTATTAGCTGCCACCGTGCTGTAAATGGCCCCTTGTTTATGGCTTGCTTCCTCAGCAGAATGTCAGCCCCATGGGGCTGCTGCTTCCCTTCTGTATCTCCTGCATCTAGGACAGCCTGGCACGTGGCACAGCATGTCAGACGTTTGCTGGGTGAATGAAGATTCAGAGGGCAGGATGGAACCAAGGACTGGCGGATTCTTGAGGGTGTTCTTGTCTACCACCCCAGTGATTTTCAAATGCCAGGTTCAAATGCACACAATTCTGGAGAGTTTGGTAAAGGTGCCAAGACTTGCTGATCTGAACTGTTCACCAGCTGTTATCCGGCAGAGGAAGACCCTCACTGTAGAAGTGAGAAGGCCACGGGGAGGCCCAGGTGGCCTGCTAGTGCTTGCTCCGGAGTCTCACGCCTTCTTCCGGCCCCTCGTAGGCATGTCCTCCCTTTCCCCAGCATGCCCCCTTTTCTCCCTCTTCCCCCAACGTTTTCTTTGGTTTAGGGTTGTGCTCATACCTCTGGTTTCACAAATTCTTCTTGGCTCAATTCACGGCCAACAGCAGGTTTTGTCTTGTTTTCCCAGCAGCGAGAACCGCTGCTAAGTTCTGAACGCAGAGCGTAGAGGAGAAGTTGAGGCCTGTCTAGCGCTAAGGTCTGGCTCCTTCCAGAGCAAAGGGCTCCTCTGACTCCAGGCTGAGCTGTTGGCGAAGTAGCTTTGCCTCGTCTCCACGGTGCAGGGATTACCGTGGGCTGGCGAGGTGGGTGGTCAAAGCTGCTGTGCTTGTTTTTCCAATGAAGAAGCCAGCCTCTACGGGGGACAGCACTTCCTGTTGCTGGAGTGTGTATTCGCTGGGCCTTCTGGGAGTTCAAGTCTGGGTGATGGTAAGTGGCTTCCTGTGGGCCAGGGTCGCAGCATTGCTGGCTTACAGGCTGCGCCCATTGGAAGCTCTGCTCGGTGATTCCATGGCGTTACCTTGGGCGAACCAACCCTGGCTCCCCACCTGAGCAGAGGAGGGGATAAATATTGGCCTTTTGTTCATTTTTTTTAAGCGAGGAAGAGAGAGACAGACAAACAGAAGGACAGGGACAGACAGACAGGAAGGGAGAGAGATGAGAAGCATCAACTCATAGTGCGGCACCTTAGTTGTTCACTAATTGCTTTCTCATATGAGCCTTGACTGGGAGGGCTCTAGCTGAGTGAGTGACCCCTTGCTCAAGCCAGCGACCTTGGGCTCAAGCCAGTGACTTTGGGCTTCAATCTAGTGACCTTTGGGCTCAAGCCAGCCACCATGGGGTCACGTCTATGATCCCACGCTCAAGCCAGCAACCACAGCGTCCCAGGCCGATCTTCTATTCACTGTGCCACTGCCTGGTCAGGCCCTTTTGTTTGCTTTTAAAGCTTCATATTCCGTGGCCCCAAAACTGGGGCCACAGCCAGGGCTCCTGAGCCAGCCTTGAGTGAGTCAGTTACCTGAATTGTGTTTCCTTCTCTGTGGACTGGTTTGACAACACCCGCCTTACTTTGCTTAGCCACTGGGTCTGATTGTAAGATTCAGAATAGTAATTGTGAAGATGATGTCAAAGTGTAAAGGTTATATAAAAAGCTCTTAAGTCAGTTTTTGGTCTTTGCAGCATCCTCCTGAGGAAGGCAGGATAAGAATGATCATAATAGCCTGACAAGGTGGTGGCGCAGTGGACAGAACATCAGACTGGGACGTGGAGGACCCAGGTTCAAAACCCCGAGGTCACCGGCTTTAGTGTGGGCTCATCTGGCTTGAGCACAGGATCACTGGCTTGAGTGTGGGATCATAGACGTGACCCCATGGTCACTAGATTGAGCCCATGGTCACTGGCTTGAGCATGGGGTCACTCGGTTTGCTGGAGTCGCCCAGTCAAGGCACATATGAGAAAGCAATCAATGAACAACTAAGGTGCTGCAACGAAGAATTGATGCTTCTCATCTCTCTCCCTTCCTGTTTGTCCCTCTCTCTGACTCTGCCTGTGTCAAAAAATTAAAAAAAAGAATGATCATAGTAAAAACATCAGCAGTCTGTTGGTTATACCCTCTGTCAGAGAACGGAGGGTTTTGATTTAAAATGATAAATAATGATTCAGATCCCTTCCCCCAGGGCCTAAAGAAGACCTGTGTGACCATGGACGAGGAACGCCCACGCTCCGATCTCAGCATAAACAGCAGAAACAACCTCCGCAAGGTTTTGCATCTTGAATTTCTCTACAAGGAGAACAAGGTGCGTGCTCTTGATGTGTGGTGTGAGGCTCTGGAACGGAGCAGGCACGGGCCCTGCCAGGCCCTCAGAGATGGTAGCAGGAGGTAGCAGGGATGACCGCAGTCCATGCCTGCGGTCAGGAAGTAACAGATCCAACCGCGTGCGGTTCAGTGCCAAGTGCGAGTCAGGTTTCCAGCCTCGCCCCCACCCCCACGCTGGCCCCAGCACCCCCCAAAGGCATACTGCGCATGCCCAGCTAGGAGGCTCATTTCGAACCCGAATCTGTAACAGTTGTTCCCTGTGCTCCTTCCTCCCTCATGAGGCTATTTTTAGCCAGACTTTTTTTTTTCTTTTATTCATTATAGAGAGGAGATACAGAGTGAGAGAGAGAGAGAGAGAGAGAGAGAGAGAGAGAGAAAGGGGGGAGGAGCTGGAAGCATCAACTCCCATATGTGCCTTGACCAGACCAGTGCAGGGTTTTGAACTGGCGATCTCAGTGTTCCCAGGTCGACGCTTTATCCACTGCGCCACCACAGGTCAGGCTAGCCAGACTTTTCTTAACAATATAGTATTTGGTTATCTTAAAATTTTCCATTCCCTGCCTGCCTAAGGCGTCCCTTCACAGTTCTGAGTACTACCTTATTCTTAAATCTACTGTGGTATTTAAATCAGGCAGAAGCCAGTCTCCAATGCTCCCCCAGGTGCATGGGAGTTGAGGGTGGGTGGTGTGGGCGGGGCTTCCCGGATCCCGAGCCTCAGCCCCCCACCCCCTCACAAGCTCTCATGGCACCCTGTAGTTTTCCTTTGCGGTGCTTGTCATGTCAAGGTTATAACAGAGTACTTTTCTGCTTGTTTAATTAGTATCTGCCTCCCCAGCCACCTTGAACACAGCAGGAGGCAAGAGATGGCATCTCTTTTGTTCGCTGTTGTAAGCCCCATACTCACCTTGTGGCCTGATGACGTAGTAAATAGTGTGTATTTCTGGATTATCTGACTGACTGACTCAGTGGATGAAGTGTGTGAATGAACGAAGCCACCATTCTGACCTAATGGCTCTTTCTGTTATGAAGACAGAATCTTCTAACTGGATTTAAGAATGGGCTCCCCAGCAGACGTTGCCTTGTGGTGGGTGGGGCACAGTATCAGAGTTGGAAAGAACCTTATGATCATGTAGTTTAGCAATTATCACATTGAGAAAAAAAAAGGCAATAAAAGGACAGCTCCTGTGGAAGTTCCATATGGAAAAGAAAGAATGGAAGCAGTCCTGTTGGAAGTGTAGCTGAAGGGATCCTGCCTTCTTGGCCTTAAACCACCGATAGAATAGGGACCCTGCCCAGGGAGCCGTGAGCCAGTGAAAAGTGGCTTGTCAAGGTCTCTGTCAGTCACCAGGTAGGAGAGGGGCAGGAACCAGGTCTTCCGATTCCCAGTCCTATCCTAGTAATGGCTTCCTTTCATTCGAACCCTTTTCTCAAAAGGAATCCCAGCAGGCTGGGTTGGTATGGGGGAGCGATGCCCTCAGCCTTCCAAGGCTGAGGCACACCTGGAGGAACCTGAGAACTGCCTGAAGACCACCCTTGTGCACATCACAGCCCAGGGAGGAACTCAGGCCAGGTTTCCCTCCATAAAGTGAAGGAATTTTAAGCAAACCTATAAACTGCAGTCAATTGGTATCAACCTGCAGGAACCATTTGGGTGGCTAGGAGATCTTGTGCCCCAGAGGGAGGAGAAAGAGCAGGGGCCGCCAGGGGAACTCCTGTCAGAGGCTCAGTAAAGACATCAAATAATGCCCCTCGTCCTCTGGGTCCTGGGGTGTCACTTGGGCCCCTCCGTCTCCTGTGTCCTGTCGGCTAAAATCCTGTAGAAAGAAGACTGTTGACCCAGGCAGCAGACATCTAGAAATTCCCCATTTTAAGCCAGGAGAGTAGACTGTACATTTTAGAAAGATTTTTCCACAGAGAGTGAGACAATTAACTAGAAAATTCAATGAACCATTCTGGTGCAGTGAGATTTTTAAAAATATAAATACAGCTTTACCTAATTTTCTAGAAGTATCTTTGCTATTCAAGTCATTTTTATTTCTTCTCCACAATATAGTCTCCCTAAGATAACTATTATGTTAAGATACTTAAGATATTTGCATTAGGTCTTGATAAGTACCTTGATTATTTTGATTTACACAGTAGTTATTAGCTGTTACACAATGAATTGGAACTTATATCTTACAGAGAAAATACGTATTTATCTATTGCAGAATGACTTTGACATTCACATAAAGCTACTATGATTCCAGGGCAGCCTTGCAATTTAATGTTAATTCCAGTAACTTGTCTTTCCTTATTAAAGTAAATGATAGATAAAAATGCCTATATAACATTGAGGTTTTGAGAAACGGTGTGTAGATTCATATAATGGCTGTGTCTATTATGAACAGTGATATGCAAAGCCATAAAGTATAATTCAAGTAATCCAGGGTCCTAAATCTCTTGTATTGAAAGAAAAAGGAAGAAGGTGGAAATAAATTATGTAGTATATTTTCCCCAACTCTCTGTCTTGTAAGTTTCATTTAGACTTAGACAAATATTGTTTTGGGGGTTCTATACTAAAAGAAATAAAATTGTTCCCTGATTTTTCACTGCCTTATAAATCCATTGAGTTTGTTCCTAACCCATTTGGCTGTAGGTCTCAGCCCCCGAGTTTTGCCGTATAGATCAGGGGACTAGGAATGGGAGGGACTGAATGTGCCCAAGGGTCCCCCTGTGCCAGGCTGTCTGATAGGTGCTTTATCGCTGTCATTGCAAACTCACCAAATGCCCCACATCTGGATGCACTTCCCAGGGGCTTGGTGTTGGCAGGACTGACAGTTACATGGCCCGATCCCTGAGGCCAGTCTGAGGTCTGTCCACACTACTTAGAGGAATTTGAGAAGAAATTGGGACTCCAATCTTTGTTTTGGCCGAGTAAGACTCAGTGGGGCCTGGGAACGTGTATTTTAAAAAATTTTCTAAGGTGTCTGACCTGTGGTGGCGCAGTGGATAAAGCGTCAACCTGGAACACTGAGGTTGCTGGTTCAAAACCCTGCACTGGTCTGGTCAGGGCACATATGGGAGTTGATGCTTCCTGTTCCTCTCCCCTTCTCTCTCTCTCTCTCCCTCTCTCTCTCTCTCTCTCTTCTCTCTGAAAATTGAATAAATAAAGTCTTAAAATAAATAAAATGAATAAAGTCTTTAAAAAATTTTTTTCTAAGGTGATATTAGGTATAGTCAGGGTTAGGAAATACTCATATTCCTTATTGCCAAGACTGACTACTGAAGAGTTTCTTTGTATCTTTTTATTTTTTTAAGATTGGAGTGTAAACTGAGTCAACCCTGACTGCTTCTCTGTGCTCTTTGCAGTAACCTTCTCCTGTGTTGTTCCTAAGTCCTCAGTGTTCAGTGTCACATGTAGAGTATACCAACTACGAGAATGTTCAGGCCCCAAATGTTTACAGACTTTGGAGTAAGCAATCCCTAAAGTCTTAAGTTTTTTAAAAATGAAAGGGTATATATTTTATAGTTATTCCCAGGAGAAAAAAGCAAGAAGAAATTTGAATTGAAACTGAATGATCTGACTTATGCAATGGATGCTACTTCCTTTAGGGTAGAGATTTTGTCTTTGTCTCTGACCTAATATATAATAGGTCCTTCACATATAATAGGCAGACAGTGGACATCTCCTGAGAGAATGTATAGGTGAGAAGTTGATAAACTTCTATGAAAAGACTAGATTAGCCATCTTTTCTACCCTTCCTCTGAAGCTGAACATGCAATTAATGATATATTTTTCTTCCACTGATAGGCAAAGGAAAATCCTCTAAAAACAAACCTTGAACTCATTACTCGATACTTTCTGGATCACTTCGAAAACACTGCTAACAATTTCACTCAAGAAACACCAATACCTGCACTCTCACTCCCAAAGAAAAGTAATAAGTTACCGTTGAGAAGCTCAGAGACCACGCTGGTAAACATATATGACCTGGCAGATGAAGATGCGGCGTGGAGAACATCTCTGTCAGAAATGAGCAAAGCCAGGTATCTCTTCTGTTTCCTGTTGCAGCTGTAACAAATTACTGTAAACTCAGTGGCTGTAACAGCCAGGGTTCTTCTGAGAAACAGAACCAACAAGAGCCAAGAAGCTGTGCGTGTGTGTGTGTGTGTGTGTGTGTGTAAAGCAATTAATTTTTAGCTCACGCGATCGTGGGGACTGGCAAGTCTGAAATCTGTAGGGAAGACTGGCATGCTGGCAACAACTTAGGCAGGCTCTCTGTGTTCCAGTCTTGAGGCAGAATTACTTATTCTCTGAGAAACCTCAGTTTTTGCCCTTAAAGTCTTCAACTGATTGAGTGAGGCCCACCCATATTATCTAGGGCAATCTCCTTTGTGTTAACTGATTGTAAATATTAATCACATTTAAATAATACCTTCATGGCAATATGTAGGCCAGTATTTGACCAAACAACAGGTCGCTATGACCTAGCCAAAGTGATACCCAAAATTTAACCATTGTGGTCTTTTTTTCTTTTCCTTTTTTTACAGGGACAGAGAGAGAGTCAGAGAGAGGGACAGATAGGGACAGACAGACAGGAACGGAGAGAGATGAGAAGCATCAATCATCAGTTTTTCGTTGTGACACCTTAGCTGTTCATTGATTGCTTTCTCATATGTACCCTGACCACGGGCCTTCAGCAGACCGAGTAACCCCTTGCTGGAGCCAGCGACCTTGGTTCCAAGCTGGTGAGCTTTTTGCTCAGCCAGATGAGTTCACGCTCAAGCTGGCGACCTCAGGGTCTCGAACCTGGGTCCTCAGCATCCTAGTCCAACGCTCTATCCACTGTGCCACCGCCTGATCAGGCCCGTTGTGGTCTCTTAACACAAATTTGCTATCTTTTATTTCTGGAGGTCAGAAGTCCAGAATTGGTCTGACTGGGATAATGGCGACGTATCAGAAGGGCTGGTTCCTTTTAGACACTTTGGGGGAGAATCTGTTTTCTCTCCCTTTTACCGCTTCTAGTGGCCACCTACATTCCTTGGCTTGTGGCCGCTTCCTCTGTCTTTGGGGCATATTATCCACCCTCTGCTTCTGTCATCACATCTTCCTCTACTGATTCTGATCCCCCTGTCTCCCTCTAATAAGGACCCTTGCAATTCTAGGGGGTCCATCCCGATAATATAGAATAATCTCTCCTCGTTAAGATCTTTAATCACATCTGCAAAGTCCTTTGTCTGTGTAAGGTAACATAGTCACAGATTCCAGGGGTCAGGATGTGGACATCTTTGGGGGACCATCATACAGCCTTCCACACTCTGCACTTTCAAAATTCATGTCGTGGAGCACGAGCGCTTCCCTCTGAAGGCCACGGAAGAGACTACTTTGTGATGGAGGATGCTTATGATTTAAAGTCTTCAATTTAAATCCCATGATTCATAAGGGTCAGGGGCTTGTTTTGTTAGCATCTTCTAAAAAGGCAACAGAACACTGGAGAGATGGAAAAATCTGAACAACACAGCCTTTAGGAACTCCTAGGAAGAAAATGGATTAGCATTCTTGGATGAACCTTTAGTATTTGGAGAACTGTCCTGTTGCATTACAACCTTACCACTCTGCATGCAGTCTCAGCGTGACCCTCACTCCCGGGGAAGGGGGGTTCTCTTCCAGCGCTGCGGGAAAGCATTTCTTTCCCCGGGGGAGGTCAGCGCTGAGGGCTGGGTGTCGAGATAGCAAAAGGTGAGGGCCACGAAAAGATTAACTCACAGCTTAAGAGGTGCACGTTAAGGAGGGTGGTCCGAAGAAGATGGCTCCTCCCTCACAAACACTGCCTGGCTGGGAAAGGAAATATTTCTGAAACGGTAAACACTGCAGCGCTGTCGTTAACGCTCCCAAGTCCCACCCAGTTGCCCAGGCTCCAACGTGGGTGTTATCCTTGACCCCTCCTCACCTATTAGTTTTGCATCTCTGAGTCCTTCATGAGGGTAAATTCTTTCCTGCTTTCTCGGGAAGACCTGGTCTCCAGGACCCCACCACTCTCCTCGAGTCTACCCTTGACCCGAGCTAGGAGAACTTGCCACGAAACAGGTCTGCCCTTCTCCGCTGCCGAAGGCTTCAGACGTAGCTTTTAGGATAACATCCAGGCTCATTAGAATAACTTGCAAAACCTTTCTGTGGTCAGTCCCCAGGGCTCCCCTGGGCATGTGCTGCTTTCACAGGTCTCCAGCGGGCCTTCCCCTGGATATCTCATCCCCACTGTCCTCTCAGACTTAGCTGCCGCCTTCTCTGGGGGCCCTTCTAGATTTCCCCAGGCTGGTTCCAGATCCTTCCTCTGCTTGACATCCCCTATCATAGCACACATGACCGCTTCTCTCATGCATGTTCCAGGGCTTGGTAAGCGGCTTGGCACAGAGCAGGTGCCAGGGTCTCTTTCTGCCATAGTCTAGGGGCAGAAAATAGCCTCGTGCCCCACCTGGGTCAGGGGTGCTGGCTCTGAGTGATCCCAGGTCAGATTCCTTTTTACCTGGGTCTCTGCCTCCTCCTCCTCGTCCTTTTTTTTTTTTTTTTCCAGGGACAGAGAGTGAGTCAGAGAGAGGGATAGATAGGGACAGACAGGAATGGAGAGAGATGAGAAGCATCAATCATCAGTTTTTTATAGCTACACCTTAGTTGTTCATTGATTGCTTTCTCACATGTGCCTTGACCGCGGGCCTTCAGCAGACCAAGCAACCCCTTGCTGGAGCCAGCGACCTTGGGTCCAAGCTGGCGAGCTTTTGTTCAAGCCAGATGGGCCCGTGTTCAAGCTGGGGAGCTCGGGGTCTCAAACCTGGGTCTTCCGCTCCCAGTCCGAGGATCTATCCACTGCGCCACCGCCTGGTCAGGCTCCTCCTCCTTGTTTTTTCTACTTGCTGCTCTCCCTCTCCCTCACCCTCTTGTGCTCTCTCTCTCCCCCTTGCTGATTTCTCTTTCAATGCCAAGCAACCCAGAAAAATGAAGCCGTTGGCATGCCCTAACCTTACTGAACCTTAACCGCACTGTCGGGGAAGCCAAGTTCGCACGGTCTGCATCCACCACTGCCCGTGATGTGGAGGAAGACTGGGCTCTGCGTGCGCCATGACTGTATTGAAGGACAACGATTTTCCTTGATCATTTGGGACTGGAATAAGGATGCTCTTTATGGTCGAGGATATAAAATATTTGGGGAATCCTATCATGGATCATCAACTCTGGTTTTGTTTCTTGTTTCCTGATCTCATTGTGTAGGCCAGGCACTCCCCGATATGAGAGCATTTTCCGTTCCTGACCTTTAATGAGAAGGTTCAGGTTGGCTGGAACTCACCACGGCTTTGTGCGTGGGCTCTTGGGAAGGCCTGTGAAGTGTGGAATCTATTATCATTGCTAGTGATTCCTTCCGGGGAGTCTGTTTTAATGGAAATAATTCTTTCTTTTTCTTTGGCAGACACAACAATCCTGATGGGGATGTACTTGCTAATTTTGTATCGTCCAAAAGGCCTCCACCCAAAAGTAAGATGGTGCAGACTGCCCCGGCTGAGAGCCCCGCCGTGGCCCCTGCGTGGGATAAGATGGAGAAGCTGCTGTCATCAGAGCCTTCCTCGGACACGAAGAGGGGGGGAGAGAAGATCAGGCCAAAGTCCGGCCTGATGATCCGAGGCATGATGGCCGGGCCCACCGCCAGCTGCCCACAGGTAGCGCTCCTTCCTGTTATTATGGGGGTGGACAGGGTGAACCTGCCGGGGCGTGAGGGCCTGTCTGGGTTTATTCGGGGCTACAGCACAAGACAGCCCAAGAGGAGGGGGTCTGTGTGTTGGAGATGGAAGAACACCTCTGTTTTCTCCCTGGCTCTGCTCTCAGCTCCTTGTGGGAGCGGGGCAGTCCTCACCTCCTGCCCTGCCCTCGGTCTGCCCGTCCTGTCGGTGAGGCGGATGTTGTGTTTTATATCGCTTTGCCGAGGAAGAACACACCTACCAGCTTTATGTTTGTAGTTCAGGAGTGGGGGGGGGGGACTCGTCCAAGTCTAGGGAGCTTCGTTTTCATTTGTAAAAACATGATAGTTAAAAAGGAAAAAGAAACCCCAGTATTGATAGTTTCATTGCTTTGATTAAGAAAGAACATTCTAAATACTTAACAACATTGTTTTATAGTGTCCCTTACGGAGGGACCATGGTAGGGCCCCATTAGTCCTAATGTGGGGACTAAACCACATCAGAGAACGAATGTAAGAGGAGTTTGTAAAACAACAGAATAAAATCAAACATCAAACTCAGTGTGCGGGATTGGACAGATCAGGAGCCTGAGCAAACCAAAACCAGGCAGTGTGTGTCCACGGCTGGTCCCCTCCACTCTCCTGAGCTGCGTGGGGAGGTGTAGACTGTGGCTGTAGACACCGGTATTTTCAGAAAACCCATTTGCTGAAAAAGCGGACCCCTTCCCTGCCTCTGTCTACATCTCCTGAGATTTATTGGACATTGTCTATTTCTCTTGGCCGGGGTCTCCTTTGTCCAACCAGATGTCTCAGGCCCCTTTGAGCTCTGGGATGCCATGGCTCTCCAGTGGTCTCCAATGGTCATGCAGTCTTGGTGTCCAGACCGCTCCCTTCTGTGTGGTTCATACCACACCTTGACATCACGTCGCATCCTAGGTGTCTTGTGCTTGAAGAGGGACATTCATAAGTTGGACCGTAACTAGAGGAAAGGAGCTAGGGAGGTGAAGAGTTTGGAGGAAATGGAAAGACTTGGGAGGAGTTGGCTCGTGAGAGGTGGGATGGAACGGGAGAGATTTCTTCAAGCGGGGTAGGAATAGCCTCGTCCCAGGATGGTGACTGTATGGCCTTGGGGCAACTCCTCCACGCCACCTCCTGACACCGTGCCTATGGCAGACGTTGCTAATTGATCCCAGGGCCCTTTCTCCTGTCAAGCCTGGACCTCTTGGGCAGTGACCCCTGGGAATAGACTGGAGCTGAGTGAGATGAACCCTGTTCGCCATCTTAAGCTTCCGCTGTGAGCCCCGGGGAGCAGGGGCTCCGCCATGTTTGAGCGCACGGGATGGTACGCAGCCCCGTGTTGGGCTGAGCAGTGCAGACTGTTGGTGGCTGCAGTGGGCACAGCTGGGACCAGTGGGTGGAGGCGGGTATGAGGAGCTCTCAGCAGTGGAACAGGCCTTTTTTGAAGGAATTAGACCGGTTGTGTTAAGGCAAAGCCAGGTACCCCATCTGCTGGGGACGTTGTAGAGGGCTTCCTGTCTGGCTGAGAGTTTAGACTGCTACATCAGCAGTTCTCAAACTCGGTATTCTCATAATTTTACACTCTTGAAATTATTGAGGAGCCCAAAGAGCTTTTGTTTATGTGTGTTATGTCTGTTGACATTTACTATATTAGAAATTAAAACTGAGAGATTAAAAAATACTTGTTAAATTATTAAAAATAACAATAGTAAACCCATTCCACTTAACACAAACAACGGATTTATAAAAACACTATATTTTGCGAAACAAGAAAGTAGTGAGGTGAGTAGCACTGTTTTACATTTTTGCAAATTTCTTTCCTGTCTGTCTGTCTTCCTAGAAGATTGCTCAGGTTTCATAGTTGCATCTGCATTCAGTCTGTTGTGTTATGGTATTTTGGTTGAAGCAGAGGAAGAAAATCTGACCTCATACAGATGTGCATTTGGAAGAGGGAAAAGTATTTTAATAGTCTTTTCAGAAAACTAGAGTATTCTTTGATACTATATCCAAACTGGAAAAGTTATAGTTTCTTAATGTGGACTCTGAAACCATACTGATGAACTTTTATCCATTTCTATTAGTCTGACTTTCACTTTGAAAGAATTTTTTCTTACCACTGTATGGCATAGTAACATAAGGCATCGATCATTTGGAAACTATTGGTTTACTGAGTTATCTCCTAAATATTGACACATTTTCTTATTAAAAAAAATTAAAATAAGTCACATCTATTGATGTTACCACCCAACTCATCGGAAACGTTTTTAAGCATTGAGAAGCACTCAAGCTCACAGTGGCAGGTGCACGTTTCCCCAAATAGTAATTTTTATCTGAAAACTTATATTTTATCACTGACAACATCCTTTGTTTCCCTTGAAGTGACAGGCTCAATTTCTTTTTTCTTTTTTTAGCAAGAGAGACAGAGACAGAAGGGACAGATAGGGACAGACAGGCAGGAAGAGAAAGAGATGAGAAGCATCAATTCTTCGTTGAGGCTCCTTACTTGTTCATTGATTGCTTTCACATATGTGCCTTGATGAGGGGCCTCCAGCCGAGCCAGTCACCCCTTGCTCAAGCCAGTGACCTTGGGCTCAAGCCAGCGACCTTGTGCTTCAATCCAGTGACCTTTGAGCTCAAGCCAGAGACCCCGTGCTCAAGCTGGTGAGCCCGTGCTCAAGCTGGTGAGCCCGCACTCAAACTGGCAACCTCGGAGTTTTGAACCTGGCTCCTCTGTGTCCCAGACCAATGCTCCATCCATTGCACCACCGCCTGGTCAGGCTCAATTTATTTTCAAGAAAATGCCTGCTAGATACGCAAGCTTGAATAACCATACTTGGTCTGTTCAGTTGTTCCGTGAAAAAACAATAGCAGGTTCAGCTTGCGACCCAGATGCTGGACAAGCGCTTTTCCTCGAGATAGTCGTTACCCTGGGCGTCCAGCAGAAGGCCTGCCCACCTCCAGTTTTGTCACACAGAAGAGTAAAGAGATGTGTGCCACAGGGTCGAGGCTGAAGAATATTAATAATGCCTGTGCTTCAGCTTGGACAGTATTGACATTAGCATTTTACTTACTTATTATTATCGTGATCGGTGGTGAGCACCTAGAGTACTGGTCAAGTTTGGTGCCACTGCCTTGATTCCTGCTAAGGACCAGCAGTGTCTACATCATCACTGCCAGTGTCAACACGGTGACAAAGGCAGATCATTCATATTATCATGAAAATGGTTTTGAGTTCCCCATAAAGATTGGGGACCCCTAAGGTTGGCGGGCCACACTTAGAAGTGATGGACCATTTGAACGCCATGGTCCTGTCTAACCATCAAGTTCATGCAGTCGAGACCCCTCCTAACAGGGTGAGGGTGATGGCTGGGGTCTGCTTCACCATGAAGAGATGCCCCACACTTCTCTGTTTAGTGATGGTTTTGTATGCTTTCCCCTGGGGGTGTCTGAATCCTGTGAAGGACACTGAGGGGTGGGTTGTTGTAGAATTTGCCCAGGTTTTCTGGAAGGTGTTTTGTGGGCCTTTGAGTCCCTTGACCATTCTTTTTTATTTTGTATTTTTCCGAAGTGAGGAGCCAGGGGTGGTGTGTGTGTTGTGGGGAGGCAGACAGACAGACTCCTGCATGCACCTGACCGGGATCCACCCGGCATGCCCACTAGGGGGCGATGCTCTGCCCATCTGGGGTGTTGCTTTGTTGCAATCGGAGCCATTCAGCACCTGAGGTGAAGACCATGGAGCCATCTTCAGCGCCCAGGACAACTTTGCTCCAGTGGAGCCTTGGCTGCAGGAGGGGAAGAGAGAGATAGAGAGAAAGGAGAGGGGAAGGGTGGAGAAGCAGATGGGCGCTTCTCCTGTGTGCCCTGGCTGGGAATCGAACCCGGGACTTCTACATTCTGGGCCAACGTTCTACCGCTGAGCCAACTGGCCAGGACTCCCTTGGCCATTCTTATTGGTTGCCCAGGGGGGAAGAGAAAGATCTGCTAGGTGTTTCATCATTTTTCACTGCTGGGTCAGCTCTGCACTTACGAAGGATGAGTAAGATGCTGGGTTCCCCGCCCTTGGCCAGAAGTTTGGGTCTCCTTGGGAGTGGTGATGAATGTTTTCCTCGCTCTGTGGCAGGGGATGCTGGGCTGGCTTTTGGAAGAGGTTCATGGTGTCTAGTAATTTCCGCGAGGCAAGAGCACTACCGAATTAGCTCTTCTTGTTCCAGCGCAGGCGTTACCATTTGGCTCAGGAATATTTCTGGAAATGCCGACAGGTCCAGTAAAAGCCTGGCAGGTGTATTTTTGTCCCTCTCCCCTAATTCCCTACCTTAGATTGGTAACAACATGACTTAACTATTTCTTTTCTTTTTTTTACTGGGACAGAGAGAGAGTCAAAGAGAGGGATAAACAAGGACAGACAGACAGAAACAGAGAGAGATGAGAAGCATCTATCAGTTTTTTGTTGCGACACCTTAGTTGTTCATTGATTGCTTTCTCACATGTGCCTTGACCGCGGGCCTTCAGCAGACCGAGCCACCCCTTGCTGGAGCCAGCGACCTTGGGTCCAAGCTGGCGAGCTTTTGCTCAAGCCAGATGGGCCTGCGCTCAAGCTGGCGAGCTCGAGGTCTTGAACCTGGTCCTCTGCATCCCAGTCCAATGCTCTATCCACTGCGCCACCGCCTGGTCAGGCATGACTTAGCTATTTCATCAGTTAATCAAGAATAGTAAGAAAGGACACATCAGTTGGCTCCTTTGGAATTCCTTCATTTGAAAAACTAAGCAAATCTTGGTGCTTACTAGGTATAGGCCGCTGAGCCGGGAGCCCTGTGGGCACCAGAGATGAATGAAGAATGGCCCCTGCCACTCCTGGCCCCCCAGCAGGAGGGGTCAGGCCATTAGTAAAGTTGGGCATGGTAGCTGGTATTTGTGAGCCACCGCGCTGGGTCTGGCTCTGCACTAAGCGGGTCTCTCCGTCAGTCCTCACCGAGATCCTGTCGGAGGTGGGCACCACTGGTCTCCGGTCCCTCCTCCAAAACCTTTGAGCCAGGTGTGTTTTGGAATTAAGAATTTCTTTTTCCAGAAAAGAAAAACCATGCCTAAACCACATACGATGTAATGCCTGCAGTTATAGGCGGTGTGGTGTTTGCAGAACAAAAACACGAACACGTCCACAACTAAACACGAATGGTCACATTAAAAAAAGAAAAAATACTAAGCAACCTCAAAGCAGTTAAAAAGACTTTGTTACAGGATTCCAAAAGAAATTTTTGTTCTGGGATTTAGAAAGTACAGGCAGTCGATTGTGGACAGGTTGTATTACAGCGGAGGAAAGTGAGGGACAGAAGTTCAGTAACTTGCGCAGGGGACGCAGATGGTGGGGCTGACACAGGAACGAGAACCGCGGTCTGTCCCCCGGTCACACTTGTGCCCTCTGTACCTGCTCCCTGGAAGAGTGGGGTACAGGGGCTGTGGCCTCTCGTGGGGTTTGGCAGGTGGGGTGCAGTGACTGCGTTATGGAAACGGTGGCTCTAGTATCGCATGGAGGAGAGGTGGGACTTTGAGAGGAGGGCGTGGGGATAGGGAAAGGCTTTCCTGAGGAAGGAACATCACCGGCGAGTGCTTGAAGTGGGATAATGTGTTGTCCCACTTTGATGGAAGCGATCCTCACTGCGTTTGTCCTTGTCCCTTTCAGGATTCCCTCCGCAAGCGGTCCCTGTGGCGACCCCTGGCCTCGAGCAGTGTGACTCAGCCCCACAAGGAGGAGGATGGCCGGAAGGCCCCCGAACTGGCCACCCGCGCCCCAGCCTGTCCTGCCATGCAGGAGGGCCCGGCTCCCAGTGCCGGCCCCACCTCCAGGGGCCCCCTGGGCCAGCTGGGTGAGCCCAGCACAGAGAAGCCCAGGTCCGCAGCCAGCAGCCCTCCTCACTTGCCGGGCCACGGGCTGCTCCCCAGGGCGAGCGGGAGGTGGACGGCTCTCTCAGAGGACAGCCCAGCCGTGGACGGCGGCTCAGAGGACGACAGTACAGTCTTGAAATTCTCCTTGCTGGGCGGGAATTTCAGAACTACCCAGGAGAGGCTGGAAAGAGCATTCAAGAGGCAGGGGAGCCAGACTCTGCCCCTCAGGTGAGCACACTGTGCCCAGGTGATGCCTCCCCCAGGGGAACCGGCCAGTTCCCCAGTGGCCTCTTGGGCTCTCTGGGCAAGGCTGGGAAGTGAAGTGGGAGAGGTGACTGTGGTCACTCTGTCAAAGGGAGAACAGCCCAGAGAGCACACACATGTGGCCACCTGCCGCCAACATTTCTTTGGCCTTCTTACTTCTCATCGTCAAGAAGGCTGTAGGCGATGATCCCCACACAAACCTGCAGCTACTTGGCCAGGCTGACGTGGTGTAAGAGATGCTTCCTGCCAGAGGCTGGAGATGGGTGAGGAATCAGCCCCCAGAGGGCTCCTGTGGGGCTTTTTTTTAAAAACCCTATTCTTACTCTTGCTCAGTGATCGTGATGATTCCTACAGGGCCTGATCTTGACTGTTAAACTATCCTGCATTTGCGGAACAATCCCACTTGGTTATGAGAGGTTATCTTTTCACATGTTGTTGAGTTCAGCCTGTTAATTCTTGTGCAGGGTTTTGTGAAGGAGAATTTGGTAAAGTTCCTTTCGGGCAGCGGCCTCATCGGCGTCTGGTGTCTAGGATAAGCTAGAAGCGATCCCTCTCTTTCCCGTTCTCTTGAAGAGCTAGTTAGTGTAAGATGGGTATATTTCTTCCTTAAACATTGAGGAGAATTTATCAGTGAAGGCTTCCGAGCATTAAGTTGAAAAATTTCAAATTATGGATTCAACTGAAAAAAATTTTTTGATTCAGATTTTCTATTTCTTCGTGTATTAATTTTGCGAATTTTATTTATCCAAAGAATTTTCCATTTTATCTATATTTTAAATTTATTGGTATAAATCTGTGTAAATATAATATCATCTTATTATCATTTAAAGCCTGTATGATCTGTTGGGTTATCTCCGTTTTCATTTCTGATACTAGTAATTTGTGTTTTTCCTGTTTTTTGCCTAGTCTTACTAGGGGTTTACCAGTTGTATACAACTTCAAAAAGCTAACTTTTGGCTTTGTGTGTTTGCTTTCTATTTCACTGATTTCCACTCTTACTATTACTCTTTCTTTCATTTTACCTTGTTTGAGTTTAACTTTCCGTTATTTCTTGTTTTATCGATATGGATCTTAACTAATGTATTCTCAGCCTTCTTCTTTTGTACCATCTTTTAAGGGTAAGAGTTCCCTCTAAGCAATGCTTTGTCTGTGCCCCATCTGTTAATATGTGCTCATATAATTCAGTTAAAATATTTACTAATTTCCATTGTGATTTTTTGTTTTGACCCATGGGTTGCTTAGACATGTATTGGTTAATTCAAAAACACTTGCAGTATATTTCTGGTTAGCTCTTTGTTTTTGATTGCTAAAATTTTCACTTTGGTCATATCTACTCCATATGATTTCAGTCCTTTGACATTTGTTGAGATTCTTTATAGTCTAATACATATTTAAAGCTTAAATCTTACAAGCAGCATATATTTGGAATTTTAATCCAGTCTGATAATTTTTAAATTTTAATTGGAATAAATATTACATTTACATTTTCCTTCTGCTTGAAGAATGCTTTTAATATTTCTTTAGCAGGTGTGTTACAATAAATTTTTTTCAGTTTTTATTTGGGAATATATTTTGCCTTTATTTTTTGAAGGCTATTTTCAATGGGTATAGAATTCTAGATTGGTGCTTTATTTATTTATTTAAGCACTTTAAGTGTTTTACTCCATTGCCTTAGGCTTTCATCCTCTCTTTTGATAAATCAGTTCATTTTTTTATTGTTATTCCTTTGAAAGTAATGTGTCTTTCTTTTAAACCTCTGGTTGCTTCCCCCCACCCCCACCCCACCCTGGTTTATTTTAAGATTCTCTCCCTTTATTTTCAACAGTGTTACTCTGATGTGCTTAGCCTTGCTTTTCTTAGATGATTCTGCTTGGTATACATAGAGCTTCCTGAAGCTGTGGATTAACATTTTACATCAGTTTTGAAATTATGGTCTATTATTTTTTTCAAAGTTGCTTTTTGCTCCATCCTCTCTTTTTTCTCCTGGGACTGTCATGTAGGAATAATTAGACATGTTGGGTGAATAGAAATAAAAGCCAGTAAAAAGAATAAAGATGTGTATATAGCTATGTCAACCCTGTAAGAAATACTATGATTATCCCCACCGTGCAGAGACAAATACTCACTTAGAGAAGTTGCTTTTCTTGGCAAGCTTATGCACCAAGTAAGAGACAGAGCAGGGGTTTGAACCCAGGCAGCTAGCTCTAGAGCCTAGTGAATACATGATTGAATGGTGTCACCACTCCCTTTCCACAGCTTGGCTTCCTCAGTGATGGGGAACTCTCCACTTCCCACAGTACTTCCACCTGATTCTGATTATTAGAAAATTCTTCTTCATACTGAGTTAAAACCTTCTTGCCCATAATTTGATGCAGAGGGCCTTGTTTTGACCTCACATGCCAGAACACATGTGCCCTGGAAAAGGGAGCGATACCTCAGACCTGTTGGTTGGGAGCATTCTCAGGCTGCAGTGATCTGCAGGAGATGGTGGGCTGGGAAGGAAGAGGGGTGGATGGAGTGTCGGGAGGCCTGGGTTCTAGTCTTTACTTTGCCCTGGCTGACCTGAGCTGGTCAATTTGTCTCTGGACTTCAGTGTCCCTGACTGTAAAATGGGTAGATGATTTCTAAGTGTCCTTCCAGCTCATGCACTTTGCTGGCCTGTGATTCTTACTTCCAGAGTTACTCTAATGCATCCGATATTTTCTGAGCAGCTACTGTTTACAGGACATTTAGGAGGTGTGGTATATGAGCTCTGGAGTCTGACTACCTGGACTGGCGAGCCAACTCTGTCCTTTATCACAAGCCCTGGACTAGTTATTAAACTCTTGAAAGATGGTATGGGCTTTGTCTTATAGGCAGTGGGTAGCAGATGAAAGTGCTTCCACAGCCCTTCCCCGCAATATCAGGTGAAGTACAACCAGGGCTGTTTAACTTATGTGTAATAGTGTTGACCTTCAGATTGGTCAGTCAGTAAATATTTTGGGGGCCTTGGTTTGCACCTAACACCTATTCCCTGGTTTCTGGGCACCATGCTAAGCACTTGTGTATACGATCTCATTTGCTCTTCATAACCCATCGAGGTGGACATTATTATTAGGGTAGGCTCCCAAGGCAGTGGTTCATAAACTGTGCTCCCTGGACTAGCAGCAGCTGTATCGCCTGGAAACTTGTTAGAAACATAACCCATTGGACCTACTGAATCAGGACTTTGAGGGTGAAGACCAGCCGCGTGTTTCACAAGCCCTCCAGGTGATGTGGTTCAGGCTGAGGGCTGGGAACCAGGGCCCTAGGAGCCAAGCCTGGGATGGAGGGTCAAGGCGCATGCTCTCAGTGAGGGAAGCAGGCCAGGCAGGGCTCAGGAAGGCTGTGGGGTCTCCGTCTGATCCCGCAGGGAGATGAGAGTGGGAATTGACCGAGAGCTAGTCCCACGCTTAAGCTGGAAGTAAGCTTATTTTTTCCCCCCTGTGTTAGTATTGGCTATGAATTGCCCATGCTGGGGTGAGGTGGGTAGTGTGCCACTTCCTGGATGGATTTGGCAAAGGGAAGTCCTTTGGAGCAGGGTGCAACTGTGAGCTGGTTGCAGCCAACCTGGACGGCAGCTGGGATAGGTGTGTCCAGCCAGGGGCACCTGGTCACCTGGTCCGGGCACCTGTGTCTTCCATCTCAGTTCTCCTGGCTTCTTCTGCACTCAGCCAGCTCCCAGTGTCATAACGCAGATAGAGAAGCTGCAAAGCCTGTCTCACTCTGGTGCGTGGGATGCCCTGGGGAGGCAGGCCACGCATGGAGGTGACAGGTGAGGAGACAGACCCTGGAGGGGAGACTGGAATAAAGCCTGATACCGGCCACAGATAGCCCTCCCTCATGACCCGACAGCCTCAAGAGCACCAGGTGAATCTGTCACTGGCTCCATGGCAGTGTAATGTCCTGCCGTATCAACTAGACAGGCGGTGTGTCTGGGCACCCTTCTTGGCAGCCACCTCTGGCACTGGGCGAGGATGAGACGGCTGTCTGTCTCTGACCCCGGGCCTGCACGAGGCTCTCTGTAATTGGGTGCTGAACTGTGGTCCTCACGGAGGAGTGGAAGGTCAGGAAGCAGGTAAGGGGGTGCTGTGACCAGGCAGAAGGGCCTTCGGCTTGCAGAGGCCACGTTTAGTGCAAAGACTGTGGGAACCAGTGACCCCTGGCGAGGAAGGGCTTGTGATAACCTGCATTGTTCCACGGGGGTCTCTGTGGCCTGGACACAGCTGTGGCCCAGAGTATCCGTGGCCCTGCCTCTGTGTTGGAGCCAGTGGTCAATTCCAGGGATTTAGCCACTGACATTGTCAGATTTGGGGGTTTTGCAGGTAATGGACAGCAGGTGGCAGCAGATTGTCACCAGTCTTTAGGACCCCAGAGACTGATTGGCCTTGCTGCCGGATTTCACTCTGCAGACACTCCCCAGACCCTTACCAGGAAGACACTTATGGGATAGAGATCAGGGAATCCCATCCCTTCCTGGGTCCCCAGCCCCTCCGGGACTCCGGATCAGGAGCAGGGACCAGCAGGCTCACACACGCCTGTCTGTGTCCTGAGAGTAAGGAACAAGGCCGTCTGGGGCTTGCCCGAGGCCGAGCAGAGGATGTGGCATTTGCGGTTTATTGACTGTTCCCCATGGCCAAGCATCCCCAGCATGACGACATCCGCACTGCGTGGGACGAGTAATGAGTAGAATTTCCATTTTAATTTGTCTTTGTACGTTATCTGGGGTTTATGTCAGACTGTGGAGGTTTGAAATGAGCTGACTCTTGAGACAAACTGCTCCCCTGTGTGCCAGCAGCCCCGTGTGGACAGGTGGCCTCGCCTCCATAACCAAGTGCAGTGACCGCTCTTCTGTGGCAGAATTGCTGTCCCCCTTCCTTCTGCCACTGGTGCCCCATGCTCAGCTGGTCTCCTTCCCACCTCTTACCCACACTACCCTTACGTGTGAGCCCTCATCCATGGGGAATACCACTTCTCCCTCTTTCCAAAGGCTGGCCTCTCCCTAGCACGCGTGGGTGATTGAACACGAGAAACGGCCCAGTGTGCATTATAGGCCACTTGGAGTCCTCCAGGTATGGGGTCAATGCTCCTACACCCCGCCATGCTATACCTACAGCTGCTAGGGACCTTCAGTTCCGGGGTTTCTGAGGCTTTGATCCGATGCGTCTCCCAGGGGAAGACACTTGCTCAGATTTCCTTTGAGACCAAGCAGGTGTGGCTAAAGAGGTGACAGTGCTTACACCTCTTCTTGGGGCGTGTGTGACCTCATTTTGCCCACTTCAGGACATCCTCTGCCCCAGGCACAAGCCCACGGCTGGCTCATAGGCCAGGAAGGTGTTCCAGGAAGCCGTGCTGCTAGACGGGAGCAGGCTATTAACCCTGTGAGGGGTGAGTGTTTTTCATGCTTGCTGACCCCCGGGAGTGAGTTTTTTTCCAAAAAATGAAATTAGTTCCAGTTGCAGTTTTTTTTTAACATAAAGTCATGTTTGTTTGATAACCAATTTATAGAAACAAGAAGAACATACATTTGTCTTATTATAATGTTGCTTACACATTTTTAAAATAAAAATTTTTGTTACAATTGTACTCTGGATGGTCAGGAGGCACGAGGACGTACATGAACGTTCGTACTGCTCTGAAGGTTAAGGCTGGGGGGGTAGGTTGGGGGAGATGAGTGTCAGCAGAGCAGGTGTGTGGAGATTCCCCTTTCCTGGGAGCTTTCCCCCCTCACTCCAGGATGTTTATCTGTTGGTCTGCCAGGCAGCATCCCGCAGACCCTACGTACCAGGACCCCAGAGAGACCATGTAGAGGTCAGCAACAGGGCCAGGATGAGACAAAGCAAGTGAGGCATCAGGGTGCAAAATTTAAGGAGGCCCTCACTCTCAGGGTGGTTCAGCTGCAGTGTAGGCGCCTGCATGAACCTGAGAGTGAGTCTTCCTTAAATTTTACCCCAAGGCACCATGTATGTCTCACCCTAATTCTGATCTGGTCCACAGAGTCTGGCAGCTTCTTTTCTGCCACTCACAGTATCAAGGGCAATCATTTTTTTTTAAATTTATTTTATTCATTTTAGAGAGGAGACACAGAGTGAGAGAGAGAGAGAGAGAAAGGGGGAGGAGCTGGAAGCATCAACTCCCATATGTGCCTTGACTGGACCAGTGCAGGGTTTCGAACTGGCGACCTCAGTGTTCCCAGATCGACGCTTTATCCACTGCGCCACCGCAGGTCAGGCTCAAGGGCAATCTTTAGTACAGCATAATGGTTTGGTAATTCATGGTTACTTTCATGAACTCCTTGAGGACTGGAGTGCGCCCTCTTTCTTTCTTCCTTTTTTTCCCTCTTCTCCTCTTCCCCCTCAGCTATATTCCGGACCTGCCAATAATTATTGAACAAATGACAAAATATACTTAGTAAGGAGACTAGTCAGAAGGGAAATTTATGTTGACCTATTTGGGGCCGTGTCATGAAAATCAAACTAATCCTGTTTAATAGAATTGGAATAATCCAAATTTGATCTTCAAGTTCACTTGTTGGCATTCATTCATTCATTCATTCATTCATTTTTAATTCATGCATTCATTTAACCAATTAATCATCAACCAACCATCCATCCAACCAACCAATCCACCATCCAACCAACCCAACCAAACATAACTGTGATGTTCCATATTTCAGTCATCTTGAAGGTTGCCTTCCTTAGGAAGCCTTTCCCAATCTCTTCTCTGCTCCTGGACCTGGACACAGTCTCTTCTCATACCTTTCAGAGCCCACGTCACACTGGAGAGATGGCAGGCTCCCTTGTTTCTCCTGCTGGACTGGGAGTTGTCTGTGACCCAGTCTTCCTCAGTTTTCCTCAGAATTGTTCCAAACTTCACAGATGGAGCTGAATTATTGTCTTTGCTTTGTGGGGGGCAAAGTGTGAGGTCTTTCCTTCACTCAAAGAGCACATAAAAGAGTGGGTGAGTGACTTAGCAAATAGTGACTTAGCATCCGTCCCAGAGCTGGATGGATGGTGCCCGCTGAGGTGCCATAGGACCTTGTGGAGGAGGTTCCTGGGCTGGGCCTTGGCGGATGGGCAGCGCTGGAGTAGCCCAGTTGGGGGCCTGCTGAGGGCCTCATGGCTGTGCCTGGGCACACTCGTCTCTCTTCTCCACCTTCCTCCAAGCCTGAGCTTGTCTGGGAACAAACTTGCTGCTGTCCCTGGGGTCTCATCTCTAAAGACTAAAGCAGTTCTCTTACTGTTCCTCAGTCCCTATTTTTTTCTGGGGCCTGCTCTGGGTTCCGCTGCCTTTGCAGACATTTTTGGATAATGTGCATTTAGGTTCTTTTAGAACCTAAGCCCTTAGTTTGCCCTAAGGACTGGAAAAAGGCTTAGCTTTAGGGAAAAGATGGGCATCCTGTTCCCACCCTGAGTCTGCCTTTGGGCTGGGCAGAGAGGGCTGAAGCCCTTCCCTGCCAAATCCTGAGCATCCCGCCAGAGCGCCAGGGTGGACCTTCCCGGTGACCCCCAGCTGGTTTTCCTGGCTGGTGGCCGTGGGCGTGGGTGGGCACTGCCGTGACTCAGTCTGACTGGGGCCCCCACTCGGGGAGGATGGCCTTTGATGCTGAGTTCTGTCGGGCCTTTTGGGCAGAGTTCTTCACATCACGAAGGTGACCTGCCAGCGCGGTTTCCGGGAGGGCTGGATTCCATGTGTGCGCCTCATTCCAGAAAATTCGACTTTGTTTTCTCTGCTCATTCCACGAGCCGTTACCAAAGCCATGGGATTCCTTTCATTTCCTGCTGGGGCTGGGTTCACGGCCACGGGTCGCTCAGAAGTGGAGCCTTTTTCCTGATGGAGTAAACAGTTTTTGATCTCACTCTAAATACATGTTATTCAATTTTATTCCATTCAACGACGTGTTTACGGAGTGCCCCCCGCCTGTTTGAATAGCGTTGGCAAGAGAGATGCGAAGGTGAGGTTCCTCCTGCCCCGGAGAGGCTGAGGCTGCCACACCAGCAACTGTTCCATAGGATGTAAAAAATGACACGAGCCACGAGGGGCCCGGGCACAGTGCCGTGGCGTGGGAGCCTGGGCTGTGGCAGGGGCAGCGCAGCTGACATTTGCTGAGCACTCACTAATTGGCAGGTCCTGTTGTGGGAGCTTTAGCCATATTACCTCGTGTCATCCTGACAGCAGCACTAGGTGGGGTATTGGCCCCCATTTTATAGGTGGGGAAACTGAGGCAAAGAGCTACCGACCAGTCTGAATTCATGCCGGCAGTCTGGTCCAGGGACCTCAGGTCCCTGTCTGGGAAGGAGGACTGTGGGGAGCTGACATCGGCAGGGACTTGGTAGTTGGTAATTCAGGGAGTGGAAGGGTCCTGAGCCGAGGGGACAGAGCGGACAAAGGCACAGAGGAGGGCAGGCTGGTGGGGCTGGAACACAGGGATGCGTGGGGACCAGGAGGCAAGGAGCGGAGGGCTGGACAGCGCCCGAGGGCTGGGCCAGAGAGCCATAGAAAGCAATAGAAGGTTCTCTGGTGTTTTTGGTTATGTATGGCTTGTTTTTCTAACCGGGTGGAGTAGAGCTTCAGGAGGGTTAGTCCAGGGCCACTGCAGGACGGAGCGGGGTGACTGGCAGCGGGAACCTGACCTAGAAGACAGGCAGGGGCCGTGACCTGATGGCATCAGAGGGTCGGGGAGCAGGGGGTCTGAGGCGGAGAGTCCACGGGTCTTGGTGTGTGAGCAAGCTGTGGACCTGCAGACACAGGGGGCTGGGCCTGCAGTTAGCAGAGACCGGAGACCCGAAGCTGGAGGCTCTGGCTGGGTCAGAAAGCAGGTGAGGAGTCTGTTTCTAGATGGGTCCAGTGGAGCCTTTGTTCCTACAGTCCGGAGTGGGGAAGAAATGCAGACCCCGGGCAGTGTTGGTGAGGGGGGGACAAGGGAGTTTGGGAGGTGCTGGCACAGGGGCTGAGAGCTGGAGTCCTTGGAGGGGTGGATGTTGCCAAGGATGCACGATAAAGCCACCAAGGTCATAACCCTGCAGTGGGACTGTTGCAATAAGAGAAAAGAATGGTCAGAGCAGGAGGGGAGTAGGCCGTGAGGGAAGAGAGAGGGTCTCCAGAAAGGAGGGGGGTGGCACTTTTGGGCCCGTGGGGGAGGTTGGGAAGTGCACTAGGTCTGGTGACGGGAGTGGCTTTGGAGAGAGCACTTTGGGTAGAGCCCTGGGGACAGACGGCCAGCCGCAGGGGGATGAGGACCGGTTGGGGTGTGGACGGACATGCACAGGGAAATGGAGGCTGTTTAAGGAAGTCTGAGGTGAAGGGACCCAGGGGGCAGGTGGCGGCTCAGGAGGGTGGAGACGTAGAGATCGGGGTCTTTTGTCAGGACGGGAGAGATGCGAGCACGTTGGTAAGCCCAGGGCCAGGCTGGCCACATGGAGGGAAAGCTGCTTGTTCACAGAGACTCCTGAGGAAGCAGGAAGCGTGTGCCCGGGTCGGGGGCCAGAGGGGACAGGGCTGCCAGTGACCAGATGAACTTTCTGCCCTGTGCCACAGTGGTCACCGACGTTCCTAATGACGGGCCCGGGTATCACACGTTTCCAGGGTGCCTTTTAAATTGCCGCTGAAAAAGCCAGTTATGCTCCCCAGACTTTTCTGAGTTATTTGAAAATTATTCCAATTAAGCAAAATTGGGGCTGCTGTTTGGGAAGCACTGCATTTCATTGTCTTCTGAGATTTTGGCATCTGTGACGTTCTGGGAACTCTCAGCTTGGTGAGGTTGAAAGGCCCGAGATTGAGACTTGGACGGATCGGCCCCTCACTAACAGGGTGACCTTGAGCACAGTCCTTTTTATTTTTAAAATACTTTTGTGCCTTAGTTTCTTCCATCTAAAATAGGGGATGACATACCTACCTTTCTGAAGAGTAAATGAAACAATGTATATAAAACATTTGATCTATAATAGTTACTTTCATAAGCACTTGCTTTCTGTCTTACTATTTAGTTAGTCAAGACACCCGCCTTTCTTAAGTGGATGGATGTATTCTTGACTAAATCAAGAAAGGGAAGGGAAGTAAGGTTAGAGCCAGATTCTGAGAGATTATGACAGTCAAAGAGAAGTGTTTACTCCCATGGTGTGGGCCACGGCCAAGGCAAATGAAGCAGAGTATGGCCTCGGTTCCTCTGACTCAGGGCGAGTCTCCCCCACGGGGCCGGGCCCGTACGAGGCCCCAGCATTTGTAGATTGAATTTGGCAGCCGTTCCCCCCCCTTTGGCACTGGAGGCCACGGTGAGGCTGGGTCCGTCTGAGACCTCTGGCCGTTGGCATTGGTGTTCGCTTCCACCTTTCTTTATTCTAGAGCTGCCTACGCTCCCCTCAGGCCAGTGAGCTGCCCTTGCCTGGGCCCACGGGGCTGTGGTCCCCCTTTGCACAGCTTCGGCACTGGGCCCAGGACGCCATTGGGCTTTGTGAAGAAGTGAAGAGAAATGGGAAGTCCGTGAACAGAGATTAGCTTTCCTGTCATCGATGGTGGTGTGTCCTTTGATCCCAGGGTCACTTGGTTCAGCCTTTCTCCCTTCGTATGAGATTTCTTCTGAATGAGAGAAAAATAAACTCAAGCAAACTAAGTAAGTCACTGATGGAAACTGAGACCAAATAGCCTGCCACCATCTGAGGACGAGAGGCCCTTCTGCAAGGCTTTAGTTAGTTAGACTCACCTCCGTGATTTCGTGTTCACCTCCTTGTGGAGCAATGACATATTGGATATTTGTGTTCCAGAAGCTACTGTGCAGACAGAGGGCAGGTAAACTTATAAGGGCATTCTGACAGGTGTCTAGGTAAAGCATCCACACAGACTTCTACAACCCAGAGCCTCCCTCTCCCCGGTCCCTCTCAGCCTCTTCCCAAATCTCAAGTCGCTTTCCAGCCTAGATGTGGACAACCAGCCATCCTTAAAATCCAGCACACTCCTTGGAGAAGTCAAAAGTGTCCAATTTAGGTAAAAACCCAAAGGCAATCCTGACCCATTTAGTATTTAATGAAGGCATAATGACTGATATCTTCTTTTTAAAGAATGAAAGTCCAAAAGTTACTTACCAGATGCAGAGGCACTTACCGGATGCAGCAACCTGGGAAAGCTTAAACAAAGGTCCTGGTTTTTCTTGTTTTGTTTTCTTTTTTACAGGGACAGAGAGAGAGTCAGAGAGAAGGATAGATAGGGACAGACAGACGGGAATGGAGAGAGGTGAGAAGCATCAATCATCAGTTTTTTTTGTTGTCGTTGCAACACCATAGTTGTTCATTGATTGCTTTCTCACATGTGCCTTGACCGCGGGCCTTCAGCAGACCGAGCCACCCCTTGCTGGAGCCAGCGACCTTGGGTCCAAGCTGGCGAGCTTTTGCTCAAGCCAGATGGGCCCGCGCTCAAGCTGGCGAGCTCGGGGTCTCGAACCTGGGTCTTCCTCATCCCAGTCCGACGTTCTATTCACTGCTCCACCGCCTGGTCAGGCAGGGTCCTGGTTTTAAAGAGGGCTGTTATGCAAATAAGCCCCCCATGCAACTTGTAGGAAGTTGTCCTTGTTCTGAGGAGATATAGGCTGAAGTATTAAGGGGAGATGGACCATGACATCCAGCTTGCTTTCAGATGGTTCAGAAAAAAGTGTGTGTGTACAGGGTATATGCATATGTGTTTGGAGAGAGAGAGAGAGAGAGCAAATATGGCAAAAGATTAACAGTGTATCACTAAGCAAAGGGTGTACTGCATTTCATTTTTCAAAACAAAAAAGGAAACACTAAAACAACTTGAACAAATAGGAAAAAGTGAATAGTCAACAGGATCTATTTGTCTCGCAGTAAGCGTCATAAAGAAGTATAACAAGGTCATCGTGTGTCTGTAAATGTTGGAACACGGGTGAGGTGACAGTATAAAACACAAGGCCAGGGAAACACCCAGGGAACAGCCCAACATGGGTGGTGAGTGGGGCGTGGGGGCCCCTTTCCTGCTGCATGCATATAGGGTATCTCAGAGAAGCCCTTTGACCTCTGAGGAAATGTGTATGAACAATAGCTTATGCATATTTTCCAGATGTGCGGAGAGCAGCCCGTTGCAGGGTCATCCCAGTGGGCATTACGGGGCCACTCGCCCTGGTAGACGCGTCCTCCCCTCCCACGCAGCTGGAACTGGAGTCACACACCGCAGCCCCGCAGGACCGGCCGGCCGGGTCTCCCCTCTCCTGACCCTCGGCATGTTTTCCCAAAACCCCGGTCCTTTGATTACACCCACACCGTGAGGCTCAACGTGACATTTCCAACAGGAGACTGCCCGACGTGGGTCCAGCGGCTTCACATGGTTTTTATATTTGTTCTGGAAAAAGCTCCAGATACCTCTGGTCAGAGCCCTTCCTGTTGGCCGCCTTGCTGGGGCCATTTCCCGCCCACGCGATCCCCAAAGGGGCTGCAGCCTGCCGGCCAGTCCTTCTGCCTGGCCCACTGGGGACAGGTGGCGGTGACGGTGGTGTGAGGATGCAGCTGGGAGCAGTGAGGATTTGGGGGGACCTGGGGGCACGTGCTTCAGTCTCTATCCATGTGATTTGGATTCATATCCCTAGAAACCGAGGAAGCCAGAGCCTTGCCGAAGGGCTTCATTCTGCTTCTGCTGAAGTTTCACTATTGAGGAGAAAAGGGGTTGAGCTGGTTTGATGATTTTTCCCCTCTTACACACTCACATAAAATATTGTTACCTCTGAAGGAGTGAACACTCGTCCTGGGCTAATATTCCAAGCCCCCGCTTCTCGAGTTCTGTGTGGGTGGGCCCTGTATCCCTTGGCTTTGGGGGGTCCCTGGAAATTCCAGCTCAGGTCTCCCATTGTTGAGGGGCTGTTCTCAGCCATGTTTCAGTTCTCCACTGAACCCCCCCGCTGGGCTCCCCACCCGTGAGTCACCTGTGCTGAGTAGCTGGGAACTCTCATTACAGGTTGGGGTGGTAACCCCAGAGTAGCAGGGAGGGAGGGGGCCCACACTCTGGTTGAGTACCCCGGGATCCTCACACCCCACTTCAAGTGGAAACAGCTGCCAGGAGAGGCGCAGGGTGGCTGCCTTGTGGGCTCAGGGACACATCTAATTTTAGCCCAGGGTGTGCTAGTCTTGAGTTGGGGCTGGCTCACCCATGGAAATTCCACAGCTTTCTGGTTTTCGTGTACGAGTGGTGTCACTTTCAAAGTCTGCAAAGCTAACTTGGATTTCAAGCAGCGTGTTTCTCTCTCCTTTTTCTAAGAAATGCCCAGAAAACAATCAGTCCTCTGTGCTTCTGGAGCAGGTCAGAATTTCCTGGAGGTTCCTTCTCTGTGACGGGCAGTGTCGGGGGGAAGAAGGCGGGCTGGGCTGCCGAAGCCGTCTGCGGGCCCTTCCCGATACAAATACAAACCAGGGCAAGGTAATTATTGGGTCTTTGTCCGCGGAGACCTGAGGTCATCTTTCTGAGAATTCACAGGTCAGCAAAACAGCAACAAAAGTGAAAACCAAAAACCTGAGGAACCAACTTCAGGTTCAGATTTAGACCTTCAGGTCCTGAAACTAACAGTCTGAGTGACCTCTTTAAGACAAGAATAGAAAAGTATTTAGTTTTTGCCAATTTTATGAAAATACTGTAGAAGACTATCCCAACACCTTGTGGGGCTTCTTGGAAGGGGCCTGTGTGAATGAGGGTCCCTGAAACTTAAGTCCCATTAACTTCATGGGAAATCATATGCTATGCGAGTTATTATTTATTTTTCTGGCTAAATAAGACTATCAAAACAATTGTGTAAAATTTAAATATAGATATAAGCATGAATTAAAAGTCCAACCTTTCAAATGAGCAAATTAAGCCTTGTGAAAGAGCCCCATATTGTTGCTAGTTTTTGTCATTTCACCATTGACCAGTGTGTCACAGACTGGCCTGTGTTGGACAGTTTCAGTTTTCTAATCCTTGATGTCCTCATTTATGAAAATAGGGCTAAAAAGTCTTTATGCTCCCCCCCCCCAAAAAAAGTTGTGCTTCTTTTGCAAGTGCTTGGTAAAGTAAAAATCACTCCCAGATAAATAGTTACTATTTGTAAGTACAGAACTATCGAACATTTAGAATGCTTAGAATGTTACAGAAAGGGAAAGAGAAGCCCAGGGAAGATGAATATTCACCCAGGGCCACCTGGGGAAAGGCATGAACTCCAAATTTAAGTGTTACTTAAGTGTAAGCCTCCTTATCTTTTCTAAAGGTAAACGAACCCGAATATCTTTATTTTTAAATTGAAAAGTTAGCCTGAGACCCAGACGGTGACATTTCACAGCTGATGGCTCTTTTATTAACGCTTATGCAGGGGAACGACTTATGATGAGTTCAAACTGAACATATTTCATCCTAGAAGTTGTTTTAAGCCACCCCATGGTGCATTTAACAAACAGAACCTAAGTGGATTTAATGTTTGAGGGGACTCGAGGAAGCCGGCCCCTCCCACTGGGCAGCTCCTCCCCTGGAGATGCCAGAAGGCAGCTCCTCTTAGCACGTTGTCAGCATCTCCACACAGCTCTCCAGGCCACTATGGAAACCGGCGGCAACTGTGAAGTAATGTCTTTTAGGCTGTGTGTTAGAGCCTCTCCTTTTATAACTCCAAGTGGGACTTTAGATGCCCTGGGACGGGGCCAAGGTGTAGAGGTGGTCCTTCCATCCTGGGTTCTCATCCCAGCCTTGGGCAGGGCAGGGCAGGGCAGGACAGGACAGGGGGATCCTTACGCCACTGCCAGGAGCCTCAGTGATCCCACCCGCTGGGTGTGCAGTCTGGGGTTTGCACGGGGTGGGGCAGGGCCCTACGGCCTGGGCCGGGCACCACATCACGTCTCCAGCTCTGGCCCTGGTCACTGGGGCTCATCCAGCATCTCACAGTTGCTGGGCTTGGCTGAGCCAAGCAGCCACTTGTTGGCGGATAGAGAGGGGGATTGAGATCAAGAAGGGAGCCCGTGGGCTCGCCACTTCCTGCTTGGTGAACCGCGTATCTCCGGTGAGAGAATGGTTACCCCGTGGATCTGGCCGGGTTCCAGAGATGTACTGCACAGTGACCACTATTCCCTCGAGAGGGTGTAACCTTATCGCCACCCGCCTTCTCACTTGCCTGTAGAGCGGCACCTGCCCTCAGTTGCCTTGGGGAACTGGTCTCAGCTACCCCCAGGAACCTGCAGCCCGAGCGAAGGGCAGGGAGATAGGAATTGTGAGAGCCACACAGCCCTCGCTAGCTTAAGTCCCATAAGGGAAGAGTCACCATCCTGTCCTAATGCATTTTGGGTCTTAAGAAAATGCAGTCGGTGCCATCGACATCCAGCACGGGATAAATGAAGATTAACCTAGGGGAATCTGGAGCCTGAAATTCTATTTCTGGCTTTGCCCGCTCCCCAGGGGGTCTCGGCACAAGCTCTGACACCCCCCCCCTCCGCCAGGGCCGCAGGATCTAACCAGGGGGTCTGGGGTAGCCTTGCCAGCTCTTCCAGATGGACTGTGTTATCTAGGGAGCCCCGAGTGCCCAGCTTCCAGAGGGAGCACCCGTTGGACACCAGTTGTATGCCAAGGCCTTATGCCAGGTTGGGAGAATGGGAGACTAAGAAGAGGGCAGGCCACATCCTGTTCGGTTTTGTTTTGCCAGTTGAGTGCCCTTGAACCCTCCAACCCTCCCAGGGCCAGTGTGGTGCCTCTCTTCCTGGAATGTGCCTGAGTCCCGCCTGACTCAAGGCAGGAGTCATGTTGGGCTTGGTTTGGGATCCTGCTTCGGATCTGCTCACTTCTCATCAAGGGCGTGTGCCGGAGACCGTGGGGAGGGGCCATACGGAAAGACAGGTAAGCTGAGAAAGCATCACCTCGAAGAACAATGGCTCAGGAGGCTGGAGTACAGCCTGTCTTCTCTCCCGCTAGACGGGCTGAGCCGATGACTTTTCCAGGAGGATGCAGGGCCATCTACGCTCCCCCCAATCTGTCCTCACCAGCGTTCCCTATTTTTGGCCAACCTTCGTCACCATGGACCCAGATGAGAGAGACTTGGGTGTGCAGCCCAATTCCCAATTAAGGTTTTTCACTAGTTTCAGGAAGATAATTTATTTGGGTTGAATTGTTAAGGCAGATTGCTTTCACAGTATTCTAAACAGAGCGCTTTCTCACAGGAAATGTCAGACCAGGCAATTCGAGTCAGGTTTTCCACATCCTCAAGAGCAAAGAAAAGAGAGAGGAAAAAAAAAAAAGAGATCCTTTTTATGTGTTGAAGGTCAACAGAGCTGGCAACTACGGGGTATAAAACAGATCTGTTAAAGTTGCTACACATTGTGATGGTCTGTGCACACGATGACTCCTCGATAACCCAAACCTTAATGGGACCTCACGTTCCTTTGGGCTTAATTTTAAAAACGCCTGCCGGTCGGCCGCCCCGGGGGTGGAGCGCTTCCGATGCTAGGACATGGACCCCATCAGGCGGACTCCTGGGACACGTGAGGACACGAGGCGCTCCTTCCTCTCTGCGGAACTCAGTTTCCTCATCTGAAAACCAGGGCTCTGCCTGGTGACTTCCTCAGCACCTTCCGAGTCTAAGGCTCCATGATTCTTCTGTGCCTTGTCTTTTCAGGGGGAGCTTGGCTGAGCTGTAGGAAGCCAAAGGGAAAGGGAGAGCAGAGAAGTGAAGAGAAAAAAGCAACCTGTTCTTTGGAGAATTTCAATTAAACATAAAGTTCTTTTTAAATCAGCTTGCCCTCGGGGCTCCGCCTCGCTGAGTCTGACTCCTCCCAATGTCCAGTCTTAAGTGAGGGCCTTCGAGCAGCGCGGGGGGCCGTGCGGTCACCATTGGGGCAGCAGAAAGCAGCACAGCCACCTGTCCGAGCTGGCCACGGGCACACACGGCCAAGAAGGGGCTGTGCCTGGGGTGGGGTGGGTCTGGGAGCCAAAGCCCAGAATCGATAGATGTTGTGGTCCTTGCAGCCTCCCAAAGAGGAATCTGGTCGAAGGGAGGTTGAGACTCAAGGCAATGACTTTATTGCTAGATGATGCCAGTCTCCTCTGGCACGAGTCGGCCCTACGGCAGGTCTGTCCAATTCCTATGAGCCCACAGAGAATTGAGCAGCTCTCTGCCTCATTAGCATCTCACCCTCTGGTTCACTCCAAAGGATGTTCTGTTTGACGCGGGATAGCAGCTGGAGTGCTCCCCCTGCGTCCGGCCCCTCCGACTCCGGGCTGGGCTTGTCAGTCAGTTCCACTCGTCTTGTGGCCTCTGGTTTGTGCGTCTCCAGTGTAATTTTGGTGGCCTTGTTATAATTACTGTTTGTCCTGTTATGTTTTATACTTTGACTTTATCACACTTTTTCTTATTTCTTTTCTTTTTTTTTAAATTAACCATTTTAAAGTGAGCAATTCAGTGGCATTTAGTACATTGCCAATGTTGTGTAACCACCACCTCTATTTCTAAAACTTTTTCTTCATATTAAATCTCTTCCTATTGAGCAGTTTCTCCACATTCCTCCCACCCCCCAGGCCCACCAACCACCCATCTACGACATTTCACGTAAATGAAATGATATAATATGTGACCTTTTGTCTCTAGTGTCGTATTGTGCATGGTTTCAAGGCTCATCATGTTTAAGCACGAGTCAGCACTTTCGTCTTTTTTACGGCAGAATAACACTCCGTTGTATGAGTATATAACATTGTGTTTGTCCGCTCGGCCATTGGTGGGCATTGCGTTGTCTCCACCTGTGGCTGGTGAGGGTACTGCTGCTGCGAACTTGGGTCTCTGTTCTGAGTTTTCTTGGACATACACCTAGGAGTGGAATTGCAGGGTCATATGGTAACCCTGTGCTTCACTTTTCGAGGAGCTACCAAGCTCTTTTCCACAGTGGCATTTTCTCGTGAATTAACTGATGTGTATTTTTTCTCTTTCGGCTTTAGAAGTTATACAATATGTATTTAGTGGTCAGTGGTCAGTTACCCTTAAATTTTTGATCATAACTAAATTAGGATTTGAGTTTAATCAACCTCTCTATCCCTTCAAAGAATGCAAGGATTTGCCCTGGCCGGTTGGTTCAGTGTAGAGCGTTGGCCTGGCGTGTGGATGTCCCGGGTTTGAATTCCTGGTCAGGGAACACAGGAGAAGCGACCATCTGCTTCTCTACCCCCTCCATCCCCCTTCTCTCTCCAGCTGTCTCTGTCTCTCTCTCTTCCCTTCCTACAGCCATGGCTTGATTGGTTCAAGCACATCAGCCAGGCGCTGAGGATGGCTGTGTGGAGCCTCTGCCTCAGGTGCTAAAAATAGCTCAGTTGCAAGCATGGCCCCAGATGAGCAGAGCATCGGCCCCAGATGGGGGTGGGGTGGGGGGCTTCCAGGTGGATCCCATTCGGGGTGCATGCAGGAGTCTCTCTATCTCCCCTCCTCTTACTTAGAAAATAAGAAAGAAAAGAGTTTATAAAGCGGTGATTTTCTAATTTTTATCCTTTTTAATTTATTAGTTGATGATGTTATATAGAGAAGAGCTTTCTATTACCTATCCCTCCCTCTTTTCCTCCTCTAGAAGCAGACTCAAAGATTTTTAAAGATACATTAAACATGTTATTATCCATCACCATCATTATATGCCCATAAGTATTTTATATTTTTATGACTGTATTTAATTTTCATAGCTGCCTGTTTTTTTAAAAAATTATAGTCTTTTTCCTTTCTTATAATTTCCCTTTTTAAAAAACTTTCTTTAATATCTCAAATCACAAGTCTCTTAGATTGTTATTCTGCTATCTTGAGTTCTTGGAAGCCCTACTTGTTGAAGCTGGCTTTGCCTGCTGGGGTGTCACTTTCTGAGACATTTACTAGCTTTCTGTTTTGAGCCTGTTTTCAGTGGGACTTCAGAAAGCCTCTCTCCTCTCCCCAACCTGGGACTCTTGCATGACCCTCCTTGTGGACGTGACCTCCAGGTAATTTCACATTGCTTCGGTTACTAGGCCAGGGTGTCACTGGCTTGGGAGGTTTTATCTTAATTGCTTAGATTCTGGATTCTTGTGCTTACCATTCACACTGGGTTCTGAGTTTTCATTCAATAGAACGTATAGTAAGTGAGCAATATCTTTATTCTCATGGGACAGTTTAGCCAAGTAGCCAGTACCAAACATAGAAAGAGCCTCTCCTTGTCTCTGTTTCTATGTTAAGATCTGGTGAAATATTCTGAGTTTTGGGATACATAAGCAGTAGAGCATCTTCAAGAATGGCACGGTCTGGGCACATCCCCTCAGAGCCCCTGTACCCACTGCGAGTGGACATGCTCAGGCTTCCCCCCAGCCACAGGTGAGGCAACAGATACCCACAGAGGGTATGTGACTTGCCCAAAGTCACATGAGTGGGGGGAGCAGGGACAAGAACTCAGGCTTCCAAGGGGCTCTTTCTACCCAGCCAAGATTCAGTGACCCAGGGATCAAGTCCTGGCTCCAGGTAGCTCTGAATACCTGCCGTGTTCTGGCCCTTGCCTCTCCTTTGGGGGCACAGAGAGGCGCTTGAATGGGAGGTAGGGGTCCCAGACACAGCAGGCGAGCTGGCTGTCTGCAGCCTGGCTCCCATGGATTTATAAGGTGCACGTGTTGGCACATGTCTCTGGCATATCCGCACAATCAAATTTTGAAAAAGCATTTTGAATCCTTGATTTATCTTTTTGTCATTGTTTTTCATGAGAGTTTTCATTCAAAGGCAAGAACATGCTTTTAAACTGACCTTTTAAACTTGTAACGCTCATGCCACAAAGGGACACATAAAAGGAACAAAAGGCACATTCCCTAAGGGTGAGCATACTTGGAGTCTTCTCTGGTGATGAGATCTATGGGAAATGGCACAGGCGTCGGAGCTGGGCGCTGGGGGCTGATGGATGGTGCTCTGGGTGGAAGTCCCATGACCAGGGGTGGCCCAGCTGTACCGTACACAGCGGGAACATCACCTCCACCCTCTCAGCACAACTCATGGCCACCCTCGTGCCTCCTGGCTTTCCCTCAGGAGCCGGGACACTACTTGGGAGGTTTGGACTTTGTCCCATGGTCCACAGGGAGGCATGGAGAGTCTGGGCAAGGAAGGCAGCATAAAATAGAAGAAGGAGGAAAATAGAGCATTTGGAGCCAGCAACCGGGATTGGAATCCTGGCTCTGGCACTTCTAACTTGTGTGACCTTGTGTGAGTCACCAAGCTTTCGTGAGGATCGCTTGATTTAGGAGCATTGTCTAGGTGCTGGGCACAAGGGACACAGAAGCTACTAGGAAGATCCTTCAGTCCTTTGTTCCTCTTGGTTATTTCTCTTACCAAGTGTTTCCCGTGGCTTGCACAGTGGATTACGAAAAAATTTGCAGCTTAAAACAACATAAATTTATTATCTCATTGTTCTGGAGGACTAAAGTCTGAAATCAGTTCCATAGGGTTATAGTCAAGGTGTTGGCGGGGCTCATTCTTTCTGGAGGCTCTGGGAGAAAATCTGTTTCCTTGCCTTGTTTAGCTACTAATGGCTGCCCACAGTCCTTGGCTTGTGGCCCCTTCCTCTACCTCTGTGGTGCATCACTCCAGCCTCTACTTTCATGATCACATCAGCTCTTCTCTTCTGCTTCCCTCTTATAAGGACGCTTGTGTTCACATTGCTCTCACTTGGGTAAGCCAGGGTACTCTCCTCCATCTCAAGATCCTTAAGTTGATCCCATTTGCAAAGTCCTTTTTACCATAGAAGTTACCATTCTCAGGTTCTAGGGCATGGATTTCACTGGAGGTCGTTATCCAGCCTACTCACCACACCATATTGCAATTTATGCCTGTTCATTTTTTTTTTTACAGGGACAGAGAGAGAGAGAGTCAGAGAGAGGGATAGATAGGGACAGACAGACAGGAACAGAGAGAGATGAGAAGCATCAATCATTAGTTTTTCATTGCCGTTGTAACACCTTAGTTGTTCATTGATTGCTTTCTCACATGTGCCTTGACCGCGGGCCTTCAGCAGACCGAGCCACCCCTTGCTGGAACCAGCGACCTTGGGTCCAAGCTGGCGAGCTTTTGCTCAAGCCAGATGGGCTCGCACTCAAGGTGGCGACCTCGGGGTCTCGAACCTGGGTCTTCCGCATCCCAGTCCGACGCTCTGTCCACTGCGCCACCGCCTGGTCAGGCTACGCCTGTTCACTTTACAAGGCTGGGTCTCCTTGGGCAGGCATGCAGACCTGTCAGATAACTGCCACGTGCTTGCTGGGTGAGTGAGTGGAGAAATAAATGAATTCATGCCTTGGAGTTCGGAAGGAGGTGACATCCCAGTTGGGCTATAGAGGGCTCCCGTGGGTTGGTTTGACAAAGGCTATTCTAGGAGAAGTGAATAGCTTATGAAGAGGTATAGAGGCGTGGGGGAGAAGGTCAGCGTGGATGCAGGTGGAGTGTGCAGGTGCAGAGGGGACCAGCTGGGATGCCGCGTGGTCGGGTTGTCAATAGCCCACGGGGCACCCTAATGGGCCTGGATATTACTTTCTGAGGAAGCAGTGTGTGTGAGGGGCTGCGGAGTCATTGCCTGCGTTCAAATTCCTGTGCTGTCAATTACTTGCTGTTTAGTTCTGGGGAAATTACTGGAACTATCTGCAACTCAGTGCAGTGACTGCTTTCTAAGGCTATTCTGAGAAACAGGACTTTTGATGCCTGTGAAACGTTCAGCGCACTGCCTGGAAGAGTCAAAGGAGTCAGATAACAGTATTTGCTGTTATGTTGATGTCATTTTTATGAACATGATTGTTGATGAGGAGGAGGGTGGGGAGCCTTTGAAGAAGGCCAGCCTGGCAGCAGGAAGGCCAGATTTTCCTTTTTAGAAAGAGACCTTTGACACCCAGGTGAAGATGTGGGGGGCTGGCACGGGGTGGGACGTTCTGCTGGCGGGGGGGGGGGGGGTCCAGAAGCTAGTTAGGAGGCTGCTGCAATGATCTGGGTAAGAGATGATCTGGGTAAGAGGCAGAGAGCAGAGATGTGTACAAGGGGGACATTATCACCCCGGGATGTTCCTGAGATGTTCGGAGCAGCTCCTGCTGTCCTCTGCTCGAAATGGTTCAGGGTGGAGCCCATCCAACACCTGCACCTCAGTCACCACTTTTCAGACAGGGACACTGATGCGCAGCAGAAGAGCACCTTGTCTGAGTCTCCAGATGAAACAGTGGCAGAGAGTTAGACAGAGGTGGGGCTCAGGTCCTCAGCCTTAAGTGGCAGGGCGAGTAGGGGTCTCAGGGGTGTGGCAGATGGGGGCTGGGGACGGGTGGTTCTGACACAGCCTCTGGGCTGACCCGCCCACCTTTCAGATCCGCCACTGCCCGTCAGTACCTCAGCACCCGTTCCCCACAGGGACAGCGACGTTGGCAGAATCCTGGTAGCTAGGGCACAGGAGTGTGGCTCTTCTGAGTGGAGGAAAATGGCTTGATGAGTGGGGGAGGCACGGGGGAGGCCAGGGGCGGCTGGGAGGGAGGGGAAGAGCTCCGTGTTCCTGCGCAGGGTAGGAAACCCGGAGTCCACAGCAGCGTGTGCTCGGACTTGGTACTGCACGTCCTCGGCGACCTCCCACTCACACCCCTTCATACATCTTCAGGAGGAAGCCAATTCAATAGAACCGACCACGGCAAGATTACAATTGTTACTTCAATCATATCTTACCCTGCAAGGATGTTGGAGGAAAATATATTTCAATGCTACCATCAAAAGAGCTGTCATTTTTAACATAGTAAATGGGTTTTCAGTGAGTGATGTCATATTGTTATTTTTAATACATTCTTTTTAGAAAATGATTTTGCTTTAGTTCTGATGGATGCATGATGGAGGGGGGAAAACCCTAAAGAGAATAAAATATAGGTAGATTATTTTAGGCAAGTTCCTCGTGCATGCCCCTGAATTTACAAGTCAGAAGCACAAGACAACTTTTCAGGTAAGGGAAAGACACAGGACAGGTTCTTCTTTGGTGCGTTCTAAATGGCTGCTGATAGCTTTACAGGAAGGCTGGGGAAAGGAAACACAGAAAATAGAGGTGATATGAAAATAATCCATCTAATGATTACAAGAACGTGTGTGTGTGTGTGTTTCCCAGCAGTATCATGGTGACATCAGCAAATTAACCTGCATTAGGTTCTTGGCAAGTGTCAAACTACATTGTATGGTATGTGTGTGTGTGTGCATGTGCACGCGTGTGTGTATGTGCGTACGTGAGTATGTGTCTGTGAGAATAGAGCACTGGAAGACACCTTGGGGACGATTTGGCCTCATCAATATGGAACCTGTGGCCCAGAGAGGGAGAGTGGCCAGTGCCAGGCACACGTGGAGTGGCAGGGCCAGGGCTGGGGGCACCCGCCCCTCGAATCCCCTTCAGTCCTCCGCCCACTCTCCTCCGCCATGTGCGTCTCTCCGTCCTTCTCTGTTACACTGACACTTTCTTTCTTTTGCTAGGAAACATCAGTTGCCAGTGTCCAGCAAGGCCGATGAGCTGGGAGCCCTGCAGCTGGGTAGGTGTGACCGCTGCCTCAGGGGGCCCACGACTCTTCATTTGCTGTGTCCGGGAGGTGATGGGTGGTGGGGCTTAGAGCGAGCTTCTCTCATCGTGGTTGATGTCTTCCTGAGCCGCCGTCGTTCCCTCCTGGAGAAACCCTCACCAGGAGTTCCGGCGTTTCTGGACCCACTGTGGGGCCACAGGGGCCTTCCCGCCTTCGGAGCTCTCATAGGGCCACTCAGAGCCTACAGAGGTCTCCAGGAGACCGTTCTCAGGAAGCCCATTCTTCTAACATACCCATCTCTGTGACTGGGGTGTGAAATGCGAACAGCGACGTGTGTACGTGCATGAACCTTCAGTGCACGGCTTGACGCGTTTTCACGTGTGTGTACAGCTCTATAGCTCCTCACGTGCTCATGCTTCCCCCCTCTTTCTGTAACTCTGTGTCCCCCAAAGCCCGGAGTGCTTGCAGGCTTGGCTGAGGCAGGGGAGAGTGGAGGGGGCCAGATGTCAGCCAGATGGGAGAGCTGGGTGGGGCTTGAGTGCCTTTTGCGTTTGCCCTTCTCCTGGAAGCCAGCGTCCTTCCTCGGCCACCCCCAGGCACGCAAGAGCTGTTCACACACTTTCCTCTCCTTTTAAGCACTCCCTTTCAAACTGAGGGGAGAAGGCCGTGTGCCCTTTAGAAATAAACGGCTGTGTGAGCCGTGCCCTGCTGGCTGATGGTTCGCTTTGATGCAGTGGAGGCAGGGACAGGCCTCTGAGCGGAGGTGGGGCTGCTCACCCCCCCCACACTGCTCACTTCAGAGGCAGCCTCTCAGTTTGAATCACAGAACTGGCGGGTGGGGGTCCCTGAGCCTTCCAAGGAGGGGCCGCGCAGGGGGAGCTTGGAGCCAGGAAATGCTGGCGTCTGAGGCCTTTCTGTACAGAGCCTCCCTCTTAAGATTTTCCACTGGGAGCCTTGCCTGCTTGGACGTAAAGCGAGGCCGTTCCCGGCCTTCAGAGCCCAGTGGGCTCCTGTTGGAAGGAAGGCTTTTAGCCAATCTCTCAGAACCCGGCCGTTTGAAGTGTGCCTGTGATTTCCAGAGGGAGGCAGAGCCCTCCTGGCTAGGGAAGCAGCTAAGGATTTCGAAAAGGAGAAAGAAAAAAGAGACCGTGGGGCCCAGTCACCAGGAGGAAGGGAGGGTTTCGGTGGGGGGCAGAAGCAAGGAGTAAAACTCGGTTAGAGGAACAGTGCCCCCCCATCCCGGCTCATCTTGGTTCAGCTCAGCAGTTACTTGTGAGCCACTGTGCCAGGGCTCCTGGAAGCGTGGAGGTCGCCAGAGCACCTTCCTTCTCGGAGAGCGGGGCCAGGACGGACAGAGGAAGAGAGATGTCCTTGAATAGCAGCGCAGAAGGCATGTGGCCAGCCGTTAGTGCCTCGCTGCCACAGGGGACGTACAAACCGAGTTCTATGATGGGTTCTAGAAGTTTCCACAGTGCTGTGGGATTTAGACTGGGCTTTGATGGGCAAAGTCTCACCAAGCAGAGATGTGGAATGAGCCTGGTGGGCCAAGGCCTAGGTGTGAGGGAGAGAGATTGGCTTGAGGTGACCTGCCTGTAGGGGAAGTGGTGGGGTCCGGGGAGGGGAGGAGGGGGCTAGGGAGGAAGGCGCTGGCTGGACAGTCTTCCTGAGTGCTGTACTGAGGAGCTTGGCTGTAATCATTGGCTGGGAAGGAGGCGTCTGTGCTGGTGGGTAACATGTCCAGGGCTGTGTTTGGGGCTAGCTCCAGATGTGTGCAGGGCATGGATTTTAGGAGGAAGAGCCCAGACATTGGGAGACTCTTGGTGAAGGAGCTCTTGGAATAGTCCAGTAAAGAGGTGATTGGTCCTCTCTTCTATACGGGGGGGGGGGGGGGAGCACTATGGGTATTTCAAGACTCTGCCCAAATTTGATCTCTAATGGGTGTTTCCCTGATGTTTTGAGGAAGAATTACCTGCCTCTTCCCCTCTGCTGTTAAAACCCGTGCACTCTTCTCTGTTCGAACACCTGTGTTATCTGTGCGGGACTGTCTCCTCCTCTAGGCAGGGATCTCCTTGAAGGTAGGGGTAACGTTTTAATCATCACCCCTTCTCTGTCCCACATAATCCCAGCAGGTTGTGAGGAAAGTGCTTGATGAGCCAACGGGAAGATAATGACACGCTCCTGTGACAGTGGAGAGAGAAAGGGCGGGGCCAGGTCTGGGACACCCCGGAGGCAGGGTGACCTGGCACGGGCACAGCATGGTGCGGGAGAGGCCGAGGTTTCAGCCGGTCCCTGGCGGAGGGTTGGGGAGATGGAGTCTGTTATCTAAACCGAAGCCTGGAGCGGTGCTGTGCTGGGAGTCCCTGGTGGGGAGTGTCGGATATTTCCAGGAGAAGATACCTGATAAGCAGTAAGGAATACGGAGCAGGCGCCGGGAAAGGATGGAGAGGGGCCTCTATTATATATTCCAATCTACATGTTTTCTTGCAAGGGGTAAATAAAAAGGGGTGGGAAACAAAATCTTTTGCTTCTTTTCAACCAGATATTTATACCAAGGCCTTAAAAATAGCATTCTCAAACCACCGGCATTTGCAGACGGTTTTGTCTGCTGAGCCAACATGTCCTTCGGCAGGGCTTTGTTTTCCCTTGCACGCTGGTCCCGCCACATCTGGGCCCGAGGCCTGCTATGTGGTCCTGAACCAGCTCCCTGAACAGGGGCCAGCATCCTCCCGGCAGGAGCCAAGGCAGGCTGCCTCCTCCGGGGGCCTCCGCTCGCTCTGCTTCCCCTGGGCTCCCCACCTCCGTCCTCAGACTCATTTTATAGGGTCCAAACAGCACGTTTCCACCCTGGCTCCCTCCCGGACAACCTCAGACTAAACATAAACCTCCAAATAGGCTTAAAAATTCCCCCTTCTGTTTCTCCAGGAAGCAGTCTGGCCTAAAACATTGCAAGGAGCCCTTGGGGGCCTAGTGTAATCACTCAGGTTACTCTCTCCCTCTGTTTTGGCCCTCTGGGGGGATCTTTGGAGGAATTATTTCTATTCCTCCAGCAAAAATTTTCAGTATCAATCATTCCAAAGCCTGCCCTCCATCCCTCCCTCCCTCCCTCCATCACTCTCTTCCCTCCTCCGCCTCCTCCCTTCCTTTTTCTCCTCTGCTCCATACATAACAATTCTCATGTATTTAGTAGACATCTCCTTGCTTGTGCATATCCTTGTAAAACGTGTAGTGTTATTTTGTGTGCCTGCATTTGTAATGGATGTAAACCTCATTGCTTTTTCACTTTCTCTACTCACGGCCCTGTGTTTAACCCTTTGCATGTGGCTGGTTGAACATCTGGTCTTTATTTCAGGGTATTTTCCATGAGGCCGTGGTCACAGGGTGGCTTTTTCAGAGACCTTAACTGTGAAAGGTTCTCATTTAAATTCAGGTTCTTATTTAAATCCCAGACTTATTAAAACATTTTTTTTGTTTTTAGACTAAAGATGGGATCTGTCTCCTTTTTGGTGAACTGAGCCTGTAGGCATTGGTCTCAGGCTGTGTCGGGTTCTCCCCAGGGCAGACAAGGAGGTTATACAATAAGATGTGACATGTGTCCTGGGGATGTTGGCCTTTGGGTACTATCTCCAGGAGATGTGGGGCAGGGACAGGGAGGCTTCTCTGATCCCAGATGAGACATGCAGAATTATGGGAAAGAATGTTGATATCTACACATCATGCTGTGCTTTTTCAATTATCATTTAATCTTGGGAAAAATATAGGAGGCTCCAGAGGCTCTCTGAGACCAGTGTGCTCAGCTTTGCTGACGTAATTGCCCTGGGTAGTTTCCACTTGGGTCCTTTATCTGCGTGTTGTGGTCAACACCGCAACAGTGGGCAGAGGGCGGGAGGGAGTCTCGCTGCTGGAAGGCACAGGCTGATGCTGCCAAGGGTCACGTGGGACCCTCTCTGGGCTTCAGGCACCCCAGCTGTGAGGAGACTGTGTTTGGAATGTGACCTGGTGTCCCTTCTGGGTGGAGATCCAGGGGCAGGAAGGCAGATCGATGGGGAGTTGGCCTGGGTTTTCCCGTCTCTGCCACTTTCCATCTGGTTAACTTTGGGCGGGTTACTCACCTTCTCTAAGCCTCAGTTTTCTCATCTGTAAATGGGGTGTATGTGATAATTACTCCCTCAGGGGGCTGTTATGGGGCTTAGGTGATAAACCACTGAATGGTTAGTAAACGAAAGCCACAGGGGTGATAATCCATTTTTTATTTGATCAGGCATGATGGCATTTCCTGTGCTAATTCTGCCCTCTTCATGTTTGTCCTCAGGGGACAGATTTGTGCCTCCAGCTCACCTTTTGTGGCAAATGAGTCTAAGTGAGGCTTTTCTGGGCCGACTGGATGGCCTAGGCCAGGGCACTTTCTTCACTGCATGCCCACAACAGGACTTCCTGGGGACCGGTAGCTGAGTCCCCCCTGCCGCCGCCAGCAGCCTTGTGGCGTGGGCCAGCGCGGGGTTTGGACAAGGAGCAAAAGCTGTCTCACTTTGCCTTTGTTCCTTCTGATGGGGGCCTGGGCGCCCCCCGGGGTGGGGTAGGGGTGGAGGAGGCTGCCTTTCATTCAAAGCATCTCAGAACTCATCCGCGCCCCCAGCCTTAGTGACCGCACGTTCTGCTGTCCGTGAGCTGTAACAGAGCTCACGCGGCCGAGGTTTTCTTTCAGAGGACGTGGAGGATGAACCAGCGTTGGAAGACGTCATTCTCCCTCCAGCCCAGTCAATGCTCAAGCTGCAAGTAGTGTCAAAGCCAATCGACTTCTCAGTGGCAAAGGTAGGTGTCAGCTTAGAAGAGCGAGTAGGTACATCTTGATCTGAATGGGTGTGAACTGAAGACTGATTTGAATTGGTGTGGAGGAGGTGATCTTCATCCTTCTGGCACCATCCAGCTCAGTATAACCTCTCAGTCATCGTTAAATGACAATTTGGGTGGGACGTAGAAAAAAAACTGATCTTGGAGTCAGAGAAATGGGGGCCTAACCCCATCCCGGGGCTCCCAACCCTCCCCTAGACGGAAGGTCTCAACCTCCTTGCGTTCAAACATTCCGGGATCCTGTTCTTCCCACGTCGCTAGCTGCTCCTCATCTACTGTGGGCCTCCAGAGTGCGGATGGTGCTAGGACAAACGTCCTCATCAGGCTGGCCCAGCTCCTGCACTGGCCCCTGGGCTCAGGCTGGCTGGCAGTGAGGAGGGACAGGGGCGTGTAGCCAATCTTCAGCATCCTCTGGGTTCACACCAGTGGTCTCCTACAAGGCAGCCTGCTCAGGGACCAAGGGGGCCGGCTCCTGGCCTGACAGCCTCCTCTACAGGGCTGTCTGGGATTCTTCACTGTCTCAGCTGCCAGATGGCTTCACCTCTCCCCTTGGCCAGTGGGGTGAATTCTGCCCCTGCTGCCAGTCACTGGCTTTTCAACCAGGATCCAGGAGGAAAGAGTAAAACTCCTGGGGACACGGCTGACCCCCTTCTCTTCCTACTCACCAAGTATTTACTCAGCACACAGATCAGAAGTCACAGATTTCTGTAGAGGTGGTTCCTGCCCTCCCCTCCCTTTTCCTTCCTTTTTCTGAAGCAACAAAGGGTCAGATGCATGTTACTGGCCCCGAATCTGGGAGGAAGTGCCCCAGCTATCCGTAGCCACAGGGCTGTGGTTCTCTGAAGGGGGTACTCACATTCTGGGGAGGGTCCTTAGAGGCCCGTGGAGACCACCCAGCAGTGGTATCTCCTGAAGCAGCTGGAAAACCTGAAACCCACACAGAAAAAAGGGGGGCTGGGGTTCATGGCACCACGGCAGGCAGAGCCCGGTTTCCTGGCTCATGACCCTGTGACCCGGCGACTACACTGTGCCTAGCTAGGAGCTGGCTTTCTGTGATTAAGAGAACAGGCATGGGCTTTAGCCAGGAAACTCAAGTCCCTTTAGGTTCTAGGCTCTTGGTTCCTGTTCAAATACCTGCATGATTATAGTTGGTGCAAGAAACCAAGCCCTGACAGTTGAGCTCACCCATCCCTCTCTCCTGTGCTGCCAGCCCACGTTTGATGACATGCGGACAAATGCTCTGTCACAGAGATTTTCCTAGTACCTGATAAAAGGATCTAACCCAGAGAGGCGGTCTAGAGAGGTGGCACCAGAACCCACATGTTGGCATCTTCAGAGACCCCTGGATGTAAAATCATGGCAGGCAGAGAGGAGGTAGCCGGCATGGGTAGTGGGCATCGGTGAAAGGTTCTGCATCCTGTCCAAGGGCCAGTCAGTGGGGAGGGGTGGTACTTTCTGGGGTTCTGGATGGGTGGGGCCTGGGCTGATGGGAGAGAAACAGTGAGCTCAATGTCAGCCAGAAGTTTAGAGAAGACAGCTATGAAAAAGCCTTGGGAGGTGGTGGGAACTCCTTCCATGGGTAGCTGGAGTGTTCAAGCCGAGGTCTTGGGGGACCACTCTTAGATGATTTTGTAGAGGAGAGTCTTATATGTGGTAAGGGTTATGCTGGAGCAGGCACTGACAGACTTTCTCTAAAGGGCCGTAGAGTATATTTTTGGCTTCCTGTTTCAACTATTTATTTAACTCTGCCATTGCAACGTAAAAGCAAACATAGACAATATGTAAACAAATGGCCATTACTGTGTTTCAATAAAACTTTATTTATAAAACAAGTGGGGGCCGGATTTAGCCTGTGGGTTTGCTAAGCCTGTCCTAGAGCACCAGTTCTCAAACTTGACTGCACACTGGAGTCACCTGGGAGCTTTTAAAAATACAGATACATACTGAACTTTGCGCAGTAGCGGTATCGTAGCCAATGAGGTTTGTCCGAGGCGCCATTATTGCTAATTGAAAAATACAGATACCGGAGTCTGAAGCCCAGGGTTTCGACTTAGCTGGCCCGGCATGTGGCCTGAGCATCGGGACTGTTGAGTTCAGTAGGTGATTATAATGTGCAGTCAAGAACTTCCAAGTTCCCTTTTAAAACTAAAATTTTTAGTTTCAAGTTTCCTCTAAGAAAGCTGAAAAGGTTTGGCTTGAGTCAGCAGAGGCTGGTTTGTTTTATAGATGTTCCAGAGGTAAGACCCTCAGGGTTGATCTTATCTCTCTTCCAATATGAGAAGGATGAGTTTGCAAAATAAGAAGAAAACAGCTAGCCCTTCTGGAGAACGGACAGCCCTGCTGGAATTCAACACCATCTTCTGAGGGAACCGTCCACATCCACGAGCAGTATATTGTTTACATTTAAAACAACCAATGAAACACTCTTTTCTTTTGACAGGACATAAAGACCATTCTGTTTGGTTCCAGCTCTTGCTGTTTCAATGAAGAATGGAAGGTTCAGAGTTTTTCGTTTAATGACGCAGCCTTGCTAAAATATGGCATTGTGCAGAACAAGGCAGGTCACTGCTAAGTTTCCCCAGGGCCTCTCTGCGGGCCCATCATGGACAGGGTGGGGTGTACGCCAGGTTGGTAAATCCTTTGCACATAACCTGGGCTGTCCAGTGCGGGCCAGCCCCACGTTACCGGTTTCACCGAGTTTAGGAGTCCCCACGTGGCGGCCAGAGCAAGAGGTGGGCGCGACCCTTCCTGTGAGCGGTGTGATGCTGGCGCCCCCTCTGGGAGGGAGAGGAGGTGCCCCTGCACCTGGCAGGGGCACCGGGGAGGGTCCTTAGGCTGAGTATTGAGAAGTGATTGTGCAGGAGAAAGGATGCTTGAGACAGGCGGAGCATGGACAAAGTGGGGTGCGGAGGGAAGGGGACAGGGGAGAGGCCACACGGGAGGGAGGTCAGGGGCTGTGGAATGACAGAGATGTCACGCGTGGGAAGCAGAAGCACGTGAGAGACGGTGTGATGAGAGACAGGGAGATGCAGGGAGATTGTGGTAGGATTTGAACGTGGCTTATTCCTGTTTCCCAAGATGTGCATTTTAAGAGCCGAAAGATCCTTTAAATCTCACAGTTTAACTGGGTTCCATTTCTCAAGCCCCGGAAGCCTGCCCCAGCTGCCTAGGGAAGAAGCCCAGGACAACCAGCTTCTGTCCCCAGCGTGGATGGCCAAGATCAGCACATCTCCTTGCACACCCAAGTCAGGGTCACCCACAGCCTGCCGCTCTGACAGTCCTTGTACTTGTCGATGCCTGCAGAGATGAGCTCTTCAAGGAGCCTTCTCAGGCTAACGTGGGAGGGGACAGAGTCACACTTAACGGGTGCTGAGGCAGGCCACAGGCTGGGCAGAAGCGAGCTCATATAAGCGGAGGCCGCCAAAGGGGTACTTCTAGCTAAGGTGGTTGGAAAAGGTTTCTTGGAGGGGGAGACCTTCAGAATGGGCCTTGGAGACCAGGGAGACAGTTGTCACCCTCAGCCTGTGGGCACGGAAACATTTCCCTGGGGACTGGAGACCTGTGATGGCATCCTGGCTCGCGTCTGAGTGGTTGTGAAGAGTCCCTTTCCTCCCTTCAGACATTGCAGACTCGCTCCTTGCTCTAGCCAGGGGCGCCTGGGCCCTTGTCATCGCCTCTGTGTGCCCGGGGTCAGCACTCGGCACTTTGTAGAAGAGGCCCCCCACCGGAGACCCCTGTTTCCAGCAGCGGGTTGGAGGGCCCCGTGTTGTGTCACCTGTGGGCAGAGGCTGGTCTGGCTGGCGGAGACGTCTCATTGGCACTAACGTGAGCCCTTCTGCGCAGGGTGGTCCCTGTGGGGTTCTGGCGGCTGTCCAAGGCGGTGTCCTACAGAAACTCCTGTTTGAAGGAGACGGCGGAGCTGACCGCGCTCGGTAAGTCCGTACCGCTTCCCGCGCTCATCTGCTTTTCCTGAGGCTTCTCCGAGGTGCCCAGAAAAGCAAGTGAGGAAGCACGTGTGGGCCTCGATGTTTCCCACCTTCCGGAAAGGAGAGCAGCACCGGGTAGCGGTCTGTGCTGACCGGTGAGGTGAGCCACGTGCGTTTGTCCAGAGGCAGGAGGGCTGCTCAGGGCCGCTCCACATGGAGGGGCCGCGGGGACAGCCTCGGAACTGAGGCCACCCCTCCTCGGAGTCGAGTGCCCACAGCTGCCCGACTGCCGCCCACACCCAGACAGGGTCTAGCCTGCTGACCCTTAGGCCGAGCCCGGGCCTCCCTCCCTCCCACCCCACGTAACGTCTCCTCAACCAGTGTCCTCGGCCAGCAGCTGGCACCTCACCTTTCAGCATGCCCCACGGAACGTCGCCGTTTACTGTCCAGCTCGCCCATTAGGGGTTTGCACACGGGCACCTCTCATCCACTCGCTCGGCAGACATTTCTGGAACATTTCTGGGCAGGCACGAGTGATGTGGAGTCTCTGTTCTCCAGAAAGTCTCTGTCAGGTTGATGGATGGAGAGAAAGCTGTCGTCCTGACTGACGCGGGTGCAGAGGCAGGAGGACCGGGACGGTGCTGGCTGGCCGCACGCCGCAGCAAGGGGTCGCCTTCGTCCCCGTGGCTCCCTGCGGGCCCACTACTGGCTCGTTGTTTTAGTTGAAATGTAGCATACACGCAGAAAAGTGTGGTCCTGAGCTGTGTATCTCCTACGTGTTTAGCCTTAACGAATCACTGCCAACCACACGCCCGGGATTCCGCCATCCAGGTCGAGAAAGAGAGAACCCTCCCGCCATTCTCCCCGAGGTTGTAATCAAACGCACTCTAAAAGTGCAGTTTAGTTTCGCCAGTTCCCTAACTTTAATTAAAAACACTTATTTTTGGAACTGGGCATTTCATAACTTTTTTTTTTTTTTTTTTTAAGCGTAGGTGTTCTAAGGACAACGAGGCCCGCTCACCGTTTATTCTGGCTCAGGGTCCTGGGAGACACAGTTTTCCTCAGCGTCTAGGGTGCACATGAAATACTTTATTGCTTCGGTGATTTTGTCTCAGACAGGGTCCAAGTGAAGGCAGCTTGTCATGCTTGGCATTTTATAATTTGTCTAATAATGTGATTTGTCTGATGACCTTACAAAGTAATAATCAAGGTGTTTTTCTCAAGTCGGGGATGCTAACCCTTAGCACAGCTTCACCCTCATCAAACAGTGACATTGCAGCTGTCCTTGGTCACTAGCCCCGCCCCCCGCCCTTCCTGCCCCCATCCTTCAGCTCCATCTGTCCCTGTTCCCACTTGTGCAGGACCAGCCCACGGCCCACTCTGGAGGGCCAGTCAGCCGAGTGCTGGCAGCCTTGTTTCCGTCGTGGGCAGAGACTCTCCTGAGAGGCCGGCACTCTGCTCATGTCTGGGAAGCCTCCTGACCGAATGGTGGGAGGTGCTCAGCAAGGGCCCCTGGCTGCCCTCAAAGGTGCAAGGACTCCCGAGTACACACGCACGCACCTGCCTCCCCGCCCTCCTTGCATCGGAAGGCAGCACGCAGGGAGGACCTAGCAGGTGTTTGGAAGGAAGCTGGGCTCGAGACCACTGGCCGTGCCCTCATGTCACCTCCGATTGAATGCGAGAGCCGGGTCAACAGACAGGAGGTTACAGGGGCCGTTCAGGATGCTGAGGCTCACCTGCACGCGCAGAGGGTCAGGCGAGCTTGCTGGGGGAGTGATATTTTCATCTTACCGAGGCCTGCAGGGTGAACAAGACGGCTGATTCCTCTCCACACACGTCCTTGCACGTGCTTGTTCCCTCCTCAGTTTCCCCTTCCCAGCACATCCCTCACACTCTCTCCCGGCCCCTTGGGCCCTGTGTGCTGGGTCCTCTCCGCATTGAGGTTGTGACTTCAGGGAGCCTTCCTGGACCTCCCCGTTTGAGATGAACCCGGGCCTGCCTCCGAGTCCCCCGGCCCCCGGTTAGTTCTTCCACACCACGACCTGTCATTGTCTGCCCACAGCCCCCACCCCAGACACAAGCCCATGAGAACATGGGGCCTGCCTGGCTGCCTGGTACACAGCCTGTCCCTGGCAGCTGGCCCACAGAAGAGGCCCTCAGAACTTTTGCTGAATGAACACGTGGGCAGAAGCAGCTCACAGACGGCAGGGGAGTGGCACTCCAGCAAGGAGCACAGACTGCAGGGGTCTGAGGGCAGGGAGACCGGGCCGGAGAGGAGCAGCGAGTGGCCCAGGTGGCCAGGGCAGAGTGAGAGGGGCAGGACGAGATCAGGGCCGGCACATGGGTCAGGGCCAGGCTGCCAGAGAGGCCGCAGGGCCTGGCCACCCGCTTGGGTTGTCTTGATCCCCTAGGAGATGTCTGACAAGTCGTTTCAGCCCCGTGTTCCTTCAGAGCCGCTTTTGAGCTTGTACTCTGGGCTTCCGTGGGAACTTGTGGATCGTGTTTCAATAGTCGGAGCAAGTTTTTTAAGTTGGTTCCAGGAATGGGGACATCTGCCTGGGGCTCTAGGCAGGCTTAGTTCCTTACTGCCCGCCCTGCGTGCCCGCTGAGGGGATGTGAGGGCCCCGGCGGGCTGTGGGTGGAAGGAAAACGCTGCCAGCTTGGGGAGGTGAGGTTCTGCTGCCCACTGCCCGCCAGTCAGCCCCTGGCCGAACACGGACTCAGGCCCCCGTGTGCGCTGACAGGTGTGTGTCTGTTTAAGCCCTGCCCAGGCTCTGCTGGGGAGGAAGGGAGGCAGCCTTTGCTCCCCTGGGGTTCCCCATCTGCTGGGAACCTGAGAGAGGGGGTGGGGCAGCCTGGGCTTGTGGGCTGAACTGGGCGTGGGCACAGGGAGCAGAGGGAGGAGGTGCGGCTAGCTGCTGGGGGCTTTGTGGGAGCTGTCCCTCAGGGGAAGGAGCCCCACTCGGCGGGGGGAGGGACCCTGCGCCCTGACCGGGCCCTCTCCTCCAGCAGTCCTCTGAGAGAAGCCGCAGGAAAGGGGCTTCACTTTCTTTGGAGCCCCACAACCCTGGCGCTCCTTGTAAATCAGTGGTTCTTAACCTTTTTGAGGTACCGAACCCACCAGTTTCATATGCGCATTCACCAAACCCTTCTTTAGTGATAAATAAAATACGATTTTTTTTCCAAATTCAAGACATAGGTATATGTTTTTATACTGGTGCACAAAATGAGCCGTGCATGAACATCACCTTGCTCAAAGAACAAAACCAACAAAGTGCATGAACTCACAACAAATTACGGTATTACTTTATTCTGGCCTCCGCGGCAGAGGCTTCTCCAAACCCCTGAGACCGACTCATCGAACCCCTAGGGTTCGATAGAACCCAGGTTAAGAACCACTGTTGTGGACCCTCCGGTCTGTGCCCCACGTGTGGCTGCGGGCCCTGCACGTGGAGCTGCTCTCCATGTGGCTCAGCTCCGTGGACCGCCTGCTCCCACAGACACCAGAGCCCGCCTGAGGGCGGGCGTCCTTCATACCCAGATGAGACAGGAGTGGAGGGCGTGGCTCAGTGGCTTGGGCTCTCCTGTCCCGTCCCCTGTGTGTGGGGACTCAGGAAGGGGTGGCTGAGGAGGACGAGCTAGGGGAGGTCCTGGGGGTGATGGACATGGGTCTGGCTGGACGGAGACGGAGACGGGATGAGCCCGGGAGGAGGGCTGCAGGGCGACTGGGGGGGAGGGAGGGGAGAGCCCTCCTGAGTTCAGGCTGGGACTTGGGTCCAGCAAAGGCTGAAGGAGGAAGGGGCTGGTGACAGAGGAGTGAGGTGTGAGCTGGGGGGTGAGGGGCGGAATCTGAGCTGGTGCTTGGCTTGGGGTGAGGCCTGCCGGGCAGAGGCCATGGGAAGCTGCCTTGCCCGGCTGGTGTGAGCACAGCCTGTGCCGAGGTGGGGGCAGGACCGGCTCTGTGCCCCCCAGCCTGTCCCCAGGCTGGGAGTGCTAAAGAGGGAGCAGGATGAGGCCCAGAAACTTGAAGTTGGGGGAAGCAGGGCCTCACTTCCTCCAGCTGTGAACCTCTGTCCTGCCTCAGGCTGACTCTACAGACGGTGGGTGTCCTGCATAAATCATCCCGGGGTGGGTGAGTAAGTGGGACCGTGCATGTCGGTTGCCATGGTACCTATGGGGAAACCGAGGCCCAGAGAGGCAAAGATGCTTGTTCAGGGTCGCAGAGTCGAGCCAGCATGTGAGGCCCTGCCTGTCACACACTGCTGTGCCCGACAGGAGACATGGCAGTGGGAGAGCCCCAAAGGCTGGAGGCCTGGGCGTCATGAGTCTGAAACACCTGAGTGCTGGGCACCCCGCTGACCTCGCAGTGACCAGCGGGCAGCTGTGCTTTATGAAGGGCTTCTCAGCAGAACCTACCCTTTTCGCCTAGTTTGGAAAAAGATCAACACAGGCAATTACAGAGACCAATAAATACAGCAGGTACCTGGGGACCTGACACTTCACACGAGCAAAGGGTGACACCTGGCGTCTCTGCAGGGGCCTCTCTCAGTCCCGGCAAAGACCCCTTCTCTGGTTTCATTGGTTTATTTCTTCACTTTAAATACTGATTGATTGGGTCACGGCTGTTCTTGCCCGGGTTGTGCGTGCGGGTTTGGGTCTGAGGCTTCCGCGCTCCATCTGAGTCTGAAATTCCAGGAAGTCGGAAACGACCCAGCTGTAACCAGAGCAGGCACACGCCTCTCTTCAGGAACACCTGGCCCAGCGCCCCCGGGCGCTGCCTGCAGCTGGCGGGCTCTGTGGGGGCTCCGGGGCCCGGGAACCCTGTGTCCCCCCCCTTGCTGTCCTGTGCAGGTCGCCCTCTGTGCCCACGACTGTGGGGAAACGATTCTGTGGAAGCAACGCAGAGGACGTGGCTGCGTCCTCTGGGGAAGTCATGCCGAAGTAACGGTGCCTTGGCAGGGAGGCATTTTCTCTGCGGGACTGTCTGGCTTCGTTAATACTTGTTCCATCAGGCCGGCGGCGGGCCTCGGTGTTTTTCCACTTGAGGAGGGATTGTGCCAGCCGGCCCAGCTGGTGGGAAGAGAAGATGAGACCCCGGTGCCCTGCAGGCCTAGACAGAGGCGTGGACAGGGATGGTCTCCTCCCACCTTCACTTCCCCTCTGAAATGGGGGGGTGCTTGCCCAGGACCCCTGAGCACTGAGGGCAGGGCCAGGCGTGGAACCGAGGTCCAGGGCCCCAGGCCAGCCTTCCAACCCTTCACCCCCAAGGGCTTTTGACTGTGAGAGGGAGCAGATGGACTACCCCGCCTCCGTTCACTGGCCAGCATTCCTCGGGCTTTTCTGTAAACTCAGACGAGTGGGCCTGTAAGAGTGGACAGGTTAGGCTGTTTTCAATTAAGTCGGATAGAACTGTCTTTGAAAGACTTGGGTCGTTTAGGCAAATGCAGGGTAATTATTTCCCCACTCCTACCCCATCCCTAGACAAGTGTCTTCATCCTGCCCTCCGCCTGTGGGAATCAGACTCTTTTTCGTGGGTTAAGAGCCCGGCCAGGTGTGCGATGCAAGTTTGGAGTTTGATAAATGTGTGTCTGACTGATCAAGGCAGCGCAGGACCGCCCTTGTCACCGAGGTGTGGCGGTGAAGGCAGACACTGAGTTATCTGGTGACAGTACTGTCTGGGGGATCGAGGACGTCGCCTCCTACCTCTTTATGTTCACCTGCACGCACCCCTGCCTGCACCCCCATCTGCCCTGGGGCCGGTTCCATGGCGGGATGGCCAGACTGGAGCGATGCTCAGGGCTCTGACCCAGTGCCCCATTAGAGGCAGGGAGGGGGAGATCAGTGAGGGCAGGGGCTTCCCAGGCCCGGGGGCCAGGAAAGGACCCCGACCACCCTCTCCACTTGCTGCGTCTCACGTGAGCCAGCTGGCGGAGGCTCAGGGAAGGATAGAGACTGGGAAAGCGCCTCAAAGGAATCCCGGAAAAGAGTGAGGACTTCTGTGTAGAAGCACTGGGGTTCGGAGGATCTGTAACCAGGAGCATGGTGCTGGGAAGCCGGGCTCAAAGGCAAAGGGAGGGTTCTCAGCCAAGTGCACCAGACGATGAGTTTCATTTCCCAAGTTCTCCTTCCTCCCTCAATGCTGTTTTAAGACTTCTAATTAGAAAAAAAAATTTTTTTTTTATTGATTGATTTTGAAAGAGGGAGAGACAGGAACATTGATCTGTTCCTGTATGTGCCCTGACCTGGGATCGAACCAGCAACCTCTGTGCTTCAGGATGACACTCTAACCTACCGAGCAATCCAGCCAGGGCTAAGATTTCTTCATTTCTACTGTGTGATGAGGTGAATCATTTAGTCTCTGTGCCTCAATTTTCCCATTTTGAAAAGAAGATTGTAGTGCCTGCCTCCTTCGCGGGGTTGTTTTAACGATGAATGGAAGTGCAGCCCTCCGGAGCCCCGGGAATGGGAAACTGAGAAGAAGCATCTTTGTGGCCGTGGCCTCTCCTCCCGCTCGTTCACTTCACCACCAGGGACCTCGCAGTCACCATTTCTTCATAAGAGATCTCTGCCATTTTGGGCACCGCTGACGGCCCTTTCTTCCAAAAGCACTTTTGTTGTTAAGACTGGGAGACGACAGCGCCCCAAGTCAGCCTCCTCTGTCCCGCCCATACGCTAGAGTCCCCAGGGCTCCATCCTTGGCCACCACCTCTGCCCTTCCTTGTCCTCTCTCCGGGCACTCTTAGCCACTCAGAGTGCCAAGGACCACTCCAGTGCTGGTGGCTTGTCAACCTCAGCTCTGGCTGCTCTCTTGGCCGTTAGATGTGTGGGGCAGCTTCTCCTGAGTGTGCCATGGGCACCTCCCGTCGCCTTCCCATCCCAATCCCTGCCCTGTGTTCTTCATCTCAAATGCATCCCCTCTTACAGCCCTATGCCCTACGACCTCGAGGTCACCAGCAAGTCAGGCTGCTTCCCCCACCCCCACCCGGCGCCTGTGGTCTTGTTTCCCTATGGCTGGTGCCGGGGAGACCTCTGCTTGCGCGAGCCATTGTCTCCGGGGGCACGGTGTCGGACAGGGCGTGGCTGGGATAGGGCAGTGCCTTGCCTTTGCCCAGGATGGCTTTCTCTGCCAGGATGGCAGCAGGTCTGGGGCCCATCTGCTCAGCCTCCGGGGCTATCAGAACTCACCGCCCATTCTTACACACACCCCAGGGCCAGCCAGCTTTCAGTTCCCTTTGCTGCTCCTCCAGCCCCACCCGAGTCCACTCCCTCTTGGCTCTTCCCTTGTCCTCATCTAATGGGGTACCTCCCAGGCTCCGTAGGAGCCCCTCTGGGTGGCATAGGAAAGGACAGGTCCTCAGTTTGTGTCCCCATAGACATAAACACATTCCCTTTTATGTCCACAGGCTGCTGCAACCTTCGAATGCCCACAGGACCCACTGCCTGGCCCTGGCCATCGCGGACATCCTGTGGCGGGCTGGGGGCCACGAGAGAGCCGTGGTCACACTGTAAGTGCTTCCCAGGGCGATGTTGCTACCACTTAACCTCAGGCTGGCACAGCTGTGGGCAGGCTGTCTGTGTGTCCTCCAGGACAAGGGCTGCGTCTGGGTGCCTTCCGAGATCCCTGCCCTGTGCCCCACACCATGACCACCCAGAGAGTCAGCCTGCTGTGCCGGGCAGCCTCGCCCTGGCGGGGGTCTCATTCTCATCTCAAGATGGGGAAGGACCCGCCCTGCCTCCCTCCCTGGGGAGCTCCTGGAGACAGAACTTGCCAAGAAAACCTCTCCCCTCTATAATTTCCTGATCCAGAAGCCTCAGAAAGCAGCCCTCAACTGACCTTGTTACCCCTACCCGGATTTGTACCCTCACAAAGCATGCTCTGTCTGCTCTGTCACTTGGATCCCTGTTCCTTTGAGGAGGGGACACAGGTGAGCGGTCAGTGGTAGAGCCACAGTCTTGTGCCTGCTACCTCCCTCCTACACGAGATGGAAGGGGCCATCCTTGTAATCCCCACACCCTGCTAGCTTTTCAGGCTGACCCTTCGGAATGGACGCATCACTTCCCCTAGCCATGTGGCCAAGTTCTAGTAAAGAGGGTGCCTTTACCCAACATTGTCGCCTATTGGCTGTGTGACCTTGGGCAGTTGACTCAACGTCTCTGTGCCTCATCTGTTTACTCTGCTGAAAAATGGGGGTGATGATGATTACATAATTGGTTGATTATAAGGGAATGAAATGAGTCAATATAAATAATAGCACATGTGGGATGCTCAGGACAATGGTCTGGCACGTACTAAGTGCCATGTCCGTGTAGGGCTCATCGTCGTCCTCCTCCTTGTTCCTACAGAGTGCTCATCCTTGCTGCCCACGTCCAGTTAACTGATTAAACCTGGCCCTGAGGATCTGTCTGGCAGCCCTGAGAGCACATGGGGCAAAAAGTCAATGCCCTCCTGTTTTGCAGACTAGGAAAAAGAAGCCCAGAGAGGGCAGTGGCGGGTCCAAGGCTACACAGCAGGCTAATGGCACAGTGGGTCCCAAACCCCAGCCCAGCGCCTAGTCCACGCCTCACTCGGCTGCACTTGCAGGGTGCTGTGAGAGCAAGCTGCTGGGGTCCGTGGGAGCCTCGGAGAGGACAGAGGCTGGCATTCCCGACGTCCCCGCACACGACGGGCGAGTCAGCCTCCCCCGTTGTCGGGACCTGTACGTATATTTGTCAGCTGTGGGCCACAGGCAGGCTTCCTCCGGCCAGGGCTTAGGCTTGGTCACGCTCTCCGTCTGCCGTCTTTTTTTCATTCCCTTTTTCTCCCATTCTTCCTCAGTGGTGCTCTCAGGACCCAGCTGAGCAGGGAAAACCAGACAGCCTGGCCCCCCGACCCCCTTCTCATTTGTCCTCATTGGACAGGATGCGTGGTTTCGCCCTGGCTCAAGGTCGTGTCCCCTTTCCCCACGCGGGACTCATGCCTCTCTGTTTCCTTTTTAGGGCTTCGGGCATCCAGCAATTCAGTCCAGCGGGGAAATACAAAGCAGATGGAGTCTTAGAAACAGTACGGTTTCTGGAAAATTATCAGGCAACCTTTGGCATTGCGTGGGCACGGTCTCCTTTTCTATAAGTAAATCCTCCCTCAGCTGGGGAGGGGCCAGCCCTTCCTGCGGCCCCAGCCAGCGGGACCCTCCACCGGGGACTGGGGTGGGCAGAGGTGGGGGGGCTTTGAGGGTGAGCTGTTGCCAGAACTGACTTCATGGCCAAAAAATGGCTGATGGGCAGCCTCTGAGAGCGAGGTTGTACCAACCCGAAGTTCCCCCTGCAGTCCGACATAACACCTTTTGACTAAAGCCAGCCTTCCCCGTGTACCTCTTTACGTCATCAGCACCTTCTCTGGGATTGTTCTGTGAGGGTGGTGGAGGTGGTGTGGAGGGGAAAGGAGATTAGAAGGTTCAGAGAGCGTTGAAAGGTGAAGCATCAGCCAGAAAACCAGACCTAAGGAAGACAAAGGAAGGGAGAGAAGATGAGAGACAGTTGACAATCCAGAAACTGACTTTTCCTCCTCCTCCCCGAGGACTCACTAAGAGTGAATACGTTCATCTCCTCTGGATGGAGGATTTCTGCCTGACCTAGTTTGTTTCATTTGACCTCGGTCTGAGCATGTGTGGCCCTGAGAGCCTAGAAGGGTCTCACTTTACTGGATGCTTTCTCTAAAAGTGTTTTTTCCTGACCTGCCCAAGAAAGCAAAAGACACATCAGCTTCTTGCCACTTGACTCGGGACTCTGTCTGCCGGGCTTAGAACCCCCCGGATGATGATCTGCATAGGACATGGGCCCCATGCACCCCCACCCTGCCCCCACCCCCAGGCGCTTCTCAGATTTCCGGGGCTGGGGGCTCACCCCATGTGTTTGTGTCTTCGCAGCTCATACTGCACAGTCTGACCTGCTATGAAGAGCTGGTGGTGTTTCTTCAGCAAAGCATTCGCCAGGTAGGCCCTGCGTTTACTTGGCGACGGGCACTGTTAAGCCTTCTGCTTTGTTTGCAGAGGTGTTGCTGGTGAAGTGGAGCTGAGGCCCTCACACCCACCCTGGGGGGCGGGGGTAGAGGCCGGAAAGGAGCTGGTGCTGGCCCTGGGCGCCGTGGCTGAGGACAGGCAGGGGGTGACGGGCTGGAGAAGAGTAGACTGGGGGAGCAGGGATCCAGCTGCTGCCATTGCGTCCTTGAGGGCCGGCCATGGCTCTAGGGTACAGGTGCTGCCACAGCGGGGGCTGCAGCGCGGTGTGGAGGGGGCCGAGTGAGGGGACTCGATGGTGGGAGCTTCCTCTCGGTCTGATGGGAAGCTGCCGCCTCCAGAAGCCAAGAACCCTTTGTTGGCGAGGGGGACCCAGCACCAGCCCGGCGGTGATGAGAGCGTGAATTTCTGGGCTGCGTTGGCGGTCTGAGCCCTGGACGGAGCGCCTGCTCACCACCCTGCAGTGGTGTCCTGGGAGGCGGGCCGGGCCGGACAGAGCACATGGAGTACCCCACCCGCTGGAGGAGATCTGGGAGCCCCGTCCGGCTGTGAGAGGGGGCGGAACATGGCCAGGGCCCGGGAGCAGCACAGTCAGGGGCTGAGGGCATTCAGAGCGGGGCTGCGGCTCGCGGCTCTGTGGACGATGGCCGGAGCTGAGTGTTCCACGGGCAGAGAACGTGGTCTCCGGAGGCGTCGGCCTGGATTTGTATGTGGGTTACACCCCTTAGTGGCTCCAAGGCCTCGGGCCTCAAGTGGGGATGGCAGTCGCAATGCCTACCTCAGAGCACTGTGCAGAGTGCCCAGCTGCACATCTCAGGGACTCTGAGTGTTCCTTGTGGACAGCGTGGTCACTGTCGTTGTCATGGTTCAAGGTGGCCCTGACAGAGGTTAGTTATAGACAGAAGGGAGGAGGCAGATTTGCAGAGGGCAGTGCTGTGTGGCCCCAGGCCTGAGATCCTGAACTGCGAGGCCCCCTGGTTCTGACGTTGGTGTCAGAAGGACTCTCCTGGGCTGAGCCGCTCTCCTGCCGTACAGGCCATTCCCTCTGCTGCCTCTGGGCTGTGGCCTCGGCTCTCTTAGGCTCTTTGAGGCTCCCGAGAAGGTGTTAGGAGACTTGGTGGTGAGCCTGGAGGTTGGAGAACTTGCCGGATATGGGGGCAGCCTGGCCACTCCTGCAGCCACAGTCCCTTTCCCGACACAATGCACCACAGACAGGGAAGTGCCCTGGCCCTCCCAGCATGGACACCCCTTGGGCAGGAACGTGGGGCCTACTGAGTCCATGGGAGGCAGGTGTGCTGTCTCTGGGGCATTGATCTACCTGAAATCCTCACCCCTAGAGCTGTTGCCTTGGGGGTGACTCAGCCCCAGGAGAGGCCCAGAGCCTGGCCAGGGTGCCCAGACTAGGTGCTGCCTTTCTGCACTGTCCGGGAGGTGCAGGGGAGGGGCGTGGATGTGAGGGAGGTCCTGGCCTGGGTGTCAGGAGTCTCAGCCTGGCTGTCACGTGTTGCCTGTCCCTGGTTGTCTCTGATTCTCCGTGGGCATAACCCAGTGAGCTATCTGCCAACTCAGTGTGCTCCCCCCTCCCCGGTCCAGTATGGCCTTGGTAGCCTGTAGCAGGGCCTGGGGACCTTGGTTCCTAGTGGCCTCAGGAAAGGCACTGGGCTTCAGTTGCCTATCTAGAAAATGGAATATGGACTAATGAGTAGATCACTCCCAGCTCTTTATCATCCTCCTGTGGTTCTTGAATAAGAAACATAAACACAGGGGAAAGAATGGCTTCCAAATTAAGTACCAGGCACTCTCCATATGCAGATAGGAAACCTGTGATTAAACACTCCCAGAGGATTGTGACGATGTAGCAACACATCTGAGAGCAAAACCTGCTATCGTCAGTGTGCATGATTTGACCCGGGAGGTCACGGCCAAAGGCATCTGTGTTCACATTGTTGGGTGGAGCAGATTGTGGAGCCACGCAGGCCAGGAGAGCGAAGTGCCTGGTGAGACTTCCCGGGGGGCAGAGAAGGGGCCCTGGGGCGACTCTGTGACTCAAGCATCTGAGTCCCCATCACTGCCCACTGATGGCCCCTGGGTGACCCCTCAGCACCGGAGTCTTCTACATCCTTGAGTATAAGATGGGACCTTCCTCCTCCCTTGGCCTGTACCCCCAGGGTGACCACAAAACCCAGCAAGACAGCGACTGGGACAGAGGTTGAGGGGATGGGACCAGTCCCAGGGGAGGGAGCTGCCCTTCTCTCCTTGGCCTCTGGGCTCGGAGTGATTCCCCCTTCCTGTCCTTGGCACAGGCCCCCGGCTCTGTCCTTGGCACAGGTGGTCCGTGGCTGGCCCTGCTCTCTCTGGAAGGCAGTGTTTTCCCTGCACTTTAATTTGTGTTTTTGCTGGAAGCCATGGAGCTGCCTCAGCACTGCCCTCACCAAATTCATTTTTCATGGCCTGGGCCTAAGAGGGCTAGATCGTGCCAGGGCTGGAAATGAACACTGAGCCATCTCTGCTCAAAATAAATAGCCTTCTGGCTGAGTTTTCATTACCGCTCGCCCTCTGGGCAAGATGTCTGGCTGGCCCACGTGAGCTGGGGGTGCCTCCACCCTTGCCTTGATTGGGGTTCCTTGGTGGGCTCAGGTCTCTGCAGGCTGGAGCAGTACCGGGGAGTGGCCCCTTCTTCCCAAGTGGGGGTGGGGCCAGCCGTTTCTCCAGATTCGGACCATGGTTTCCGGCCTTTCAACATCGGCGCCTGGCCCTGCGTTCTCCCGTGTCTTGGCAGCTTGAGTTTGATGAGATAATTTTAATAATTATTTTTAAACAAAGTGGGATATTGGTGCCATTCAGTCATGTTCTGGCAAGGGCCAGGAGCCCGGCAGGGGGCCGTTTCCTCACCGGCTGCAGTCTCACCTACCCAGTCCACAGGGAGGCCACGGCCAGGGCTGTGCTAGTCCCCTTGAGGGTGTTCCAGCGACTGTGGAAGAGGTTGGCTCGAGTCGTAATCACCGTTCTTCGTGTTTACAGAGGGTGAGGGCGTACAATGGGCCTCTGTGTCCCCTCACTGCAGTCCTGCAGGGGGACAGGCGCTGCAGGCATGGCATAGGAGAAACAGATGGAGAAGGAGTTGTGGCCTCCCCGAGGCAGGGTTCAAGTCTATGGCAGGAGCAGGCAGGCACTTCAGAAGGGGAGCTGAGATGGAGGGCGCTTTGCAACATGCACGTCTGTGGTCGGGGCCGTGGCCCACGTCCTCCAGGGCTACGTTCCCGCGGCTAGGACGTCAGCCCTACTCTCTGCAGTTGTCAGAGTGCGCACCACAACCCAAAGTATGTAAGCATTATCCTTGCTTTGCAAATGGGGAAACAGAGGACAGCAGAAGTGAAGTGACTGGCCGGATGTCACAGGGTTAAGTTGAGATTGATTTAAGATTGTTGTTGATTCATTCATTCCATTTCTACTTCCCAAAAAAGAAAAAAAAAAGGCTGTAAAGTTCTAAAAAATGATGTCCTCAGTCAATTCTGTGTTCTGACTATGGTAAACTGGCCCTCTCTGGCCTCGAGACCTTTGCATGTGCTTTTCCTCTTGCCTGGAACAGTGTTCCCTTCTCTTCTGGTTCCTCCTTGTCGCTTGGGCTTCTGTTCAGACGCCACTTCCTCCGGAAAGCCTCCCCTGACACGCCCTGCGTCCCTAATCCCTAAGTCGAGTTGAAGGCCCTTCCTGCGTGTCTGTAGAGGAGCTGTGATTCCCATCAGAGAAGAGCCTCTTCCCACCCGTTTCAGTTCCTGTTCTTCCCTTAGTTACTTCCAGGAGGGCTGATCCATGTCCACCTGTTCACAAGGACAGCCTTAGCAGGGAGCATCCTCTTGGCACAGAAATGTCATGTGGTACTTTTTCTTTTCTTTTGAATGACTAATTGAATTACTGAATGAAAGTAAAGACTGTATTTTGAGGAAAAAAACCATAATTTTATCAGGAGCTTGAGCTAAAATAATTATGATAGTTGAGCACCGTATTGGGCTCTGAGCTTCCTAGCATCCAAGGCAAAAATGGAAAATATACATTCTGTAATTCTTATTGTTCCAGGAAAAACAATAATAAAAAGCCATTAGGTTGTAAGTCCGAAAAGAAACTGATCACATGGAAGGAACTGACTACTTTAACAGGCAGCATCTTTCACAATAGTTCACAGAAGTGGTATTGTCACCAAAGTGGGATGAGTACGGTCTTCATACTGATCTGGAGGTAGGGGATGGCATTTCTCTAGGGAACTGAAGTAGCCTAGTCCAGCCCAGTGGACTGTGGCCTGCGGGGCTCACTGGACAGGCGGGCAGTGCAGTGCCAGCATCGTAGTAACAGCTGACACAGGTGCTAGGCCCTGTTCTAAGTGCTTTGCAAAGATTACCTCAGTCTTCACAATACCCTGAGGAGCGTAGGTCCTATTATTTTCCCCTTGTTTACAGTACTGATGAGGAAACTGGGGGCAGAGAAGTTAAGAAGTGTCCCTGTAGTCGCGTAGCTAGGAGTGGCCGAGCTGAGATTGAAATCCAGGCAGCCGGGCCCTGGGCTGTGGGCTCCACACCAGGGTTGGTACTAGGGGAGACAAGTAAGGTGCTCACCTTGGGTGCAGAATTCAAGGGGGTCCCCCAAACCTCAGTAATCAGTATAGATAATATTGTAACATAATAGCTAAAAATTAACACTGAATCTAAAAAATCCATAAGGAGCAACATATAAATTTTTTTTTAAAAAACTGGATCTGCCCTTCCTCTTGCCCAGTGAACCTCACTGCCCTCCCGCCCTGTGGGCCCCAGCCGCTCTCTGCTGCTGTCCCCACAGCAGGCTCTCTGCTGCTGTCCCCACAGCACGGTTCTTTGGAGTAAGGTATTTGGAATCAGACAGAACCCACTGCAAGCCCTCCGGGCTGTTACCAGCTGCATGACCTCGGGCACTTGCTCTGTTTCTGAGCCCCGATTTCCTGACTTGGCAGAGGGCAGCAAAGGCTGCTCTCTTGCTGTTTGTTTTCACTGTTTTCCTGATAGCACAGGTCTGTGAGAGTCTGAAGTGTGATGGTGAGCATAAGATGCTTGCATTGGTAACGGGGGCTGCTTCCGCCGCTGTTGCATCCTGACCCTCCAGGACTTGCAGGTCGAGAGTGCGCCCCTTGGTGGGCACTGTGTCTGCTGCCATTGTCACCCTCAGGGCACCCTGGGGTGTTCCTCGGCCCTGAGGGGTCTGGCATGGTGAGGCCAAGACAGGGTCTGCCTTGGGGCCACGCAGCCGCCTCTGGGGCCAGCTGGAGGCCATTGGCTCAGGGGCCGCTGCCCCCTGGGCTGTGGCCCCCAAGGAAATGAGAGGAGGGAGGTGCGGGCCTGATGGGTGCTCATCCTTTCTCCCCTTCCAGTTCGAAGTGGGCCCGTTTGGATGCATCCTGCTCACGCTGTCTGCCATCCTGTCCAGGTCCACAGCGCTGTGAGTATCCTCCTCCCTCGGTTCTGGGGGCGGCGTGTCTGTCTCGTTCCCACGCTCCCCCCCTCCCCCAGAGCCCAGTGGGTGCGCACCTAGTGAGCCTGGTTGGAAGGAGGAATGGAGGCAGGTGGAGCATGGAGCACTTACCTTCTGCGGAGACACGTGTCCAGTGCTGCTTGCTTTCTGGTCTCCCCACGTGTGCTGGGGAGTGCGGGGGTGACCTGAGATTTTACTGGGTCCACTTCACTCATGTGGACTCCCCAGGGACATGTGTGGGGAGGGACACTTGATTCTGAGACCTGGGAGGTGACCAAGGGCTCCTAATAGCTCAGGGAAAGGGGAGTCACCCTAGGCCAAGGCAGTCCGCAGGCTGTGAGGCTCGTGACTATGGCCATCCCTGAGGAGGTGACCGGGTGGGAACCCAGGGGGCCTTGGAGGCAGAGGGCGTGGAAGGCTGGGTCCCCAACCTTAGGCGTCCTTATCAAAAGTGACCTCCGGGCTGCCTAAGAGCTGGAGCTCCCCCATCATGCTCATTCCCTAGGAGCTTTCCAGGCTTCTTATCCATGTTTGTCACCGGGGCATTTTGTCACCAGGGAGCGTTCAGATTCCAAGCAGAGTGCACGCCCGGGGTGTGGAGATCCGGGGGTGTGTCTATCCGCTTTGCGGTATCTGGGGCGTTGGGGAGCACTTGGGAACAGCCCCAAGCAGGCGAGCCTGCACAGTGGGGAGGTGGAAGGCGCCCTGGCTGGGGAGGCCCCAGCAGAAGGAGACACTTGCTTCTGCGGCTGGGCCAGGGCTGCCTGTCCTCGCTGCCCGCAGCCACTGGCACTGCTGGGAGGAGGATGGCTGGGACCTGAGGCCTAGTGCCTCCGGCCTGCCTGCTGCGGGCTGCTACTGACCTCGTTAAGTGCATGTGTGCGCACAGCGTTTTCTGATGGCATTCTTCTTCTAATCCTGCCATAATGATACGATTCATTCCTGGCCCTGCTCACGTGCATGGAGAGCATAAGCTGCCCGCCTCCCTTCCAGGCCTGGGTCTGCTAATCCCGGGGCTGACAGTGTTGTGGCAGCGGCAGTGTGTATGTGGGGGGTGTCTCCTGGTGTGGGTGAGACCCCTGACCTCGCTGGAGGGGCCTGGTGAGGTCTGCCTGTGTGATCCTCTCAGCCTCAGTTTCCCCATCTGTACAGTGGCTTGTTCAGCCCTGGGGGTCTAGGCCCTGGCTCACCAGCCTGGGGCCTGGCTCCCTGTTCACACGCCTGCTCCTGTGGGGAGGGGTTCTGGCAGTCTGTCCAGCTGCAGGGGTTTGGGGACCCCACGTCTGGGCTGTTCTTCACGTTGTCCAGAGCTGGTGGGGCTGCTTCTGACCTCCCATTCCCCCCCCCCCGCCTCATCTGTGTTGAGCAGGGGCCAGTCCCTGCCCAGGCGGTTGCACGGAGTGGGGGGGCATGTGCAGGGAAGGCTGCCCCACTGTACCTGCAGAGCCTCGTGCTCATGGGCCTGAAGCTACAGTCCTACTAGACCCCTTCCCGTTCACTGCGCGCGTGCGCACACACACACACAGCTTTCACTGCACACACACACACACACACAGCTTTCACTGCACACACACACACACACACACACACAGCTTTCACTACACACACACACACAGCTTTCACTACACACACACGCACACACACACACAGCTTTCACTACACACACACACAGCTTTCACTACACACACACACACACACAGCTTTCACTACACACACACACATACACACACAGCTTTCACTACACACACACACAGCTTTCACTGCGCACACACACACACACACAGCTTTCACTGCACACACACACACACACACACACACAGCTTTCACTACACACACACACAGCTTTCACTACACACACACACAGCTTTCACTACACACACACACATACACAGCTTTCACTACACACACACACATACACACACAGCTTTCACTACACACACACACATACACACACAGCTTTCACTACACACACACACAGCTTTCACTACACACACAGCTTTCACTACACACACACACAGCTTTCACTACACACACACACAGCTTTCACTACACACACACACATACACACACAGCTTTCACTACACACACACACAGCTTTCACTACACACACACACACACACAGCTTTCACCACACACAGTTTTCACTACACACACAGCTTTCATTGCACACACACTCAGCTGTCACTACACACACACACAGCTCTCACTACACACACACACAGCTTTCACCACACACACAGCTTTCACCACACACACACACACACACACACACACACACACACCAGCTGCAGTCACCTCCTGCCCTTGTTCTGGGGCAGAGGAAAGAGAGTATGCTAAAAAGATAGTCCCCTTCCCTTCACGGCCCTGAGCCCCTTCCCACAGCCTGGAGGCCGATGGCTTTGAGGTCTCCCTGGCAGCGTGGCCAGCCTGGCTCCTGCCCTCCAGGAGGACTGGCACAGAGCCCTGCATTAGTGCTGGACTCGGCAGGGCACTGGCCGGGTTTGTCTCACTCGCCCCTTTTCTGAGAGGACAGTATAGAGCACATGCTCGTGGGCACCAGGCAGCGGGACCCACAGCAGCCCACATCTCGGGATCTTCTTGTGTGCCAGGCCCTACTCTCTGACGTTGCTCTCATGTAGCTCATTCATCTCTACAGCCCCCTGTCGCGTGGCACCCTTGTGACTGCTGTCACCCTCCCCGTCTTTCAGGTGGAGAAACGAGGCGTTGGCAGGTGACTGGCTTGGCCCTGGCTCACTCAGATCAGCCAGGAGTCTGACCCCAGACAGGGCTCTTTGGGTTTGCTGTTTAAGGACCTGAACTTGGGAACAAAACAGATTTGGTTTCAGGCCTGACTCTAACCCTCTGAGCCTGAGTTTGTCTGTAAAACGGGATGAAACTCCTGCCTGTCGAGATTGAATGGAGACATAAATGTGTGTTTGGCACAACTCCCGCTGGGTAGCAAGCCTGAGATAATGGCCGCTGCTATCTGACCATGTCTCTGCCATGCTCAGATGCCTCTTGTGCCCTCGTGCTGGCATGTCCTGCCACTGGTGATGGTCCACCTGCAGCTGTGCTCACCCTTGGCGGGCACTCCCTGAGTGGCCCCGGGCTCCCTGGGCACGGTGCTGTTCCTCAGGTTGTGGGGAGAAGGAGCGGCGGAAGACTCCTCCCTGCCCTGGGAAAGCGCCACCCAGCCGTGTGCTGGAGAAGACACTCAACTCTCTAATGTGTTTAAGTTCAAGATAACTTAGGCTACCTGAGACCAGCAGGTGAGGCATGGGGCAGTCCTTGGGTCTCATGGGCCACTGCTGGGGTCTTCTCCAGACCCATGCTCCCCCTACCCCCGTGGGCAGTCCCAGGATGGCTGCCTGACCACTCTGTGCTCCCATGGGGCTGCCAGAGACGAGCCTTGGAGAGGGGCTGACCAGTTCTCTGTGTTCCAGGGGCTTCCTGCAGGGTGGCAGCTGTGAGGATGGAAGACAGGACTGACAAGGAGGACAGGCATGCCCTGACCAGTCATGATGCTACCCAGATCCCCAGAGAGGATCATGCTGAAGTTACTTAAAATAGCACATTCGCATTCCTGGCATTTCTGAGGGGTTCTCTGAAGCTGTTCTCACCTTGGCCTTTGGGCAGGGCAGCTCCTTGAACAGCCCACGCCCCTCACAGGCCAGTCACGTCGCATGCCCCCCGGAGCTCCCCTGGGCTCCCCTGAGCCTCCGGGCTCCGAGCTCGGGAGGGATGCCAGGCCTGGCTCCAGGTTCGCTGTGACCTGCTTGGCAGGGACAGCAGTCCCAAGGCAGTAAAAAGCCACCTATTCTGGCTGCCTCGGAGGTCAGCAGCTCATAAACACCCTTCCTTGTAGACATTGGGGCACCCAGGGGGAAACGCCACCTGGCCCAGGCACCACTTGTTCGGAACTGAGTGGGTGACAGGTCACACGAAGGAAACTGTCCTCATTGGCTGCAATGCTGCTGCAGGGCACTTGGGGCCCGTCTTTGCTCTGCTGCCCACAAGCCGTGTGGCTGACCCACCTGTGCCTTAGTTTCTCATCTCTAACGGGGGTAAGGGGGGTGGGCTAGTGCTTCTCAATCTCTTTTTATAGTGAAAAGAAATCGGATTTCTTTTTTGAGTAAACCTTATCCCGAAGCTCACCAAATGAAACAAAACTGCTTTCACTGGAGCAGTGGGGTTGGGGGGGCACAGCCCCCTGCCTGCCCCTCCCTCCCCGCAGCCAGGAGCCTCCCTGAGGTCCCTGTTATGGAGAAGCCCCTGCTCTGTAAACAGCTTGAAAACTGTTGGACCAGGCGCTTGCCAAGGACCTTCCTGCCCTGGGTTCTGACTTGGCTGTGCCAAAGCCTCTGAGCCGTGTCCGGTGAGCGGTTACTGCTTTGGGCAGTGGACCACATGTCCTGGTGGCCCAGAGAGAGGAGTGTGTCTCGGGTCACGTGCTGTTCAGCTAGGGAGCAGCGGAGCGGGGGGCCGGGCACCCCACCCCGTCCTTCACAGACACAGTGTGTGTGATCGAGAAGCTGAGGGCATGGCTGCCTCTCCCTCCTAGCAGGGCTCTCGGACTCATGCCCGAGGCCCAGGGCAGCCCTCACTCCAGAGCCAGCACCTCCTGTCCCTTGGCTGTCCCCGGCGCTGTGGGAGCCAGGGTGAGGGCATGTGGCCTGGTCCCTTCGCCCCAGAGGCTGAGAGCACAGAGGCAGAGCTGGCCCTGAGTGCTGTCCGCCCGGGCCACCTGCAAGGCCTCACGAAGGGCTCACGTTTTCCCCGTCGACGTCCAACCTTCCACTCTCTTTCCTCAGGTCTTGAGTTGCTGACAGTAAATCTCATGCAGGATTTCAGGCTGCCCCAGCACCCCTGCCTTTCAAATAGCACAGCCTGAACTTTCTCCAGCACGCCCCACGGCTGCTCGGGACCCAGGGGTCGGGCCGGCAGGAGCCAGGCCTGTGCAGCGTGGTGCTCAGCTCCGCGGAAGGCAGGAGTGGTGGGCCTGGCACCAGGGAGGGCTCAGGCGGTGCCCACCGCAGGCTCAGGCCTGGGCCGGCGGGAGACAGCTTGTAGGGAAAGCTTTTTATGAGGTGGACCCTTGGCATTGATTACGGTGGCAACCTGCTGCCCAAAGGCCGCCTGGAAGGCCCCAAATAGGAGGTGGTTTGTCATGTGCACAGCACAGCCAGGCAGGGAGGGCGAGGGGCGGCGTGGCGGCTGTCACTCTCCTAGTGTCCAGGAGAGCAAGACCAACAGCAGCACAGCTGTTTCTTTGTGGACAGAGCCCTGAGATGAAAGCCACCGTGAGTGCTGGGAGGCAAAGGCCTGTGACAAACTCAGCTCTTTGCCGCGTCAGTGGGAAACTCCACTGTAAATCAATTCTTATAAGAAGCGTGGGACTTCAGGGGAGGCTGCCCCATTGCTGACGCCTTGGCGTGGCCTGGCCTGGCCTGGGTCACACCCATCAGGGGCAGTTGAAGCCCATTCAGGTCCTCTCACTGGCTGCTTGGGAACGGGAACTCTGGGCCGCATCAGGAGAGCAGATGTGAGTTGGGGTGGGGTCAGGTCAGGCCATGGTGGAGCCTCCCCCCCACGCTCCTCTGAGGAATGAGGAGAAGCAAAGCCCCCAGTTCTGGCCGAGCCAGGGTCCACTCACACACCGGTGGGCCAGCAGTTTGCGGGGTCAGGGTTTGAGCAGGGGGCTGTTCTTGTTGCGAATCACCGTGTCTGTGCTGATGGGAGAGGGTGACAGGCTCTGTGTCCACTGTCTCCCCCCTCTGTCACACGCACCTCACTCTGCCAGCCCAGGACGAGAGGGGCACAGGACCCCCCAGACTCGGCGCCCCGATTCCACGCCGACCGTAGCTGCTTTGCGGCCTTGCACCGACCCTTGGCCGCTCTCACTGGGTTTCCTACATGTGACGTAAGAGGCGGTACAGGATGGTCAAGGGCCCTTCTCACCCGACATGCCAAGATCTTTTGACTATGGCTGGGAAGTGGAAGGGAAGGAACTTCCTCAGTGAACTTCACATCAGCTTTAACTTTGATTCAGATTAGGGTGGAGGCCATGATCACTTTCAGCAAATGTGTCCCAGGAGACCAAGGTGGTGGGTGGAAGGTAGACCCGAAGTGTGCCATTGGGAACAAGTACCCCCGACCCCCGACCCCGTGGTCCCTCTTCTTCGCCCTGGTCCCTTCCCTGGGACCCGCCTAGTTCCTGTGCAGTGACCAGAGCTCCATTCTGTAGATCTCTCATTGGCTCCCTCTGGAGGTGTCCATGAGGCACCCTTGCCCCATGGAGGATAAAGTGAGGGGTCCTCACTGCCACCTTGAGCTTTTGGGGCTTGCGGCAAACCCAGGGGGACAATGGGCCATTATCCCATTTTACAGATGTGGTAACAGGCTTCAAGGAGTTAAGGGCAGGTTGGTGGACACTGTCACGCGAGTCTCCAGGCTCCCGGCCTCGGACCCTGTGCCTGCATTGCCCTTCCTGGGCTGGGAGAGCAGTGCCAGGTGCTGCTTGACTGTGTCTGCCAACTGAGAAGGAGAAGTGGAGAGTGGGACCCCAGCTAGGCCGCACGGGCCAGACACTTGTCCCTTGTACTTCACTCGCCATTTAATCTCGGCCTGGTGTGAGCAGAGCTGGTCTGGTCCCAGGCTGCTGAGATGGCAAGTCCTGGCCAGTGAGTGGCAGCTGGTGGTCTGCCCTAGACGCTGAGACTGAGGGCTGAATGGGGGCCCACTTCCCATGGCAGTTAAGGACAACCCCACCCGGGACGCACTGGGTCAATGGCAGGGCTGGGGGAGTCCTCTGATCCTCAGTGCATCCAAACCCCTGACCCACTCACCTGAGGGCAACACCCCCTTGCTCCACAAAGGATTTGGGTGGGCAGACAAAGAGGACAGGCCTGGGGAGGAGGGGGAAGTAAGAGAACTTTCAGAAACCTCTTCTGCTCCAGACTAGCCTCTGGGCTGTGTGGGTAGGAACCTGCCTTTCTCCTGACTCTGCATACCTCCTGGGACCCAGCTTCTGGGGGCCATTCCACCATGGTCTCCCCTGAAGCCTCTTCCTGGATGGGTGTGGGCAGGCTCACAGAAGTTAGAGCCTTTCTGTGCACCTGCAGGCTGAGAGCCCAGTACTGCAGAAGCTAGGGCCTTTCTGTGCACCTGCAGGCTGAGAGCCCAGTACTGCAGAAGCTAGGGCCTTTCTGTGCACCTGCAGGCTGAGAGCCCAGTACTGCAGAAGCTAGGGCCTTTCTGTGCACCTGCAGGCTGAGAGCCCAGTACTGCAGAAGCTAGGGCCTTTCTGTGCACCTGCAGGCTGAGAGCCCAGTACTGCAGAAGTTAGAGCCTTTCTGTGCACCTGCAGGCTGAGAGCCCAGTACTGCAGAAGTTAGAGCCTTTCTGTGCACCTGCAGGCTGAGAGCCCAGTACTGCAGAAGCTAGGGCCTTTCTGTGCACCTGCAGGCTGAGAGCCCAGTACTGCAGAAGTTAGGGCCTTTCTGTGCACCTGCAGGCTGAGAGCCCAGTACTGCAGAAGCTAGGGCCTTTCTGTGCACCTGCAGGCTGAGAGCCCAGTACTGCAGAAGCTAGGGCCTTTCTGTGCACCTGCAGGCTGAGAGCCCAGTACTGCAGAAGCTAGGGCCTTTCTGTGCACCTGCAGGCTGAGAGCCCAGTACTGCAGAAGCTAGGGCCTTTCTGTGCACCTGCAGGCTGAGAGCCCAGTTCTGGGCACCTAGGAGACCAAGGGGGACAGCATAACTCTGCCATCACAGTGCCTGCTTCTGGAGGGGCAAGGCCGACACAGGAAAGCAGCTGGGGGGTACTCCTAGGAAGGGGATGTCCAGGGAGAGATGGGGCACATCCATCCTGGGGTGAGGGGGTGTCCTGTTATGGAGCAGGGACATTTAGCAGGGCCCTGAGGGGTATGTGGGAAGGACTTTGGCAGGCAGCGAAGCAGAGTAGGCAGAGACCAGCAGTGCTGGTTTTCAGGGAACTGTCGTACAAGGTCAGGTTGGGGAGGAAGGTGCTAGTATGTGGGGAGGGTGGGTGGGTGGTGAGAGGGAAGGCCGCTTGGGAAGGGCTGGGCATCTCTGCTCACTCTCCCCTCCTTCCACGCCCCTTACCCTGCCGCCTAGAACCCATCCTGGCCCCTTCCTCTCCGGCTCCTTTGGAGCCGTCTGCCATTTACCAGGGCTTGCTATGGCCTCAGACGTTATTGCAACAGCACTTTGAGGTGGTTAACTTGTTTTCCCCATCAGGGGTGACATACCAAGGCTCAGAGATGGGAAGCAATTTTCTGAAGGTCACACAGCACAGGTGGCCGAGGGGGCCTGACACCCAGGTGTTCTGACTCACTGTCCACTTCCTCTCAGTCTTCCTGGGAAAACAGTCCGTATCCGCCCTACCCAAGTCCCCTTTCAGATGCTCATGGCTACATGGCGGCCGCTCAGAGGCCTCTGTTTGTTCTGAGCTCTTGGCCGTGATGCGAAAGGTTGAGGTTGCGGGAATCGTGACCTCTCATTGTTTTTTCGCTTGTTGTTATTATTGCTGTTATTGTAGGAAAAAGGAAGTGATAGTTACCAAGTGCCAAGTGCTTTATATAGTTTATTTCACTCAGTTCTCACAGCCGCCTCTGCTAGAAGGAGGCAGCAGCACACCCGTATTGCAGTTGGGGAAACCGAGGCTCAGAGAGGGGAACAGCGGGTAAGCAGCTGGATTTGAACCCAGGGTACCCTGACTTCCCAGCCCAGGGTCTCTTAGCTGTTCCACAGCTGCCCTCTACCCTACTGTTGTCCTCAGAAGTCAACAGCATTCCTACCAACAGGGGGTGCTGTCTCTGGAGGCTGTAGCAGGGAGCTGGGGAGTGCAGTGGACAGTGTGGCCTCTGGGGAGGGTCTCTTGGGAGGACAGGCAGGAGCTGGCCCTGAGGGATGTGGTGGTGCCCCCTCCCAGGGCCTGGCGCCCTCAGGCTCCGGTGGAGGGGAGGTGGCTGACTGGGCGGGTCCTCCCCATTAATTGCTGCCTATTTTAGGCAAGATGTTTTAAGTATCAGAGTCATGGGCCTGGCACACTCGCTCACATCCCAGAAGGTCCCTGAAGGCACCTGGCTGCAGTCCTTTAGCATCTTGTAAATGAAGACACAGCTGAGAGAGGCAGGGACTTACTTGCCTGAGGCCACTCAGACGTCCAAGGTTGAGCTGGCCACTGACCTGCCTTGTAGACTTTGACTTTTGGTGAATGGCTATGACCATAGGCTGGAACCTATGCTCTTGGATATAGTCATTGTTCAATGAATTGCTCAGTCATTCATTCACTCACTCACTCATTCATTTGTTCATTCATTCATTCAAATGTTCAGAATGCACCTGGGTCCGCCTTAGGCCGAGGAGACAGAGGAGACAAGCTGTACCCAGTCAGGAGTGGGGTTTCGGGGCTTTCCGGCTTGCCTGACCGTCACGTGTTTCAGGCCACAGTAGATACTGTGATGTTGGTACTGGGGACGTAGTCCTGGCCAACTGACTCTGTGACCACAAGTCCTTTCTCCTTTCTGGGCCTCAGTTTCCCCACCAATAACATAGAGATGGTGATTCTTGTCCTTCTTGAGAGGGGACAGTGTACTTGAAAGGGTATGAGACGGCAGGTTCGGGGCTCAGGCATCCTGAACTGCTCGTGGGCAGAGTCCCTGCCCTCAGGGACGTGGTGGAGGGTGGAGTGCCGAGAGGCCTGGCTTCCAGCACTGGATCAGGGCTGGCATGTGTCACTGGGCCGGTTCTGTCCTTTTTCTGGGCATCCTTTTCCCATCTGTGGAATGCTGAGCCCTGAGGTCTCCCGGCCCCCACACCCTCTGTTCTGTTTCTTGGTCAGCGGTGTCTGCGGGACCTCCTGTGGGAGAAGCGGCCCTTGCTGGCATCCTGGGCAGAACTCTGTCCCCGGGTGAACTGGGCACCCCAAGGCCGGGCATCACACCGGGCCCTCGGTCCCAGTGCTTGCCCTTTGTTCCCAGAATGCTGAGGAGGGTGACAGCAAGGTCACCAGGGCCAGGCCTCTTCCTGTAGGTTTCTGTTCCCTGGGCAGGTGTACTCAGACCCCCCTCACTCTGTGCTTCCCGAAAGCCCAGGCCCTGCAGGCTCCTGCTCCTGCTCCTCCTGGCTCCTCCTGGCTCCTCCTCGCTCCTCCTGGTTCCTCCTGGCTCCTCCTGACTCCTCCTCGCTCCTCCTCGCTCCTCCTCGCTCCTCCTGACTCCTCCTGGCTCCTCCTGACTCCTCCTGACTCCTCCTCGCTCCTCCTGGCTCCTCCTGACTCCTCCTGGCTCCTCCTGGTTCCTCCTGGCTCCTCCTGGCTCCTCCTGACTCCTCCTGGCTCCTCCTGGCTCCTCCTCGCTCCTCCTCGCTCCTCCTGACTCCTCCTCGCTCCTCCTGGCTCCTCCTGACTCCTCCTGGCTCCTCCTGGCTCCTCCTCGCTCCTCCTGACTCCTCCTGGCACCTCCTGACTCCTCCTCGCTCCTCCTGACTCCTCCTGGCTCCTCCTGGCTCCTCCTCGCTCCTCCTCGCTCCTCCTGACTCCTCCTCGCTCCTCCTGGCTCCTCCTGACTCCTCCTCGCTCCTCCTCGCTCCTCCTCGCTCCTCCTGACTCCTCCTCGCTCCTCCTGGCTCCTCCTGGCTCCTCCTCGCTCCTCCTGACTTCTCCTCGCTCCTCCTCGCTCCTCCTGGCTCCTCCTCGCTCCTCCTCGCTCCTCCTGACTCCTCCTCGCTCCTCCTGGCTCCTCCTCGCTCCTCCTCGCTCCTCCTGGCTCCTCCTGACTCCTCCTGACTCCTCCTCGCTCCTCCTGGCTCCTCCTCGCTCCTCCTCGCTCCTCCTGACTCCTCCTGGCTCCTCCTGACTCCTCCTCGCTCCTCCTCGCTCCTCCTCGCTCCTCCTGACTCCTCCTGGCTCCTCCTGACTCCTCCTCGCTCCTCCTGACTCCTCCTGGCTCCTCCTGGCTCCTGGCGCCCAGTCTGTGTCTGGGTCCTCAGGCTGTGCACAGCTCTTCTGGGCACAGCGTCGTCAGCTCCCGGGAGGACAACCGTCCTGTTAGAGTGGAGGACTTGTCAGTCCCGGGGAGGGCCTGTCACAGCTCACTGCTCAGAAGCCCTGAAAGCATAAGAACCTCAGTGCTCAGCCGGCCCCCAGTACTTCAGCCCTGTGCCTAGCACCTCCCAGGGAGTCCTAGGGGTTCCCCAGTGGGGCCACAGGGACTGGTGAGGGGGGAGAAAGACGGGACCACGTCTGAACAGCCATCAGCCAGAGCCGCTCTGCCTTGTTTTCCGTACGGGGCATCTGCATGTAAGAGTTCATTTGAAGAAAGGGCTCTGAGTCTAAAAAGATGTTAGAGCCCCCCCCTCGCCCCCCCGTATGAGTTTCCCAGGGCAGCCTTTACAGAGTGCCACCGACTGGGCGGCTTAAAGAACTCAAGTTTATTATTTCACAGTTCTGGAAGCTGGAAGTCCAAGATCAAGGTGTGTGCAGAACTGGTTTCCTGAGGACAGCTGCCTTCTCTCTGTCCTCACGTGGGCTCTTTTCTCTGTGCTTGCACCCCTGGTGTCCCTCTGTGTGTCCAAACGCCCTCTTCTTTAAAGGACACCAGTCAGATTGGATTAGGGCCCACCCTAACGGGCTTACTTAACCACTCCTTTAAAGCCTCTGTCTGCTAATACGGTCACATTCTGAGGTATTAGGGACTAGGTTTTCAACATATGAATTCTACGGGACAGGATTCAGCCCATAATACCACTCATCTTGTGCAAGCCCCTCACAAGGACCCTGAGACCAATAAGGGAGAGGTTTCGGCCTCACAGCAAGCCAGGGCTAGAACACAGACCTGGTTGGCGGCTGGCTATGCAGACTGCCTTTGCTCCCGCAGAACCGTGACTGTTGTTCCTCTACTCAAGGACTCCTCAACGCTCAGCCCTCCAGGGAATTCCCCTGGAGGGAGGTCTGGGCATCTAGATTTGCCAAAGTTGTAAATCTCTTAAGCCATAAGCTGCTCCTTGGCGTCTCCCTAATGTGAAATACAGATGTTCCTCCCTTTTAAGCTCTGAGCCCACTTCTGAATTTCCCATCGTGTTTGCACCTAAGGATGCAATTACCATTTCCTTCCATTGTCCTTTCTGCCTGTCCCTCTGCTCTCAGCTGACGCAGGCTCTCAAACCTGCTGGGTGAACACGAGGCTGTGAGATTACAGAGATCGGGCTGCTTCTGAAAGCTTCTGGTGGCTGGGGGCCAGCGATGCTTATCAGCCTGCCCTGGGCTCCTCCGAGGTTATTTTCTTCTTTTCAGAAGATGCCTGTATACGCCATGGAGAACGTTTCCATCAATTCTTCTGCCTAGCTGAGTGCGGCCCTCGGCCATCTGTACCCCCTCCGGCTACCTCCCAGGCCCTCTGGGCTGTCTGGTGGGCCAGCCTCCAGGACCCGTCCCGAGGCCCCCAGCCTCCGTGGTTCTCAGCTGGGACTCACAGTTCCAACCCCAGCCGTCCTCTCCCGTGGACCACAAACCGCCCTGTTTGGCCACGGTTATTAAAAACCACAAGAAAGCGTTTCTGCTGCAGAGGTCACAGAGCTTGAGTTTCTGAGCTCATGTGGGAAGGGTACAGGGTTCAGGGTGTGCATTTTAGGTTGGTGGACTGATCTTAGGTTTAAAGCATAAAATTGAGACCAGGTTTCTCTCCTCTTCCACTAAAAGGAAAAACAAACACGACTGCTGAGCCCTTCTTGTCTCTGGGCCGCCTCCCCGCGCTCTCAGTGGGGTGGAGGCAAAGGGGGCAGGCCAGCCCGAGCCCAGAGCTCGGGGGGCGGCATGTGCCCGGGCCGTGTGCAGCAGCAGCAGAGGGAGCCAGGTCCCTGGCCTCCCTGGCATCACCTCTCCGAGCTCTTTTCCACGGCTGTAGAATACAGTCGTTCTTACTTCCCTGGGGGCTGGAGGGCTGGTATTGCTGTCCTTAGACTGTGTCCGGTACGTGGTGTTTCCCATCCAGGGCTCCGTTCAGCAATAATGCTCCATCTCCCAAGGGGGTGGCTTTGGGTAGGTAGAAGGAATGAAGTCCCAGAAATCCACTCTCTCCAGCTTCTTTCGGCACAGGACCTTTCCTCCCCTGAGCCTGGGTTCTCGCCCAGGGTTCAGGAGCAGCATGTGTGCAGGGCAGAGTTCATGGTCTGTGCCCGGGTGGTGGCAGCTGTGACCAGAGGCCATTCCTCCCACTTACCAGGCTCACAGACTGAGGCCCAGAGGTGGCAGAGGGTGTCTTAGTCCCCACCATCAGTGACAGTTGGAATGTGAACGCAAGGTGCTGGGTTCCAAACCCAGGGCCTTTCTCCTGCATTGGCAGAGGGCCTAGTGAGGCCAGAGTGGAGGCTGTTGCTTAGGGAGAGTGCGGGGGACTCGAGGAGGCCTGGGCTCCATCCCCAAGGGAGGGTGCGGAGCAGAGAGCCATAGCCGGAATTCGGGGACTCAGCCTAGGAGCCAAGGGGGCTGCTGGCCACCTGGCGAGGTTTGCCCAGCAACCTGAGTCGGGCAGAGACGTGCTAACCCCGCATTTTCCGTGTTTTCCAGCATCCGCCGGGACTTCGACGTCCCCACCAGCCACCTGATTGGAGCACACAACTACTGCACACAGGTCAGGGGGCGCAGGGGGTGTGGGAGCAGCTGGTGCTTCTTCCCTCCTCTTCTCCCTCTGTCCTGCCAGCCTGTCCTGTGCCATCCTCTGCTGAAGGGGCCACCAGCACAGCCTGGGGACCCAAAGCCAGCCAGGAGATGATGGCCAGGGCTCCCTTACATTTGCGCAGGGCGGGGTCTGTACAACAGCCCTTCCCTCTGCCTTTCAACAGAGGGGCCTTAAGGAGCCTCCTGCAGAAGGGGGCAACAGCACAGCCATTTGTTAGAGGTCATCCCAGGCGTGGGGACAGCGAGGGAAGGACCTGTTAAGGATCCCATCAGTGGTCACTATCGGTGAGCTCCAGGACCAGGAGCCCAGAGCTACAGCTGGCTTCCATTGGTGCCTTTCCTTGCACGCAGGGCCTCACAGATAGGCCACTAGGCCACAGTTAAATGTGACCCTCACGTGTGGCACAGATGGGCTGGGCCCAGCCGATGACCCAGTGGTCCTGGGGCCTGGCTCACGGTGCCAGCCCCTGGACACCATGCAAAGGCAGGCGGGGGCCTGTACTTTGTCCAGAGCACCCAAGGGACTGGGGTGGCTGCTGTCCACCTTCCTAGTGGAAGGCCCCAGGTTTCTCTGGCCACCTGTCATCCCCATGGGGTGCCCCCTTGACAGGCAGAGCCATCCAGCCGGGGGGAGGAGGGGAGGAGTGGTTCAGCAGATACAGAAGGTGCCAGACCCGAGTTCAGGCTGGGTTCTGAACCATCGTGGCTATTTTACCTGCGGACCAAGCTGGGTGATTTTCTTCACCTCCCTGAGACTCAGTTTCCTCAGTGCTGGAATGAGGTGTTTGGACTGGACCGGTGCTCTTTAAACTTTGATGTGTGCATGTACTCTCCAGGGTCTGTGAATGAGCAGACTCAGCTTGGGGGTCTGGGCTGGGGCCCGAGATTCTGAATTTCTAACAGGCTCCCCGGGGAGGGTGATGCCGCAGGTCCACAGGCCACAGTTTGAGTAACAAGGGACCGGATGGCCACTGAGCTTGGCCACTGTGTGATTGTGAGTCTAGGGCCGGGAGCAGCCTGTTGCCCATTGCAGGAAGACTCCTGCCCTGAGGAAGTTTTCGGACACAGCCCAGACGGGGAGCAGGGCCCGTTATTTCCTCCCCCCTGAGAACCAGGTCTGCAGAAGGCCGCCGTGCTAGCAGCCGCTGCCCTGAGCGGCAGTGTCTCCGAGCTGCCGTTTCCTCCACATTCTTCCCGTTTCCTCTGTGAGGACACAGTGCTGCCCCTCGGCGTCTCCCTCTGCGGCCACAACAGGCTGCGTTTTACTGTCACTAGAGCAGGGGTCTTGGTGCTGACGGAGGGATTTGTTACCCGAGCATCGCTCTCACAGTCCGAGGGAAAACGTTAGTCTCTGTGAACTCTGCCCTCCAGAGGGAGGGCTGGGATGGCCGTTCCCACGCACTGTGGGGGAGATGCCTGCCTGCCGACCTCACACGTGCCCCAGTCCTGGCGCGAGGTGGGTTAGAGGGTCCTGCCCGCCCAAGCACCGAGTCTGGGGTTGCTGGGATCTTCCTCAGTGGCCGGCAGGCAGGTAGCTGGTGCCCTTCATCTCAGACCTCTGGCCAGCCAGGCGCTACCCAGAGGGTAACAGGAAGTGGAGAGGGAAGGGACCCTGGACACGGAGCCAGAACACGTTGGTGGACGTCCAGCCCTGTTGCCAACCAGCTGTGTGCCTTGGGCAAATCCTATCCCATCTGTGAGCCTCAGTTTCCCCATTCCTAACAGGGGGCTGGGCCCCTACTCTTCTAGTCACCCTGATGCACTGTCTCCTGCGCGACGGTCGGCGGGCTTGCCGGCCTGTCGGGTGTGGGGCACACGTCAGAGCGGCCATTGAATACTGATCCTGTGCAGTTGATGAGGGCAGGGACAGAGCTGGGACCCAGGCAGGGGGTCCCCCAGCTCCACCGCCCTGTTGCCGCTGCCCTCTGTCCGTGCCCCCCACCCCCACCCCCGCCCCGTGGAAGACCCGCCATCCCTGGCGCAATCTGAGCAAGGCCCGGGGTTGGGTTACCGGTACCTCCGTGTTGTCAGTCTCCCGGTTATGTAAGATGTGCTCTGGTTATGTAAGATGTTATCACCGAGGGAAGCTGGGTACACAGGAAGGGTACACAGGAATTCTCTGTACTATTCTTACAACTGCTTTTGAGTCTAAAATTATTTCAAAATTAAAAGAGTTATTGAAGAAAATTATCCTCCTTCAAGACCCACCCAAGCGTCCCTTCTCCGAGGTGGCTCTGACCGGTATGTGGGCTCGTATCCGCCTGGGCCCCTGAGTGCACTGTGCGCTGTGTCCCGGACCCGGTCACATTCTGTACCATGCAGGCACACACCTGACCCCCCACGTAGACCCTACGCCCCAGGTCAGGAGCATTCCTTCCCTCCAGCAGGACCCCCACCCCCCACCCCGGCCAGGCACACTTGCTGCCGGACAAATGCTGTCGGAGTGCAGGCTGAGCCGCGCCGAGGTTGGCGGCCCTCCCTGAGCGCCTGTGGGATCCCTGGAGGCCACGCCCATCCGATGTCAGCCTCTCTCCCTCCTTGCTTTCCTTCCTCCCCCAACCCTCTTCCTTGGTCCCGATCTCCCCTGTACCAGCCTTTCCCCTTGCTCTCTCGTCAACAGGAACTTGTCAATCTGCTTCTGACCGGGAGAGCCGTGTCCAATGTTTTCAACGACGTGGTGGAGCTGGACGCTGGGGACGGGAGCGTCATGCTCCTCAAAGGCATTGCTGCCCGCAGCGACATCGGCTTCTTGTCCCTCTTTGAGCACTACAACGTGTGTGAGGTACCGGCAGCACAGGTCTCGGGGGACGCAGGAGCCCAGCTTCCTGGAACTGACAGGGGGACGGGGGGAAGGAGAGCCAGTGGGAAGCGGGTTCAGTCTCCCTCACGGAAGGATTGGGAAGAAGTGTGTCTTCATTGCCACAGGGTACCAGGCACGAAATTCATACCCAGAGCCCGCTGATCTCATGTTCTGGGAGAGGTTGTTTAAAAGGGACTTCTAGGGGGTTGGAGTGCGATTGTGGGTCAGGTGGCTGCCATCATCCTGTGTGTGTGTGTTTTGTGTGTGGTGGCGGCTTCTCCAGGGTCAGGGGACCCGGAGTTGTAGGCCCTGTTTTCTAGGGCTACTGCAATAATGCACGGTTTTTCCAGAACAACCGACATGCATGGTCGCACAGTTCTGGAACACAGCTGCTCCCAGCAGAAGTTCAAGGTCGACGTGTCGCCAAGGCTGTGCTCCCTTGGAAACCCACAGGGAGACTGTCCTCATCTCCTCTCGCTTTTGCTGTTTTCCAGCCATCTTTGGCCTTCCTCGGCTGTCGCTGCCGTCACCCCAGTCTCTGCCTCCGTCGCTACATGGACATCTTCTCCCACGTCCCCCTTCCTTGCAGGGACGTCAGTCATGTTGGATTAAGGGCCCACCCTGCTCCACTAACCTCATTTTAACTATTATATCTGCAACAACCCTATTTCCAAATAATGTCACATTCTGACTTACCAGGGTCTAGGACTTCAACATCTCCTTTTGGGGGACAAAATTCTACCTTCCCTGGCCTCACTCAGTCTGTTTGCTGGTGTATCAGCCCCTCCACCTCTTCTCATGGCACCCAGGGCCACGGAAAAGGTCGCCCCCCAGGGAAGCTGGACGGGGTAGTGTGGCTGTCACTGGGCAGTGCGGACAGCGGAGCATTGGGCCCTGTGTCCTCGTGCCAGCCCATTGCTGACCCTTCCCGGGGCCATCTTTATATTTTCGGGGAAGACAGTGTTCTCTGGCCGGCCACACAACCCGCGTTATCCTGAAGAGGACGGCAGCAGCTCTTCACACAGTGGCCACCCTGCAGACATTCTGGAATGGTCTGGAGGAGCCCCATTCACTGTATGTCCCCAGAACTAGGGATGCAGTGCCCCCCAGGGACACTCAGACCGTGCTAGGCAACTGGGTTTGCAGAGTGGTTGGAGACTGGCATTTAAGGTGTCATCGTGCCCCTTCTGTGTGATTATTCATTCTGATGTGCTGTCCCACTGCTCATGGGCCATGTCCCCAGGTCTCCTCCCTGGACGACGCCCACACCCACCGACAGGAAGCAGACTTGACTTGTAGATTTTCAAAGACTTGCGTGGAAAAGAATGACAGTGGCTCCCTCCCGTATTGCTGGTGTTTGAAGGGAGCCCAGGAATGTGGCCACGTGGCCTGTGAGAAGCACCAGGGCCCTGAGCGTCAGACCCTGGGTGGGATCTGAAAGCACTTAGCTCAAAATTCCACGGGCCGAGAGGGCAACCTTGGCCACACTCACGGAATCCCTGGGCTTACTATGAGCCCTGGTTTCATTCTTGTGTGAGGGCGTTGGTCAAAAAGTAAATTTCAATACTTTCCTTTGGTCTGCTGAGAGTTGCTGGTGAGAACATGACTTGGGGGTTGGGGAGTCATCCTTCCCTTGGAATAAAATGCTGATTGAAGAAATGCAAGCCCTACAAAGCCCTCTGAATCCTCGAATCCACATAGACCTTCGTCTGCTGTTGTGTGCTTGGCAGAAGACTGGGCTTTCTACCCCACAGCGAGATGTTTGCGCCTCTGACTTGGGGCTGTGGGTCTTCATCAGCTGTCTGTGACCCCACTGGTCAGGTTTTGCCCATCCGTCCGTCACCTCATTCTCACCATCCCAGAGCTCAGCAGTGAGGGTTGGACTACAATGCGGGCTGCACTTGGAAGGCCAACCCCCTGTGGTGGTCATGGTGACGCTGGGCTGACAGCATAGGACAGGCAGTTTGACTTCAGTGTGTCTCCCAGACCCAAATGGGGTGTTCACTGCTACCTTCATGAAGGGGCCTGAGCACAGACCGAGCTAGGTGGGGAGGTTCTCTGCACGCCCATCCTCCTCTTTTCCCAGCTCCACAGATGGTACCATCACTCAGTTACTCAAGCCAGGGGCATGTCCCGTCCATTGGGAGATCACGTTGCTCTTACCCTAGGTTGTTTCTCAAGTCTGTCCACATTTACCCCGGTCTGAGACTCCAGCTTCACTGGTCTGGACACCTGTGACAGCTCAGCTGGTTGTGGGCTCCTGTCCTCATCTTCTTCTAATCCTGCCTCTTTAGTGTGATCTTTTAAAGAGCGGATCAGATCACATCATTCCTTTGTGTGGCGCCCTTCCGTGCTTGTCCAGTCTTCTGAGATGGTCACGGGCTGCACTGTGTCCTTCCAAATTCACATGTTGAAGTTCGAGCTCCCAATGCCTTTGAATGTGTCATTGTTTAGAGGTAGGACCATTAAAGAGGTAATTAAGTTAAAATAAGGCCTTAGAGTGAGCTCTAATACAATCTGACTGGTGTTCTTCTCAGAAGAGGAGATTGGGACACAGAGGGAAGACCATGTGAGGACACAGGGAGGTGACTGCCACCCAAGCCAAGGAGAGAGGACTCAGAAGAAACCAACCCTGCTGACACCGTGATCTGGGACTTCCAGTCTCCAGAATTGTGAGAAGACAAAGGTCTGTTGGTTCCTCTGCCCAGTCTGTGGGACTTGGGTATACTGGACCAAGCGTACAGTCCTCGTTCTGTAGGTCCGGATCTTCCCAGCATCTCTAACCCCTGAGAGACCTGTCCTTGTTTTCCCCTCTCTTCACATTTTGGCTTAGAAGTCACTGCTTATGGAGGGGGGTGGCATTTCCTGACTTCATCACTCTTTCTATAGAGGGGTCTCCTCGCTTGGCCCTGCCCACCTTGTCATTTCTCATCACAGAATCTTAATTCTTTTTCTTAATTGGCCTCTTCCTGGTTTTAAGTGTCATGTTTCATTGCTTTTGAGATGCCAACTTTCCCCATGTTTGGGCGTCTCTGAGGTTTTGATGCCTTATTGCAGTCTGTGGTGAGGCAGACTTGACTTGCCAGCTTGCATTCTTTCTTGGTGATACGAAAAATAATGGCGAATCTGACGGCATCGTAGATTCAATGGAATGCAACAGGGATGCCTCTGTAGGATTATTTGATTGCTAGCTACCTTCCGCATTCATGTGGTGGATGCCACGAGGACAGGGCTCTTCTTACGCCCTTCGCTGCGTGCCCCCTGGTCTAGGACGCGGTCTGGGAACAAGATACAAGTCATGCTGAATGGACGTTGCCCTTGGAGATGGCAGACTGCAATCCTGCCAGCAATCAGACATGATCCTTTCCCATGAGGGCTTCTAAGCCGGCAGGCCACAGATGGCTTTGGGGCATTCAAACACCTTCCCCGTCCACCCCGCGAACATGGAAGAACCCTCATTAAAAGCAGTCCTTGGTTGTGCTGCGTGGGCACCGACCAGGAGAAAGCCTCGGCCTGGCCCGTGCAGGAGGAAGGGCACCCCTCCCTCCCCTCCACGCCCTAGGCCTTTGGTCAGCTAGCCCAGAGTCCCAAGGAAGTGAACTTCATCTTTGGAAAATGTCACCCACTTGGAAAAGGCTCCCGAATGAGAAAGCTCATTTATAAACCCTGGGCAGCTTTTTGTGCCCTTCATCTTTGGACTGCGGGAAAAACGGCAAGCTGCCCTTCTGTCTCTCTGCTGGAAAGTCCAGGGTGGTGGCCGGTTATGCTGACGCCTGCTCCCCGGAGGGCTGCGCACCCCCTTTCCCTGCCTTGAATGAGCCCCGGTCCCCAGTCTTCGAGGCTCCCTATTCGAGGTGACGCCCTCACCAGAAAAGCCTCTTTTGAGCTTGGAACAGAAGCCAAGTTTGCAGTGGGGTTTAGGCACGTCCAGCCACGTCCTCTAACACAACTAATTCCCCCACATCCCACCGAGGAGCGGGCTCTTAAGTCACGTTTTAATGTCACACAGCACTGGAAAGAGGGCCCGACTGGCCAGGTGGGGGCAGGGTTTTTGGACACAGAGAAACCCTCCCATCTGTTGGAGGAAATAGCTGTTCACAAGCAAATCTTTCACCAAGGACCACGCCCAGGGTCTTCTGAGCACAGCCCACTCACTGTTCAAGGCACCCAGCCCAGAGTCAGCTCCCCGGGGGGCCCCAAGGGACCCAAGGAAGACTGCTCGCCACTCTTCTGTGACGGGTCCTGGAGAAAGTATGCCCTTCTCCCCGCTGGAAAAATAATTCCCATTCTTTCCTTAATCCACAGGCCACGGCTGTGAATACCTGAGCACGCAAACATCTCCCGGGGCTGGTGGGGATTTAGGCCAGAATCCGCCCACCCAGCCCATGGCACGTACAAACTGAGTATACAGGTCCAGGTGGGGAGAGGCACTGCCCAGGAGTCCTAGGCAATGGGCAGAGGGTGTGGAGAGGGCTGGCGAGCGAGGGGCAGAGCCGGCCAGGCGTCTGACTCCCCTGGGCAGGCAGAATGGCAGCCGGCTGAGGGCTGGGTGTGTGTGCCATGGTACCTGCTTCCCCGAGCACACCTCTACCGGGAACTCTGCTGGGGCTTCCCCGGTGAGTCCCTCACCAGGAGGCAGGCCGGGCTCCCACCCTCCCTTCCCCCAGCTCTCTTTCCCAAGGCCCCTCCGTGCCCCGAAAGTCTCACTGGTTCCCAGCATCAGACTGCTCACCCAGCGGCCCTCCCTGCTCCCTGTGGCTCCAAGTCCTACCTGTCTCCAGGGTAAAGTCCTGTCTAGCTCCTGACCCTCCGTACTCACAAGGACCTTCGTTCATCAAATACGTGCTTATGTTGACTGTGGCCCCCGCTCTTGTTGCTGAGGGCACAGCCCAGCGTGCGGGTGGTGGGCAGGAGCGTCACCGTCACTGTGAGGCCATGATGTGTGCCCTGGAGGAGGGCATGCACCTAGTACCCAGTGCTTCGCGCCCCTACAAGCAGGAGCCAGTGCTGGTGATTTGTGCTCCCTGGTTGGGTGATGTGGGTGATGCAGGACCCTGAAGGGAGGGACAGGGGTGCCAGCCATCTGGACTGTGGGTGCACAGGTGTGGAGGCTTCCCATGCTGGGTCAGTCTGGGGACTGGGGAGAGGTTTCCTGGGGCTGAGGGCTGGGCCGGGGAGGGTGTGGAAGACCTGTTTGGGTCGTCATTGTTCCGGCAGGCCAGGCCAGGCATGAAGGAGCTTTGGGAAGTCGGATGGGCAGCACAGGTTACCAGTTGGATGTGTTGTGATGAAGGGCACATGAGTTGGGTTTCAAGCTGGGTATCTGCACAACTGTCTGTGTGGCAGGGGCCCTGCGGGCAGCAGGCTGGGCCAGCAGGGACGGCTCTGGGAGGCAGGCGTGCCTGTGAGCAGCACAAGGGGACCCAGCATCACACACACTGGATCCCCAACCGTGTTTCCCCGAGGCCAGCCGGCCCTGGGGTTGGACAGAGGATGCTCTGGCCCTCTTCCCTGGGAGTAGCACGCTGTATATCAGGCCTCCCTGTCCCCCCACCCACCCACCCACAGGTTGGCTGCTTCCTGAAGACCCCGCGCTTCCCCATCTGGGTGCTGTGCAGCGAGAGCCACTTCAGCGTGCTCTTCAGCCTGCAGCCGGAACTCCTGCGAGACTGGAGGACCGAGAAGCTCTTCGACCTGTACTACTACGACGGGCTGGCCAACCAGCAGGAGCAGATCCGGCTGACCGTCGGTACGCTGCCCCTTGGGGAGCCTCCAGGCTGGGTGGGGGACGGCCCTTAGCGTCCTCGTGCAGGGCACTGCAGCCTCACTCGGGTGTCAGGACTAGGGCACCGGAGGGCGAGTGCTGGGGTCCCCCTGCTAGAGGGAGCCAGAGCTGGGCCTGAGAAACCAGTGGCATTGGGTGAGGTTGAAAGCACGGATCAGAGGGCCTGGAGTACTGTACCATCAGGTTTGGGTTTTATTCTCCGGGCAGTAGGGAGCCCTGGGAGGTGTGGGAGCGGGGCAGTGGTGGGGTCACGTGTGTTTTTATTCTGGCAGCTGAAATGGGGGCAGGAGGGTAGGGTGGCCACTGGAGGTAGGAGGCTAGTGAGGCAGGCGCCGTGGTGTCTGCGTGGGAACTGAGGAGCAGGAACAAGGGTGGTCCCGTAGGGAGAGAGGAGGGGCAGGTGCCAGAGGAGTCAGGTCTCAGGAGTTAGGTCGTCAGTGCCAACCTCAGGGTGAGCCCGGGCCCTGGGCTGAGCGTCTGCCTCTCTCGCTTCCCCAGACACCACCCAGACTGTTCCTGAGGACAGGGGTGATGAGCTCGTCCCGCCCCTCGAGCTCTGCATCAGGACCAAGTGAGTGGGGCCCAGCTCTGGCTGTGCACCCCGCCTACCTCGGTGGCCGGGAGTGTGCTGCTTGGGGGTGGGGGCCTGCAGTAGGGGAGCTGCCCCAGCTCAGAGGGCGTGGCGAGGCGGGCCCCCTGCAGACCGGAAAGAGTGCTTGGCGCTTGTTTGTATATAGTATTTGTGGTCACCCTGGCCCAAGTGGAAGTGAGTGTGTGATTTGTGGGGGAGTGTGTCTTCAGATAGCATCTGAAGATAACCTTGTGGTGGGAGCTGAGGTGAGAGGGTCCCTCTGGAGAACCCCCTCGCCCAAGGCAGCACCCCCCAACCCCATGTGGTGAGTGTTGTTGGGTTCAAAGGCGGAGGACAGGTAAGGCTACCTGAGGGATGGGTGTGGGGGATCCTAAGCAGAGCAGGAAGCGTGCAGCTGGGGGGTGACTTCCTGCTGCAGCACCCTCGGCACTGGGGAGGGGCAGCCTCGGCCATGCTGCTGGTGTGTTTGTGCCCCTGAGCACGGGCTCTCCTGACCTCAGGAGGGTGGGGGTCCTCGGCTCCTCTGACCTGGCCCCTCATGTTTAGGGGACGGCTGAGGCTCAGGCCAGGACCGGGAGTTGCCCAGGCTCCGGGGGAGTCAGGGCTCCCTTCACTCACTCAAGCAGGGCCCCGGGCAAGGGCAGCACTCTGCGGGGGGCTGTGTTTGGCGTTGTGGGGAGTTCCCAGGCTCAGGCGAGCCCTTCACAGAGCCCTTGGGTCATGACTTGGAGGCCTCTGGGTGCAGTGGGAGGAGCAGGCCAGGGACAGAGAGCCTGGATTCCGGTGCCTTCTCTGGGGGAAGCAGCACAGCCTGCAGGCGCTATAAGAGCCAGGCTGCCTGGGTGTGAATCCTGGCCTTGCCCCTTCTGGCCGTAAGCTGGCAGACCTTGCCTCTCTGTGCCTCACCCTGCCATCTGTAAAGTGGGGGTAACAGTAGTGCCTGGCTCACGGGGTTCTGCACGGTGCCGGGACGTTGCCAACCGCTCTGTGAGCTGCTCTCGTTATTGTGATTGTCACACAGGTCACTGTGACCTCAGGTGGAACCTCCATGTCCGTTTCGAAGAAATCAGGGTTGGGGTGGAGGGCAGTGGCTGAGGCCCTGCGACTCGGAGCCTTGGGGTGCTGCGCACTTGCAGGCGAGCGAACCCTGGCAAGGTGGCGCACAGAGAAAGGATGCCACGTATGTGGGAGGGGACACGGGAGTGCTGAGACGGTCTCATTAGGCCTCATCCATTCACCTGTCTTCTCACCTGCCTGCCCGCCGGGCCGGGCGCCACATTCCTTTGGGGTCACGCGCTGGCGTTTCTTTCATCGGGAGGATTACAGGCATGTGCAGGTCGCTGTCCTTTCATGTGTAGAGGCCACTCATTCAGAGTGATGAGAGAAGGCCAAGCGACAGGGAAAGGAGGTGACATGGCCTTGGCACCTCCTGTGTGTGTGGGGGGGGGGGTGAGAGAGGCCACAGGCCAGTCTTCCTGCAGCTGGGCTCGCCCAGCAGGGCTCAGACCACACTCTGAGGGCCACACCTCCAGCGCCTGAAAGGGGCAGCGCCTCCCCTTCCTGGCTGCCTTGTGAGAGCAGATGTCAAGCGAGGTGCTGACCCCCTGCCCGCCAGGGCTGCTGTCTTCCTGGCCCTGCTGGTTGCCCGCCCCCAGCCCTCCAGAGCTGGTGTGCGTGGTCTGCCCTCCGCTAGGACTTTCCACCTCCCCCATCGCTGGCCCCACTGCAGGGTCCACCTAGGCCGTGGACACGGTTGGACTTTCCCCGACATCACTCCCAGAGAGTGGAGGGGGTGGGGTGGGGCCTCTGGGTCCTCCCCTACCCCCCCACCCCCGCGGTCCCCATCAGATAACACAGCGCTGTAAGATGAGGGTGTGGATTACAAAGGCTTTGCATTTTGTTTTCATTCACATTCTCAAACCGCTGGAAGGGAGAAACTTGGGAGAGTGGCCTTCAAGGTCAGTGCCTTCTGAGAAGTAACTCCTGCTCCGTGAGGAAGTCCGGCCTTGGCGGGAAGGGGTGCGTGTGGTGCCATGGCCGGAGCTCAGGTCATTTCTGAGGGTGGTCAGATCCCAAGCACCTGCCGGGCGAGTCTGCGTGCTCACCGAAGGGTGGACCTCCGGGCAATTGGCTCCCCTCCCATCCCTTCAGCCCCATGGAACCCTGGCCTGAGCTCTGTGGGAAGAAACAGCTGGATAGGACTTAGTGCTTGCTCTCAGAGTTCATAGTCAGCTTCAGAACCAACTCTGTTCTAGTCCAGGGCGGGTCCCATAAGGACCTCTGACGTTCGCCCTGACCCAGCAGGGATACACCACACCCCTGGCCATCTGGCATCTTGCTAGGACCCACAGAAAGCCCTTGCTCACCACCAGGCTGGCCCTCCCTTTCACAGACGGGCTCTCCAGAGTGGAGGTCTGTGCCTCCGGCCACACCTCTGGTCGCAAGCAACACACAGCCTGCATCTCAGGCTCCAGCTGTCCCAGCCCAGTGGAAGGTCACTGAGCGGGCATTGTGACTTCCCGCCACCTGGCTTTGTTGCCGTGGTGACACAGCATAAGACCAGAGCTCGGGTTTTTGTCTTCGGAGAAGAGCATCCTAAGTTGGATGGTCCCTGGGTACCTTGCCGTCTCTAGTCTGGTGTGACGCACATCTTCACCTCTGAGAGTCTCCTGTTACCTTCACTTGGGTCAGGAATGTGGGGCCTGTCCCCTCCTCCCCCCACTGTTTGCTAGCCTTCATCTCAGCAAAAACAGGCTCATCTGTGGTAATTTCCCAACAAGACCCACACAGCAGCCCAGCTAGAGTGGGAGAAAACGAAACAGCTGTCAACTGTCCACAAAAGAGGAAAGACCTCACAGCCATGGCCTGGGCCGGGCCCCAGATGTTTCTGTTTAGAGGCTCAGACAAGAGATTGAAAGTGTAATTTCAGCTGGGAACGTTGCCTTCCAGGGACCGGAGCCCAGTGTCCTGCTCCCTTGGCTGTCCCCCAGCCGCCCGCGGGTCACCCATGGCAGGAGGGTGCCCTGGGTGCCTCCACTGCCCCAGCCGCCCTGCAGCCTTTGCGCACACCTGCCGCAGGTACCCCTTGTCCCTGGTTGTGCTCGCAGAGCGCTGAGCTCCGTGACGCAGGGGAAGAACACAGAACAGGGCTCTGGGGGCCTCAGCGGAGTCCTGCTCTGTGGCTGTCGCGTTGTGTGACCTCCAGGAGGGTTGTTCTGCTGCACGCCTCGTTTCCCCATCTGCTGTCTGGGTCTAACGGTGTCCTCCCTGATAGACTGCAGAGGGCTCACACCTGCACGAGGGGAGGAGGGCGAATCCGGAGGAGGCAGAGGAGAAGGGACAGGAGAGTGGCCCTGGGCCCTGGGCAAAGGGAAGGGACAGGGTTGTGTAAACAAAGATTAAGGTTTCTCGCTGGGTCCTGGGCTCCAGGAGGAGCAGCTGGTGTGGAGGGGGCTGTTCAGCAGTACCCCTGGGGCCCATGCTCGGCACCCAGCTGGGGGTCAAAGGGGACAGAGGTGAGCGACTAGCTCTGCCCTCCAGGGGATCACAGCCTATCGAGGGTGGGAGACCCTTGATAACACGGCCAGGGAAAGGAGAAAGGGTGGCAGCGGTGTGCAGGAAGGACCCCCAGGGCCCGAGAGCCCTTCTGGAAGGGGGCGCCCTGGGTCTGATCCTGAAGGTTGGGGCGGAGGGCACAGGCCTGGACCCACAGGGGAGAGACGCCCCGTGGGACTCACCCCGAGCCGCTGGGCCCAGGTAGGGAAACTCACACGCAGGACACGCTTGGAAGCCGGAGTGAGTGAGAGGGCGCCCGGGAGTGTGTGCACCAGTCAGCGCTGCTGCGGTCAAGCCTGGCCAGCCCCGCTCTCCAGGCCGATGCTGGCTCTGCCGGGAGTCTTTCCCCCTGAAAACTGTCATCAGGGTTGAACATCGGTTGGGGCAGTGGCTGCTGCTCTGTGGTGGTGACGGCCCTGGGAGGAAAGGGCCTCACCTGTGATGCTGAGCCCACCTGAGCTCAGCCCCAATGCCAGTGGCCCTCACTGGGGTGGTTTTGCACCCCGGGGGCTATTTGGCAATGTCTGGGGACATTTTTGTTTGTCGCAGAGCGGGTCAGGTGGAGGGTATTAGACATCCTACAATGTACAAGACAGCCCCATAACAGAATGCCATACCCCAAATACCACGGGTGTTGGGGTAGAGCGGCCCTGCGCCACGTTCTTGTTCTCAGCTCCTCCTGACTGGACACCTGACCGCGGCCAGATGCTGGGCCCGTTCTGAGGCGTTTCCACTACCCCGCCCTACCTCTCCGGTTCCTAACTGTGCACGCACAGCTCTTCCTGCAGTCCTCGGGATTGACTTGCAGAGTTGACTCCCACGTAGGTGTGGTTCTGAAAGTGTGTGAGTTTTGTGTCTCAGTCCTTTTAAATTTTAATGTGTGTCCGCTTTAATTTTTCCATCATAAATTGCAAACTGCTTCTCTCTCCCTGCTTTGGTACCCTTTGGCTGTGATGGGGTGCATTAGTTACCTCCGCGCAATGCCTCAGAACTAAGCGTAAACCCCATAGCCTGGCCATCAGCCTGTGTGACTGTTGGTGTGACGTGGGCACCTCGTGGCCGACAGGGATGACTTGCCCGTGCGCTGAAATCAGACATCGTCTTGCCAGGATCTGAAATGTTTGCTGATTGGAGCTCAGAGGAGGAACTTCCATCTGCTTGTTCAGAGCCAGGAGGATGAAGGCTGGGAGAGATGGAGCGGAATGGGGGAGCGCCCTGGGGACCAGGCTGAGGACGGATCTTAAAGGGATCCAGGAAGTCTGGTCCATGTATGACTCTTCCCCTCATTCTTGCCATGCCTGTGGGTGAGAACCACACTGGTGTGGGCAGTAGTTTTCTTGTTGCAAATCTGGGTCCCTGGAGCCAGGCTGTGGACAGACGGAATGTCACTCCCTTCCCTGCCTCCCTTCTGCTGCCTTTCTGGGGTCTGGATTTAGGATGTGTCCCTTGAGTCCATAACTTCAGTAAGTAACTTACAGAGGCTGATGCTTACCTAGAAATCTTAATAGATCAATGAAAGCTTCTTAGTGACATGCTTCAGAACTGCAGAGATGATGCCCAGAGGAAGAGCACTGAAAATCTCAAGTTGCACGGTAGAGTCCATTGCGCCCTGTGTTGTATGGCCAGAGAGGGCTAAAGCGCTATGAACCCAGTGGGCGCACCTCACCCGCCTCGTCCCCGGGAACCTGTGGTCAGCGCTGTGCCTTCCCAGCCTCTCTCACCCCTGAACCTGCTCAGCTGTGCTGGGCAGAGCTGCGCCCACTTTCCCTACTCACTGGGCCTGCCATAGCGACCCAGGGACGTCATCAGATCCAGCACCAAACCCTGCAGGTGGTGGGCACTGACCCCCTGGAAATCCGACTTCGCCCAACCGTGTCCCTTTGTCTTCAGATACAGTCCCAGTGTCTCTTCTTTGAGCAGTGACAGATGTGATGGGGTTGATGGATTCCACTGAAGTGGCTCAGCCCCTAGGCACCTAACAGAGTCCTCTGGGTCTGTCTCAGTGCCGACCCAGCAGCTCAGGACAAAGGTATGGCACCCAGACTCACGTGATTCTTCCACACCCAGGGGAACAAGTGACGCTGCCCTTTTGATTCTCGTGACGTGACTGATGATGAAGGGGAGGCAGGCCCTTGGGGCAGAGGGCACAAGTGGGTTATGTACCTCTCGCCACAGGTTAGGTTTGGGATGTCTCTTATTAGGGTAGTTCTTCCCACAATCACTCTTGAGAAAAGACGTCTCCTAGAAATGTATGCAAACACTTTTGCACATCCAGACCTGCTTCTGAGCACTTGTGACCAGAAGGATTCCAGGGAGCAAATGGTTCAGGTGGTGAAATGGTACCCCCCAGCCTTTCATGCATGAACATAGGGGCGCAGTTGCCAAAAAGCTGCTCATTTGGGGTGAGATTTCTCAGTATCCTGGGGCATTACCAAATGACACCGAGGAGAACGCAGAGCTAGTTCGGGAGGGACCAGTTCCCCAAAACCGTAATACTCATGGCTGAGCAGGTTATCCGCCGTCCGCCCATCAGCCTTTCACGCTGAATGTTTTGACAAAGAGAAGCAACTCAGCCTTCCTCTATGGGCCGTATAAAGATTTCTTGGGCTGTGGATTGGCGTGCACCGTGCAGGGCAGGGCTGTGTCTTGTGCCTAGACCATGCGGAACATCACATCCTCACATTCCTCGTGGTCATGGAAGGTTTAGCCCCGCACTGCCTTGGGTGGAGTTGGGGAATGCAATATTAATCGTTCCAAAATGGGCTATTTGCAAATATCTACTGCACTAACCCTTTCTATAAGAGCAAGAAGCACAGAACTATCGCTAAGGCTTTTTTTTTTTTCCTCCCAATGTCAAGGAATGTTTTTGATCCTTTTGAAGGGGAATGGAATGGTGTGAAGTATGCACAATTTTTAACAGGGGAAGAGTCTTTACAGATACTGAGACGCTGTCTGGAGTGAGAGGACAGTTAGTGGGAAGAGCATGAACCCTATATGAACCCTACTGCCTCTGGAAGGCTGTCCCTTTCAACGTGAAAAGCAGGGACAGCAATGTGGCGACTGAAGCCAGGCACCGACACAGAGACAGACACAGAGCAGAAGCCCAAGACGGAAAGAGGAAGAAATTCAAGAAATGCACAACCTGGAAGTCTAGGTTGTTCATGAAGATGAAGGATGTGGGGTTTGTGATGAAGCCCCTTGGTGCTTCCAAGCCAGTGGTTCTTAACCTGGGTTCTATCGAACCCTAGGGGTTCGATGAGTTGGTCTCAGGGGTTCGGAGAAGCCTCTGCCGCGGAGGCCAGAATAAAGTAATACCGTCATTTGTTGTGAGTTCATGCACTTTGTTGGTTTTGTTCTTTGAGCAAGGTGATGTTCATGCACGGCTCATTTTGTGCACCAGTAAAAAAACATATACCTATGTCTTGAATTTGGGAAAAAAATCATATTTTATTTATCACTAAAGAAGGGTTCGGTGAATGCGCATATGAAACTGGTGGGTTCGGTACCTCAAAAGAGGTTAAGAACCACTGTTCCAAGCTTTGGATTGGCAAACGTAACCATCTTACTTGGGGAGAGACTGTCCCTTCCTTCTCGTTATCATCCAGTGTCAGGAATACTGGACTTTCGAAAGCAGATGTTCAATTAAAGTGAGATAGCTCCTCTATCTTCCTCCTCTGTGGCAGTTACCATTTTCACTTGGGTCCTGAAGAAAATCTCCAGGTTTTGAAACCATCTGCCCCCTGTGCCATAGAAAGCACTTCTCAAGCTCTGCATCCTAGCACGGCGCGGAGGAACAAACGCCTGCTTCCCTGCTCATCTCACTGGAGGGTGGGTGTATATGTACAAGATACCGGATTCTGCAGGAATCTGCTACAAATGTGATTCCACTGCATTGTTTAAGAAAATTAGTCCCATGTATTAAAGGCATATGTTGGGAAATGTTGAGGCCTCATGTACAATAACTTTTATTTTGAAATTGAGCTATTATTAAATTGTGTCTAAGCTTGGACTACAGTTTAATTATGCTCAGTGCTTCCTAGGGCGTCATAAAGTATATTTCTGTTTAAAAAAAATGCAAATCTGTGCTTTATTCAGCCTGCTCCAGCCCTTTCCTACCTTCCTGTGGCTCTTAGAGCAAAGCCCAGAATCCTTACGGGACCTCCCAGGTCCCGCACAGCATCGCCCCCTGCCTGTACCCCACCCTCGCTACACCTCTCTCCCCACCTTTCTGGGGCCCAACAACCTGACCCCGACCTCCTGCATTTTGAATGTGCCGGATTTGTTTATATCTAGTTCTTCCCATGTGCCTTTAAAGTGCCACCACCCAGCACCCCTGGAAAACAGCTGGATTCAGACACGTGTGGAGCACTCACAGCAGCTGCCACACACAAAGGACTGGAGACTGGCAGGGAAGAATGAGTGAATGACCTGCCCCCCATTGCTCTCGGGGTCTTGGGTGCATATTTCTCTGGAAGGGCCTGGGGTGTAGGTTTGTTTGTGTGTGAGTGTGAAGGGGGCAGAGGAGGGTGGAGCCTGGCTCCTCTAAGACCCCGAGACAAGAACTTCAGGTGAGTGAGGACCCTGCGGGTCTGACTCTTGTTCTACCCCCTGCTCTTAGGTGGAAGGGTGCATCCGTGAACTGGAACGGCTCGGACCCCATCCTGTGAGCCCCCATGGGGTGAGTCCCATGGCTCCACCGCTCGTCACAGGGGTGACAGCTGAGCCCCAAGCCTCAGGGACGAGTCTCTCAGAATGGTGTCACCCTCACCGGGGCCAGCGCTGCTGCAGAAGCATCCAGAACCTCCCTGTCCCTTCCATGAAGGGCCCGCCCAGGACTGTGATGAGGGCCCAGTGCGGCTGCCCTGTGGCTCCCTCCCAGCTGAGCTGTAACTGCCAAGGACAGGAAGAGGCCAGCTGCTGGGGACTTTGCCTGTGTCCCTCCCTCGTTCCCTGCTGGCCGTTCCCTCGCCCAGCCTCTGATATGGTCGGCCCGGGACCCTGGGCACCTATTATATCTGGTAGTTGGCTTTCTATAAAACAAGAATGAAACCCATGGCGAGAGCCAAGACTCCTTTGTTCTGTTGCCATGAAGGATGCACCAGGTCTGAGGGTTCATGACTGGGGTGGGCACAGTCCCATGGGGAGGGGCCCCAGAGCCCTGGTGATCTCTGGGCTAAGGTGTCACCTAACCAGGTGTCTGCAGGCAAGTAATGCCTGCTGGTCTAGTGGTGGCCCTTGCCGCACTTCTGGCTCAGCCTGACTTCTGCTGGTCAGACCCAGGTCTGAGGCACCAGGTTCCATAAACCATGCCGACCAGACAATGCAGCCTCCCAGGGAGGCCGTCTCCGGGCAGTCCTCGGGAGGACAGTCACATGGACCAGGAGGGTGGGCTGGATCTGGCCAAGAGGATGTGGGAGAAAGAGCCTACGGGAGTGCCTCTTGGCCACAGAGGGCAACAAATGGGGGTGAGCAGAGACCAGGCGTGGTCACTGTGTGCTGCGGTGGGCATGTGCAGAGACTGGCTGCAATGTGGCTGGGGGTGTGCGGAGACCCTTGCATTCCAGAGCCAGGAAGAATGGGTGGGCATGGCGAGAACAATCACCCACGAAGGGGAAATTGTACAATCGACACCTCCTTCATTCCATTGATTTATAGTCTACAAATTTCAGAAAGGAATATCAGGACATAGAGAAATGCAACGGGAGGCTGGTGGAAAGACCAGAGCGAGAGGTATTAAAAGCAGAAGTTGAGGACGCTTTGCAATGGCTCCCAACACCAGGACTGAGGGAGGGCGCCCAGAGGCAGGGCCCTGGCCTCCAGTGGCCTGTCCTTCAGCTGTCCACGTGAGAAACAATGGCAGAGCCCTCCAGAGCCTCTGTCCCACACCATCCCTGCTGTGCCCTGGGAGTGCTTGGGTTGGGACTGTGAGCGGTGCCCACAGAGGTGGGCACTGGGGCACGCGCTCCTCCCCGGCCCAGGAGGAAGCTGCAGAGGGCTGCAGACACTGGACGGTAGCCAGTCCCCAGCCTCTGTGTGTCCCCTGGGACTCAGGACACAAGCAGCACAGAGGCTGCCTTCACTCTGCAGGGCTGGCTAAAAGGAGCCCCCTTCTTTGTTAAGTGCGAGGCATTCAGAGGACAAAACTAGCCTTTGGTGGTGCCAGCTCAAGAGGCTGCTGTGTGCTCTCAGGGGCTGTGCATGATGAGCTGTGGCCGGCTGCTGGCCTTTAGGGACAGGGAGGGAGGAGCCGGAGGGAAGTGAGAGGGCAGGGAGCTCTTTGTCCATGCTGTGCGGAGTAAACTCGAGTGGCCGTTCACAGCAGGCGGCCGGCAGAACTGCTTCCTATATGTCCCTGAAATGTTTATGCATTTGTTTTCCTTGGCTGGGGCCAGGCTGCTCCAGCTGAGCGCCCTGCGGAGGAAGGGGGTTTCCTTGTGGCAGCCTTGTTTATCAGCCTGGAAGGAAAACTGTCTTTTCAATGAAACTCGCTTAACCTCCTGACCGGGGTCCCATTGACAGGGCTGGAGCTGGAGGAATCGGAATATTCCCAACACTACTGGAGACAACCAGTTCCAACCAATGATAAAAACACTTCTCTGGAACCCAGGACACACGCCGCTCGATGTTCTCTGCCTGCAGTTTTCTGGACTAGAAGATGAGCAGAACCTGACACCATCATCCCCCAGACCCAGAAGTCAGACGGCCCCACCATCCTGGGCCTGGCCTGCGGGGAATAGACCCGGGCCGGTGTGCCCTTGCTCTTGGGGTGCATCTGGGGTGCACAGTGTGGTAGGGGGTCTGTAGGTAAGCTTCAGAGATCCATACCCCCACCTGCAGTAACATTAACATCCCTGTGAACATGTATACATGTGTGATTTTCTAGAGAGAGGCTCCATAGCCTTCCTTATGACCTTGAACTTGGAATAATGCCCCCCTCTTTTCCCTCAAAAGGTTCAGAGCCAGCTATGTCCTTGAGTTGAGTGGCCGGGTCTGGGCAGTGAGTGGCCTCTACGAGCCCAGACTCGGCCATCCACCTCTGGGCTCCCGTCCGTTGAACAAGCAGACCTCAGCAGGGTATGGACAGGAAGCAGCTTTACCCTTTCTTATTATAACTTCCCATCAAATTATCTTTCTCACCACTGTTTGTTTCTTGGTCTCTGGACGAAAGAGCAGGTTGATCCCGCTGCTTTGGGGGCAGTGTGAGCCGTAAGACCAGTCTGATGGGAGCACTTCATACTCTCCTCGGTGGGAGCTCTTACCGGGGACCCCCCATCCCCGGGACCTCTCCTGGGCCAGGTGGTTCAACCTCCAGCTGCTGCTTCTGGCAAAGTTCACCTTGCTGCTTCCCCTTTCAACAAGATCCAAGTCTGTCTTCCGCAAGATCCACATTTGAACCATGCAAAGCCTCCCCCCCCCCATCTTCCCCTCCCTAATTCTGGAGGCCAGATCTGCCCCATGTTAGCTTGTCTGTCTGCTCAGCCACCCACCCGGAGCAGCGACATCCTGCTGCTCCCAGGCAGGGGTCATGGACCATCCCACACCGCAGGGCGCATAGGGCAAGCTCTCAAGCAGTTTTCTTGAAGCCTCCCTCACTTGGCTTTGGGAGAGGAGAGGCACCCCTCCTGCTCCGCGGCTGGGGGAGGGAAACCCCAGCACTGTGACGCCTCTCTCCAAGGCCTCGCTAGCCACTGTCCTCTTCCGCTGCTTTCTTCACCTTGTCCCGTGGCCGGAGGACGGATGGACGAACGTCGGCAGAACCATTTGCACCACTCTGTAAGTTCTGTCCAGGAACGGTGCAGGTAAGAAGAGCAATTTCCAGAATGGGACTCCTTCCCCAGGACGCAGAGCTGACCAGAGCTTGGAGGCGTGTTGGGGATTGGCTAAAGCAGGGGTGGGCCCAGACCCCACCTGACTGCTCTGGGGGTGTCTGTGTCTGGCCGGAAAGAAGTCAGGCCATAGAAGAGAGACAGCAGTGGCCCAGCCTCCTGGGAAGGATGGCCGAGGAGCAGGGCGGGTCTTTGCGCTGCTCCCACGGGCCTGGGCTCCGCTAAGCCAGCAAGGGCAACACGAGGATTTTCCTGCGCTGGTTAGGGCCGGCGGCATCCACACCTGAGCTGAGAAATGCAAAGTCTCACACTCTGGCCCGCCAGACCCACTGAATCAGAAGTGGCATCTGAACAAAACCCTCGGTGATCAGATTGAAGCCTGAGGATCGCTGCTCCAGGGCTGGCGAGGCTGTGGGTGACCGTGTGGCAACGTGGGCGCCGTCCCATCATGAAGACACACTGAAGGGACGTGCAGGAGCCGTGTCTCATTGGAGAAGCTGCGGCGGGACGGGAGCGCCTGGGCTTAGTGCTGACCCCCTACTTCCTGGGCGGCCTGAGCCGTAGGTCCCCTGGGCCTCAGTTTCCTCATCTGTAGAATGACCACCCAACGGGGCTGGAATGGGGACTCGGTGAGTCGGTTCGTTGTGGAGCGTGTGGAGCAGGCCTGGCCCCTCACCATGAGTGTGTGCTCTCAGTATTTCCAGGGAGGCCGGGGAGGCTCCACGGAGGTGGTGGCAGCTCACTGGGGCCTGCTCGGATGCTCCAGGTGCTGGCAAGTAGGGACTTGGATGGCAGGTTTTTCCAGGTGAAAGGAACGGTAAGAGTCGAGAGACAGAACATTTCCACGTGGAGGCCTCCTGGGGGTGACCCAAGAGTGGGGCCCCGGAGGGTTAAGAGGGGAGGCGGACAGTAGGTGAAGGCTGTGGCCACTGGGCCAGGGGCTGGGATGTTTCCCCTGGACATGAGGACTGCCCAGAGCTCCGCTTTGGCCCTCTCTCCCTGGCAGGGGCGTGGGTGTGGGGCAGAGGCCCGGGCACATTGAGGGCTTCCTGCGGAGCTCTCAGGGAATGAGAGGTGAGTGAGAGGCGAAGGAGGCTGGACGTGACAGGTGCTGTTGGCTTTTGCTCCCAGAGGCCCCGTGGACAGTCCTCACCGGCCACCGAGCCCTTCCTGGATCCTGAAACTTGCAAGAGGCAACCAGGTTGCCAAGTGTATTTGCAGGTATTTCCCTCCACCCACCAGAGTCCTCCCTACTCCCTCATCGTGCCCTAATCCTCGTGGGGCTGTGGGAGCTGTAATTACCAGGCAAAAATGCCAGGCATTTGCGATATGGAGATTGCTTAATGCAGGACAAGGGGTGGGCGGGCGAGTGGGCAGGCTGGCTGCCTGGGGGTCGGGCGGCACCTGGCCAGAGCCGGCATGTTGCTCCAGCAGCTGCTGAGCCCGGGAGAGGAAGCAGGTCCCCACCGGCTGGGCACTCGGTGGTTGTATAAACCTGAAGTTGGCTGTGCCCCCCCCCTTATGACATCTACGCTCGTGGTGCTTCATCCCACTGTCCTGCCAGGTTTCCACAAAATACCCACCCTATGTCCTTGGGGAATCACTGAAGGTCTTCTCTTTATGGATGGGGAAACTGAGGCCCAGAGAGCAATCCTTAGTTAAGAGTCCTCCTGGGAAGTTTCTCCTTCACAGGGGTCTCTCGGGGACCAGACCACCAGATGGCCTTGGGGCTAAAGGGAATGAATATACCTGATATCCAATGGGGGTGTGGAGTGATGCCAACCCGCCCCCCGTTCCCCAATCTTTCCTCCAGCCCCACCCACCCCTCACTCAGCGGCTGCTCCCCCCAGAGCCCCTTGGGCCCTGAAGGCTTTGTTAGTGCTTTGTTGTACCTGGTCCTTGCCCTTCGGCTCTCCCTGTCCGCTCGTCAAATTCTACCCATCCCTCAAGACCTGTCTTCAAGATTCCTCCTCTAGGACGCCCTCCTGGATCACCCAGCTGAAAGTGGGGCCACTCCTCTGAGTCCTTGCTCAGTTCCTCTCTCACAAACCAGGTCCCAGTTAGTGGGTGTTGGTCACGCAGCTACAGGTACAGGCTTTGCTGTTATTATGCACGGGCACACACACAGACACACAGACACACAGACACACACACACTTTTGTACCATGCAGTGTGCCCTTATCCCTGGGCCTGGGGCTCCTTGTCTTCCCATGGGCCTGTCCGATCCTGGGGGATGGAGCCCAAGGGTCACCCCCTTTGAAGAAGCCCTCCCTAGCCTCCACCTGTGCCCTCCCTCCCTGCCCCACTTCCAGCGCAAAGCCCCAGCCAGTCACTGGGTGTTGGGGTGGGGAGGCGGCAGCTCCCTGAAGTCTCTAAACCGTTGATTCTGGGTGTGGCCTTAAGATTAAACCTGGCGCCTTTCCTGTGGCCCCTGATAAGGGCAATCCTGGGTTCTTATCTGACAGTTTCTCTTTTAAAGCCTGTTGACATCTGGGAGGTTGGCAAAATCCCACTGGTTTTTGGAGTGAAACCCTGGGTGATAAGCACCCACCTCCCTGTGCCCTGCTGGTCGCCCAGTGTGGGCACTCGGGGCAGCATCGCTGGGCCTGCCCCCTCTGCCTCACCCCTCCCCTATCCTAGGACAGAGACTCAACCTGGGGGATGCTATTAATAATTATGACAGGACAATTGTGTGAACAGACTGTGCTGTATATGGGAACCTTAGTCTAAGGAAGGATTGTTCTTACTGATTGATCTCCTGACACCATTCCCCAAACTCCTGGGCTCAGATCCTTAGATTTTATCAAGCGCATAGGGCTTGGGGGCAGGGAACCTATATAGGCTGGAGCAGTCAGGGAGGCTTCTCGGAGGAGGAAGATTGAAGCTGGATCCTGAAGGAGGGTTGGGGAGAAGGTGGGGCCGAGGCATCCCAGGCAGGGTGGGCAGGGGCAGAGCTGCGAGGAGGAAGGAGTCTGGGGGGCCATGCGTGGTGGGAAGGTTAAGGATATTGGGGCTGCATCCTGAAGGGCTTTGCATGTCAAGAGAAGGAGCGTGAGCTGCCTCCTGTGAGCACTGGAAAGCTACGGGGGGGTTCAAAGCAAGGCCGTGGTGGACCCAACTGTTGTGAAACACTGACACTACGACAGTATGGAGCCTGGATCTGAGGGAAGATGCCAACTTCTGAGCTGGGGCCGTGGGGCAGGGAGCAGGTGGGAGACAGCTTGTATGGCCATGATTCCGTCCGGGGAGCAAGGTGGGTGCCCACAAGCCTGGAGCTGAGGCCTCTCTCCTGCTTCCTGGCGGGCAGATCTCAGCCTGAGCAGTTGTTCCCTCTGACTGTCGCCTTGTGGCAGCCCCCGGTGGCTGCAGCCCTCCTGGGAGCATCCTTTGCAAAACACCCCTATCTCCCCGACGAAGGCTTCCCCTGCCCCTGCCTTGGCAAACCATGAAGGAGGGGGCCTCAATGTGAGGAAGTGCCCGGGCCTTTGTTCTGGCTCCAGCCACGGGACCCATTGCCTATTGTTTTCGAAGATCTTGGGCCAGCTGGACGGGACCGATGGGTTCCCTTGGGCCTGGCCTCCTCCAAGTGCACAACAGGGAAGACAGCCAGGCTGGCAGAATGGTGGGGGCCTTGGGAAGACCTCTGTGCCTCCTCTGGGTGCTCAGAGCCTGGGACCCCCAGCTCTGGTCGTGTCGGGTGTCAGGGGGGATTATGGAGACTGCTCATCTCCTGAGGACCAGGCGCTGCTTAAGCAGGAAAGCAGTTAGGGGCCTCGCAGGCTTTCTGGGACCTGTGGGTAGGAGGCCCTAGTCTGTCTGTTGGCTCTTCTCTCTCTGGTATGGGGGATTCTTGCTGCATGGGGTGTCCCCTGTGAAGGGGCTTGGCAGAGGGATCCTGAACTCATACCTGGAGTTTGCTATCTGGGTTTAGATCTTATCTCCAACTTCTCAGTTGTAGAACCTAAATTAAGTTACAAAACAGACAAAACGAAACCTGTGGGCATCAGCGGCCCTGCCTATCAGGCGGGAATAACTATATCTTGTGAGGTTGGTGTGAGGAGGCAGGGGGCAGTGCGCGCACCAGGGGCTAGCACCCGTCTGCACCCGGGGCGTGGAGGTTGGCTGCTTTGCTGGGAGCTGACTGGGAGGGGGCTGGGATTGTGGCGGACCTAACTCGCTGAGAATCAAAAGTGTGAGCACACCCTATGCCAAGTAGACCTCAGCCGTGTCGTGCCTGTGATCTGTCCCCACCCGTCCCCAGCCCACCCCGAAAGGCAGTCCCTCCTCCCCTCTCTGCAGCTCTCACGGGCCCCAGAGCCGTCCTCTTCCTCTCTGGTTGTCCCCATCAGGCCCCTCCCCGCCTCCACTCTGGGCTCTGGTCCCCTGTTTGTAAAATGAAGTGATTGGAAGAGGTGGCCTTATGCAGCTGGGCCCACAGTCTCATCGGTGACCCCCCCTGGGACAGCGACCCACAGCCCAGTGGCTGGCACTGCGCAAGGCACCTGATGGGCCAACCATCAACCTCCCACTTCCCAATGGGGGAATCGAGTCTCAGACGGTCCAGGCACCCGCCCGGGGCCTGTAGGCTAAGAGGTGCCAGATGCCAAGTTCTTCCCACTTGCTTCCCTGCCTCCTGGAAGCCCACATGGGGGCGGACGAGAGGGTGGGGCTTCCTGGAACCCCTCCTCTCCTATCTCCCCTTATTTCCTCCCTGGTCACCAGCCCAGGCCTGAGACTTCGGGGCTCTGGGAATATCTGCGAGTGTCCTGGTTTCTACCCCGGGAGCTATTGTGTGGGGGCCCAGCCTTTCCTTCTATTCAGACATGTGCCCGCGAGCAGCCTGGAGACAAGGATGGGTCAGAGCCCCTGTCTGGCCCAGCCCAGAAGGAAGCCCGGTCAGCCAAGGTGGGAGCAGCCGTCCAGCCCCTGGGGCTCCTGCACCCCCACTTCCTATCGCCCCCAGCCCCCAATGGCTTTGGCAACCACAGAAAATGCCAAGCGCTATTTTTTCCTTCTTCCCCACTAATGTAGACACACCTTGACTTTATTTGTCTAAGGATTTTCCATTTCCTTTTCTGGAAAGTCATCAGGGTCCTGAATGTCCCTTTCATCACAAAGGAGGCTGGGAAGAAGAGGGGGGGTTGTCCTGGGTCACCTCAGGAAGGAGGGAGTGAGGAAGGCTGAGAACCCAGCACCTGTGTGACCCTGTGCTGTGCCCTCCCTGACCCCCCCAACCCCTACTTCAGGCTGAGATGACCACTCTGGTCGGCCTTTCATACAAATGTACATATTTACAACTAAAGACCCTTCTACTTGGATAGTGAGTTCCCGATGTCTTGTGGCGTGAGGCCAACCAAGTTTGTCCCCTCCCGTGTCCCGTCTGTGGCTGTGCCCACAGTCACATTCAGTGGTCTGATTGTCCGAACTCCCCTTTGGGCCCAGCTCCCACCCAAACTGGTCTGGGTGTGGAACTCCCCAAGGGCAGAGCCTCTGCACCCCCAGCCTGGGTGCTCCCTGTGGCGGGTGGGGCCCTAGAGGGGAAGCGGGGATTCAGGCTGTGAAGATAGAGTCAGATGGGGCATCTTGGGCAAGATGGCAAGTGCACAGTGTGCCACTCCGTCTCCACCAACCCTGAGGTTCTGAGCCAGCCAAGCGTGGAGAGGAGGGCAGGGGGGAGACCATCCCAATCCCACTGTGGCTGGAAGGCCACCCCATCCCATCTTTCCTTTTGCTTGGACTTTCCTCTCTCCAAACTGCCTCCCTTCCGTCACATAAACAAATCTGTTGGCATGTCCCTTCCTCCAGGAAGGCTTTCCTGATTACTGGAAAGAGGTGGGGCTTTTCCGCTGCCCACAAATCCAGCTCATCCCTTCCTGAGGCTCAGGCCTGGGCCTCTGCTGCTGTCCCCTGAACCCCTGGGCTGCATGGTGGCCCATGGGAACTCCAGGCTTCCCTCTGTTGTCAGGGGCACTTGACCCAGCTACTGTCTGGATCACAGAGTGGTGGAGGACTGATCTCTGATGGGCACTGGCCACGGGGCTGGCCCAAGCTGGACACCTGTAGGCACTGCGTACATAAACTGTGACTTTCCATTCAGGATGCACCCCCCTGAGGGACCCAGGCTCGGTCCTTCTCCTAGGAAGGCCTGCAGAGCCCCTAACACACAGCCTGCTTCTCACCTCCCCTGCGAGTAAGACCCACTAGACTGATTCCCGGGCCAGAGTCTAGAGACCTTCTCCTGATAACAGGCTGCTGACTCTCTGTCCTGAAGGAAATCTGGTCAACACTTCTCTTCCTTCTCACCACGGCGTCCAGGCAGCTCAGATGGACAGTGACACTCAGTTTCCAGCTCTTTCTGGCATCACGAGAAGCCTTCTCCATCTCTGGGCTTTTAGTTTAATTACATGGTGATTGGGTGGGGTTTTTCAAGTTTTTGTAGATCAGCCCCTTTGCTGCTCCAAGTCCTGAGCATGGGAGACGGAGGGAGTTCCTGCCTTGATCACGCAAGTCCTTCCTGGTCCACAGTGTCCCCAGCTGGCTGCCTCTCTGCTGGTGGGGAAGAGCTAGTTGAGACTGCTTCACTGTGTGTGACATCGGGGAAGCCACTTTAGCTCCAGGCCCCAGTTTACCTTTGTGCAATAGAGTCTGAATGACCTGAAAGCCCTTCTATCCTAATGTCCTAATGCCCTGGGAGCGCAGAGGTGCTCAAACCTGGTGGCAGGGGGTCCTATGCATTGACATCCCAGGACTGGTGGGCATACCTGTAGAACAATAGCACAAAGAGAAGGTGTGTGTGCTGGGCTGAAGCTGCTGGCACTGGGGGCTGGGGTGCCAGGGCCTGGCTGGGCCCGGGGGCCCAGAGCAGGGGGCCATGTCATCATTTTCTCATTAGGCAAGATAGCCGTCCGCCTGTGTGAGATGATCTTGCTGGTCCTGTGGGTTCCAGGAATGTTGGCTTTACATGAATAGGATCCCTAGACTGAGCCACAGGGGGAGGGGTCTCCAGTGGATGGGAATAAGGGGGGTCCGGCCCACGCTTCCTCCACCCTCCTAGACTCACCCCCACCATCCCCAGGGCAGCATCACGACACAACATCCTGGGGAACCAGGGTGAAAGGTGGTTTCCCAGGGTGGCCACGCCTGTCCCTGCTCCGTGGGTGCCTAGCACACCCTCCTACCACGGGCTGGTGGGCGGGCGGGTGGCTCTTTCTGTTCACCTCTGAAATCGTTCCTGAGCTGCCTGCACGTTCACCCTGCTCCCACCTGGCTGGGGTCAGAGAGTGGGCCCTGCCCCCATCCCTGTTCCCACCCAGAGTGGGGGTCCCATCTGGAGATGAGGGGAGACCAGGACGCACACAGTAATAGAGGGAGTATTCCAAAGTGAGGAACCACAAAGCCACGCAGTTACAGAAATGCCCACCCCGTGTATGTGTGTACGCGATCCCCCGCTCCCTGTTCCCCCGTGTACACGTGCCCGTGACACTCCTCTCCCCGTTCCCCTGTGTACGCATGCCCGCGACCCCCCTCTCCCCGTTTGTGCCCGTGACCCTCTCTCCCCGTTCCCCCGTGTATGCGTGCCCGCGACCCCCTCTCCCCGTTCCCCTGTGTACGCGTGCCCGCGACCCCCTCTCCCCTTTTGAACTCAACTCCGTGAGGAGGAGATGAGAAGGTGACCGTGGGTTCTATGCCACAGCCACCCCGTGGGGCCCCGGGGCTCAGGGCACATGCAGCAGAGGTTCAGGAGGTACAGGGGTCATGGCCACGATGTGTGTCTGTATGTGTGCACGTGTGTGTACATGCAAGGATGTGCACCCGCTTGCGTGTGTATGCATTCAGGCATGTGCATATGGTTTGCATGTGTGTACTCACATGTATATGCATGCAGTGCTATGCTGCACAGGCAATCAAAGTGTGTGCATTGCATGTATATAATGTGTACACGGTCCATGTCCACACATGTGTGTAAGCATGTGCCATGCATGTACATGCACATGCATGTATGCAAGTCCATCCACTGTCAGGAGAGGAGGAAGGGACAACTAGGCCTATACTGTGGTGCCCTGAGGGCCAGGTGTAGCTTGCTGAGGGCAGGTCAGAGGGCCGGAGGACTTGTTAAGGAGGAGAGGTCTGGGGACACCACTGGGTGCAGGAATAGGCTTTGCTTGCTGAAGGGTCAGTGTGAGCACAGCTGCAGTGTGTCTCCCCCCAGCCCCACAGTGCACCTGCATCAGGCAGCCGTGGGGGTAGTCCTGGGGGTCAGTGTGAGCACGCTGCAGTGTGGCCCCCCCCAGCCCCGCGGTGCACCTCCATCAGGCAGCCGTGGGGGTGGTCCTGGGGGGTCAGTGTGAGCACAGCTGCAGTGTGTCCCCCCCCAGCCCCATAATGCACCTCCATCAGGCAGCCGTGGGGGTGGTCCTGGGGGGTCAGTGTGAGCACAGCTGCAGTGTGTCCCCCCCCCAGCCCCATAATGCACCTCCATCAGGCAGCCGTGGGGGTGGTCCTGGGGGGTCAGTGTGAGCACGCTGCAGTGTGTCACCCCCCCAGCCCCATAATGCACCTCCATCAGGCAGCCGTGGGGGTGGTCCTGGGGGGTCAGTGTGAGCACAGCTGCAGTGTGTCCCCCCCCCAGCCCCATAATGCACCTCCATCAGGCAGCCGTGGGGGTGGTCCTGGGGGGGTCATTGTGAGCGCAGCTCCCACAGGTGTTGTGCTAGCTGTGTGGTAGGGTTCAGGGCCACATTTCCACTTCTATCTTGCTTTTATGGCCTCTTCCTCATCAAAAGAATATTAAGAACCAAACTGAGAACTTGGTTGGTAGAAACATGAACATATTGATTCTGGTGGTGAGCTGTGAGGTCAGCCCCTAACACAGGGAGAGAGGGTCTTTTCCCAAAGCTCCGTGACCCGCCGGCGTCTGAGCAGTCCCGCTGGAGGGCCTGGCAGGGCGCGAGAGGCTGCCTTGGTGGTACCTGCTCCCACTGGAAGAGCCCGTGAAACACGAGTACCCAGCTTGTCCTAGCAGCAGGGTCCCGAGGGGGCAAGGACAGCCCAGCATAGATGGTGCAACCAAGGTGTGGCCAAACGGTCCAGCAGCCATGGAGGTTCTGAGTAGGAGCCGGAGCCAAGGATTTGGTAAGAAAGTCAGAGAGCCACAGCAGGGCACTGAGGCCAGGGGGCCAGATGGCATGGGGTGTTCAGGACAGGGGCTGGAGCAGGAGGAGAGGGAGCCTAGAGTCCCCACCTGCAGGACCTGCTGGATACTGCCTCTGGGAACAGGGGCCACCGGCGAGGACAGGGTGGGTGGGACAGGGGCAGGGAGCACAGGAAACCTCAGAAGGCGAGTAGAACACCAGGAGCCTCAGGGTGGGGGCTTTGGTGACCACAGTGTCACTGCGAACAGACGCACCTCTACGCTGGCTCAGGCCCTTCAGGGAGGCACAAAACGGTCAGGTTTGGGGGGTCTAGGAGAACCGAAGGCAGGCCCCCAGGGATCCTTTCCGGCTGTCGCGGTTCCTGGCCAGGGAGGGCAATGCGCTGAGTCCGTGGTGGACTCGGAGGAGGAGGTGGCCTGTTGTCGTCAGAGAACAGGGAAAGGAGAGACTGGGCGTGGCCCGGCCTCAGAGGGGACCAGGAGATCTGGCTCCCTGACTAGCCTCCACCCTGACCCCAGGCATGGCCCCTTGCCTCTCTGAGCCTCAGTTTTCCCATGAGCAAAATGAGGGCACCAGATCCAATGATACCTGACCCTTTTCCCCAGGGTGGTGTTTGTGGTCTAGCAAAGCAAAGACAGAAGATGTTTGAGGCCCTGGGACAGGCGGGCTGGGGAGCCTGGAGGCCGGGGGACAGGAAAGTGCCGTGTGTATACTCAGCGTGAGGAAATGACCCGAAATCACTTCCACACATGACGACGACTTCCCTTCCAGGAACCTGCAGAGCAGAGGGGGGCTCCAGGCAGAGCCACCCCCCAAATCCTGCCTGTCCCCACCGCCCCCCCCCCGGCCCCCAAGGAAGTAGCTGGCAGCCTTGCACAAAGGCCACCACCAGCATTGTCTGGAAGGGAGGGATGTCGCTCTCCTGGCCTGGCATCCTCTTCGCTCGGCTTGCGGGGCAGGGCTGGGGAAACCGTGACTCCACTCCCTCTTGAGAGATCCCTTCTGTCCAAGCAGAGGTGGGGGGGGGGGCAGCCCTGTGTCCTCACAGTGTCCTCAGTCAGGCCCGGGAGCCCAGCCTGACTGTCAAGTCTCTGTGGACAGGCTGGGGGCCACTCTCTCCGGTCGGGTCTCTCCAGCACCTCTCCTGGGGTATCAGCTGGGGGCAGTGGCTGAGGAGTTGGTAAAGCATCAGCACAGAAAACCCGCTTTGCAGAGGTGGGTTTGCCATGGTCTCCTGGCCTCCGTCTGCTTGGATAAACCTCGTTATTTATTGCTCAGGGCGGGCAGGCATTGGGAGGGGTGCGGTGGGGAGGGTGGAGGGAGAAGTCAACTGAAGGCCGTAGCTTAGAAAATGACCAAATTGTTCCTCCTCTGGTGAATCTCTGGTGGCCCACTAAATCCGGTTTTGATTTAAGGGGGATCGTGTGACGCCCGCCTGGCCAGAAGTGAGCTGTCAGACAGGGAGGAATTGGCGTGCTTTGAGAGGTGGGTGCTGTGTCCTTGAGGGGAGTCAGGGTCAGAGGGCAGGTGTCTCCCCCTCATCCCTGCTATGCCCAGCCCTGTGCTTAGCTCTGCCGGGGCCATAGCCTCACCCTGTGGGGCCAGGAGGGGCAGCCCAGGCTGGGGTGAGCTCATGCTCGTAACTGTGGGCGCTACCATGGAGGGGGTGCAGGTGTGCAGGAGGAGAGTGCACGTGCCAACATCCTGGGACAGTGCGGCTGGTAGCACAAAACCCGGGCCCTTGTCTGTAGCTGGGACGGGGTCGTGAAGAGTGCCACACAGGGCAGAGAGGGGACAGTCCTGAGGACTGGCCTGAGGAATTTGAGGGGACATCGTGTATTCTTAATATCTGTGCTCTGGGTCTGTGTCCCTCCTCTGCCCCCCCCCACCCTGGGTGGGGATCCCCGTACCTCACAGGAAGGCTGGGTCCATGCTAGTGCAAAGTCCCCGCTTTGAACCATGCCTCCCGCAGGGTCATGGAGGATGACAGGCCCCATCCAAGTTGCTAAGAACCAGGGTCCGCAGATCCTAGCTCAAGGTCAGGGGAAGCATGGTTGTCAGCGCCCTGTAGAGGGGCACAGCTGGGAGGCAGAAGAGGGCCTCCCTGCAGGGGCGTGCTGATTCTTACAGCCCTCCCAGGACCCTCAGCGACTTCATCCTGTCTTCCCGCCCTCCATCAGTGCTCTCTGCCTTGATTCAGGAAAGCCTGCTGGTTCTGAAAAGTTGTTCCAAGCTGCTGGTGAACTGACAGTGACTGTATGGTCATGGCCAGTTAGCCATCTGAGTCCCCTTCTGCCCTGAATTTCATCCTCCTGGTGGGCTTCCTGGAGGCAGCGAGTCATTGTGTCCCACTGCCCAGCCTGTGGTGGGAAGTCCCTGCCTGGCCCAGAAGGAAGTGTCCACTCTCCTCTGCCCTCTGCCCCACCAGCCACAAAAGCTACTGGCTGAGAGAGTGACAACCACGGCCACACGCATGGGTGCCTTCTCCCCATGCAGCCCGAGGTCAGATCCGTAGGCAGCATCTGAGCCCTGTGCATGCACCTCTGAACAACGCCTGAGGTCCTCCCACTGGATCTCGGTGGGGACAGAGCCCAGACTGTCCTGGGAACAGCCGGCTCTGACTGGAATTTGGGTCTCGCCGGGCATGTCAGGAATAAGCCACATCTGGAAAAGCACTTGCTGAGAATGTTGATCTAGCTGGGCCAGACGGTGCCCTCAAGCCTGAGTGGCCTCACGTCCCACCCAGGGCTCAGGGGCTGGGGTGAGGGGCAGTCCCCCCTTATTTAGCTTGGCTCAGAGCTGGGGGCTCTGGAGGCTGGGCCTGTGCCACTGTCCATGGGAGGGACACGGAGCCCGCTGAATCAGGCCGTGCTGGAGGAGGGGCTGGGGTGGAGGTCGGACCCTGCCTGGAGCCTGTGCTCCCAGGCTGGTGGGTCTGTGGGGTGATTCTGGCCCCTGCAGCTTCTCTATGAGCCACTCTCAGCCCCATGCTTCCTTCCCCATCCACCCCCACCATACCCTCACTATTCAGGAAAGGGGAGGAAGTCCCTCGCGCTGACCCCCTCACCCATCCTAGCACCTCTGGATCCTCCAGCCCTTACACTGGTTCCTGGGGATTCTGTGTGAGAACCAGGTACATCGGGGGCTCTTCCTGACAAGCAGGCAGAGAGCCAGACTCACGCTCTGGAAATGAGGGGGTTCTGAGTTCTAATCCCAACTCTGACATTCCTTGGCAAATCATTTAGCATCTGATCCTCCCAGGACTGTGGGGAAGATAGACCATCAGCTAGATGCTTCCTCCCTCCCTCCCCTGCATCTCCTTCCCTTCCTCCCTTCCTCCCTTCCTCCCTTCCTTCCTTCCTTCCTTCCTTCCTTCCTTCCTTCCTTCCTTCCTTCCTTTTTTCTTTCTTTCCTTCCTTATTCCTTCCTTCCCTGGTTGGCCCAGATTTGTGGCAGATCAGTTAGAAAGAGATAGAGGGGTTTGGGGCTCTCCTGGGTCTGGGGCTCCAATAGGGACCTTTTTCCTTCCCCATTGCAATGGGCAGGTCATGGCCACTGAGGCCCCTTTGCATTGTGGGAGATGGCGCGTGAATAGGGTGGGCTTTATTCCGATGGCACTTTCTGGACTTGTCAATGCCTTCGTCCAAAGGAATAGAGTGTATGGTGGCAGAAACCAAGCTGGCATGGGGAAGAGTGTGGGAGATGCAGGGTGTGGCTGGGGTGTTGCCCTGAGGGCCTTTGTATATTGTACTGAGATTGGTGGGTACCTCATTTGCTTGGGCAAAAGTGTTTTGCCTTCCCTGGGACCCTGGGTCCCCCATCTCCTGTCCCACCCCAGAAGGACATGAAACTCTGCCAAGTACCCACTCACACACATGTGGTCCTCCATAGTCACACTCTCTGTCACCCTGCCAGCTCACATGCTAGAAGGCAAGCTTCAGGGGACAGGAGCTGGCCTGACTGGTCCATAGCCATCTCCCAGCACCCAGGACAGTGTAGGGCACATGGCACGTGCCCAGTAAATGTTTGTGGGATGAATTATTAGGTTCCAGGTACCTCTCACCTTTGTGCACGGTGGCACATCATGTACATTAATGCAGGGATCCTGAACTGGCCCGTGGACACTGTCACAGAAACTGGGACATGCATTCGCCTCCGGGGCTCCTAGTCCTGTCTCTGCAGGTGTGGTGCCAGCTCTCCCCTGCCACATTCAAGCCCTGCTGCCTGGGACCTGGGACCGGCCAGGTCAGAACCCGTCCTTGCACCAGTTGGAGGGCAGGGACAGGTGTGGCCCTGTCGGGACCTGGGAGCTGATGGGAAAGAGGACAGTGTGTATGTCCTTTAGAGGACACTGGGAGGTCCTGTTCTAGAAGACCCCGGCTGAAGGGTGCCCCGGCCCTGCTCTTGGAGCCTGGTCTGAGTGGAAACAGGGCCATTCTCCAAAGCTTGGGTGCGGGGCAGTCTCAGGTCTGTGGACGGAGCCCTGGGATAGGGGGCCAGGGCAAGAGGGAGCGTCCCGGGCTGCTGAGAGCTGAATCGGTGCTGCCCAGAGTGATGGAGGGGAGAAGGTTCTCTCTCTCTCTCAGATTGTTAGTAAGGCACCGATTACCCCTGTCCTGAGCCACTAGGTCTCTAAGCAGGCAGGCTCGCTGGCCACCAAGCTGACTCCTGCTGTATCCGCTCCATCCTGTTCTCCCAGGCACTTAGGTCTACTTGGGTAGACCAAGCTCCCCGCACCTCCACCCCCAGCAAACACCAGGCTGACCCCTGGGTGGCTCAGTGCTGAGGCCAGGGCGACGCTGGTGAATGCTGTGGCTGGGTCGAAGGGTGGCCAGGGACGGGGACTGGTGTCATCTCTGCACATAGCCCCTGGACGGAGGCACAAGACCCACATGCTCAGCCCTGCCCTGTCCCTGGTACATGCAGAATTCAGAGAAGTCCCTTCCTTACTGGGCCTCAGTTCCCCACCTGTGAAATGAGGAGAAGACAACACTCACATGTAGGGCTGTGGTGGGGAAGGCAGGAGGCAGGGACCCTGAGCTTGGCCTCTCTGCTCGGGCTCCCCCTGGCTCCTCCTTACACACACACACACACACACACACACACACACACACACACACACACACACACACACACACCAGGTGGGTTCCCCACCAGCCTCCAGGCCCAGTATTCCCGTGTCTTGCTCAGTTCCTTGGCTGCACCCAGGTCTCTGCTGGGAGATGCACAGGACATAGGCTGGACTAAAGGGTCTGCATCTCCTCTTCCCCTCCCTCTGCTGGGGTGGGGGGACTTTGTCTGGTTCTCCCACCCCCTCCCCAGTCCTCACCCACCTTGCTCTTTTTGCTTCTGGTTTCTGAATCCAGCCGGGTCTCCCCTCTTTCAAGCAGGTCTCACCCTCTGTGCATGCTCTTCATCAGTCTCTTTCTCAGTCCTGGCTGGTGTCACTGTCTCTGCCTGGGGACCTCTTCCTTTCATGTCCATTCCTGTGATGACTCTCCTTCCCTCAAAGCAGTGTGTCCTCTCCCGGCAGGTCTGTGTCTTCCCCCTTCCCTTCCCAGGTGTATCTGCTCTCTCTCTCTCTCTCTCTCTCTCTCTCTCCCCTCTCTCCTTTCTCTCCTCTCTCTCTCTGCCTCCCCTCTCTCCTCTCTTTTTCTCTCCCCTCTCTCTCTTCTCTCCCCTCTCTCTCCTCTCTCTCTCTCTCTCCCCTCTTTCTCTCTGTCCTCTCTCTCTCCCTCCGGGCTGTCTAGGCTGCAGTTTGGGCTGTCTGTCATGCCCTCTGTCTCCCCAGTCATTCTGCCACTTGACTGCCTTTGAAAAGAAAGCTCTAAACTGCCCCCCCAGCCCCAGAATATTGGTTCGAATTGCTCTGGAAGCTTGAGGCCTTCCCGAGTGGGGGTTTCCCAACACCCTCACCTCTCTTGGGCCCGCCCTTGGCCACAGAGTGGAGGGTGGTCCACAGAGAAGCTTTCTGAGACTTTCTGACACCTCCGTGTCCCCATCAACTGAGGCCTGGCCAGTGTGGTGGGAGCTCTGCGACATCCCTGATGTGACATCCAGTGGCCAGGCCTGGGCTAGGATGCAGGAGACCCAGACTGCCCCTCCGGGTCCCTGGACCCATGGACTCCAGACAAACACCAGTCTGGGGTGGGCTGGGGATGCCAGACCAGCAGAGTCATGGTGCCCGCTCCCAGGGAGGGCAATGTCCGCTGCTGAGGCCAGCCTGCCCACCCCGCCCCATCTGGAGTGCCTGGTTCTGCCCTTGGGCACCCCCTGAGCTTTGCACACAGGGCGGGGACACCTGGATTTCTCTGGCCCCCTGAGTGGGGCCAACTTGGAGGAATTTCCCAAAGCCTATTAGAGCAGTGGCTGCCTTCTGCCTGCCTCCCCGGGCTGGGCAGGGCTGAGGGCGGAGGGAGGGAGGGAAGGAGGGGGGAGAGGAGGAAGGGAAAAAGTTGGCAGGCCAACAGCAGAGCTGTGCCTGCATCCATCGCTGAGAGGAGGCCCGTGTGGCGCGGGGCGGGCCAGGAGCAAGGAGAGGCCTTCCTCCCTTTGTGCTCCCCCCTCTCCTCCCCCCTGGGGGCCCTATAAATAGGCCCAGCCCGGGCTGTGGCTCAGCTCTTAGAGGGAGTCAGGCACTAGGCAGCGGTCTGAAGCCTAGCCCCCTGCCAGCATGGCCAGCGAGTTCAAGAAGAAGCTCTTCTGGAGGGCAGTGGTGGCCGAGTTCCTGGCCATGACCCTGTTCATCGTCATCAGCATCGGCTCTGCCCTGGGCTTCAACTACCCACTGAAGAACAACCAGACGTCAGGTGCGATCCAGGACAACGTGAAGGTGTCCCTGGCCTTCGGGCTGAGCATCGCCACGCTGGCACAGAGCGTGGGCCACATCAGTGGCGCCCACCTCAACCCGGCCGTCACGCTGGGGCTGCTGCTCAGCTGTCAGATCAGCATCTTCCGGGCCATCATGTACATCGTCGCGCAGTGCGTGGGCGCCATCGTCGCCACCGCCATCCTCTCGGGCATCACCTCTTCCCTGCCCAGCAACTCACTGGGCCGAAACGAGGTGAGCAGGGCGGGCTCTCCGGCGCCGCTGAGACACAGCGGTGTCCTCCTCCACCCGTTGTGCAGATGGGGACACTGAGGACTAGGGAGGGCGAGGGGTTGCTGCAGGTCATGCAGAGCGGAGGCTGGAACTCGGCTCCACATACTGCCCGGAGCCCAGAGCCAGTTTTCTTCCAGGCACTGTGGGAAGCCGGGACCCAGAGAGGAGCAGTCTTGCCAATGTCCCCTGAGGGCACCTATTGTAGGGAATAAGCCGTGGAGGCAGCTAATGGTTGGGCCAGCGGTTCCTCACCCCCTGCCTGTGGCTTCTGGCCGGACTCAGGCCTCCTTGTGCAGCCAGCTGCCTCCTCCTGCAGCCTGGACTCTGGGGTAACTGCCCCTGTTCCCTGCCCCTCCCCACCTCCGAGCCAGATACCCGGCAGCCAGGTCTGTAAGTGTGTGGGCAGGACTCCTGTGGGGGAACCCACTGATGTCTGGGGAGCCCCCACGTTCACACAGGTCTCCACACAAGCCGCCTCCAGGGAAAATCCCTTCCCGCTCCTCTGGCCCGGGAATCGGACACAGACTGGGGGCGAAAGCACTTTCTGGGCTGTTCGCAGGTGGTCTCCCTAGACTCCCACCTGGGCCAGGGCGGGGACCCCTTGCCCCCTGTCTGGGCTCCGCTCTCTTTCTCTGGGAGCTGAGAGGTGTGACACATGTGTTTGTGAGTATGAACGGGTGATACACGTGGATGTGGGCGTGGGTCTCGAGTGTGTGTAACCTGTGTGCTCCCGTGGGTGTCTGTTCTGTAAGTGTGTCCGTGAACATGTTAGGGCTGCCCGTGAGCCTCTGTGGGGCTGAGCTTACCCCTGCCTGTGCCTGCCGCTCGCGGCTTGAATGGAGCCCGGGCTGGGGGCACTGATGATAAGCAGATGTTGGCAACTGGCTGGCAGCTGCCGAGAAGAATTCGTCGTGGGCTGCTCAGCGCAGCTACTTGGCCGTTGGCTGCTGTTGCCTGCTGTCGCAGACCGGGGCTTTTCCAGACCCTGAGCCAAGTGAATAGTCAGACCTGGCTTGGGCCACAGCAGCGGGAAGTCTGGCTGGAGAGGCTGGCTGAGGCTGGAAGCATGTCGTGGGGCATCTGAGGGATGCCCTCTCAGGAGGGGGGAGGCCGGGGAGCAGAGAGGAGGAACCGGACCAGGAAATAGGAGGCTGGCAGGGCCCTGCGCAGGGTAGGCGGGTGTGGGGACAGCAAGGGAGCTGGACAGTAAGGGATCTGGTCATAGTGACTGTCCTGAGGCTTCCCAGCCAGAGTTCGTGTCCCGGTGCCGCAGCCGGGAGAGGCTTGGTGGGGTCTGCGCCGTGGGCAGTGAGCGTGGGGTGGGGTCTGCGCCGTGGGCAGTGAGCGTGGGGTGGGGTCTGCGCCGTGGGCAGTGAGCGTGGGGTGGGGTCTGCGCCGTGGGCAGTGAGCGTGGGGTGGGGTCTGAGCCGTGGGCAGTGAGCGTGGCCCTTTCACAGGAGCTTAGCACTTCTTGTGTCATGGTGACACCTCACCCAGCCCTCGGCAGAGCCAGCACTGCTCAGCCCGAGATTAAAAATTAGCCCTGTATGCTGGAGTTTAGACTTTACTCAGGGAAGACCTGGCGGTGGTGGGTGTGAGGGCCACGTCCCTCCAGGCCTCAGCGTCTCCAGAGGGGACAGAGCCAGACGACCTCAGGGAGTGTGTTTGTGGGTAGGGCCAGGTTCACACTGGAGTCAGCTGGGCTGATGGGCTGGGGAACAAACAGGCCCTCGGAGGGGAGGAGCTATGTCTTCTCAGGCTTTCTGGGCCCCTCTTAACCCTCCCTCCCCAGGGGCCGGCAGACCTGGTCCTCTCCGACACGGGCACCCCAGGCAGAGGCTGGGGGATGGCACTTTCTGTGACATCCTGGTCTGGCCACACCCTGCTCCTGTGTCTCTTCCTTCCTCTGGCCTCCATTTTCCAGGGACATCCCGATACCTGGGCTGGGCAGGTTGCAGATGGGGAGGAGAAAGCGGCAGCCTGGCTCAGAGGCCAGACAAGCAAGGGAAGGGCAGGTCCTATCTGCTGCTAACTTGCTGTGTTCCTTGGAGCCGAGGACTGTGGGGCTCCACGAGCGGGCCTAGGTGTCCTGATAGCTCTGGGCCACACCCTTACCCAGTGGACTCACTTTGTGGGCTTGAGTTTATCACCCTAGGAGCCCAAAGGGGCCATGCTGAATATAAATATAAGTGCACTGAGCCCGGTGGTGGGGGCCCAGGCTCTGCCTCATCCACATGATGGAAGTTTGGGGTCCAGAAGCACAAGTCCTGGGCCTAGGAACAGAGAAAATATCCCCCACCTATGAAAGTCTCCCGTCAGACACTGGACCTGGGATCTGATGGGACCAGGGGGTAGCCTCCCTGCCTCAAGAGGACAGGGACCAGTTTACCCAGTGGGTGGCTCGCTCTTTCCTCCAGGCCCTGGGGGAGGCACTCCTTGGGTCCTGGGCCCTACCCTGACCCACGCCAAAGTGGAGCCAGTCGTTGGCATGGAGATTTCCAAGGAAAATAGAAAAAGAAGTGGCAGGAAGTGGTTGGGGGTGAGTCAGGAGATGTCCCCTGGGGACAGGGCAGGAGAACTTTCTCCTCACTGAGTCAGGGCTCTGGGTACGCCCTGGAGAGGCCATGGGCCTCTGTCCAGCCTGCAGGATTCCTAGCTGGTTCTAAGAGCCAACCCCCAATTTAGGCCAAGGCGAGAGTTTCACAGGCAGGGGTTGGTGATAAACTTAGTCACTGTTACCCTGTGGGACTTCATGCAGGTGACCTTGCCTGTAAAGCCCTAGTTCCCATCTGTGAAATAGGGACAGAGAAGGGCGTGGCTGGGCTCTGGGATGTGGAAGATGCTCGCTCTTGAACCTAGAAGTCTGACCGTTCCCAGCTCTTTTAACTCTTCTCCTCCTCGGCTCTCTCACCCTGATCCCTGAGCAGAGGGCCGGGCTGCGGCAGGCTTGGTGCGGGCTGAGTCAGCCGGTTCCTGGCGCTGGGGAAGCCCGTGGTCTGGGAGAGATAAGCCCCACACACAGCTGCCCATGATAGGAGGCAGGAGGCAGGTGTGATAAGGTGTCAGGGTGGTCAGGGAACTTCTGACCTTAAGGAGCGGGAAGGGCCAGGAAGGCTTCAGAGAGGAGGTGCCACATGACACTTACTGTGGAGATCCTGCTAGGTGAGGGCTTTCAGGCATAGGCTAGGGGTCAGCGCGAGGTCATGGTCTGGGTGGGAGTCGTGAGTTGTGGCCAGGCTGGGCTCATGGTGGGAGGTTGGGGCTCTGGAGGACGGTGACGGCTCAGAATTTGGGCCAGTGTCCGACTGCGTCCTAGAGAGGACTGGGTTCCTGGCCATGCCAGAGCCTGGGATTTCAGCCCCTTGGGGGTTCAGGCAGAGAACAAACCTCCCTTCTTTGGGGATCTTCTCTCAGCTCTGCTAATTCTGGGCCTGACTGCCTTTACCTGCTATATCAGAGGCCTGAGCTCACCCTCAACTTGTCCCTTCCATGGTTTTCTGGGCCTCAGTTTCCCCAGCCACAGAGTAAGAGGCCCTGTGCCACCACTTTCTCCAGGATTGGGGACCACTCCTGCCACCCCCAGAGTTGGGGTGAGCTGGGAAAAGTGAAGTGTGAGTTTTCCAAGGACCCTGTGCAGCCGGGGCTGCCCAGGCTGCCCAGGGAGGGGACTGGGGCTGTGGGGGGGTCCCATAGCTGGGACGTATAATTACCGTCTCCAGCCAGAATCTGATGAGGGGACGGCGTAGAGAGAGGCTGGGTCTTTGCAGTGGACACTTCCCTCACCACGAAGACTTCCGAGGCTCCTTACCCCCCTTAGAGCCCTCAGAGCAGCCCGCTGCCCCTTACTGCCCACCCCGGCACCTGGTCCTAACCGGGGCTCATCCTGGGAAACCCTCATCAGAAAGGGTGACACTCTGAGGTGGTGCCTTGGTCTGAGGGGACCACCCCAGGCCACAGCATCCTCTCAGACCGAGAGTCAGCAGCTCACTGTAGGCCCCCGCCTGAGCTCAGTCCAGAGGGTGCTCAGCTTTCTCTAGGGCCCTCACCCGGGCAGTCATTCCCTCAGCACCCGCCTGGCCCCTCCCGGCCCTCCAGCACTGGCTCCGGGCACTTCCTGGGGGCACAGAAACCCTCCGTTCTATGGGGAGAGCGTCCGTGGGAGCTCGGTCCTCACCCTCTGGAAGAGCCAATGGCCGGGGCTGAGCCCGGACACCTGCAGCTGTGGGCAGGAAAATACCACGACCAGGGTCTCCTCAGCCAGGGCCTCGCCCCACATGCTGCCCAGCAGGGCGAGTGCACCATGAAGGGGGAAACCCCACTCAAAAGGTGGTAGGAGAGTCTGGGGAAGGGAAAGCCCCTCTGAGCGCCTGAAACCCACCGTCGGGACAGCTGTCTTCGCAGAGTAAGGAAGGGTTGTTTTTAATTGGGAAGAGGTTGCCTCTTTGCCGGTATGCCCCCCACCACTGGGGGTGAGCAAGTGGACCCTGCCTGGCAGCCGGCTGCCTGGGGCCTCTGGCCGTGTGGGTGGGGGTTCTGTGACAGGCTCTGGGCTGCTGTGTGACCAGCAGTTCAGGTGGCCGGTGGGGGAGGGAAACCTGCCCTCAGGGTTCTGGATCCTGGCCAGCAGGATGGCCGTGGGTCATGGAAGTGGGGTCCACATCAGAAAGGGGGGGATCCTGAGGATCGTCTGCGTTAGAATCCGAGCCAAGGCCCCCATTTTCCCAAGTGGGAACGCTTAAGCTGCACCAACACACACATGCCCACATGTACCAGCACGTGGCACACGGGGCCGCACATACGCGGGCATGGGGCAGTTCTCAAGTCTGGGTGGTTCCACTCAGACCATGGCACCCCAGGAGGGTGGGCTGGGGGCTCCGCACTGGAGCCTCTTCCCTCTCCTGGCAGCAGGGCAGCGGTGGCCCGGGAGAGAGAGGACGGCGGGAGGCAGGAGGAAGCCATTGCTTTGTGAATTGTTTCTTCTGGGAGCAAATAAAGGGCCTTTGGAGACCTGCTCTCTCTCTCACTTGAGGGGCTTCCTTCCCGTCTCCTCCCCTGCCCCGCCCTGGCCAGCAGTGGCACCTTTGTGTGGGGACACGCACGTGACACACTCAGAAATGCTATCAGACACACAGCACGGCCATCCAGGAGGACCCCACGCTGGGATCCATTGTGGCTGGGTTCTCAGAACCGGCTGGGACGCCCTGGCCAGTGCACAGCCAGTTTGCTTGAATGGCCACACTACGGGCTGATGAAGGGTGTACAATAGTCTCGGATTGAGGAGAAGGATGCCAAGTTTTACATATTTTTCTTAAATCAAGCTTGTTAGTTGTGTGGTTCGAATCCTCTCCACGTGTGCCGTTTATACCTGGTGACTGCTATGTTGCCTCCGTTCCTAAGAGAAGCTGCCACACTCTCAGTCTGGCCACGGGAGAGCCACGTTCTACTTAAAATTCTGTTGATTTTTGTGTCAGTTCATTACAGGCTATATTTTTTGGTGCACACATGTTGGGGATTTGTATTGCTTTTTGATAGACTTGTCATTTAATTGTTGGGTCATAAATCTCTTGATGTCTAATGAAAAAGAAAAGGAGAGAGGCACACCTGGACACACGTGGTTACACGCTGATACTGCAGACACAGGTCTATAAAGACACACAGGTGCACAAAGCTGTGGTACCCAGGGGCCCATGCACACATACATGCCCACAGAAGGGTGACACAGGGACCCACCATGAGTCTTGAAGACAGTGGGTGGGCAGGGCTCGCTGTCTCCCACCCCCTGTTCTTCAAGAGAAGATGCTCAAGCCTCAGCCAGGCCTAGCTCTGGAGAGCCCCAAGGGTGGGGCATCAGTATGCCCAGGCCAAGTAGGCCGTCCTGGACCTTGGAATTGCCTTGGTTGGCCTGCCCGTGGGCAGCAGAGAGGGCTGGAGGCTCATTGCCTGGAGAGGTCAGCGCTGTGCCGCTCTAAAGCCAGGATACATTGGCGAGCCATCTGCCTGCTAGGTCCCTTGGCTGGGCCTGTGGGTAGCCAGTGCCTTGGCCTGTTGAGTGTGGGAGACATAGACCCCGGGGCTAGGACCCTGGCTTTGCTGTCCCCTCCCTGAGCCTCAGCCCCTTCATCCTTCACCTCACAGAGCCCTTGCAGAGGCTGCCCCGCAAGGAACACAGAGATGACGGCTGGCCTGTGGTAACCCCCAGCTAGAAAGCAAATAAACCGTCCTTGGGTCCAGAGAGCGTCCCTGGATCCAGGCTGCCTCCAGAGAGGGTGGCAGTCCTAGATAATTAACATCCTCTGCCACTTACGTGACCGCACAGTGAGTGGCCCCTCCTAGGTCTGGGCAGGGATGGAAAGATTTCTCCACCTTGTCCGTATCGAGCTCTCGGGCCAGGGGGGTTGAGCACCCCCACGGGAGAAGGAGGGCTGTTTCTCTACAAAAGCTTTGGGCACTTCAGTGAGGGCATGGTGGGGTGGCAGCAGAACTGGTTTCAGCCAGGGACCCGGGAAGGCTTCTTGGACCTGCTGGGGTCTGAATGCGCCTCGAGAGTTGGCTTCAGTGGGCTCAGTATGCAGCTGGCATCTTTCAGATGCTTTAGACTAAACGTGTGGATTATCTGTTATTTACACTCGCATCCACAGAATGGATTGTTATTTATTTATTTTTTTTTTGTGGCCCTAATCAGTGAAGTATCAGAACTGGGCTAGGCAAAAATACCTGGGAATGTGCAAATGTGTGTGTGTACACACACACACACACACACAGTAACAAGTTAACTGGGATGGGCCCTGCTTTGAATTGTTTCAGATTCAATGGCTTGTAAATAGTAACATATGTTTTTAATTTTTATTTGCTGCCTCTTGGAAATCAAGTTTTAATAACACTTTAATGCTTCTGATTCTGAATGATCAAGTTTTTCCAGGTGGAAGTAACACAAGTGCATTGGCAGCCAAGGGAGAGGTGGTCTGTAGACAGTGAAGTAATCAGGGGAGGCTTCCTGATGGTGGTGGTGGTGGTGGTGGTGGTAATGGGTTTTGGGAGAGAGGAAGGCTATCAACCCATATGGTTCTAAGCAGTCAGGTTCTAAGGGGTCTGGGCAGTCAGGAAGGGACATTCAGGAAATCCCAGGGCAGATGGCCCATTGCTGTGGACTCAGAGTGCTGGGCATTGCACCAGCTTCACCACCCCTGTGTGCCTCCCCCCTGCCCCATCAGTTTGCCTGAAAAGTGTTGGGAGCAGGGGCTGGGATGCTCAGACCTGGTTAGGAACCGGGGGAGGCGATGAGCTCATCCAGACCACATCTGAGGGAGGGGTGGGCGGGGACGGGAGGAGTCTAAGACGGGAGCCACTTAGCACTATGGTTCCATTAATCAGCATGGTGGGCTGGTTTCAGGACTCCTGCCAGCTAGCAATTAGGCTGACCCTGGAGAGCAGAGGAGAGGCAGGAGGAGTAGCCCTGAGCTTCCTGAGTCCTAAGACACTGATGGTAGTGGCAGGTGTAAGTGTGACGAGCGGCCTGGACTCACCAGCCTTGCACCAGGTGCCCCCCCTCCCCGGCCTGTCCCCTGGTCCTGGGGAAGGATGAAAAAGAGTCAGAACAAGGCCACAACTCTCCTGATCCCTCCTGCCCCTGCAGCCCTCTTCACACACCCCAAGACAGCCCCCTAGCCTGTGATCCATATGACACATGGGGAAACTGAGGGCCAGAGAAGACAAGGGCCATGGTCATGGGTGGGAAAGCCGGGACATGAGCACAGGGCACCTGCCTTCAGCCCCACTGTGAGGTGTGGAGAAAGGTGGGCATTGCCCAGAGCACTGGCTGAGCCGAGGGCACAGCTCTGGGGTCGGCCGGGAAAGGCCCAGAGCGGGGGCCGCACCACAGGGACAGGGATGTGAGTCACCTTCCCTGTGGCGCAGGGCTGCGGACAAAGGCGGGAAGAGAATTGTTCTAATGAGACGCCCTCGGTGTGGAGCTGAGAAAACCTCTGAAGGGTGGAGGCGTGCCCCCCAGGACTGTATAAAATGTCCAGCTGCCTTGGAGACACCTCCTACCTACCCGCAGGACGGACTTCAAATTCAGGCTTCTGCGGACACAGCAGCCCCACCTGGGAGGAGGAGCCTCTGTGGCCACATCGGGGCGTCCTGCGAGTGGGCCCTGGCAGATGTGGCCTAGCTCTGTGTGTGGGCACCCCTGGGCCCGGAGACTCCCCTATGGGGAGGGTTCGGGGCTCCCCAGGAAAGGGTCTCCCTGGTGCAGCGGCAGGAGGAGGGCTCTGGTGAGCTCGCAGCAGCTCCCATTCCCTTCTCCATGAGTCATGTTACTAAAAGTGGCCCAGGAGCAAGTGACAGCCAGACGGTGGTGGCGGGCCTATGTGGCCAGCTGGGGAGAGGGGGGTCGACAGGGAGGGCAGGGCCAAGAGGGAATGGAAGAGAGACACTGGACCGGGGAGAGACAGACAGAGGTGGGGAAGGGGACAGAGGTGGGGCCCGCACAAAGGAGAGAGGCCGCAGGGGGCTGGGCTGGTGAACTGAGTGGCCCTCCTCAACTTGGGAGTTTCAAATGCAGCCAGGATGGGGTAGAATGTTCTGGACTCAGGATAAAAAGCAATATCTCCAGCTGGGCCCTCCCACCCTCTTGCTTCTCCCATCCTGTCCCTGACCATCTCCTCCCATGGCTGGGCCTCGCCCCTCGCCCCTTGCTGTGGCCTTGTCCCTGCAGGCCAGGTCCTGGCTGTGGCTGGATGCCCACGCCCAGCTCACCCCAGGCCTCTCTGGCCTCTAGGTAGAGCGTCACAAGGTCTGGGCAGGTACCCAGGGCCCATTTGGTGCTTCCTCAGCAGGTACAAGAGGAACAAGGCCCGATGTCTGCAACCAGCTGTGTGTGCTTGGGCAGAACCTGGCCCCTCTGGGCCAGCCAGGGCTGATGTGATAGGCTCTGAGGGCACTGAAGGTCTGGCCCTTGGTGCCTGGGCCTGAGGGGCCCTGAGATACAGTCCCCACCTGCTCTGCTCACTGGGCATCCCTGTCCCTGCCCCCTACAGCTGGCCTCTGGTGTAAACTCAGGCCAGGGCCTGGGCATCGAGATCATCGCCACCCTGCAGCTGGTGCTGTGTGTGCTGGCCACCACTGACCGGAGACGCCGTGACCTTGGGGGCTCGGCCCCCCTTGCCATCGGCCTCTCTGTAGCCCTGGGACACCTGCTCGCGGTGAGTGAACGGGGCCACCTTTACAGGTGGGTGTGGGGTAGAGAGGGCACGGCCAGGCAGCAGCTGTCAGGTGTCCCATCATGGGCAGTGGAAGGGACCCCTGACTGGGCTCATTCCATGGGGGGTGATTAGCTCTTTGGGCCTGGGGGTGCGGGCAGGCCCTGCCTATGAGAAGGAAACACACAGAACTCCTGACCATCTCTCTGGGTCCATGTGGCCCGTTCTTTCTCATTCTGATGGTCACTTTTCTGTCTTCTCTCTCTCTCTGTCACTTTCTCTCTTCTTCTCCCTCTGTCTCTCTGCCCCCTGCCCTCCGGCCCCCGCCCTGTCTCTTCCCCTTCACAGATCGACTACACCGGCTGCAGTATTAACCCTGCCCGCTCCTTTGGCTCGGCGGTGATCAGTCACAACTTCAAGGACCACTGGGTAAGGGTCAAAGGGCGGTCCACAGAGGTGGGTGGGAGGCTTTGGTGCCTATGGAAGGCCCGAGCCCACCCTGCGATACCTCTCATCACAGAGGCTCTGGGAGGCAGCCAGGGCAGAGGGACAGACACTGAGGTCCGAGGTGACGGGGCAGGCGGGGCCGTGCCTTGAACAGTGTGGGCTGGGCCTGTGGTCCCAGCTCAGACCTGCCCCAAGTCCACCCCGCAGCATGGTCGAGAGCGAGGCCCAAATCCTGGCTCTGCCACTTTCCAGTTGAGCATCACCTTGGGGGTCCTCTCCATTTCTGTTTCCTGAGTGGGGAAGCTGGGGTCCCAGGTGGCTGGGAGGACAAACAGCCTCACCACTGTAAGCTGAACATGGCATTGGGTAGGCACTCCATGGACTTAGCTGCTCTTACTAGGACCATTTCTGTTCCAGGCCAGGCTTTTACCAAACCAGCCTCCCTGTGCCCTTCCAAAGCAGGGGTAGGGCAATGCCCCCCCCCAACCCCGCCCAAGAAAAGGCTGGTCTGGCCATGCCAGGCATGCTGAGCTGGGCCACACAGAGGCAAGGAGATGTCCACTACCAGTCCCGGCTTGGGCCAGGTGTAGGGGGCACTGGAATCAGAATGTTGGGGAACAGCACTGCCTGTCTCTGTCCCAGGCACAGATGGGAGAGAACCCGTCTAGTGGTGTAGTGGGACGGGGGACTCGGGCAGTGTCCCAGGAGAGGGGGCTTCCAGTGGAACCTCGTAGGCTGGGCCAGACGTCCTCTGAGCATTCCCGCTCTGCTCCTAGGTGTTCTGGGTGGGGCCGTTCATCGGGGCCGCCCTGGCTGTGCTCATCTATGACTTCATCCTGGCCCCACGCAGCGGCGACTTCACAGACCGCATGAAGGTGTGCACCAGCGGCCAGGTGGAGGAGTATGACCTAGATGGCGATGACATCAACTCCAGGGTGGAGATGAAGCCCAAATAGAGGGGGCCTGGCCTGGGCACGTGGGGGCCGGGGGGCAGGGGCGGGCGGAGGGAGGGCAGGGGTGAAATCCATATTATAGACACTCTGACAAGCTGGCCGAAGTCACTTTGCAAAGATCTGCAGGACGTGCATGGTCAAGCCTGATTTGGGGCTGTTTCTATCACTTTCTTTCTCATTCTCTGTTTCCTGGCCTTGGGGCTTCCTGGAGACCAAGGCCTACCACTCACCCGCTCCCTTGAAGTCACAGAGGAGGTGAAAGAGAGGGACCCACCCTGCTAAGCTGTCCCCTCAGAGTGTGACAGGAGATGTGCCAAAATGTCCCCCTCCTCCCAAAGTAGCTCACCAACTCACCTGCCGCAGGTGCCTGGGGTTCCACTGTCATTGTTTTGTGCCTTTGGGCGTGGCCCTCTCTTGTACCGTGCACTTTGCCCCCAAGGGGGCTTTGAGGGAAAGAGACCCAAGAGGGGCCGTGGTAGGAGCAAGTGGTGACATCCTTTGCCGGTGAGGTCTGGCTTGCTTCCAGGGCCCTCCCTTGGATGTGCTGCATGACCTTAGGATCTTCCCTGTCGTGGGCCCTCAGTGATGTGGTCTGTAAAGGGGCAGGGACAGGGAGAGCTTGATGGGCCCACAGTCCCTCTCTAGGATTCTGTACGTGTAGACACACCGTGGGTTCTGGAAGAAGTCGTCTGGACCAGCGCTGAGTCTTCTGCTCGTGCTGGGTTCTCCCCCTGAGCTCAGAGCTGCGCCTGTGCGTCCGCGGGAGCGCGTGGGCGCATGCATGCGTGTTTCAGAGCAGCGAGCCGCAGACAGTCCAGCCGTGGGAATTTCCCTCCATGGTGGCTTCCCCAGACAGGGCCTGCCACCGCTGAAGGAAGGCCATTGAGAGGTCAGAGGGGGAGTATCCATGTGTCCTCACTCAGTTTCCGTTGTGTTTCTCCACCTGTCGCTGCGTCATCTTGCCTGTTATTTGGTTCTCCGCTTCCACCTGCCGGAGTGGACACACAGGCCACTGTTACATGGGTGCGTGTTTATTAAAGGACACTTTGTTACCCGAAGCCCCGAGGCTGTGGATAGGTGACTGTGACGTGGCTCGGCCTAAGGAAGCAGGTACCCTTACTGGACCCTCAGGAGGTTTCCAAGCCCCCAGCTGATCCTGAGGGCTGAGGGGGAGCTGATCCCCATTACCGCAGTTCCTGGGTGGAGGCATTTAGGGCAGGGCCCCCATGTGACCCAGGCCACAGGCTTCCCTCCTCACTGACCTGGAGGGAGAGTCGGCCTTGACCTGCTGAAGCAGGAGCTACGTCTGCAGCCCCAGGCCAGTGAAGAGCACAGAGTCTGTTCCAGGGACAGTGACCCACACAGTGCATTCAGCTCCACTGGGCCCGGAGCTGGTCCCCCATGCGCCCATAGCCACGATGGTGACAAGAACCAAGACACGATACCCTCAGTAGTCACCGACCCCTCATGACATCCACACGCTCTCCTCCCCATTCCCTAGCAGGGACTTCTAGCCCACTGAACAGATAGGGAAGCTGAGGCCCAAGGTCCCAGAGCTAGGTCATGATTGGGCCATGCCTAGCAGCCAAGGCCGGATCTCTGGCTACTGCCTGGACCCTGAGGTTGGCCCCTCTCACCCCCAGCTTCTCGATTTCTGCCTGGGCAATGGCCAGGGGCCAGCAGGGCGAGGGTTGTGCTGAAGGGGAGGAGGGGGCAGCCCCACGCCCCCTGCCCAGTCCTTGCTGCTGTCCACTAGGACCCTGCTTCTGTCTGCGCTGAATATACATCTCTTTGGAATTGGATGTTTCTTTACATGTTAAGAAAATAAAAAAAATGACTTCTAAGGTCACCCGGGCTTCCTGTAGTTTTTTCATTGCCATGTTTCTGCAAAGCGTCTCTGGCTCTGGAAGGGGCTTGGACCCAGCTTCTCAGGACGGGTCTGGGGAAGCCGCTGCCTGACCTCCAGCCCCAGTCTTCCATCTGCATGTGGGACACAGGGTCCTGCCCCTGATAGGGCCCATGATCGATTCTAGCACGTAAAGGGATGGGGACCAGCAGGACTGAAGTGTGACAGCCCCATTAACCCCTCGGTTCTCCTCATAGCAGGACCCAGGGAGCACCAGGGACAGCCCGGGTATCCCTCCTTCTGCTCCTTCACCCATATTTCTGACCTCACTCACGCCTGCACTGGGTACGGGGCCCCAGGCTCAGACCTGGGGGGAGGCAGGCTCACCTGTCAGAGCTGAGTGAGGCCCGCCTGCAGTGGGCGCAGGTGATGCTTGGCTGGCAGAGGAAGGACTGCCCGGCCCACTGGAGCTGAGCAAGGAGGCGGAGCTTCGACCCTGCGGTCCTGCTGGCCCCTCCTCACGGAATCAAGACCCTTAGTCCGTGAGAACGTGCATTTTCCTAGGAGCGTCTTTGGCTTTCGTGGGAAAGGAGAGGTCAGAGTGGGCTGGCCTGTGCCTAGAGGGTGAGAGGGACCCTGGAAAGCACCCCTTTGTCTGCTCCCGCCTTTCCACCTGTTCCCGCCTTTCCACCTGTTCCCGTGTAGCTCCGAGGCCAGTGTGGGCTGGGAAAGGTTCTGCCCCCCCCCCAAGCCTCTTGAGCTCACAAAACCCTCCCCACTCATGGTTTCCCCCCACAGTGTGTGTATGGGGGTACATAACAGGTGTGCATGTCCTCATTCAGCAGAGGGCAGGTGGGTGCTCAGAGAATGCCCCTAAGTCTCAGGACAAAGTCTATGGCGAGCTGGCCCTCCGCCCGGAACCCAGATACTCCCTACATGCACACACACAGGGCTAATTTCTCCAAGCAGGGATGATTATAGTATTGGGGAAAACAAGTGCCTCGTAATAGGGAGCAGGCCCGGTTCCAATGGGCAGGCTTGCACTTTCCAGGCCTGGAGTCTGGGAGGCTCTAAGAACTGTGACCCGTTTGCAGATCACCCTAGGCCACACAGAGAGAAAGGTGTTTGGGCAGGGCCCGGCACCCCAACAATGCTTCCAGGAGTCTCACGCTTCCTGCCTCCCTCCAGTGGAGGGCTTAGCTGATGGTGGGCCAGGGGGCTTGGTCACCCCAGTGAGGGCTGAGTCAGTGCTTCTGGAACAAGGTTTCTCTTTCCCATGCGTGCTGGGCCACCGGGGGTGGCACCTGGGCTGTCTCAGTCCACTCAACCTGCCCATGCATCTCCCAGGTTGGGGACAGGCTGATGTGAACAGGATCGTGACAGCCCAGCTACGGGAACAGGCCCAACTGGGAGGGTATCCGAGGCCATCTCTCATAGCCTTTCTTGGCTTTTCTTCTTACTTTGTCCTCGCCTCCCAGGCACAAAGCCTTCTAGTCCCCACTAGGGACCCTGACTCCCCCCACCCCACTCCCTGCACTTCCTGTACCACCTCTGGCCATTGGAGGGCAGGACTTTTCTTATTGACTGCTTAGTTATAACTTCTACATTCCTAGTGACAAGTAGCAGGGCCTGAGGAAGAGGTTGGGAACTGGTATTTCTTGAGAACTTCCCTGGGGGTTCACATAACATAGTCTTTCACATAACATAATCTTCACAACACTCTTGGAAGGTGGAGAAGACGGCCCCCATTTACAGAGGATGCTGAGGCCCCTGAAGATGAACTGATTGGCCCAAGGTCACATGGCAGGTTGGTGGCAGAATTGGGATTTGAACCTGCTCTGCTTGGCTTCAAAGACTGGGGCTCTTTCTACTCAGTGGTGCTGGTTCATTTTGTCATGACCTCCACTAAATGTAGCCCTGGTCCAGCCAGGTAGCCAGGCCTCCTATGCCTGCAAGGTGTTAAGAGGGAGGGGAAAGGGCAGAGAACACCTGGCTGGAGGGGACTCTAGCACCAGGAGAAGCACTGTTCCTATCTGGGCCAGCTGGGCACAGTGTCTGCTTGAGACACTCTGGCACACCTGGCTACTCCTCTGACCCGGGCACCATCACAGCCTCCCCAGTGCCCTCCCCTCCTGACTGCTCCTCTATCTGGAAGGTAAATATCTGCTAAACTTGCTCATCCAGAGGTGGTCCTCGTTTAGTAGAGCACACGAGAAAAGGAAGGCCAATGCTGCATGCTGAGGAATAATAATGCATCATAAAGGGGCCTCAGATACCATTCAGGCCTGGGGGCAAAAGCTTTGGGGCCAGGCTGTCCGAGATTCCTTGTCATCTGCCAGACTGTGGAGTCAGTGCTTTAGGTACCCTATCTCTCAATGGTCATCCCCGACTCCACCCTGCTCATGCTCTGTCTAGCCCCACGCAGAAGAGAGATTTGGGGGCAGTAGCTAGAACTGGCGTGCGGCCTCTGGAGCAACCAGAGCTCTTCTCAGTTTTGTTCGTCAAACTTTAATGGAGAGAGTAAGTTTCCTGGAAGATTCCATGACTCAACCTTTATTTCCCAGCTGCTGAGCATTCAGGCAACCACACACGTGAGGTGTTTTGATGGGGGACACCTATTATCCCACCCACTGGGTCTCTGCTGAGACCAGAAGACAGGTCCCTTCTCCCACTGGACTCCCCCGTCGTCCTGAGATGTGCACACGGAGGTGGCATGGCTGGCCTGGAAGGTCGTGCCCTCTGCACTTGGCCCAGCGGGAAGCAGGATGCAATCCAACAGTTACTCAGTCCTAGAATATTTGTCTCACCATTAAACTCACAAGAGCAAAAGGTTGCACTTGCACAATTTCCCCACCCATTCCAAGGCCTCCTAGGAACCCTGGCCCAGATCGCACAATTGAAAGCTTTTTAGAGGAAACATCAGCCAGAGCCCTGTGATCAATGTTCAGACCAACCTGAACTTGCTTTTTATCTGTGTCCTCCAGCACTGGGTCAGTCCTGGGTTTCTAAGCATCCAGGAATCTGGGATCTGTGTCAACTTGTATTTCTCTTTTGATATTTCCCTTTCTCCTCCAGGACCAAGGGAATTCTTCCTTCCAGGCCCTGGAGAGGTGCTGAGAGGTCCCTGAGGGGAGAGTGGACATTTGATACTACCCTGGACTAGGGTCAGTCACCTGGTCAGACATAGACGTCATTCGGCCTCAGTGGGGCCTTTGACTCTGGTCCTGATTCCAGCATCTCATTTATCTCAAAAGCTCGAAGTGGGCTCTTGGGGGAACAAAATCAAAGTGTACGGATGGCTCAAAGCATCCATTTGCCACTTGGGCCCAAGGACCAAAGTGCTTTGGGGGAATCGGTAGATACAGGGAGGGTTCTCTTCCTTTTGGGGTTCCCAGGTTGGTCCTCAGTATCTTTGGAACTGAAGCTGGAACCCAGTCTGGAAAAGCACCGGAGAGACAAATGCCAGGGGACCCCGCCCTTGGTGTGGCCCGTCCACGTGCTGGCACATTGGGATTTTTCCATCACTCCTGCAGGTCACACCTTCACTGGTCAGGAGCCTCTCAAGTAGGGGGACAGTGATTAATGTTTTATAGATGAGTTGCTGGGCATGACGCCTTGTTTTCTTTAGGTTTAGAATACAATGAGGGCGATGAATGGAATTCGCTGCGAGCTGAGGGCCAGGGCAAGGCCATTCTTGGGGGGCTGCCCGCCCACAGGTGGCGATGTTTACTGTCCTTAGTGCTGAAAAGGGGGCGATTCGGAGGTACGGGAGACAGGCGAGGCCTCGACTTGCAGGACCATCCTCCTGAGGCCTCTCGGGGTAGTTCCCCAATGTCTTGGGCTCTGGTTTGCAGAGGCCACTGGTGAAGGGTACCCAGAAATTTTAATGAGCTTGTTCTGCTTAGGTGACTCTACCACATTCCGATAAAATCACATTCTCTGCGTATAGAGTTTTGCTTATTTTTCTGTTCTTTCCTGTGTATTGATGGGGAACGAGTTGAGGGCACAACTGACCTTCAGCCACGTGGGTCAGCACGACCTCACTGGGTTCTTACACATTAAAACGCTTCTATCTGGTCTGAGCTCCTCAAGTATATCCCTGTCTCCTGTCTGGCCTCTCTGGCTACCCTGGTCCTTCTCTGGTCTGTGGTCACCTCTGTGCCTTTCCATAGCCCAGTACATGCGGGATCAACCCTTTCACCAGAAGAGAGCCACCAGGACCCCGACCAGCACGATACTTGTGGGGCAGTTCTGGTAGATACGCGTGGCTGTTATATATTTTGCATACCACCTCTGGGTGGGAACCAAAGCATTCAGTTCATATACATATGAGAGGTGTCCATCTAGTAAGTTCCAAGTTAGAAAAGTGTGTGTGTGTGTGTGTGTGTGTGTGTGTGTGTGTGTGTGTGTGTGTATGTTAGGGAACAAATCAGTTCTGTAAATGCATTTGGCGTTGTCCTCTGATCTGTCCTCAGAACCTCAGTGATTGTCACTCGTGGCAGAGTTGTGCAGTTTTGTATAAGGACACAGACCGGGGCTCTGCCAGGTCCTGCAGCCTAGCCCATGACCAATCTCTGCCACAGGGTCAAAGGCTGGAGAAGTGTCCTCTGCCCACAGGCCTGTTGCTACTGGCAGATGTCATCACCAGGGGCTACACTCGGCCTGGAGCCAGCCTGCCTCCGTGCAGATGGCTGGCCTGGCTTGTGCTCATTGACGAGGGGCCGACACACATTTTTCTTCCAGATCCTAAGTAAGCAAGCAGGTCTCTAATTTGGCGGGAGAATGTATTGCCTTTTGAGAAGAAGAAAAAAAAAAATGAAAGGGGAGAGGGAGACAGAGAGAGACTGACTTTCAGTGAATTCAACGGGGAGTCCAACCCACAAAATCCAAACCCGAAATGGTAATAAACATGCAGAAGTTCCCCTGGATGGCAGTCCACCGTCCACAGCAGCCTTGAACATTCTTCAAGTGGCCCTCATATCCCTGGCACCTTAGTGAACATGAGCTTTGTCTTTCTTTTAAACTTAGCTTAGATTAGTCATAATGCAACTTAGATACAAATAACATGCTTTTAAAAAGCTCAGATAAAAATACCTAAACAAACGAAACCTATAAAACCAATAAAATTCATTTCAATTATTTAAGTTTCAAGCTGACTGCTGTGGGGGGTGGGGCGCCCATGCCATGTTGAATATCACTTTGGTAGGTGTGTGTGTGTCGGAGAGGGGGAGTGACATCAAGCCCACGAAGTAGGAAGAATCAGTGATGTTTGGGTTGACCGTCGAACCTGCTGCAGGGTCTTCTGAATAGTAGCCAGTTGATGAAATGACCATACCACAGCTTTTCGTTTCTTTGCACTCCAAAGAAATGTCCCTTAAACCGAGCTTGCGTTTCTCTGACCCACAGAGCGCACAGGAGCCGCTGAGTTCTAGGCAGTCAATATTGACCTCTTGCCAAAAGCAAGCTCCTGGGGGTCTAGCAGAGGCTGCCTCCCTTCCCCCTCGCCAAATCAGGGCTCCTGGTTGGATAGATTGCACGTAAGTTGTTAATTATTTTTTATTGGGGTTTGGTTTTTTTCTTTTGGGTCAAGAATTTATTATTATTTTTTTTTATCAGACGTGGCCTAATAAATCATACACTTGATAAGGATGCCGGCGGCCTTGATCTTCCCATCTCGCGCTCGCTGGGCTAACGTCCCCTGTGCAGCCAGGCTCTGGGAGGGGAGTTCCGTGTTCTAGAAGCCGGTCTGAGAAGCTCGAGTCATTGCCTGAAGCTAGTTTTGGAGGCAGCCTCTCCCGGGAGTCCCCCAGCACAGGCTCTTTCATTTCTTTTTCCCCCCCTAAAGTAAGTATCTGTGACTTTCTGCAGGCGCCCTGAGCTTCCACCCACGCTCCTGGGTCTCAGCAGCGAAGGCTCGGACACGCAGAGAGGTTCCTGATAATTCCGCACGCCTGCAGCTTTCCGACACCTGCCTCACTTTACCCCTCTCTCCTCCCCCCCCCTTCCGCTGCTCTGCAGACTTGGAGAGGTGTCTCTGCTCCCCTGCCTGGGATCCCCGGGGCCCACGGTGAGACTGACTGTTAAACCTCTGTGAAGTCCCCGGAGTTGCCGATGCCCTGGGATCGTGACTGATGAGCCAGGGCACCTTCCATCCGAAACGGACTCCAAGAATTTCCACGGCTGGCGGTGACTTCCTGCACTGGGAGGCACGGTGGCGTCTGCCTCCAGGAATGTGGGGCCTAGAGATACCAAGCCCAGGAATGCCTCCATGGGGCCCACACCATGGAGAGTTCCAGAAGATTCTGAGGGCTCCCAGCCCCCTGCCCATTTCTCTCCTTCCTGAGTGTGAAGCCACGCCAGGCTGCCTGCAAGCAGATTTTCTGGAGTGAAAACCCTAGAGAGTTAAATCTGAAGTGGAACTTAGCAGCCTGGGGTTTTGTTGTTTTCTTTTTTTTTTTTTTTTACCAACAGGTGTCATTCATGTGCCTGGCCAAGGCCTGAGTAATGGGCTTAGGTAAGTCACCTGGGCTCAGTTGAGTCACCTGCCCTCCGTGGTCCTCGCAGAGTGAGCGCCCCAGCTCCTGGGACTGCTGACTGGCTTCCACAGGTGATAAGGCAGGTGGGAAAACCACATCACCCTCTGTGAGGCTGTGACAAGTCTTGCAATCAAAAACAAAACAAAACAAAAAGCACTCCCTTCTCTGAGCCGGGGTTCACCAAACTGAGGCGTCCGCAGAACTGTCCTCTGGAGGAAGAGATACTCATCGCTGTATCCGAGGACTGGTTTTCTACAGACCGCAGCCTGCAAGTGTTGGCCGGGGCGTCACCTCTGAGGGCCCCTCAGCTTCCAGACCCCCCACCCTGTTTAGGCTCCCAGGAGGCTGCTTTATCAAAGCCTCTCCTGGGGGCAGGTGGGAGGGAAGGGGCCAGAGAGAAGGTCTGAGGGCAGAGCTGGGGGCAGGTGGGAGGGTAGGGGCCAGAGAGAAGGTCTGAGGGCAGAGCTGGGGGCAGGTGGGAGGGAAGGGGCCAGAGAGAAGGTCTGAGGGCAGAGCTGGGGGCAGGTGGGAGGGAAGGGGCCAGAGAGAAGGTCTGAGGGCAGAGCTGGGGGCAGGTGGGAGGGAAGGGGCCAGAGAGAAGGTCTGAGGGCAGAGCTGGGGGCAGGTGGGAGGGTAGGGGACAGAGAGAAGGTCTGAGGGCAGAGCTGGGGGCAGGTGGGAGGGAAGGGGCCAGAGAGAAGGCCTGAGGGCAGAGCTGGGGGCAGGTGGGAGGGAAGGGGCCAGAGAGAAGGTCTGAGGGCAGAGTGAGGGAGCTGGGGCTATGGCAGGAAGAGAGGCAGAGAGTGTGTGCACGTGTGTGTGTACACGTGTGTGCACGAGAGACGGAGGGAGTGGGGGAGAGTGCGGGGAGAGGTAGAAGCAGGCAGTTTTCAAGAGAAACCGAGAGATGGCAACAGCTGAGACATGTAAAAAGAGCGGGCGAGAGGGAGAGAGGCCTGGGGGTGGGCTGGGTGGGGAGCCCTTGGCTGTGCTCGGCTTGGTGGCGGGTAGGGGGAGCTTCCTCCTCGCAGTGACTTCCTCTGGGCCCATCACTGATTAATGCCCACCCTGGGGAGCTTGTCTGGGAGCCAGGCAGGTGCCTGGTATGTCCACAGGCCCCCAGGAAAGGGCCTCCATGAATCATTGACCGGCCTTCCGCTGTGCGGGCAGCAACAAGGGCTATGCTCCTGCCAAGCTCTGGGAGCTGTGGGCAAAGGTGGCACAGGCTGGGGGTTAGCCTGCGCTGAGCCACATTCTCATCCGGAGTCACCAGAACCGGGGCCACCCAGTGCTGCTCTACCTTCGTCTCTGGTTGCCCTCTACTGGGGACTTGTTTTGTCCTGGCCTTTTCTTGTCCCTGTGGGGCAGCCTTAACCCATCCCTGCAAAGGTCTTTCTAGCCCTCAGAACTGCCCTGGGCACTATAAGTTCCCTGGGCATGATGGCCAGCTTCCCTTCTCTGGCCACAGCCCTCTCAACTGCCTGCCGGGCACCTCGCCAGTTACAGGGCCGAGAAACATTTGTGAAAGAAAGAGAAGAGATAAATGGTGTGTCCAGGGGACCCAGCTCTTGCAGGCCAGGACACTGTTTCCCCAGATACGACCTGGAGGGAACATGGAGTAGGCAGAGAGGTGGGGTCATGGGCCCAAGGCATGGCTGCGGAGGCAGGCGGAGGCCAGCCTGGGGTGCTCTGAGCAGACTCCTTTGGGTCGGGGCTCCCGGGCCGAGGTCAGAAGGGAGGCTGGAACCCTGAGTGGTCAGTGGAGCAGCAGTTTGCCTTTGGCCAGTGTGGGACTGCACAGGAGCTCGCCAATATTGTTCTGCTTGATACCCCTAGATGAGCTGAGAATCGGGGATCCCCTCCTTCCTCCATCGGAGACATATTTGTTGAGCTCCCACTATGTGCCAAGCACCGTTCTGGGTACCGGCTAGTGAACAAAACAGACGGGGCTTACATGTTACACACGAGGAAAGTGAATCCAAGCGGTTAGGTAGCCATGCTCCGTTGCCCAGCTAGAAAGCGCAGAGTGGAGTCAGGGCCTCGGTCCGGGCCACGCCACGCTCTCTCCACCTCCCCGTGTCCTGGGCGAAGGCGTGAGGTGAGTCCAACGGAGCAGCAAGCTGTGCAGCTGTGAGTGAAGGCCAGGCACTGCCCCCTCTGGGGTCTCCTCTCTAAATCTCCCGGTTGACTTTGAGGGGCTTGATCAAGCAGTCTGGAATTGCTCCTGGGGGCAACAACAGAAATGCAATTTTTAAATGAGAACAGATGCTGATTTTTGAGCACGTTCTATGTGCTGGACCCTGCACATGTCCATGGGAAGCCCCTGAAACTTTCCGAGCAGGGGAGGAGTACGGCCGAGCACCCCTGAACTCCACTTGCCCTGAGCCCCTCCCCTTTTTCCAGGACCTCAGTCCTCGGATTATCAGGGGAAGCAGCTGAACCTTTGCACAAACAGTAGGGGCCAGGCAGGGACATGGGACAGATGGTTTATGAATAAGGGGGCTGGGAGGGGCTAAGCTGGTTTGAGGGGAGAGGCCAGGAGAAGTGTCAGGGGACATCTAGCCCCTCCTTGCACTCAGCACCCCCTCCCACCCTGAGGGCAAATAGCACACAGATCAGAGCTGAGTGCCATGTGAGTCTTGGCTGTAGTAGGAGGTCATTTACTGTGGGGACCTGCCACCATTGGTTTCTCTGGCCACTCTTGCCCCCTCCAGACCACTGGCCACACTGCAGCCAGAGAGAGCTCTATGCTGCCCTGATACCTCCCACCCACTGGCGTCGAAGCCTCTTGAACCTCCTCCTTGCAGTACTCAGATCACCCCTCCTTAGTCCCCCAACCCTGGCTCTGTGCCCACCTGGATCCAGGGCACTTCTCATAAGTGCTGTCCCTTCTTCTGTAGCTCTGGGAGCAATGGTTGGCCAGGAAGCACCCTAGCTTTGCTTCTGACTGGCTGTGTGTCCCTGGGCTGCTCTCCAGCCTTCTGTAAGCCTTGGTTTCCCCACCTGTGAGGAGGGTGGGCCAAGTGGCCAATCCTTCCTCGGCAACCAAGTCCTTCCCCCGCCTGTGGCGGGTGCTTTGCCTCATTCAGGAAGTCCAGAGCGTGGGCGCAGGGGGGACGGTGTGTGTGGGGCACAGCCCTGCTCTTTCCTCTCTTTAGGGCTCGGTGGGCCCCCGATGTTACGCCAGTGTCTAGAGTCTCTGCTCCTAGCACCTGGAGTGTGTGTGTAAAACTTCTTCAAGACCAAATATGCCACTGAAATTTAGAATCAGACTCTTACGGTTAACAGTAGCCGGCCACATGGGCCAGAGGAAACAGGGTTGGGAGCCAGGGACTTGGGTCCCCATCCCACCTGAGAGGACACTTTCGCATGCAAACGTGGGCACCTCAGTCTCTTCTTCTACAGCATAAGGACAACTGTCCTTGCTGAGTGCATGCCAGGGACAGCTGGGTCTGTACCCATTACGGGGAGCCCCTCTCAACAGGCAGGGCTAGAGAAAGCCTGCTCTGGGGAAGGAGGGCAAAGTCTGCATGGAGTTTAAAGTTTATAAGAGATGAGTTAACCATGCACAAATCAGAGCACCTTCTGCGGTTGCAGGAAAACAAAGTGTCACATTGTTCTCACGTTGCCTGGCGGAAGGCCAGGGCTCCTCCGCACACCTGCCTGACCACACCCACCCCGCCCCGCCCCCGTTCGCAGATGTTCCTGCAGGGGCTGTACTTTGTGTCCAGCACAAAACTCACTTTGCAACCGTGAGATTGACCTGGAAGCCTTGCATCCGAGCTTGCTTTGCCTTTCAGAGGCTGTGGGATCAAAGCATCCTTGTTAGTGGTACGCAAGGACTCTCAGCCCTGCTCGTCTTCCTGATCTTGGCTCTGGCCAGAGGCTGAGCCCTGACCTTGAAACCTGGTCTGAGTTTCAACCCTGCTCCACCCAAGACCCCGAACTGATGGCAGGCTGAGCAATGACCGTAAACAGAGATTGGACTCTGACCATGGTCCCGTGCAGTGCTGTGTCACCGGGCCACATGGCATTGGCTGATGGCTCCAGACAGCCGGTGCCCCTGCAGAGAGCCCCAGCTAAATGGGGTGCCCTCTCAGAGGGCCGAGAACGGGGGCTTCTGTCGGTTCAGTAGGGATTCACTCCGAGGCGCTCGGGTCCCCGCTCCTGTTCTAGACTGTTCCTGTCCCTGGGAAAGGTACAGAGTCCAGGAACAAGGTGAGAGGAGAACTCTCAGCGAGGGATAGGGGTCACTCTGGCCCAGTCCTGAGTATCCTCTGCCTGCAGCTCTGTCTAGAAAGGGACATCTGGGCCAAGTTTCCAAAAATAGCTGCTTCCAAGCCCATCACCAGCTGCAAGACCCCAGCCCCAGCAATGGGCAAGCCAGGAGCCACCCTGAGACACAGGGGCTGCTGGGTTCTTCCAGCCACCGGCTGCAAGGGGTTGCGTTTGCTCAGTATGACCACCAGGGGGAATCAGGCATGGCAGGACCGAACAGCCTAGGGCTGTGACTGCGAACCTATGACACGCGTGTCAGCACTGACACGCGTAGCCATTTTAGATGACACGCGGCCGCATACCAGAGAAGTATGGGGCCGCATGCCGAGAAGGACGTTTCATCCTTGGCTCCTGCATGGCCAGGGGCAGTAGCCGAGGATAAAACATTTGCTGTAGTGTAGACACTCTGTGCCGGAGGTCTGTAGGCCAAAACAACACTCAAAAGATTGCCCATCACTGGCCTAGGTGGCCCTGTCTGTGCCCTGGGCATTGTGTGGTGGACCACTCGGGGAAGAACCTGTCTGTCCCTGCGCTCTGGGAGCCCACCTGCCTGTGGGACAGACAGACTGGACTCTGATGTCTCCAGTACCTGCAGGGAAACTCTCAACACTATCAACTGCGATCTTTCAAATGTTTTAATTGTACAAGTATACTGCTATCTCTTTTCCTGAAAATCAGTTAGTCGAGTCTTGATTCTTCTTTTAACCTGACAGTTTCCTTAACTGGGGCAATGAGTCCATTTACATTTAATTTTTAAATTAAGATGGCCGATGTTACCTCGACTGTGTTGCTCTTTTCTCTTTATTTGTCCCCTCTGCTCTTTGTTTCATCTTTATTCCTTTTCTTTTTCTTTCTATCGGTTTTTATGATTCATTTCTTTTGTTAAAAACTGGTAAAATACACATGACACAAAATTTACCACTTAACGCATTGTAAGTATAAAGTTCATCGACATTAAGTATATTCACAATGTCGTGCAACCATCATCACTATCTACTATATTTCCAGAACTTTCCATCTCCCAAACAGAAACTCTATACCCATTAAGTAATGACTCCTCCCCGCCTCCATTGCTCCAGACCTTGGTAACCTCTACTCTACTTTCCATGTCTATGACTTGGATTACTCTCAATACCTCATATAAGCAGAAGCATGCAATCTTTGCTATTTTGTGACTGTCTCATTTTTACTCAGCATAATACGTTCAAGGTCCAGCCATGTTGTAGAGTATGTGTCACCACTTCATTCCTTTTTATGGCTGAGTAATATTCCACATTTTGTTTATCCATGCAGCTGCTGATGGACACTTGGGTGGTTTCCACCTTTTGGTTATTGTGAAGAATGTTGCTATGAATTTTGATTATTGTGAACAATGTTGCTATGGACGTGGCTGTAGTACAAGTATTGTTGGAGTTCCTGTTTTCAACTTTTTTTGGTATGTATACCTGAAGGTAAAATTGCTGAGTCATATGGTCATTCCCCCACAGCTGCAAAACCATTTCACGTTCCCACCAACTCGCGTGAGGATTCCAATGTCTCCTCATCAACCCTTGTTATTTTCCATTAAAAAAAAAGTAGACATCCTGATGGGTGTGAAGTTCTATCTCACAGAGATTTGATTTGTATTTCCCAAATGACTAAGGATGCTGGACTTTATTTTTCTTCCATGTCTATTATTTGGGGAGAAACTTCTGTTCAAATCCTTTTTCCATTTTTGAATCGGGATTTTTTGTTGTTGTTGATTTGTAAGAGTTCTTTATTTATTGAGTATTAATTCTTTATCAGATAGATGATTTGCAAGTATTTTCTCATTCCATGGGTTGTCTTTTCACTCTCTTGATAAACATCCTTCTTTATTCTTCCTCTTAAGGAAAAAGCTTTTGACTTTTCATCACTGAGTGTGATGTTCACTGTGTTATCATGTTAGGGAAGCTCTCTCTATCCCAGCACCCTGAGTGCTTTTATATTGAAAGGGAGTTAGATGATGTCAAATGCTTTTTCTGCATCAGTTGAGATGATCTTGTGTGTTCTTTTTCTTCCCTTACTGAAACCCAATATTTTGTATATGTTGCTTGGATATCTTGCTGCTAAGGCCCTGCTATTCTGTCTTGGCTGGAAAAAAAGTTCCCCAATTCTGGTATTTTGAACTCTCTCCATTTGATATAAATAGATTTCATTCATCCCTTTAATGCCCTGTAGGTCACTGTGCGAATGTATCACGTTTTATTCAGCTATTTCGTTGTTGTTGGACATTTGTGTTCTTTTCTGGTTTTACAGCATATTATACACAATGCTGCCCTCTGGGGCAGATACCCAGAAGTGGAACTTCTGGCTTGTAGGGTATGCTCATTTATAGATACCACAGGGCCTATCGGGGTTGTAGGTATGCTCACTTCTACCTGCACAGCACGGAGGTACCATTGCCACTCATTGTTTTCCAAATGCTATATTATCAGACATGAAAATTGTAGGCAAAGTGATGGGTGAAAAAAAAGTAGTCATTATTATTTTAATTCTCTTTTTTGTTATTGTTGAGTATTAGTAACGTTGAGTATATCTCTTCCTGTTCGTTGGTTCCACATTTTACTTATTTTTTGAATTGACTGTTTATCTCCTTTGCTCACTTTTCTAATGGGTTACTTTTTTTCATTTTATTGATTTGTAGGTCTGAAACATTTTTAAAAATATTATCTCTTTATTTGTCATTATTGGCCACAAATATTCTTTCAGTCTGTAACTTACTTGTGGTTTTACCTATTTGCTCCTTCTTAAACGTACACTCTAAAGAAATATTGGTGTGGTCACACTTATTAACCTTTTATTTATAGTCTTCATTTTTTTTTATTTTGAAATTTCCTTTCTTCTAAGGTCATAAAAACAATTTGTTATCATTGGAAGAAAAATCTTATTTTGCTGTTTAATAGTGCTTTAAAACTTCTAGAATGTATATTTCATAAATGTGGGCTAGTGATCTAATCTTATTTTTTCCATGCAAAGACTTGATTGTTCTAAACTTATTTGCTGACAGCTCATCATTGTTACGTGTGTGACCATTAATGATTGTCCACTGTGGGCGGGGCTCTGCGTGAGGTACTCTATATGGAGGTGGAATCTGAACCCTGAGTAGATACAGAGATAGTGACAGATGGGAGTTCAGGGACCCTGGCCTGTTCAGACGGGGCGTGGACCTGGGGGATCCTTGGGGAACATGAAAGGTTAGGTCAGGTTTTCTCCACCTAAGTCCTATTGAGTTTGTGAGTCAGATAATGCGTTCTGTGGTATGTGGGCCCATCCTGTGCATTGTGGGATGCTTAACAGTGTCCCTGGTTCCTGTCCATTACACATCAGGAGCACCTTCCCACCCCTTCCTCCTCCTTACCCTTGACCTTGACCCCTGGTTGTGATAATGGAAACTATGTCTAGGTATTTCCAGATGTTTCCTGGCGGATAGATTGTTTCCTGTTAAGAACCACTAATTCAGATAATAATAATTATTATTATCAATATTAATATCAATGATTAACCATCATTAATGCTAATGACATGGACACCAACTGTCAATAGTGATTAATAAGCATATTTGTCCTTGGTCTCTTGTCTCTTCATAGCTGAAGGTTCTAGCTTCCCTGTAGGTCACACCTGCTTGGGCTCTTCTCTGCCGGCCCGTGAGTGGGTCCGGGAGTGGGGCGCTTGCTGTGTGGGTCCCCACGTCTGAGTTCCATGGTGTGCTGCCCACGGCATCCTGTTCACGGGAATGCACCTACTAAGGTTTCTGTGGGGGTTCAGGGGACTCTGGGGCTTGGGATAGTTCGTGTTTTCTTTTCACTTTCCTTTCCTTCAACACCTTGTTGCTGACAAAGACAGATGGAAAAATAAAACCCCACTGATGTAAAATGATTCCTCCATCCAGATGTGGCGGGGACAAGGGACCTTTGTCATTTATGGCTCGCGTCAGCTGTAAACACGCCTGGTGTCACTGGCGTTCAGCCCAGCGAGCTCTGGGGATGCAAACGTCAGGCCCTCCTAGGTACCGGACCATTAAAATGTGCTTTCAAATCCTCAAATGCTGTGCAGGACCCCAGGTCCTTGAGAACACTGTCTCTAGCTTGGCCAACTGGGCTTCCACGTTTCAGAGCCTGCAAGTGTAATAAAACCAATCAGATAACAAAATGTGAAAATTAATCGGAGGGTCTGTGTAAGCCCTCTCGTTCCTGCTGCTGACCACAGCCACCTTGCCACATTCGTCATGGCCAGGCCCACGAATGACCTTGCAAGTCCCCGTTCAGTCTCATTTTCTCTGTGCCAGGAGGACTTCTGGAGATGCTCTGACCAGGACCGCCCTCCTGAAGCCCAGAGCCTTGGTCTCTGCAGGCTTTCCCTCTTCGTCTGGGCTAGCCTCCTTGCCGGGGACAGAAACAGGGTCCTGCTGCTGTGACACCTTCTGGGCCAGCCATGCAGGTGCTTCCTGTCCTAAAGTCATTCCCTCTCCTGTCCCCCACCCCTGCTGACCCCCTCCCCTCACCGCTGCTGGCTGCCCACAGCCTGAGCCCACCCTCCAGCCCAGGGGTGAGGCTGGGAGCTCCCTGGGGGCTGGCCCAGTCTCTGGCTTCTCCGAGTCTCATTCATTTCGGGTGCAGGCTCTCTGTAGAATGGGCCAGCACAGTGGCAAAGAAAATTGACCTACTGGGGCAAGGAGTGTCCTGTGACTGTCACCTCTTTGGTCCCTCGCTATCAGGACAGACACACAAGTTGACTTGCAAACAGAGTGGAAGGGGGTGGAAAGGCTCCACCCCTCCTGGCTGGGGACATGGAGTCCCACGCAGGGCCTGGGTCAGAGCGGGGCACAGTGTCCTGTGGTCCTGGTGAATATTCAGCTGATTCTGTCCCTTTTGTCAGCTTTTGCCTATGCACTCAATCGGCCATGTGAGAAGGGGAAGGAAGAGAGCCAGGACACAGAGGGGCTGACTGAGGGAGCCGCTGAGATCCCACCATGGCCAGCAGGGCGTGGGGTGCCTGCCTCCTCTGCTTGCTGACCCCATTACCAGTCGTGAGTAGCCAGCTCAGACCCTCCTGCTCCTTCCTAGGTTCCTGATCTGGGAGCCGCCAGGGCACAAAGCATGCCAGCGGCAGCCTGGTGGGGTCCCCACTGCCCTTGACCAGTGTAGGAGTCTCCCCATCAAGCAGGAGGCACTGTGGCTTGGAAAATTGATACCTATGGCTCCCCCCTTCCCTCCCCTCCCCTCCCCTCCCCTCCCCTCCCCTCCCCTCCCCTCCCCTCCCCTCCCCTCCCCTCCTCTTCCCTCCCCTCCCCTCCCCTCCCCTTCGTCCCTTCCCTTCCCTTCCCTTCCCTTCCCTTCCCTTCCCTTCCCTCCCCTCCCCTCCCCTCCCCTCCCCTCCCCTCCCCTCCCCTCCTCTCCCCTCCTCTCCCCTCCCCTCCCCTTCGTCCCTTCCCTTCCCTTCCCTTCCCTCCCCTCCCCTCCCCTCCCCTCCCCTCCCCTCCCCTCCCCTCCCCTTCGTCCCTTCCCTTCCTTCCCCTCCCCTCCCCTCCCTTCCCATTGGCATGGCCCATCCTGTGAACTCTTTCTTGCAGGCACTGGGCCATGTGCACGCAGAGTGTGACTTCATCATCCGGTTGAGAGAGGATGAGAGCATGTGTCTACAGGCAGCAGAGAGGATGCCCAACACCACCATGGGTACGCGGCTTAGGAGGGAGGAGGCGGCTTCTTGGATTCATTTCTCTCCTCTGGCCTCACCTGCCAGGGTGCCGGACAGGGCTGTCCCCTGGGCTGACTCCGCACTGCTCTCACCCCTCTACCCAGGCTGCCCCACGACCTGGGACGGGCTGCTGTGCTGGCCGGTGGCAGGCTCCGGCGAGTGGGTGACTCTCCCCTGTCCAGATTTCTTCTCCCTCTTCAGCTCTGAGCCAGGTGAGGGTCCTGGGCGTGGTAGGGACAGGCAGGGGAAATGCTTTCATCTGGTGGTGCCAGAACACAGCAGATACGTCACAGTGTGAGGGCAGAAAGATCAGGATTTGAACAACTTCCTCTTTTTTGGGCAAGTCCATCCACCTCCCTGACTCTCAGTTCCCTGACCTGTGACCTTCCAGGGGGTGAGGGTTAGTGAGCACAGCACGGACTCAGGGCCTGGCACCTAGCAATGGTTCTCTCTGTGTCAAAAATGGTGACTATGAGGCCAGAGAGGAAGGATCCAGACTGTGTCCTAGGCAGTGGCTGGAACCAGGCCTCTGGAGAGAAGGCTCCCCTCTTTCTGCCACCTACAGGGGCTGTCTGTGCAGTCTTCCAGGGACATCCATGGCCATGGGCTCCCCGTCCCTTTCGGGGAGAGGGGACTAGCTGTTGTGACCAGATCTCTGCTTCCCCACTTTCTGCTTGCCTCCCAGGGGCGGTGACACGGGATTGCACCATCACCGGCTGGTCTGAGCCCTTCCCACCGTATGCTGTGGCCTGCCCTGTGTCCCTGGAGCCGCTGACCGAGGAGGTGAGGGGCATCCTGCGGGAAGGAGCACCCCGGATGTTCACGTGGGTGCTGGCTGCTAACAGCCAGCGTATTGGAATATCATCAATGACAGCAGACTTCCAGAAGAGGGCAGTGTCTGGAAGAGGGCTCTTTGGCTAATCTGCTCAAGGGTAGCAGGTGGGCCACGCTGCTAGGGGGGCGGGACACAGACGGCATGGTGGGAGCTGTGCTGGCCACGATCTCCTTGGTGTACCCTCTCTGTGCCCAGGCCGCCCAGGCAGCGAGTCTTGGGTAGTTCCAGGAAAACAAAGGCTCCTCGTGGTCCTGGATGGGCTCCTCCCTGTCTCGTCCTCGGTTTGGGGACTGTGGTGTGGACAAGTCAGGGAAGCTCCAGCCCACACATGGTCTCCGTGGCCCTTTATCTAGCTGGCACACCCCACACCTCTGAACTGAGCAGGGCTTTCTGAGATGCTTCCACACCCGTAATCCCATGTCTCTGCCCTCAGCCCTGCAAGGTAAAAAAGCATGACTGATCATTTTTCAGGTGAAAAGGCTGAGTCAGAGAGGGATACCCCGTCTCTGTCTCTGGGGTCCAAGCTGGACTTAGATCCAAACACTTGGTCAGAGAAGGAGTTTTTCCCTATGATTGTCGCTGGCTGTCCCCTTTACTTGGGGACGTTGCATTCCCAAGCCGAGGAGCAAGCTTGTCAATGAACCAGCCCAGTTTCCTCCTGAGGTCTGTCATTCCCCAGGGGTGTGACGTTTCTGCTGCTGCCTGCCCCCAGCCCCAGGGCTGCGGTAGGAGCGCCGCCCCCTCTGACCAGCAGAGGGTCAAGCACAGGACAGGTGAAGAACAAACTCTTTCGTTCATGGAGGGGGCTTGCTGTGGTCCCCACGGACACCCCTGACCCCAGACGGGGTAGATTGTCGACACAGTTTCTGAGACTTTCTCCATCTCCACCCTCCCCAGAAGTCTTACTTCTCCACCATGAAGATCGTCTACACCCTGGGTCACAGCCTCTCAGTCGTGGCGCTCTTGGTGGCCATCGCCATCCTGGTTGCTCTCAGGTTCGCAGTCTGCGTCACCTGCTCCCTGTGCCGCCTCCCTGTTGTCCACAGCTCCCAGCCTGACCCCTTGCCTGGGTATTCAAGAGGTTCCCAGATCGAGGCGCCACGGCAGTTTTTAAAGTTTCCCTTCCTTTCCCCACGGGCAGACCCCTCCCTCGACTCACTCCCACCTCTGCACCTTTGCTCACGTGGGGCTTATTCTGTTTGCGTGGAATGCCTGCCTCCTGTCTTCTTAGTGTATTCACAGCTGTCCCAGTTCAAAGCCCAGCTCCCACCCTTTTGCCTCCTCCATGCAGCCCTTCTTGACTGTTTCAATCCTTTGACCATTGGTCCTCTTAAATTCCCTTTCCCCCCAGACTTCAAGGTCTGAGCCCCACGACCTGGCTAGTGCTGTTCTCTGTCCATTGAGATGAGCCTCGTCTCCATGATCACCCGGGGGGCTCCCCTGGGCAGTATCCTGCCATTTCTGCCTCCATCCTCAGACTAGAAGCTCCCTAAAGGCGGGGACTAGAGCTCTCTCTTCCCTCACCTTCACTGAGCCCAGGACAGTGGTTGGCCAGTTGTCCTGCATAGTTCAAACTCAAGGTCAGCCCAATCCAATTTAATCCAATCCAAGTCAATGCAAGTCCCTGCACCCTGCTCGGCTTCCCCATACCCGCCGCTTTTGGTAGGCACCCCTGCAGTCCTCCCACCTCCCCTCTGTAACTCATCCCTCCCCGCCCCCGCAGGCGACTTCACTGCCCCCGGAACTACATCCACACCCAGCTGTTCACCACCTTTATCCTCAAGGCTGGAGCCGTGCTCCTGAAGGACGCCACCCTCTTCCACGGCGAGGACACAGACCACTGCAGCTTCTCTACAGTAACCTCACAGGGGTGGGGGTGGGGCCGGGGCCCGGTGGGGGCAGGCAGCCAGATTAGGGACCTAGAAGTGCCTGCCTGAACCTTTCCAGCCTTGTTGGCTAACCTGGGCCCTGGCACTGCCAATTACAGAACAGGAAGTTGCCCCCCACCTTCCCACCCCTTTCTGGGGTCAGGTCATACAGCCTCACGCTGTTTACTGGACCATGGTGCCAATCATGTCATTTCCCGTATTCTGCTCTCCTCTCCAGATTGAGCACCCCCCCATCCCCACCCCCCGTTCAATAGCCCACCCGGGACCACAGTCACCCCACCCAGCCTTTGCATTGCACCCTCCCCTGAGCACTCTCCTCTCTGGGGCTGGGCAGAGTCAGTTCCTCCCTCCCCTCCTGGGGGGACAGAATGACCCAGATCATGGGAGCACCAGGTTCAGGGAGGGAGCTGAGAGCTGGGGGTGAACAAGAGAGGGCTCCTGGGAGGAGACGGCTCAGGGCCTGGGTGGGCAGGTGTAACAGAGAGAAGGGGAGGGAGGACATGTGAACCAGAGGAGGACCAGGTGGATGAGCTCACATGCGGGAGAACCTGGGGCAGGTCCAAGAAATGGGGAAGTTCTGGGAGGGAAGGGGGGAGGGGGGAGGGAGAGAGCAGGGAGAGGAAGTAGCAAAGGAAGCGGGGCGGAGTGGAGAAGGTGCTCAGAAACTGTCCTGGAAGCGAGCAGTGAGTGAGTGCGAGTGCGCAGACCGGCTGATGACCTGGATTAATGAGTGAAAGAGAAAGAATAGTGTGTACTGAGCACTATGTGCCAGGTAGTGCACTGAATGCTTTGCCAATATCGTCACCTTCTCTTTCCGACATATATTTTCATAGTAGTCCCAGTTGTAGACCAGGGACAATTGGCAATGTCCTCCAGCTGCTTGGTGGTGGCACTGGGACCGAGCCTGGGCCATCTGAGCTCAGAGGTGGTGCTAGGGTGAGAGAGTCCTGCACGGATGAATGAAGCCGTGGATGCCTCTGAGCATGTTTGCAGGGTGCAGCCGTGCGTGAATCAGTGGGGTTCCCTGGGCACAGCTCTAGGGACTGACTTGAGCTCGGGAAAGACCCGGGAAAAGTGCAAGCAGTAGCAATCGTACCCAGTTCCCATTCACTCCTTATGATGAGGCCATGAGAGAGGTCCTGGAAGCTTTCCTTTTACAGATGAAAAGCTAAGGCGTGGGGAGATGTCCCAGCTAATAGATGAGCAATTTGAACCCAGGCCACCAGATCTCACATCTGTGCTCTTAACCACCGCATTATATAATGGCAATCCTCTCTGGGGCCGCCCAGGTGGAGGGGGCTGGGTGGGGCTCCAATGGGGGTGCCCAGGTCTGAAACACCTAGTCTTTGGCCCCCAGGTTCTGTGCAAGATCTCAGTGGCCACCTCCCATTTCGCCACCATGACCAACTTCAGCTGGCTGTTGGCAGAAGCTGTTTACCTGACCTGCCTCTTGGCCTTCACGTCACCCAGCACCAGGAGAACATTCTGGTGGCTGGTTCTCACTGGGTGGGGTGAGTCCCGAGGGATGGATTGGGCACCGTGGGTAGGGTGGAGGGCTGGGAGCTCACACAAAGGTCCCCTCAGCTCAGGGAGGGCAACCCGAAGCCCAGAGAGGGGAAGAGACATCGGTACCCTACAGCACATGTTGGAGAAAGGGCCTCTGGGCTCTTGCCTGGTCCCACCTTCACCAAGCCCTGTATGATGGGCAGTGGTGGTGGGAGGTGGGGGCCGGTGTCTAAGCTGAAGCTGTAGACCCCTCCCTCATGCCTCTGTCCCCTCTCTCCCCTACAGGGCTTCCCCTGCTTTTCATTGGCACTTGGGTGGGTTGCAAGTTGGCCTTTGAAGATGTTGCGTGAGTCTGAGTGACCTCTTCATCACACCTGTCCCAAGTTCCCAGGGGGTGTGGGCTGAACAATCAGGCAACATGGCTGTTCTCCAAGCTGGGGAGAGGAGGAGGAGCCCTGGTCCTGCCTTTAGGAATTCCCCAGCCTGGGAGTGTGCTAGATGGGGAGGCAGTCCGTGGATAGCCAGGAGGGACCAGAGCCCAGGGGGAAGGGGGTCTCAGATTCTTAGGACTTCCGGGATCAGGAGAGGGGGGTGTAAGCAGGGGCCCCCTGGAGCAGGGGAAGTACGTGGCCAGCAAGAAGACAGCAAACAGGCTGGTTTCCCCGTCTAGGGGAAGAGGACAGGTAAGCCCAGCATGGATTGGGGTGCCCCTCTAATGGGGACCCAACTCTCTGAGGGACAGGATAGGCTATGTGGAAGGTGGGGGGTGGAGGCTGAGAGGCTCCAGTGCCAGGGACAGAGCCAGGAGGCCGGCAGGTAGAGTGTGGGGAGAGGGAGGTGCCTGGGTTTACCATGGGAAAGGGCGCTGATCAGCCCTGGCCTGTCCCCTCCCCAGGTGCTGGGACCTGGACGACAGCTCCCCCTACTGGTGGATCATCAAAGGACCCATCGTCCTCTCTGTTGGGGTCAGTCCCTGGGGCCAGTGTCCTTGCTTTTATGCAACCAGCCTCTCTGGGCCCACCCAGGAGCTGTACACAGTAGGAAGCACGGCTTCTGGCTGTGAGGCCTTCTCTGGACCTCGGTCCCATTGGTGAAACCAGGCGGGTGGCCCCTTGTTACTCAGAGTCTGGAAGAATCTGGTGGCCTGGTGGCAGCTCACCAAGTACTGCAGGGAGAAGCTGGGTGGGCAAGGCGGCAAGAACCACTGCCGCTGACCCCCCACCTGCTTCCTGGAGGAAGCAGGCAGGCCAGGCCTGGTGTGCATGGCCTCGGGGAATGTGCCTACCTTCCCAATTTAGCGACTGTGCGAAGTGAAGGTCACCTGCTGCTTTGTGCCAGAGAAGCCCTGGGGAGGTGCTGTCTGCAGGACAGCAAGGCCTGGCCTCCCACTCTTGGTCCCAGGACAGAAGGCGGAGGGGGACCCTGAGCCCCTGCCCTCTGAAGTGGGCGCGTGGGCACTCCCAGCCTCTGGGCTGAAGGTCCTAGAGCAGGGGTCCCCAAACTTTTTACACAGGGGGCCAGTTCACTGTCCCTCAGACCATTGGAGGGCCGGACTATAAAAAAGAACTATGAACAAATCCCTATGCACACTGCACATATCTTATTTTAAAGTAAAAAAAAAACAAAACGGGAACAAATACAATATTTAAAATAAAGACTAAGTAAATTTAATAAATCAACACACTGGCCAGTATTTGAATGGGAACTATGGGTGCGGATGCATCCTGTGCCCCTCTCACTGACCACCAATGAAAGAGGTGCCCCTCCCGGAAGTGCGGCGGGGCCGGATAAACGGCCTCAGGGGGCGCATGTGGCCCGCGGGCCATAGTTTGGGGACCCCTGTCCTAGAGCAACCAGCTGTGCCTCCGTCCACCTGCACAGTCCTGTGACTCAAGGGTTTGGAGTTTCTGGCTCCCAAAGAGGCCCCACCCCAGGCCGCCAGGGCCACCCCCTGACCCTTGCCTTGCGCCTTCCTGCACCTCTATTTCCAGGTGAACTTCGGGCTCTTTCTCAATATTATTCGCATCCTGCTGAGGAAACTGGAGCCAGCTCAGGGCAGCCTCCATGCCCAGTCTCAGTACTGGTAACGTGTGCACCCGTGGGGGGCGATTTTGGAGCGGGAGCAGGTGGTTCTGTCACGCACAATCAGGCGTCTATGATCCTGGTCTGTGTGCCTCCCCATGTTCCCGGAGACAGAATAGATGTGGTCCCTGCCTTCCAAATCATAGCACAGGAAGGACAGAGACTCTAAACAGTCAGTTACCAGACCAAATAGGTTGATGAATGCTGTGATCAATTTCTAAAAGAGTCTACAAAAGGAGATCCTTTCCAGATGGGAAGTGGGGGAATATGGTCAGGGAAGACTTCCTGGAGGAAGTGGTCTTTGAACTAGATTTTGAAAGATGCATAACCTTTGACTGGAATAAATTGAGACAAGGGCATTTAGCACAAAAACTAGCAAAATCCAGGGGCTCAAAGTAATGAAGCCCGGGGTACCTGTGGGGAGGATGACATTCCCCAGGGTGTAGAGTTGATACGCAGAGCTGGTAGGCAAGGGGCAGGTGGGAATTTGAATTTCTAGCTTTGGGAGCCTGAGGCCTCTCCTCTCCTGCAGGCGTCTTTCCAAGTCAACTCTTTTCCTCATCCCGCTGTTTGGAATTCACTACATCATCTTCAATTTCCTGCCTGACAGTGCTGGCCTGGGCATCCGCCTCCCCCTGGAGCTGGGACTGGGCTCCTTTCAGGTGAGGGCCCGTACAGGTGCTCCTCTCTGGGTCCCTGGGCAGGAGGCAGATGCTGCTGTCAACAGGTCTGATTGACTTCATGATAGCGTGAGGCCTGCTAGGCTGGTTGTTCTTCCTTCCAGCCACTCATCTATTTCCTCAACTATCTGTCTGTTTTCCATCTGTCCATTTGCCAGCCTATCTATCCATCCATCCATCCATCCATCCATCCACCTATTCACCCACCCACCCACCTATCTACCTACTCATCTATCCATCCACCCATCTACCCACCCAATCTATTCAACATTTACTCAGCACCTATTATATGCCAGGCTCTGTGCTCAATACTGGGGTATGCACCAATAAACAAAGTCAGAGAATGGGGGCAACAGGACGGACTCGGCACACTTGCTATAATGATTACATGAGACAATGGCCTGGCACATATAGAGTGATGCAACTACCTTCCTCTTGGGAGTGGGGGGACGGAGAGGTCGTAGAAAGACCATATACGCCTAAGGCCGGGCCGAGCTATTCTGATGGGTCATTTCTTTCTGGCCCACAGGGCTTCATTGTTGCCATCCTATATTGCTTCCTCAACCAAGAGGTATGTGACTCTCTGGGCTATCCTTACTCAGTGAGCCTTCCCTCCCACCTCAGACCCCCTATCTCTTGCCTAGGTCCTATAGACCCTAGCTCAGGCCAAACCTTGACTACTGGGATCCTTTGTAGGCATCTATCCCGGAGCTCCTGGATCAAGCTGAACCTGAATGCTTCCTGTAAACATCTTTTACCCATCCCTCCTCTGGTCTGGGCCAAGTTTACTCTCCATTCAGCAGGATATGGAGGAGGCCTTTTAAGAGCAGAAGAGGGATTCAGGGGTCTGCTCTGTGCTCCTAAAGTTGAACAGAAGGGAGAGTAATTAAACCACCTCCAGGGTAAGAGAGAGAGAGAGAAAAGAGACAGAAGAACCAAGAAAGACAGAGGTAGATATATAGGGACCTAGAAAGAAAAGAGTTGGATGACAAAACAGAAAGCAGAACCGGGGGAGAGAGAGAGAGACAGACAGACAGACAGACTCTGGAAGAGAAAGAGACATAAAGAACAGCTCATAGGTGGACACACACTGAACAGATTATCAGATGGTGTCAGTGCACATGGAGAAATACGGAGAGGTTGCAGAGGCGAGCCAATTAAAACATCCCACCCAGCAGTCACGTCACATTTTTTCCTTAGGGCAGACTTGCTTTGTGGGGAGAGGTGGGAGAACTGAACTCCATGCCTCTGACAGCCAGGTCCTGTGCTGCGTACAGCGGCAGAGCCATATGCTCCCTCTACCGGCCGTGGGTTTGTTCTGGGCTCTGCGTTCTGCTGGAGACCTGGGTGCATGTGCCTGTCCCCCAGCTGTGGGGCACTGCTCTCTCCTCCCCTGCCACCTCTGTGTCTGACTGGCTCCCTCTCTTCTGACACTCTTCGCTCCCACCCCAGACTCTGGACTGCAGTAGCTGATGGGCCCTGAGGACACAGGGAGAGTCTGGAGACAGCCCTAGCTGAAGCAGGTGGGGCCAGGGAAAGGGGATTCCATGGAGCTCCTGGATCAAGCTGAACCTGAATGCTTCCTGTAAACATCCTTTACCCATCCCTCCTCAGGTCTGGGCCAAGTTTACTCTCCATTCAGAAGGATATGGAGGAGGCCTTTTAGGAGCAAAAGAAGGATCCAGGGTAAAGGACTCTGTACCAGAAAGCAGTGTTGGGGACCAGATGGTTACATACTTCTGGTGATAGGGAGCTTCCTACCTAGGAGTAGCTCTTTCTGTTGTCAGACAGCTCACCTGGATGTGGAACAGAAATCTGACTCCTTTGGTTTTTCACCACAGCCGAAGTTCAGCCCTGTCAGGGAGGCCACAGTCTCTCTGCTGCCCTTGCCCCGACAGCCTCTTGGAGATGTGACAGTACAAACATCCCCCTCTGTGCCTCCCAGTCCACTCTTCTTTTGGTTACTGTCATTCTTCTCAAATACAGAGCCTCGGACAGTGTGGAGTCCTCTCTCCGTTTAGGTCATGTGCTCGGGACAGATTTCTCAGTTACACAATTTAGCTCAATGGGCGGCAACAGGGCTGAACCCCAGAGCTGGGGATGATCTAAGGTATTCAGAGAGGACAGAGTAGTTACCCGGCAAGAAACTCCAGAAAGCACCCATAAATATCTTTATCTGGACCCAGACAACAGCAGTGCTAAAAGATAGAGAAAGGAGCTAAAGGGAAGAGCCAGAAATATACACAGGAAGGAGGAAGTAGTATCCTTGAGAGGCAGTACTTAGCAGTAACTGTGACCACCCATAGGTTTTCCTGCCCCAGTAGCCCGTGTCTCTGTTTCTTCTGCATGGTCTCTCCCTGCACTCTCCTGGGGTTGAATAAAGCAATGGCAGTAGGACCTTGCTAACATCTTCCCCCTTGTCCCTGGAGGTGAGGACTGAGATCTCACGGAGATGGCGTGGTCATAACCCTGAGCTTCTGCCAGCCCGGAGGACCCATCCCAAGTGGACGATGCCTTTCCGCTCAGGGACCAGGGTGCTGACATCTGTGTGCTAGGCTGGCCACACCCTGTTCCTGGGGTCCACAGCTGAACTCGGGAAGCTGCACCCACCATGTTTTGGAGAAGTGGGACCGACACACCCCGGGGAGCCCTCAGTTCACACCCCCATCCAAGCTGCTGCCTAGCCCTGGATAAGGCGGCTCTTCTTCCCTGTCCTGCCCCTGACTCCTTTCCCGCTAGGTCCTTGTGTGTTGAATTCTGATTTCCCTGCTCGCTGCCTGTTCTCCCAGTGTCCGGGCCATAGCCCGAGGCCATATGAGCCAATGAACTTGTAGATGAATAGATACCTGTGTGAGTGCACACTCGTGTCTCCCAGCAGAGATCTACCACCTTTGTTCAGATCTCTGGTGTGCACAGTGAGCATATCATTCCTCAGTTCATGTGACATCGCCATCACTTGTCTATGCAAACTCTCCTTGTTTAATTTACTTCTAAAATTGATTGTCCTCAGTTCCCGCCTCTGCTCCCATTCCCTGCTCCCACAGGCAGACATTCCAATGTGTTTAATGTGAATATTTGCGTTCTTGCAGAATATGAGTCATTTTGTGTGTCTGCTCCTTTAAATTATACACATGCTGTCAGTTATGCGCCTGACATTCCCCTGCTGACGCCCCCCCCCTCCACGCTAGGTTTTACGAGGTCCCCGATATCCCCCAGGGTGCCGTGTGCTCATCTGGTCCCTTATTTTGACAGCTGTATGGTGCCACACGGTGTCACTGCCTATGTGTGACCCGCCCTGTCTACCCCTCCTTCTAGGCAGGCTGCCCCCCTTGTAGACCTGTGAGTAGAAGTACCCAGTCATCAGTTAAGGCTTTTCTTGATGTGACGGTAGTGACAGATTGCGCTGCAGGATGCCGCGGAGTCTACACTCCCACCAGCAGCTCTGCCAGCACTGGCGTTACCCAGCTTTTCAATGTTTGCAAGTCAAATGGGTTTCAAGTGACATCGCAGTTGTTCTAATTTGCATTTCTCAGATGACAGTGAGTGAGCATCTCTGCTTGTGCCTATTAGCCTTTTGGGTTTGTGCTTCTGGAAATGGTGTGGGTCCCTTTCCAGATTTTTCTCTGGGCAAGAGAGTCCTCAATTCTAGGAAAATCTCTTATGTCCTCTCCACGGTGTTCCTTCTTGTGCTACCAGCCCAATGTGGCCCCTGATGTAGCACATTGTCATGGTCCATCCCTCCCCCACCCTATTCCTTGGCAGGAGGGAAGAACATGAGGCTGGGTGTTGTCCTGGGGGGGCATGTTTGTCAACTGATGGGGCTGGAGGGAGACTTCAGGACAGAGAACAGGCAGAAATGGATAACGTGGGTCAGAACAAAATCTCTCCCTTTCTTGGTCTACCCAAGGCAGGTCTGTCCTGCAAACTCAGCCCCATCCGCTGGCCTCCAGGAAGCCTTCCCTGATGTCCCTCCTCTGATGAACACCCTCCTCCCTGCTGGCCCCAGGGTTCACAGCCTGTGGGAGAAGATGTAGCCATACGAAACCCACGGTCACATTGTTGGCTGTGCCACCCTGTCGTGTTTTTCCTTCCTTTAGTCTCAGATCGTGAAAGTAATTCTCACTCGTTGCAGGGCATCTGGGAGCTTGCGAGGGGGTTAAAAATGAAAACTTAAATCAACCCTAACCTCATTACCCAAATAAAATCGCCATGGCTATTTTTGTATGTTTTTTGGATAAATGTTTCTATACATTTCTGAAACATCTTGAGATCATAGTATTATATTTATAAATTGGTACCTTGTTTCATATGCTTAAAATGAACACATGCAATATAAAAGTGTCCTGTGAGCCCGTGAAAAGATGCTCAGTGTCGTTAGTCATTGGGAAAACGCAAATCAAAACCGCAGGGAGATACCATTTCTCGCGCCCTGGGATGGCTAAGGGGAAAACAATAGACAAAAATCAGTGTTGATGAGGACACGCAGCAATTGGAACTCACATATTGCTGGTGATAATGTCACATGGTGCAGTTGCTTTGGCAAAAAATCTGGCGGTTCCCCAGAAAGTCCAACATTGAGTTACCATATGACCCAGCAAATCCACCCTTAGGTTGGTAGGAAAGAGAACTAAAACCATATGCCTGTACAAGGACTGGTACGTGAATATTCATAGCAGCATTATTCATAATGATCAAATGTCCATCGACTGATGAGTGGATAAACAAAATGAGGTATAGCCACACAACAGAATATTATTCTATGATAAAAAAAGAGAATAGAATCCTGATACATGACACCAGTGTGGATGAACCCTGAAAAACGTCATGTTAAGTGAGAGAAGTTAGCCACAAAAGGCCACATGTTGTATGGTTCCATTTACATGAAATGTCCAGAATAGGCAAATCCATCGAGGGAGATGGTAGATTAAAATTTCCCGGGGGCTGACCGGAGGGCAAAATGGGGATTGATTGCTGATGGGTACGGGATTTCTTTTAGGGGTGATGAAATGTTCTAAAATTAGACAGTGGTCACGGTTGCACACTCTGTACCAAAAGCCACTGACTGGTACACATTCAGTGGGTGAAATTTATGACATATGAATTATATCTCAGTAAAATTGATATTAAGAAGAGTAAACAGATGGTTGCTTCAGAATACCTGCAAACCTCTTGTTCTGCTATGTAATTTGTGAAGTCTATTACTAGTCTTTATTCAGCCGGTTCATTATTTGACAAATCTATTGCTGGGGGTCGCTCTCCCAATATTTTAAAACAAACAAATAAATTAAAAGGTTTATTTTTTTTGCCTCCATTCTTTTTTTATGCCTTTTTTTAAAAAAATTTTATTTTATTCATTTTAGAGAGGAGACACAGAGTGAGAGAGAAAGGGGAGAGGAGCTGGAAGCATCAACTCCCATGTGTGCCTTGACCAGACCAGTGCAGGGTTTTGAACTGGCGACCTCAGTGTTCCCAGGTCGATGCTTTATCCACTGCGCCACCACAGGTCAGGCTTTTGCCTCCATTCTTTATGTACATCTCAAAAAGATAAATACTTCAGAAGAAACTCTTTGCCCCAGAAATTTTGAGCCAATGTCATGCACGTGTTAAATCTTGATTCCTGTTAGCAAATTGCCTTCAAGAAAAGCTGGCCGAGGTGTTCTTGTATAAGCTGCTGTGTGAGTGCTGTTTCTCTGCATTCTTAGTGCTGTTAGTAACGAACGTCTCTGTCAGCCTGATAGAGTGGTCCCTCCGAGTTTAACTGCAATTAGCAGTCATGTTAGCAGTCAGTGTTTGCAGTCAGTCCGGGGTTCGTGTTGGGCAGAGGAGTTGAGATTAGCAATGCTCAATTTAGCCACCAGGTGGCAGAATAACTGCGGCCAAGGACCCTGCCTGGGCTGACGATGCTCCTTGGAGGAGGCCCGACACTGGAGGTGGACGCAGGGCTCCCAGGGCCAGGCCTGGGTCACAGGGAGCCAGCATGGAGGGGAGGAAGCTCCTGGAAGAGGAGAGGAATGGGACGCAAAGGCTCCAGTCTGGGGCAGGAAGAAGCTGATAATAAGTGAGAGCTGAAGAGACAGGAGAACTGGTGCTCAATGGTGTAGTCTCCGTGCAGGGCTCAGAGCAGAAGCAGGTTCCCCGGGACCCCTGGTTTTGTCCCGGGAAGCGGGATTTCCCATCATGCTCTGCAGTGTCTTCCTGCCCGCCTCTGCTCAGGTCCTGAAAGGAACTCCCTAAAGGGAAGGCAGAAACTTCCTCCTGCTGTGGCCAGCCTATGTTCCTCTACAGTGTGGGGAGGAGCAAGTGAGAATAAAAGTGAGGAGCTCATTGCCCATCCTTGGAAAACTCCCAGCAATGTTGGGGACACCTCCAGAGATGAGCCATAACCCGGAAGTGAATGAGAACAGGTGTGTGGGGCTCAGACTCTGGGCGGCGGAAGCTCAGAGAACAGAGTGTGGGTGAGGGCAGGAACAGCCAGGGAAGGCTTCCGGAGGAGGGGACTAAGGCTGGTTATTCAGACCCTAGAATTCCACCATGTCTAGCGCCACCAACTGCTGGGCAGGAAGCAAGGCTATGGCTGATCTCAGGTTGGGGAGCAATGCTTTTAGGAAGGGTCTGGCAGGAAAGCGTCAGGGGCATTAACACCCAGACTTTCCTCTTAAGGGTGTTCCTGGGCATTCCTGTTAGGTCTCTGGGCTCTGCTGGGCCACCCATTCATTCAGTTGGCAGCTATTTGCTAAGTAGTTGCTAGAGGCTAGCAGCGCACCTGCCAACAACACAGAACATGCGCACTAAGGGGCTGAGGGTTTGGGAGAGAGCAACAGGAGGAAGCCGGCCCCGTGGAACTGAATTTTTGGTAAGCATGGTGGTGAAGGCGTTTGGCTTTTCTGGTGTTCTGTGCTCAGTGTACTGGTGTGATCAGGTCGAGTGGGAAATTCACCACAGTGGTTTCCCGGCGTGGGTGGCCACTCCTCCTGGCTGCACCCTGGACACAGGTGAGCTCCCTAAAGTCCTCGAACACATTGTGCTTCTGCTTAGCCCAGCTGGAGGGGTCTGGGTGTCTGCCACAGGGAGCCCTGACTCACCCTCCCTGCTGCTGGCCTCTGCACTCACCGGGAAGGCAGGCTTGTCTGTGGGGGTGCAAGTGGAGAGTGGGGGGTCTCGACCAATGAAGAGTGTGGGAAACAGTTGTGGAACCATTAGGAACTGGGCTGTTTTCAGAGCTGGGGCCAGCTTTTGGAAACCAGCAAGAAGCTGTGAACAGCAGATATTGGGGACTTTTTTTTTTTTTTTTGAGAGTCTATGTTCTCTTTTCTGTATGAGTCTCTGAGCGGATATTTCTCTTCTGACGTTCCCCCTCTTCTGTCTCTTTCTGCATCTCTGTTGTGTGTCTGTGTCTGTGTCTCTGTGTCTCCCTCTCCCTGTGTTTCTCTCGCTGTTCCTGTCTCTCTGTTTCTCTATTTATCTCTGTCTCTGTCTCTCTCTCTTTTCTCTTTCTAAGGCCCTGGCTTCCAGCTGTGAGAAGTGACAGAACGGCCCATCGGGCAGCTGGCCTGTCTCTGTGATACTGGACATCTGGGTCCTGGGGTTGTCCGGAGGTGGCTGGAGCTTGTCGTGTGCGTGCAGATGGCCAGCTCCACCATCTGTCGGAATTCTCCTCTTGTTTCCTCCGCCCCTCCCCCATAATTGTGTCTCTTTCTCCTTCCTCCCATCTTCCCCCGAACCCCAGAGGGCCATTTTAGCCCCACGCATCCCTTCCAGAGACAACGTGTTCTATGTGTATGGAGAGGGGAGGGTCCTGGGGATGGCAGGTGACACGACATAACCCAGGTTCACAGACCTTCCTTGTAGATGTCCCAGAAGCAGGACAGGCGGGCAGGTGGAGGGGAGGGGTTTGATGGGTTGGCTGGCAGGCTGTTTCCCAGCCCCGAGGTGTTGCATAAGCCGCTGCAGCCCTGCGCACATTCCCATGGTTACGAGATGAGAAAGGCTGGCTGTGGTGGCATCACCATGGCACCCGCGTGGCTCACAGCTCAGCTAGGCATGGCACGGGCACAGAGTAGCTCTGGGCTCTCACTGGACAGAGTTCTGCCAGGCAGGGTCCCTCCCAGACATCCATCGGCCTGCGGAGTCAGATGGGAGGCAGATGGCCCTGTGCCAGTTGCAGGGGATGGGGGAGGGGGCTTCAATGTCTCAGCCCAGCAGCCATGGGAATGAACTTGCCTCACACACCAGCTGACTCAGCACAAGCCGACCTGAAGCCCAGTCCTGGCTTTGACCCCAGGCCCAGCCCCAGCCATTTCTGCTGCCCCTTGATCAATCTGAACTTGGGCCCAACTGGAACACTAACTGCACAGCCTCGACCCTCACTTGGGCCTTGCAGGAATCTTGCCTTTGACTCTGGTCCTTGCTGTAGTCTTCTGATCTCGCTGGGGCCGGGCCTGGGGAACTCAGAGTGGAAGGGAAATCAGGAGACCTAATCCCTGCTTTGGGGAGTTGGATGCGTGCTGAGAACAGAGGCCCTGGGACTCAGGCCAGCAGGGCTGTGGGGTTCAAATGTCAGGGGTCAGCTGTGGGGCAGAACAGTCAGAGAAGTCCTCCTGGCAGAGACAGTAGGGTGTTGGGCCTAAAAGGATGAGTAGTATTTGAAGAAAGAAAGGATCTGGGAGGAGGAGCAGCTGGCAGAGCGCATGACCTGTTGGATTGAATTAGATCTTGTAAAAAGAGCTTATCTGTGGGGGGGGGGGAGGTTTCTTGGGGTTTCGTTCTGTGTCGCTGGTGCCCAGCCTGGAGGAGAGGGCCTGGGTAAGTTAGCAGGGCCCCTTAGCAGGAGCTTTGCGACGCGTCCTGACAACAGCCTGGGGGGAGGGGAGGTCTGCTCACAGGGCCCACGTGTGTACCCCATCGCAAGCCCAGGGTCCTGGTCCAGCGTGTCCGCCACACCCCTGTGTGGGCGTCGAGGCTTCCCTCACGTAGCTGGCCACAGGCCAGCGTCTCCTGCTGGTTCCCAGTTCCCTGAGTGTCAGCCACATCTGCCCAGGAGCTCTTCTTGCCCGAGTGCAAGGGTAATTCCTGAATCTCAGCTAGGAGGTTCTCAGCCTCAGAACTGCTACGTGTGCTGGGGCCTCAGGGCTCCTGCGACACACCTGCTGTGGCCCTTACAAGGCCTGACCCACACGGCAGGGATGACCCGCTCAATCCCGGCACTCGCCACCGGTACCACGAGGCTCAGGAAAACAGGCAAATTCCTTTCCAGGGTCTGCACCACCCTTTGTGGGCTGGACCAGCTCACCCTGAGCTTTACCTTTCACCCCGCCCCCTGCTCTGCCCTGGCCACACCTACCTGCTCCTGGTCCCCGCCCCTGCTCTGCCCTGGCCACACCTACCTGCCCCTGGTCCCCGCCCCTGCTCTGCCCTGGCCACACCTACCTGCCCCTGGTCCCCGCCCCTGCTCTGCTCTGGCCACACCTACCTGCCCCTGGTCCCCGCCCCTGCTCTGCTCTGGCCACACCTACCTGCCCCTGGTCCCCGCCCCTGCTCTGCCCTGGCCACACCTACCTGCCCCTGGTCCCCGCCCCTGCTCTGCCCTGGCCACACCTACCTGCCCCTGGTCCCTGCCCCCACCCCGCCAGGGTGCGCTTATTGCAGCACAGCTGCTGTCTTGGGGAAGGTTGTCCTGCTCCATCCCCTAGTCCAGTGATGGGCAATCTTTTGAGCTCGGTGTGTCAAAATTCACCAAAAAAACGAGCATAACTCGGGTGGTGTGTCACTCTGAGAAAAACGGCCTAACCGGAAGTCCCAGAACTAGACGCTCTGTGCCAGAGTTCTGTGGTCTTTGCCTATAGACCTCTGGCACAGAGTGTCTACACTACAGCGTATGTTTTATCCTTGGCTACTGCACCTGGCCGTGCAGGAGCCGAGGATGAAACGTCCTTCTCGGCATCCGGCCCATACTTCTCTGGTATGCGGCCGCGTATCATCGAAAATGGCTACGCGTGTGTCATAGGTTTGCCATCACTACCCTAGTCAGTGCCAATGTCACCGCCTCAGAGAGGCCCACCCTGACCTCCCAGGGACAGTGCTCGCTGTCACGTTGCGTTTCCTTGTTGTATTTCCTTCAGGCGCTCAGCAGTAATTGCAGCCGCGTCTCATTATTCACAGCAGTTATGTTCTGTAAAGCCTCCGGAACACTGCGTTAGCAAACACAGAACCATAGCTCCTCAGAGGAATGCGGCGTGGGGTTCCTGGAAGCCTGTGGTCATGGCGATTTTGTCAACTAATTAGTACATACCCTTGTTTGCTGTGTATAGACGCCTTGTTTAATATCCAGATGTTCCTGGACATAGGATGGGGTTACGTCCGGACAAACCCATCATACGTTGAAAGTATGGTAGGTTCAGAATGCGTTTAACACACCTGACCTACCAGACATCATAGCTTAGCCCGACCTCCCTTAAACGTGCTCAGAACACTTTCATCACCCTATGAAATAACCTTGTTTCATCTGAAGAGTCATCTCCTTCCTCCTCTTCTCACCACAGGTAGGAGCCGCAGGTGGGCATTTTGTAGACGTGATGGGGGACGAAGAACATCCAAAAACGCAGACAGCACAAGACACTATAGAGTACACGCTGCTGACCCTCGTGATCGCGAGGCTGACAGTGAGCTGCCCCTTGCTACCTCTGCCCAGCGTCACGGGACAGCATCACACTGCAGGGTGCTAGCCTGGGAAAGAGTCATCTTCACAGTTCAGAATTCCAAGTACAGTTTCTACCTGATACATGTCGCTTTCACACCAACACAGAGTAGAACAATTGTTAGTGGAGCCACCCTGAGTCAGGACCGTGAGGTCATTGTTGGTTCATTGACAGCAGACTCATGGCCAATAGCACTGTGTGTACCTCGTGGTGGAACAAAGCTTATGTGGCACGTGCACTTTCTCTGTAAGGCACGTCCCAGCCTTCTTGCCCTTAGGAACACCAGACAGCACTTCAGCATGAAGGCGCCCCTTGAATCGGCAAGATCACCATCGAAAAGTACCCCAAATGAGGAAAACCCAGCACTACATAAACCAGAAACAGAACATTCGTTTACAGCATGGGAGCTGAAACAAGGAAGCAAAGTATTGCTTTGTGGACCTCAAGGTCTTTGCCACTCTGTGCATGTCTGAGAATGACTGACAGCGTGGTGAGTTCTGACTTTGGGGGTACTATCAAAGGTCAGCTAGGAAGCGAATTCACAAGGGTGGAATCTTGCAAATAATGAAGACCAGCTATACATCGTCCGTGTTCATGTTTGTTATCAGACTTCCCTTTGTCTTATTCACAGCTGACCCCAGGGTCAGGTCAAGAGTCACAGATGTCTCATAAATATTTGTCAATTGACACTTATACACACACACATGCACACACACACATTTACACACCTACACATTCACACACAGAGTTCTTAAGAGGTGTCAAGCAGAAAAGATGGGCCATCTCTTTTTCTAGTACTTCTCCTTTGGGGAGGCTGGGAGAGAAGGAAGATTCTGCAAGGGAGGTGCAGGTGAGAATCCTGGTCCTAAAACCTTTCCTAACCCTGTCCTCTCTCTTACTCAGACCTGTCAGCCGTCATAGGGAAGGCCGTGTGTGCTGCAGGAATTGGCGTGTGTGCAGCCTGGCGAGGTCCCCTGGGTCCCGGTCTTGGGAGATGGCGCGGGTGGGTACGTGGGTGGGCACGGGCTCAGCCTGCCCTGACGAGGCCGCTGACTTCCTAGCAGCTGCAGCGCTTGCCACACTGACAGGCCCGTAATCACGGGAAATTACCCAGCGCAGAACTAAAATTAAGGCTGCTGCCGCCGCCACGAGACCCGTTTACAAAGACAAGCGCCCGAAAGAGCCCCGGGAGGACGCTGTGCTGAGCGCTGGGGCTTCTGGGGCGGACTGCGGTGGGGCCTGGGCAGACAAGCCGTGGGGAGAGGAGGACAGCGGCTTGTGTCATGAGGCTTCCAAGTGTCGAGCAGAGAACAAGTTTATTCCATGCTTCCCTTTATTTTGTTCTCACAGCGACCCTGACCCTGCGAGGGGGGACCATGCCAGTTGTGCTGACGTCAGACCTGGACCCACAGAGGCCAGGTCATGAGCTCAGGCCATGAAACTTGTAACTAGCGGAGCTGAGGTTTGAACGCAGGGCTGTTTGACTCCAGGGCCCAGACGGTGGGGCAGGGAAGCTCCCTCAGCAGAGGGCAGCGATATGGGACACTGGTCCATGCCACCTGGGCTCGTGATGGAACAAAGCCGATGACTCTCTGGGTCTACCCCCCACACCCCCACCAGTCTGAAGGAGAACCTGGCTCACTAGTGTGGGGCTTTGGAGAGAGACAGCTCAACCCAGAGGCCCCATATGGTATATGCTGGCACACAACCAGACTGTCCTCCAACCAGCAAGCATCTCTATCTGACAGCAATAAAAACGTTAATAGTGACAGGGACTGTTCCAGGACACACACACACACATACACACACACACACCCCACAGAGAACCCTTGGAGGAATTACGATCATCCCATTTTACAGATGAGAAAATTGAGGGATGATGGCTGTAGGGCTGGGTGGTCATGGAGGCAGGATTTGGATCCAGGCAGTCTGACAGCAAAGGCTCTGTGCTAACCACCATACTATACTGCCTCTCTCTGGTCTCTTTGACCTAGATACAAAGCCCCTGGTCCCCTGAAAGTACCTCAGCTTTACAGAAGGGCCCTCCTTGAGAGTGTCTGAAGAGCCTCTTGTCAACGTCTGTCCCCTGGGTCTTCTCTGCAGGTCTCTCAGTGGCCCTGTGGGGACTCAATGAGGACAGTTACATGGTGATAGCTGAGCTTTCCACCAGCTCACACAACCCGGAACCGGGATGGTTGTGAGCCCAACTGCCTTTGAGACCCAGGGCGGGTGCTTCCCATTAGCTCGTTAATCTTTTTTATGTTTGGGTTGTGACCGGCATTTAATATTTTTAATGAAATGGGAACGAATAGAAAACAGAGTGCCCACAGCTCGTGAGGGCAAGTGCTGCTTCATGAAACTTTAATTTCTGTTTTACATATTGATGCACGCTTGGGCTGCCTCGTGATGAAAGAATGGGTTTCTCACTGTGGGTGGAACAAAATCAAGTTTGGAAAACAGCCATATGGGATGCCACCACCCTTCTTGTGTCCTGTGTAGGTTCTTGCCTCAACCCAGCCAGCCCAGGAGTCCCCCTGTCTGCCCACCACCGAGCCAAGCCCAGTCTGGGGGGCACGCAGAGAGAGAGGGGACTGAGCAGTGACAAAGGGGACCACTGTGTGATGGATATTTGGTGCTGGGCTGTGCCAGGCACTGGACTGGCGCCATCTTGTAAGCCTCACGAAGTAAGTAGCATCTTCTCTCTATTCCACAGATGCAGAAACTGAGGCTCAGGGAGCTTCGTCTGCATTCTCAGAGTCAGGGAGCTCACACTCGTCAGAACTGGGTTCGGATCTGGATCTGAATGGCAGGCAGAGAGAAGGTCCTGGTCACAGGTAGGTGGTGATGAGAATGAACCCTAACTCAGCCACCTCTGTGATCACCTCCTGCACCCCAAGGAGGGGATTCCTGCCAAGTTCTTCTGAGGCCCCTCCCCCGAGGGCCTGCCTGATTCTCTGGGTCTATTTGGAAGCAGCTTCTGTGACCCCGAGGCAGGTTGACCCTGGAGGCGGGCCAGCAGCGCGGGGCGGGGAGGACCCCACGAGGAGAGCCCAGGCAGACTCCCAGGAGTCTGTTGAGCAATGCTTGTGCCTGCACCGCTGCCCAGCCCTGCTTTCATCTCTCCCTTTCCCCTCTCATGCAATCCTCCCTCATGGGTGGCCAGAGGGCAGATGCCACATTCCTTTTGCTGTGGAGGAAGCCACACGTCTTCGCAGAGCTGCTTGGGCCTCTGGCTCCCCTCCCTGTGCCCTGGTCCCGCCTCCCAGCCCAGGGCACGGCCACAGAGCTCACAGGTCCCTTCCATCCCCAGCCGCTCCCTTCTCAGAGACATGGGGACCAGAGTGAGCGCTGCGTTTGGAGTTAGTTGGACCTGGGTTCATGCCAGGGCTGGATTCAGAGAAGCATATGGTGGCTGTTCTTCCAACCTCCCAAAACACAACATTTATTCAAAATAAAACCTATTATTTGCCAAAGTCTCCCATAGATCCCCATTTTCCTTAGAGTAAATGCCAAATGCCTTCCAGTGGCCCTCATAGGGCTTCAAAGGACAACATGTTCTGCTGCTGCGGACTCATCTGTCTTCTTTCCTTCACTCGCTCAGCTCCAGCCGGGCTGGTCTCCTTGCTGTTTCTGCCCCAGGGCCTTTGCACTTGTTTCCTCTGCCTGGAGCAGTCTTCCCTCAGATATCCACATGGCTCATTCCTTTCACTTAAGTGAGGTCTCTGACCAAATGGCGTTTTTCAACACTAGCCGTGGCCATGTCTTATTACTTTCTTGCTTTATTTTCTTTTTTATGTCACCTACTGCTAACATCCTATATGACTTTTTCATCTATCTTGTTTTTCACCTATCTCTCCCCATTCGAATGTAAGCAGGGGTTTCTTGTTTAGTTTGTTAAGCAGTGCCTAACGCAGAGTAGGCATTAGAAAAATGTTTGTGGAAATGGATAGAAATAGAATTAAAATCTGTGTAAGGAGGGGCAGACTTCTGAATTCTCCCGTGATGTCCCCGAAGCTTTTGCATTGAATTCTTTGAAACCAAAGTCATCTGAAGAAATCTTTCTTTGACATTCCTGCTTGACTCTAGGCCTTCCTTTGGGTGAGATCAGGCCCAGACGCAGTGCCCAGCCCCACCTTCGCCCTCCTGGGTGCCAGGCCCTGTGAATACAGCTGTGAGCCAGAGAGACATACCCTGACCTCCTGGGGCTCACGGCCTGGGGAGGAAGCAGCCAGGGAACCGGAAGCAGTGACATGAGTGTGACAGGGAAGCAAGAGAGAGTGCCCTAGGCAGAGAGATCAGCTTGCATGGATCACTTATCTCCTTAGAGCCTGTTTCCTTAGGGTGACACCAAGCTTCTGAGTCACTTTGCAGAGATCAAATGAGGGTATCAGCTGGAGGGTACGCCAGGACTGAGAAGGGACACCCTCTCACACAGCAGCAGGAAGCCAGGGCAGAGACGGCGCACCCGCTAAACAGATGCCGCCGGGGGTACCTGTTTTCATGGGTCACCTCCTGCCCCTTTCCCAAACTGTAGTCACATCCAGAGCCCCTGAAGGCTGGGACCCTGTCTACTTCCCCTGTCCCCTTCCTGCCCCTTCCCAGCAGAGCCCGGACCCGGCCTTGGAAAGTTTGGACATTGGGACTCAGAGAGAGAGTTTGGGCATAGGCCCGAACCCAGGCCTCCTGTCTCCTAGCCCCAGTCCCTTCCACTGCCAGATGTGTGTTATTTGGAGGCCCTGTCTCCACTGTGGGCTGCCCCAGAGGATGCATGGCCCCTGACCCTGCTAAGCCTTCAGGACTGTAGGGGCCAGTGATTCAGACTGAGGGCCAGTGGGGGCTGGCTGGAGGCATAGGAGCCAGGCCAAAGCCTGTTCTCATGAAGGCCTTGGTACACCTCCCTACAGATTTATTCCCTCACCTTCTCCCTTCAGAGAGCAGCCTGCAGGGGACCACTGCCCACCCTTTTGGGGCAGACTCTCCCAAAGTTCAAGAATACTGATCTTCAGGGCTAGAGGGGCTGTCATGAAATTCAAGGTCATACATCTTCCTGCCACACTATAAAGAAGGAAACTAAGGCTCAGAGAAGGCAAGCGGTCTGTCATGGTCCCCAGGGACAGGGATATAGGGCCAGGTCTGGAGTCGGAGTGCTGTATTACCATTAAGTCTGAGAATATCTTCTCTTTCAGAACATGCCTCTGGTATGTTCCTGTGCGTGGTATCTTGGGCTCCTGGTGTCTAGCTAACCTTACATGCCTCCGGTGATGGGAGACTCATTACCAGTCTAGGCTTTCTCTTGGTCTATCTCCATTTCCGTTCTCCTGACCTCGGGACCCAGGCCTCAGAGTTCAAGTTCCCTGCCTTTCCAGCCGGTGCTCTTATGGACCATCACAAGTTTTTGCTCTCTCCACATTTACAGGCAGAATTCTGTCCAACTAGTGCCACTTCTCTAGTCTAAACAGCACGTCAGGGGCCTGAGACCAGGTTTGCTCATTCTTGTCATTCATTTATTGAAAAATATTTTATTGAACACATATTCTACTATGTACCAGGTACTTGTCTGAGCACTGGGGCACACTAGTGCAAGCAGACATAAATATCAGACCAAAGCAAGGCTTGTATGCTCTCTGACTTGGCCCCTCCCTCCCCATCACAGAACCTCATATAGCTGTGAGACTCTTAACCTGAAGGGCAGATGATCGGGTGATAGGGACAGGCACAGGAAAAAAGCATTCAAAGTGCCACGGGCACACGGAAACTTTACAGACTGAGGCCCCTGTGGTTAGCCACAGTTCCTCCGCCAGGAAATGACAAGTTTGCCCTTTCACCCTCTGCTGCTCTTAGAGGCCAAGGAGCCCTTGGGAACATCTGGAACATCTGTGAGCTGTCATCTCCCACTGAGGAAGCCTGGGCCAGGGCTTGCTCAGGCTAGGGGTGGGGCCGGGGTGGACAAGTGGATTCAGCAAGCCTCTTCCTGGCCTCACATCCCAAATATTGCTTCCAGAGCCAGGGCGGCGCCTCCCTCCCCCTGTCCTCCAGCCTCGCCACGAGACCTTTCTCATCCTGCGGCAGCCGCTGGCCTCTCGGAGTGGCCCAGGGCTGTCCTGTGCATGCCCTCTGCGGGGCACAGTGGGGATGATGGCTCTTCTGGAGGAACCCAGGCTGGGGATAGGGGCCGGGGTGCCAGCCAAGCCCACCGGGTCTCGCTATCGCTCTCGGGGACAGTCAGGGAGCCCACCGTGGCAGATGCTAAGTGCAAGGTGGATGCGGGCTGCAGCAGGGGTGGCCTCCTGCAGGTCAAGGCTGGGAGGACTGAAATAGTGGGGGGCAATGGGGCAGATGTTTGAGATGGTGATAACAGGGCAGGCAACTCATAGTACAGCCCCCACCCTGCTATTGGGGTTGAAGCTTGAGGGTAGAAAAAGGGTTATGGAACCCAGTTGACCCTCCAAATTTATATGTTGAAGTCTTAACCCCCAGTGCCTATATTTAGAGATGGGGCCTCTCAAGAGGTGATTAAGGTAAAATGAAGTCATCAGATGGGTCCCTAATCCATTCTAAGTGATGTCTTTATAAAGAGGATAATTTGAACACAGCCAAGTATGGAGGAAAGACCACCTGAAGGCACGGAGAGATGACCATCATCTACAGGCTTCCAAAGAGACCAACCAACCCTGCTGACAATGCCTTGATCTTGGATGTCCAGCCTCCAAAACTGTGAGAAAACTAATGCCTGCTCTTTAAGCCACTTACTCCATGATGTTTGCCACAGAGGCTGTAACAGGCTAACTAACACAGGGGAAAGCTCTCTGGATACGGCAGCTCCTGAGCGTGAACACTTCTGGTTCCCATGGAGACCCAGCTGTCCAGATGCTCAAGCAGGAAAGACCAATACACCCTTAGGCTCATATACCTGGCTTGTTATCTCCCATGGATTAGGGTCAAAACTGGGGCAGCTGGACAAGCTGATATCTTCATAGAGACTAGGCAGGAACTCCATTCTCAGCGGGGAGTTGTACTTACTCTAAGGAGCGTAGGAGAAAACCAGACACGGCATTGCCTGGACAGAAAGACCGCCCAGCAGGAGCACCCGCCGATTCTTCATGGACATTTAAAGGAGGGAGGTGCCTTCTCCCCACCCGCACTCAGCGGGAAATCTGCAAAAAGAGGGCATCACTTACATAACTCTGGGAGGTAACGGAGTCAGGAAACTTAACCTTGGGAGTAGTTCTGTGTGTCCACGGAACGGATAAAAATAGCAAATGCGTTCCTACCTCAGACATTAGACATCAGGCTGCATATTGTAAGCATGTTGCACGTATCATCTTCACTGATCCTCATAAAGTCCTACGGAGCAGCACTACTGACAGCACGATGTAATACGTGGGAAAGCCAAGGCACGACAAGTTTACATGTCTTGGCAAAGGTCACCCATCAGAAGAGCAGCAATGTCAGATGGAGAGGACCCCCTTGAAGAGAAAGAGAAGATTAGGGTGCAAGAGAGTGGCCACCTGGGCTCCCCTCCAAAGTCTCCCCCCCACCCCAGTTTGGAGGAACTATATTTATTTGAATCCTTCAGTAAAGAGCTACTTAACTGTCCAATTGTCCCCTGGGGTTCAGGGAGTATTTAGTCAATGAAAGATCAGCCTCACAAGATTATTATTGAGATAAACCAAAATGGTCAGTCAAAGAAGGGAATCATAAACTTTGGTGCACAAATATCTTAAATATTTTGGGACACCTTTAATAAATATGTTTGTCTACACACCACTTCTGATGTAGAGCCGAGGCAGGAGTGTGCTGAATGGTTTTGTTAGCTTTTTTCATAAACCACACCCATGATGCCTCATCTTTGACTTCCTGTTCTGGTTTCTTTATAGACTAGTCCAGGTATTGGCCGAACCATCAGTCTGATCAGCCTGGGGCCTGAAACAGAGCCCCAACCAACCACGATGGCCATGTAGTGTGAATAAGAAAAATTCCTGTGTGGTTTTACACTGTTGAGGTTGGGGGAGCTATTTGTTACTGCAGCCTAGTCCATCCCATCCTAACTGATACACTCATGAAATAGTAAGAGTCCTGCTGTAGTCTGGGCTTTTTGATGTATTTAGATCTATTTCTCCAGTATTTTCGTATGGTCTTACTCATACCTCATTTGAAGATTTATTTTTTGCTTATTTGCTTTTGCTGTGGGATGCCCAGGGAACCCAGCCCTGATTCATGATGTTTCTGTGATAGAAAGGTAGAACTCCAAGGAGATATCCCCTGTGGGTGCACAAGGCAGCACCATGAGTGTGGTTATCTGCGGGGTGCTGAGGGCAGGAACGCCAGCCCCTCCTCCTGTAGCTTCCCTCTGTTAAGAGAGACAATTTGCGATGGGCTTTGGGTATCCCTGAACCTTTCTCTTGGGTATGCCAAGAATGCAAGGCCCTGATCTCTCTTCACCTTGGCCAGTCCTCAAGGTCGTGTTTGCCATGAGCAATCTTGAGAGGTGAGGTAAAATCTCTCCCCATGCAGAGAGCAGGCTTCCTTCCACTTGCTGTAGAAGGAGGCCTCTCCCCACCTCAGTGTTCCTCTCCTGTAAGGGGCTCCCACCATTGTGAGCCCCTTGCACTGCTTTTACGGGCTTGGGTGGCATGGGAGAGCCCGAGTTAGTCAACTTGAAGGTTTGGTTACCGCTTTTGCCCTGAGTAACGAACTCCTTTTCCTCTGACCCAGGTAGGAGTCCTGTATCTTCAGTAGCAGGCTAACTTGTGAGCTCATACACAGGGTAAGGTCTCAGACCCTGCACCGTTCTTGACATTGCTGACCACAACTCAGCACAGAACCGGGCACAGCATGGGCCAATGGGCAGTAACAGGTGTGTTTTTCATTTGCTGATCTCGGGATCAGAGAGTCTCAGGACAGTTGTATCCCATATCTAATTCTCTGGTCATCATTTTACTTCCTAGGGCCTCAGTTTTACCATCTGCGAAGGTCTCAACCTGGGACCCCTAGTTCACACGCAGGCTGCTAGATTTATAAATTTGTCAGGGGTAAGGTGACTGGTGTTCTCTGGTAATCACCGGCTGATTCCTGTCTTCTCTTAGATAATGCCAGCATACTTGGACTTCTCCCAGAGAAACTTATGAAAAAGGAGTTGCTTGCTGTCTGGGAGAGAGGAGACTATGACCAGAAGAGACCCAGTTGGCTGCTGTCTTTGGTTCTGGGAGTCTATGCAAATGGGGTGGGCTGGTGTGTCTTCACTAGGCAGAGCTGGCCTGCCTGAGTCCTGGGGCTCTGTTTGAAATAGGAGACATGATGCCCATCTCCAGGGAGCTGATTAGAAGAACTGGCCTTCCTTCCCAGCCACGGATCTGGTTTGCTTTGTGAGGACAGCTGTAGTGCCTGGCAAAGGCAGAGAGCCCCAGAGATCACGTGCGTGAGATACACGGGCTGTCTCTCCCTGGGCCACACAAGAATTTACCCCCAAAGTCATCACCCAGCAAAGCTAGAGTACATTCATGCAATTCACATGAATAAATATTTAAAAAGGAACTCAGTGAAAAATTGGAAACAAACAAGGAAGGGACGATTATTTGACCGGTGTCTTTGCTGTACCCTCACTTGGGGCACACATGCCCCCTGCAGCCCTTTGCCACACTTCAGAGCAGGAGGCAGGCTTACGGGTTGTGTACGTTCACAGGTTGGGCTGTTAGGGGACAGAGAGGCAGGGGTTGGCTGCCGCAGCTCTAGGGAAAGGAGATGATGACAGGACAGAAGAGGAAATGAATGAGGAGACCCCGATGAGGTCCCATTCCTAGTAGGAGGTGTGGTGGCCGACTGGCTGGGAGGACCCCTGTTTCTGCTCCTCTACTACACCTGGCCCAGGGCTTTCTCTTTGCAGAAGCTTCTGGGAAAGGTTGCCCCTCCGAGTCTTTGTTCTTCAGGGATGTGGGTTGGGCCAGCCTCAGGAACCCAGCCTTCCCGCCCCCCACCCACAAAGGCCTGGCACCAGGAGAAGGATGACCCTCCCATGTTTGAGTCCTCATTTGACTTGCAGCTCGGTGCTAATCCAATTGCTGGCTCTAACCTAATTTTCCATTGATGCTTGAGTCCTTTGCCTGCCGATATTAAAACTCTTTTCATTTAATTGTGCAGAAGATGGATCCTCCTCAACCAGCAGGTGGTAAATATAGAATAGCTGATATGGGGCTCTAAGTTCTTCTCTGGTGGGCCTCCCACAGCGCTGAGTAATTAGGGACCAAGAGGGTCTGGAAGGAGAGGGTCGGGAAGGAGGGAATAGGGAGGCAGGATGTGGGTGGGACCTGGCTATGGTCAGGAGCTTACAGACCAATGGGTCTGACTCCTTCTGAACTCCAGACACTGCCTCCGGTAGAGTCAGGATGGTGGAATGCTTCTAAACACGGGGGGTCAGGATGACGGAGTGCCAATCCCAGCTCACCCCTCTCCCAGCTGTGTGACCTCCAACAAGTCGCTTGACCTCTCTGGGCATCAGTTCCCTTATCTGTAAGATTGAAGGTGAAAATGGTATCTAGCTCATGAGGTGGGTGGGTGATAATTACCATCACACGGCATCTGGCCACACTGGATCTCAAAGGTCCCTAAAACCAGTGGGAAAGTTAAAGCATGAGTAGGCATTGAACTTGAAGGGTTCTGCGACTGGCCTGTCTGGATGGCTTTTCCGGAAGGAGAGGGTTGCAAACCCGAGGGTTTTCCGCTCACTGAAGTCTCCCAGCCCACAGCAGGGCGCATGGTCAGCAGGCTCATCACGAGGCTGCCTCCGCTGAAGTCCTGCGGGTCTTCCCAGGAAGTCCAGAAACCAGGATTGCCCCGACCCACAGCGCCCCCTGGCCGCAGCACGCCAGTGCTGCGGGGAGGCCCGCCCTGCCCCCAGGAGGGACCAGAGCAAGGGTCACCTCCCAAGGGCCAGGCCCTGGCCAGACTAGGGTAGGGAGAGTGAGGCACTTGCCTGGGGTGCAAATTGAAGAGGCACCCCAGACTCAGTAATTAGAATAAATAATATGTTAATGTAATACTTAAAATCTATTAAAATTAATTTAAAAATCCACGATGAACAAAACGTCACACTTTGAAACAAAGACAGGCTCCTTCCCTGCCCCTGCTGGGCCCGGTGAGTGAGGCCACATCTGCCTCATCCTCGCCCCAGCCCTGAAGCTCGGGTCCCTGCCCGGACGGCGGAGTCCTGAGACCGGTCCCGACAGAGGTGCGTACTTTGGGGTAAGTACGCTCTGCGGGTCGTTCTGCTATGCGGAGGTTGCATTCTGCGCCAAGAGAGGCAACAGATACAGGTGTGAGGTTCGCAGAAGAGAACGGAGGGGGTGGTGATGTGACTCACATGGACGAGGGAGGCCCCCCTCGCCAAAGGCACTGAAATGCTGCCTTTTCACCCCCATTCCTGTGGGGCTTTCTCTGCGGGCCCTTTTTGAGAATTCAGGAAGTCCTGGAATGAGTAAGCAGCACAAGACATCAACCCGTTCTGTCGCTGAGGTCCCTCTGCTGCCCAGGCTCCACTCCAGATAACCAGGATCTCTCTCTGCTTCTCCAAACCCCGGAGGGACTCCCAGCCACCACTCACCTGTCTCCCTCTCCCGGGAAGCCCTCAGACTCTCCAGCTCCTGGATCTCCTCTAGCTCTATTCATTCCAAAGGCACACATTTGAGAACCTACTATGTGACAGGTTGGATTATGGACATACAAGGTTTGAATGCAAAAAAAAAAAAAAAAAAAAGGGAAAGAAAAAATGTACTTGGGGAACTCAGAATAATACCAGTACATAATCAAGTTTAAATTGCACTGGAAGGCTTAGAACAGAAAGCACCAATCTCTGGTCCACCTTGTTCCAAGTTCAGGAACGCCTCTGGGCTCTAATCAGCCTGCATTCTTTGGGGTGTTTCATTTAGTATGAAGCTACATTGTTCTAACCATATGCATACATAGTGTTTTTTGATTTATCCATTCTGGGCATTAGCTTTTGACTTCCTGCCCTGGGAACAAAAGACTTAAATCTTCCGTCTCCCTCCTGTGTCCTCTCCTCCCATCCTCCCCAAATCATCATTTCCCCATTTTTCATGGAACAAAAGCACCACCGAGTCCAGTTGTATATTACACCTGCATTCTCTTTCTATACGACTAACTCGGCTTTTCTCTAGAGTTTATAAATCTCTTTTCTATTTGCCTGATGTCTCCTATCTATTGTTAATTTTTCCTAAGCTTGTGCTGTCTCTGCCACTCGCCTGTCAATACTTATTTCCATTCATTCAAACAGGCTGGTTCCTGTTTTCCCCTGGGTTCTCTGGTTTTGAGCTGGACTCTGCTCACTGGGGCCCGATACTCAACTGAGCTTCACCTTTGCGCTGAGATGTGTCTTCGATGTTCAAGTCTACATTCCAGATCTTCTTTTCTGTTCCTTCCTGGGTTTGTCCCGTGTTTTGGGAGCTTCCCGAGAGAGGGGGCATGGGAAGTAAAAATTTCAGTCCCTTTATGTTTTTAACTGAGCCTCCCAGTTGGTTGATGGTTTTTGAGAGCGTGGATTTCTAGATTGAAAATATTTTCCCCTGTATAGTATTGCCATTGTTGCCTAACTTCCAGGTTGCTAGAGAGCCATGATCCATGCCATTCTGACTCCTGGTCTACTGTGACTGGCTTTGTCACTCGGAGGCTCCTAAATATCCTTCATGACCGTCCTTATTCTTGTCCCCTGGATTATCATTATTATATGTTGCATCCATTGTGCTGGGCACTGGGGGACCTTTGACTCTGAAAATTCCTGCCCTTCAAGTCTGTGTAGTTTTTATATGTGATTTCTTTGTTAATTTTTCTTCTCCATTTCCTCTGTCCTCCCTTCCTCAAATTTCCTTCAGCCAGATATCAGACTTCCTAAAATGGAGCTCCAATTTTTTGTTGTAATATTTTCCCTATTTTTTTATTTTAATTTTCTCTTTTTCAGATAGGTTCCTTAATATCTTATCTTCTACCCTTTAATTGATTTTTAAAATTTATTACTCTTTTTATTTTAATTTCATTTTTGTTTTCTATTCCTTTTCCAAATTCTTTCGTGTTTGGACACAATTTTTTTCCATTAAAAATGTTATCATCAGTGTTCTCGTGGAGAAGTTCTTCTGTTCCTTGTGTTATCTCTATTTTATTGTCTCTTTTTTTTTTTTAAGTTTGGACCTTGTGTTTTCTCTGTTTGGACCTTGGTTTCCATTTTAATTTTTTTGATGTATATTTTATTGATTTTAGAGAGAGGAAGTGAGAGAGAGACAGGAACATTAATCTGTTCCTGTATGTGCCCTGCCTTGGGATCGAACTGGCAACCTCTGTGCTTTAGGACGATGCTCTAACCAACTGAGCTATCCAGCCAGGGCTGGACCTTGGTTTTTAATGTGGGAGGGTTTTTAAGTATCTGCGGATCCATGGCTATCCATTTGTGCTAAGAGAGCCCCTCAGATGCAGACTGGAGGCCCTGTGCACCTGAGCAGGGCTTGGCTACTGATGGGCTTCCCTGGAGGTGGTCATGTGGCAAGCATAATTTGTTGTTGGGTGGGTGGGGGGTACCCAAACAGACTTTACTTCTGTTTCTTTATGGGCTTATTCAGGCCTCCTGAGAGGAAGCCGACACCCTGCCTGAGCAGGGCTGTTAGCCTCCCGGAATTCAGGAGGGGCGAAGGGGAGATACCCGAGAGAGGTTTCCCAAGTAGAAACACAGGAGTCGTTTTAATCTTTAAACTTACTTTTTATTTGTTGGTCGCTTGCTTAGTTTTTATGTGCCTACCCTGAACTCTTTCCAGACTCGCCCGTAAAAACCTAAAACTGCTCTCAATTCTGTCAACCTCCTCCCGTAATCTATAAATTCAATTTTCCCCCCATGTTTTGGAGACACGCCTGTTATAGCCTCCTGTTCCCACCTGGAGGGCTGCGCTCCATATCTTCTCCTCAGTTCTCCTTCTAGAACTGTCCCTCCCGTCTTCCCTGCCTCGGGGTAAAGCCACACAAAAGCACTCACTCCCCAAAGCCCTATCTTTCACACATACGTCAGTGTGAACGACATTCTGACACCCCTGAGTTGGTGATGGAGGGGACGGAGCCCTGGGATTCAGGGCACCAGAACGGAAAATGTCTTTGTCTGAGGTCACACAGCCTGAGCCAGGCAGAGACACATGCCCTTCATCACCTCCTTTCCTCCTGAGGGTGCAGATTTTGTTGTTGTTTTCTCAGTGTTTTGGGCATAGAAGGTGAACTCTGGTTGTCATGGCAACTCCAGCAGAGGGGCGGAGAGAGGGGGCCTGGGAGGGTGAATTTATTCTCGATGTCAGTTGGTTCTGCAAGTAAGTAGGGACCTGCAGAGGTCAAAGACTGAGGGTTGAGAGGAAGGCCCTGCGGGTCCCCACGCCTTCCTGTCCCCTGCACTACACGAATCTGCCTCCTTCCGGGGAGACGTGGGCCTCCCTGCTATGATCAGAGCTTCGGGGTGTGAGTGGGGAAGGAGGGAGAAGAACCTCCCAGAGATGGACTTGTGCTGATCCTATACTCCTGTTAGGGCCACAGCCAGAAGTGGGACCAGGCCAGGGAGTCCCTTGGGGAAGCCTGAGAACACATACTCAACTGCTGTAAGCCTTGGACCAGGAAGTCAGATAAGAACACAGGACCAGGCATGAAGCGGTTCAGCATGTTTCCAAGGAAAAAGTCTCCCTTTGCCAGTTGTTCCTTAACACATATGTCCCTCCAGCTCAATTTCCCACTTTCAACAGTGACAAAGAATGTTTTGTTTGGTTTTTTTTTTACTTAAAACAACTGCATGTGCCAGTGGTAAATGGCAGCTGGCATTAGAAATGGGGGTGGGGTGGGCGATAGGGAGTGGTGGAGACCATGGCCAAATGGGGAACATTTTTTTTTGAATGACAAGTACTGCTTCTACCGACTCCAGCTGACTGTTGCCATGTGGTTCTACTTGCTCCATTGTGTGTGGGAAACCAGAAATCCAGATTACATAAAACTTCCTGAACGTTACCTTTTCCTTACTGTTGTCTTATGTCCACCGAGACTTGGGGCCTTCTCAGGATCACAGATGAGGGGGTCCCTGCTATCACCTAAACAGTTGCAATGGGCCAAGCCTTTAGAAATGATCTCATTAGCCTTGACCTGTTACTGACAGGGACACTGGGGCTGGGTTAGGGCAGAAAGCTGCCTGGCCAGAGGCACTGAATGGATCATTGGCAGGGTTGCCGCTGGCCACACTCAGGGTACAGAAACAGAGAGACAACCCGCCAGGCCTGTGCTGATGGAAGCACAGGACAATTGCCTGTTCCTTCAAGGTCAGCTGGGGCTGAGACAGCCCGGGCGTGAGCAAGCCAGCCCATGTTTATTGGGACTGACGTCAGTCTTGGTGTTTTACAGGTACATGTCGAACAGCAGACAGGTCCTTTAAAGTGTGTTACTGGCGACATCTCTTATATTATAAGCTGAAAACTTGGGCAGGTCCCATGTCTTTTCTCCTCACTCTAAGGCCACAGAGAAGACATTAATTAAAACGTTGAAACTGATTCCACAGCACTTTTTCCCCTTGCTAGCTCAGGTCTGCGCCAGGAAGAGGACGGGGCAACCTTCTTTGTCCTCTCCTAGTGATTCTCCCGCTCCAGCCACTGTCCGGCCTGGGTTGGGCAGGGCTGGCAGGGGCAGGGGCACGGAAAGCTCGCCTGGAGCTGGCACCATCATGAACTGGCTTTGTACTCTCTGAGCCTGGTGGGTGGGTACAGCCAGCTCCTCCTCCCCAGCACCCGCATGGGTATCTGCACCCTGGTGCTCTGTGGAAGGGGTGGCCCCCATCATGGGTAGCAATGCTAAGGGGTGTGAGAAGGGGGAGAACTTGGCACCTCGTGGGACTCTGGACTGCCTTCTCATCATCACCTTCTATCCCCCCTCCATCCCCCGTCACCCAGCACCAGGCCCTGCTGATGGGAACTGGCCATGGAGGAGGGTGGGGACCCCAGAGGGCCAAGGCAGTGGTTGGATGTGAGGTGCCGAGGTGCAGAGGTACGGGGCGGGGCTTTGCTGTTGTCCTTGGGTAGAGGGAAGATTTACTTTGGGAGGGAGGGGAGTGGGTGGAGGCCTCCCCTCTGGGGACCCTGTGCCTTCTTTCTGTCCGGTTAGAGGGCTGGGGAGGTTTCAGTGTCCCTGAATTCTTGGGGATCAGCCCTGATGGCTGGGGACGAGGCTGTGGGGGTGCAGCAGAGACTGGGTAGGGGGCAGAGTCATCCCCAGCAGCCTGCTCCCCCTTCGGGCCTCAGCACCCCCTTGTCGCTCAGGTCGGGAGGTCACACCGATCTTCAGATAAGATGGAACAGGTCAGGCTAACCAGGAAATGTCTAGAAAACCCCCTTGACACCTTTGCCCTGACTCCCAGGGTACAGCCCCATTACGTGGGCTCCCAGAGGCCCCGCTGCAATGCCTCTGCTGGTACAGTCACCATGGCCAGCCTGCCTTTGCGGCCCAGGCCCAGGCTGTGTCCCTGTCACCTGTGGACCCACCCCAGGGCCTTGAACCTGACACAGATGAGGCGCTCGGCTGATGTTTGCTGAATGAGTGATTAAATACATATATCTGAGAGGAAGTGGGGTTGGAAGAGGGGAGGAGAGAGAGAAAGGGTTGGGGTGTCCAGGGAGAGGCTGGGTGTACATGCCAGTCTGGCCATTGGGTCCATTTCTGCCTCTCAGCAGGAAACGTGAGGTGGCTGCTCATGTTAAAGATACTCTGCCTGGTGGGTGCACGTGGCTGGCTGGCAGACTGGGCAGCCGGGCCGCGGGGACAGCTCACCCTCCACCCCTCTCACCCTGCCCCAGTCTCGAGGGGAGCTGCTGTGGGGGCGGGGTGGGTGGACTGCAGAGCGTGGAGGAGAGAGCCAGAGGCAGGACCAGGTCAAGGTGGAAGGGGGAGACAAGAGGGGGACGGAGACTTGAAGAAAAAAAGAAAAGCCAGTGACTGAAGCAGAAACGGAGAAGCCAGGAGGGGTGTCCTCTGCCCTCCACGTTCCTTGGCCTAACAAAGTAGGGTCTACCTGTTTGTGGACCTCCCTCAGTCCCGACTTCCTGGGCCACCCAAAGTGGCCCACCTGCTCTGAAAATGGGTGGGGACTACCTCAGAGAGTTCCTTCACCTGTGGGCATCCAGGGGCGTCTGATCCAATGCTTGGGGCACGGTGGACCAGAGCCATGCTGGCTCCCTGCCTCAGTCCTTAGAGAGGGGGACTTGATGAGGGATTGTGGTATGTATGGTCCGTATAAGGGATTGGATCCTAGCCAGCTGCTCACTAAGTATCTTTATGGTCCGTTGCTTGACCGCTCTCTGCCTCAGTTTGCCCAGCTGTAAACTGGGGGGTGATTATAGACCCATATCATGGTGGGTTTTGAGGTTTGAATGTGATAATCCAAGTAGAGCTGTAAATCTGGGATACTACAAGGTCTCTATACTACGTGCTGCTGTCACTTGGGGCTCTTTAAATGGATGCAGGGACAGCAGGCAGACATCTAACTTCTGCATACCTGTGTTCTTACCCACTGAGAGAGGAGCCCAAGCCTGGCTCAGACAGCTGAGCAGGCGAGAGGGTCCACACTGACCACAGACGAGAACAGCAACTGTTTCCAGTTGTGTGTGGGCTCCTTCTTGGCTTTTAAAAGTATTTCTAACCTTTGTCCATTCTTGGGGGAAGATTTCTTTCTTTCTTTCTTTCTTTCTTTCTTTCTTTCTTTCTCTCTCTCTCTCTCTCTCTCTCTCTCTCTCTTTCTTTCTTTCTTTTTCTTTTTTTAGTGAGAGAGAGATAGGGACAGACAGGAACAGACAGACTGGAAAGGAGAAGGAGAGAGATGAAGAAGCATCAGTTCTTCATTGTAGCACCTTAGTTGTTCATTGATTGCTTTCTCATATGTGCCTTGACTGGGGGGCTCCAGCAGAGTGAATGACCCCTTGCTCAAGCCAGTGACCTTGGGCTTAAACCAGCGACCATGGGAACACATCTATGGCCCCAAGCTCAAGCCAGCCACCCTGCACTCAAGCTGGTGAGCTCAAGGTTTTGAACCTGAGTCCTCAGCATCCCAGGTTGGTGCTCTATCCACTGCACCACCGCCTGGGGAAGATATTAATGCCCACTGTAGAGATGAGCAGGTCGCAGGTCAAGGGAGAACGGGAGAGATGCAGGGGGTCCACGCCCAGCTGGGGGAACTAGAACTCCCTCTTTTCAGACTCCGGGGAGGGAGTTTGGGGTGTAGAGGAGTGGGGACAGGAAGAGGGGGTGCCCCTGCCTAGTTCTGTCTAGCAACCCTCGCTCTCTGTTTGACGTTCTGTTCCTGCTGATTGCAGCAGATACCAGATCTTAATGCCATAATCACCTGCTATGTGAGGGGAAAATTGGAGAAAAATGGCCCAGAGCTTTCAGCCTGCAGTTCGGGGCGGGCGGGGGGGGGGGGCAGGGGGGGGCAGGCCGGAAGGAGCAGCTCTGAACCTGAGATGTTCAAGCTTTCGGCGCGCCTCCGGAAGCGGCCATTCTAGGCCACGTTGGTGCCTGGGGAGGGCGTGAATGCCAGGGCTCAGTGGGGAGGACTAGACCCAGGCCTGCCCCCTGCAGAATACCAGCTCCTGAAACCCTCCCCCAAGAAGACATGGTGCAGAGCCCACCCGGGACCACCGGGGTCTCACAGTTTTCCCCGAGAAGAGTATCAGTGTCGTTCAGGCGAGGTGAGAGTGCAGGGCATGAGTGGCCGCGGCAGATATTGAAAGGCCCTGCTATGTGCTCCCCCGAGCCCCCCTCCACTGCATCCTGGTCCGCATTTGCTTGGCCTACTGGAAAGAAGGGGATAGGAGACCCTGGTCATGCCCTCGGGTAGCCGGGAGATGGAGGGGAGACCAGCGCCCTCTGTGGGTCAGCCGGAGAAGAACCCAGGGGGAGATTAGAGCCAGGCAGAGAGGGCAGGGTTCAGCCACCTGGGTCAGGAGAGCTCAGGAAAGGGAGAGGCCCGGCCAGCGGCGTGGCTTCTGGATGAGGGCGGAGAGAGCCAGCCCTTTAGGACCTGGACACAAGGAGTGAGGTGGAAGAGCCCACAGGCTCTTGTTCTAGTGGAGGCAGGGTTAGACAGGAGTGCGGAGGTGAACGGACCCTCCACCTGGCTGGATCAGGGAAGGCTGGAGTGGAGGGAATGTTCGGGGGTGGGGAGGAGAGCGTGGATCTGGGCCGACAGCAGAGAGTTAGGTTTGGGTGTGAGACCTGACGCAATGGGACATGGTGGCCATTGAGGACTTCAGAACAAGGCAATGGCTTGATCATATTAGCAGGTGGCAAAACTCACTCTCGCCCTGGCTAGAGAGTGGGTGAGAATAGGAACCTGGTGACCAGTTGAGAAGATATTTTGCAACTGATGAAAGGCAGTGGTCCCTTGGCTTCCTGGGGTTGAAAGGAGGGACTCAGTGCCTTCCTAATGCAGGTGTGGGAGGGGCTGGGCAGGTTAGCCCTGGGTGGGGGTGGTTGGGCCGGAGAGGCTCTCCCTGCCGAGGCTTTGGATTTGGGCTGTTGGGGGGGGGAGGGGGAGGGGTCAGTGGTGCCATAACACAGCGATGGACTTGATTTTGGACTGCATGACTGCCAACCATGTGGAGGAGTCCAGGAGGTGGTTGTATAGATAGGGATTTGAGCCCACTGGCAAATAATCAGTGGACTGAGAACGGCCCTCATTGGGTGGTGTTGGGGGAGTAGCAGAGCTCATGGGGGACATTTCTGTGCTCTCCCACAGAGATTGTGGTATAACCCCAGTCTAAGCGCTGCCTGAGAGTTTCTGCTAAGAGTGAGAAGAGGTCAGGACCACCGTCATGGAAGGGGAGGCAGAGGGGGGGTGGCCCTATGTGGGGTCAGGAAGCTGAGGACATGGGCATAGGTGTCCAATGTTGCTGAAAGGGTAATGCACTAAGGCCTGCGGCTGGCAGGAGGTCATGGGACCTTGGGCTCACAGCCTAGGGTTAGCTGACGGGAAAGCCCAGATCCCAGAACCCAGTCTGCCTGCTGTTGCTGGCACCCGTTGGGTAGGCTGGGATCTGTCAGCTTCCTGGACGGAGTGTGGGGGTGCACTACACAGGGCCCCAGAGCTCAGGGAGCCCCTTCATCCTGTGCTCCTGGGATGGTGAAGCTGACCACCCAGCTTCTCTACTCTCCCCCAGCCCATTTGTCCTGGGTCTTGGCCACCTGTCCTCTTGGCCCTCCTACCCCCTTTCCTTTCTCCTTCCTACCTTCAGAGCCAGAGGACTGGCCCACCACAGGCCTGAACCCCATTCCCAGGACCTAGGACGTTCCTTTGCAGGGGCACATGGGAACCAGAGACCAGACCTGGATTTTATGCCACAGTTCAGATCTCTTGGTGGATAAATAATATAATGGTCTTGGGGGCCTAGGCTTTTGGGGGAGGCTCAGGATGAGACTAGACTGAGGTGACAAAGTATATTAGCAGGTTTGTGACTAGGACACTGGCTGGGAGAGTGGATGGCTGTGTGCCACCCACTGGGCTACAGTGATCAGAGGTCAGTGCCACAGCCACGCCGATGGCCAGCCGAGGGAGGCAGCTGGCACCTGGGTGCTGGAAGCTGAGGGCACAGCCTCTGAGGTCTTTGCAGGGGGCACCTGGCCCTCTGGGCGGTGCTGAGTCATCTCGAAGCCACTGTGGCTGGAACATCCAGTCCCTGCAGGAGGACAGGAGCTTATCTGGGCCACCCGCCTGTCTGTCTGTGTCTGATGTGATCTCCTTGAGAAGACAGCGTCCTCTGCACTTGCCTGCAGCCTGGTGACCCCGTGCAGCTGAGCTGAGGAAGGGTGCGGGTGGGCTCCTGAGATCCATGGATCCCCAACCAGTGCACGAGTCCTGGGTCAGAGAGGAAAGGGACCCTAGCTTCTGTTTTTGCAATCCCCGCCAGGTGTGAACCCCTGACCTGTATCTCCTTTACCAAGGGGCACCAGTATATCACTCCCTGGGCTCCAGTGTCCTTCTGGGAACACGGGGCTATGGTCAGAACAGAGGCTTGGGGGCCTGCAGCATGGGGAGAAGAAGCTGGCTTTCAACATGCAAGGGCTTTTAGAGAACCTCTTCTCTGGCGTAGTTTTCCAAACATTTTTAGCAGAAGCTCAATGACTAAGATGCATGAAAGTAGTCACTCTGCTACCTATCCTCTGTGCCCACCCACAAAAGCCACTGAGGGGTCCTTGATTAGCCCCCATAGGTAGAAAAGCCATCGATGGACTTCAATCTCTGTGTGATATATTCAGCCTACCTGTTTTACAGACAGGTACATGGACACTTAAGAAGGAGTAACTTACATGTGGCTGTTTGTGGCCAAGCCAGGGACATGAACCCAGGTTCCTGCCTTGCAACCTGGGGCCTCCAAGCTGCCCCAGAGAACTCCATCTTCCTGACTGCTGATTGGATTCCAACAGCTCTGTTTGAAAGAATTAGTTGTATTGTCCTAATTATGCATCTCAGTATTCTAAGCCACTTTGTATCTGCTTGGGAGCCGGCAGAGCAAACAGAAATGCATATGCAAAATCATTATACTCCCTTTTTGTTCCAGCTCTGGTCTCTGCTCCCCTGGGAAAGAAATAAAAGAGAGTGAATCTTGTCCGTGCCCTTGATGAGCTCCCAGGTGGGGTGGACAGTTGGGGAAAGAGGGTGGCGAACTCTGGACCCACCCTGAGGAGCTGTAGGCAGGCTGGGTAGGAGCTCTAGTGCCCTGTACTGTGCCACCTGGTGGTGGTGGTGGTGGTGGTGGTGTGTGTGTGAATAGTAGATGTCCCCAGGGCTTCATTGTGGCTAGTTGCAGTTTCTGTTTCTGGCCTGAATGTTGTTAACTTACTAGCTGTGACCTTAGGCAAGTTGTTAACCTCTCTGTGACTCAGTTTCTCATCTGCAATGGGGAGATTATAAAAGCACACATCTCAAAGAGTTGTTGTGAAATTTATCCTGCATCAATTCTTAACAAAACTCTTAGCGGTGCCCCTGGCATATGGCATGTGCCCTTTCAAAATTAGCTGGTGGTGTTGAGTCTTGCAGCCAGTTCAGGTGAGCATTCACCCTGGGAGGGGAAGCTGAGGCACGAGCTCTCCCAGGGACAGTGCTTCTTGCCTGGAGCTTGGTCATGGGAACCTTGGTTGAATGGAGAAGAAGCCTGGCTCAGGGAGCAAGAGGCTTGGAACTCGGATCCTTGCTCTGCCACTGACGACCTGAATCTTCTCTGAGCCTCAGTTTTTGCATCTGAAAAATGGGGAGCATGACACCGAACACACCATGGTACGATGAGCGTCAGATTAGATCAGTGTGCAAAATGCTATCACTCTACCTGGCATGTTGGAGGAAGAGTTCAGAGATTACACACGGATCCTCCTGAGAGTTTGGGGACAAGAAGGAAGAGGCAGCACCAGCCTCTGACGCAGGTGGAAGCAGGTAGAGAAGTCCGACTGGGACAAGGGAAACTTCCATTGTCATTTGCTCAGCACGTTCCCTGGCGTGACCAGTGTCTGGTCCCTGGGCTGGGTCCTGGGCAGAGGAGCCCCCAGGCTGGGGAGAGTAGGTGATGATGTCCCCTCAAATGAACACGGGGCCAGGTGGAGGGACACAGGCTGGCCCGGGGGCTGGGGAGGGTTGGGGGTTCGTTCGGTTTGGTTGGGTTTGAAGACAGCTGTCATCAGACATTCAGGCATGCTAGGTAGGTTGAACGGCATTCTAGGTGGAGGGAACCCAGGGCGAGTGCAGGGCCAGGAGGTCCCGAAAGGGTCCAGTAGACCAAGGGAAGGACTAAGTCGTGAATTTTTCTCCCCAAACTGTGGCAAACAGCAGCCCTGGCCTAGGTCACCCCGTTCAACCAGGGACAGAATTCCTCCTGGAGGGACCAGTGCCACTTCCAAAGTCCCTACAACGCAACAAACAGTACAACTAAGAGCCCCCTTTAGAAATACAGACCAAAAGCTCTAGCGAGGGCCACCCAGGAAAATAGTGACCGAGAACTTGCCGCAGGGCTTGGGATGCTTTAGCGAAGCCTGTGGTGAGTCTGGCAGAGTCAGCCTAGGCCCGGAAGGCTTCTCAGAGGAGGAGGCGATGTTGGAAGAGGCCTGCCTCCCCCCCCCCCCACCACCACTACCCCCACCTCACCCCACCCCAGTGTCAGGAGAATGCCAGGTTAACAAAGTCATGGGCACTTATTCATTTCCTATCGGGGATCAGAGCTAGGAGTTTTCCTCCGATTACTTCTCACTAAGAAGACAGGTCTCTTCTTAGCCACAGCTGCTGACATGTTTTGTTTTCCCCAGATGGGGATAATCAGCCTGTTTAGGAGTCGGCTGACAGCTCAGGCAGCAGGCGGGGGCTGGGGGTGGGAGGCCCCGGGGCTGCAGGCAGCTCCACGGAGCAGACAAGACACCACCTGGGTGACAACCGACAGCCTCCAGCAGGTGGGGATTTCCGTTCATTCCTCACATGGAGGAGAAGGCTGTGGGCAATGTTGCTCAGTTGTGGAACCGGAGAGCCCAGTCTGGCTGCCTCCCCATTTAATTCATGCCTGGATGTCAGTGCTGAGAGGCGGGCAGCCACCCCCGTGCTCTGGGAGGTCTGGGCTTGGAGCTGCTCTGGGTATTCGCAGACCTCTCCCAGAAGGGGCTTGTCTGCTGTCCCTCCCTTTCTCTGGGACGACTTCCATGGCTTCCCCATTGATTGCTGATGGCTCCGCCCCTCTTACTCCCCCCCCTTCCCCTGCACCACTACCCTGAAAGTCTCAGCCTCAGATTCCAGCCCAGGCTGGGTGTGCACTCTTCACAGACTCAAGGACCAGGGGTTCTGGAGGGTAGGAGCCCACCAGCCTGGGGGGCTCTGTGGACAGGTCATGGGGGGGGTCCTCTTCTGCTCCAGGGCCACCATCTAGGGCTGGAAGGCTCGTGTATGACACCACCAGGGTTGAGGAGTATTTATTTTAGAATCACCTGCAGCAAATACCCATATTCACCTTGAGAATAAACCATCGGCCCACAGCATGGGTCCCGAGGAGTCTGAGGGAGGCCCCACCCCTGCTTCTCCGGTGTCAGGGAGGGGAGCCCAGCCAGACAGCCTTTCTGCGAGACTTGCACTCGTCCCCACCCAATACACACACCTTGGTTTCCTTCCCCATGTGGGGGAACGGGTGGACGTTCCCAGCTCTGTGTCCCGCCCCTGCTCTGGCTCCCGTGGAGGGTCCAGCTCCCATGTCTTGGTGTTTATTCACGTCCAGAGCTGGCAGTTTTCCTGGGATTCTGCGGCCACATGTTCCAGGTGCTCCTGAGAGCGAGGGTCAGTACGGGCCTTGACCAGAGCCTGAGGTCTTCGCAGAGGGGCAGAGTGGGCACCTGGCCTCAGATGCCCACACGCCTGCTGGCTGTGTCCTCCTCTTGGGACAGGTGGGCAGAGTGTGACAACAAGTGAGCCCCTCCACCCCTCTGCACCTCAGTTTTCCTGCCTGCCTCACTGGTATGTGGGAGACCCCAGCACAGTGGATAGAAGCTGTAGCCACCCAGAGAGGCACCTCTGGGACCACCAGCCATCTCTGTCCCTGGGTAGCCCTGCGGCCATGTGGAGAGTCTTCTTCCTCTGTGGTCTCCCAGGCAACGCCGAGCTGCCTGCCAAGCTCACTGCTGGGCCTGGCTCTGAACACATCTTTAGCGCCACACAGAGATGGCTGATGGCAGGAGCCAGGGCGAGGCTGGCCTCCCCAGCTGTCGCAGGAGCCGAAAGACAAAGCCCGAGTCCGGGTGGGAGGGGGAGGGTTGGGGCCAGGGGTCCTGGGAAAGTCGCTCCGAGTCCCTGGCTGCCCTCCCCCTACCTCATCCTCCTAACACTGCCCTCTCCGTGACCCCTTCTTTCCAGAACACTCCATTTGGCACCTCACAGCCTTGGACCTCAGTTTCTGCGTGTATCGATAGCCATGGGGACTGATCCCTAGGCCTCCAGAATCTAACGGCCAGAGACGGGGCTAGGATGTCAGAGGCCTGTGGTGAGGGCCCCAAACAGCTTGCAGAAAACTGTCCCAAATGCCCCAACAGGACATGGGAGGGGCCTCTCCCAGGGGCATCTATTAGACAGGGTCTGCAGAACTGTTTGCTCCAGGACCCAGAAACCACGCTCTGGCCCTTGCTTTGTGCCACAGGTGGGCTGCCTCCCTGGCGGCTGCTGCCGGGGTGGGCAGGTTCTGGTGGCTGGGCAGCTCTTTATCAGTTCCAGTCACTCCTGCATTGAGGGTACTGTTCCATTTGGACCCTGAGAGGGGTGGAAGCTGGAGCTGGCCTTGAGAGGTGGGGCCCAGATGTGCAGAGAGGAGAGTCTGCTGCTTCCACATGTGGACAGTTGAGGGCAGGAGTGGGGGTTGGGAGCGATCTCCCAGCACCCACAGACAGGACAGGGTAAAGAGGTGCGTCCCACCTCCACCAGGGTCCCAGGTTCAGTGCAAAGATCTAGCCGTTTCCCATCCAGGCTGGGTCTCACGAGGCCCAGTCAGGCCAGAGGCACCAGAAGGGACCACTGCTTTGATGGGGACTTCCACCGGGACTGGGCACCTGGCAGCATCAGGCAGCCAGATGGGCAAGGATACTGTAAGCCCCTGTGGCCTCTTTGTGAGAATTGGAAAAAGGCACCCTCTCTGGGCAGACGGGGTCCCACAGTGCGTGTGTTTCCAGCCCTCACCACCTCTGTGGGACGGCAGACCCCGAGTTGCCATCTGAAGCAGCCTGCTAAGCAAAACTTGGAGATGCAACCGGACTCTGAGCCAAGGGGTACCCCCGGCAGAGCTGCTCAGGGAGGCTTTGGTACCTGCCAGCTGAGGCCGGGAGTCCAGGGCAGGACAGGTGCGAGTTCCTTCAACAAACACTGAGAGCGCTGTGGCTGCTGGGCGGCCAGTGGTCACCAAGACAGACGAGGCTCCCGTGGTCCGGGGGCGCATGTCAGAGGAAGAGACAGAGAACAAGGACCTAGAGAGATATCAGGTGGCCTGCGGAGATTTACACGACGTTGAGGGACAGTGAGTGCAGGGCCATGATAAGTTTGGGGCAGGCAGTTTCCCCACCCTGGAGTCTTAAGCTGAGACCTGAAGGCTAGGAAGGAGTCAGCAGAGTGAAAGAAAGCAAGGGGGAAAGCATGGCGAGTAGAGGGACTGGCCAGGCGAAGGCTCCATCACAGGGACGAACTTGGCCCGGTTAAGAGCTATAAGGAGGCTGGGAGGACTGGCCCATGGTGGGAGCTCAGGAGAGAGGAGGAGGTGCCACCAGCTTCCGGGGGCCAGGTCTCAGGACTCTGCCGACCACCATGAGGAGTGTGGACTTGTCCTCAGCACAGTGAGGGGCCACAGAAGAGACCCAAGGACAATGATTCTCAACTAGGAATGACTCCCAAGCCCCCCCCCCCATATCTGGCAATGTCTGAGTCGGGGTGGAGGGGGTGCTAGCGGTCTGGGATACTGCTAAACTTCCTGCAAGATGCAGGATGGCTCCCACGATGAGGAATTATCTGGCCCCAAATGTCACTAGTTATGAGGTCACAGAGCCCTGAACTAAGCACTTGTGTCCCCCAGGGCTGCTGTTCTTTTTGAAGAACCCAGGGTCACTGTACTCACATCCAGTTCTTTCTATATATACTCTGGGTTCCAATTCTGTCTCCACCACTCGCTCAAAATGTCAGTGGTGCAGAAGTTGAGGGACTCGGCAGCAGAAGGAGGGAAGCATCGCGACTGCTTAGACCTGCACCGGCCACCGCCCCCCGCCCCCGGCCTCGTGGGGACTGTGCGTGTTGTCACGTGCCTAGTCTCGGTTAAGATGTGTCAAATCTGGTACAATAAACACAATGTGAAATATTCATAGGTTTATCTTGATTGCATGTTAAAATCCTATTTTAGAGATATTGGGTTAAACACAAGGTGCCATTAAAATTAATTGCACGTGGTTCTTTGTTTTCCTTCTTTTACGCGTAGCTACTAGGAGATGTTGGATTCCATACACGGCTCCCATTATGCTTCTAGTGGGCGGTGCTGTGACGCCGTGCTAGGGCTGCTTAAACGGCTTCCGCGGTGCCAAGAATGGTTCGTTCTTTTTTTTTTTTTTAAATAGATCATTTAATTTTCACAACCACTTCATAAAGGAGATATTGTGATTATCCTCACATTCTGTGTGAAGGAGCTGTGGCCCAGAGAGGGTAAGCGTCGTGCCCAAGGTCACATGGGGAGCAAGGGTAGAGCTGGCTTCTGAAACTGGGTGCCTAACCGGGTTGCATGAGGAGGATCGCTGGGTCAGGGGGTAAAGGTGCTGTCGGGCAGGAGTGGGATGGTTCCGGAGCTGCGGGGCTGGAGGATGGAGTGGACACAAAGAAGGGAAGGGAAGGGAAGAGGAGGGGAGGAGAGAGAATGGAAGGGATCAAGAACTCTTAAGATTTGCTTCTAGCAGCAGGTGGAGGGTGATGCCGTTGGCTGAGATGAGAAAGCGGGAGGAGGAAGCAGGTTGGGACGGTCAGAGCTCTGTGTTTGTCCTGTGAAGTCTGAGATGAATGCAGACGTCCAACTGGAGACGTCCAGAAGGTAGCTGGGGGCCCTGGCCAGTTGGCTCAGTGGTACAACGTCGGCCTGGTGTGTGGAAGTCCCGGGTTCAATTCCTGGCCAGGAGAAGCGCCCATCTGCTTCTCCACCCTTCCCCCTCTCCTTCCTCCCTATCTCTCTCTTCCCCTCCAGCAGCCAAGGCTCCACTGGAGTAAAGTTGGCCCGGGCACTGAGGACAGCTCCGTGGCCTCAGGCGCTAGAATGACTCCGGCTGCAACCGAGCAATGCCCCAGATGGGCAGAGCATCACCCTCTGGTGGGCATGCCGGGTGGATCCTGGTCAGGAGCATGCGGGAGTCTGTCTGACTGCCTCTCCGCTTCTGACTCCAGAAAAATACAAAAGAAAAAAAAAAGAAGGGAGCTGTGTTTGCCGGAAGGTGTTTGGGGTGGAGATAGACATTTGGGGGTTCAGCAGCAGATAGGTGGAATTGAGTCATGGGGTGGGGGGGTAGCAAAGTGATCACCTACATAGTACAGATAGATGTCAGAAAGAAGGTTGCTTGGGATGGGCACCTAGAGCACACTGACACTTCGTGGGCGAGCCACAGAGAAGGAACCAGAAAGGGAGGCCGAAAGTGCAGAGCCAGTGAGGCCAGAGAAAAACTAGGCAGGAGAAGAAGGAATCTCAAGATAAGGATGTGGTCAGTTTTCAGGCTCCCCCTAGAACCCGTGAGCCTCTAGCCACTTGAAGCAAGATGGCAGGAGAACTCACCGGCCCCAGGTAAAACATGTGGGTCCATCCTGGACCGGAGCCCTGCAGGCTGGCCAGATTCATGCTGAGTCCCTGGAACTAGGCACTGTTGGTTTCTAAAAGGAGTGGGGAGAGGAAGGCCCTGGGGTGTGGGAAGGGTGACTCTGGCCGCTCTCTTCATTTGGTAGTAAGAAATTCCTTCCTTATGTCTGACTGCAATCCTAGCTGCTTCAAAGTGAGCCTGCAGCTCTTCGTAGGTCACCTGAGCAGACCCCTCACACACATCCCTCTTATGGTTGGACACAGAAAACGCTTCTCTTTCCCACCGCAGCCTCTCCTAAACCTGCCTTCCCAGAGCTGCTCTGCTTCCTCCCCCGGGGAAAGGGGTCCTCCTCCCTGCAACGACCACAGAGTCAGTGCAGCACTGCGACAGAGTTTGCAGTTCAGGACTCACAGGGAGGGATGGGCACACTCTGACCTGAGCTCCAGGGGTCCTGCCTCTGGCTCTAGAAGCTTCCAGCTGGCACCCCCCCCCCAACCCCTGTCTCTCTCAGCTGATTTGAAAGGTTTGTGTCTCCAGGAATCTAATCTGTTCTCAAGAACACTTGTTTCTGGTTTGGCAGCTTGCTCGCTGACACCTGGCCCCCCCACCTCACTGTGGCAAACCTGGCTTCTGTTCTCAGTCCGCCCTCTGGGCTGTCTAGCCCTGCTCCCGCCCCTTGGCCCGGGCTGGCTGGCTCTCCTCCCCTTCCTCCTCTTCCTCTGTGCCGCCCTGAGCCCAGCCACCAGCCCCTGCCTGTCTGCGACCGCTAATCTCTCCATCAGCGCTTCTCTCCAACCCCGCTGCCCGCAGAACAAAGTGTTTTGTCGATGAAAGAGCCCTTTGGGGGCAAACACAGGAAATTAAAGACTGAACGCGGTAAGAAAATCCATTCTTTTTCATAGATTTCTGCCATCCGATTGCTTCGGCTTCTGTAGAGTGGCTGGAGCTGCTGGTCTTTGTTCGCACCCTGGGGTGGAGGGCTGACCGGTGGGGGTGATGTTAATAAGGAGGGCCTCCGTCTGAGATTCCCCCATCCATCGTTCGTGCCTTAGGGCTGGCAAGGCTGGCCACCTGGTCGCCACGGGGTCACCAGTTGTCTTGGGCAGGAGGAAGAGCCCCCCTAGCGTGGGGCTGCTGACAGCCAGCTGAGAAAGAGCACATCCTGCCATCCTGCTGGAGGAGAAGCTGGCAAGGGCGGCTGAGTGCAGTGTGCGAAGGGAACAGCCTCCTGCAGGGACCAGAGGGACTGTGGCCACGCCTTCTAGTCCCAGCAGGTTACCGCTGCTCTCAGGGACTCTGCTGCTCTTCTGCAAGGTGGGGAGTGGGGGAGGGTGGGCCGATGGTGAGTGAGGTCCCTTTCAGGTATAATTTATGCATCAAACATTCGCGGAGCTCTATCCATGTACCAGAACTTTCAGGAGCCTCAACTTAGTAGTGCCCAGAGCTTTAACCCCACCTCTGGTGCCATGACAGCCCGGTGGCACTGCCCTGGGCAGGATTCCCTCTGGGGAGGACAGGGGAGGCCCCTTTCCCCATGCACCTCCTGAGTGGTGGGCAGACAGTCCCAAGAGGAAGGGAGGCAGGAAGGGCAACCTGCTCTGCCCCTCCAAAGCCCTGTCCTGTCTGAGAGGACTACTGTGACAGGGGTGGCCTGGCAGTTAGCCATTCCTTCTCAGCTCATTCTCATCTCGCAGCAGGACCCAGGAGGTGTGAAAGAGACTGCAATCGATGGGTCGATTCTTTCTCACTCGATACCCCTTCCCTGGGCCATCATCTACCCCCACGGTTTCAATGACTACCATCCACACTGTGCTGCTGGTCGCTGGCTGCACGTTAGACTCACCTGGGAGCTATAAGAAATACCAATGGCAGGTCCCGTCCCAGAGCTAACAGATCAGAGTTTCTGGGGTTGGGCCCAAATAGGAGAGTTTTTTAAGTGCTCTTGTGCAGTCAGCGCTGAAAACCGATTCATCCTCTGCTCACACTTTCTTCCAGCTCTGATTTTTCTCCTAAGCTCTCCACCTGCTCCCTGGACTTCCCTTCTTGCTTCTTCTTAGGTTGCCTCAAACTTAACCCGCTCAAGTCAAATTCACAATCTGTGCAACCCCCCGCCTCACTTAGTCAGGAAGCCTGATTCTCCCCAGGGAAGTTGAGGTTCTTTGTAGCAAGCACAGGAGGGCTGGAATCTGTGCTCGCTCATCTGCATGACAGTGCACACTCCTCACATGCTCCACACCCACGAGCCCTCTCGCTCAGCAAACACACATGGCCAGTCTGCTGAATGCCAGGCCCTGCGGGGCTCAATCACGATGCTGGTGGTAGCCGCAGAGGAGCGTCCCTACTGTTTACAGAGGACTCACTCATACCAGTCGCCATACTAGTACCATTTCGACACATGCTCACAACAACCCTCCTGCCATCATTCTTCAGTGTACAGCTAGGGAAACTGAGGCAACAACACAAAGTTGAAAACAGGACCACAGCTCCGGAGTGGCATAAAGAAAGAAGAACATGGCCCTTTAACTATCTCCTTGTAATATTGAAGCTAGCTAGTGTCACTCTAGTGCAGGGGTCCCCAAACTTTTTACACAGGGGACCAGTTCACTGTCCCTCAGACCGTTGGAGGGCCGGACTATAAAAAATACTATGAACAAATCCCTATGCACACTGCACATATCTTATTTTAAAGTAAAAAAAACAAGACGGAAACAAATACAATATTTAAAATAAAGAACAAGTCAATTTAAATCAACAAACTGACCAGTATTTCAATGGGAACTATGGGTGCAGATGCATCCTGTGCTCCTCTCACTGACCACCAATGAGAGAGGTGCCCCTTCCGGAAGTGCGGCGGGGGCGGATAAATGGCCTCAGGGGGCGCATGTGGCCCGCGGGCCATAGTTTGGGGACCCCTGCTCTAGTGGGTTACTGAGGGAAAACTGAGGTTCATAAAGGGGTTTCTGGTGAGTATAACACTTATCTGCACTATCCCCCACCTCTCTCTTGTCCTTCTTCCCTATTTTGATTAATCAAGTTTGCCTTGGAAGAGACAAAACTAATTTTAAGAAGACAGGTAGCTGATGGGCTGGCTGCACATTTCAGTAACAGGGGAGGGGTAACCGCTTCCTAGATTAATTTTCAGCAATCGGGCGGAATAATAAATCTTCGTAGAGTTTGGCACTTTAAAAGGTCCTTTACAGAGCTTAATCCTGTGATATAATATGTGTAGTATCATCCACGATTCACCAAGGACCCTAAGGATGACTTGCTAGGGTCCTGGGGCTGGTGGATTATGGGCGAGACAGAGACTTAAATCAGACCTGCAGACTTCCAGCCCAGAGTGGTCTGTCTGCCATCATCCTTATCTCTCTGTCCGCATCACCTCCTTCCTACTGGCAGGTGTCCACATTAGTTCCCACCTATGTCTCTCATTTCCCTAACAATTTCCTTTTTCTTCTCCCCACCAGGTTTTTTAGAATACCATTCTTGCTAAATTTTAACTGTTCCATGGATGAGTCAGCTAATTCATGCTAAAGTGTAAATGACTGATAAAGGCTCTCAATATATTTCCTCTGGGGAGGGAAGGGGGGTGGTATTACGTATCTTTTCCTTGAATAATAACAATAACAAAAGCTCCTTTTATGGGCCCTGCTCTTGCAGTTTTCAAAAACAGTTCCCATTCATTTAGCTTATTGTCTTCTCAGATCCAGCCCCCTGCCCTAGTCTATCTACTGCCACTGCCTGAGCTCAGTTCAGCCCTTCCTCACCCATCATCAGGACTGCAGGTGTCTGTGGTCTCCCTGCCTCCAGTGCATGCCCCGCCCTGCTGCCTAAATGAGTCTGTTTAACATCCCTTGCTTGAAACTCTTCCCTGACTCTGCATCCTCCGTGAATAAAGCTAATTTTTTGGTCTAGTTCTTCTTGCAACTCATGCTGAGACGTGTCTCTGTACAGTCAGCTGTCAATCTCAAGAACTGCCAAGCTCTCCACGTGAGTCTCTTCAAGTTTCCCTCACTTTCTTGTGGTGAGGGGAAGCGCCCCTTTGTACCTGCCCTGCTGTGGGAGCCCCAAATGTATCCTGCCTAGTTTTCACTTCACCTCCTTACCTTCTCTCCTGTAGGTTGGAGGCAGGTGGTGGGATGAGATTGGATGAACAGTTTTGAGGCCATTCCCTTTGCAAGTTTTGCATGGACAATCTCTCCAAATGGTTCTCAAAGGGGTAGAGAATGGGCAGAGTGGGGAATGCTGGAGTGTTGTTAATGTCACAACTGGGTAATGCCCCCGGCACTTAGACAAGAGACTAAACCAAGGATGCTAAATGGCTTGCTTGCATTGTAAAGGACAGCCTGTAAACAAAGTGTCCTAACCTAAATGTCCATAGCTGCCCCCCTTGAGAAACAGTGTGAATTGGTTAGAAGCCAAGACAGTGGGGGGCAGGAAGGAGGAGGGAAGTGCAGTGGAGGGGAGAGAAGTCCGGAGGCCCACCTGGGGTACGTGGTTACCTGCAGGCTATGGGAACTCATTGATCTCAGCATCTTCATTTGTCAGAATCAGGAAGGTCAACATCCCCATGGCCATCTCTACCTCTAACCCTCCCAGGGCCACCTCTAGTGTCACTCACCCAACCTAACCCTCCCAGGGCCACCTCTAGTGTCACTCACCCAACCTAACCCTCCCAGGGCCACCTCTAGTGTCACTCACCCAACCTAACCCTCCCAGGGCCACCTCTAGTGTCACTCACCCAACCTAACCCTCCCAGGGCCACCTCTAGTGTCACTCACCCAACCTTTTCAGCACATTGAGCATCTCTACCTCCAAAAGTAGGTTGACTCTGGGTCCACTGACCTTCTGGATTCTCTTTCTCGTATTGGAAAGAGCTCAGGATGGACAGAGCCTTCCGACCGCTGGGATTCAGCCTGCTCTGGGCTTTGAGACGGAGGTCAGTCCAGGTCTCTGTAGCTGTGGGTTTCCAAAAGCCAGCATGTCTCAAGGGGCTCTGTTTTAACATTTTAAGGAATACTAGTAGTTTATTGGATTCTTTGACATGAATCCTCTTTTCAGAGTTCTGTGGGCTAGTCAAGCATTGTTTAGAAGAATTTGTAGCTGGGATCAGAGCTTGATCTTGGGTTAGGGTTAAAGGTGAGAAGTTAGTCTGTGGTTGGGCAGGGGTTTCCTCTGAGACTGGGATTAGAGGCTAATTTGAAAAAAGGTCAGGGTTCATGGTCCAGCCTGGGTCAAAGTGTTGACCGGGGTTGAGTCAGTTCTCAGGGTAGAAGTAGTGTCTGGTGTCCATTAATTAAACCTGTGTTGTGTATAAATTTTTTTTTTTACCACGGGTCATGCTGTTTTCTCAAGAGATTCCTCCACCCCCTCGCCCCTTTGCCACCATCCTCCTTTTAGCCCTTCGTCTCCTGGAGCTCAAGACATAGCCATACTCCTGCTCCATGGACTATGGACTTCAGGACAAAATGGATGACCTTCTGAGTTCAAAGCCCTCTGCAGCCTGAGCCTGCAATTGGAAGAGAGACCACTCCCATGCCTGGTGCCCAGCCAGCGCTGGCAGCTGGATGGCTAGCTGTAGTGGGATTAGGGCTGGCCATGCCCGCCCTGCCTGCATGCTGCCCCAAAGCCCTCCCTCACTGCCTCCCCCTGCATCCTGATTAGGATGCAGCCTTCGCTCTACCTACCAGGCCAGCCTCATTGTGTTGGCCAGTCCAGCGCCTAGCAACCCTCCCTGGGAGCCCTTTCCCACCGCAGCCTGGCCCCTCTTCCTGCCCCTACCCTGTGAGCACCCATACCACTTGTGTTTTTATTGCTGCAAAGGGGCCAGCGAGGCAAGCCAGCTGGTGGCTCCAGACTCTCCCAGTGACCCAATTCCCAGAGTCTCTTTGGAAATTGTCGCCTCCTTTCCAAGATTCCTAGGTACCTATCAGCCAGCCTCAGATTACATTCTGAGATCCCACAGTTCCATTCTGGAATTCTCCATGCCCCAGGGTTCATTCTAGGAATCCATAAATCCTATAATTCCAGGGTTCTCCGGCATGGGTGTCAGATCAGTTAATAGTATTCTAGAATTTGGTTATTGTATTCCAGAGGGGTCTGTGGTTCCCAGAAATGACCCATGCGTCATGAGTCAGGGTGACGGATTGGAAGATGACGAAGGCACAGAAGCTGCATTTTTCTTCTCTTTAAATTGGAACTTCTGAAAGCGGCAACAAAAAATGATCCTGCCACCCGAGAAGAAGGGAGGTGGGATTCGCTCATGGATTCAGCCAGCACTGCCCAGCCCATCTGGGTGCTGTGGATGGAGCCGTGACAAAGAAACGCCCTGTCCCCAAGCAGCTTCCATTATTGTAGGGCGACAGATGGTCAGCAGACAAATAACACGCAACATGTCAGATAGTGATGGGTGCATTAAAGAAAAGGATCGAACAAAGGAATAATTCATACCTTTATTATACTTTGTGTTATACACTGCTCTAAAGCTTTGCATGTAGGAACTAGTTTATATTTTATAATAATGTTCAAAAGTAGACGCTGCTCTTTAGTTCCACTTTCTGGAAGAGGGAACTGAGGTACAGAAGAAGTTTAAATAACTTGTCTTAGTGGGAGAGCCCAGGATTAGAACCTAGCAGTCTGGCTCCAAAGTCTGTGCTTAACCACCGTGTTGTGACGCAGAGTAAGGAGGTGAGGAGTGATGTTGTGAGGGGCTGTTCCACAGGCAGGGCAGGGACATTTAACCACAGACTTGCAGGAGGAGAGGGGAGGGGGGTGCATATTCTACAGCTGGGAAGGGTGCTCCCCTGGGGACTGGCTCAGTTCCCACCTTCCAACAGGGAGGATCTGTGTTCTCTCTGCTCTGGGGCTAGAAAAGGCTTCCCATGGGGACCTGGTGGCAGGAGGCAGGCTTGGAGAGATGCTTGTCTTTGCAGTCATAGCAGATCTTTTCCCCAGCCCGGTCTGGTCCCTCTATGTCCTCTCCTCCCTGGTCATGTGGATGGCTCCCCTCCTTTACAGAGAAGTGTCCTAAGAACACAAAGAAAAGTGCTAAAAGAGACAATCCCTTGGTGACAGGACTAATCAGGCTGGCTAATTATGAGTAATGAGAGACGCCTCCCCTCTTGTCAGGCCCCCGTGTAAAACAAAGTGATGACTTAATCCCCTGGAAAGGGAGGGAGACTGGTGGCCAAGCATCCTTGACCCTCCCGCATACCTGGCCTCCTGATACTACCCGCAGTCTGTCCTGCCTGTGGACACAGGCAGTAGAGCTTCAGGGACATCGGGATCAAGCCGAGCAAGCTTGAGTCCCGGCTTTGCAGTTAGCCAGCGGCATCTTTGGACAAGTTCTTTCACCTCCGAGACTTAGTGTATTCATCCGCAAACCGGAGATAATCCTAATGCCCAATCATACAGCCTTATAAACATTCAAGGAGCTAGTACAATAACCAGGCAAGGCGGCTGGCATATGGTCAGTGCTCAATCGATGGTAATGTTATCATTGTTTCAGCTTTGTCATCTGTTGCCTTTGATGACTTGAAACATTTCTTTCATTTCTTTGGGGCTTGATTTCCTCACCTGTACAATGGAGGTCAGAGTTGGTGACTCATTTATCCGACCGATCAGTATTTCCTTAGCTTCATGCCAAGCACTGGGGATGGAAGAAGACCAACATAGGCTCTGACCTCAGGGAGCTTTGGTCCCTTAGCTGTCCCCATTGCACCCTTCACCTTCCAGTCTCTAGGTGATAGGGACTGTGGCGGACAGAATTGTAAGGCCCATGCCTCCCGTCCTCTGGTGCTCAAGTCCACACAAGCCCATCCCCTCAAACATGGCCAGGACCTAGAAATATAAGGGGATTTTACTTTCCTGGCTAGACTAGTTATGTGGCCAAGAGGAAGGGGTTCTGCGGAGGTTATTAAAGTCCCAAATGGGTTGATTTAAAATTTGTCAAACTAGAGTTAATCAGATGACCCCTTTAAAAGAGGGTCTGGAAGTTAAAGAGCGGCAGCATCCTCTCTGTTGGTCTTGGAGAAACAAACTGCATGTGGTCACGAGCTGAGGTCCCAGCCCCAGACCCTGCAACAACCTTGGATTAAGTCTCCGGGCCTCAGATGAAACCCCAGACCCGGGTGTCACTTTGATGTCAGTCTTGTGACACCCCTGCCGCACTCCTGCACTAGGGAGACTGTGAGAAAACCCTTGGGTCTCACTTGAAGCTGCTAAGTTGGTGGTAATGTGTTGCACAGAAATAGAAACCTGGCTCTGGCTGGTTGGCTCAGTAGTAGGGCATTGGCCGGGTGTGTTGAAGTCCCAGGTTCAATTCCCAGACAGGGCACACAGGAGAAGTGACCATCTGCTTCTCTACCCCTCCCCCTTCTCCCTCTCTCTCTTTCTCTCTCTCCTTCCCACAAGCATGGCTCAATTTGAGCAAGTTGGCCCCCGGGCACTGAGGATGGCTCCATGGCTTTGACTCAGGTGCTGAAATAGCACGGTTGCTTAGCAACAGAGCAGTGGCCCAAGATGGGCAGAGCATCATCCCGTAAGGGGCTTGGTGCTGGATCCCAGGCGGGGCACATGTGGGAGTCTGTCTTTCTGCCTTCCTGTCTCTCACTTGATAATAACAATAAAAAGAAATAGAAACCTGATATACATGTGCAAGGCCTTGGGTTGACCCCATCTCACCATCTCCAGCTATCTTCCCAGCCCCTGCTCAGGGCCCGGCGCCCCGGCGCCCCGTGAGTTCCTCGCAGACAACGATCCCATCCGCCGAGGCAAAGGATCATCTCATCAGCTGCCAACTTGCTCCCAAAGTTGGTCGTCAAAGAATATTCTATTTGCCCTACTCCTAATATCAGCCTCATCTGCACGACTCTGAGTCAGGGCTCAGCCTGTCACAGCCCCCCCCCCCCCCCCCGCCCCATTATCCCGAGCTACTCTGCCGGGAAAGGCTGTCACCGTGCCTCATGCTTGCTGCTCTGCCCACACGAATTATCTGTCATTTCCACACCTCTGCTGGCTGTGGCCCTGTCTTAAAGCCAGAACCTGGAGCCGGGAGCACTGCTATTTTCAGCCAAGTCAGGAAACTGGAGCACCAGCAAGTGGGACCCGGCCTTGACTGTGAGACCTGCGAGAGTGACAGGAGGACAAGCGGAGGGGTGCAGGCACGAGCTGGGGCCGGATGGAGGGCGGTGAGCAACCCCCTAACAAGCACAGGGCAGGGCATGTGACATGTGGCTCTGGATTGCACCCAGCGTGGCCCGTCCGTAGGACGCCCAGGAGCGGTCCTTTCCGCAGAACATTGAGCACCCAGCAGGGTCCCCTGCTGGGTATCCAGCTCTCCTGGGTAAACAGCTGAGTCCCTGGGGAGGGGACTACACAAGGTCCATGGGGTGGGATGTGTCATTGTCTGATGAGAAGTGCTTGACAGGGATGAAGCTTCGCTGCCTGCACGCGATTCTGCAAGAGAGGAAACACCTCTGTCTTGATAGAGAAGATGTGCTTTTATACTGTAGAGCTCTGGATGGCACCCTTGTGTGTGCGTGTGGGCACCACCGGGCGTACGTACCGGATGGCAGTGCGTGTGTGTGCGCATATTGATGTACGTGGTCAAGGAGACTGAGGGCATTTAGCTCTTCTCACATATCTCTCCCTTATCCTCCAAGCTTCAGGGTATTCCTTCCTCTGCCACCCTACTCCCCAAACACTGGTTCTTTCCAGCTCCCTGGAAGTGCGTCTTTCCCTCTAAGAGTTATCATGGTTCAAAGCAGAGAGCACAGGACTAAACATCCAGACACCAGGGTCCGGCCCCAGCTCGGCCCGTCAGCCTCACTTTGAGCCACTCATTTCTGTTCTCTGAGCCTCGTTTACTTCATCTGTGGAATGGGCTGCTAACTTCAGCACTTAGAATTTAGGGCTGGAAATTCCTGGCCCCCTGATCCCACCTCCCCTCCTTGGTATGGCCCTCCCCTCACTCCCCCTTCCCTGCTGTCGCACCCTGTGGGGGTCGGGACAGAGGGACTTGGGACTTCTCAACTCTGGGGGGCTCCTGGGCAGTTCTGAAGATGAGTCTCCCTCCCCCCAGTACTCTCCTGTATTTCAGTTCTCTGGGAGGAGGCTGCAAAAAGTTCTAGGGCGCCTAGAACACAGCTGGGAAGAGTGCCACAGGTCGAGGCACTCTGATAACATCGCCTTGGTTTTTCAGAGGATCCCCAGGATTTCGGGTCCGTGTCCATGGAATAACAGATAAGGCTCTAGACAATAGGGGTTGGTCTGATGAGGATGCTGCCTCCAGGGTGACCGGGCACGGGGTCAGGGCATCTGCCCTGCAGTGTCTGCTTCTGGAAGGGGTGCTGGCCCGGGGCAGCCCCGGCTCTGCCCCTAGAATGCCCCTGTGCTTGTGGATCTGGGGAGAGGGAACTTTTAGGGGGCAATGGGCTTGCCCACCCTCAGGGGCTCGGTGTTCCAAAGCCTCCCTGATCTGCCCTGTTGTGCTTGCAGGCCATCCAGAGGGCCCATGCTAAGGCACTGCGGCTCCTCCAGCCTCCCTGACGGTCTGAGGCAGGAAGTGGCCAGAGGGCCTGAGGAATAAAACTTGTCTCAGAGCTGCTCAGTGTAGGCCTGTGGATCCCACTGGCTCGAGTGGGAAGTGACCCAGGATCGACATTTTGCTTCTCCGAGGAAGGAAACAATACTCCACGGTCTGGCATTTGAGGCCTGTAACCCCCTCCCCCCATGTGAATGAAACGGGCTAAGACAGGTAAGGCAGTTACTCCCACCCTTTTCGTGTCCTGGAGCATGTAGACATGACCACTTACATAGCTCCTGGGGAAGATGGGATAGGCTGCCTACAGCGGCCAGGGCCTGGGGGACTGTCTCTCAGCACCACAGGTTATGGACACCCGAGGGAGCCACACTGGGGTGCTCACGTGCAAAGCATTTAGCAAAGGGTCTACCGCGGTGTTTCTGAACTTTGGCTGCGCGTTGTTACCCCCTGGGGAGCTCTAAAAGCACACTTGTTCTCAGACCTCACCACAGACCAATTGTCTAATGATTCTGGGCGGAGACGCACAGGCATGGGTATATTTTTAAAGCTCCCTAGGGATGCTATAGCCCCAGCAGGGTTGAGAAGCTCTGACCCAAGACAAGGTGAGCATTCAGCAAACGCCGGCTATTTACAATAGAAACACCTCAGTGTCCTGGAAGGTACTGTTCTCCTTGCCTGAGCAGGGTAGGGGCTGGGTGGGGTGGTGGGTAGGGCTGGATCTTCCAGGGAACTGTTCAGGAGAGATGAATACTGGGTAAGGTGGCCTGGCATCTATCTCCCTCAGCCATGTCTCAGAAAATTGAATTAAAACCCATATTTTTTAGCTGCTGCCCGCCTGGCTGGCTGGTGGTGGGAGGGAGCTAAGTCAGTGAGCACCTTGGGGAAGGGGAAAACTGTGGAAGAGACCCCCAGCCTCCCTTCCTAGGGGGGAGAGAAGGCCATGGAGGGGTCTTCTGGGAGAAGACCATGTCCAGGGCTGGTCCCTCAGCCTTTAGTCTTCCTGAAGCCAGGCAGGCAGGGGAATGGGCTTAGAAAAAGAGGGAGGCTCTGGTCCTGTCCTTGGGGAGGATTGGTCTGGGAAACAGAATTGGCTTCGGTGTCTCCTGCTCAAGGAGAACCAAGGTTGTTTGGAAGGACCACAGCCATAATCCTGGATAGGCAGAAAAAACAGTCCAGGGCAAGAAAGCCCAGCCTGGGCCTGCGGCATGATGGGGACAGCCCACCAGACAAAGCAATGCGAAGGTGGGTACCAGGACATGGGCTTCAGCCCCTAGTCTGACAAGGAAGTTACCTGTATGTCCTTGATTTAGTTCTGGGGCCCCTCTGAGCTTAGGCAGTTCATTCACAGAGCAGGTGACAAGACCACCCCCTGGGTCCCAGTTTTGATGTTTATTTCTGTCTCCTCCAGGCCAGGTCAATGCTACTAGGTGGGGCTCTGATGAGATCTATCTATAAGGACTGCTGCCCCCATCTAGCACCTTGGGGAGATTAGAAGGGTGCCTCCCCCAGGACTGCCTAAGAAAATAGCCCCTTTTTGGTGGACTCTATGTCCCTGGGTTGGTAGGTAGTGGGGCAAAGCAGAAGCTGGATTTCTAACCCCACCGCCTCTTGGCCAAGCCCCTTTGTGTGGGAACAACTTGCACAGTGGTGCCTGGAGACTTAACCGGCCCCTAGGTATGGTCAGCTAGCATCCCACCCTCCGGCCGGGGCCTGAAGCAAAAGAGAAGAGCGGAAGGGAAAGGCTGCCAGCAGAGCATGGCTAGGCCCTCCCCTGGCGGGTTACTGGCCCGGCAGAGAGAGCTGTGTCCATGCCAGCCTGCTCCCTGCCACACCGTGACATATATCTGGGGCTGTAGAACAGAGGGTGGGTAGGACCCAGAGGACTCGAGCATGGAGAAGGGAATAACCCTGGCACTAATGGAAGCCTCAGAGCCAGCGGGACCTCAGACCCCCCTCGGGGGTTCTGGCCACGGACATTCCCAGTGTGAACCGGCCTGCGGTAGATGATTCTGATCTCCACGCTTCCTCACACTCCTGGGCCCCAGTGATCCTCACTCCACGTTTCCCTTCTGACTCTGGCGCTTTTCTTTCCTTCAAAGCCACTTCACAGTTTACATAGCACTTTCACACTCAACATCTCATCTGATCTTCACAGGCCAGGGTTGTCCAAATGAAGGAAGCAGGCCCCCCGGGGTTAGCGCAACAAGCCAGGTCCAGAAGGAAGTCCTGTCTATCTGTCTGTGTCTGACTTGAGCAAGACACTTGGCCCTCTTCTCTCAAGAAGGGTTTCACTCTTTTTTGATACAGAGGACTGATATTCTCCTCCTCCAGGAAGCTTTCCCGAACTGAAAACAATGTGAGTCATGGCGATCAACAGTGTGGTATACCAGCAGGGCCAGAGTTCACTACGCAGTAAAAAGAAACCACTGGCTTGCCGTGTGGACCTGGGGAACTCCTTGCATCTTTCTGTGACCTCAGATGCTTCCTTTAAGTTTCCATGGGGACTCCTGCTCCATTTTCCAGTCTTCTTCTGGGCTGGACTGGAATCCCCAAGGAAAGGCTCCAGTCTTTCATCCTTCCTCTTCCTTGAGGCTTCCTCAACAAGGTGGCCACGCCCAAGACAGGGGCTCATGGGGAGGCTGGACAATAACATGTGAATGGGAAGGACAGAGCCTGCTGGCAGAAAGGTGAATGGGGGTGTGGCAGGGGTTCTTGGAATCCTGACACCTGGCAGTGACCAGAAACTGAGAGCAGAGATGGCAGGTTCTTGTGGGCAGAGGGTAAATACTTTGCCTGGGGAGTGGGCTCTCAGTTATGAATTGGCTCCACCACCAACTGGCTACATAACCTTGACCTATTTAGTTCTTTTCATTAAGCCTCAGTTTACCCATCTGTACCAAGAAGAGGTTCAGTAGGATCACGAAAACAGTAGCAATGGTAATTTATTCCTCACTGAATAAATAAAACCAGTGAAAACCCACTATGCGGGATGTCCAGACCATGAAGAGGCTGGGGCTCAGAGAGATAAAGTCACCACCAGCCCAAGCTTGCAGAGCTAGCCTGGCATTGGGGAGGCAGCCCAAGCAGTCAGACTCTGGACTCCGCAGTGCTATCATTTTAAGCTGCTGGAGGCTTCCTGTGGGCCTCTACCCCTTTTCTGAACATTGAGGAATTCTCCAGGAGAGCATATCTGAAGACATCCGGGCAGACGCCCCAAGCTAGCTGATCTTCTCAGGTCGGGGTTGTGGGGGCATAGACCCAAGGAGAGTCTAGGACTTGCTGGCTAAGGAAGGCTTCGCGAAGGAGGAACAAGCCGACAGACAAGGAATCGTGAGGATGTGGGAGGGAGAAAGAACAGGGCTTTTTCGCTCTGGGCGTCTTGGGGAAGGTGGAAAAGAGGGCGGTGAGCCCGGGGGAAGGCCTGACTCTGAGCCCCGGAAGCCCAGCGACAAAGGGGGGAGTGGTCGCCCCCGCATCCTCGCCTCGCGGTCCGCACCGCAGCTCTTGCTGGTGTAAGCCTTTAAGCAGGCGAAAGCGGCAGGCGGGGTCCGCCTCCCCTCCGCCCCCACCGCCCCCGGCCTAAGCCCTCCCCCGGGCGCCCATTGGCTTGCACCCCAGCCCCCCGCCTGCGAAGTGCGCGGGGGAGAGGGGAGTGGGGGAGGGGGTGGTCGGTTGCCTCCCTCCCGCCGCGAGCCTGGCTTCACCGCGGAGGCGGCACGGCTCCCGCAGGGCAGACACGCTGGACCTGCGCGGGGCGCGGGGAGGGCGAGGGCAGCGTGGGGCGCCGCGCTCGGGCCCCGGGCGGTGACTGACAGCGGCGGCTTCAGGCGAGCGCGGTCCCCGCGTGCGCACACGCACACGCCGCCGGGTAGGCACCCACGGCCGCGGAGACCCGGGATCGGCGCGCACTCCTCGGCGCACACGCTCCCCATCGCCCGGCGGCGCGGGGCGCCGACTCGCCGCTGCGCGCCCTCCCGGAGGAGTCCGTCCCGGGCCGACCCGCAGCCCACGGCCCCGCGGCGAGGCCCCGCCGGGAGAAGGTAAGGGCCACCCCGCTGCCTCTGTCCCTGCACGCCCTGTCCGCCCTCCCCAGACTCCACTATCTTCGACCCTCGGGGACTGCGGACCTCCTCCTGCAGCTCGATAATCCCCGCAAACGTGTCCTCCACCAACGGAGAGCGGCCCAAGGCAGCGCAGGGCCAACCTCCTGAATACGAAATGAAGCCCCCTCCCGTTGCTGCTCCCTTCCTGCGCGACAGTCTGACACCCCCTTCCCCCAAATGTCTGCGGGCCCGTGCTGGAAGCGACCGGTCCCTACAGTCCTTAGGGGGTGGGGTCGGTCTAGCTACCTCGCGCCCCTTCCGGTGCCAGAAGGCAGGACCAGAAGCTAGGAATGCACTGCGGCCAGGGACACAGAGCGACCCACACGGACCTGTCCCTCTACTCCCAAGGCACTCGGACGCGCCTACGCGAATTGGGCAGGTGACGCTGGAGGGTCCCCGGGTGCCTCAGGAGGTTTGAGGTGTGAGCAAGGGATGTGGTCGGTAGGAGGTGGGGTAGGGGCCAGCATAGAATGCCCCCCTGTGGCGACACATTCGGGATTATTCCAACGCGCTTGTCTCTCGGTTTCCCGCAGCGTGGAGGGGCTGGGGTCAGGATGGTTTTGGTGGTCCCGCGAGGAAACGCCCCCCCCCGCCCCCCCCCCCCCCGGGGCCTGTGGGAGAAATACACCTGCCTCTGAGGCCGAAGCGGGCCAGTCTGAGACCCTGGCTGGCTGTCTTAAAGGCGCAGGTTCCTGCGGCAGCTGCAGAAGGAGGGGGGCACATCCTGGAGGTACATGTTGGGCTGGGCTGGGGCATCAAAGGAGCCAGGGTGCCAATGGATGGAGCTAGACACTCAGAAGGGAGCCCAGCCAGAAGCTGATTGTATCTCAGGTGGAGTTGGGGATTGGAGCCTCACCCCTGGAAGGAGCTCAGACCCCTTTTGGAAGATCCTGGGGTAGTGTGGTAGACCCCTGCTAGCGCTCCAGCTCCAGCCCATGTGTATGCAAGTGCCTCCGTTCCCCTTTCTCCACCTCCTCCAGCTTCTCAATATCTGCAAAGCCACCCCCTTGAAAAAACCCACACAAAAAAAGAGACAAGCATTTGGCTTTTCCTGTGAGCAGCCCAGTGTGTGTATGTTGTGTGTGTGTGTGTGGGGGGGGAGGGGGCTTGGGATGGACAGGGCTTCAGAGTCTGTGCGGGGATACTTGGGCAGAGGCAGGTAAATGTCCTGAAGGTCAGACTAGAGGCATTTGGGTGGCTGTGGGCTTCCGAAGGGGACGAAACCCTGTTTGAACCTTGGGGGGAAGCAGCAGCACCCAGGTTTTACCAAGAGGCCCTAATCTGAGTTTGGTGCCGGGCGCAGGTGGGGTTGGGCCCACAGTTACAAAGTAAATCCAGCCCCTGCCTCCCGGTGACCTTGGGTAGAGCCAGAGGCGCCGGTCTGGACACAAGCCGAAATTTGAATGTATAAATTAGAGACAGAAGACACTGGGCAGGCCCTGGGCCAGATCTTCCAACCAATCCATCAACAAGTGTGTGTGTGGTGAGCAGGGAGTGGCCCACACCTTTCTCCCCCAGTGGGCAGCTCATCCTGGTTCTCTGTCTGGGACAGGACCCCGGAGTCTGTCTGTCTGCCCCTGTTCACAGTGAGGGCAAGCATCTGTGGGGAATCTCTTGAAGGACCTTTTTCTATATCCCAAGGATTAATCAGGCTCAAGGCTGGCAGGGGGTTGATTGGCGAAAGCTTCAGAACCCATTTTTTCTCCTGTGCCCACCCTCTCTGCCATGTTCCTACTTTGGGATACTCTCTCAGTTTGTGCTGGATAAACAAACAAACACACACAGTGGTGTTTACAATCAGCTTATGCAACCATGAGGCTGGAAAGACAGGAAATAAGGCCTTCTTCCCAGGAACATGGCTTTAGGTCTCCCTGGTGTCTGGCCTCCCAGGGAGGAAGATTTCATTGTCCAGCAGCTGTCCCTGATTAGGTAGAGGACAGACACCTTGTGCTGTGTGCCAGAGGGCAGAGCCAAGGCCCAGCTCTGCTCTGCTCTGTACCAGGGAGAAGGCCCTGCTTCCCTAAGTTCTGCCCAGCATGAAGCTTACATACTCCTGGGCGACAGTGGGTTTCTTGTCAGGGAGGTATGTGAACGTAAGTGTGATGCCCCAAACAGGGGCCACCTGGGGGAGTTTCTACTCAGGTAGGACTAGAAGCCCTTGGGAACCTCGCTCACCTGTGAACAGGGTCTGAGCCGCTGGGCCTAGTGGTCCAGCTGCCAGCCAACATGCAGGCAACTCCTCAGCTGTGTTTGTGACGAGCCCTGGGTGCCGTAAGAGGCACATGGTGACAGCCACCCCCACAGTGACACACAAAGAAGGAGTGACACATAGCTGGGGAGGTATGTGGGCTTCCCATGGTGCTGGGCAGAGAGCTGGGGCAAGCCGTGCAACAGCGGAAAGACAAACGGACACTGGGACACACACCCTCGCACAGATCTAGGGGTACCTGGGACGCAGGCGTTTGCCCAAGGAAGGTCACAAGAGCCCTCCTCAGTGCAAGTCCAGGTGCATGTTGAACTGAGTGCAGGAAATACCTGTGTTGCATTAGATGAGGACGAGGGATGGTGACCTTTCTGCAAAGGGCCAGATTGTCAGTGTTTTTGGCCGGGCTGGCCGTTCGCTGTGGCACCCACTTCACGCTGCTGCTGTGGCGTAAAAGGAGCCACAGACAAGTGTGGAGACAAATCGGCATCGCTGTGTTCTGATAAGCTTTATTTATGGACACGGAGATTTGGATTGCATACAGTTTTCATGTGTCATGAAAAAGAGGAGTCTTTTAATTTTTTCCCTGACCATTTAAAAATGTAAAAACCATTCTTGGCTCACTGCCTGTCCAAAAATAGGTGGCAGGCTGGATCTGATCCGCCCCAGGGCTTTGCCAAGACCTGAGCTATAATGTGAGAGGTGGCTTAGGAGGTAGGAGAACGGAGGGGCTGAGTGCTGAGAGCTTGAGCTACTCTAGGGGGCCAGGGATGCCACCCTGCCGTCTGCGTGGAGCTCAGAGGGCCCCTCTGTTCAGTGGGTTAGTGCCAGCTGAGGCTCCCTGCCTGGTCTGAGCACCCTACCCCAGACAGGCCTGCGCTATGTCTCTGTGATAAGTCTCCCACTCTAAGGACACCAGACCTAGAGACCACAGTTGTGATCCCTGGAGTTCACCGGAGCCTCCTTTTCCATCACCCTCTGTGCCCAGGTCTGTGCCCACCTCCACTAGAAGGGAGACCACGGGGAAACCTGGACAGGTCCCTTGTTTCCAGATGAGACTTGGAACTCACAGTGGGCAGGATGAGACTGAAACATCCCCAGCAGGAGTGAGGGACTGGTGGTTCGCAGAGAAGGGTGAGGTCAGGGGAGGCAGGTGCAGTCAAGGTGGGTTTCCTGGGGGCAATGGTAGGAGGTCGGGTTGACTTTGAGAAATACTGTTACCTGAATGCTCTCATTTCAGCTCCGCATTGCTTTAACTGTTCTTACCTTTCCCCCCTGACGAATGGGCACAACAGTGGGTTGGCGAGGGTGAAGATATAAGCTTCTTTGTAGATACCTCCGAATTTCCCAGCTTCTGACTTAAGGCTGTGTGGTGAGCCAGGGCCTGCCTCTGGTTTCTTCCTATTCCTTCTGTCCTCACCTGTCATTTTCTTCCTGCATTTTCCCCAGGGCTGGGCCAGAGGACCATCCTTTCCCATTTACATGTGTCTCTGGGTTCAGTCTCTGTTTTTCTGTTCCAGCGGCCTTTCCCCACCCAGGCTCCATTATTCCCCTGAATCCAGAAAAAAAGCCTCCGTGTAGCTTCTGCCTGCACTTTCCCTCCCATTGAGCTCCCCAGCGTTCTGAGCAATATTCCCTAACTGGGGAGCTGGTCACTTTACTCCCCTGCTTAGAACTCTTCCTGCTCCACGGGACAAGGCTGCAGTGTCCCGGGTGTCCACAGCCGTCCGCCCTCTTGTCCACCCCACCTCCTGATACCTCGCTGTGCCCCTCCATGCCCACAGGTCACCTTCCCCAACCCATCCACCCGGCACTCATCAGAGTTTTCCGGGCCCCCACCACCTGCCCTGCCTGTGCCAAGTGCTGGGGCCATCAGAGCTGGGCCTCTGAGCACAGGCTACTGGTTAAAAGGGGTCACTGCTCCCTAAGCCACACGCTGTGCCAGGAGGTGCTCAGTAAACACCGGTGGACAGGTGCCTGCCCCGGCTTCCTGTTCCACTCCCTCTCCCCCTCTGCCTCCACGCCTCCCCTAGCCTTCCATTATGCCTTTTCTTGTCTTGCTCTTTCCCCTCTTTTCCATTTGTCTTCTGCTTCCTCCTCTCCCTCTTCTCCCCTCTCCCTCTTGCCTGGTCCGGGGGACTCTCCCTGGCAGGGAATGCCCAGGCCCCTCCGGGACAGGGGATGTGCCTGGACCACCCAGTGTGGAAGGGCTTTGCAGCTGGGCCTTGGGAGAGCCTCCTGGTTTCCTGGGACCCAAACCCTTAGCAGTGAAAAGGGGGAACTGCATACGTGTGCTGCGCCCTGCCCTTCCCTGCCCTGAGCCCGGGTTCCCCATGTGTTAAGTGCAGAGCTAGGGTGAGATCATTGCTGGAGTCCCTTCTGGGCACGTGGCTTCTGTCACCTGCTGGGCACAGGACCCCGATGGCCATGCTCTGAAAGTGAAAGGTGTGAGCACCAAAGAGGAGTGTGGCATTTATGATGGATTCCACCGTTGTCAGGACACGCCTCTCTCCGGTGCTGGACTCTGCCTTTTCTCAGCTCTGCCCTTTGCAGGAGGAAGGGGTTCGGGGGTGCCCCTCTTCCTTCCCCGAGGCAAGTGCAGTTCCCACCCTTTGAGAGTGTGGGGGCAGTGTTTCATCTTGCAGCTTCGCCCCTTGGCTCCCTGCACTGGGAGAAAGAGGAGGGCTTGGGGGGACGGGTCTGCTCAGGTCTTATTAATAAAAAGAGCATGGGGAGAGCAAGAGAGGCCAGTGACCCACCTCTCCTGGGTCCTCTTCTGCCTGGTGCCCGGGCGGCTTGACACTGCCCGGTGCTGGGGAGGGATGCCAGGCAGCCAGAGAGCCCCAGCCCCACGAGGGCAGGAGAGGGCCCCGGGGCTGTGTGTCCCCACGAAAAGGGAGGGTGAGGTGCTCCCCTCCCACCATGGGGCTTTCATGAGGCAAAGGAGGGCCTAGAGAGACGTGGCAAGATATCAAGACTTCGCCCCTTGGGGGCCTGCCTGCACCAGCCGCTGGAGAGGGGTGAACACCCCATCCAAGGAGCTGGGGTGCGGTGGGAAGGGTCCTGCAGGGTGTCGGGCAATGGGAGGATGGTTAAGGGTCTCCGAGTCCTCTCCTGCTCCGTGTGGAAAGGCGGGAGCCCAGTGAGTCACCGCAGGTTCCAGTGTGCTGACGGATGCCACGTCTTCCTGTGTGTCTGCACAGTGGCTCGTTGAGGACTCGCTGCTCTTGGCGGCTCCTGTCTGGTCAGCCGTGGGGCTGGTGGATCCTGCGGAGGGCTGGCCGTCCTGAACCTGGAAGGGGCAGTGAACTTCCCTCTGGCCCAGGGATCTGTCACGCCTCATTCCTGCCAGGCAGGGTCCACGACTCTCCTCGGTGTGACCTTGGGAAGTGTCGCCCCCTCTCTTGTCTCTGTCCCCACAAGTAACTCAGTACCCCAGGAAAGCGGCCTTTAATGTCCATCTCAGGTCTGAAATGCTATGTTTATAATTAAATCTCCCCCTGGATGGTTCTTCAGATAGAGAAGTATGGGCAGGGGGGGTAGCAGAGGGCCTGACCAAGTCCCCAAGAGTGTCAGAGGGACCGCTAAGGGGAACCAGTGGGTTCTGGGTTCCCCTTCTGTTCAGCAGTAGCAGAGGCTGGCAGGAACATAGGGATGGAGCGCACGAGTTTTGGAACCGGGTGGCTTGGGTTTCACTTCCCAGCGCTACCACATATTTGCTGTGTGGCCTCGGAAATTGCTTAGCCTCTCTGTACCTCAATCATATCAGCTATAGAATGAGGATAACAGCAGTCACTACTTCATAGGTTTGGGCAAGTGAAATGAGTTAATGCATATTTATTGCTTGGAAGTGTGCCTGACACATACTGAGTGTTTAATAAATGTTAGTCATTAGTAGAGAAAGGTACAGCTGGCCTGCTATTCCCATTTTGAATGTGACACGGTGCAAAAGCCTGCATGCACGCGGCCCAATGACAGTAATAGTAGTCAGCACGTGCAAGCCCGTACTGGGAGCCAGGCTATACTCCATTGTTTTACTTACATAAGTTTGTGGACGCCTCACAGTCTTATCTATGAGATAGGTGTTACTATTATTCTCATTTTACAGATAATCAAATGGAAGCATTGAAGAGCTAAGCAGCTTGCTTGAGACCCTAAGGTTAAAAACTCCAGCCAAATGGTCCCTAAGTCCACCACAGTAAATGCCAGAAGATAGAGTTTATTGCGCTCAGATGAGTTACAAAATTGCTCCAGCAGAGCCTGGACCCAAGAGAGAGACCCTGGGAAGATCGGTGATGGGGTCATCCGGAGCCACTTGTGTGGCTCGGCCAGAAGGGTCCAGTGTGCATCGTGAAGGCAGGGAGAGTCCACCCCAGGCTGCAGGAGCCAGGCCCTGTTCTGCAAAGCCATTGGCAGCTTGGGGGAGTCAGCGGAGGGGGTCAGCCAGGACAAGGGGCAGCAGCAACTGACAGAGCTGTGGGTGGCATACCCCGGGGATGCACCTAGGGGCAGAAGAGCCATTCGGGTGGCCCAGGGGAGTACCAGGTTTGGGGCAGGCAGGTGGCCTAATATCGCACACTCTGAGAGCTGTCCAGCAAGGTGCCCGGAGGCTGAGGAGGTGACCCCTGGGGTCCCCAGCTGAGGTGGGGGAGTGGGACGGTCAGGACTTGGGGGCTTGCAGGGTCTCTTGCTGGTGTGTCTGTGTTCAGTTGGGCAGGGGGTAGACGGTAGTGGGGGAGGGTAAACAGCGAGGGCAACAGTGGGCTCAGAGAATAGATCTTAAAAGTTCCCCTCACAAGAAAAGGAAATTTGTAACTATGGTGATGGATGTCCACCAGACTTCTTATTGTGGCAATCGTTTTGCAATATATTTTGCAAAATATTGAATCCTTGTGTTACACACTTGAAACTATGTAATATAACGTTCAATATCAATTCCATCTGAATAAGAAAGAGGATAATAGGGAGAATGCACAGGCCCGGACTGGGGCCACACCTGGCCCCCGGCTCCCATCATTGCCTGAACAGCCCGCTGACAGTGGGGAGCTGGGGGTGGTCGGGCGGGGGCGTGCACTCCAGCATGTCTTCAGTCCAGAGCGGTGGCGGCTGAGGAGCTGCCCTGCGGGACCGAGGGGGGAGCACCTGCCAGTCCAGCCTCCCCGCATGAGCACGTGTGTGTGCACGTGCACAGGTGTGCATGTGTGTATGTCTGTCTGTGCCCTTGCGCCTGCATCTGAATCCAAATAGGCCTCCTTGTCTCTGTATATAGCCGAGTGCCTTTGCACAACAAGTGTGCTAAGTGTGTGTATTATTACATATGTCAATAGTCTGTTAAACACACCTGAATACCTAAATTGTGGTGTGATTCGTCTGCATACATCTTTGTTCTGTGAGTGTGCTTCTGCATTGCTGGGAAGGAGTGTGTGTGTGTGTGTGTGTGTGTGTGTGTGTGTGTGTGTAGTTGTCTGTCAGCCCCTAAAGGAATCTCCTTGTGTATTCCACACATGGCTGTTTGTATTGGTGCGTTCAAGCTGGTGTCCTGGGGAATAAATGTCTCTCTTTGTCTCTGACAGGTCTTTATGATCTCTGTGGACCTGTGTCTGTGTATTTGTGTCTGTGTGTGTGTGTGTGTGTGTGTGTGTGGCAGAAAGAGAGAGAGAGAAAGGGAGAGTGAGTCAGAAACCAGCCAGCCAGTCCTCAATACACAAACAGCTTGCTTGCCGTTGTTACCTGCTGGCCCTCCAGAGCACCAGAGTCCGGACTAGTGGTCAGGAGGCAGCCGTGCCTCCCAAACCAGGCACCTGTGGGTTAGTGGTGACCCTGACATGGGCCTAGTCCATCGAGTAAATGCTTTAATAGCGATAAAGACAATTGTGAAACCACTGTGAGTATGTCATGTACGGCCACGCTGGGGCCTGTGAGCAGCAGCTCTGAGGCCCCCGCTCAGCCATTGGCAGCTCTGCAGGTCGGGGAGGTGAAGGCTACCCTGGGGCCCAGTGGGCTGAGGTGGGTGAAGGGGCCCAGGCTCAGCAGCCGGAGCCAAGCGGCCGCCTGTGAGTGAGCACGTTACAAGCGCGGGTCTTTCTGACGTTGTAGTCTGGGGCCGGGGTGGCGGGGGGTGGCGGCGGCTCGAGGAGCTCCCCCAGTCATCTGGTTCCCTTCCGAGTGTCGCTCCCCACCCCTCAGCTTCCATCCTTGCTGCTCTGTCAAAGGCCAGTGGGGTCCGGTGGTTGGGAAGGGTGCAGGAGCAGAAGAGGACAGCATGTGACGCCTCATGGACAAGTGGCAGATGTCACTGCCACCCCCATTCCATAGGTGGGGACTTCTTCTGATGCCCTCACCTGAGGGCAACAGGGACAGGGAAATGCCCTCCCCGGTGGGCACACACGTGACAGCTAAACTGTTGTTGTCGAGGGAGATTTGGGGAGGCAGTCGTCTGCCACAGAGGAGAAAGCCATCCAGACCACCCCAGTATCCAGTGGGGGCCTGAGCCACTGTGCTCCCCGCGTGTCCCCCGTGCCTAGCATCAGGCAGGTGCTCAGTGGGTGTTTGTGGAGGCTCAAGGTTTTGCCACAGGTAGGGAGGAGGCTGGGGGAAGGGCAGGCTATCTCTGCCCCTCCTCGCCAGGATTCATGCCTTTTCCTCTCCACCCCTAGGCACCGGTGGCTGACCAGCGGCTGTTCCACGGCTGCTCCGCGTGGGAGGCCAGTGGGCCGACCTCAGCCCCTTCCGAGATGAGAAGCATCATGGCCACCAGCATCGTGCAGGCTGTCCTGGCTGCTCTCCTGCTGCTGCCCCTGGTAAGGACCCAGGACCATCCCCTCCACTGCCACCTGGAGCCCCAGGCTCACCTGAGCCCTCACCCCAGAGAGCCTGTGTCCTGGGCATGCCCTCAGCTGGTAGCATTCCCGCCGGACCACCCAGCGCCTCTGTGTGAATTAGAAAGGGTGCCCCATCCTCAGGACCCTCACCTGACTTGATCAGAAATTGTCACCCAGTTTACAAATCTGTGGTGATGGAGACACGTGTGGCAATCTTTAGAGTCGTGCAGAACGTATCCTGCTCAACTGTGCAGGGACCCTGGCACGGCTGCAGAGGCTTTACCCACGAGTCTCTGCCTGGTCGGAGCTCAGAAGCCTGCTCTATCTGGGCTCTTGCCTCCCCCAGCGCAGGGGCGGTGGGGGGCTCCCCGCAGTGGACACAGCCGTCCTAAGAATCCCAGATCCATGTCCTGCCTCTGCCCTGCCCTCCTGTGTGACCACAGACAGGCCCACCCCTCTCCCTGGAAGCCATCTGCACCTCTGTGAACAGCCAGGGTCAGACTGAACACTGCCTGCGGCGGCTCGGATGCCTTGTGCTCCCCGACACTCCCTTACGGAACCATTCCAAATTTTGAGTTAGTGACACCATCGGGACACAGCGGTCATGAGAGCAATGCGTGGGCTCTCAAGTGACTTGGTCCTGTGCTCGACCCCAGCTTCTGCCACTAACCAGCTGTGGGGCTTCAGGCAGGCATGTCCTGACTTCTCTGAGCCTCAGTTTCCTCTTTTGTAGAAGGGGACAAGAGTAAGAGAGTGGTTCATTGGCCCGCTGAACGATGCCGCCACTCCTTGGCCCATGGCCCCGTCCTGAGCCTGCAGGGGAGGGCGAGGGGGAGCGCTCTCAGCGCTTCCTCCTGCCCAGCCTCTGCTTCTTCCCATCAAGTGCAAGAGCTGCCTCCTGGTCTCTGGGACCAGACTGCCTGGGTTCCAATCCCGGTTGGACAGTGTGCTAAGCTGGGTGACTTTGAGCAAGTTACTTAATATCTCTGTGTTTAAGTTTTACCTCTGTAAAATGAGGCATGGTAGAAAGAACAACTACTTTGTAGTACCCTAGATATATACACATACATGCATGCACATATATTCATACAGAATGAAGCATGCATGTGGTAGAGTGCTGTCTATATATGTATTCTCTACTCTTTTTATTAGACATGGAAACTGAGACCCAGGGCCAGGGTGGGATCCACCCAAGGCCACACACTGCATTGGCAAAGAAGGGCCCTCGTGGAACCTGTGACAGAGTGGTTGTCAGGATCCCTGTTGGCCCTGAAGTCTCCCTGTCACTATCCTCTTCCTGCTTCCATCCCTCCCCGCCACAGCCTCCAGGGCTTAGGGAATGGTTCTTATGGGGGAACCTCCCTGCTCCCTCCCACCACCCATCCCTGTGTCCCTGCAGACCTCTGCCATGCACTCCAACTGCATCTTCAAGCAGGAGCAAGCCCTGTGTCTGGAGAAGATCCAGAGGGTGAATGAACTGCTGGGCCTGAACGACTCGTCCGCAGGTGAGGCGGGCGCCGGGGGCGCACGGTGTCCCCAGCACAGCCAGGCTGGCCCTGAGAACTGCGATTCCCACCTCCAGCCGCCTTGAGAAGCAAGGTGGAGCCGATGGGTCCCTGAGTCCTTCAGAAAGCCCTCTGGGTGATGGAGCCCTGGACCTGTCCTGGGCAGTGACACTGCGTTCGCCCTCCTTGGGCACCGCCTGCCCTTGGTGCCTCACCGTGGGAAGGGCTGTTCTGGGAGGCTGGATGTGGCCACCTTTGATCCTGGGGGATTAGCACAGAGCTGGGGTGTGGGCTGGGCAGGACAGTGGACAGAGAACTCGTTAGCAGGCAGCCTGGGCCTGGTAGCCGCAGGGACACAGCTGTTGCTGGTGCCCAAGCTGGAGAGCACGTGGCCACTCCAAGGCAGGAGACATGGGGCCCTTTCCCACCTCCTCTGCTCACTCCATCAGAAGCCAGAGAACGAGGCTAGGACAGCAGGAAGCCCAGGCCTGTCTGAGCGGCACTTCCCAGGACTGCAGGTAGCCTGGGGGGGGGCACTGCCCCCTCTGCTGGAAGGGCCATGCACTGCAGGACTTCAGCAGCCTTTGTTCTCCCCATTAAATAGATGCCATGACTCCCCTGATCCCAGTGGCAACCCAAAATGCCTTGCAGCATTTCCAAATGTCCCAAGGCAGTGGCATGGTTGTCTGGCTGAGAATCAGGGGTCCCGTGTAACCCCTTCTCCTGATTCCCTCACTGTGCAGATTGGATGCTGAGGCTGATGGGAAAGGCGTTGTTAACTGCCTGACTCCCAGTGGGGCCAGAGAGAGGGTTGGCGTGGGAAGTTGGGGACTTGGGGATGGGGGTATCCCGGGAGGCCCTGCCAGCCTCACATACACTTCAGTTGCTGGAGGGCGGGTCTCTCTGCCCAGGCTAGAAGGATTCAGTTCTCCCTCTGGATCCTCCCCATTTACAGGGAGCTCTTCTGAGCACCATCTGTTTAAATACTTGATTAATCTGCAGCCCAGTTATGTGTAACGGTCCCCCCAGGCCGAGCTCCCCAGCCAGGCAGTGAGCATTAGCTGGTAACGGAGCTGCTCCCAGCCATGCTGGCCTGGCCCTCTAGCCGAGCTCTGGCTCAGCCATTCTAGGTCCTGCCAGCCTGGGAAACTGAGGCAGGGGCCCCAACTAGGTGCCCAGTTGCAAGAGACCAAAATAAAGTGTGGTCCAAGGTTCTGGGATGGGAAGGTGGGTCCTGGAGACAGACCTGGAACGCAGGTGTGCTGCCGCCCAGCCCAGGGCCATGGGTCCTGCAGCCCGGGTGTCAGGTGCACTGGGGTCGGGCAGTTAGAAGCATGCAGGAGGGAAGGGTAGAGGCGGCAGGTGGGGAGTGATTGTACAGTTTGTGGAGCCCTGGGCTGGGAGAGGATGGGGCGGGTCGCCCACAGAGGTGGCCTGGAAGACACGGGAGTGAGACGAGGTGAGGTGGACGCCCTCCCAGGACAGGGCAGGCCAATGCTGGGGAGGGGAATCTCACCCCCGGTGTGCTCAGGAGAGGAAGAAAGGAGTTCTGGGAGGATTCATGGGGAAGATGGTATTTAAATCCCATCCTTGTGCTCAAACCTGGCCGCACGTCTGAGTCACCGGGGTTGCGTTCAGAAAACTGCGCTGCAGCCGCAGTCCGAGCCGGTTAAAGCAGAGCTCAGTCCCTCCCAGTCACCATGGACATCCAAGGTTTCCAAGGCAGTTCTGAGGAGAGGCTGGGCTGAGAAACCCCGAGCCAGGGCCCAGGGACACTGAGGGATGGGTGATTGGGGAGAACATCCCAGGCTGGGGAACCACAGCGGCAGGTGTGAGGGGGTGAGGGGCGGAAGTAACTTCTTGTTTCCGGAACCCTTTATTGGAGTGAGTGAGTGGGTGCGTGGGTAGGAGGTGGGCCAGAGAGCTGACGGGGCTGGCTGAGGACCCCCGGAGCAGGCATCTGCACGTTCCCGGTCATCTCTACTAGTGCTGGAGGTAGGCGGGGACAGTAGTGGGTGGCTTGCACCAGGCTGACATCCCTCCAGTGTCTCCTAGGACCCCACCTGGCCCTCAGAGGCCTGTGAGTCAAGGCCAGCCACAGGTCACCCTCTGAACCTGAACTTGGCTGAGAGACCCCAAGCCTGTGGGAGAAGCTCATTTCACTCACTCACTCATCCCCTCACTTCACTCGCGTGATGAGCTAGACTCTTCAGGTGTCTGGATGCTCCGCAAACATCGTCGCTTGGCCACAACAGGTGGATCTGCTCTTCTATTCCAAAGAGAAGATAGGAGCCAATTACGTGATGAGTGGGCGTCTTTAGGTGTTTGGCCTGGGTGGAGTGAGGGCAAGGCCAGGGGGAGAGGTTCCTGTGGGGCTGGTGAGTCTAGGGGGTGGGATCAGGGAGGGGGAACTCAGGCTGGTCATGGACAAGGGCTGGGTGTTAAGGGGTCTCCTGGAAGCAAGGGAACAGCTCTCCTCTAACCCGGGGTGGCCAGAGGAGAGAGAGGAGACAGCCTCTCCCATGGCCTACCTGAACAGAGGTCCCCCCACCTCTCCTTAATCCTCCTGCTTTGAGTCATAGGATGAGGCTCTATGGGACAGAGCTGAGACCTAATTAAGCAGGGCAAAAGGCAGCCATTCGCTGGAAAAGAAGACGAGACTGTGGTTCTAGCTGGACCCCCACCTCCATGACCCTTTCCTGCTCTGTGCGTCAGAACCTGTGCTATTAAAATGAGGAGGTGGGACGATCACGTTCATAGCCAGTACTTACATAGATTTACCACGTGTCAGGCTCTGCACTAGTGCTTTTCTCCCTTGGCGGCAACCTGGGGGTAGGCTCTATTATTATCCCTGTTTTACAGACGAGGAAACTGAGGCGCAAGCTTGAAGACAGTCTAATAAGAGGCAGAGGTAGAACTTGTACTCAGATAGTCTGCGCCCTCAGCCACTGGGACGCACTGCCTCGGAAGATGATATACTCTGACCGCCAAGTGCAGTTTGGAACATTCTGGAAAGGCTTTCTGGAGGAGCTGAGGAAGGGTTGGGGAGCAGATGTGGGTTTCGGAGGGCAGATGGAGAGGCGTGGGAAGGCAGGAGAGAGAGGTCTAGTGGGGGACGAGTCAGCTGGGGGTAGAGTGCGGGCCGTGAGTGTGGTGGGCAGGATCTGGGCCCGCTGGCACTTAAATAGCGGGACCAGCATCGAAGTCTTTGCACACACACGTGGTGGCATGGTGTGGCTCATTTAACCCTGAGTACCCCCAGGCCTGGGCAGTACTCCCTGCCCTTTGCAGACTCACGGGGGCTGGGCCGCTCGCCCGTTACCTGCTACGTCACACACAGGGAAGGTAGAGCCAGGGATGTGCGTTCAATGGTTCTAGAGTTCTGGTTCTTAACCACCACTGCTTTGGGCTCAGAAGAGGAGTGAGGAGACACCCACACCCCAGGTCCCCCGCTGCAGTGAGGGGTCCTACGGCAGAGGAAGTTGAAATGAGGCTGGAGAGGTGGGGGTGGGGGAGGGGGGCTGTCACTCTGTCCCCAGAGGCCTGCACTTTTCTTGGCTATGAGAAGGCTGAAGGGCATTTGTGTTTCTAAAGGCCAGAGTAGCATGAGGCCGTAGCATGAGGCCTCAGCCTCGGTGGTCTGCTTGGCCGGGTCACCCAGGGCCCTGTTCCAGTGCAGCCGAAAGAGAGAGAGAGAGAGGGAGAGAGCGGAGGCCACAGAGTGTCCAGCTCCTCTTAGCTCAGCTCAGGTATGTGGCCTGTAGGTCCCTGCAAGCTGAGGTTGGAGGAGCCCCTGTTCAAGGGGCCATCAGAGCAGGTGGCCTCTGGGTACCTCTCCAGGGCCACTGTTCTGGGACAGTGTGGACCGCGCTGTCAGCTGCCAGGGGACGGTTTGCTAGGGCCCGAGAGAAACCTCAGGCTGGGTCCCTGGGGCATTTTTGGCTTCAGATGGAACATGCTGGTGAACTGCAGGTAGCAGGCTGTCTCGTTGTGCTGGTTGTTGTGCTGGGTGGTGTGTTGAAACAGAGCATTTAAAATGCCCTCCCCGGGCCAGTGATCGGCACTGGGGTGGCGGGCTTGTTGAGAGTGCATGTCCGAAGCCTGTAGGTGATTGTTAAGCGTATCCAAATTCAGGAAACACTGACTTGGCCAAAGAAGAACCTCCACCAGGGTTCTTAGGCCAGAGAACAGCTCCCAGGATATGGGTAAGCCAGGCTGGGGGCCAAGGGTCAAATTTGAGTGTAACCAAGAATCCACAGTTGTGTGTGATGTTGTTAATCTGTGCTTGGGTGCGCCGAGAGAGGCCAGAGCTCCTGCTGTTCCCCTTCTGTGCTCTTTCCCTGTCCCTTCTGTCCCCAAGCACACACACTGTGCATAGGATGCTGGCCAAAGGTCAGCCAGCATCCCTGAAACACATTTGAAAATGACCAAGGAAAATCTGTCAGCTTGTTCCGGTAACTGTGAGTGCTTTTATACATTTTTATGTATTTATAGATATACATGTTCCCTGTATCTCTTAAGCCCAGTGAAGCAAGTGCATTGGATGAGGGTGCTGGTCTGTTAGAGTTGGGCCGTGTGGCATTACCTGTGGTTGTGGTTCCCAGGAGGACCCCTGCACCCCTTAAATCCTTGTTCCTCACTGGTCCCAGGACCTCCATCCAACCCTCAGAGAACAACGGATGGTCATGTGTATAGTGGCCTTCAGAGTAGAAGCCATGGGACAGGGTCACGCTGGGGAAGGAGAGGAGCGGAACAGGCAGGCGAAGGAGGCAGCCAGGTAGTGGAGAGTGAAAGCCAGGCTCCGACTCGCTGCTCTAGTCTTAGTCTGCAAACCCTTGGCGTGTTTTAAAGACGTTTATTGGGGCCATTAATGAGGAGTTGTATTTAGTGGTTTTGTCCCTCATTCCAAACCTCTGAATGCGCAATGGGACTTGAGACAACCCTAAGTCCAGTTCAGTCACGTGACACGTGGAGAAGCTGAGACCAGAGGTAGCAGTCACTGGCCAAGTCACATGGAGGAGGGGCCGAGCCAGCGCTGGGACAGGCCCCAGCTCCATGGCCTCAGCAGGGGTGCTCTTTGTCCTGCAGGAATCTCGTGCCAGAGAGAAGGAGAAAGGACTCCTGTGCGTGGGTTCCAGATGCACGCAGGTCACAGGCCCTGCCTGCTGGGCTGGCCACTTTGTTCTCTCTGTGCAGCCCAGGCAGCCCGCCCGCCCGCCCAGGGGGAGTCCAGCCGCACCTCCCCTTTGCAGGACTGCGTTCAAGCAGGGCTGGTTAGATACGGTCATCCTGGTGGGTCCCAGGACTCTGGGGAAGGTGAAAGAGGGAGACCCGCAGCGGCCGGCCATGGCAGGAGGATAAGGAGGCTTGTAAGGAGGACGAGAAGGCCTGCTCATTGCTATTCTGACCCGCCTCTGGGGCCAGTCGGGGTGCTCGGTGCCTGGGCCCAGCCGCACCTCCACCCTCACAGACAGATGAGGCCTGGAGGAGGGAACCGCCACAGGGCTGGGCCCAGGGTCCCCGTCCTTGGAGCAAGATCAGCTTTTCTGCCCCTCTGAGACTAAGCAGGCACTCAGCGTCAGGAAGGAGTGAGGTCTGCAGGGACCCTCACTCTGGGAGGGTGGTCCCACTCCTGGAAGGCTTGTTAAAACACACCAGCCCCACACTTCCTGACTCAGTGGGTCCGGGTGGAGCCTGGGCATCTGCATTTATGGCAAGTCCCTAGTGGTATTCCTGGTCCGGGGTCCATACTGTGAGAACCGCTGACTTCGAGGTGTGGGCTGCATCCTCAGTGCCCCCCCCCCGACCCCCCCCCCCACGGAGCTCTCAGCTCGTCTGCATTTCACAAATCAGAAACACAGACTGTACCTAACCCAGGACATTGAAATCATTTCCCCGTGAACTGTATGCTAGAACGGGGGGCTCGTTCTAGCAACAGCCAGGCATCCTCAGGTGGCTTCTCAAAGGGACGACTGCGCCCTGTCTGAGCCCCTTCGGTGCCACTGTTCTCATGGGGTTTGAACAGTGTGGAGCTGGACAGAATCGTCGCCATGACAACCTGAGATTAGCGTCTGATTTTGTTCCAGTCGAGGCTAATGGCTCTTGCGTTCTCTCTGTTCTGCTGGCCCAAGTGGTCTTTCCTCCCCACCCCCTGCTGTTGTCAAGAGGCGCTGCCTCTCCTTGCTGCTTTGTGTAGATGTCTTAGTGGGAGCAGCCCCGGAGAGTGGGCATTCTCCCACCAGGCTGGCATTTCCCCCACCCCCCGGCCTGAATGCCTCTGACAATGGGAGAGGTGAATAGGGAGGCGTGGGGTGTCCAGTGGAGAGTGCTCCCAGGGACTCGGAGTGGTCCTGATTTCCCGCCTCGTCTGCGGGGGCAGGGAGACAAGGGGGACTTTCCGGACCGCTCAGCAGTGTCTGCGGCACTTGCCCGCACCCCCCCCCCCCCCCAGCACACATTCCTGGCTGCCCTGGCATAACCTCTCCCAGTTCTCCTTGTGTTTCTGGCCACCCCTCCTCAGCCTTCTCGCCATCTCCTCTGGGTGTTGGCATTCCTTCTTCCATTGACGCCAGGCCCTCTTCCCTTTTCTTCTCAAATCTACGCCTTCGCACTGAACCCTCATCCAGGTCCAGAGCCCTACACAGATAGCACCCTCTGCCGACCACTCTCTGCTTCTCCGCCGGCTGGACTTCCCCTCGGGACGCCCACCCTTTATCTAACGGCCCCGCAGAAATCTTGACAGATGCCCCGTGGGAGATGGCAGTGAGGCCAGGGGAGGGGCCCAGCCTCCCCAGGCATCTTCCTGGGTACCGGCGGGTGCTGGGGGAGTCTCTGTTCCTGGTTGGAGCTCAAGTCTCTCAGAGTTAAGAGTATCCAGCCCTCAGGGTGCACACAGGGAAACTGAGTCAGGGTGGAACGGGTAGAGACTTACCAGAGTCATACATTGAACCCTGGGCAGAAGCAGGCAAACCTCAAGTCTTGTGGCTGCTGTACAGAAACTTAGGGGACCTGTGTGCTTTCCCTCTGCAAAGGCAGACTTCTCAAACGTGTTTGCTCTATGTCTGTAGCCCTGGGCCTGGTGGGCCCAGCACATGGGGGCGGGGGGGGAATCAGAGAATGGCTGTTAAGAGAGAATGATTGTTAAGAGAAAGAATCCCCCACCCTGCCTCCAGGCCTGGGACCTGCACCCTGGGGGCCCTTCTCCCCTGTGCTGCCCACGCCTGAGCTCTGCACCCCTGCTCATCCCTGAGTCCTCCTGACTGTTCACCTCCATCTAACCTGCCCTGGGACCTCAGGAACATCAGCTGACACTAGATGCTGGCTGTACCTGGGTCCCATGTTCCATGTTAAGGGAACATCTGTTAGCGGGGCTCCTGAGACATGGACCAGACGTGACCATGCTGCTCCATGCTCAACACAAATCACGGCAGCCAACGATGTGCTGCTGGGTCCCTTTTAAGGACCTGATGTCACAATAAGGTGTGTGCCAGCTGCAGTCCTGCTGGGTGGGTGGGCAGGAGCCTTCAATGACTGGCCCGTTGCTGTGACACCGGGACATGGACCCTGTCATGTGGCCCCCAGCATCCTTGACTTGTTGATTTTCTGTCCTCAGAGTTTTCTATGGTGTTTCGGGTTCCCAAACTCGGTCATTCCAGGAGCAGAATGCTACAGGTTACTGTGACCGGGCATGACCTCCAAAATAGCCAGCTCTCAGTTCTGAGACAGACCACTTCTGTCCAAGCAGTCTGGCGGGCGGTCATGAACCCCAGCAGAGAAGCCGTGAGCTCATGTGGCCTGCCCTGGGCCCTGCCCAGCCCAGCGCCGGCCCCGGCTCCCTCTGAGCCCTCTGCTGGCCTTTCTTCTCACCTCGCAGGGCTTGGGTCCATCTTCCTACTGGACTTCTTGCAGGGGAATGATGTCCAGGGACTCCTAATCGGCATCATGTAATTAATGACAACAATAGGGAACGCGCACTGAGTGAGCTTGGTGCTCCGCCGGGAGCTTTACATGTTTGAAGTCACTAGTCCTCATGGTAGCCCCAGGGGATGGGGCATTGACCGTCACCTGTTAGCTGTCCTTTACCTGGCAGGGAGCCCTCTCCACAGCCCATGTGTATAGACCCCAAATAATTTAACAGCCGGTTCTCTGCCCTAATGACCATTTTAAGTTCAAAAAAACCAATGTACCGAAAGGTAGTTCATTATTTCATGTATCTAATACTTAAATAAGAACAATAAAAGAGGTACACAAAACTAGATTATTATAAGAAAGAGCCTTAAAGTATTAATGAAAAACTATTAAATAATACCTGACAAAAAACAATAAAACTGTTGTTTAAGATATTTCTATATTGCTTCTTGATTGGCGTCCTCACTTGCAATGTTTTTTACCTATGGACGGAATGTTACAACGGGCGCTCAGAATGCGCTGTTGCGCAGATGAACGTTAAAAAAAGAGTGAGGAATGTCAATTTGTGATTTCCACATTGGGCGGCTGTCCAGGTGCCCACCTTAGAGAGAACCCTGATCACAAGTGCCATTTTAACAACCGGCTTGCCGAACTCAACAAAAAAATTAGGTATTGGTTCTGCCAAACCAGTGTGAACCGGCTGGATCCTGCCTCTCCTCCTCCTCCTTTGCCTCTGCCCACCTGGAAGTGGGGCTCACGGGGTTCCCCTGTCTATGTCCTTTCCCTGGTGAACTCCCATTCCATCGCCCCCCCCCCTTCCCCAAGCCCATGGTGCTGGGCCTTAGGGACCATGTTAGGGAAACTGAGGTGACCAGACCACGGAGGGGTGCTCACTGCCAGGGCCTGGCTCTCATGGCTGTCTCCCCCACAGGCTGCCCTGGGATGTGGGACAATCTCACGTGCTGGAAGCCCGCCCACGTGGGCGAGACTGTCATCGTCAGCTGCCCTAAGTTCTTCCAAGTCTTCGATCCAGACCAAGGTGGGTTTCCCCTGGGGCCTCTTCAGGCCCCACTCAGTCCAGCTCGCTTCCTACACTTGGGCCCAGACCACCCTGGGACACAGGTACCAAGGACACTGGGTACCCTGCAGGCAGATAGGTATTCCCTGCTCCAGAGTTGGCATATCGGTGTGGGCATGGGGGATAAAACCACAGACCGCCTGCACACGGGATCACGGAGGCTTTCCTCAGACCTGACTCCCAGGTCCACGTGCGGATGCGTCGTGATGGGCGGGGCAAGGCTGGGCTCTCCTGCGTGGCCTCCATCACTTACCCAGCTGCGGGCCTTAAACAAGGCATTTACTCCTCTGTCCTCTCTTCCCTGGTCTGTCAGATAGGAACGGGGCGTGGTCACTGGGGACAGTGGTGCACGTGGGAGTCACTTAGGGCAGGACTGGGCATGTTTTAATGTTCGTTCGGTGGTAATTGTTAGCTGATGTTATTATCATTGTCACTCATAGAGAAGCTCAGGGACCCAGGGAGACACACAATGAGACACCCCAGGAGCTGGACACAAAATGGCCACCCACGTCCACATTTGCACGGGGCCCCAATCCCCACAGCGGGTCAGGCACACTTGTGAGCAGTAAGCGAAGCGTGTTTTTGGTCCTCGATGTCGTCAGGCAGCGATGAGGGCTCGGGAGAGGAAAGGCCGGGGTCCTGTCCCCCGGGAGCTCCTGGGCTGCCTGTGAGAGGAGAGTGGACACACAGGAGCTGCCGGCTTGGGTGACTGGTGTGTGACGGCACCCTCTGTGCGAGGAAAGGCTGGGTGGGCACAGTGTTGTAAAGAGCTCAGTTTGGGGCGTGTCTGTGTTTGAGGTCTGTGGGGGGTGGCTTATCAAAGTGCTCTGGGAGATATTTAGGGGTCCCATGCTGATGTGGGGATCCTTAGGGTGGGCAGTGGGTAGGCTTTGTGACTCCGGATGCAGGGAGATGGAGCGGGGACTGGACAGCGCTCTGCCTGTAGGCAGGAGGCCTTACTGACCACATCTCTGGCAAGCAGTCTGAGACCATGTCTTCCCTTTGGCTGTGAGTCTGGTGGGCTCTCCAGGCCTACTTCTGCCTTCAGCTAAGGCCTGCGGACTCCCAAAGATGGCTGGTGTCTGGTTAGAACCGTGGCCCAGGAAGAGTCCAGAGCCAGACTCCACTGCACCCCTGAGAGACAGTGAGGCCAGTCTCCGGACAGGTGGTTTACTGAGAACCACCCACGGACCACTGAGCCCTGGGTTGGGGCCTTGGTCACATGTGTGGCCATGCACGGGTCACTTGAAGCCTCGACCTCCGCTTCCTACTTCACCTAAGGCTCCAGCTGATGTCCTTCTAGAAGCAGAGATTTCCCAAACTCTGCTCCACTGGAGTCCTGCCGGCCACCACCCTGTCCTGTCTGTCAGGGATAGAGACAAGTTCTGTTGTGCACCTGGAACTCCACCAACCAGGACCCTCCCTGGCATGGCGGGTGCTTGCAGGAAGTGCGGCAGTGGGAGAGGGGGCCCGTGTGTTGGGTGCCGGGCCTCTCTCAGGCTTCCACACCCAGACCAGAGAAGGCAGGGTGTAGCTGCAAGTCCCCATCTCCTCCCCCTCCCTGCCCCTTTCCCCTTCTTCTCTCCTCTCTCTCCTCCTCCCTTCCCCTTCCAGGGCCTGTTAGCCACACCCCCCATCTCCAGCCCAGAAGGAGGGTGGCAGTTAATCTCTCCTATCCGGGCAACTAGGGGACTGTCTAGAACAGGATAGGGAATGAATTCTGAGAGAGACATAGGAGGGAAGTGTAGGCTGGGAGGTGGGACGTCAGGCGTGTGGCAGCCCTGTGACACGTCGCAGCCCGATCTCTAACTCATTCCTATAGAAACCACGTCAGTCACACCCTCCATTCATGGCCTCCTTTCATTCATTCATTTATTTGAAGTTTATTGAACATCTACTCTGGGTTGGGTACCATGCCAACCCTGCTTCTTTTCAACAATTAAAATAAAAGGCAAAAATGACTCAGCAGTAAAGTAAGACTTTTTTTTTTTTAAGATAAACTTTCCTTCAAACTACCCTTCCATCTGGCAAGTGTACAATGAATGTGTTATTCACACCTGATTCTTAATGGTTCTTTAAGGCAGGGCTCTTTAGCACTTCCGTTCACAAAGCTGAATTAGTGCGACTTACCTTACACACTTAGGAAGTCGAGTATGGCATTTCTCCTGTTATCTCTGGGTCCAGTGTCTCCGCTCATTCCTCTGTCCCGGTGTCCTGTTGGAGAGGAAGAGGGAGCAGTCTCCAGGGCCCTGCTGGTCCCCAGCTTGTGGCCATCACCGCAGAGCCTGTCTCCAGAGTTTAGGGGCGGGCTGGGCAGCGGGGAGGGGCAGGGTGGGATCGGCAGGGCCCAGGGTGGGCTGCCCCACTTCAGCCCTTGCTCACCTCTGCGTTCTCTCTCTCCTCTGTTTCAGTCTGGGAGACAGAAACCATCGGTAAGAGGAGCCCTGGAGGGAATAGACTGCTGATCACCTGTCCCTCTGTCCATCCAGCTGGAACCCAGCCCTGACTGCTGGGAATGGGTGGTGGGGGGGATAAGAGGCTCATCAGGGCCGGATCTGCCCTCCGCGGGGGCGTGTGTGCAGACCGGGATGTGTGCGTCCCCGGGTAGCAGCGGAGTTGGGGTGTACAGCAGGCTTGACCTTGGAAGCAGGGTTTGGAGAAATAGGGGGGACAAGGAGGCTCATTGTCAGGCGGGGAGTCAGCACGGGCGGAGGTGGGAATAGGGTCTGGAGGGAAAGAGCCGAGGATTACATCCTTGGTTCCGGGTTCCCTTCGAGGAGAGTGGTCCCGGGTGGGGGTGGGGGGTGAGCACTGAAGGAGAAACCCCAAGCCCGGGACTCGTGAGCTGTTCCTGGTTTTTCCCTTGGAAAGGCCCAGTCATCCTTTTCCCTTCCTCTCCCACCCTGGAGGAGGCCCGCTCGTCACCCTGACAAGGTCCCATTTCCACTTCCTGTGGTCCAGCGGGGGAACTGAGTCATCGGAAGCATCGGCAGCACAGAAACACAAAGCAGTGTGATTGCAGCTACAATGTGCAGTGTGTCAGAAGGGCGTGCCGGCGGTGGCTGGGCCGCCCCTTGGCTGAGACCCTAGCCCTGGTCCCCCAGACCACAGGCAGCCTTGGCCTTCCCGTGTGGAGAGCCAGTGTGGACAGCCCTGGCGAGCTGACGGCCTGGCTTTCGGACTCAATGCCCGTGTCTGTGTTTTACAGGAGAGTTTGGTTTTGAAGACAGCAACTCCCTGGATCTCTCAGGTAATTGGGGTCAACCATGGGCTATCTGGAAGGGGGGGCCTCTGCTGATGTGTGAGTGTGGGGACCCCTCTGCCAGGCCAGGCTGTGCCTCTGTGTGGTCTGTGGCAGATCCCTTGTCCTCTTTAATAAAGCCCTGGATCTTCTCCCTGGCACCTAGCACTCCAGGGCTCAGAACATGTGCGTCCAGTTTCAGGGGCACACAGACCTCTCGGAGCCCCATTGGAGCCCCAAAGAAAGACCTGGACCAGGTGGCCCCTAGCTTCGAACTCCCATGTGCAGAATGGCGGTTCCCCTCCTTTTACTGTGGTCACAGTCCCCCAGGGCACTTGTTAAAACGCAGATGCCTGAGCCCCGCCCAGAGTCTTTAATTTAGTAGGCGGGGGCACGTAGGGACTCCGAAAAGGTGTACTCTAGCTCGGCTCCCAGGTGCTGTGGAAGGGCGGGTCTAGAACCCCTGCCCTGAGGTCCTGTACTCCTGTGAAGTGCCTGGGCACGAAAAAGCCTAGGAAAGGGCCCGGGCGCAGTCACGGTGGGGTTCCGACCGTCTGGAGGGCGCTAGAACAGTAATAGAGTGGCCAATTCATGGCGGAGTTCTGAACAAAGAGGCTTCTCCGTTTCTGAGCCCACACTGTGTTATAAAAAGAAAAAAGAATAAAAGAAAGGAAATGGTGCCTACCTCTAGGACACTTTTTTAAAAATTGCTTTTCGAAGTGGCTTCCCCTTCCTCTCCCCACCACCCCGACGTGGGCAAAGTGGAGAGGGGGCGAGGCCGTGTCCCTGGGAGGTGTGGGCGACCTGGATGAGGTGTTCATGGTGACTTGGGAGGGGCTTGTCCAGAGCGGCCCAAGATGGGTTTGCTGGGAGCAGGAACAGCTGGCATCGAACTTGACATGGAAGTGACTCGGTCCCTCCCTGGGCTTGCCACATGTCCTCCTTGTCCTGTGTCATAGGACGCAGGATCCCAGAGGCTGTGAAGACCAGTGGCCCAGAATGTGCCTTTCTGACTCTGCCTAAAAGAACTGGCTTCAGAGCTTCCAGCTCAGCCAGCAAGGACGTGAGGTTGGGAAGATGGAGGCGAAGTTTTCAGTCTTGGCCTCTGTCCTTGCCTCCTTCCAGAGCTCTCCAGAGGTGGCCTTGGCCACAGAGGGAGGGGGTTCCTCTAACAACATGGGTGATGGAGCCCCTTTTCTGCGGGTGTCTCTTGCAGGCAAAGTCCTGGGCACGAAGTCCTGTGAAAGAGAGTACCATTCCGTGTGTCCTAATGTCCCGCAGGAACTCCCAGGAAGCCAGTGCGGGACCAGGGGTCGATCTGGGGCCACTCTCGGGCTGGGCTGGCGGCAGTGGCTTGCCTCCTCCTGGACACCCGTGGGTCACCCTTACAGACAATCAGGAGAGGGGAGGATGAACTGAGTAAGCCTTAACGGCTAAAACAGCCCCAGGTGGGGTGAAACCTGCCTGGCCCCCACTGCACTACCCCCAATGACTCCTGCCCCCTCTAGCATCGCACCAAATGGCCTTTTGTTTTAAAGCCAATCAAAAGAAAACTAATGTACATTAGTGACAGGAAACAGACCTCTAGACCGACCTGGAGAGGCAAAAGTTCTTTTGAAAAAACAAAAGCAGCCCGAGTATATATCCTGCTAAGATCTTGTGCTCGGTTAACGGAGGTCTGGTTCTTGTTAATGAAGGGCTCCGTGTCCCTTCGGTGCGTGCGGGGTGTTGCAGCTGCTGGAAGGCCCAGAGCTCCCGGTGGGAGTGTCACCTAGGGTTGAGTTTCTCAAGGTGTGCGGGTCACTCCCACCCCAATGTCACTCCAGGTGATTTCTGGACCAGAATTCCTTGGGGGAGGGCTGGGAAAGGGGGTCCTGGAGACTGTTTCTGACCCCAGGGTGCTGAGGCATTTCCCTGCTGAGCCTTTGCCGGTTCCACAAGCCAGGGAGGGTGGATTCAGCCCAGCCCCGTCCCCTGAGTATGGAATCAGATCGCACTCCCCTCCACCTCCAGGTCCTTTGTAGAGGCTGGGCAATCACTGTGCGCCTTTAGACAGCGGAGGGTTTCAGGATGCCTGAGTTGCCGTGCCTCCCAGAGGCGCAGAGGGGTTTCCAGGAACCCCCACTTCCCAAGTAACTTCCGAACAAGAATCTCAGGGACCTCTTGAATCATTCTCATGCCTCCTAAGTTCTCCTTGTACTGCAGGCATGCGGGTGGTCAGCCGGAACTGCACAGACGACGGCTGGTCGGAGCCGTTTCCTTACTACACAGATGCTTGCGGGCTGGATGAGTATGGTGAATATGAGAGCTGGGACCAGGTGAGTGTCTGCCCTCCCCCCCTCCCCGGCCCCCACCTGGGAGCAGTGGACGTGGTGCTGAAGAGGCCTGGGCTCCCGCTGGGACTATGGGACTCTCAGGTCCCAGGCAGCACTCACGAGCACCCCCTGTGTACCCGGGCCAATGAGATACACTCACTGACGGCTGGGAAGCGGCTGCTTTGCTGCCTGAGCTCCCTCAGCCTTCGTCCTGTGTCCCCCACCTCCCTGGCTACTCCTCCAGGATGCCCAGCCTTGCTGTGGCCCAGCAAGTGGGGGGTTGCTGCCCGGCCCAGCAGGGGTCCTTGTGGACCCTTTCCTAGGCTGAGGCGGGTACCTGTTTGGACTGGTCGGTGGCCCTGCATTCCACAAGCAGTTAGGAGTGTGGATACTGTGCAGAGGGGACGAAGCAGCTCACGGGGGGACGCAGGCTTGGGGAGATCCTGGCGGCAGAGGCACTGATGGGGGAGTGGAGGAGGGGAGGTTAGCAAGAGGAGAAGGGAGGAAGGAGGAGCTGGGTGGTGGGCCCCGAGGAGGGCGGGCCCTGGCCTGGGAGACTGGGGCAGTCCACGTGAGCCCCTGCCTGTCCTGTGCCCTGCTCCAGGATTATTACTACCTGTCGGTGAAGGCCCTGTACACGGTTGGCTACAGCACGTCCCTCGTCACCCTCACCACTGCCATGGTCATCCTGTGTCGCTTCCGGTGAGACCCTCAGCAGGGTGCCTGGGAGCTCAGCCCGCCCCGGCTCAGAGCCCTGGCTGCGACCCTGGGTGTCAGTCCTGAGCTGCACTGGAAGGCGTCTCCCCCATCCCTAGGATAACTGGGAAACTTGACCCCAGAGAGGGCACCTGGCCTGCCCGCCCGGGCAGAAGACCTAGTACCTCCCTTGCTTTTCCTGATCCAGACAGAAAGGTCACTGGAGGGAGGAGTCTAGCCTCAGGGAGTCCTGGGGCTAGGTGACGGAGGCCTGAGACTTAGGGAGGCGGGAGGAAGGAGTGGTCTAGGTGGGAGACCCCATGGAGACAGAGCCATGCAGGGGGCCCAGAGCAGACCCTGGGTGGGGTTAGAATGCCATGGGGTCACCGATCCAAAGCTGCCTCCTCCGCTGGTGTAGGAAGCTGCACTGTACCCGAAACTTCATCCACATGAACCTGTTCGTGTCCTTCATGCTGAGGGCCATCTCCGTCTTCATCAAAGACTGGATCCTCTATGCAGAGCGGGGCGGCGACCACTGCTTTGTCTCCACCGTGAGTGAGCCGAGCCCTCCCGGGACGCCCCATCCCCGCTGCTCTCCTGCAGTGGCCCCAGTGAACACAGAAACCCAGAATGGTCACGGGGCTGCGGGCAGCCCATGACTCCCCCATGTGGCCCCGCCTCCTGTTCCTCCACACGTGTGTGCTCTTGGCAGAGGGGGTGAAGGTTGGATGGGAAGGTCGAATGCAGGCTCAGAGAGAGGCCTTGCCTGGCCCCTGGTCATTAACTCACCCAGGACGGAGTCCAGGGGCTGATGGGCTGGCCTTCTTTCTAGACCACCTCCCAGGCCTTGGGCCTTTGGAGAAGATGAGCGGAGAAGATAGGTCTTGATGAAATTGGGCAGGAAAAGCAGTGAGGAGCACGAGGCCTTGATCCGGGAGGGCACACTTAGAGGAGGTCTCTCTGAGATTTGTGGGGGCCAGGAGAGTCACCCCACCCCGTGATGCCTAAAGCCCTCCTCTGCCGGGACCTCCTGCTCACCTGTCACCTGGCCCCTGGGGGTCCGGGAAGGGCCTGTCCTTCTTTGACACTGGCAGTATGACCTCTATGGGCAGCGCAACTCAGAGTCATAGACTGCTGCAATTTTACTCCTCGGCTCCAGGAATGTTGCGTTTCAGACCCTGCCGATGTGTGAGCCCAAGAGGCCAGAGCAGGAGGGCCTGAAGGATTCTCCCCGGTTCTGCCAGGCTGGACTTCCAGGGCTCTGTGGGGCAGGGCTGGGGGCTCACGTACACCTCCCACCCCCCGGCTCTCTCCTTCCCTCTCTCCCTCTCTCTCCCTCTCCCTCTCGGCAGGTAGAGTGCAAGGCTGTCATGGTTTTCTTTCACTACTGTGTCGTGTCCAACTACTTCTGGCTGTTCATTGAGGGCCTGTACCTCTTCACCCTGCTGGTGGAGACCTTCTTCCCCGAGAGAAGATACTTCTACTGGTACACCCTTATTGGCTGGGGTAGGTCACTGGACAGGCTCGGCGCTCGTGGCCAGGTGTGCCCTTGGTGCCACCATCAGGGAGTGCCAGGGCAGGGCAGGAGGTACTTCCCTGCCCCCGCTGATGGTGCACACCTGCCTCCTGGACTCTTTCTTGCTTTTCCTGCCCGCAGAAAGCGCAGTGCCTGGGAGGTATGTTCAGGAGTCCTCTGGGAGGCACCACAGCCCAGGGTCTGGGGAAGACGTGAACCCCCAGGAGGCCTGTGTCTAAGGGGCAGTGAGGGTCCCCAGGGCTCCAGGTCGGAGCCCCCTGTCTGAGGGGGAACACGCTGGACCTGTGGGTGTTCCTGTTACCACAGCACTCCTCTTCTTGCTCTTGAAGGGACCCCGACTGTGTGTGTGACCGTGTGGGCGGTGCTGAGGCTCTACTTCGATGACATAGGGTGAGTGCAAGCCCGAGAGCTGGGGCAGGAGCCCCAGGCAGGGTCGGCCACGTGGGTTCTCCGCAGCTGCCCTGACTCCACATTAACTTGGCCAGACTGCACACCGCACCCTGGGCCCGCCACGGTGGAAGGCAGTGAGAACACGCAGGGTTTCCGAGCCCCGCTCTGCTCCTGGGCCCGGAGCCTAGTGTCTGTGTTCCTTTTAGGGAGGGGAGGAAGAGGTTTGAGGATAAGTTGCGCCCCAAAGGGGGAATATGTGGCCCTTATCCGGGAGGCCTTTGGTGATCCTGACTCTTGGGCTTCCGGCCCGGCTTTGACAGGGGAGCGGAGGGAAGGACCACAGCCCTGAGAGTGCTCCTTCAAGCCGCCCCTCCTTGGGAGCCGCAGGAAAAGAAGCACCAGCTGGGGGCAGAGACATGGTCCTGCCGGTGTCCTGCCCCTGCGTGTAATCTCTCTTCTTTCTCTTCGTCTTTCAGCTGCTGGGATATGAATGACAACACGGCTCTGTGGTGGGTGATCAAAGGTCCCGTGATCGGTTCCATAATGGTGAGTGTCCTTGGGACGAGGATCAGGGAAGAGATGGTGGCTTGGACAAAAAGCCATGACAGGAGAAGAAATATAAAGGTCACTAACCTAAACCAACCTCCTTTTTCATGGCTGCATTATATTCCGCAACACAGATGTGCATATGTAGCTGTCCCGATAGTGTTGGTCATTTATATTGTCCCAGTTTTCCTCGTCATGAAAAATGCTATTAGGGACAGTTCAGTGCATAATTTTAAGCGCATGTGGATATTTATTTCGAATAAATCCTTAGAAGTGGAATTACTGGGTCAGTTGTCTACTGCGCTTGTACTATCAATCATTTAAATTTTTACACAGTCTTATGGGGGGAAATGGTTGCTCAATGCTTTCACGTGCACATTTCTCCATATTGTTAGTGCCAAAGGGCATTTCTTCCCAAATGTTTATTGACAAGGTGTTTTTATTCTGGTTATTGCCTTTTTACTTACTTATTTTTTGCTTATTTTTCTAGCCCACTCATTGTCTTTCTCTCTCTTTGAAGGATTGTAACACTGTATTTGTTATACATGTTGTAAGTGTGTTTCCAAGATGGCCTAACTCTTGTACAATCCAACCATCAGGCTTTCTCTTCACAAATTCTGAGCTTTGTTTCTTGTTTAGGGAGGACTTCCCAGACTTAAGATAAAAAAAATATGCTTCTTAATTGTTTTGTCACAGTTTTGAGGATTGGGTTATTACATGCTTTAATTCAGCTGAAATTTTACTTCCTTGATCTGAAATGATACCTAATTTTACCTAATTTTAGTTTTTTCCCCCAATGGATTGATGTTCTACCCTCTCAATTCTTTTTATTGAATAGCTCATCCTTTCTTCATTATGTTGAAATGTCATTGTATCATAAACATTCACTGTATTCTGTTTGGTTCCAGATTTCCTATTCTGTGGTACTAATTTATTAGATTTTCCCATGGCCAATACCCCTTGGGCTAGTTACTGTAATATTGTAGCATGCTTTCGTATCTGCTATGCTAATTTTCCCTCTTTTATTCTTCAAAATTTTATTGCTCATGTTTTTTTTTTCAGGTGGATTTCAAATCCCTTGACAAATTGCAAAAAAAATAAAAAAAGGAAAAGAAAAGAAAGCCTGGTTGAAATTTTTATAGGAATGACATTGAATTTAGGAACTGATTTGGAAGATACAATTACCCCACCCCTGTTCCTTTCCCTGCCCATCCACAGTTTTGCTTTCTAAGTTTTCAGTTACTTGTGGTCAACTGTGGTCTGGAAAAAATTATTAAATGGAAAATTGCAAAAATACACAATTTGTAACTCTTAAATTGGAAATTAGAGGCCACGGTGAGAAACATGATGAAATCTCGAATCGTCCCATAGTGTACCTCCCAGGCTCGAGTCATCTCTTTATCCAGTGCACCCTCACTGGAGAGGCTTACAAGCCTGATGGTCGCTTACCAGCTCTCTTGGTTATCAGATGGATATTTTGAAAGAGAGAGAGAGACAGAGTACATTCACATAATGTTTATTACATTATATTGTTACAGTTGCTCTGTTTTGTTATTAGGTAGTATTAATCTCTTACTGTGCCTATTATATAAATTAAACTTTATCATAGATAGATAGAGAGAGAGAAAAACATAGTATATATAGGATTTGGTACGATCTGTGCAAGCACCCACCGGGGATCTTGGAAAGTATCCCGTGTGAGTAAGGAAGGATGCCTGTAATTGATTTTCTTAAAATACTGTCTTTCCCTCCAAGAACATGGAACAAATCTCCATTTATTAGTCTTTCTCATAGAGTCATTTTGTACCAGTTTTTAGTTGTCTCGTTAAATTTATCTCTGAAATAAATCCAGATGGTTTATGCTTTTATTATGTCTAGGAATCATTCTTTCATTATATTTTTTGTCGATTACTAATGATAAAGAGGGAAGCTTTTAGTTTCGTTTTATTTTTTCTTGCCTTTTGTTTTCTTTTAAAACACTCTTATTAGTTCTCAGCCCTTTTCAGTTGTTTCTGCTGGATTTTCTCTAGGTAGAAAATTATATAATCGTTAATTGGAAATAGTTTTTCCTTTTTCTTTCTAATATTTATACCATTGATTCCTTGGTTTGGTTGAAGATGATGTTTGTAATTTTGGGGAACAACTGTTCAATGAATTTAGCAAAGTTTCTATCCCTGACCTGTGTTAGTGTGTTATTTTTTTTATAAATCAGGAATAGGAGTCACATTTTAGCAAATGTGTCTTGGAGACATTTATTGCAGTAACTTATCCTTTAGTGATGGATATTTCTAGTATCTTGGTTTTTCCTCATTACAGACAGTGCCGCAATGGGCATGTGCACGCACATCTTTGAGCCTGTGTGAGCACGTCTTTAGTGTAAACCTCCAGGAGTGGGATTTCTGGGACAAAGGCTGTGAACATGTAACATGTTCATGACCATCAAATTGCCCTCCTCTCGCAGAGTACAAGCACTTATTTCTCATGTCTTTGCTGATGTGATGATTACCAGTTGGCCAGCCTTTTGAAGGATGATGGTAGCTTATTGTTTTAATCTGTTTCTATAGTAAATATTAGTAGTTTTTTTTTTTTTTTTTTTTTTGCATTCCTCACATAAATCCTTTCTGGCCATGATCTGCTTGTTCTTCTAGTACACTGCTAAATTCTGTGTGTGCCTATTTTGTGTAGTGTTTGCTCTGCTCTTTGTAAGTTGTCTGGTTTTAGGCGTATGCCTGCGTGTGCGTCTTTGTTTTGTAGCAGGATTTTGTTCATCTCGTGGGTAACTTGGGAGCTTGTCTCTTTTTGCTGTGAAACAATGGAGTAGCGTGTAAATCGCACCTTCCTTAGAGGCGTTCTGGAACTGCTCTGTAAAGTGATCCGAGCCTGTGCCTTTTCCTGCATTCTTCTTTGATTTCTTTTACAATTTCTTTTGAGGTCATTGCTCTGTTCGGGTGTTCTCAATTTGCTTTTGTTAAACTTATTATTTCCCATCTTGTTTGGTTTCCTCTCATGATTTAAAATACTCTATGCATCTGTTGTTTCCCCCCTTTTGGATGGACTCACTCATGCGATTAGCCGTGATGACTGAGCTCAGTTCCAGGGACTGACCAGACACTGGGCAGGTAGTGGAGAGCGTGGCTGGCAGACCCGTGCCCTCCTGTGGCTGTTCGCTAGTTCTAGCAGATCTGTGAGAAAAAACGATCCCAACAAGACCTAACTTGAAGTTAATTTTATACGATCAAGTCTGCTATTTATTTCCCCTGTTTCTTGATGATGAATGTATGAATTTCCTCCTTGTATTAGTTTTAAATTTGTGGTACTCTTTCCCTAGTTTTTTTATTTGAATGCTTAATTATTTTATCTTCAGTATGTGATTATTTTTTCATAAGGAAGCGTTAGGCTCGTGCTGTTTTTGTCAGAGTGCTGCTTTGGCTGCATCCAGAAGATGACCCTGTGCAGCCCTCCCGCGCGGGGTGCCTCCTTACTATTTATTTGTCCTGCTCTTCCCACCTTTCTCGTTATACCACAGCGTCCCACGTGGTTTTAGAGAGCTTTTGCCCCTCATCTTTATCTGAAGGTAAATGCCACTTCTGCTATTCCCAGACAGGCTCTTAATTAATAACGTGTGTGGTTGTACATTCCAGTTCCCCGTCTTCGGTGCCTCTGAACTTGGAGTTCCCCCAGAGGGTGGCTCTTCCCTCTGCAACATCCTCTCCACTATCCGTGTGGCACTGGAAGTTCTCCATCACCCTGACCCTGCTTGCTCTCTCTCTTCCAGAAATTGCTTCCTTTCCTGGCGCGCTCATGACCACCCTTCCCGTTTCTCAGTACTACTCCCATGGAATTATTTCCCCCCTTCCATCTCTCCCGTCATCGCAGCCATGGGAACGAGCATTCCCACGCTGCCGCTTTGGATGAGGAGACTAGATGGATGGGATCTCGGCGAGATCGGGGAGGGGGCGGTGTTGGGGGAAGGACAGTTTATGCAGAGGCAAGAACAGGGAAAGTCTTGGCTCGGAGCCATCTCCGTCTGCTTTTTCTTTGCTCCCCAGGTGAACTTCGGGCTCTTTGTCGGCATCATCATCATCCTTGTGCAGAAACTCCAGTCTCCGGACACGGGAGGCCACGAGTCCAGCATCTACTTGTAAGTACCATTGTGTGAATGTCAGTGCGACTTCCGACAGCAGGGAGGAGAGGCCTGGGTTTTGCTGACAGGGTAACCTAGCGTGGGCTTTTGCAAGATTTCTTTCTGATTAAAGTACCTTTAAAATCTAGTTGCCCCCCCTGGACTCAGCCAATCCAGGAGCTCCTAATCCATATGGCTCTTCTATAGAAGGGAAAAGAAAGACAAGAAGAGAATGGCAGATGTAATATCCCCCGGGAAAATGCAAGATGGAAATTGCCAGGTTCCCTAGGGGAGTCAGCTTCTCGGTTGGTTTAGAAGTCGGATTTCCTTTGGGGCTCCTGGTTCTTTGGGAAGCTCATGAATGCCACTGGTTGCCTGATGCTCCCATCCCACCCAGTGTGTACAGGTCGCTTCAGCCTTTGCCAGAGAGGCATGTGGGCATTCTTACAGGTCTGAGTGTTGGAAGGGGGATTCTTTTTCTTCTCCTCTCCTCAGGGCAGCTCTGCTTCTGGGTCTGGTCCTCCTCCTAAAACTCCCTCTTCCCCGAACCAAGGGACCTCTCCTGTGTTTTGGACAGATAGGGTGCGCAAGCAGTCCCTTACTGTCGAGTGGAGGGGTTTTGTCACTTCCCCTGCCCTTTGGGTTGCTTCCAAAGGCGATTTTGTAGTCGTGGCTCCAGCAGCTTTCCCCACTGGTTCTGTCTCCCCCTCTCCCTGCCCTCGACCCGTTCTGAGTCCCACCACCTTCCATCTGACTCTTTTTGCTTCAGGATCAGAGGTCCGACTAGCTAGTTCTGTGGTGTAAGGGGACACCAGTGCTGGGGAAGAAGATCAGTCTCCTGTGCTTGGCTGGAGGGGCCAGGTGGATGCATAGAATCGGAGACAATCTCTGGGGTCTGTCCCCAGGCAGGGTATAAGCTGTATGCATTGCTTCCTCAGTTTTTTAAAGAAGAGAGCAGGTTAGAAAGAGCTGAAGTAGTCAAATGGCATCAGGGGGACCTTTGTCCAGCTTTCCTCAGAGGCCCGGCATGGGGCTCAGAACTTGAATAGCTTCCCAGTGGACAAGTGGGGTGGCAGAGAGACCCCAGCAGAGGGTTCCCCACCTAACCACTCATATGGGCAGAGAGAAAGAGAGAGAAAGAGAGAGAGAGAGAGAGAGAGAGAGAGAGAGAGAAGAGAGAGAGAAGAGGCAGGAACTGCTTAACGATCCACCCTAGATACCTCCCTAAGACTCCTCGGGGCTTCCCTTGGTCCTTGGTCTGTCTGTTCGGCCCAGGCAATGCCCCTGTAGAACCGCATCCCCTGGGGGTGGGGGACCAGCACATGGCCTGGCTGGGGAAGTTTGTTTTTTTTCTGCATAAAGGATGATTCTGTTATATTGGGAAAGACCCCCATCTTTGTGTGTCATCCGTGTCCTGTCTTTTCATTTTTCCATACTTTTGTAACCCATGCTTGTATGTGTATGTTAATCTAGTCAAAAATTATTCATCCATAATCAGTCATTAAGTGTCTGAGTCCCTGCACTGGGGGACCAGTGGGACCTGTTCTCTGCAACTGACTAATTGCCCTAGAGAGGTCGTTCCTGCCTTCAGCTCAAGGACCCACCCAACAGGGCCCTGCCGTTCTCCTCTCCTCCCTGTCCAGCATTAGAAGCTGCGTCCTTGTGTCTGGCCCCCGTTTCTCCTGCTCCGGGGCGCACTGGCTCCCAGTAAGAGTTATCGCAGATAGGGGGAGCCAGTGTGCCCGTCTTTCCTCGTAGCACCTGTTTCTTCTTCTGAGGTCCTGGGACCTCTTCTCCGGGGGTTCTTCCAGCTTCCCCTCACTCAGACTGTGCAGGGACACACGGGTTCAGCCACAGCCTAAGTAAGGACACTCTGCTGATGCCAGAACACCCTTCAGCTCAGACATCCCGCCCCAGGCAGCAGGAACCACCGGGGTCTGATGGGAGAGAAGCGTGGGGCCAGGGTTTTTAAGTTATCACAGGCTTGGAGCTGTAGAGCACTACCAGCCTTCCTAATGCATAGAGAAGAACCATTTGTAACTAGCACATGGTTTACCCAGGTGTGCTCTGGAGACATTGCGGGATTAGGTCCGTACCACAGCAGTAAAACGACAGTCACGATAAAGTGAGTCACACAAATAAATGCTTTGGTTTCCCAGTGCATAAAACGGTTATGCGTACGCTGTAGTGCAGTCTATTAAATGTGCAATAGCATTACGCCTAAAACAACGATGTAGATATCTTAATTAAAAAACACTTTATTGCTAAAAAAATGCTAACCATCATCGGAGCCTTCAGCGGGTCCGAATCTTCTTGCTGGGAGGGGGTCTTCTTGCCTCCACATTGATGGCGGGTGACCAATTAGGGTGGCGGCTGCTACAGGTTGGAGTGGCTGTGGCAAGTTCTTAGAATAGGACAATGGTGAATTTGCCACACCGGACGGACTCTTTTGCGAGTGATTTCTCTGTAGCACGTGACACTGTTTGATAGAGTTCTTACTCACCATAGAACTTCTTTCCAAGCCGGAGCCAGTCCTCTGAAGCCTTGCCGCTGCTTTGTCAACTAAGCTTTTGTCACATTCTTAGTCCTTGGCTGCCGTTTCAACAGTCCTCACAGCGTCTTCCCCAGGAGTGGACTTCATCTCAAGAAGTCGCTTTCTTTGCTCATCCGTGAGGGGCCACGCCGCATCCGTTCAAGTGTAGTCACGAGGGTGCAGCAACTCAGTCCCGTCTTCAGGCTCCGCTTCTGATTCTGGTTGTCTTGCTGTTCCCGTCAGCTCTGCAGTAATTTCGTCCCCTGACGTCTCGAACCCCTCCCTCAGAGGCATCCTGGAGGGTAGGGATTACCTTCCCCTAAACTGTTAATGTTGATATGTTGACCTTTGCCCATGACTTGCTGATGTTCGCAATGGCATCTAGAATGGTGAATCTTTTCCAGAAAGTTTTCTGTTGATTTTTCCCACATCCATCAGAGGATCATTGTGTATGGGTGGCAGCTATTGCTTTATGACATTTATTTCTTAAATTATGAAACTGGAAAGTCAAAATCACTGCTAGATCCACGGGCTGCCGAACGGATGCTGTGTTAGCAGGTGTGAAACCAACATTAATCTCGTTGTACATCTCGGTCAGAGCGCTTGCTATGATGTGGCCAAGGGCACTGTCAGTGAGCAGTAGCATTTCCAAAGGAATTTTTTTTTTTCCTCAGCAGTAAGTCTCAACAGCGGGCTTAAAATATCCAGTAAAAAAATATATATATATATTGTAAACAGATGCACTGTCATCTAGGCTGTTTTTCTGTTTGTAGAGCACTGGCAGAGTAGATTTAGCATAATTCTTAAGGGCCCTGGGATTATCAGGATGGCAAATGAGCACCAGCTTCAACTTAGCCACCAGCTGCATTAGCCCCTCACAAGGGAGCCAGCCTGCCCTTTGAAGCTTCAAAGCCAGGCATTGACTTTTTCTCTCTAGCTATGAAACTCCTAGATGGCATCTTCTTCCAATATTACCTGTTTCTTCTACACTGAAACTCTGTTGTTGAGTGGAGCCACCTTCTCTGATCGTCCCGGCTGGAGCCTCTGGAGAACCCGCTGTGGCTTCTCCATCAGCGCCCGCTGCTGCGCCTGCACTTGGATGTTATGGAGACGGCTTCTCTCCTTACACCTCATGACCCTCTCTCTGATGGCTTCCACTTCTGCAGCTTCCTCCCCTCTCTCTGCCTTCATGGAATGGAAGAGAGTCAGGGCCTTGCCCTGCAGTAGGCTTTGGCTCAGGGGAGTGTGGCTGGTTTGATCTCTCCAGACCACTAAAACTTTCTCCACATCAGCAATAAGAGTTTTCTTATCATTCGTGTGTGCACTGGAGCAACACTTATAATTTCCTTCAAGAACTCGCTCTTTGTATTTATAACTTGGCTCTTGGCCTGTCTTGGCTTTCGACACGCCTTCCTCTCTTAACCATTTCTAACTTTTGATTTAAAGTGAGAGATGTGTCACTCTTCCTTTCGCTTGAACCAGGGGTCCCCGTAACTTTTTACACAGGGGGCTAGTTCACTGTTCCTTAGACCGCTGGAGGGATGGACTAGTAAAAAAAACTATGAACAAATCCCTGTGCACACTGCACATATGCACAGGTGTCATATGACGTGCTTCCGGACCGTGACGTCTGCGTCCGCGTCACCGGAAGTAGTACTGTATGTGAGTGATGCCGCCACATACAGTACTCCAGGAGCACAGGATGCGCCTGTACTCCTCTCACTGACCACCAATGAAAGAGGTGCCCCTTCCGGAAGGGCGGCGGGGGCGGATAAATGGCCTCAGGGGGCCGCATGGGGCCCGCGGGGCCGTAGTTTGGGGACCCCTGGTTTGACCACTTAGAAACTGTTGTAGGGTTATTAATTGGCCAAATTTCAATATTTCTGTGTCTTGGGGAATAGGGAGGTCTGAGATCAAGGAGAGAGACTGGGGACAAGGCAGTGGCCGGAGCAGTCATAATACACACACATCTGTCAGGCTCATTGTCTCAGAGGGGCGTGGTTTGTGGCGTCCCGAAACAGTTACCATAGTCACAGCAAAGATCACTGATCGCAGACCACCGTCACAAATATAATAATAATGACAATGTTGGAAATATTGCGGGAATTACCAAAATGTGACAGAGACACAAAGCAATCAAATGTTGTTGGAGAAATGGTGACGATAGAATTCCTCCACACAGGGTTGCTACAAGCTGTCAATTTATTTACAAACTAAATGCGCTATCTGCGAAGTTCCGTCAAGGGAGGTGTGCCTGTACGTTTAAACTCAAACATTGGAAGAGCCAGCCAATTGGTTTGCTTCTATTGTGTAAAAAAAAAAAGAAAAGAAAAAAGAATCCCCTTACGATCTCAGCAAATCCTTTCTATAGAGAAAGTGAAACGTGTTCATCTCAAACCTCAAAGATTAAGCACTCAGTTGGATGTGGTCTGCAAACCCCGGCGGAGGGCTGGTGGCGCAGGACAAGGGATTAGCTTGATCCTATTAAGTTCGGCAGCTTGTTTGGGTGTTCCCATGGCAGGGAGACCTGGCTGGCGCCAGTGAGGGGTAAACAAGGTGACAGTGCTGCTTAAGCATTCAGAGCGCTAAGAAACACCGGCAGCGCAGACCACGCTTAGCTAATGCTGACAAACACCCAGAGCATCCGGCGAAATAGGAATAGAAAGTGCATGTATGCAGACCGTAACCCTGTATCCCCACGGAGGGAACGAGCAATCAGTCGAGGCCAGCGGACCCAATAGGAAGGAGTGAAGGCATGGCTACATGGCAGGCAGGACTCCAAGCTTTATTGCACCACCATTCCTGTCCTCGGGGGAATTTCCAGGCGAGAAGAGGGTGTTAAGCAAGTATATAAACAAGGTTTCCTGGAAGAAGAGGCCCCAGTGGGCTGCAGCCTTATATAACATGGCCCACCTGGAGGGCGTTGAGCTGAAAGGTGTCTGCTGTGGGGGAGGGGGTGCTATGGGGGGACTGGAAAGGGCAGGACATGGTGGGAGAGGATTTTAGGGCAGTGCCCAAAGTCCCCTTGGGCCACCAGAATTATGTGTTGGGCTGAAAAGCCCTTCAGATCGACCAACAGCTTTTTGGTTTTTTTCCTCTATTTCCAGAACAAATTTAAGCCTGGGAGTCCCCAAGAAAGCCCGAGAGGACCCCCTGCCTGTGCCCTCAGACCAGCATTCACTCCCTTTCCTGTAGGTTGGTTCCAGCTGCTCAGATGCTAAGGGTTTGTCCGCCTCTGAAGGACCAGCGGGGGCTGGGCGGTGGCATTGAGCCGCTCACACGCTCTCACCTGACGCTCCAGCTACAACAAGTATCTGGGGTCAGGACATGGGCATGGAGTGTGGGCACATGCTTGGGCTCGCACTGGCCTTGGGCAGGGGTTAGGGTTCAGCCCGGGGCTGGGGTCAGGGTTAGCCTGCCTTTCCCTGGGGAGGAGAGTTTGCCTCTGCAGGAAGCCAGCTGGCTCCCCAAGGGCAGGGGAGGCCCCAGGGTAGACGAGGTGTACTCTGGGGGCATCTCAGGCTCCCTGGAGGAGCTGGCTTTATGCCCAGCAGTCTCCCACTGCAGGGGGGCATTGGAAGCTGCCTCTGGGGACTGGCATGGGGGAGGGGAGCCCCACCTGTGTCCCCCATAGGGACTGCACAGAGGGGGTCTCGGGGATACAGGAGGGAGAAGAGAACAGGCACTGGGATGTAGCTGGCTCAGCAAGGCTGGAATGTCCCCAGGGTCAGAGGACGACACTCATTCCTGAAGACAGGCTTCTCCATGGCTAGGTGGAACTGCAGCCAGCCAGCTGTCAGCTCTGGGACCCAGCTACCCCCTAAGGCCTCCGGTGCATGTGGGGCTGCATCGTCCACCTCTGAGGCCGCCCCCCACTGTCTAGGAGCTCCTGTTACAGATTAGCTGCAGGGAATGGTTACCCACAATGTGCAGATAGAGAAACTTAGAGAGGGAAAATGGTACCACCCAAGATCACCCACCAAGCCAGTGGCCAAACAGAGACTTGAGTTCAGGGGCCCCCCCCCCAGGCTGGGCAGGGACAGAGAGGACTGGCTCCTCCACACTGATGGGGTTGGGCAGGGAAACCAAGATCTGCTGAGCAGGGCTTCTGGCTGGGGTAACTGTGGCGTGGAATGCCTCCTTGGGGACTGGGTAGAGTTCTGGGTGTTCGCAGCATCTTAACATCAGGAGGGACCTTACACGGGATGTTCAGCTCAGATCACGGCCTTCTTGGGCCTGCCATGTCCAAGGCTACACTGATCACTAGGATCAGGGGGAATATAGGAGAGTTGCCCACCCAGGTCTCCCTGCAGGGGTCTCTGTCTGGCATCCTGCCAGGTGCTTCCTAGGGCTATAGCCAGGTCGCCCTGCACACTGCAGGCACCAAAGTATTCGTGGAATTTCACCTGAGACCAAAGCAGGGACCCAAGAAACCAGGTGTGCATCCCTGGCTTACAGGTGGAAGGGCCAAGGCCTGGACGTGACTTTGGCCTTCCTGCACACAGACAGCAAAGCCTTGGCAGGACCAGGCTCGGAAGCCAGGGCTCTCGGAACTGCCACGGGGCTCCCCTCGGACTCTGGCTGACGCTGCTCCCCCAGCAGCCCCCACCCAGCACCCTGTCTGAGCTTCTCATACTCCTTTGAATTCAAATCAGAACTGAACTCCTTAGCCAGCCTGGCTTTCTGTCCTCCTCTTGATCAAATTCCTTTGTCCTCCGTATGGCCAGTAGTCACGGCCGTTGTGACCATTCACATGCAGGTTCCCATTGGATTTGGGCAGACGGTAGAGAACAGTGGAGCCAAAAAGTGGGCCGTTTCTTTATTAAAGTCTCACACTGGCCGATGAGCAAACACACAGGGACAGCACTTCCCTCTCACTCAGGGCCCCCAAAGCCCTGATGCTTCCTCCGGTTCCACAACCAGGAGAATCTTCTCTGGTTCCTCCTAGAATCAAAGGCCCCACCAGTCTCAGCGGAGCTCGCAAAGGCCCTCAGCTCTGGTTCCCCATCTGCACACCTGCTCTTTCTCTGCACATGGCTTCTCCTTCCGCACTCTGCATTCCCTCTGCTCTCATTCCGCAAACGTGGCTTCTTTTTGCCTCTTCTCCTTCTCTTCTTACAAAACTTTCCTGCATGAAAACCTCTCCTGCAGCACACATTAGCAAGACAATGGCCCTTCCCAAGCAGGAAGGTAATTTGCAGTTTCACAGACCTCATATACCTGGTGCTGCCCAGCCCCTGATGCAAACTGTAAGCCAGCACACATAACAATCATATTTTACAAACTTATTTGACCAACACCCTCTTTCCCAACTTGTGACTTTCCAGAGGACCTGACATCTCTTCCTTTCTCACGCCTCTCTCTGGCTTTATCTGCCACTCCCGGTGCTCCTCCCCAGTGGGTTCTTTTGTTCAGAATCGCTGAAGATTTGGGGGCAGGGGAGTGTTTGGGAAGAAGAGCCCCTGCTTTTGTCCTTAGGTCGTCTTGACAGCCCTCCCAGGCTCCAGGTCGCCCAGTTTTTCTCTGGTCCCCTCAAGGCACACATCTTTCCCCGGGGCTGATTTCCCAGCTAACTCGCCACTACCTGCCCCTGAGCACACTTGGAAGAAATCAGAGGAGTCTAGTTATAGTGCATCCAGGCTCAGGAAGGGTGAGGGGGCAATTGGGGAGTTCCAGGGGAAGATACCTCCAAGGAGAACAGCGGAGGCTTTAGAATTCTGGGTGAGGGTTTAAGCCTCGTGTGTGGGAGGCGACACTTGAGGTTGGGGATTCGGGACCCTGCTTCCCATGCTTCATGTAGGCCCAGGTTGAGGGATCGGGCCTATATGAGAGAGAGCATAGCCAGCCTTTCGACGTGGGCAAGGTAGAAAATCACTTTCAAGACTAGAGCAGTGATGGGCAATCTTTTGAGCTCGGTGTGTCAAAATTCGCCAAAAAACTGAGCATCACTCGGTTGGTGTGTCACTTGGAGAAAAACGGCCTAACCGGAAGTCCCAGAACTAGACGCTCTGTGCCGGAGTTCTGTTGTTTTGGCCTACAGACCTCCGGCACAGAGTGTCTACACTACAGCAAATGTTTTATCCTCACTACTGCACCTGGCCGTGCAGGAGCCGAGGATGAAACGTCCTTCTTGGCATGTGGCCCCATACTTCTCTGGTATGTGGACACATGTGGCCGCGTGTCATCAAAAATGGCTACGCGTGTCAGTGCTCACACGTGTCATAGGTTCGCCATCACGGGACTAGATTCAGGCTTCCATTCCCAAATACCCAGTGAAGTCCTTTTAATTACATACTCACGTGTGTATGTAATTAAAACAAAAACCACAATCATACTTACGCGTGTCCATCGTGTCTTTGTCTGCATACCCCACGGACCTTGGGCATTCATTGAGGGCACAGAAACTTCCCAAATATGTGAGTTGCCTCTGAGCTCTGACTGGCCCGTGAGTCGCCTGGGCATCTAGTCAAAGCGCCAGACTCTGGGCCAGCAGGTCCGGGGTGGCGCCCGTGACTCTGCTTTCTAAGACGCTCGCACCTGGAGCTGGTGCTGCTGGTCCGGGCAGCCGAGGTTCGTGCCCCACACCTCTCATCGAGAAGACGGGCCGGCGTTGCCCACTGCCTGTGCTGTGTGAGCTGAAAGGTGCGGCCTGTGAAGTGAGAAGCGCAGCCCCGAGGGGGCGCAGGTGCTGAATGGACATCGGCTTGTTCTGTCTTGACGAGTGTGATGCACATGTTGGCTCCAGCTAAGTGGTGTGCCCCCCCCCCCCCCATCCCAAGGACCTTCAGACGTGCTCTCGAAGAGCTGGAATCCACGTTGTGACTGGATCGCTCAGCTCAGGCCGGCCAGTGGTAGCTTCTGGGAGCTCAGAGCCATGTGGTGCCCGAGGAGGTACCTTGGTTGAGGTCTGATGAGATGGCACAGCTCTTCCTCCCTCGCTCGCGTGTTTGTCAGAGAAAGAAAGGAAGTGTCCAGGGTGCGGGCCACCCCGTGCGGAGGGAGGACAGAGAAGGGCTAGAGGAGACGGAAATTCAGCCCGAGGCCCCCAGCTGAGGAGGCGGCGGCTCTGTGCAGGCACCCCGGGCCACAGCGATGCCTCCTTCAGATGACTTCTTGCAGGCAATGGGACCATGCCCAAGACATGCCCCCTCAGCCTTTGGCCCTGCCCATTGAACGTCTATCAGCCAGCCTAGCCTGGCCAGTGCTGTGCGCTAGCGCTCTCATCAGGGATGAAAACGCCCTTGGTCGGTGCTGTCCACGTGGGACCCGCTAACCTCATGATGCTGTCGAGTCCTTGCAGTGTGGCTAGGGCCCGTGAGGAAGTGGAGATATATATAATTTTATTTTTATTTTATTCATTTTAGAGAGGAGACACAGGGTGAGGGAGAGAGAGAGAGAGAAAGGGGGAGGAGCTGGAAGCATCAACTCCCATATGTGCCTTGACCAGACCAGTGCAGGGTTTTGAACTGGCGACCTCAGTGTTCCCAGGTCGACGCTTTATCCACTGCGCCACCACAGGTCAGGCAGGATGTGGATTTTTAATTTGATTTAATTTTCCTTATTCAACTCAAATAGCCATAGATGGGCAGTGGCTGTCATACTGGATATAGTTCAGATCTAGATGAACAGTCTGTTCCGTCCAGGCTGGGGGGCTCAGAAGAGAGGTTAGAGGGAGACCAGAGGCCATCAAGTTGGGCTTTCTAATCAAGCCCACAGCTGGCCTGATCCCAGGCTCTGTCCGCCAAGGCCGGGCACCAAGAGGTCTGTGGCATGAGTCTCCAGTTGCCAGCCCTCCAGGTGACCTCCAGCGAGGCCGTGTTCTGAGCATAGAGCTGATTCTGCAGACGGCTTCCGGCCCCCTGAGACCCAGCCCAAACCCCACCCTGTTGGTGGTCCCAGTGTGCATGCAAGTCCATGCACAGACGTGTACATGTGTGGGCGTGCATTTCTGTGTCCGGAGCTGACCCTGTCTTGGCCCTCGGCTTCCTCATTCTCCGTGTGACCGCTGGGTCCTGTCTCCTCTGCCCTCCCCGTGAAGCGTGTGGCTCTAAGCCCCACCTCAGTGTCTCCATTGCCCGATGCCCCCAGCTGACAGACGTGCTGATCTTGTCACACCCAGCAGCTGCGTGCAGAAATGCTACTGCAAGCCAGAGCGGGCCCCGCAGCACTCTTGCAAGATGTCAGAACTGTCCGCCATTACTCTGTAAGTGCGTGGCTGTGGCCCGTGTCCTGGAGGGGAGGGGGACGCATGCCGTGGCCCCCAGGAGCCCGCGTCCTGCCGCTCGCTGGGCCGAAGGGGAGCAGAGGGCAGCTTGCGCCTCCAGCCCCGAGCCCCTTCCTGGCTGTTTGCATGTTGACCTCTGTGTGTCTTGTGAGTTCCCTGCAATCTTGTGGCGGCGGGCGAAAGGGAGGGTGTGGGGACGGGGCTGCAGCCTTTCCGGGAACAGCCAGGGCTTGGCTCGTGCTGAGGATGGTCCCGGGAGCCTCGGCCCCTGCTGCCTCAACGTGTAGTCTTTCCCAAATGTCCTCCTGCTCTGCGCTCTGGTCTTTGAAACTGCCAGATTATTTCTGCTAGTCTTAGACCTTGGGTTTATGTGGTCCGTCCCCGTGCACGGGACCTGGGTCCTCACTACAGTGAACCTCACTCACCCCTCATGTGTCCGGTCGGTGCCCACTGTCTGAGTCTCCGTCACAACCCTGTGAGAGAGGTGAAGTGACTCACTCTAGGTCACATAATTGGCAGGGTGAGGATGTGAACCCAAGGAGTCCTGTCACCGGCCCCAGGGTACCTCTGACAGGAGCTGCTGCCTCATTTGGGCATCTCTTTAAGTGTTCTGGCTGTTGGAAGCTTTTCTTGGTTTTTTAGGACTTTTTTTTTCTTTCTGTGGATGCCTCCTCAGGGCAGACGAACAGATGCCGCTGTCTCTCTGGGTGAATCAGATCATACAGTGACTCTGTGGCTGTTCTCAAAGTGGTGTCCTGAGGCTCACACCCTCTGTCCCCATTCCAAAGCCCTCTGGTTGGCTCTGAAGTGGGGAGACCCCAGAACTCTGGGCCCTAGTGACCTCTTCATCTGCCTTCACTTCCCCGTCGGTCAAAGGTTCTCTGGGATGCCTGGGTCCCTGGCATCCGTTTGGACTGCCTCAGGGCTGCCAGGGAGGGAAGGTGTCATCCTTGGACTGTGTGATGGGCCACCCCAATACCAGTCCACCACACCCCGGTACCAGACACCACCCCTGTCAGGCTTGGAAGGGCCCGTGCCAACACCTGAAGGTTTGCTCTTTCTCACACATGTCCTGTCCTGTGCACGGTCACCACAGAAGCCAAAGTTTGGCCTTATGGTGTCCAGGGCACTTTTCAAACTACAAGGACAGGACCCTGGAAACAGACCCATGTGTGGGGGAATGGGGAAGTGAACCGTGGGCATGTCCCAGGGCCACTTCCCTCCCGAGCCCAGGACCGCGGGCATGTCCCAGGGCCACTTCCCTCCCGAGCCCAGGACCGCGGGCATGTCCCAGGGCCACTTCCCTCCCGAGCCCAGGACCGCGGGCATGTCCCAGGGCCACTTCCCTCCCGAGCCCAGGACCGCGAGCATGTCCCAGGGCCACTTCCCTCCCGAGCCCAGGACCGCGGGCATGTCCCAGGGCCACTTCCCTCCCGAGCCCAGGACCGCGGGCATGTCCCAGGGCCACTTCCCTCCCGAGCCCAGGACCGCGGGCATGTCCCAGGGCCACTTCCCTCCTGAGTCCCTTCAATTAAGCTGTCCTTGTAAAGCCATCCTTTTAGGTGGCGTCACAGAGGGGCCCCCGAAGTGCCCTCATGCCTGCATTTCTTCTTTTTAAGTTGTTATTTCGCCAACAGTCCCTGCTGTCTCTGGCGCCCTGGGAGTCAGCAGAGGTGTAGGGCCCAGGCTACCTTCAGTTTTAAGGGCTCTGAGGCTTTCACACGGGGCCTGTGCCGTCCGAGTATTCCTCCATGGGCAGGCTCTTCCCGAGTGTGGGCGCTGTGCAGGCCACAGAGGGGAGCAGGGGTAAGGGGGCACCCGGCCCGCCTCCAAGGGGCCACAGTCCGAGAGAGAACAGGTGGAAGTCTCGACCACTCCCGCTCCAGGCCTGCGCTGGGAGCCAGCACTGCCCTGGCCCTGTGACCCCAGGCCTTGCAGAATGGACTGCCCACGAGCAGGGGGAGGGTGGGTGGGAGCCTAGGCCTCAAGGGCCTTCTTTCTTCCAGGGATGAGCCTCCGTCCACAGGAAGGTCTCCCCCGCTTATTCCTCCCTTTTCTACGTGTCTCCTTCCCTCCTTTTCTTTCCTCTGTTCCCACTTTCTCCTTCCTTCCCTCTGGGAAGCCAAGGGCCTCATTTGGACTATGGATTTGCTTCTGGAATCAGAGCCCACATTCAATAGAACATTCTCCCCCAGAAAAGCTGGGATGGGGAAGAGGGAGGGACGCAGAGTATAAAAGCCCCAAATCCAGCGGCAGCCCCCATGCCTGGCTGTCCACCCCTGGACTGAGGGCTGCAGGAGACCAAACCTCCCCCTCACACCCAGACGCAGAGGGCCTGGGAGGCAGGGCACGCCCCCTGCTTTGACAATATTCAAAGGGAGCCGGTATTCTGGGGGTGGACGGAGATGGGTCACACGCTTGGAGACCCTCTGGGAGCCCCCTCTTCACAGAGCAGGACCCACAGGTACATGCAGGGTGCGTGCTCTTGATGTCTTCCGTGGCTTCTGTGTCTGCCCCTTGGAACAGAGAGCCCTTCCCACCGAGTCGCAGAGAGGGTCAGGCAGAGAGTCCCCAGCTGACGCATCCCTGCCCCCCCACCCCCCCATGCAGACAGCTTTCTCTCCTTTTGACTCCGTTTCCCGGGTGGCAGGTTCCTCCTGCTTGGATGGGAATCACTCATGCCCACAGTCAGTGTGTCCTTCCTAAAACCCCACCCAGTCTCTCCTGCCGTGGCCTGTCACCGTGCTCCCCACCCCACCTTCCTGTCGTCAGCACCTCCCTGACACCCTGTGAGTGTCCCTGGCCGGCCCCGGACGTAGACACCTAACTGTCCGTGTGGCCCCTCAGGGCTACTCCTCAGGTGCATGGAGCTTCCTTTCAGAGCCGACCGTTTGCTCGGCTTGCCTGTAACGTTTGTCACTCAAGCCTTCCGTGTCCCGCCCTTGTATTTGGCCCTGCCTTCATGTGTTGCACAAGGGGTGTCAGTACGTCCACACTCATGTGCGCATGTAGTGGGTCTGCAGGGTCCTCATGTGGCCCGGGGGCGCAGGAGCCTTACGGAGCCCATGAGGGAGCTCTGAGCCTGGGTTTTGCCGGCCACCATCCCTCCCAGCCCTGTGTACCCGGGGAGAACCCTAGGGAGGTCCGTGGACGGGGATCCAGCTCTGGGGGAGAGGAAAGGGCTGCCCCCCACGGCTCCAGCCCAGGTGCTGGTGGCCCCCGGAGCAGGTGCCTTGCTCTCTCCCGACAGACGGCTGGCCCGGTCCACCCTGCTGCTCATCCCGCTGTTTGGAATCCACTACACGGTATTCGCCTTCTCCCCGGAGAATGTCAGCAAGAGGGAGAGGCTGGTGTTTGAGCTGGGGCTGGGCTCCTTCCAGGTACGTGTTGGGGGCAGGACTCACAGGGGTCCAGAGTCCCGGCCTGAACCTACTGGTGGTTCTAGAAACGTCTTTAACCTAAATAGGGCCTCCATGCTTCCATCTCTACAGCAAGAGCAGTAGACTCAAAGGGAGCTGGGAGAGCCCGTTCTGACTACACTCTGATGTCTTCCTGTCACTGTGTCTGGGTGTCCTGAGCCAGGCCTCTTGGGTGATCTAAGACAGTAGCCCCCCCATCTCTCACCAGTGGCTCTGGGTGCGGGCAGAGTGTCCACAAGGGACCTCTCTGTCCACGTCCTGACTTCAGCGTAGACTGTGCATCCCAGCAGCGCTTGCTAAAGCCAGGCCCCCAGAGCAGGACCCGGCCACAGAGTGCTGAACGAGCGGAACTGGTGGATGCGTGTGTGGATGCAGAACTAGGTGACCCAGGGAGTGGGGGCACGGACTGGTGACTCCGTGCACGGAGGAATAAGTAGGGGGTCGTAAACAAGTGAGCAAAGGAGCGTAGGCATGACGATGCGTGTGTGTGAACGATTAGAGGGGAGCGTGGGGGAGCAAGCGTGGCCCCCTCGAATGCCCCCAGGTTACAGCAACTGTTCCTGAGCCCAACTGTTAAAACATTTATTTGACCTGGAGGATCAGAAAGTGTTTCTGGCTTGAGTCTCTTGCCTCTCTCCATTTAATTCTCAGCCTGGCGAGGCTCTGAGTTATAAAGACAAACTCTAGCCTGGGTTCCTGTCCCAGCACGAGAAACCTGCCTGCAAAGAAAACACATAAAGACCATGGGAGGGTAGCTGAGCGCCTCCTCTGTGCCAAGCACTTACCCACGTGGTGTTGGGTGTGGTGTCCGCAAGTGTGGCCCAGGGAGGAGGGGGGGATAACACAGGTCTGTGTGTCCTGGTGGGGTATGCCTTCAGGGCAACTGCAGGCTGGTTGGGGAGCCCTGAGAACATTCTGGGGCCTTCAGGGAGGCCTCTGTAGTAAGAGTGATAAAGCTATTCTTTGGGGATGGGAAGGATTTGACCAATGAAAACTGAGCTCTGAAGCCAGGGGCATCAGGGGGGGGACTCTCTTGCCAGCCACCTGGTTCCATGGCAGTGGCCATCTTGCTGGAGCAGAACTTGTCCCCTCTGACCCCAAGTTCCTGGGTGGCAGGTGTCCCTCCTGCCGAGTGATCATATTTTTCTGCTTCCTGGTGTCACTCTTCACTCCTGCCACCTCCCACCCCCTCTGCACGGAGGGTCCTTTGCTAGTGTGCTCAGATGTTTCTCTTCTCTCCCCAGGGCTTTGTGGTGGCTGTTCTCTACTGCTTTCTGAATGGGGAGGTAAGATCCTGGCCCTCTGGCTTCTTAGCAGTGGGGGTCGGGGCTTGCTGGGGAGCAAATAGGTGGCAGCCTGCAGCCACACAGGGCTTGTCACCCAGACCAGGGCTCTGCCAGACTCCCAGGACTACAGGAGGCAGGGGTCTCCTGCAGGCTCCTCCCTGTGCTGGACTCTCTCCTGCTTTGTGGTCCGGGCAGGGCCCAGCGGCAGAGATCCCTGGACTCCCACGCCACAAAGGCATGTGCTGCAGAGCGCAGACCCACCTGGGAGGGCTCGCACTGTAAGACATGCCTCAGGAAAAGAGAACTGAAAGTGAGGAGGAAGAGCAGGGCCGTGGCCGTGAGGCTGTGATGAGCAGGCGTGCTGAGCAGGGAGCGGCCAGAGGCTCAGCACCGCCTCCGGTGCTCAGCCTGCCTGCCCAAACTCATCGCCTGTCCAGAGGGGACAGTGGGGACGTGGCAGAGAGGGGGGAGGGGCCTGGAACCATCTAGAAATACCCCTATTCCAGTGTGGTGTTCTTGGGGTCTCCGGAGCTAACCTGTTGGGGTGATGCATTTGAGCAGAGCCCGGGACAGAAGCGCTGAGGTAGGGGGTCTGGGGGAAAGGCTTCGGAGGATGGTCAGCGTCATGACCCCGTGCTTGGGACTTGGCTGAGAGAACTCAGCAGGCTTCTCCACTTCTGCATCTAAGAAACAAAGGCTGGGCTCAGGGATCGCCCAGACACCCTGTGGAAAGGTCAGGTCAGGAGAGGCAGACGGGAAGACAAGGAGGGGGAGTCCCTGGGTCTGCTGTCGAAGAGGGAGCTGGGGCTGGAGGGGTGGGTGCTGGTTCCGGTTCCGGTTGTGAGGTCTGAGCACTGCACCAAGGTGCTGGATGGAGGGGGTGTCGGAGGCTGAAACGGGGTGTGCCCCACGCATTCGGGGCGAAGAGCAAGTGGGTGCATTAGGTAGTAGCCCTTGACTCTGACTGTGTCCACGAATCCCTGGTAAGCTTTAAAGCACGTGGACGCCTCACTCCAGAGATTGTGATGTGATTATTGTGGGGTGTGGTCTGAGCATCTGGATTTTTAAAGCTGTCCAGGCGAGTCTGACGTGCAGCCCACTATGGGGCTAGTGGTCAGCAGGAGGGGGGCTCCTCGCTCTGACCTGTCTGTCCTCGCTCTGACCTGTCTGACCCTTTCAAAACCTCCCAGAAGGCCCCAGCCCATCACAGCCTCATGAGCCACATGGACAAGAGTGGCCAGGAGCCGAGGCTCACGGCCCCCAGGAAGCCATTAATGGGCCTGGCTCAGACAGTGACGGAGCCCAGGGGCTGCAGTCAGCTCCCAGGCCTCATTTCCCCCTGGGGACTGGGGGCTGCCGGCTGCAGTGCTCGGCTGGGAGGTCCCCCGTGCCACAGGCAGGCGGATGGGGCTGAAGGGCACGTCCCTCCGGAGGTGACCACCATGTCGCTCCGCGCAGGTGCAGGCGGAGATCAAGCGGAAGTGGCGGAGCTGGAAGGTGAACCGCTACTTCGCTGTGGACTTCAAGCACCGGCACCCGTCCCTGGCTAGCAGCGGGGTGAACGGGGGCACCCAGCTCTCCATCCTGAGCAAGAGCAGCTCCCAGATCCGCATGTCCGGCCTCCCGGCCGACAACCTGGCGACCTGAACCTCCTCCGCCCTCCTCTCCTCCACACGCAGGCGGGGCTGCCGGCGGCGGGGGCTGGCCGCAGGTCAAGCCTCTTTTCTCCCTCTGGGCAGGCCCTGGGCGGGAAGCTGGGATCCCCGAGGGGAGGGAGGACGCAGGTGCTGGTCGGTATTCCCCCCCCACCTTCCTGTTCTGGCGCTGGTCCCACCTGCCGTGGACCCCTGGGCCCTGACCCCAGATATGTAAATACCCCTTAAATCTGGAGAACCGCCCCATTCTGATCCCTTCAATTAGTGTCTCAGCTCCACCTGCCCCATCTCACCAGCCTCAGTGACCCCTGACCCTGTCATGAGGCCTACGACCTTGCTTTGGGGGTTCAGGGGGTCTGCCTGGCAGCCTCTCGAGTGTTTGACTCTCAGTGTGGACTTCTCAAGTCATCTCGCCACCCCGGGGACCTTCCCGGGCCTGGCCCAGTCCCCGAGGCCAGCTTGGATGACCAGAGCGTCCTTCAGTGCTGGCTGGCACGAAGGGCCCTCGTGCTCACGCACGCCATGGTGTCCGGGTGCCCAGCTCCTGGCTGTCGGGGCAATGGGACAGCTCCGGGCTCTTCCCATCGGAGACTGCCAGTTGGGAACGGGGCTCAAGGTCAGGGGACGTTCTGGTGCTTTTCACTTGGCCAAGGAAAACTGCCGAGAGCTGGAAACGTGGATGTGATTGGGAAGGAGATGGAAAAGGTGCAGAAAGACCCGTAGAAGAAGACCCTCACCATGTCCACTGCTTTACCCCGCCTCACAGTGGGCAGGAGTTCATCTGGGAGCCTCTCTCCTGCCCCGCCTGCCCCTGGCCTCAGTTGTGGGAGCTGAGAGGCGGGTGCCCCACCTCCCACACGGAATCCCTAATCCTCCCCTCCCGCCACTTGCCGTGAAGTGAAAGCCATGAGTAGGACGAACCAGACACCTTCCTGTGGTGTCAGTGAACTCTGAAGCATTTCCATGGGCCCAGTTCAGGGCCCAGGCTCCCACCCCTGACCCCATGGACAGTGAAGAACCCCGGCCACCAGCTCCTTGGGCTCAGACTCAGCTACAGAAATCCCTGAGACCTCTGCAGATTCCTCCCTCTGTGTGCTCTCACCATTGAATCACCATGGAAGGACCCTGAGGGGGAGCCTCGCCCACCGTGCCTGTTTGTAGAAGCTTCTGGAAGGACTGGGGCACCCCAGTACCGGTCCTGAGTCCCCACAGCCTGGGAATAAGATGGGCCAGACCCGGTTCAGGGCGGTGGAGACAGTGCTGGACCGCTGTGCCCCGCATGTGGGGCCAGCTTTGTGCCATGTCGACTTTGGTGTTCCTGTCCCAGCATTCACGGGCTTGTTTCGTGGTCACATTTGGGACGCTTGCAGAGGCTGGGTGGAGGGCTTTGCCTGGTTTAGAAAGAGGAAGGGGCCCGGGGGCTGGTGGAACTGTTTGGATGGGGAGAGGCCTTCGGAGCAACTGGGACAGGCCTAGCTACTTGGTTTAGAGGACTCTGGACCCCGGGTCTCTGGTAAAGCTGGGGAGAGATGGGAGCTAGTTGGCATCACCTGGGACCCTTTGCACTCAGGCTGGCCGTGGGCTGTGCAGCAGCCCTTCCGTCTGGCATTGGCCTCGTGGCCCTCGCCCCCTGCTTTGGGAGACCAATGTGTGACCTAAGTGGGTGTCTACTGGCCACCTTGCACGTCGGACCCCATTGAGGGGTCTGAGCTGCTTGGAGGTGGCCATAGGCTGGGATTCAGAGATATACGGTCTGTTCCAGTCAGGCCGAGAGCAGCGAGACTTGTGGACAGAGTGTTCCCTGTCTGGGCCTCAGTTTCCCCATTTGTGAGAGGAGGGCACTTGTCATGCTTCTCCAAGCTCTGACCTTCAGTGATTCTCCAGTTCAGATCAGGGAGAAGAGCGTGCACCACTGTTACTTATCACCCAAGGCTTTGATGTGTATGTTTGTGTGTGGGGGAGGGGTGCTGTTATTCTTAGAAATGGAACATCTGTCTCTTTCCTTTGGACATGACAGTGGAAGCTGGTGGGCCGAGGGAAAGGCCAGGCCAGGGGCAGTTGTACAGGCACCTGGGGCACAAGGTGCACACCTGACCCAGGCCTGGCAGGGCAGGGTGTCATGACTGAGTGGGGACAGTCCCCCAAGGGTAGACCTTAATTCTCCATCTTTGCCCCCATCACCGTGTCTGCTTCACTGTGGAAGAGACTTTGACTTCACGCATAGATCATCGCACAACAGCAAAAACAAAAATCAACCCCGCAATCCCTGTGTGGCCGCCAGAGCCCTGGGCCTGGGTCCTCACAGAGGGTCCAGGTTCCTGTTGGTTTGTTGGTTTGTTTTCCAATCTGAAACAACCCTTGCCAGTCTTGAGAGCAGGTGCGCCTGCTGTATTTTGGATATTCCGGGAGGTAAGGCAGCTGGCCTTCGGGGTCATGGGCAGTGGAAGGGAGACCGCATGAGGTTTGGGTAAAAGCCTTCTTCTCTGATCCTTTGTTTTCAAATCTGTAAAATGGGCAGCAAGACGAGATGATCTGTGCAGCCCAACGCCTTGCTGGATTCTCTGTATCAACAGCAGCCATCCACTGGAAATGGGCCCCAGGCAGGGAATGTGGTATTTGGCCCAGCCTCTCCACACGGGGTGAAGAGAGGCTGAGGGCCCGGGAGCGGTGAGAGTGGGGAGGAGTGGAGCCCCGGACTCCACGACTCTGGAAGGTCATTAGTAGGAAGGCGGTTCTTTTTAGCCTGGGCAACCCTGAAGGACAGAACCCACCCGGGGAAAGCTGAGTCCTTGGGAGGGGAAATCGCTCATCCTCGGTCACGACTGTCCCCACGTGGCAATTTGGAGAAAGTCTCCAGCCCTGGGGGAAAGGGCTCACCAGGTAAGGAATGCTGAGGCTGCCCAGGAGCCTGTGAGGGGTCAGAGTGAGATTTGCAGGGCTCAGTGGCTCTGGTGGTCCCCAGCACTCTGGGCCTCATGATCGTCCTCATGCTTGAGGCCAGGCCACGTGTACTTCCACTGGGCAGCTCCTGACCCTTCTTGACACACCCAGGGGCCTGCAGTGGTTCCTTCTCCGACCACCCTCACCTTCCCCGCCGGCCTGGTTGCTCTGGGGAACAAGACCAGGCGCTGGGCCAGGCCCAAGACCTGCTGTGCGCCTATGTCCACTGTCGCCCGCCATGCCTGCTGACTCCCCTCCTGACCCTTCCCCTTCCCAAAGGGGAAGCTAGAAGAGGCTTTCTTTGTCGTTCTGTGGTTACCTTTGACCCCTCAAGGTCAGTCCAAAGTGAAAGCACTGAGTGCTTTGGTACCATAAATTCTTTTGTGAGCCTGGTGACTGTGCAAGCTTCTGGGGGAGCCCTGAGTCAGGAGCAGGGGACCTGGGTTCCCCCTGGATTGGCCACTGACCTTTCATTTGGCCTTGACTCCTTCCCATGCATCAGTGGGGAGACTCACGAAGACCTGGAGCTTGGAGGAACCTTGGAGATCTGCAGGTCAAATGTCCCCATTGAGCTGATAGAAAAAAATACAGGTGGGTGGGACTCAGTACGCTTTACACATGAGTGAGGAGGTGGGCTGCCCGTGTGTGCTCAGCCCTGCACAGGGGCTCGAATGTGACCCTTGACACAGCTGCTATTCAGAGAGCCTGCAGCCTCACACAGGAGAGAGGTCTTGGCTCCAGGAGTCGTCAGGACTCTAGAGTACAGGAGGGGTGACTGAGTCGCCATGATGTGGCAAGACCTGCGTGTCTCCCTGGGCCTCACCCCCCGCCTCATGCTCCAAGGCTGAACCTCTTCCTCACTTGAGAAATGGGAAGGGATGGTTTGCGTTCTGTCCCACGGGACAGGGACGGGGTTGAAGTGAAATGCCCTGTGTGTGGAAGGGCTTTGGTAACCACACAGAAGCGGGCTGGTTATTGGGGTGAAGGCCCCTGAAGGGCTCCCTGTGCTGTGAGCTGCTTCAGGCCCGCCTGGGTTAACCTTTGTCCCCTTTGTAAAGAACCAGAGCCCCTGGCCTCCACCACCAGCACTGAGGGTAAGGTGGAGGCCAGGGGCTCTGATGAGCACACATTTCCAGGTTTATCTCCATCTGCAGATTCCATTTGTTCTCACTGTTAGGGTAAGGAGACTTCCGTGTGGGTGACTTCAGCCTTTCCCTGCCGCCCCCCACGGGAATCCTTCAAAGATCTGCAACCCCCCCCCACCCATGGGCCAAGTGCTCATTCCTTCTCCCTGCCTTGAACTTGAGTCCTGGGGCGTGTCTGTGCTTGGTCATGTGTGTCTTGTCTTGTGTCCGTCTTCTGTAGTGTTGCCCCTGTGGGGGCTGGAGTGGGACCACCCCTGGCATCCCTGGTGTGGCTCCGGGATCCCTTGTGGGAGCCGGGTCAGCCTGGGTTTCTTCTCCCACAGTACGGACAAGCCCCACAGACCTCCCTGCTACTGCGGCCACCGTTAATGCTGTGCTCACAACCTTGTCTGGGATTTGGGGGATGGCAAACTGCTGTAGATGACTCAATAAATGTCTTATCATTTTTCCTGGTGGCTGTAATTTGGCAGAAGTGGAAGGCAGGGAGGAGAGGAGGTAGAAAGGGCACAACTCTAATGTCCTGGGCCCTGTCGCCTTTTGGATGTCAAAAGGGAGGTATGAAAATGGACCTGAATGAGCTTCCAGTGGACTTGGAAAAGTGACATCCTGGCCTCAGAAGGACCTGTGAGGATCATGCAAGGTGAATGGGTTCAGTCACTTTGGATGTTTTGTGTTCCTAGTAAAGGAAGCAGTTCACTGCTTAGTCTTTCTTGTCTCAGGGGATCCATATTGTTTTATGAGAGTGGCCACCAGAAGTCCCCCAAGCTTGCCTATAGTGAGCCTCTCATTCCAGGTCACCACAGGTATGCCATTGGCTGCCAAAGTCCCATTCCATAATACCTCTGGGTTCTCAGAGCCATCAGCCCCTGCCAGACTAGATAACCAATTCCAGGTGACCCACATTCCCCTGAGGGTCTATTGATGTTCACAGCCCCCAGTGCCCATTTTCCACATCAGTCCAAACTGTTAGTAGTCACAGAAGAGAATTTTTGCCAGTTCTGGGGAGAAATACTGGGCAGCTCACAGAACTCATGAGTTGGGAGTCACCTCATACTACACAGACCGGGTGGCGAAGGCGTTGAGTGCAGCTAGCCCAGTGAGCTTTCCTCTGTGCCAGGGACCCAGAGTCCCCCTGTCTGAAAGCAGACAGCTTGGCCGCCATCCTCACCAGCGGGTCCGACTGTGTACGACGTGTCTTTTAAGTCTCTCACCCCTGCACCCAAGTCTCACGTGAGTCTACGGGGTTCACCGTGCGCTTCTGCAGGGGAATGCCGGACATTTGAGTGCTCGGGACTCTACCCTGGGGAGGTCAGGCTCCGATGGCTGGACAGATTCTCAGCATAGCGATTTTATTACAAAGTCCTGATATCATACATAGCCAGTCCTGCAGGCCCGAGCGAGGGCAGAGCCAGTGACCGGGTGGGCCACTCAGGACGTCAGGTCAGTGGGATGATACCATGGCAGCCCGACAACCAGAAAGGCCATTTGCCAAACGCTCCCTGGTGCTCGGGCTGTGTTCCCGGTGAGAGGCTGGCTGGTCAGGTTCAGATGCAGGCCCTGGGGGCTGGAGAGGAGGTGGACAGTGTCTCTCTCTAGCCCAGCCATTTTCTGTCTTAGGCAGCCTCATGTCCGCTCACATCTCACTGGGCCACACAGCCACTGTTCACTGCACCCCTAATGACACTGGAAGGAGAGGACGACTCTGGCTGGCAAATGGGAGTTTGTGTCGTCGTCTCAAACCCCCAAATCTGTGGGAGTTCAGGTGGCGGTCACTGGGCTCAGCGATCTCCTGGGCCACTACACTGGGGACAATCCAGGGGATGCCGCCTATAATGTGAACTGTAGGATCATCCTGGGGGGGGGGATCCTCTGTCAGATCAGAGGGACCGGCTGACGCCCACCGGGAGGAAGCCACTCTGGGGTGAGGTGTGAGGACACGTCTGCCACATTCCGGTTTCTTCCATTCCCGCTCTCTCACGACTGCGTTTCCCGAGTGCCTTCTGCTCCCTCGTGGCTTCCACATTATTTAATCTCTTTTTAATTTGGGTGATTATCAGAGTAATGATGTAGTTCACCCTCCCCCGCCCCGTTTTTCCTGGTCTTTTAATTTCTGTCGGTTACCCTCAAGTGAACCCAATTTGAATGCGTCTGAGCCTTCCAGCTTTGTTAGTCTGCCCCCTGGTGGATGCCCATGGCTCTGGTCTGAACAGAGCCGAGATGATGATTCCACCGGGAAAATCGGTCTCCGACAGTTCCTCTAACCTTCAAGATGCAGCGTGTAAAGGCTAACGTAGAGGGGATTTTTCTTGGCCTCTTACTTAACTAGTTGTTTCCTACATTTCTATAAAGAAGAGGCTTAGGGGTTGTCAATCTTATTATATCAGAAGGAGGATGGCGCCTAGAAGGAATGTGCCTTTCATTGATTTAGTCAATAGATACTTGCTGAGCACTTAACTCTTCATTTATCGAAAATTTCCTGAGTGCCTACTGTGCGCTGGGAGCTGCTCTGTCACCCGGGAGCATCGGAGCTCAGGGCTCCGCCCTCAGGAGCTTGCCTTCTAGGTAAAGAAGGGAAGAAACGACGTGGTTTCAGGTGGGATCAAGGGGAAGCTGACAAGCTTTCAGCTGGTAAGGACGGAGGACCGGGAATGGGGTGGCTTGGTTTGGGGCAGCCAGGGACGGTCTATCCAAGATGCAGCATTCTAACATCTGAAAGCCCCCTAGCCTGTCGGGCCCCTCCTCTGGGGTCCCTGCCAACACCTCAGGGGGAGAGCATTCCGCGTAGAGGTACCAGCAAGAAAAACGCACTGCAGTATGAAATAAACACACATGCCCACGGGAGGGCGCACCACTTCCCTCGGGCCGCCCTAGCGGATTTCCATCAACGAGGTGGCTTACCACAGCAGAAATCAATTCTCTCACAGTTCTGGGGGCTGGGCGTGTAAAAGTGGGGCGCAGGCAGGGCTGTGTTCTCTGAAGACCTTTGGGGAGAGGCTGTCCCCTGCCTTTCTCTTGGCTTCTAGTGTTGCTGGCAAACCTTGACATCCTTTGGCTTTTCAGGTACATCGCTCTGGTCTGTCCCCATTCACTATGTGGCCCTCTCCCTCTGTCTGTCTTCTACTCTTCTTATAAGGACACCACTCATACTGGATTTAGGACCCACCTGAACCCAGTTTGACCTCATATTAGTTCATTAGATCTGCGAAGGCCCCTATTTGCAAATGAGATCCCATTGACAGGTACCTGGAGTTAGGATTTCAATGTGCCTTTGGGGGTGGAGGAACGTTCCAACCCACAACAAGAGCAGGTGCGTTTGGAGGTTCTCTGGCTGAGCTGACACACGGCTTTGACCGAGACTGTTTGGAAGTGGTGGGGGTTGATGATGGATTGGTGGCAAGAGGGGCTGACAGCCTCCTCTCACCCACAGCCACCTCTCGTCACCCCCAGTGTATCTCAGTCAGACACATCCACCAGCCCTGGTCCTCCCTGGCCCCGGTGTGGTCCTCGGTGTTTGTCATGTTTCTCGTGGAAACAGACTCCTGAGAGTCCATTGCCCACTGGGTCACAACTCCCACAGTGGCGCCCACATCCTGCTGGGGCCCAGTCTCAGCCACTCAAGCCGGATGAAATTCACTCACTGGGGCTGGACACCGACCTTCTCTCACTGCCCCAACAACTCCAACTTCCAAGAAACTGAGTGCCCATCCCGGAGCGAAAACAAAGCCAGCCAAAGCCAGGCTCCGCAGCCAGCCCCACGTCCTCGTGGAGGGCAAAGGCGGGACAAACCATCCGTCACCTCCATTCTGGGAGCGAAGTCGCAGCTTTAGTCAGCATACCTCCACCAGCTCAACGGGAAGAGTCTGTTCTGGCCCCCAGGGCTCCCTCTCAGTCACTTCTCTCTTTCCCTATCACACGGCTTATTCTGTTCTTGTTACTTGCTCCTCACCACCAGGTCCCTCTTCTCCACCCTTGGTCTAGACCAGTGGTTCTTAACCTGGGTTCTATCGAACCCTAGGGGTGCGATGAACCGGTCTCAGGGGTTCGGAGAAGCCTCTGCCGCGGAGGCCAGAATAAAGTAATACCGTCATTTGTTGTGAGTTCATGCACTTTGTTGGTTTTGTTCTTTGAGCAAGGTGATGTTCATGCACGGCTCATTGTGTGCACCAGTAAAAAAAATATACCTATGTCTTGAATTTGGAAAAAAAATCATATTTTATTTATCACTAAAGAAGGGTTCGGTGAATGCGCATATGAAACTGGTGGGTTCGGTACCTCAAAAAAGGTTAAGAACCACTGGTCTAGACTCAGGCATGGCTCAGCAGTCTGTGCTTTTCTTGAGCTGATACTATTTAAGGGCCCCTGACTTTGGTGTTTTCCTGACACTTAGGAAACTTTTGTGGTTTTTTCTTCAACTCTCTTGTCTTTAGACAGTCACTGCATGGGCAATGCATCGATTCCTATGCATTAACCATGACCTCAGTTGACAATCTGGGCTCTTCGTCTCCAGACACAACATGTTGGCATAGGTGTGCTCATGCAGTAAGGACCATGGAGAGAGGCACATGAACTCCGTTCCAGCACCACAGACAGTTCCGAGATCCCCTACCTCCCAGAGCCAGCCTCTTTGTCTGCTGATCACGTCTGCTGTGAACAAAGGCAGATCTCGGTTTTATGGGCCCTGAAACTCATATGATTTGGGGAGGAGTCTTTTTAATATAAATGCGAATACTTGAATTCCATATTGGCATAACAATGAGGGTTTTGTTTGTTTGTTTTTAGAATGAGAAAAGTTGACAACCATCACAAGCATTATAAAATCCAGAAAAAGATCATCATAGTTCTATTGATTACTCTAGGAAACGTTTTTCCTGGCTCCGTGCATGTCAAACTTGGTTTCTGACCACTGCTCTGACACTGTAGGACTTCTTCGTAGCATGATACGATCTCTGGCCCTCTGCCTCTGTATGTAACGCGGAGAGAAAGCAGAATTCCTGGATGGACAGTAAGAGTTTAACTGTGTAATAAAACAACAGCACGCTCCTTCTTTGTTATCCAAACTGAACGTTTCTCTAACTTAACTTCCTTTTAGCTGGATCCCCTGAAAGCTCATGGGGACTGTCAGACATATGAGACGATGTTAAGTTTTCAGTCCCTTGCAAGACAGAGTGTCCTGTTAGAGGCATGCGATGTCCCCGAGGGAGGGAGAATCTGCCCAGTCAACTTTCCCAGGAGAATTTGTTCCTGAGCCTGAGTATTCATGAGCAAAGAAGGAGAAGAAAAGAGGAAGGAAACAACATTAGAAGCAAAGAAAGGGGTCTGAGCAACGACTTCACTTTCTACTGAACAGCGTTCTGTGAGCCCAAATTGGTGAAACGCCTTTGATGCTTTCTTATAAAATTCCACACTGAAGCCCCACTGAGTTTGAGGCACTCACACAGGAAATATGAATGGCGCATCTGGTAAGTTCCATGTGCTTTACATGTCTGGGACTAGAACCATGAATTAAGGATAAGATTTTTTTTTTTTTCTGGAAAGAAGTCCTTTTTTTGGATGGGCCTCCTGGGCTCTGCAAATGGCCTGGCCAGAGGCCCAGCCTTCTTCTTCATTTGCGTCGCAAGCGGAGACATGCTGAAACCAGGTCATGACACGGTTATTTAACCTGAGCGGCAAGCTGGTGAAGAAACAGCAAACATAAAAAGCCTTGGGAGTTGCCAGCAAACTCTCTCCCCAGTCAATAGACAAGTTCCCCGTCTTGACTTCTTTCAGTGGCTGGGTATGCACTGCCCTCTGCTGGTCACTTGGTTACCAGCGAGGGCAGCCTAGTGCTCCTTGTTTGGAAATCACAAGAGCTCTTTGTTTGCACACAGTGACTCATACAAGAGATAACGATAACCTGGGACCAGAGCAAGTTCAAATATTTACTATAATTAACATCAGGAGGAAAAACGTATGTCTTACTCTCGTTGTGCAAAGAATGTGGCCTAGGGAGTATTTCACAGAGGATTTAACTCCTTGCATGCCCTGTAAATGAGGCATACATTTAACTCCCTCCAACCCTTCACCCTCCACCCTGATTTCGTAATGAGAGCGTCCAAACCTGTAGACCAGTGGTTCTTAACCTTTTCTGAGGTACCGAACCTACCAGTTTCATATGCGCATTTACCGAACCCTTCTTTAATGATAAATAAAATATGATTTTTTCCCCCAAATTCAAGACATAGGTATATGTTTTTTTACTGGTGCACACAATGAGCCGTGCATGAGCATCACCTTGCTCAAAGAACAAAACCAACAAAGTGCATGAACTCACAACAAATTACAGTATTCCTTTATTCTGGCCTCCGCGGCAGAGGCTTCTCCGAACCCCTGAGACTGACTCATCGAACCCCTAGGGTTCGATAGAACCCAGATTAAGAACCACTGCTGTAGACGGTTTTTGTAAGATTTCATTTGAGCCAAACTGACGACATGCCCAGGAGCAAGATTTCAATTTCTCCCGAGAGAGAGACAGTTGTGCAGTGTCTTTTATACACGAGGAGTTAAGGAGGGAAAGAGGGAGATTATGTGAAGGTGTGAGAAAGCTAGGGGGCGATTACAGGCTAATGAACAAGGTTATGTGCTTTCTTGAGGGTGTTTACATCTTGAGGGGTCTGGAAAAGAGGTCTAGCATTTCGAAGGGGTGCTGACCTAGATGCGCAAGAACAAAGGACAGACTGGCTTACCAACTGTTTACTAAAGAAGTTATGGGCCTGAGGTGTGGTGGGAGGACCCTCCATGACCAGTCCAGTTAGGAATTTGCCATCAGCTCACTGAAATGGCGGGCCGTTGGGGGAGGGGCAACACCATACAACCCTGTGAGGTTACTTTTGGTCACTGAACTGGCACACACGTCACCTTTCATTCACACTGATTAATTTTTTTTTTTCTGAAGGCCACATAAATGTGAGAAACATGCTTGGTGTCATTCAAGCGGTGAACACGTGTGTAAGAATGCTCACACTTCATTGTAAACACACGTATACTCATCTACCCATTCATTCATTCCTCAGACTTTCACGGAGATGTCTGCTCCGTCCTCCCTCCCTTGCTCTCGGGAAAGAGATGCATCTCCTGGCCTCAAGGAGCGTGTTGTTGGTACGGAAAATACTAAGCAGCTAAGAGAAGGCGAACAGGGAGTCGGGTCCTCCTAGCAGGTGTGGTTGCTGCCTGCCCTCCGTTATTCATAATGCCCCAAAGTGGAAACAACTCAGATGTCCATCAATTGCTAAATAAACAAATGTGCTCTGTCCATTCACTAGAATACTATTTAGACATAAAAAAGGAATAAAATAATAATCTATGCTAGAACATGGATGAAGCTCGAAACCGTGTTGTTCAGTGAAAGAAGCCAGTCACAAAAGGCCCCAGAAAATGTGGTTCTTCCAAAGGCAATGTCCGGACCAGGGAAATCTCTAAGACAGAAAGTAGATTCATGGTCCCTTAGGGCTGGCGGTGGGTTCTAGGGGCTGGAGGGGTGACAGCTGAGAGGTGTAGGCTTTCTTTGTGAGATGATAGACATGTTCTCAAATTGGCTGGGGTGATGGCTGCAGAAATCTGCCAATATACTAAACACTATGGAACTGTACATTTTAAATGGGGAATTGTTTGGCATGCAGATTCTGTCTCACTAACATTGTTTCTTAAAAAGTTAAAAAGAAATGAAATACCACTGAGAAGGAGAAACATTGCTGTTGAGTAGATTTGAGGAATTTTGAGTCAGATCAGACATATTTGGAAGGATCTGTAAAGCCTGGGTTAAGAAATACTAACAGTAAGACTATTAATAATAAATGTAAAAATAAAAAGTTCAGTTTTTCTTATCTTTATCCAACTTACACTGTACTTGTTTTGTGTGAATGAATACTACCATAGAATATATCCTACCTTTTATGTTTAATTTGTCTTCAGCATTTTTTACTATTTCAATTTAGCTTTTATAATTATCTGTTTTAAGGCATGACTGTGCTAAGGTTCAGGTAATAAGTCTCCCTGCCCTCTATAAAACGTCATCAGAATGTTTTCCAAAGCGGCAGCGCAGCACGAGCTATGTACAAGGGTCTGATGCTCCGCATCCTTCTCAACACTTGTGATTGCTAGTTGTTTTATTAAGCCTTTGTAATCAGTGTGTAGTGATGTTCACTGTAGCTTTCATCTGTATTTCCCTAATGAATTATGAATTATGCTGATGAATAACTTTTCCTGTGTGTTTCTTTGCTACTCATATCTTTCCTTTGGTTAAATGTCTGTTCACACCTTTCACCTGCTTTTTAAATAAAAATGAGTTACATATTTGTTTCCTTCTTATTAAGTTATGGAGAGTTAAAAACATATTTTTTTTTCATACAAATTCTTTGTCACACATGTGATTTACAAATCTTTTCCCCCAGGTCTGTGGCTTCTCTTTATTTTCTTAATAGTATCTTTAGAAGAACAGACTTTTAAAATGTTGAGAAAGCCCAATTAAAACTTTTCTTTTTCTACTTTTGTTTTTAGAGGCATCTTTAAAAAAAATGCAGTAGGGAATAGAGAGATTTTGAAGAATTTTGAGGAGTGGAACAATATATTACAAGAGACATTTGAAAAATGTGGTTCTATTGTAGACAATAGTATAAATTGAAGTAGAAATAAATCTCGAGTAAGAAAACCCAACTGTTACAGTACATTACGTGTGAAATAAGTGAGGACACAGGTAGGTGTGGAAACAACAGGAATAGTTTATTAAAACTTCACCTCTGCTTAATGAGAGTATACTAATGATCAAATAGGAGTTCCCTAAGGCCAGGGTCAGGTGACTCGTAAGGGATATCGGGACAGATATCAGGATGACTGGTGACATAAGAAAGCCCAACCTCCTTAATTCCATTGGGTCTGTTGCTCAAAATGTGCTCGCGTTTTTTGTATCATGATTTCCTATTCAGTCAGAAAATACCAGTTTTTTCTGCAATGCGGCTATCATGTTTATATCAGTGAGCTATTGCTGTGTCACAAATCCCCTCAACACATATTGTTGTAAAACAATCACCATTTATTTAGGTCCTGGTTCTGAAGACTGGCGGTTCGGGCTGGGATCAGCTGGGTGGTTCATCTGGTTTCTGCTGGGCCCTCTCTGCCATGTCAGTGCCTTTCTAGAATGGCTCATCTCTGCTGCAGGCTGACCTGGAGGGGTTTTCTTGGCAGCTGGCAGGGTTCCGAGAGATAGAGCTGAAGAATGCATGGGCTTGTGAGGCCGGGCCTCAGAACTGGCAAGCCTTACACTCTGTGTTTAATTGGACAAAACAAGCCAGCCCAGACTCAGGGAGTACATACAAGGAAAGAAATAATGGTAGCCAGTTTTTTTTTTAATAAACAATCTCTTTCAGGTTCTATGTCATAAACTGACCTATGGTCATTTTGTGACATTCCTTGGAAAGAAAAAGCAACTTAGGACCCTACTGGGAAAACAGCTGGGTTAGGCTTGCTCACTCGTTTACTGGCTGCAAGCATTTTGCTTGATTAGTGCCTGAGCACGTGGCAGCACCACGTGTAAGGCTATGGGGTGCTTGCACTCAGAGCGAATTGCGATTGCCTGCCCGCCACTGTGAGATGCCATTTTGCTGTTCCGTTTTCCTGAGAAGCGATTTTCTGCTGCCTGTTCGCTCGTCCGCAGTTGCAAGACTCTATTAAACAGAAATATCTTTCTGGCTCCGCAGTTTCTCCCTCCACCGTCTGCCGGAATCCAACGTGGACCTGCCTGGCCTCGGCCGCCGGCATTATAGACCCTTTCTGAGAGTTGATGGTGAAGGGATTTTTTTCTAAGACAACTTCTATTAGATTCATTATTGCAGGATCTGGGGCCCTGGAGATGGAACCAGAATCACCATCTAAAGTGGAAATTCCAACTCCTGTTATCTGCCGCCCACAAGGGTAAGAAACAGACACATTAGTAAGAGCTGCACTTGGCTACAAATATTAACTAACTACAATTGACCCTCTCTGGGAATTTCCATTTAGTTATTTACTGGGAGCTGTTCCCATAATTTCCAACGTGCTGTTATCTACGGGATAATCTTTCTTTTAGCTGTGCTGGGTTTTCAGAGGCATCAATGCAGCTTAATTTCTCTTCCTGTTGCTTCTCTAATTAAAAGCTGGTTGGATTTCCAAATAAGAAACACTATATCCAGGCACTGGTAATAAGACTGCTAATAACCAGGACAAAAACATCAGCAAGGGAGGACATTAAGCAGACCTGAGGGATCTTCTAACCAGGCAAAGAAAAGGGACTAAGGGTCGGAGGAAGACCATCGGGCAATGCAGTGGCTTTGAGAAGCCAGCCTCCCGGGAGAGGCCGCTGCCCGGCCGAGGACTGCCAGTGGACAGCCTGACTGTAGTTCAGGGGCCCCGTTCCAAGCTAAATGTTTAAATCCCGGGTCCTAGAAGAAGAGCTCGTGTCTGGCTTTCCAATCGTTACCTCTCTCCTTCCTTGCTTCCCTAATTTCCCCATTCCTCCCCTCTGGCTGCCTTTGCCTGCTTGGGTCTTCGCAGCTGGTAACAATTCTACTAGTTACAAGAAGCAGCCACTAGATGGCACTAGGTGTTCAGATTAAAGTGCTTTATTGATGGTCTCCTTGGGTCTTTTCCTGGTGGGGGACGGAAGGGTCTGAAGACAGCTGCCGCTGTCATTCTCATCCTCCCCCATTCCCCCTCATCTTCTCAGTCCATCTCCAGCCCATTTAAAAATTCGGTTTCTTCCAGCAGCAGCTTTTCTGTGATTCTGAAGGCCGAGGAAATGCGGGGGAGAGGGGGGCGTGCATGCGCTACTAATGATTGGCATGGAATGGGGGCGCCGAGAGAGAGCCTGTGTGGGACCCAGAGGAACTCTGGAACTCTTTCGGCACAGATTTAACTATGGGCAAGAATGAAGGTCCAGCCACGCCTCCTCTTCTCCTGTCCAGAGCCCTCACCTCCCTTGTGCATCCCCACTGGGCTGCCCGCAGGCGGCCTCAGCTACCTCTACAGGCTAAACCCGCTACTTCCTTCTTTCCATCCTCTCCCACCCCGTCTACTCTTGTTATTAGAGTTCCCTCCTCGTTTCCTACACTCTCGTAACCCAATCAGGTCCAGCACCTAAAACCTGTCCTATTTCTTCACACGACTCTCGCCCTCCTGTCTCACCGGCTGCCAACGAATTGCCAGCAGCTCCAGCTCAGGGCGCCTCTCGCATCCTTCCATCCCCTCCACGTGCCCGGAGTGATAGCCCTTTGACCAACTGTGCGCTTGAATGTACCCGAGGTATTGACGCTGGGGATGCAACAGGGACATCAAACGTGAAGTTTAAGAGATGAGTGGACGTTAGCCAGGCAAATGGGGGTAAAAGCATTCTCTATAGAGCAGCGAGGTGTGTGTGCCTTCGTGAGCGTGTGTGTGCGTGCACACCTGCAGAACAGCACGGCCCACTGCTGCTGCGGGTGTGTTCGTAGAAGCAGAATTTGCCAGGACTTCTGAGAGCCGTGTGGGTTCTGGACGACGTGTCCACACGGGTATTTCTTCCTCCTGGTTGCTTGGGAAAATGTAAGGGGTGCCTGCTCTCCTTTTATCCCCCCCCCCAATTCTTCCTTCCTCAAAAGGGGACTTTTGGCAATGTCTTTACATTTTGGTTGTTACCACCGACTGGGGTGGGGTGGGGGTGGGGTGCAGGAAGGGAAGGTGGTAGGTACAGGCGGGGGATCCCTCTAAACATCCTTCAGTGCACAGCAGGGCAACCCCACAACCGAGAATTGTTCAGCTGAAAAACCCTGCGGCCCAGGAAGCAGAGAGGCGAGGAGAGAACATGACTTTGTGAAAGAACTAGAAGACTTTTGTTATGGTGGGGAGGAGAGTGGGGGTTTGTGGCTGGAGACCCACCATGCAGAGTTGCATCAGGAGTTTAAACTCTTCAAGGCCAATGGAGAGTGTGTTCTTGAAGCCATAGAAGACACTGGAGGCTTTATCATAAAGGTCATTGAGAGCCACTGGTGGGAACTGTGGGGCCTTGGAAATACTTAGTGAACAAATAGGCACAATTTCAGTTACGGCTTTGGACAAGGCCTTGTACAGAAAAATACTGGTATCTTATGATTCTCCTGATTTTTTTGTTGTTGCCTGTCTAAAGAAATACAATTAATTTTTGCACAGAACAATTTTGTTAGATGTAGTCATTAAGCATTATAAATTATCTGTAATTCTAAAAAATTTTCTACACATAATCATGTCACCTTCAAATGCTGACTTGTTAAAATGGAACATAAATTAGTACTTTTACCACTTCTCTGTTAAATGCAAAGACCTTGGAATGGTTATTATTTTTACACAATCATGTTCATTTCGATTATCTCTCATGTTGACTTTTCTTTAGCTTTTTATATGTTTTTGCATTCCGTGATTAATTTAGGGTCGTTTTCCTTTGGTCTTCCAGTTGTTATATACCTGCTGCTGATGAATTTCCTCAGATTTTTATTGTCTGAAGTATCTTTTCTTAAGTTTTTTTTTTTTAATTTCCCTGGGAAGAATTCAAGGTTAACAGTTCTTTTTATCCAGTACTTTGAAGGTGTTATTCCGTTGTCAGCCTGGTTCCATTATTTCCATTGAGAAGTTAAGGTTTAATTCTTATTTTGCTTTATTGAAGGTTTCCTTTTCTCCACTTGTTTTCAACTCATTTTCTTTCTTTCTATTTTCTTCAGCAGTTTTACTGTGATAAATCTAGGTGTGTTTTATTCTTTCTATTTTTCTGCTTGGGGTTTATCGTGTTCCTTAAACTTGTGGCTTGATATCTTTCTTCTGGGTTAGAGCATTTCTATCTAGTATCACTTCAAGTATCACTTCAGTCCCGTTCAGTTTTTACCATTCTCTCCTAGACTACAATTATACATATTAAAACTTTTTGCTATGTCTTATGTCTCTCATTCCACCCTTCTTTCTTTTATCATGCTTCATTTCACCTTTAACGTTTTCTTCTGATCTATTCCTCGTTAACAAATTCTCTCTGTGTGTTCTATCTCTCCCTGTATCTATGGACATCTATCTATAGGTCTCTCTCTATAGACATAACATTGCAGTTAGACGCACTTGGGTTTTTTATGTTGTTACATAAGTTAACCCAATTATAATAGGCTGGCAACCTTCAAATTGTGGAGCTTCTACTGGTCTTTCAATTCTTCAGTCTTTTGGTGGCCAGTTTTGCTGTGATGACAGAGGTGGTATTGTAGCTCCAGGCACATCTTTTATTATTATTATTATTATTTTGGTTTTATGTTTTATTTTACAATGTAAAATTTTCTGATAAAAATCTACTCTCTTTCTCTAATTTCTTGAACAACAATAGTCACTTATTTTAAAGACCACGTCTGATCAAAACCAGAGTTGAATTTACCCGTGGCTCTATTTCTGTTATTTGTCTTTTCCCCCATGATTTCAACCATCTGGCTTTATTTCCTGATGTAAAAATGTTTGACTATATCCCTATATTGGCTATAAAAACATTTTAGAGATGCTCTGGATGGTGTTATCAACGCCTAAACACGGTTTATTTGTGCTTCTGGTGGCGGTTAGGGTAGGATACCATCATTTCGGTTCAATCAGATCTTGAATTGGTTTGAAAGTGAGCTTCAATCTTTCTAAGGGATGGCCTATTACTGGTTCATTGCTGTCACTAAAGCGTAGGTCCTTTAGGCTTCTCAACTGAAATTCTGGGCTGTTTGCTAGAACACCTCCTTCAATTCTTGCCCCCAAGTCTTATAAGCATGCAGGAAATCCTTGCTCAGTCTCTCTGCCTCTTAGCTCCCACTTGGGAACTATTAAATCCCTTGATCAGAAAAGCAATATTAAGTTAATGTCAAGCTCACCTTTTTGTAAATTTCCTTTCTCTAGGACTTTGTTTCCTTAAGTCCTCACTGCCTTTGTACTTCTGTTATCTGCAAATACATATTGAAAAAACCATATTCCCAAGCATTTCTAGTTGATTTTAGCAGGAGAGTTGGTCTGAAACCAGTTACTCTCTGATTACCAGAAGCATAAATTTCTGATTACAAATCTTTATAAAGTATATGCAATAAGTTCTGACCATTGTGTTTCCTATAGAAGAATATTAAAGGCTCTGTGTAAAGCTAGGTAAAGATTTTCTTATGACCTAGGGTTTGATATGTAAGTTCATTTAATCTTCATTTCTTTTCTATGAGCTGGATAGACATATGTGGGAGTTTTCTTTTTTAACATGGATACAATGAAAAGGGTTATAATTTCTATGTTTATATTTCCAAGTCTTTTTTACTTTACCAAGACTTCAGGGAAATAAAGGGGAACATTTAGCTTTATAACACTATTTTCAAATCTGAAGTCTGATCTCATTTTCATTTTAAATGTATCACATTGGATATTGCCTGGAACATTATTTCAAATAGCAAAAGACTGAATACAGGGTGGTTAAATAAATTATGATAAATTCATATAATAAAACATCATAGCCATTCAAAATAATTAGGCGGCTTTCTATGTAATGACATGGAATTATTCCAAGAGATATTGAGCGAGAATAGCAAGGTGTAGAACAAGGTGCGTCCTGTTACTATAAACTGTCTTTGGGACAATATGCGTAAACTAGTAAACCTTAGTACTTTCCAGCAAAGTTATTCCCAGGAAATGGAACCAGGTCACAGGGGGTCAGATCCAAGATGAACATTAACTTTCTGATATATCCTTGTACATCTTTGGGATGTGTAACTTACTCAAAAACATAAATAAATTATTTTTAAAAAGAAAACATGCATTTTCCTGTATCCTAGTGAGAGAATTTCCATCTGTGGGCATGACCAAAGTTTTTCCTTCCATTATTAACCTAGTAACATACCTAGTTTAGGTGTTTGTAATCAGAAAATTTTATGTCCTTTTTCTTAATATGATAACTTTTACATACTTTTATAATCTCCAGAACTATTTAAAAATTTTGTATAGTATTTTGTTTAGCTCGTGTACCATAATTGCCTTATCCTTTCCCCACGGTTGGTTTATATATTTACATGTTTCCTAAGTATGCGTGACATGATGATAAATATCTTGGCAACGACATTTCTTCGGTGTCTGTAATTAGCTCTAAACCTTTATGGTTATTTGGTAAGACTGAATGAAAAGAAAACGAGCCCCTACATGGAGTAGGAAAAAGGTCAGATACGATTATAGACGATCCTCTGAGGGACCCGTGAGAAGCAAGGCTGTAGCCATTCCTTCTAACATTTGTCTATATGGGCAAAACAAACAGAATTGTTGCTCTTTAAATATACATACAGTGAAAATGGAACTCGTAGGAGATAATACACTTAAAGAATCATTAATTATTACCTAATTACTTGCACCACTGTGCCATGGACAGAAAAGTGTTCTGCCATGATGAAGTTGTCAATTACAGTTGATAATTAAGGGGCCAGGTGCATGTTTAACTTAACAAGATAAATATCTGCCCAGATGTTGTTTGTCTGCTGCTTCATTACTAGGTAGGTTAGGAGATTTTCATAAACCAGAAAGACTATTAAATGCAAGACCTTGCTACATCAAGATTTAACAAATCTGCCAGTATTGCCAACAGTCATTCAAGAAGACTGTTTGCCAGACTTCCTAGAAAGCTGAAGAAGAAAGTTAGGTGTCTATAGTCCCATGTTTATAGATTCTCAGTGAAATGGCCATTTGAATATAAAACAGCAAAAAATACCTCAGTAATGGAAACTAGAGAAGACGCCTCTCCATGCTGGAGATATGAAGGAATTTTATGCAAGATCGGAAATGCCAGACTGTAAGGAGACAACAGGAAATCAGCTCACGTTTGGACCATTCCAAGGAACCCAAGATCCTTGGATGTAAGAGATGAAGACTCTGTCAGAGTGATAGGAAGGTATCCTAAGCTGAAGGGAAGAGACAGGGAAGACAGAACTGGTTGCTGGAAAAATGGAAGTCAGATACGTCCCTCCTTGCATGGGCTTGCTAGGGCTCCCGTAACAGAATACCAGAGAGTGGATGGCTCAAACAACAGAATTTTATTTTCTCAGAGTTCTGGAGGCTGGAAGTTCAAGACTGAAGTACGCGCAGGCTAGTTTCTCCTGACACCCTTCTCCTTGGCTTGCGGATGGCTGCCCCTCACTGCGACCTCGCATGGCCTTTTGTCTGCACTTGTGTATCTCTGGTGTCCCCTCCTCTTCTTACAAGTCCTGTTGGACTAGAGCCCACCCATCAGTTAACCTTAATTACCTTTTAGAGGCCCTGTCTTTAAATACAGGCACATTTCAACATGTGAATTTTGGGAGAGCTATTGAGTCCATAACACTTCTGTCCGTAAGACTCTTCCAAGTCCTTAAAGTGGCCCACAGTGCCCCTCTCCCCCCCCCCCCCCCCCCCGGCCCCGTAGTCCGGTCCAATGCTGTCTCACCAATGTTCTCTCCTAAAACTCTTCACCCTTATACAGTCCACCCATCTCTGTGACCTTCTCTCCATGTCTCTGCCACCAAGCAAGCTCCCTGTCAAGGCTTTGTAGTGCTACTCTTTGTCTCTGGGTCGCCTGGCCCTCGGAGAGCCATGTGGCTAGCTCCCTCCCCGCTGTAAGGTCCCTGTTCAAACAAACTCTTTGCATAGCGGGTCTTTTCTGACAGTCACATAAGATAGAACTCTCTGTCACCTTATTTTTCCTATTACCTAGACTTAGCATCTTTTTCCATAACACTTAAATTTTGTGGTATTTATTTGATGAACGTTCTCCCTCGCAAGTTAAGTAAACTTACAGGTGACCACTTACACATAGCGAGAGAGAGAATTTGACACCAGGCCTGTCTCAATCCAAGACCTACCCTTTCCACTACAGAACACAGAGTATTTGGAAAAATTGCTGTATAAACCGTCTAATGACCTGAATGATTCACCCGGGCTGATCCGTACCAGTTGAGTGGAATAGCTGTTTTCTAAAACTTCATTCCTCCTTATGTGGCACAAGCATCCCTTTAATGTCCAGTTTTATGGGTATCAGAAAAGAGAGGATTCCTTCCCCTAGGAGATTACTGTGTGTAAGGCCTTTGTGCAGCTCGACCGCCCAGAGGACCACTGCTTTGCCCCGTCCTCAGCAGGCCTGGGTTCCTTTCTCAGTATCTGACAATGGCAGGCTCTTGGTGGGTGTGGCAAACAGCCATGCTGGGTCCCTGCACATGTGGGACTCCACTTCAAGTCATGATGCTGATTGGGTGGGTACTTCGGTCCGTAGCATGACCTCTGGGAAACAGAAGTAGGCTTGGGATAATTCTGCTCTTGTTTTCGGATCAGCATTTCGCCTCTGCACTTCCTTGTATTTTTTGAGGATTAATTTTCACGCTTCCTTGTATTTTGGTAAGTCCCCCTTCCCTCCATTTTTCTAATCATTGTACTACATGTTTATTGTGAAACTGCAAGTAATACAGAAATATATAACAGAGAGTAAAAGTTTCTTTCTTTAAAAAAAAAATCTCTGTTTGCTGGGTACTTACCACGTTCCATACACTTTATACACATACCCTCATTCATTTCTTGCAACAGCTCTATACATGGGCATTATTATTCCTCTTTTACAGATGATGAAGAAGAGACACACAGATGAGATAATCTCTCCAGAAGGCCTGCCAGGTAACAAGACCCCTTCTCTGAATCGTTGCACTGGACTGTGTTTAATTCTTGCTTAGATGACTTGAAAGTTTTCTCAAGTCAACACTGTAAACCAGAGGTCCCCAAACTACGGCCCGCGGGCCAAATTGTGGCCCCCTGAGGCCATTTATCCGGCCCTTGCCACACTTCCAGAAGGGACACCTCTTTCATTGGTGGTCAGTGTATGGAATAGTGTATGTGGTGGCCCTCCAACAGTCTGAGGGACAGTGAACTGCCCCCCTGTGTAAAAAGTTTGGGAATCCCTGCTGTAAACTGTGGTCTTTTTTTCATGTGATCTTTATTGTAATCCTTTGCCCCTCTTCTCTGACGTCAGTTGCATCTCTTTCTGATATGACATGGGTACGGAGCGCTCACCAGCTAATAAGCTTCTTAAGAGCAATATGTGGTTGTATTTACCAACACGACGCACCGCCTATAGCAGGGAGTCGGACGTGGGGTTGCTAAGCAGTAAATCTTCATAGAACCCGTCAGTGAGTGAGTGAGTGAATACAGTTTTGGCTAATAAGCTCTTTGCGGGTGTCATCTCATTTGCTCCTGCTAAAGTGAAATCACATTCATCTGAAAGTCTTTTCCACGCTGAATGTAAGTCATGGATTTTATACTGTCAATGGTTTACACAAAGATCTTGTAAGAAGAATGATATCAAGAGGTTAGGATTTTTAACGTATTCTCTGAAGTAGCCAAATGTTATCTTTTATATGCTAATGTTGATTTGTCTTTCGTCAATCTCTGTGTTTACGATTCCAAGTGGGTACTTTTCTCTCTTGCTCCATTCAGGAGAATCTGGCCAAACATTTTTCCTTGGTTGTCACAGGAGACACTCTGCCCCCAGCTGATAGCCACCATGCTGGCATTGTAAAGGGTACCTGAAACATTGCATGCAGCTGGCCCCTACTCCTGTCTCCCCCAGAGTCGAGACTTTCTAGGAAAGGAGATGAAAGACCAGCTACACTCCCTTCTGTTTTCTACTCAGATCCCCGGGGGCCGCACCGCAAGTTTCTCCTGGGTTTCTACTTGTTCTCTGTGAAATTGTGTAACTGGAAATAGTCCGTGGGTTTGAGGTGCTTTGATAGCTTTTCCCTCTCACACTGTCAGACAACAACCATTTTTATGGCCTTGATGTCTTCACCAGGCCTTTCTTGAGCCACAGGTCCCCAGCTGCTCGCAGAGGGTCACACTTGCCGCCCCATGCTCCTCTCTGACTCAGCCACAACCGTGCAGAGGCAGCCTGACTTCACCTCTCCCACGGGTTTGTTGTTTGACCTTGAAAGTTGGTAGATCTTCCTTGACCACCTGGGGAATGAACTTCAGAAAGAGACAGCTGAATTGAGAGTTGTGGAATCCTAGGTCTGGGAACATCGCAGCAAAACCACAGGATTATAGTCATGTTTCTCCACCCACTTTGTGGATGAAAGAGCTTTCCGAATCACTATCTGTCAATCCGATCCGTCAGATAAAAGACTCTCCCTTTGAACACAGTCATCATAGGAAAATCTGATAGCCAGTATCAATATTTATTAGGGGACACACACCCCTCCTGTCCTGTTGTATCACGGATGTATAGTACAACCAGTTATCCTGGGCTCCCTCAGCTCTTTCAAGGATTGTGCTAAAAGTAAACCCATTGGCTGTTTCCTGGGAGGAACAGGAAGTTTCAGACAGTTGTGGAGCTGATTTGCCTGAAGTATGGAAGCAGTGTTTTGTTTTCTAAAATCTCTCCTTGGCAGAATAGTTCTTCTTCTCTTTCCCTTTCCTCTCATGGTTCCTGGCGCTTGACATCTGAAGTCCAAGTTCCTCTGGGAGTGACGTACATGTCTTCTGCAACTACATGGGTCAAAAGGGAAGGAGATATGAGTGTTGGCTACTGAGTGAAGAGAAGGATAAACAATTGTTGGAAGCCCTGCCAGGAGAATAAGAAACTTAAAACTGTGAAAGGGAGAAAATATAACACTGGTCTTGTTGTTGTTGTTGTTAAAATTAACTTTGGAGGAAGATTAGGTCAAGCAGGAAAGTTGAAGAAACTCAGTGTCCAAAGGGAAGAGCAGAAAATGACTCAACAGTCCACGTGAGTTAAAATGAGTGCCACACAGATTTAGAAAGAACTAGCATGGCTTTTCTCTAAAGGAAGATGTCAGCAGGGCTTCCTGTCATGGTGTCTCATGACAGTTTAACACGATGAGCATCTTAGATGTCAGGAAGGACTCCAGGAGGGACAGGTGACCACCTGTTTAGACGGTTCTTGAACTGGAGTCTCCGTCTCCTTTCACATCTCATGAATCTGTGTGTTGCTGAGTCATAAGATTTGCAAGAACATAAAGGAGGGAGTAAAGAAATAATAAATGACTCACAGTTTAAGTTAGTGAAAGCATAAGGTAATAACATTGATTGAGAGCTTCCCAAGTGCCTGGCACAATTGGGCAGTGCCTCTCCTATGAGTTAATACCATTGTTTCTCTTTTTCATAACTGAGAGAATAGTGAAGGTAACTTGCCCAAATTGTCATAACAGGTCAACCAGCAGGGGAACCAAGTCTCCTGCTCTGACCAGCAGGCTCTACTGCCTTGCTTACCCCATACCCTGCATCCTTTCTGAACACCAGCCTGCACTTGTGTGCCTTCAGGATAGCTACCTGCAAGGATTCCAGAGAACGCATTGAATTTTGCTGCAACTGGCATAAGCTCATGTGAATGCATATGCAGTGTTAGGAAAGTACGGGAATGGGAAGAAGTGGGGGAAACGATGTAGAGCGAGAGCTAGGTCTGTGTGCTTGTACGTGCACGCAGGTGTCAGTCCAGATGGAGATCATGTGGCTCCAGTTCTGTTCTCCAAGGAATGACCTCAGAAACATTCGAGAAATGCCTATCTTAGGCTCTCCACAGTCTTGTGCAGAGCAGAGAGCCTGCCGGGAGTGAAACTGTATTTCACAAACAGGAATCAGTGCGTTTAAAAAAGAAAAACAAAACAAAAAAATCCCCCTGCAATTGAAGATATGAAATGAATTCATTCCGATTGTAGGAAACGTCTAGATTTAACCTGTTGGGATTTGCTGTACTAGGTGTTTCAGACCCAGGGAGCAGGCATATAAGATGTTGCTTTGTGCCTGACCAGGCGGTGGCGCAGTGGGATAGAGCATCGGACTGGGATGCGGAAGACCCAGGTACGAGACCCCGGGGTTGCCAGCTTGAGCGCGGGCCCATCTAGCTTGAGCAAAAGCTCATCAGCTTGGACCCAAGGTCGCTGGCTCCAGCGAAGGGTGGCTCAGTCTGCTGAAGGCCCGCGGTCAAGGCACGTGTGAGAAAGCAATCAATGAACAACTATGGTGTCGCAAGGGTAACAAAAAACTAATGATTGATGCTTCTCATCTCTATCCGTTCCTGTCTGTCTGTCCCTATATATCCCTCTCTCTGACTCTCTCTGTCCCTGTAAAATAAATTAAAAAAAAAAAAGATGTTGCTTTGTCCCTAAAGGAAGTTGAGGATGTAGGCAGAGTACAGGCCCCGCCCCAGATGGGCCTTCTCCGAAAAACCCCTCCCCTGGCGAGCGCACTGCAGTAGTTAACAGTGGGGTCCCTGAACATTGTATCTCTTGTTTCCACAAAACTTCATTTTTTCCAGCCTTTGATCTTCTCCTAATGCTGTCAAGAATCACACAGCAGTGGAAACATAGCCAGTAAAGTGGAAGGCCTGTCCATCCAAAGCAGACAGATCTTCAGTAGAAAACTTCATCTCTGATTCTAAGCACCCAAAGGCGCTCTCCGCGTTCCCGCAGAATGTCTGGGAGCCAGGTTCCTGCAGGAGAAGACAGCCCTCCACGCGTGCGCAGTTACCGCGGCCCGTTTGTGCTTTCTATTGAGATGGTTCTTTGGCAAAAAACTTTCGGAACAGCTATTGGGAGAAGGGAGAGTTTGGCTTTATTAACTAGTCTTAATATTAGGCACTAAATGATTATATTTCCATATTTCTAGAAATACTATGTAAAACATCAGTACCACTTTGCTTTTTTTTTTATTAATAGCCCATTTTCTTGCTGAAAGAAAAAATCAAATTAAATATTTTAAACTACTAGAAAAGATCACGTCTATTCTGACTCTGCTTTCTTTTTCTTTTTTCCTTCTTTGCACAAGTCTCATAGCTGCTTTGGAAGGATGTCCCCTTTGCCTAAGTGTCTATTGCTACTCTACATTAACTTGCTGAAGTCTCCCTTATGTAACCTGCTCTGGGTTTCCCAGCATGGCTTTTGGAACTTGAGGATTCTTAGCCGTTATCAGTGACAGTTCTTGTTTTCTTCACCACGAAGCTGTGGATCAGTGGATATTGGTCCTGTTGATGACATCAAGGGGCTAATAAGATAGAATAATATAGCTGGTACATGTAGTTTATCATGATTTAGAAACTGCTTTTATATTCAGATCTCTTCTAATCCTAAGGAAACATGCGTTTGCTCAGAAAAATATATTTTCTCAGCAAAATATTGCATTAGGTGATTGTCTTGCAAAAAAAAAAATGTACGAAAGTGACTCTATCTATATTCTGTTCTATTTACTGGTTCTGTTTCTCTGGAGAACCATGCCTAATATATTACCTCTGTCTCTGTCCTTGTTGCTATCTGTCTCATACTCCTCTCATTGGGAGGGCGTGGCCCTTGCTCTGAGAAGAGGTGCATACGCAGGAATCCCGCAGGGAACTTCCATTGTATTTTGATATTCCAGAGAGCTCTTTTTTCTCTTTTCCATTTCTGTTTTTAGCTCCTTTCCTGCTGGGAGTCAGGATGACTGGTGAGGGCAGCAAAAATTGCAGACAGAAGGGCGGGGATGCCCCAATTGTGACTGTGGGACTTTTTTTAAAAGCCCCAAATGCTATTCTGATGGAAATTTTTACACTTAGCCCTCCGACACATTCACACCACGTGGCTGTGTAAAGTGCCCGAGTTCAAGCTCTTGGGAGTGAAAGTCTTTGAAACTAGAAGAAAAAAAATTACAGAATTCAGATCATATGCTATTGCACAGTTTCAGTTACAAATGAGTTAGCAAAACAAAGTTTAAAGTTCCCAACTGAGCATTTAAAATAAAAATAGAATTTTGTAGGGTGCATAACACCTTTCATTGCAAGAATGGATGAACTAGCAATGAGCCTTTCCTGAAAAGTGGCATGGCAGAACAATCCAAGGTGACTGGAAACTTGTGCGGGGAACTAGCCACCGATGAATGACCTCCTTGCTCTTGCAATGCTGAGAGAGGTGTTCTGCAGGGCACGTGCTTGGCTACAAATACCTCTTGGGTCCTAATGTGTCTGAGTGGAAGGGACTTGTTTAGTAGTGTCCATTTTAGCTGCATATCTTGAAAGTTTATTTCCCTGTTCTTTTTTTTTTCTTTTTGGTGAGAGAGAGGAACAGACGAATAGACAATCAAGAAAGGAGAGAGATGAGAAGCATCAACTTAGAGTTGCGGCACCTTAGTTGTTCACTGATTGCTTTCTTATATGTGCCTTGACCGGGGGGTGGGGGGGTGGCCTCCAGGCAAGCCAATGATCCCTTACTCAAGCCAGTGACCTTGGACTTAAGCCAGCGACCTTGGGGTCATGTCTGTGATTCCACACTCAAGCTGGCGACCCCATGCACAGCTGGTGAGCTTGTGCTCAAGCCAACGACCTTGGGGTCTCGAAACTGGGTCCTCAGCATCCCAGGACTACACTCTATCCACTGCACCACCGCCTGGCCAGACACATTTCCTTGTACTTTAGTAAATGAAAGGGAGGACTGACTTTTCTGCCAGGCTGTTTGTGCCATCACTGGCCCATACATGAGCACTGATAGGAATCACCACGAACAAAACAAATCATGTGAGTGACCCAAACCACACCTTTGGGAGGGAACTCTGTCAGAGCTCTCGGTCGTCCCGGACAGAAGGTGGTGAAGCCATTGCACGAGGCTGGAAGGCGCGGTTCCTTCTGTTTGCAGACTTGTTGTGCCTTTTCCTGTGCTGATCTTATTCCTGGGAATGACATGTGTCCCAACCTGGTGAACTAATCTCCTGTGGCGCCTGCTGAGACGTCACTTCTGTTGTGCAGCCTTCCCCACCATCGTTTTGGCCCAGTCGCTTTGTCCTCTAAGTTCCCACAGCACTGTTTTCATGCCTCACCTGTACACTCCGCCACATATTATGCATACTGTTTATCTGGGCTCTTCGTTCGCGTATGATGCCACTGAGGGCAGGAACTCAAGTCCTTGTCATTTTTGTGTGTCTAGTATTTTTAGCACAGCGCCTGGCCCAGGAAGTGAGCAACGGAGTGAGGTCAGGCATCCATAATGTATACTGATCAACCACCAGTCCAGCGGCATGACCAAATTCTCCCACAAGGGCTACCCCTCTGCACATGGATGGGGCCCTGCAGCAGAAGTCCTCGTCTACAAGTCTCTGGGATAAAATAACAGCAGCCGACGTGGCAGAAGACACAGTGACTCCTACTGGTACTACTGACTGCTCCTACTAGGACACTGTTGAACCTTTCCATCCCATTTTGGTGACTTACCAGCAGACCCCAAGGCTTACTATTCAACCTGGTCCAGATGCAGAATCGTGGTTGGATAGGAAGCCTGGGTCCACGTCTTGGTGCTCTCTGCCTGCCTTTGATGCACACGTGTTAGGCCGAGGTCTACCATCAGCAGCATGGAGCTGCTCACCCTGCTTCTCTAAATTAATTTTCCCAGATGTTTTGAGCCTCTGCCTTCTCACAAGAGTGACCAGATGTCTCTGAGTGCCTCTGGCAGGCGGGGCACTGCCCTCGCTCCGAGGGTAACTCCATCAGGATGTCAGACCAAGGTGCCAGCAGACTCTCCTGCCTGCCCTGCAGACAGAGATTTTTCCAACTCTGTCAGAGTTCTCAGATGCCTGCCAAGATCCCAGGAAATCTGCACTTGTTAATTTATCATCAGGTCTTTAAAATAAGTGAGCAAAACCTCACTAAGATCATCTTGGCTTGGTGTGGAGATGTAATGAGGTGAAGTTCATTCTTTCAGAACTCCACATCCTAGGTTCACCAAATAGGTATAGACTGTATCCATGGTGATCTAGTACTAAGCCTGGGATCAACGGGCAAAGGCATCCTACCCAGGGTATTGCCAATTAATCACGTTCACCTCTGTGAAACTAGGGAGCAGACCCTTGGAAAGTCCAGTTATTTCCCCACCAAGTTAGGAGGCTGGCACCACCACAGCCAAGCTGGCTTTTGATTTTCTGGTTTCTTAATCGGAAAAATATGAAAAAGTAGTCCTCCACGGAGGAAGTATTAAGACTGTTTTTTATTACTCCTGAGGTGCAATAAAATAAGATTTCAGAAATGTTAAGGCCCTGTGGAATACAAATTGCAGGCCTGAATTCTAGGCCTGCCTCTGCCAATGTCCAGCCGTGTGACTTTGGACGGGTCACCTCACTTCTCTGGGCTTCATGTTCATTTTACAGGAGATATGAGTTCCTTCCATCCCTAATGAATGGTGCATGGGGAGCTTACTGGAGCATCAGGGACTCAGTTTTCTACCTGCACAGAAAGGTTCTCCCTCTCACGTAGGGCCTGTTAGATCTCTCCCTCAGCAAACAAGCTCCAGGTGGTCTAACAGTCGTTTCCAGATCTGTCAAGATGGCCCCCTGCTACAGGGAGCCCCGTTTTCGCAGACTGGAATCCGAGGGCTCCCCAGAATAGTGAGATGCAAAAGTACATCCATGTCTACTTTTTATTTTTTCTCGAAAAGACATGTCCATTTCCAATTTTATAGCTGGTATTAAGTAGATAATGTAAAAATCAGGTGGCAAAGAATAAACATCTTTTTGTCAAAAGACATCTGAATATAACCCACGGCAAATAAAGTGAATCCAAACAGAGCTACGTCCGCCCCAACCCCAACCCCTCCAGCAATGGTGATTAGAAGGAATTATTTTCTTTAGATATCTCCTCCCTAAGTTCAGCGCTATCTTTGATAGTTTCTTTTGTCTGATTATTTAAATAATCATGTTTCCCATATCGGGTTGGACACTCTCCTCCAGGGTCCACCTCACTGACATTTTCTTGTCTGGGACTGGAGCTCTGGGGATGACTCTCCCTTTTCCCTTCTCTGTAGTGGGCTTCCCAAGGGGACCCTGCCTGTGGAAATCAACTTTCTAGACGTCCTTTTCTCCACCACCCTGAACCTGCACGGTAAGAATCGGTGACAACCACACTATAAAATCAGGCAGCCCCTCTGAGTGCTGACCCTGTCCCGGGCACAGCAAGGTCCTGTGCTAGACCCTCAATGTGAATTACCTCGCATAATTTCACAGGAGACTCGTGACAGAGGTGTCTGAGTATTCACATTCTAGAGAGGAGGAAACAGGATGAGAGTGTGAGAATCTCACCCAAAGGAACTTTAAGTGATGCCCCATGTAACTGGGGTTGGTCTCCAGTGTTGAATCCTTGTCTGTGACAATGAGCCAGCCCTGTAGATCCACACACTTCCTTTCCTTCTCTATGAGAAAGTCTTGACGTTTCCTTGTGAAGTGGAGGGGTGCGGGGTAACAGAATTCAATGTGAACAGAATTTTGCTATTGCTGGATAAAGTCGTTGAGTATAAATTCAGGTTTGTGATATGACTCAAGAACTATGGCTTAGAAGGAACCTGCAACCTGCCAGCTGTGTGACCTTGGACAAGTCACTTAACCTCACTGGCCTTAGATGCCACATAATGAAAGGTGTATGGCGGTGAAAGCACTTAGAACAGCGCGTGGCATACAGCGAGCACTGAGTAAATGTCACCGCCTTCCTTTTGCTGTTATTGACTCCATTATCCAGAGTGTTTCAACCATTATCAGAAAGAAGCAGATAAGAGGCTTAAAAATAACTTGTTTTGCATCTTGTGTTGTGAAAAGGCCATCTTCCCTCTCCTTTAACTATTTCTGTTCCTTCTTATAGAGGAATTAAAAGTACAGAGGTCTCTTCCTGGCCACCTCCGCCATCACAAACATTTTAATTAAGGTATCTTTCGAGAAGGAATACTTTAATCCAAAGTGATCACTTTGATACGCAAAGAGACACATTTGGAGGCTACTTGGCGAGGGGGAATTAAAGACGGAGAAGCTGAATAAATATCAAGCAAAATGTTAATGTTTTGGCTTTGTAGTGTCTGCATCTGAGAGCACTCCTGGCAGATTTCTCAGCCGGCTCCAGCTGGAAGCTCGGGCGGCGCCTTTTGTGTGCCCGGAGCCCGGGCTGCGGATTGCCGCGCTGCCCCTAGGGGTCAGTCTGATCCAGGGATTGTCCCCACCGGCGCCACGCTGGATGCGGAAGGGGAGACGGGCGCCCGGGACCACGCGGCTTCCAGCAGCGGCTGGCTGGCGCTGGGCTCCGAGCGGGAGCCGCGGAGCGAGCGCTCCGTCCCCGCGCGCTGTCCCCGCCGCTGCGCACCGCCTGCCCGGCCTCGGTCGCCCTCCCACGGTTCCTGGTCTCAGCATGGTGGTTGTCAAATTGGGAGAGGGTGGATTTTTCTGCACCTTCAAGGACTCGGGTTAGTCTTACTTCTTAATGGTACAAAGGTTAAAACAAAACAAAACAAAACCCAAAACGGAAAACATGGATCTAGATGGCTCAGTAATATTTTGTAATAAATCTCTAATTTTTGGCTTGTGTCATATTCAACCTGTGGCATCCAGGAGCCATCAAAATGTTAGTGCTTTGGGAGGCTGCAGGACCCTTTCTATGAACCCATCCTCTGACAAAGAAACTGAGGTCCAGAGAGGAAACAAACATAAACATCACACAGGAAGTCTCAACTGACGGTTAGCTCCACCATCCTGATCTTACTCATTATTTAAAAAAAAATCTTATGAATGCTTATTAGTTGTAAAGGCCAAGAATGATAGTACAAAGCAGTTGTGAGGTGGTGAGAGGACAAATAGCTTAGTAATTACTTGGCAGACTTCAGAGGTAGATTATCTGCATTCAGCTGTGGACCGGGTGGGGAGGAAAAGGGTTACCATTCTCTGTCGAGTCCTGAAACCTTAACCCTATGATGGCGAACCTATGACACGCGTGCCAGCACTGACATGCGTAGCCACTTTCGATGACACGTGGCCGCATACCAGAGAAGTATGGGGCCACATGCCGAGAAGGACGTTTCATCCTCGACTCTGGCATGGCCAGGTGCAGTAGCCGAGGATAAAACATTTGCTGTAGTGTAGACACTCTGTGCCGGAGGTCTGGAGGCCAAAACAATAGAACTCCGCCCAGAGCATCTAGTTCTGGGACTTCCGGTTAGGCCATTTTTCTCCAAGTGACACACCATCCGAGTTATGCTCGTTTTTTTTTTTTTTTTTTTTTTTTTTTTTTGCGAATTTTGACAAACCGAGCTCAGAAGATTGCCCATCACTGCCTTAACCTATCTGTCCCTCAGTTTACTCATCTGTAAAGTGAGGATAAATGAGGAGGATTCATTTTTTAAAAGCCCTACAGAAGAATTCAGTAAACACCCAGTGAATGCTGGCGGACGTTAAATGAAGATTAGAAGTATTGCAAGGGAAGCCCTTGAACTTGGAGGAAGGGGTGGGAATACCCTGGTTTATATTGGAGAACCCCATTTTACTCTGTCCAGTTTGTCTCCCACGTGACTGCCAGAGCGATCCCCTTTAAACCCATTTTGTGCGTCCTTCCCCCGTCTCACACACAGCTCAGTGTGGCCCAAAAGCAGAAGGAATGTCCCTCGGGAATCCGGTGGAGGAGTCGGGCTTCGGGTGATAACGGGCAGGGTAGCAGGTGTTGGGCAGTCTGCCCAGGAGACATTTTCAAGGAAGAATTCCCAGAATTTAGCAACTCCCTCAAGTTCAAATCCCAAAGGATCAAGACCTTCACAGGGACTTTAGGTATTTCATTACTTGCTCAGTGGCTCAGTTAGCTGCACATTGTTTACACCCAACTGCAGCTTCCTAGAAGGCTGAGCTTCTGCCCCACCCTTGGCGCTGTGTACAGGGTGTGCTTATAAAAATGCTTCCCTGTGGTGTGGCTGCTGGATAGGACGCTCACAGACATGGGTACCAGTCTTTCTATGCAGACGCCCTATATACGATTAATAAGAAAGTCAATCCAACAATAGACCAGTGTCTTCAGGCTATTCTGTCTTCTTTCCATTGACTTTGCCACATTTGGAGCAGTTGAAGATCTTGCCATGGACACCCCCCCCCCCCATTAGTACTTAATCTACGACTGGAGAAGGGCTGACATCTAACCTGCCTTTCACAAGGCACGTCTGGAGATGCGTGAAGACAGCCACCAACGCTCCTCTAAGTCTCCTTCTCAGGTCTCCCCCACTCCTCACAGAGCATGATTTAGAGAATCATCGTTATCCTGGTCACACTAGCGTCCGATCTTGCCCAGTTTGTAAATGTCTCTCATCACCTCTTAGATTTTGGTATCCAGAAGAGAACCCAGAACTATGGATTCTACCTACAATCAGATCGGCTCTTCCCAGAGTTTAGTTTACCTCCTGCTTTATTCGGAACACATGCTGTCATTAGCATGTTCCTGGAGTACATTAGTGTCTCTCAGAGCAGCATTCTGCTCTTGAGTCGTGGAACATGTAGCGTAATGAACCCCAAAGTCGTTTTCACGTTAGTGACCATTGAGCCACATCCCTCCCCTTCCTGTACTTGGTTGGCTGATTATTTGAGGCTAAAACTTGGATTCTGTATTTATCCATCAATACCAAAGTGTTATTTTGCAGACTGTTAGCTCCTTGGCCAGACTATGAACTCCTGAAGGTCAGAGACTATCTCTCAGCTCTGTGTGTCTGGTGCCCATCACAGTGCCTGGCATTTCATAGATGATTGACAACAACAAATATTCGTGGAATGAAGGAACAAGCCTATTGAGGATCTTTGGCTCTAAAGTTTCTTATTCATAATCATTTAGAACATTATTTGTAATATGTAAATATGTTACATGTAAACATATGAAATGTTCTATATTTTCATCTCAAGTGAGTAATATTTTGATTAAGACAGAGCTACATAGGATCTGACTAGACAAAATTCTTCATAAAATTTAATAACGATAATGACAATAATTAACACTGCTTGACCAGAGTCTGTCAGTGTACCATATGTTTATGTCATTTTGCTAAGACCTAGCTTAAATGTTCAGATCTTGACCGCAGGATTTCAGGACGTTCTGCTGACTGCCACGTTAAAACCAAGGTGCATATCTCCATGGCATTCCTGATATTCAAATAAATGGCCAAGCATCGGAAATGAGGTTAGTGTATCACAACTTGAGTTTTAGTGATTTGCCTCTTCCTTTGCTGATTGTTCACCCTCTCACCATGACTACCTCCTTGTCTGAAAAATGTTGATAAACTCGTACTATATTTTATTAGGTGGTTGCCTGGATAGCACAATACTCCCTACAAAGCATTAAGCATCATTCCTGGCACAGAATATAATGCTTAAAAATGTTAACTACGCTTACTATTACTGTTATTTGGCCAGTTGTGAACCCACTCCACTGGATTTGTAGCCGCTAAATTGTGCATTCACCCGGTCAAGTCTGTTTTGATTTTTCAAATTAGCTTAGCCAGTTTGGTGTTCCCTAGCCAAAAACCATGGCTGGCTCATTTTTTATCATATCAACCTTTTTTGTTGACTTGTTTGTTTTGTTTCTGTGCCTGGAAGAGACAAAGACCTGAGTGTGTTCCTTCCGAGCAGATGCACGTGTTTGTTTAAGCGAGTGGCCCAGGGCTGGGAAGAGAACCAGGTGGGGTGGCCAGCAGAGGACCTGGTAACCGTGGGTCAGGCCAATGCAGAGATGTCGGCTGAGGCATTTGTGTCTCGGTGATTGTGGAGAGTTTTCTCCATCTATCAGCGAGGAGTTGAAGCGAACGGCAGAATGTCCAGCCTTTTTAATGCCGTGGTGTCAATAAAATCTAAAACCCAGTATCGACTGGTGTTGGGTCACGTGCCTCTGCGTGGTCTGATGTTTTGAGGTTTATCATGCAGGTCTTTCTGCTGCTTTCGCTGAAGACGTGTCTTTGTATCCTCATCGGTCATGGGGGATGGATCCAGGTTCATTGTTAAGATGTGCTGGTCCTGTCCATGCCATTATTCTAGATTTTTCTAAATTCTCTTTATGGTCTTGGTATTGTTTAATCCTCAAAACATATTATTATCCCAACTTTCCAAAGATGTTGACTAATTTGTCCAAGGTCACTCAGCTAGTAGGGGACAAAGCAAGGTCTGCTTGACCCCAACAGTTATGGCTCTGCCTGTTCTCCTGCACCAGCCTCCCCACGACATGCTTGTGCCTTTTAAGGAGATCTCCCAGGCCCCTTCAGCTCACTTAGTGAGCACTGAGAAGGCTTTGTGGAAGCAGGAGTAGCATATATATTATTAAAAAGAACAAAAGAGCCGTAGAACTTTTTGTCTCACTCTCCGGGAGAAGCGGAACCAAAGGAGAAGTTGGCCATAAATGATTCATAAACAGCCATTAATTACCTTCGTAGACTTTTGAAGTTTGATCTTCAGTTGCTCAGCTCAGAATTGATTAATTAATAATTTAATTAATTCAACAAATATTCATGAAGCACTTATCATTTGCCTGTCACTGTCCAAAGTGCTGAGGAAGGGTGCCAATTCAAAGGCTTTCTATAGAGTCGGTTATTGGTCTAGAGAGACTCATTTTCAGGAAACTGAGACTCTTATCCTCATTGCAGCTGAAGTTTTCACTTGATTGAAATATTTCTTATTCATCCACATATTATATATATATATACATACATATATATATATATGTATATATATATATATGTATATATGTATATATACCCACCTGGGAACCCTGGCCAGACCTCACCTCTTATAACCACTTAGCCAAACACTACACCTTCTTTGAAGGCCAGGGCCCACCTCCCTCTTGAAAACTTCCCTGATCACAAAGATCTAGCAGCTATAGTTTCCCCTTTCTCCTCTAAACCTCTATTTACTATCTGTAATACTCTTTTCCTTTAAGAGCATGCCTGTTGGATTCTCGTATTTCAAGGATTCTTCGCCTGGGGTGGACCCAGAGTCATCTAGCGAGTTTTATTGAAATCCATGTGCCTGGTCTTCTCTGACTACTTACTGATTCAATACAGTGTGTCTGTAAAGTCATGGTGCACTTTTGACCGGGACCAGTCAAAAGTTTACCATGACTTTACAGACACACTGTATTTCTGGTGCTGGAGCTTGATTATGTATCATTTGAAATAGCTACCTGGGTGATTCTAACACCTGAGCTGGTTAAGAGACTGTGGTCTCGCATTGTGGTAGGGCATTATTACTGAGACCCTACATTTTACATGCAATTTCACATGCGAAGCATTACCTCTGTCTTGAGATTTCAGCCCCTGGAAACATTGTGATTATAGCTCTTTGTATTTTCCTAATTCCTAGCACAATGCTGAATAAATACGCAGTAGTTAATCGCCAAGTGAATTATCAGTGAGTGGGGCAGATCCTGTTTCCTCTTCCATCCCAATGCAGTCAGAACATTTTAGGCGTGAATTAACAATCTGACACCTGGAAGGCCAGCTCGCTGGTCCTGGCCTGTGTGGTGACATGAGGTGAGTCCCTTAGGTTCTGGGTTTCTTCCTTCCAGACACGGTGCTATCACGCTTCCCCAAACCCTCGAGGTTATTAGTGTGGCCAAGTGGCTTGCTCTGTTCCAAGACTCGTGAGTGGACGTGATGGGTGTCTCTCCCAGGCTGGAGAATGGAGCTACCCGTGCGATGCCAGCTGTTCCTTTCCCGTACCTGGGCAAGCAGTAGGGCCCCAGCACACTGGGTCCCCGAGTGAGGAGATGGGAAGCAGACCCTGCTGCTGACCCACGTGGGAATGGAGCCTGAGCAAGAAAGAAGGCACTGTGATGGCAAACCACAAAATGTGAAGGGCTTTTGTTACTGTTTCTTAGTCTCTCCTGGCTAGCCCAGCATGGCCAAATCCATATTAAGTTATACATATTTACATATATATATATATCTCTCTCTCTCTCTATCTATCTATCATTGATCTATCTATCCATCCATATATCTATTATCTATCTATCTATCTTAATTGACTTTATTGGTATGGCATTAGTTCACAAAACCATGCAAGTTTCAAGGGTACAACTCAACACAACACCATCTATTATATAAGACTGTTTAGTAAAAAAGAAAAAAAAAAGCCTGAAGAGTTGAACTCTTTCTAGAAAGCAGCAGTGGAAACAAAGTCAAAGACTAAGGCCTAACCTAGAAAGTTAATGGGTTAATGGATTTGGAACTTTTGTTTACGTGGCCATTAAAGGAATATTTTTGTCATGTGTGTGCTTATTAAAAACCACTCCTCCCTCAGCTGGTGACAGGAGGAGGAATTGTTTGGTAAGAGGGGTAAATACTATGTTCGGTCCTCCAGTGTGGACGATTGAGGATTGTACAAAAAGTAATTAAGCAATAAGAGTTTGTACCTTAGTCGTATCCTTAATTAATCATTTGGGATAAATTCCATTAAGTGAGGTGGCTAGGTGACAGGTGTGCCACTCTTCGGGGTGGTACTTCCTAAGGATTACCCAGAGGACAGTTCTGCTTTCTCTGACCACAAGTAATTTATAACAGGCTGTGTTTCTTGGAAGTCTCCCCAATCATGGGCCCTGCCTTTCTTCTCAGTGTTTGGCAGCTTGATGGGTAAAAAGCTAGATCTTGCCCTGCTCTGCATGTCTTTGGTCTGCAGTGAGGTTGTCCAACATTACAAGTGCTGTTGGATCTTTTGTTTCTCCGTTTGTGAATTGCCTCTTCGGGTCCTTGATGGAGGAAATCTTGAAGGAGGTGGTGTCCCTCCTGAAGTTAGGACACAAGGACCCAGAGCCCCTCTGCTTCTTCGGGGCTCCAGCCCCCAAGCTGGCATACGGGTCGGGGGAGGCCATAATGCAGCACTGCCTGGAACCCCCATCTCCCTGCCCTAACCTCTGGATGGCCCGCTCACTTTACCCTCCCTGAGCTGCAGGGTCTGGTCAGGTTTCTGGAATGCCAAGGAAAGGCACGGAGGGTGTGAGACTGGAGCTCAGCTTAGGACACCGTGGGAGTCAGAGACGTTCACTTTCAAGAACGGCACGGGCTTCTCTGTTCTCTTCCTTTCCTTTTCCGAGCCTGTCCCGCCTCCCCTTTCTAGTGTTCCTAAGCAGGGCTGCAGCAGTGGCTCCAGCTCTGACCCCTTGGCTCCCCAAGGACCCAGCAGTGGCTGGCTTGTCCCTTACCGCCCGCTACTTACTCTGCAGGGGAGTGTGGGCCCTCCCACACTTCTGACCTTGCAGAAGGTCGTGTTCCAAGGAAGCTGTGGTTGTTCCTCCTCCCACCCCACCCCCTCCTCTGCTCAGGCCGCATTCCTGTGGTCCCCTGCACACCGACAGCCATGAGGTCTTTTCCTGGGTCATCTTACATCTGGGGGTAAGAGTCGATTGCCCCTGGTTGTAAGAAATTCTGGGGAGCAAACCTAGGACAACTGAGTTCTTTGGGGAGGCTCTGTCCAGGAACACAAATGCCTCTCTCAAAATAACTTTTGTGCCATCATGGTGTGTTCTGGACCCTTTAACACCACTAACGTTAGCGTGGCCTGTGGAAAACCCTAGAAAGGCCTATTTTTCCTATTTTCCTCTGCAGAGAGAACTGACCAGGTGGCCCTGCTTCGAGGATGTGCTGCCTGACCAACCTTAGCTTTTCTGCACGACTAAAGGGCGTTGCGCACGCATTTTCACGGAGTCCACAGGAAATGACACATGGCCTTCCACTTGTTAGGAAGATAGTGTCCTATTTATCTGGTAACCAGGAAACTGCACTGCTCCTGGGCCAGGCTCTGGCTGAGGTAAAGACTTCCAGACCTCATTTTCTTCATGGTTTGGAGAACATGCAGAGCCCTTCTGGGCACTCTGAGAAGATTCTAAGTACGATTGTGAAAGTTTTCTTTTGGAGTTCAGGAAGAAAGCGAACTGCCTGTGTGTGTGTGTGTGTGTGTGTGTGTGTGTGTGTGTTTCCCAGATGGGAGGCAGAGTGAAACAGATAAGGTGGCAGAATTTCCATTGTTAGAGACCTCTTTTTTTGTCTACAAAATGCACACGAAGGAGCTATCCTGAGCCATGCCTGCTGAAAACACTGGTGTGCTCTCCCGCACGTGAAAACGCTCCTCTCTGAAAGATCCCAGGCCCGCCCTGGGCCGCACATGTCTTCTCCGGAGCTCAGCTGTTAGGCGGCTCCTCACCTGCACCGGCAGCGAGAGCGAAAGTGCCCTGGCACAGACATTGTTTAAAACGGGTGTGTTAAAAATACCATCCCGGCTTCACAGTTTCCTGGAACCGTGAGGTGGCATCCTCATTTTGGTTCCCTGATGAAGGTAAGTCTGGGAGAAATGCATGAGCCAGTTAAAAGTGGTTCTCTAATTGGATTATGCAACACAGCTTTTGGATCTCATTGCTTTAAATGTTAAAGAACCAGCCCCTCCTCTGAGCCCCAAAGAGTGGCCAGAGCAAGGCTTCGGGGCATCAAAAGGGGAGGGGCTGGCAGCTTGGTCAAGGTGTGACTTTGGTGGTAGCTTCAACTCCAAGATGGAGAAACAGGACTTTATGTGGTAGGCTTTCCGCAGTGATGGGAAAGGAAGGGAGCAGCATGTTGAAGGAAGGGATGCGAGGACTCCAGAAGAATGTGACTCTGGGGCCTGTTTCCAGTGAAGGAGACTGGTGACGTCATGGCTCAGGTTTACTGTAGAAGCGAGGTGAGCTCTTCCTCTAAAGCCGAGCGCGGCTGTCATGTACTTAGCTCCCAAAGCACCTAAGTCAGGCTCATGAGTTTGGATTTTCTTTTGCAAAATGTACCCGTTCTGTGTCCCCAGGAAAACATTTTACAAGGGACCCTCTGGCTCACCAGATCTGTTCCTTGTTCCACGCAAGGTTGGCTCAGACAAGTTCCATTCCAGGGGCCAAAGACTATGGGGACACCCAGGACTCACAACCCTTCTGAGAAGGGAGATGTTGGTGGTGAACCCAGTGGTCTATCTGGCTTTAAACCGAACTCTCTGTTGTCTCCATTCCTTGTTTCTCCAACTACTCAAGCCTTTATTCTGCAACTGGCCTTTTAAGGTGTCTCAGAACTGTCAGTGCCGCTGCAGTTCCTGCCCTCAGAGGCGATGGGGGTGGCCATCGAGGCAGGGGCATGAGAAAAGGGCCAAGATAGATGACCCATGTGGTGGCCCCATGGGAGATAGCCTCTCATATTTACTCTTGAAAAATGGAACAGTTGGCACACCACCCAGAAGTCAGGGTAAAGGATTGTAAAAACAGAAGAAAGAGGAAAAATACTCAACATGTGTTGATTATGAATTTTAATTACTGAGTTATCTGTTCAGCCAAACAAGCTGGGAAAGAAATGTGGGCAGGAAGGGCTCGGTGAACGTTACAGATGATACAATTCTGGTTTTAGGAAATGCACAATTAGACTGTGTCTACACAACCCAAAGTAAAAGCAGATGTATCCGTCATCAGACTATTTTGATTAATGGGGAAATTTGGAGCTTAAATGATCTGGTTCCGCCAGCTATGTTGATCAAATGAACTGGAGCCTTGCCAGACCTCCATTCCCTGTGTGGGGTGTAGACACAACCTTTTGGGTGAGGCATTTTCAGGGACGATATTCATCATGTGAAGCGGGGGGGATCTAAGTGGGAGGGGGAAAAAGACCCCAAGACAAGTGATGATGACTGTCCTATATTTGGATAGCTCATACAAGAGGCCATGGACTCAGTGTACTTCCAAATCCCTTAATCAATCCAGCAACCTCCCAAATACTGGTGTGCAGCTGTGCTCCTCGCCGTCTTCCTGCAAGCGGGTTATCCAGTTAGGGAAATGGTCCTCATGCTATTGGTCCGTGATGAGGAGACTGAGCGGCCAGACAGAGTAGAAGAGGTGAGAAAAAGCCCTTTGACCCCGAGGGTAGACCGTTTTCATGATAGCTCGGTTCAGATAGGGGACAAGGGCTGTGCACACGGGCCTCTTGTGCTGTCTAATAGACTGGGCCAAGGTTCTCTCTTGATACGGTAGGTAGTCCATGTCATTGGTCTGCCAATGTTTTTGCTGAAACACCCTGGTTCTTTTTTCTTTCTTTCTCCAGAACCTATTTGCTTATATATATTGGTCACTGCAGATTATGGAGTCAGTGTTTCCTCTTGCTGTTTTTAAAGTACATGTTTCAAATGGAGCCACTCTCTGAGAAAAGACAATGATTTGAGCCACGGAAGATGCTATTGCACCAAAAGTTATCTTTTGAGACAAGGTCCTGTTGGAAAATGAATCTTTTAACATTGCCCAAATGTGTTGACTGGTCTGGGATGTCTTTCATGGTGAAATAAGAAAGGCAAATGAAAAACAGAAGAGAATAATCACACAGGAAATCATTAATGATAACGAGTGATTAAGAAGTGGCTATAGCCTGACCTGTGGTGGCGCAGTGGATAAAGCGTCGACCTGGGAACACTGAGGTCGCCAGTTCAAAACCCTCCACTGGTCTGGTCAAGGCACATATGGGAGTTGATGCTTCCAGCTCCTCCCCCCTTTCTCTCTTTCTCTTTCTCTCTCTCTCTCTGTCTCCTCTCTAAAATGAATAATAAAAAAAGAAGAAGTGGCTATAGCAGCTCAAAATACTCATCAATGGATTAATGGATGAACAAATTATAGTATATACATACAATGGACTATTACTCAGCCATAAAAAAATTGAAGTACTGGTATGTGCTACAGCATAGACAAACTTCAGAAAAACATGCTAAGTGAAACAGAAATTGGGCTGGTACCAGTGATGGAAGAAAAGGGAATTGGGGAGTGAATGCTTCGTGGGCATGAGGTCATCTCTCGGGGTGGTGAAAATGTTTTTAAACTAAATAGAAGTGGTGGTTGCACAACTTTATGAATGTACCCAATGCCCCTGAAGTGTATACTTTAAAATGACTAATTTTATGTTAAATGAACTTCCCCTAAAAAAAAACCCAAAAGTGACTAGAAAGCACACATGTTTGAGTCATGCACTGCCACCCTCATCCCTTTTTTCCTGATGAAGAGATTACAGAGAGTTTAGAAAGATTTTGGCAATGATTTGTATAGCCAAACGAAGTCACTGGTCTAAGGGGCCTTGAGAAACCATCTCCTCCCATCCTTCATTTGCGATGTGAAATGATGCAGCAGTTCCACGGGAAGTTATGGAGAGGACCAGGTGGGTATCCAAGTTGCTCGGTTCTTACGTCAGTGTCTAATCCAGGTAATCACACTGTATCCTAAGAGCAGGTGATGTAACATTCTTAGATTCCTACCCAAAGGGGTGAAGGAGATTCAATACTTTCTTTTCTCTTATGCTTTGAACCAATGTAGTAATAGTAATAATATAGCAATCATAATAATAACTGATAATAACATGTTTATTGAGCTCTTAATGTGTGTCAGATATTGGTGAAAAAAACCCACTTTCTGTGCCATAACTAATTTTCCCCCAATCCTATCAAGTCAATGAGAAAACTGGTTCAGAAAGGGTAAGTAAATTTCTTCCAGATGTTCCTGGTAGAGTTGGGGTTGAAACTTCCTATTCCCAGGGGCTACAATGCTCTTAACCAATACACCAGTGGTTTCTAGACCTTTGGATTTCACAAACTAATAAAATTCCCATAAACCAACACAATGCAGTCATATTTTTTTTGCCAAGTATAAACATTGAGTAACAAATTATAAAAAAAAAGCAAACCCTAGTATTTCCTACCATTATTATATAATCAAATAAAAAAGTATTTCACACCAAACAGTAGAAGGGCCTAATCTCAGAATAGGGAATGATCTTTCTAAAGTGGATTTGTTTTATTTTATGAAAAATCCTTTACTTTTTTTGTTGCCCTGGAAGATGTCCTAGCGGGGGCTCCCAACTGGTCTTTGCTGATGGTTGAGTCCTGAGCAAAGGATGTAGAGCAGTGGGCCTCGGTGAGGGGAAGTCCGTATCACAGTGTCTGTGCCTCAGTGTTCCCTCTGCCACAAGAACTGATCGTACACGGGACCGTCATCCAAGTGTCGGGGTGGCTAGAGAAAGAAGCTAGCAGATATCTACAGATTGGGGGCTATATAAGGTGACTTTATAGGGTTTAGGGGAAAAATAATTTAGTTATTGCAGAGGAAGTATTATTCTTTTTACCCAGTATCTGACATCTAATAAGAGCTCAATAAACATGTTGTTATCAGTTATTATTATGATGATTGCTATTATTATATTACTACATTGGTTCAAAGCATAACAGAAAAGAAGCTACTGAATCTTCTGCACCCCTTTGAGTAGGTATCTCAGAATGTCACATTGGTTCACCATATCTGGAGGATATCTGTTAACTTCTTTCTCCAGTCACGCCAACACTTGGGGACAAGGTCCCATTGTCCACCGAATTAATGAGATCCTCTTCTTCAGTGGATGTTCAGTGGTAGAATACTCCCAGTCCAGGTGACAAATGGCTAAAAACAACCTGGGTGAATCCAACCTTGACCGAGGAAGAGATACAATAACCAATATTTTCTTAACATTTAATGTTAAATTATTAATTCAGTTTTGATTATCTTGATACTCTGATGACGCTGCTTTTGTCCAAATTAAGTTTGGAATTTTACCTCCCCTGGTCTACTCAAATTCTAACCTTCCTGCCCCACTCAGATATCCGGGAAAGGAAGTCCACTCAAATGTTCTCTTTAAATGGTGCTGTTTTTTTATTTTACAAGAAACAAGTAATCTTTTTTTTTTTTTTTAAAGAAACTAATATTAGCATTTGCCAATGTGTATTTACTATTTTATATGAGAATTACACATATTTTTTTTTGTTTGTTTTTATATTTTTCCGAAGTTAGAAGCTGGGAGGCAGTTAGACAGACTCCCACATGAGCCCTAATGGGATCCACCCGGCATGCCCACCAGGGGGCAGTGCTCTGCCCATCTAAGGCATTGCTCAGTTGTGGCTGGAGCCATTCTAGTGCCTGAGGCCGAGGATATGGAGCTGTCTTCAGTGCCTGGGCCAACTTTGCTCCAATGGAGCCTTGGCTATGGGAGGGGAAGAGAGAGACAGAGAGGAAGGAGAGGGGGAAGGGTGGAGAAGCAGATGGGCGCTTCTCCTGTGTGCCCTGACTGGGGATCAAACCTGGGACTTCCACAGGCCAGACCACTACTCTACTGCTGAGCCAACCGGCTAGGGTCACACACAATTCTTTCAATGACCATTGGGGAGCAGTAAATACTATTTAGTCACCCCTGTGAGTAAGAACAGTGGGTAACCTATGAAAATACTTTTGATAGTTTCCTCTTTATGAAGAAAAAAAATATTTCTTACATATCAGGGAAAATATCTCTTATCCATTAGATCAATATATATTTAATACTCAACCTGCATCAGAATGCTGTCACACATTGTCTTGATCATAAAATACCCGTCCCCAGGAAGAGTTCAGCCAGGATCACTTGCTAGATAAGTAGTGTGTACACTGTAAGCCATTTATGCAAACCACTGCTTTGTTACAGCACCAAACATATCCAGCGAGAAGAAGTCCCCTTACATCAGAGAACAGGTTTGCTATCTGATTTGTGCCCAGAACATGCAAGAGACATAGCAGATTGCATGCTGCACTGATTATGGAACATACGTATGCATTTAAATCACTTAGGTTTTACTTTTTTATGATGCATTGGTGAATTGTATTCCTTTTGCGTTTGTAATTAGAAGGCGAAACAGATGTAATGGCTCCATTTAAAGTGATACGTCCATTAAAATAACCCACACTACCAAGTCATTGTTTCCTCTAACAAGGGAGTCTGTCCATTGTGAGGCTTTTTGAGACAAATAGACGATGAAGAGAAACTTGTGTGTCTGAAGGAAATGCTGATTGATTACAGAAGTGAGAAGTTTTTTGTGATGAGGTTTAACTGTTTTTATAATTTGTTGTGGTTACTTTTTGTTGTTTTCTTTATCTGAAGATGGGACATCATCAAAGAAATAGTCATTCCTTTGCCATCACCTATGTTCTCAAACTGAGCTGAATAATCAAACCTATCTGTGTTTCAAAGGAGACCAATTTTTTTAAATTTTATTTTAATAAGCCGCATAGAGTAAAACTGAATATTTAACTGCCGTACACTTGGTGATCAAATATATTTGATATCAACACTGGCTCTTTGTTTGAACCTAAATAAAATGTGGATTTTAAAAAAATTTTGATCAATAATAGCTTTCCGGAGATCTGCTGTCATGCTTGATTGAGACAGACTGTGACAGCCCAAGCAGTAGCCAGCAGACAACTCTTTAAAATATGTGAACTTGACTGACCCAATTTTCTGCCCCCAGCCCCAAAGCAAATTGCATCTCTAACAACCTTCTCACCATTTCTGCTTGCAACATCAATGCACTTATGATAAACATTCTGAAATTAATCTTTGTAGAACAGATGCATATTAATTTCTTGTACCACTATAATTAAACACCTCTGTCACCGAGTCACCAATGCTTGTAGACACATCCTCAGGTTCAAAGTTGCCAGTTTTTAAAAGGAAAATTTAATATCAGGAATGCTATCTGGTCGGTACACAGCTTAAAAAGATAGTGTGGTTTTGTACAAATTCCACTCAGGACACAAGAAAGTAATTCACTGTTGAGATAAACCACTCAGAAAGGTTTTATAGGGGAAGAAATGTTGGGATGGAACATATTATGATGATTATGGTGTTCAATCTAATTAGTGATGCTTCTGGAAGTCCCGAGAGCACCAGTATTCTGTCCTATAGGAAGGGTGGAGAGAAAATCCTTTTAAACATTTTTAACTGAATCCCTGAGATGGTCAGCATTATTTTATAATTGAACACTAGCAAATGTATTTTGAGGCTTGCCTCTCTTGACTTCATGACTTTCTAGGGGAAAAAGAAAGTTTTCCTAGACCCTCTAGAATCTCTCTGGCTCGGTTTGAATATTAAATTGACAAACTAAATATAAGTTTTTCATGACACAGGAAACTTCCTAAGGAAATGAAGACTCAAAGAACAGGTAGACCTGAGTATGTCAATAGTAGGTTTGCTGAAGAGTGGGCAGTCGTGAAGAAATATGATAGGTTAATAGATGAGGTAAATGTAGCAAACCGAGGGAAACTAAACAAGGTAGTTTGTTAGGATGGTGTGTGTCCCTTTGTCTCCAAAATAAGGCTGTTCCTTTCCTCCAGGTACAGGAGGGCACCTCTCAGATGAGGGGTTTAATGACCACTGGTTCAGTGGACAGGAGCAGAAGAGTGGGTCAGAGTGACTTTCCTGCTTTTTCTGTCTTCTCAAACGCCTTCAGGCTAAAACAGTCATATACCAAGGTGTCATATTTGGAGGTATCATGTCCTGAACCCCACCAGTTTGCAGTTATTAAAATATACAAGAACGGCTAACTTTCTGTTTTTGCTGTTGATATCAGTTTGTTGTTGTTGTTGTTTCATTAGTCATGGCTCTGATTTTCTGGGTCAATATAAACTTATTGAATGGACACTATTTGTGAATAGTCCCTCTCAAATCTCATTTGGGCAGCGACAGACAGACACACTCAGGTCAATGATTGTGAATTGATTTGATCAAACAGACAAAACCTTCCATTTTTTCCTAGCCACAACTTTCTATTTGTGAAAGAGAAATAATGATAAATTTTCTTCAACTGCATTATATGGTCTGTGTTTCCTATAAATCCTAATTTTATAAAATATTTAGAGGTTTATTCAGAAAGCTAATTGAGTGGTTGTGGGTAAACATTGATAAATATTAACAGCCAAGATGTTGCAATAGGAATAATAAACTCGATTTATTACATTGATAGTCTATTGTTTAATTATTTCTGGATACTATGTAAACAAATACTCTAGAAGTATGTTAAGGAGCCTATTCATGGAGTGGCTATCAGTATGACAAATCCATCTGTTTGAAATTATTTAAACATAATCCTGTCTGAAACTTTGATGTTTAAAGATTGTATCTAAGGCTTTTATTTGGTTGTTTACTTAGACTATTTTCATGTTCAAATTTAACATTGTTAGAAAGTTTGAAGGATGCTATTACTATGATCTTCAAAATAAAAAGATCAACTCCCTTTGGAAACTATTCTGGTCATCACGCTTCCTACACCTGTTTTTCTACTCTCTTCCTATTTCTATGATTTTTTCCATCACCTCATCCTCCCAGACCACAAAATCTGTTACTTTCATTTTTGGCCCTCCGTTCTCCAGTTCTTTTCCCTGCCGCCCATAGCAAAGCCGTCGGCCAGGTCCCAGGGACCTGACCTGTCCGGAGCCTGCCTTTTCTGAACCTTCTTCCTTCCCCTCTGACTCTACTGCACTGGGCTGTCAGCACTCTGCCCCCACTCAGTGCTTCCCTCTTCCAATGGAGCATCACGTGACTTTCAGATTAATCTTTTTCAAGCATCGCTATGATTTTGTTAAGAGTGCCACCAAGATAGTTCACTGTCTTTCCATTACATTTGGCCCCAAATCCAAACATTGTTATCTTGGCCTTACTCTACTCGTTTGGTCTTTTCTCCTACTCCACCAAGGTGAAGAGCTAACCTCTCCTCTTTTCTCCAACCGTGTCCTTTGATATGCTCTCTCCACATGAAAACACCCCAGCTCCTGCAGCGACACGTGGCCCTCTTCTCTTCCAGAGGCCGCTGTGGAAGCGTCTAGACGATGCTTTCTCCAAGGGTCCCAGTTGGAAAGACTTCCAGTTCTCTGAGTCCTTGCGATAATGCCTTCTTCCCTATTGTGTTAGTTTGCTAAGGCTGTCATGACAAAGGACCAGAAATTTTGTTTTCTTACCATTTTAGAGGCTTAGAAGTTTGAGATCAAGCTGTTTCCAGGGCCGCTTTCTTCTGATGCATTGCTCCTGGGCTTGTAGATGGCTTCTTCCTGTGTCTTCACACAGTCTTCCTTCTGTGCGTGTCTGTGTCCTCATCTCCTCCTCTCAAAAGGACATCAGTCACATTAGATTAGAGCCCTCTCTAATAGCCTCCTTTTAACTTCATTACCTCTTTAAAGAACCAACCTGTAGATCCAATCACATTCTGAGATACGGGGACTAGGGCTTGGGCATTCAACTTTTACAGGGGGCATCATTCAGCCCCTAACCTCTAATCTTTGCGGCATGTGTCACCTTAGAGTGTCCTGTGTTTTCTTTGTGTGTGTGTACATGTTATAAATTTCCTGCCATATTCTTAATAGGAGAGGGCAGGGTCTACATTTTTGTTATGTCATATGTCTGTGTAAAGCCAATAGACTCTCAACACAGTACCTCCTTGCACACAGGAGCTATGTCATACTTTTTAAAAGATGATAAAATAAATTAGTACTTTTTCTTTTTTTAAAGAGTATTGTTTTTAAAATTTTTTACTTATTGATTTTAGAGAGGGGGAGGAGAGAAAAACATAGATCTGTTCCCTGTATGTGTCCTGACTGGGGGTCGAACCCCCAACCTCTGCATATCAGGATGATGCTCCAACTAATCAAGCCATCTAGCCAGGCCAGAACTTTTTCCAACGTTTATCTGGCATATGGACAATAAGAACTACATTCAGGTAAATAGATTTAAATAGGTGTCAATTATTTGGATAATTCTTCCAAATTTCATATTTCTACTAAGAAATATGAAGAATTTTAGACAGAATTTTGCACACTATTAGCATTGAGTACACTAATTAAATGCTGTGCATTCTGTTAATGGGGTAGGAATAAACTCCCTAAAGGAAGCTATTCCATTAGTAAATTTATTTCTTCTTCTTCCAAGTGAGAGGAGGGGAGATAGACAGATTCCCATGTGTGCCCTAACTGGGATCTACCTGGCAACCCCATCTGGGGTTGCTGCTCTGCCCATCTGGGGCCATGCTCGCAACCGAGCTATATTTAGCACCTGAGGTGGAGGCCCCAAGAAGCCATCCTCAGTGCCTAGGGCTGATGTGCTTGAACTAATTGAGCCATGGCTGCAGGAGGAGAAGAGTGAGAGAGAGAGAGAGAGAGAGAGAGAGAAAGAGATAGAGAGAGAGAGAGAGAGAGAAAGAGAAAGAGAGGGAGAGAGAGAAGAAGGAGGGATAGAGAAGCAGATGGTTGCTTTTCCTGTGTGCCCTGACCGGGAATTGAACCTGGGACATCCACACACTGGGCCAACACTCTACCACTGAGACAACCAGCCAGAGTGCCATTAGTACATTTAAAACCCAATAATTACAACATTTCTTGAGCCCTGTTTATGTGCCAGGCACTCTTTCAAACACTTTAAAATTATTAACTCATTTTATAATCACAACAACTCTGTGAGAGGAAAACTATTATTATCCCAATTTGGATATTATAAAACTGAGGTACAAAGAGCTGAAGTAATGCCATTAAGACAGAGCCAGCCTGACCAGGTGGTGGCACAGTGGATAGAGCGTCGGACTGGGATGCGGAGGACCCAGGTTAGAGGCCCTGAGGTCCCCAGCTTGAGTGCGGGCTCATCTGGTTGGAGCAAGGCTCTCCAGCTGGAGCCCAAAGCCACTGGCTTGAGCAAGGGTCACTCGGTCTGCTATAGCCCCACAGTCAAGGCACATATGAAAAAGCAATCAATGAACAACTAAGATGCCGCAACGAAGAATTGATGCTTCTCATCTCTCTCCCTTCCTGTCTGTCTGTCCCTACCTATCCCTTTTTCTGTCTCTCTCTGTCTCTGTCACAAAAAAAGAAAAAAAAGAAAGAAAAAAGAAAAGACAGAGCCAGGTTTGGAACCCAAGTCAATTTATAACTTGACTCCAAGCTCTGAGGTTCTATACTATTTCTGTCTAATTGTTCGTTCATTTCTCTCATGATAAGTTGTAAGATTCTCTAATTATTACAAAATGTGGTTCAAATATCTCTGACAAATAAAGAAAAACATTAACTCCTAAAGTTAAGGGGCAGTATAAAGTCCTAGATCTATTTTAGAACTTCTGAAATATGAACACAAGATTTAAAATAAATGTTAAGTTTATTAGTGCAGACAAGCAAATTAAGCAGTTCAGGCCACAAAATGGATTCTTTGATCTGAATTTTCTGGCAAACATTTCACAGCAATCATTGCCAAATGTCATGCTGAAAGTGTTACCGACAGGCAAAGACTATAAAAAGACTTAGTTCTGTCTCATGGCCAATTTCGCTACTATAGAACTCAACTCTGGCACATAATTACAAATTGATGCATTGCTATGGTGGCTGGACGATTCCCCATGACTACTGAAATATTTGGTAAAGTCAGGTCAATGACTAAAAAATACATAGGCAATAAAAGATGGGCCCGTGGAAGTACCCTTTTAAAATCAGCATATATGTAGCTTTTGAGATATTGATCCACTGTTGAGCTTGGAAATTTTGCATAAAAACACTACAGAGTTAAGAAAGATAAACTGCATGATGGATGCAGTGTGTAGATGGTGTTATATACTGAGTCATACACTTGAAACCTGCATGGTTTGGAGAACCATGTCATCGTTAAAAATAAATAAATTTAAAAAGGAAAGACAAATTGGTGCATGATATTTCTTCTGACTCTTACAGAAGCCTGTATTTGTTAGGAATAATTATCTAACTCAAAGTAGCTTCAGAGAGGGGAATTTTAGACTCTTGTCACTAAGATGTTCTAGACATGTTGAGCTGACATCAAATTTCTGACTCTCTGTGTCGCTCTCTCATCTGCTTCCCACTAGGTTGGTTTTTATGAGGAAAAATCTCACTCATCACAGCAGCAAAGATGGCCTCCTATCTTCGTAGAACCTTCTTATTGTTTTAGGAGAAAGAACCTCCTTCCTCTGACATACCTATCCCGTTCTCTCTTCTGGACTCTGGGGAGCCCTGCCCCCTGCAGTGCACAGGGTGGGGGACAGGCCCCTTCCTGGCAGGTGGGGAGGAAATGCAGACCCAAAGACAGAGCAGTGCAGGTGAGGCAAAAAGTAACAGATGCTGCCGGCGACTGCTGAGCTATTTACAAACAAAATCTATTTAACCTCCTTCTTGGGAAAATTCACCATCTTTTTGTTTTTCTTTTTTTCCTTTAAGTCAAAATACATCAAAGTAGAAAAGATAATTCTTTTAAAAGATAGAAAATCCCTAAGAGAATAAAACTTAACAACACGGAATCAAGGTGCGAAGTCTAGGTAGTAGTATTCTGTTACTAAAGTAGATACTGCCTTCTAATAAAAATATTCAGTGTCGGGTGTATTCTGGCTTTCCAAGGTGAGTTATTAAAGAGTATTAGGCATATATCAGAGTACTGGGAAGCTTTGGGGTAGGCAAACAGTCTGGATAGTGTTTTCTGGCTCCGAATCTTGCTCCTGCTGCTTGCTTATTGGAAATTTTTATTTCTTTCTTTTTCATTGCTTGAGCAAGGGACATAATCTCTTTGGGTTTTGCTTTTGTTCCCTTGTCAAATGAGGATACATACACTTTTCTTGGACGGTTGAGTTAAAAGTGACAGTGCATATAAAAACCCATCAGATTGTAAGTAGGTCCTCAATAAATGTTAGCTTTCCAGCGTATGTATACACTTAACACAGATGGGTTTGATTCTCCTTAATTACCCACTTGACTGTCTACAATGCAAATGGAAACAATAATAGTTGGTTCAGGTAGCAACACACACACAAAAAGAAGCAGAATTAATAATAAATTACACTCACCAAATTTCTGGTAATGAAAAAGGCAAGCATATAAAAAAAATTAATTACACCTTGTTATATGTCAAAAATCCAGCAGAAAGGAAAGACAGCTGGACGCCCACTGAGTCACAATCACGGTATGGCCAGCATTTTGATAAGAGAATATTATGTCACATTGTCACCATCATTCTGTCAATCATTGGCGACTGCGACCATATGAGGCCCAGAATCACACACAGCTGCTCAGCACAGCCTCCAAACCAAAGAACAGAACAAGAGCTTCTGTTTGACCCATTTCTGAAAAAATTCAAAATAGTATTATCCTTTGATCATGGAGAAATGGGTTGGATTCTTTACTTTGTAGCTTTGGATTTGGTGTTAAACTTTTCCTTTTTTGAGTTTTATTCTGCTGGGGTTTTGTGGGGTTTTTAAATATTTTTTATTTATTGATTTTTAGAGAGAGGACAGAGACAGAGCTAGGAAACGGAGAAATAAAGAGAGGGGAGGGAGAAGTGGGAACCATCAACTCATAGTAGTTGCTTCTCATATGTGCCTTGACTGGGCAAGCCTGGGGTTTTGAACCAGCGACCTCAGTGTTCCAGGTTGATGCTTTATCCACTGCGCCACCACAGGTCAGGCTATGTTCAAATTTTAAAGATGACACAATCTGCTGGTAGTCTTATTTCTCCAAAATAAGTTACTGGTTGGCTAAAAAATATTTTTGGATAGATCTGAAAACTATCTTTCTTCTACTTGAAAAATGGTAAACCCCTCTCATAAGTCTGTGGAAAGAACATTTAAGGAAGAATGCTCAATAGTGTTAGCTTTATGTAGCTGTTGTTCCTTTGGGTCCACCCATCAAGATTAAATGACAGGGATGGGATTTTCATCAGAAGAAATCTCTGAAAGTTTGATGAAAAACGGAAAAAAATAAAAACAAAAGCCTAACCCACCCTGAATTAATTTACACAGCCTAATATATCAGCATGATTTTTTTTTTTGGATGCAGTTTATTGTTAGCCAAATTTAGAAAAAATTGCATGTACCACTTTAATCTGAAGTATCTTCTCATGAAATGTACATGGTTGTGCGGTTAGCTGTTTACAGGAACTTTTCAATTTTTGCTGCTTGGCCTACTTTCAAAATATTCAAACATATTTGGCTTTTGCAACTTTGCTAATTAAACCTTCTAAAACAGATGGAATTATAGAAATTACAGGGTTTAAAATATCATTTTAATTGGTTTACGATCTATGTGACACACAGTTCCATTCATACTGTAAAATATATATATATATACACACACACACACATGCACACACACATACACGAATGGTTCAAAAGAGAGAGCTAAGTAATTTTTCTTTAACTCTTTCAATGAAATCTTGTGTTTCCGTCAGCCTGGCTCGGAGCAAACCTGATCAGTATTAGCTGGGAAGATACAGGTTGCAACCTGAAGCCGTACTGCGCAGCCTCTTTTAGGATGCCTGAGGGGCAAGGAGAACCCAAATTTACTTTCTTTTCTAAAGTAAGTAAGTGGCCCCCCAGAGAGGCCTTGAAGCGTGCATAGAGCAGTGCCTTGGAGTGACGCCTAGATTCATCAGACGACCAGACATCTCTGCTTTTCTGGAATCGTCTTGATTTCAAATATTCTACTTTACTGTCCCACTAAGAACACTCACATTTGTAAGGCCACATGTTCAGATTTTTGAGTTGAAACGGCTGTACCCAGATCCTTGGGAGGTTTGCAGGGGGTAATTCAGGTGTGTCTACGGGCCTTAACCATCAAGAATCATGCAGAGTGAAGCTTACCCACGCCCACAAAGATTCTGATTTTGAGGCCCACAGTGAAGGCCTCCATTATTAAATAAACCTGCTTTACCCGGCAAAATAACAAGCAGTTTTAGAAAAAATACTATCCTACAATGTTTTTGGCTACTGTTGGCTAACAAAATCAAACGACCGTTTCTTTTGAATACAGTATCTCAATTTGCCATTTAGATGTGATTTTAAACACACTATGCCCCTTTGTTGCCATGGTAACAGATTTGGGCCCTCATGGGTGACAGAGAAGTATCACAGTACCGGTTCCTGTTTGAACACACATCTTCTCTGGTCTCTCCTGCCCTGCAGCAGGAGGACAGGGGGGCTGGAGTCACGGCCCATCCCACAGCAAGGTAAAGCCAGGCATCAAGCGACACTAGAGCTGGGGAAATCACCCCACCGCGGGGCAGAATCCCTCTCGCAGTCACTATGGAGAACAATTCAAATACTCACTTTAATGATCCCAGATAGAGCCCTTCGCCTCCGCGCCAATGTGACATTTTTTGCAGACATTTTACATATCGAGGAAATATTTAATTGAAATGTGCTCTGAGAATGCCTACAGAGCTGGCTCTAGGCTGCTTCCAACGTTGCAGGGGTCAATTAAAAGAACCAATCAACTGTTTTTTAAAACTTGAAAATATTAGAAGAAAGAAAGGTTTGGGGAATCGAAAGTGGACAAAAAGTAATGTTAAATAGCATGGAGCATGACTAATGGTGCTAGCATGTTAAAATCATTGGGAAAATGTCCTTGGAAGACAAATGAATTTTCAGCAGAATAATTAACTTAATTAACAAATTTGCATGCATATTCATCAGGCTATTGAAGTCTTTCCAGCCCAGCTTGATGAGCGTTGGTGTAATAATTGTCTCATTTACATTCTGCAATCTACTACAATTTAGGGCATGCGAAAAAAGCCAACCTCTTCCCTTTGACTTTCTCTAGGACCCACAGACTCCTCATGACACGGCCATCACCCACGCTGCAGCCTTAAGATCTGGCCTTTTGAGAGAACCCCCAGAGAGAGTTCACTGTGGTTTTCTCCTCCCCCAGCCTCCTCTTTTTCTTTCTTTCTTTCTTTTTTTTTCCTCTTGGCCCAGGTTCTCTGATTTTGCCTCTGCTTGCTCTCCTGGGTACATCTTGGCACCAGTTCTGACTTCAAATCTCCTGGGTCGCCAGACTGCATCATGTAAAAATTGCCATTTTCCTCTATCTCTGCAGGGTAATCTTTAAAGGCAGTAAGGTGTGACGCTCCAGACTGGCGGCTTGGCACGCCGCAGCCCGTGGATACCAGCACACGGGGATCTGGACAGCTCGCTCTGACAGCACTCAGTGCTGGGAACAAAAGGAATGGGGTGGGGGGAGAGCGCAAATGTATTTTTACATATTGTAGGCATATGGCCACAAGACCAGCAGAAATATATTTAATTACCAATTGCGCACAATGAGGAGAAAAACTCTCGGAAGGGGAGGGGGGACTGTGTACACAGCAATATTATTCTGCTTTAACTTTTCACCTCATTTATTTATTTATTTTTAGTTGAAGATGAAAGGGGTGTAGAGGAGAGAATCTCCAAAGGTTATCTGCTGGAATCCTATCAAAGGTGATGCGGATGTTTGATGTGCCTTCCTCAACAGCATAACAGCATCTTAGGAGATAGAATAGTTTCAATTACAAAATAAATTTACTAAGGTATTTCTTTTTTTGGGGGGTGGCCCATGGGAACCTAATCTGAAGTATACCAAAATAGACACTCTTACTGATCTGCCGAAACTATAGTTCTGATGTTACACTTTAACACAGTGAATAATAGCTCTTGGAGAAGTATAGTCTTGTTCTTCCCTAGGAAATCAGAACAGTTCAGCCCACATTTCTTGTCTGCTTCATGGCTCTCAGGCACTGTGCTTACCAATGGAGGGACAGGATGAGTCAGGTATAGTCTCTGAACTTCAGAAAATCATACTCTAAAGGGAGACAGATATATATATCAAATGCAAATATAATGTTATTACTAAATTATTAAATATTTTGAAATTATTACCATATTTAAAAGTACATAGTACACATAATAACATACATGTTGTGTGATAAGAGAGGTACATTGATCCAGGGACCACAGAAAATTGACTTAGTCTAACCTAGGAGTCAGTCACTTAGGATGGTCAGGGAGGTGACTTCTTCTGGGGGAAGTTATTAAAAAGGAGTTTTAGGTCTAAACAAAGATGTAGGTAAAAGGTCCCAACAGTGTCCCCTGACCTTGCTGATTCTGTCTCATTGGTCATGAACCTGTTGGAAAATTGTATGTTAGTCACCGTGTTAGAACTTTGCACTCCCCTAATCCCTAGCAGCTGGGGAGGACGCGATTGAGCAGGCACGTATTGGCACTGCACGCACCTTTGGGTCATCTAGTCACTGGATGACTGGTGGTTGGAGCTGGAGCTCAGAACCACGTCCAGTGTGGATCATTGCCTAGAGCAATGGTTCTCAAAGTGTGCGCCCTAGAAGATTTCCAGGTGTGCCCTATGGTATTCCAGAGAAATATGTGCCTGTCGAGGACCAAGAAACCAACAGGGTTTTTGGAGTTTAGATTTTTGAGGAACAGAGGTGTGAGGAATTGGCTGTAAGCTGACAGTCTGCCCAACCCCCCACCTCACTTGCCTGATTAGGTTGCAAAAGGCTGTTAAACTGTGGTGCTGGATTGTTTACACTACCCCCCCATGTTCCCCGGAAAGACTAGAGGCAAGTTTCTTCTATCCTTTGTTTGGTGTAAAGTTAAGATAATATGGATGATGGGGGTTTTCTGCACTCAACACAATTAAGAGTAAAAAGAGAGGAATTCTTCAATGTATTGACGAGGAAATGAGAGTTTGCCTTTCAAATATATGCTCAAACATTGAAGAAATTACTAGGACACATCAGGCTCCTGTTTCTCATAAACACAAGAATGAAAAAACTTAACACATGTGCCCCGGGACCTGCCAAATTTATTAAATCTTACTAAGAATGTATCTCTCTATATAAAAAGATAACTGTTTTGTCATATTTTTATTTTTTAACCCCTCTTTTTTACAAATTCTAAAAAGCATAATTTTAAAAATGTGACACAAACATGTTTTTTAATGTCAGAATAAATTTAATTTTGCCATATTTATTTCATTTAATTACCATAAAAGCACATTGGACTTTGTATATTTTTTCTTTAATATTTGACTTAATTATTATAACATTTCTCAGAAATTTGTATACAGTGCGCCTACAACTATTTGTAGGACTTTAAATGCGCCCCAACTTCAGAAAGTTTGGGAACCACTGGCCTGGTGGATCAGACCTCCTCTAAGAAGTAGTAGCTGAGCCAGCACCCCGGCGTTGACATTGGTCGGAGAACTTGGCTGTATGACCAACTTGGGGTCCATAGACTCTTGTTAGGAAGAAGAATCCCAAGGATCAGGATAGGTAGACTTTTTCCAACAATGGCTGGCCCTGGGGTGTACCAGTCCTTACTGATGATACCTGCAGGCATGCCCTTCAGCGGACATCGCTGAGAATTGTGTGGCAGCTCTCTTCTCTTTTTTTTTCTGATCTATGAAGGGTTTATTGGAAGGACAGACACAGAGAGGGTTCCAACCCTGGAGATGTAATAGTTGTGATAATCACCAGAAGCTGGTCTCACCTGTACTGGAGCAAGTTTGTTTTATTTGAGGCTTGGCCTTGGAGAGGTCAACACTTATGAAAAAGGCCAAGGTTGATGCAGGGCTCAGATCGATCCCATATCTTGCACTTGAGATTTGCTGACTGTTGTTAGTGAGTTCAAGTGTGCTTGGGTAGGAGCTTAAAGTGGTGAGATGGTCATAGGTTAGGAGCCTGCTGATAATTCTCCTTTTGTAGCCCAGGTTTAAGGTACTTGTGGGAAATAAAAGAACTACATCAGAATACTTGTAAGGTCCTTCCTTTATGCACTCACCCATCTATCTATTCATTTATTTATTCATCAGGTTTACCAGGGACCTAGTATGTGCCATGTATTGGGCTCCCTGTTGGAGTACAGCAGTGAATTAAATATAGTGCCTGCCTTTCCAAGCCTTCCGGTCTGGCAGTGGGGAGAGGTGATTAGCCAAGCAAAGACAACTAAGTCTGTGTGGGGTGTACAGAAGATAGAGGGCACATATGGTAGGAACACCTGACCCAATATAATGATCTCTGACGTTAGATGTATTAGCTCAGAAAGACTGCCAGAGGTCAACAACAACCATTCATTGAGGGCTTACACTGTGACCAACACTTAAGTGACTTGTCCAAAGAAACTTTGTAAGTGGCAGAGTCTGGATTTTTCTGAAGCCAAATTGTATTGACTATATTATTTAAGAGACCCAGAGACTGGCCACAAACACATAGGGTACCAGACTGTAGATTTGACTACTCTACTGACCACATGGGGTTTGTAGCTTCAGCTCCTCAAATAGTAGAGAAACCCCAATTCAAACTATTAGTTAGTAGAGGGAGCGAGGTCTCCTACCTGCACACTGAAGATATTGTCTGCACCACTTTCCCATTACATAAGTGAGTCCACACAACTGTTCTTCAACTTGGTTGAAACATGAAAGTTTGATTTCCATGAGAATTAAAGTGAAGTTATTAGTTTCTGTGGACACCCTGTGGTGACTTAAAAGCTTGCAGAGTAAAGTAAAAATGACACTACTATCACAGGTTTAGAACAATGCCTTGATAAAGGAAACACCTACTTTTAAGTTTGTGGTACCAGTGTATGTATGTTTACAGTTTATCTTTCAGAAACTTAAGGAATATCTTAAAGGAAAAGTCATTTTTTAAAAAATTAAGATTCAAAGGAATAAGAAAAAAAAATGAAGTTCAATTTGAATAGAAATATGTATCAAATTTATTTGGGGCTTCCTTGAAACCGAAGCAAAAAGGGAAATGTGGAAAATTACATAATTTTTCATTACCAAGCATCTTGTTAGGAAGAAAAAGTATTTGCTAAGACACAAATTCCAAAAGTTACTTGACATAGGCTTGACCCTTGAAAGAAGGAAGGAATAGATTAAGGTGTTTGTAATGTGATAGATTGTAGTACAACTCAAGAACGGTAATGAACTATGTCCTTACCTTTAAAGCTAGAATGGAGCAAGGCTTCCTACCAGGTCACTAGGTCCCGATGCACAGGTCTGGTTTAGCCTGCAGCACTCACCCACCTATTTGGTTATATATTCATGAGGCAAACTTTTGTTGATTACCTGACCTGTGCCATTCATGTTTCTAGGACTGGAACTGAATGATCAAAAAGAAAAATAAATCCCTGCTCACAGTCCAAATTAAAATGATTCTAGCACACTAATATAAAATTTTATAGTTTTAATTGCTAGAATGGTATGTAATGGATAAATTATGGCTTAATCAACTTACATGATGCTTTATGGTTTACAAAATGTTTTCATACATCGTTACAACCCAAGTATGCTTATGGAAGCATTGGACCATTCCAGGTAGAACCTAACACTCAGATCTGGGCTGATGTTCCTGGTTACAGAGTCCTGCAATATTATGAAAATATTGTTTGTGATTATATTTTTCCATTGAAAGGATATGCTTGGGAGCCCATTTCGGAACTTAGTAAGAAAATCACAGTGCACAAGAGACCTGGACATACATACCTTGATGTGTTTAAAACTTGAGCATTATACCCAATGATACTTGGTTCAATGAACATCTTAATTTTCTTCCCATCCCATGAGGTGTTGCAGAACTTTTGGAAAAATATGAGATCCTTGTGCTAGGCACAGCTAGCAAATATTAATAACTGTTAAATGGTACCCAATTGTCTATCTCAGGGCAATGACGGCTTGTTGTGTGGTCCACTCTGGCTCTCGGGCCCTTTATTCTTCCTTCACATGCCTATTGTGCACAATGGGTGAAGAATTCTGCTTCTTTTCTAGTTAATTAACCCACATGCTAACGATACTCTTCCATCCTTGGTTGATTTAGAGCAACCTCCAGCTGTCTTCCTGTAAGAAGAAAATGGCTGCATGTATTCACCAGGGCCACTTGCCGGTAGGGGACAACCTCATCCCAGTTTGCCCAGGATGTTCTCGGTTTTAGTGTTGGAAGTCTCCCATCTTAGTAACTCCCTCAGTCCTACGCAAATGGGGCCAGCATGGGCCACCCCAAATGCAGAGAACTATCTATCTGATCAAAAAGCAACAAATGAACATCTCCATCACTGAGTAAAATACAAGAAATGAAGGTAATATTGGATGGATAGTTTGGGTCCCACCAGAAGCAGGTCCTGAGCCAAGGATACTACTGCAAGTAGTCTACCAGGAGGTGGTCCCGGGAAGCTGCAGTAGGAGAGGATAGAAACGAGACAGGCAAGCAAGTTGTTACTGTGGGCACCTGGAACCTAATTCTACTGGGAAGCACGGGGAACTGGTGTAGGACACATGCCCCAGAGCCATGCCACCTGGGGGTAAGAGGAGTGGAGGTAAGCACATCACTAGTGGAAGTTCGTTAGCTTGATCTGATGAGCCTGGAGGCAGCGGTCAGAGGAAGCCCTCTGACCTAGGACTCAGGAGTAGCAGATGAAAGCCTGGCCATTTCCACCCAAGTGGTAAGGCCTGAAGCGGCCTGGGATGTGACAGCGCTGCCCCAAGGGGTCTGCACTGCTCTCCGGGTCATTGCGTCCCATAGCACTGACCAGCTGTCTCCGCAGTGTGGCCCTGGCTCAGACGTGCGTGCTCGTTGTGTAATGGGAGAAGGATGTGCGCTGGCCGTCGGGGAGGTGGAGGGTGTCCGGCAGCAGCGAAAGGCGGATGAGTTGATGTCTCTATATAGTGACTGATACGTGTTCTTTTCATTGGTAATTATATATGGCCAAAGTACAGAAATGTGAGATCAGCTGGAAATTTCCAATTGGTCTTCAATGCTGTCACTTTAGATATTAATTCTATAAACCTCAGCAATTTGTATGGAGGAGACTTTTGATTACCCTTTAAGATCTCATTCCAAGACTTATCAAGTCTCATTATTATAAAGAATTTGAATTAAAATTTTTACCTTTTCTTTAGCCATTAAAAACTATTTGTATTTCTGTCTTTGAGCTGAACAAAAGTTTGTCTCTCCAGTCTACCAAAGAAACACCTAGAACATGACCTCCTCTGTCAGCTTATAACGTGCCAATGCAATGACGTGCTGTGCCCCAGCCAGGTACCCTGGTCAGGTGCCTGGAGTCAGTAACCACGCCAATCAGCAATCTAGGTGGCCTGGTATACCTCTGCCAAATGGAGATGCTCCAATCTGGGTAGAAGCTGAAGATTCAATCAGATGACTGTCTAAGAAGTTTAGCAAAGATATTAGGTGAGTGGAAGCCACAAGGAATCAAAAGCCTTGCGGGAGGGAGAAGACTATTGAGGCTGGAGTGACGGTGAGTTGGTAGTGAAGAAGCATTCACAGACAGAGGGCAGCTGTGTGGCCATCATGATGGAGCTTTGAAATGGGAAGTAAGGCTCATCTACCATGGAGAGGCACTGAAAACCAGGCGGCTTAACCTGGTTTGCGCTTTAAAAGTCAGTCCGGTGTCCATGAGTGTGGCAATGAATGCAGCCTTAGAAGAAACCCTGTTAATTAAAGTAATCCAGGGGTCCCCATATACCTGAAAGAACTCATATATTTCTTTTATGGATTTGAAATCACTTGGCATCTTTCTCTGGTTTAGGCTAAATCATTTTAATTCCATTACTATTTTTTTTTGTTTTTATAGTTTTAAAATGTTTTAATTAAAACATGTTCTTTCTCATGCTGTCATTTTGCCTTTTAGAATTGTTTTACTTATTTTCACATTTTATTTTTTTCACCTTCATTGAGGTATGATTGTCAAATAAAATGGTTAGGTATTTAAAGTATATAATGATTTTATAAATGTGTATATTGTATATTCTTACAGTTTTAATATTAATTTTATTTTAAACTTAATTTAAGACTCATACATTCAGTTTAGCCTTTTAAAGTCCTCCTGCCAAATAAGCATGTGGGAATAGAATAGTGTAAGATTTGGGGCCAGAAACACATAGATTTAAATGTTGGTCCTGAAATTCACTATAGATGTGCTCATGGGCAAAGCACTTAGTTACTCTGAATTTTAAATGAGCATAATATTTATTATTAACAATTTTATTACCCCACAAAAATGTATAAAAATTTTTTCCCCATCCACTCTTGCCCCCAAATATATTTTATAAAAGATTGGGGTTTGTCGTATTAAAAAATATAATCTAATAATAATAAGAAAAACAACCCAACATCCCTTTCCTGAATAGTTCCCGTTCTCTTCCTTAGGCACTGCACTCCACAGTCTGGTCATTTTTTATTGACTTGTCTGTAGCTCCTATTACCCTGGAGGTCTGGAAGTCAGGGACATCATTCTCAGAGCCCTGGCACATAGTAGGGGCTTAATGTATAGAAAAATAAATGAATGAGAGCCTTGGTAGTAGCCAGCGTTTAAACCAACAGTCAAAGTCATGTTAATAATCGATGGACTGAAGTGTGTTTCAGGAAACACTGGTTCTGAGATCTATTAATCACTGTTCTGGACTAAGACTTGGATAGTTGAGGGAGTGGGAAAAGCTGCCTATTCTCATCTCAAAATTTCACTGTTTTCATTAGACTATTAAATGTTCCGGTATGTGTTTTAGTTAATAAACTGAATTACTGTACGTTTTCATGCTTTTTGGCGTGTGTGTGTGTGTGTGTGTTGTGTGTTTGCGCAGTTTTTGTTGAAATGAATTCCAGATAACAACAGTGGTTCTACAGTTTTTTACTTTACGAAATGAAATGAGAATGCCTTCGTCTTCATGGTTATTTACATTGGTCTGTAACATTTCAGCCAATGCAGGAAGACCAAGGAGGAAAATGGGGGGAAAAGCAGCAGCAGCATAAAAATAAAAAGGAAATAAGGATTTTGCTGATAATATGAATCAGCTTTGAAAACACAAGAAAAGCAACTGTGAAAGCCTATTAAACCAACAGTAAATGCAAGTGAGTTGAAAAAGTAAATATGTGGCAAACTCCCACACAGATGAATCTGCTACATAAACAGCAGTGATCAATCCTAGAAAATATTATGAGAAAAGAGCACTTATTTACTATATTAACAACATACAACTTAGGACTAACCCTCACAAAAGTATATGTGAATTAAATAACTCCAACTTAAAAATTAATATATAGAAGATTCCTATATTAGGAGATTTACCATATATGGTATGGGATCATTCAATATTAAAAGGCATATCAAGATATTGGTGGCAATGCATTCAAAATCCCAGTTTGGAACTTGATAAAAGCGTTTGAAAGTTCAGCTGGAAGATAAATGGGTTTAAAAAAAGAGTAATAAGGAGGAACAATTAGGAGAAACCAGAAATCATTTATTTAAATATGTTAAAAACTGTAAGTCTTAAAACCTTACTGTATTATGTAAAAATAACCTGAGATATTAAAATTTTCAAAGGCATTTTTATACCTAAAGAATTAATGTAAAATAAAGATAGAATTATATATAAATATATGAATGGGTGATGCTGCTGCAGAAATTGGATAATAATTTTTTAAATTAAATTTCGCATTCATGCTACATGCAATTTCCAGGTGGATTAAAGATTTAAACGTAAAAAAAGCAACATGTAGGAAAACTAAGAGAAGGTATAACTTTTAAATTAATAGTTACTTTTTAGGGTTTTTCGAGTTTTAGGTTTACAGACAAAACTGCATAGGAAGTATAAGGTTCTCATTTGACCCTGTTCTCACAGCTCCCTTATTATTAACATCTTGCATTGAAGTGCTACATTTGTCATCAATGATGAACCGATACAGATACATTACTACTAACTAAAGTCTATAGATCACATTAGGTTTCCCTCTTTTTTTTTTTTTTTTTGTATTTTTCGGAAGTTAGAAGCGGGGAGGCAGTCAGACTCCCACATGTGCCCTACTGGGATCCACCCGGCATGCCGACCAGGGGCCGATGCTCTGCCCATCTGTTGTGGTCGGAGCCATTCTAGCACCTGAGGTGGAGGCCATGGAGCCATCCTCAGTGCCCGGGCTAACTTTGCTCCAATGGAGCCTGGGCTGCAGGAGGGGAAGAGAGAGAGAGAAAGGAGAGGGTGAAGGGTGGAGAAGCAGATGGGCGCTTCTCCTGTGTGCCCTGGCTGGGAATCAAACCTGGGACTTCCACACTCCGGGTCAATGCTCTACTGCTGAGCCAACCAGCAGGGCAGGTTTCCCTCTTTGTGTGGTGCAGTTAGGTGGGCTTTGACAAATACATGTGCCATGTATCCACCATTACAATATTGTACAGTACTCCCTACGCTCCTTCCCTCCCCCGTGAGCCCTTGTAAATCAGTAATATTTTTACTACCTGTACAGTGTTACCTTTGCCAGAGTGTCAAACAATTGGAATCATACATTATGTCACCTTCGCACACTGGCTTCTTTCATTTACCAATGTGTATTTAAAGTTCCTCCATGTCTTTTCATGGATTTTTATTGCTGAATAATATTTCATTGCACGGATATGCCATCGTATATTTACTTATTCAGCTATCAAGGAACTGGATACTTTAAAAAATCTTGTAATATTCACCTGGACAAAACAAAACATTTATTGAGAAACTGCCATACTCCAAGCCCTAGCCCGTGGGCCACCTGCGCCCCCTGAGGCCATTTATCCGCCCTGCCGCACTTCCGGAAGGGGCACCTCTTTCATTGGTGGTCAGTGAGAGGGGCACAGAATGCATCCGCACCCATAGTTCCCATTGAAATACTGGTCAGTTTGCTGATTTAAATAGACTTGCTCTTTGTTTTAAATATTGTATTTGTTCCCTTTTTTTTTTTTTACTTTAAAATAAGATATGTGCACTGTGCATAGGGATTTGTTCATAGCTTTTTTCTTTTTATAGTTCGGCCCTCCAACGGTCTGAGGGACAGTGAACTGGTCCCCTGTGTAAAAAGTTTGGGGACCCCTGCTCTAGAGTCTTGGAAAACAGCAATGTACAAAACATACAGTAATCTTTGCTCTTGGGAAGATTACATAAAAGTAGGTGGAGGCAGACACAGGAAATAAAGAACAAACAACAAGTAGGTAAAACTTAAAGTTCTCATTGCCGTGGCAAAGTGAAAAGGAGAGCTGGGTGAAGGGAACTGGGAGTGTTGGGGGGCTGGTGAGTCAACAGCTGGCAATTCTGAGTAGAATGGTCAGAGTCCATGTGACAGTGATGCTTATGTCCAGCTTGGGTGGTGGTCAGAACAGATGACTTGTAAAGTATAAAATTGGAAAACTTACACCTGATGAGAAAGGCAAATTTAAACAATGTAACAAACATGCCACTTATTAAATTGGCATAAACTTTTAAAAATGCAGGTTTGGTGATGATCTATGGAGATTTCACACAGTAGGAGAAAGTCTTAACTTTATGATTGTTCTAGAAGGCAACAAGGTAACATAGAATAACTGGTCTTACCAATGTTTAAATGCAATCATTCCACATCTAGGAATGCATGGTAAAAAAGTAACCAGAAATGCTAACAAAATGCATGTAAAAATTGTTTTATTGTAACTTTAAAATTTGGAAATAGCACACATTTTCTCTAATGGGGACATATTAGAAATTATGATGGTATATTCAATTAATGTAATGCCATGCGATCTTTAAAAATGATGAAATAATTTTTTGAAGAATAGTTAATGATTTGGGAAAGTGCTTATGCATAGATAATGTTCCAAAAGAAATATACCAAATGTTAGCAGTAGTTACAAACCTCGGGTGGTGGGATTATGGATGCTTAAAAATAACTTCTTTTTGATATTTATGTATAATGCATTACAATATTCATGCATAATACATCTGTATTATAAAATACATTATTAAAAATGAAAATTACCCCAAATTAAAAAGAAAATAAAAATAGCTTTGGTTTATTTCTCCTAATTCTGCTTGTTATTTTCCTTTCTTTATTGGGGACAGTGATCCCTTTTCTTTTTCTTTGTTCCTTCCTTTTCCCCGTCTTCCCGTTTCTTCCTCCTCCTCCTCCACTGGCTCTGGCTTCTGCTTCTGATATTTATGAGGCCAAGGGGGTTCACATATTTTATTCACTGACAGATTGCCCTCCAGTAAGGCATCTGTAATCTCGCCCTTTCTCTTCATTCCCACCAGCCCTTTCTATGTAGAACCTAACTTTCCTGTTTTTGCTGTTTGGATGGGTGAAGAGTGATGGTTTAGTTTGAGTTGCGCGTCTGTGATTTTCAGTGAGGTTGAACTTCTTTTGATGTGCTTGCTACTCATTCTGGCTTCTCCCTTTCTGCAAATTCAGCTTACAGATTGTGTGCCCATTTTTTTGGTTGTTATTTGTTTGTTTGCTTGTTTATTAGTCCTTTCATGTATTCATAGTTCATTGGTCCTTTGTGATTTGGAGGCATCCTTGCTGTTAGGTGGCAATCTCTCGGCAGGTTAGGCGAGTCAGGTATCTGCTTTCAAGCTGCGCCCTTCCTGTGTGACTGGCGCTACGTTGTCCTCTGCAGAAGCAATCCTTGAATTTGGATCCGTCCATTTCCTAATTGACTCACTGATACTGCCATGTGGAATATCACTTAGATCTTTAGTTAGGACTTCAGATTTTTGTCTCCATCATTTTTCTCTTCCCATTTCCATTTTTGTCTTTTTTCCTCTTTATTCTATAAGGAAGTGTCAAGTTTGTCCTCCACATCACTTATTCAGCACGTCAATGCCGAATCTGCGAGTTCGGCTTCGAGGACGGGCTTAATTCTGCTTTCTGAAGTCTGGTTCATTGCAGCATTTCTTACTTCAGTGAACCTCCTTTTCTTCTCATGAAAATTGCTTATAGGTCTGTTTTCCTGCTAACCAACTTTTTCTTATTTCATCTAGCCATCTATTGAAATATAAACAACTCACGATTTTCTTTTCTTTGGCTTTTTTGAGCAAAATGTCTAGAGGGATCCCTTTCCTGAGTCTTCCAGAAGGTATTACCTGTTCCTTAGTCTCCCTACTTTCCAGGGTGCCGCACGCTCACACAGGAAGCTGGTGGCAGGGGACCACAGCCCTGCGCTCTGACCGCTTCTGTCGAGGCCGAATCTCTGTCCTGCCGTCACAGATGGTAGGTAGGTTGGTGAGCCCAGCACCTCACACATTTCCTGTCTTATTCTGCTCCCGCAGACAGAAATGGGACCCACTCCTACGTCCAAGGCCGGCTTCGCAGCGCACGGAACAGATGGACTGCACGGAAGACGATCGCCCCAGTTTTTACTGCTTGTATTTCTATCTCCTCCCAGGCCCGTCGTGCTTTATTTATGGAGACCACTCTCCTGGTAGCCCACCACCGAAGTCTTGCCCAGGTGTTTTGGAAGAGTTGAAGTCTCTGGATGTGAGAGGGGTGAGTTGGGGGTGAGTGAAACGAGGAACTGCCATCTGGCTGTCCTAAAAAAACACACGACTCAGGGAAGAACTAGCCAGCCAGCTTTGTGGGCGCAGCTCAAGTGCTTCTCAGCTCAGGGGCAGACAGTGGAGAAGCAACGGATTCTTCTCCTTTGTGCAGGTGAACAGGTGTTTGTTTGTTTTCCATTAGAAACAAAGCACAAGGCCTCCCCCATTGTGGCCTGGCGCTGACGGGCCTGCTTATAGTGGCATTGCAGCCACATTCTCCTCACTTTCAGAAACAAGCTCATTGAGCTGGTTGTCAGCAGTGCAGTGAACTTTTATCTTTGTGTGTGTTCAGAGCTATTTTAATGAGACATCGAGAAAGACCAGGTGTCACTTAACTCTGGCCCTTTTATTTAAGAAGCCACAGTTTTATTCCTTTCCCCAGGAAGGCAGTGACCCCTGCACAGACTGTTTTCAAAGGACATCTATAGGCCAAGCCAGCCCAGGCCACTTCTCAAAGAATAACAGGCTTGAAACAGCTCCAAATATCTGAGCAAGCAATTCTCCATGGAAGGGACAAAATCAACCTGCAAGATTCAGAAGCTTGGTGTCATTAATGGCCACCGTCACCATATTAAAGTTCTAATGTGGCTTTTCCTAAAACTATAAACTTTATAGAAATTGCACCTTGATGAATCCATTCTAGCAGATAAAAATACAAAACTGAATAAAATAGTCTGGTTCTTCGGCTATCATGAAAAAGAAGACAACAGAGAACAACACGAGTGAGATCAATCACACAGGGTGAGTGCCAGGTGCTTTAACATGTTGGTCAGTGGATGGACTTATTTGATATTATTGCTTTTCCTTTGTTTGAATCCCAAAGGCCAAAGAGAAACATTACTCTTTTCCTTCATGTTAAGTAGTGCTTGTTTCAACACCAGGACCACACCAGGTGTACACAAAATTGCCAAATAAAGTGGAGCATGTCCAGTTGTATTTGCATTTCAGATAAAGAAACACACATATATATATATTTAGTACAAGTATGTCCCAAATGTACAGGATTTGCAAAGGGTGGTGTCTGAACATTTTTAGTGGCGCCTATCAAAGAGTCAAGGCTGAGGAGGCCAGGAGATAGGACTTGGGAGACATTTGCTATAGTTTGGTGGCATTTCCACTATCCCCTATCCCCCACACAGGAGAGGAGGGTGTGGTTCCTCCTACAAGCGCCTCCTGAGAAAGGCCCAAAGAATGTGCATCTTGGACACAGAGAGAGCTGGTGGTGTGACATGCCTGAACGACTCGAGTTAAAGACTGGCAGGAGCCCCCTGCCAAGCAGCCAGCGATGGGGAGGGGGCATTGACAGCTAGCTGGACAAAGGGGCGTACTTCCCATGGATCAGACATGGCTCCCATCACAGGGATCAGGCCTGCAGGTGATTTGAAAATGAACTACACTCAAGAGGACTTTCTTGCAGATGAAGAGACTTTGGCAGAAATTGACTTGCCAATTATAGGCACCCAGGAGGTTGCTATAAGTTGTCACCTGGGGAGAATTGAGGCAGATAGAGACCGAAGTTCCAAGAGAAGAACTTGCTGTGGGATTTGTGACAACACCCCCGAGCAAGAACCATATAAAGGCCAGGGAGCACCAGACAAGATCTTCCATCCATCCATCCATCCATCCACCCACCCACCCATGCCTTATCAAAGATTTGTACCGCTTGCTATAGTACTGTTCTCAGTTCTTATGATATACAGAGGTCACCGCACACACAGAAACTTGCTCTTAAGAAGCAGAGGGGTGGCAGAAAAATTTGTAGAAGACTGCATTTTCTTATGTAATATGTCAAATGGGCATCCCTCCACTTCATTTAAAATGACCAGGCATAAATTAATGCACATTACCCACAGTCATATGTCATTATTAAACATCTTTTTAATTGGCCAAAAGAGAGTGTAGTAGTAGTAAGTAGCAAAACTCCCCGGTCAGAACTGTTACTGTTGCAGAGAGAGCTAATGAAGAGTCTAAAACGTCAGCTGGGGGAAATGTTGACACTGGTGGTCCCTTTTCTGCTCCTCCACCAGCCTGGCTCCTGGCTGTGACAGGTCGGTAAGGGGAGAGTAAGCAACAGAAGAGGCTGAGATGAAAGTCCGTTTTCTGTCAGAAACAGATGAGAACTAACAGAAGAAAAAATCACCCAGAAGAGGAGAGGGTGGCCATGCAAAAGACCAGAATTTCTGAAGGCACATTTGCATGAAATGTTGAAAGAGTTTTAACAGGGGAAAGCATACAAAGTATTGAAATAGCTTTGTAATTATTTTAGTTTGTCATCATGATCGTGTTCCTCTGACCCAATTTTGTGACAGGGCTGACTTCGAAGTTAGGGAGCCTACTCAGTTCATGCAGGCTACCAGAGGTCGTGTTCACGGCAGCGTGGTTTGAAGGGTCAGCAGGGGATTTATAAATAATATGTGGTCTACAGCCACCAATAATAATGGGTTAAAGTCACTTGTAGCAACATGGGTAGATTTCAAAATATGGGGTGACAAAGAAATGGAAAGTGATGAATAGCATACCACCATGAATATAATTCAACACACACGTCAACAGCTACTCTCTACTTTTACACTGCATGATGTCTACACAAACATTGAATATAGATACAAAGGCTAAATAAATATACTAGAGTGCTTGGCAAGGGAAGGGAGGAATTGAGAGTGGAAATGCGGAAGGAACAGCAGTGAACTGCCACTGACATTGTCCCCCGTCACAGCATGTGTCACTGATCACGTCTCATCAGGTAGGGCATTGTCCAGACTGCCCCACCCTCAAGTGCGTGGTAAGTTTCGGCTGCCTGCTCTAGACGTGAACGAATCTGGAGCCCCATTGTGCCTGCCTGTAACCCCATGGGTCAATGAAAGGTCCCTGGGCCAGCGCAGTTCTCTGGAACCAGCAGACGGAACCTACAAACGTGGTCATGGCAGGGGAAGAGGGGTGCCCTACATTCTGATATTTAAAGCACCCCCTTTTCTGAGGATCAAAGAGAGGTTGCAGGAAACATCAGAGGGGCTCTGGAAGGCCCTGCCTGACCCTGGATGCCAGCACCTGGTGAAAGCCTTTCCTCTGGCCATCTTCCTGAGGTCAGTTTGCAGCTTCCCCATAATGGGCTGCAGGTGGGGGCTGCACGAGGCTGTGGGGCTGTAGGGACTACGGCAAGCCCAGGCGACCATTATTCCCCAGTCCATGAGGGACCAGGACAGGGGAGCAGCCTTAGTTCTGGGGCAGACCACTGGACCGTTCCTGCAGGTGAGCCTCCCTGAACGCTTTCCCAAGTTTTCTGTCCTCTCTGCAACTTACGATAGTGGTGACGGTTAGCTAAAGGAGATTCCCTCTTACCCTTTTGGATTCTATCTGGGGAAGAGTTTTGCCGATTTTTCAGTAAACCAGCATGCAATTAGCTTTCTTGCCTCCTCATACCTGCACTTAACCCTACCAACTTCTCCTACATGCAAAACCTAGACGGAAATGGGAACCGTTGGTCTTATGCCCACCTCTGCAAGAGCAAATTGCTTGCAATTAGTTACTGTGTGGCTTATATAATAGCATTTTACCATATATATTTAATCGTTTGCATTCCCAGGTAGAAAAGTAAGCACAATATGATTATTTCAGTATGGAATTCATTCTGTGTTCCAAATGTAGTGTACCTTCTTATTTCAACCAAATTAGGACACCTAGCATGTGTCAGGACCTAATATTTAAAGAGTCCTGGGCTTGGTTCCTGCCTCACCAAACTTACCTGCAGTTTCCCAGGGAGACCCATTATGATACATTAAGAAAATTGCTATGATGTGGTGGTACAGCAGCCTTAGGAAAAAGTGTTTCTTGGTGAATCAAGGAAAATTTTATGGAGGAGAAATCGTTAGCCAAGCCATGAGGGACAGTTGGACAAGAGAAAGGGGCAGGAAAGAAGGACTGTGGAAGGTTCGGACAGACAGAATGACAGTATTTGGAATAAAAATGGTATGGCATTCCCATCCGTGGTTCTCAGCACAGTCTTTGGAAATCTCTTAGGTCTTTGGAGAACTTTGGTGGAGGAATCTTTGCAGAGTGTTGCTTCTGGCAGACCTGGTAAACTTTTCTATTTGTTTTAGAAAGAAGCGTGAATTTGAGAACCTGTATGCATTGCAAAAATTCCAGCTACTGTGTCTCTGGTCTATAGACACCTGTTCTGGGCATGGCAACACTTTTGTTGGTGGTATTGATTCATTAAGCTGAGCACATCAAAACTAACTTCTTCATTAAAAAAATCATTTAATGATCATCCCAGCTTCAGTCTGTCCCCCCTGTAGTTTAAAAACCAATTTAGGTAGAAAAAGCCATGATTTGTTGTAGGTCCAGAAAAATCTCACGGTGAAAGTAAGAAAGCAATGAGATTTACATCCATTACAAATAGGGGCTAAGAGGAGCCTGAAGGTGTGGTATTCTCTTGTTGTTGATACTTTTGTCTTTGCTAAGGAAAAGGTCAAGGTGTCTAACAGGCAGTAAAAGGTTGGGGATTGCAGTGTGAATGATCGCTGTCCTTGAAAATAATTCAGGTTTTTAGGAAGTAAAGACGCCAAAAAGCCTATGGCCCACAACCATGGTAGCTGCAAAAGTGACTGTTTAAAAAGAAAAAAGGAAAAGAAAAAGAAAACCATCTTCGTCACAAACGAGGCTTTTAAGGCTTAGGCTCAGACCTGGGACATCACTTTGTCACATTGTATCTGTCAAAGCAACTTAGTAGGCCAGCCTAGTTTCAAGAGATGAACTCTACCTCTTAACCCGATAAGCTTCAAAGTAGGTATTGTGGCCATCATCATTAATAGATTTTGGCTGTTTCTGAATTTTATAGTAGTGAAACTGTACATTATATATGAAATTTGGGTCTGGTTTTTTTCTTTTTTCTTCATTGAACAATATATCTATAGTTGTGTTCTTTTATGATTATATAGTTTTTTTTTTTTTTTTTTTTTTTTTTTACAGGGACAGAGAGAGAGAGAGAGATTCAGAGAGAGGGGTAGATAGAGACAGACAGGAATGGAGAGAGATGAGAAGCATCAATCATCAGTTTTTCGTTGTGACACCTTAGTTGTTCATTGATTGCTTTCTCACATGTGCCTTGACTGCGGGTCTTCAGCAGACCAAGCAACCCCTTGCTGGAGCCAGCGACCTTTGGTCCAAGCTGGCGAGCTTTTGCTCAAGTGTGATGAGCCCACACTCAAGCTGGCGAGCTCGGGGTCTCGAACCTGGGTCCTCCACATCCCAGTCCGATGCTCTATCCACTGAGCCACCGCCTGGTCAGGCAGTTTTTTTTTTTTAGAAGAAAGAATATTCTACAGTTTATCTATTCTACTCCTGGAGGACATTTGGTTTATTTACCTATGTTAGCCATTGTGAAAAGTGCCAGTATAACATTTTTGTCCATGCCTTTTAGTGAACACATATACACGTATCTATTGGTTTTAAAATCTAGAAATGAAATATAGGTCATAGGGTATGCATATATTCAACTTTAGCAAATACATACTGCCAAATTATTTTCCAATGTAGTTGGTGATCCTGTATTTATTAGTGTTTTTAATTTGAGCCGTTATAAAAGTTGTGTACTCATAGCTCATTGTTGAATTTGCATTTCCTTGGTAAATAATGATGTAAGATTTCTTTTCATATGTTAATTGGCCATTTGGATATCCTCTATTCAAGACTTTTGCCTATGTTTCTATTCAGTTATTTGTTTCAAAATATTTATTTTTGAGCCTGACCAGGCAGTGGCGCAGTGGATAAAACGTCGGACTGGGATGCGGAAGACCCTGGTTTGAGACCCCAAGCTCGCCAGCTTGAGTGTGGGCTCATCAGACTTGAGCAAAAGCTCGCCAACTTGGACCCAAGGTCGCTGGCTCCAGCAAGGGGTTGCTTGGTCTGCTGAAGGCCTGCAGTCAAGGCACATGTGAGAAAGCAATCAATGAACAACTAAGGTGTCACAACGAAAAACTGATGATTGATGCTTCTCACCTCTCTCCGTTCCTGTCTGTCCCTATCTGTCCCTCTCTCTGACTCTTTCTCTGTCCCTGAAAAAAAAAATTATTTTTGAGTTATTTATTGATACTATTTGATATGAGTACTTTGACAGCTATTTGTATTGAAAATGTCTTCTCCCAACCTGTGGCTTACTTTTTCACTCTCTTAATGGTGTCCTTTTATGATCAGAAGTTGTGATATTTTAAGTAGTCCAATTGACCAGTCTTCTCCATGATGTTTAGGGCTTGTTTCATCCACTCTAAAAATTTTATGTTGTCTGACCAGGCATGGTGGATAGAGCTTCGGCCTGGGACTCTGAGGACCCAGGTTTGAAACCCAGAGATCACCAGCTTGAGCGTGGGGTTGCTGGCTTGAGCGTGGGGTTGCTGGCTTGAGCGTGGGGTTGCTGGCTTGAGCGTGGGATCATAGACATGACCCCATGGTCGATGGCTTGAGCAAGTGGTCACTGATTCATCCTCTGGAGCACCCCAGTCAAGGCACATATGAAAAAATCAATCAATAAACAACTAGAAGTGCCACAACTATGAGTTGATGCTTCTCGTGTCTCTGTCTGTCCTCTTTTTTTCTCTCCCTCCAAAAGAAATTATTTTGTCTATTCCAAGGTCATGAAGCTGTTTGTATATGTTGCTTTCTTAGAAGTTTTATTATTTTACCTTTCGTGTTTAGATCAACAATCCTCCTTCAGCTTATTTATTTTTAATATGGAATGAGGTAGGAATAAAAGTTTTCTTTTACAGTATGGCTATCCAGTTTACTCAGTATCATTTATTGAGAAGACCATCCTTTTAATATTGTACTGCAGATGTGACTTTATCATAAGGTTGCATATGATTTTGGATTCTCTCTTCAGTTCCATTTATCTACCTGTCGATCTTTACATCGAATATCATGCTACCTTAATTACAGTGGCTTTATAATAAGTCAAGATATTCAGGAATTTAAGTACTCCAATTTTGTACTTCATACTAAAAATCGTCTTTGCTAATCTTGGCCGTTGAATTTTCTTATGAGCTTTACATGCACACTAATGAAAATCCTGCCTGGATATTGGTTGAGATTGCATTAAATCCTTTGATCACTTGGGAAGAACTGATATTTGAAAAATATGGAGTTTCTAACTTTATAATTATGTTCTATTCTTTCATTTATTTGGGTTTTAAAACCATTTCCTCAGAAATTTATGTAATTTTTGTTACATTTGTTTCATTAGATTTATATATGTGAATGACTGATTTTGATACTGATCTTATAAACAGTGACCTAGCTGAGTTTGCTTATTCTAGTAATTTGCCTCCATATTCTTTTGAATTTTATACATTTACACGATTTTCTACATATACCAAATTTTGCTATCTGTGTATAATATCACTTTTTAATATTTTCTTTTTCAATCCTTCTTTTTCAGTAATTCCTTTATCTTGCCTCATTGTACTGGTTTGGACATCAATGCATACATTGTTGAACAGAAATAAGTGGTGGCAGCTGGCATCTTGCCTTGTTTCTGATCTCAAGGGGGAACCTGGTAATACTTCATCATTGTACATAATCACTTTGGGTATTATTGAACTCTTAACAATGTTGCCTTCATGTCCATGAACATGGGATGTTTTTCTTTAATTTCTTTCAGCAATGTTATATAGTTTTCAGTATACAAGACTTTCATTTCTTTGGTTAGATTTATTCTCAAGCATTTAATTATTTTAGTTGCTGTTGTAAATGGAATTGCTTTCCTAATTTATTTTTTAAATTGTTCATTGCCTGTGCATAGAAACACATTGATTTTTGTGTGTTGATCCTGTACCCTGAAAATGCTGGATTTGTAGATTAACTGTGGTAGCTAGTTTGTGTGTGTGTGTGTGTGTGTGTGTGTGTGTGTGTGTGTATTCTTTAGAATTTTGTACATATAGGATCATGTCACACATGAATAGAGATAGTATTACCTTTTTCTTTTCAATCTGTATGACTTCTTTCTTTTCTGTTTCTCATAGTGCTGGTTAGAACTTCCAGAACAAAGTTGAACAGCAATGGTGAAAGCAGGTGTTCTTGTCTTGCTCTGGATCTTAGGGTGAGAGTTTCCCGGCTTCCACCACTGGGAAAGGTTCACTTAGCTTTATTTTAACCCAAGGTCTTCCAAAGTTATTTGACTAAGGAACAAACTATTCATATTGAAAAACACTTTCACTGATAGATTAAGACCTGGAACAAGTCTATAATATTGGACAATTAGGGTAAAAATTCTGATACCCAGAGAAACATATGGCATTACATTTCAATTTTTGATTCCAACATTTTGACGCCACCATTTTAAGGAAGCCATTTTATCTGCTTAATTAATTCCTCTATGCTTCAGCTCAATTCAGAGAAAAAGACAAAGATATCCTACTTAAGCAACTAAGCAGGATGTAGTTCCTAATTAAAATGCAAAGAATGAGTTGTGAGTGGCACTATTAATAGAGAGAAGACTGTCCCACACATGGTTTGGTAGTCTATGGTGTTGTATTGCTGGCGATTGTAGGAACTCATCAGGAACAGTTAGCAGCTGAAAGTTTTATAATTTGCCTTTTAAGGAGAATGGTGTAAGATTAATATGAAAACATTGGATATTTTTTCTTCTTGCTAGAACATTATTATTGATTGTGTCTACATCACTCCAATCACTAGTTGTTACTTCTTACCAAGCATGCCATCTCCACGTGTGTGCTTTCTCTCAAAAAAATCCCCAATGAGACTCTGCCAAATGTCCCTCATCTGAGTGCATTGCCCACTCTTAAACTTTGTAGGTAACTCTGACAAAGGCCAGGAAACAAAATAACAAATAAACGACTTGGCTGAAAAATCAGAGTTGTTGTGAAATTGGCAGCACTAAGATAAGCAAGTCACAAAAACTGGTGGGCTTGAATGGGCCTCATCAGAACTTTCCCAGCCTGTGAGCAAAACCAGATGAAGGCCCCTTATTGCAAGATTTAGGCATCACACTGAAGTCACGGAAAGTTTTATGTGTTCAGTGACTTGGCTCGGTTAGGTCGTCTTTGCATAAGTTCCATCCATATTTTTAATAGCACAACTGGTTTTGCTTCTGGTGAAAGCATGATAAAAGATGGGTCAGTGAGTCACTGAAAGAAATATCCTCATTCCTGGGTAAGCCACTCCACACTGCTGTCCTTGTTCTTCCTGTGATGTACAATGCTCTCGCCCTGCTTAGTTTGAATTTTCTCTCTCTCTGCCTAAAACCCTCCCTAAGACTTGGAGGTGTTTTCCGCCCTCATTTATTTCGGTTTCTGTTCACAGAGGTCTTCCCTGATACTCCTTTCAAAACATCTCGCGGCACGTACTGTCCCATTCTCCTGCTTATGTTTCTTTATGCGTCTTGATTCCTGGCACTATGTTAAATGTTTATTCAAATATTTGTTATGGCTTCCCCTATGTCAGCTTTATGAGGTCAGGACTTTGTCTTGTTCACTGCTAAGAGGTTAACAGTTAGATACTTGGAAAATATTCTCTGCATGAATGAACTGTACATAAACTGATGGAAAAGTAATTTAAAAAATAAAGGGAGTTTATCGGCTCACTGAATGAGAGGAAATCTCATCAGGTGTAAGTGGATCGCGCTCAGGTGGTGTCACCGGGACTCTGTCTGCTCCTCAACTCTGCTTGTCTCCTGTCACTTTCTTCCCTAGCAGACTGGTTCCTTATTGTGACCCCGGCAACGCAAGGCTTATGTCTCACCAGGTTTAAAACTCCAGAGACTGGATCATATTTTCCCCCCAACGGCACAGGCAGGATTTCAGGGCTCTCCTGGGTTCTACTGAGCAACACCCCTGAATCAAATACTTTGGCCAAGGAATTGGAGTATGGTAAATGGCCAGGCTGTGGTCAATTGTCCCTTCCTGGAGTTTGTGTGTGTGGGGGTGTCCACTCAAGCCACATGGACCAAGAATAAGGAAGGATAGTTCTTAAAAAAAAAAATCAAGCTGTTGGTACTAGAAGTCAGGTAATAGGATCCCAGGAAGACAAAAACAGCAGAGTCCGCTGTGTTCCTTACGATTGTAAAAAGAAAAGCAAAATTCTTTGTTACTTAATCGCCTCTTAACTTCTCTAAATTTTCTCTTCTAGGAAACTGATAAAAATATATCAAAAGTTTATTCCAAGTTAGAATTCTTGTCTTCTTTAGGCTCTCTCAACATCCCACAGGGGCTGACCCACTTCTAAAATTTCAAATGCTAACCTCTTAGCTATGATCTTTCAAACACATCTTGGACCCTTCTCTGTTTCAGGAACTCGTCAAGATTCTGGGGACAAATGGCACACCCCATTTCCTGTATCTAACACAAGTCTGAAGGTCTTATTACAGAAACTGAGATTTTTAATAACTATGCTGTATTTTGCAAGGGCAACAGCCATGTCTAGAACCTGTTGGAGCAAGAAGCAGCTTCCCTTAAATGGTGTTACTCACATTCCATTTAAAGACTATGCAAAAAGGGATACTCAAAATCTTTATGTACACTTAAAGTAGTAGATCACGGAAAGTTGTTCATGATATATGGTTAAATAAAAAAAACATATTGCAAAACAGATGATCCACTTTTGTACAAAAATATCCTTTCCTATATATGGCATCATATTTCTGTATACATAATATCTTTTATATTTGTGGCAGGATATTAATACCCTAAATCATTAAAAGTACTAAGTGAGAATCATTTTATTTTGTTTGTGTTTTCTACAGTCAGTTTCTTCAAATATTGTACCATTCCTATAAAACCCCACCCAGCTTTACCAGAGCTGAAAACCACAGGGAGCTTAATTTGTTCCTCAGGTTAACTTCATGAAGAAACTTAAGCAGCCTGCAAAATAGTAGTAGTATTAGTAGAGTTATTTTGGGGGAAAACTGTGAAGTTCGATTAACTTGATCTTTCGCTGCTATTTAAGTGTATGGTGGAAGTAAACAACGGCTTCAGGATGGTAATAGGGTGAAATTGTACCGTGCGCTTATTTCAGAAATGCGTTCTGCCGACTTCTGAGGCTACCTGAACAAATTCTGGTTTTTGTGCTCATGTCAGAGTGTGGTCCTGTTGTTTATAGTTCCGGCGACTACCATTTCTCCCTTTGCAATGCCTGCTCGCTGGGACACGCAGCACGCTCCACTAATAAGGAGCATCCCTTCCATAGCCACGTTCTGCAGGGCCATTTGACAACACCTAGTGAGTGATTCTTGTCCTCACCATGTGACTGTCCATGCTAATGTTCATTTTTGCAAGACCTTAAGTTGTGACTTCCAGACAACCCCATTTGAGCTAAAGTCTCGGTATTTCCTCTTTGTGAGCTATAAAACTGAGCAAATGGGACTGGGGGACTTTGGCACAGCTCCAAATCAGAGTGAAATGCTTCCTGAATTGGCCCTTTGCCCAAAGGTACAATTTTCAGCTGTGAGTTGTCCTTAATTTTGAAAATCATCTTTGTAAGCTGCAGATTTTTTCAGAGTGCTGGAAGCTTTGGGTCTGCTGTCCAGGCAACCAGCATTCAAGAAAAAAAAAAAAACCAAAAACAAAACAAAAGCAAAACCACACTATTTGCATCAGACTTCCTTAGCTAGATGAGTTAACGTATTAAAATAATTAGGTGGAAATGATATCGATACCATGTGCTTGCAGGCCATGAAGAAGTGTGCAGATTCGTTTAGGTTATCTGATCTTAAAACAGATCCTTCTTTCAAGTTTGATACCTGAGATACCCTACAACTAGATTTCTCAGCCTTAATAAATAGTGGAAGTACTTAGTATATGTTTCAATTATGTTGATGTAAATATAAACTTATTAGGTGATTAAGGATAACAGTTGACAATACAGGTATTTAGTAAACAAGTGCCAGGTTGTGGAAAACATCGGCAATGTGCTAATGCTTGGTGTAAGACCACCAAGCACAGGGACTGTCCAAACAGCAAGCTGAGATTTATTTTTATTATTTTATAAGTAAGGTCTTCTTAAACGTCTTAAACTCCATTAGGCAATGTATTTGTGGTTTTACTCAATAAAGATTTGTCCTTGTTTGAGAAGATCATGACTGCAAGAACTTGAAGAATTTTTATAGGTGTCATTTTGCTTTTTGTAACTATTAGAAGGAAGATATGTTGTTTTTCTATTTGAACAAGGTCAGCCTATGTCTGACAATCAGGTTTTTTAAAAAAATATTTCATTGAATTACATCAGCTAATCTTATATATCTTTTATTTCCTAAATTGAAAAGTAAAGGTACACAAATAAAGAGAATTACGTGCCATTGCTTATTAGTTCTGCAACAAATACTTAGCAAGATGTTTGGAGTCAGACATACCTCCTTTCTAATACCCAACTAAAATAAATAAACCAGAAGACACAAGTGACTGCCAAGCACCTGAGGTTCATTTGATGCACAAACCATGGTATATATACACTCTGAGCCTCGATTTCCTTATCAAAACACCTAAGGAAACATCTGTTTTTCACAAGGTTGTTGCGGTAAGTCATGAGATACAAATAGGTCTAGAGCAGGACCTGACAAAATTTAAGAGTTTAATTATTGTTTTATTTTAGATTATAAAAAGACTATAAGCTTATTATAGAAAATTGAAGAAAAAAAAAAAGCTAGAAAAAAAATCACCATTGTCACACCATCTAGTTTTTTTCCTGGTTCTTTTCCTGTCATAGTTTTTATAGTTGAGGTAATACTTACTCTAAAATTTTATATTCTGCCTTAATTCAGTTTACTTTCTAATATCAGCATTGTCTCATGTTTTTGCAAGTGCTTCATAAATATCAGTTTTAGTGTCTGCTTAGTATTCTCTCATGCCATTTACTCATCATGTCCTTGTCACTGGATAGGTTGTTTCCAATGTTTTATATTATACACAGGGCTGTGATAAACACCTTTGTTTTTAACTTTTGTATTTCAGGTTATTCCCTCAGACTAGAATACATTTCTCCCATCTGTTTTTGTTCTATTTATACCTTTTCTGCCTTCTTTGATTAATAATATTTTATGATTCAGTTTTACCTCCCTTATTGGCTCATTTACTATAGCTCTGTTTAGTGGTTTTAGTGGTTGCTTTGTATTTGTAGTATACAGCTTTACCTGATCACAATCTACCCTCAAGTAATATTATATGACTTTATACATAGAATAAGAACTTTATAATTTTGTACATCCATCCCTCCCTCCTGGCCTGTGTGCTATTTTTTTTTATATACTTTTCTTGTACATATGTTATAACTACCACAATACATTGTTTTTATTTTTGTTTTAAGCAGTCAACTCTCTTTTGGAGATATTTTATAAGTAACAAAAAGATTTAGTCACATATTTGCCATTTCTGATGCTCTTCGTCCTTTCGTGTGGCTCCAGTTTACCGTCTGGTATCATTGATTATTTACATTCTGCCAGAAAGGCTTCCTTCCACATTTCTTGTAGTGCAAGTCAGCTGTTGATGAATTATTTCAGCTTTTGTATGTCTGCAAAAGTCTATTTTTCCTTTGTTATTGAAAGTTATTTTTGCTGGGCATAGAATTCCAGGTTGACAATTTTTCTTACAGTGCATTAAAAATGTTGTTCTGTTGACTTCTGGCTTGCATTGTTTCTGATAAAATGTGTTGTCATTCTTAGCAGTTTTACTCTCTATTCTGCGGGGGGGGGGGGGGTTCCGGGGGGGGGGCTTTCACCACTGGCTGCTCTTTATATTTCTCATTTTCATTGGTTTTAAGCAATTTGAACACGGTGTTACTTGATGTAGCTTTCTTCAGGTTTCTTGTCTTGAGGTTTGTTGAGATTGGGTCTGCAGATTTGTAGCTTTCATCCAATTTAGAAAAATTCTAGCTCTATTTCTTTAAATATTTTCTATGACCCCTCCTCCTATTCTCCTGAGAACCAATGCGTGAATATTAGGATGTTTAAAGTTGTACCACATTCACTGATTTCTTTTGTTCATTTCTTTTAGGCTTTTTCTCTCTCTGTTTCATGTTGGATAATTTCTATTGCTATGCATTCATATGCACCGATCTTTTCTATATTATTTGAATGGCTACTAATTTTATCCAATGAATTTTTTTATCTTACCCATTATAATTTTCATCTCTAAAAGTTCTATTTGGGTCTTTACATCTTATATATTTCTACTTGACATGTTTGATCATTCTTTTACATATGGACTATAGTTAAGCTAATTTATTTAATTTTTTTCCTTCTCTTCCAAATGAGAGAAGGGGAGATAGAGAGACAGACTCCCACATGAGCCCCAACTGGGTCTACCTCGCAACCCCTATCTGGAGCTGATGCTCTGCCCATCTGGGGCCATGCTTGCAACTGAGCTATTTTTAGCACCTGAGGAGCCATCCTCAGTGCCTGGGCCTGATGCACTTGAATCAATTGAGCCATGGCTGTGGGAGAGGAAGAGAGATAGAGAGAAGCAGGAGTAAGGGGTAGAGAAACAGATGGTTGCTTCTTCTGTGTGACCTGACTGGGAATTGAACCCAGGACATCCACATGGTGGGCCAATGCTCTACCACTGAGCTAACCAGCCAGGACTGATCATTTATTTTAATGTTATTTTCTGATTCTATCATGCGGGTCATTTTAGAATTTGTTTCTGTTGATTAATTTTCTCCTCATTTCTGCTTCTTTGCCTGCTTAGTAATAAAGCAAAAAAAAAATCTATTAAGTTGGTGGAGTACACAAACCACACAGAATAAATAGCCTACCCACTTGCTAACTATAGCCAGCAAAATAATAAAATAAAAAAATAAGATTTCATTCATAATGACTATAGAAACTATAAACAACTTGGGAATAGATTTAATAAGAAAATCTACATAAGGGGATATTAGAGGCATATCATATTCCTGTTTATCATATATGAATTACATTTAAACTTGCTGCATGCTGCAAATGCTTCTTTTTTAAAAAAGATAGAAATATTTCATGCAATAAAGGCCAAATCCCTACTAGATGTTCAATTTAAAAAATAGTAATCCCTGTCTCATTCAATACTGGAGGAAAGGCTGAGTGTGTCGAATTTACTGTAATATTTTACACCTGTACACTGTTCTTCAGGGGCACTTGAAAGGGTTTTCAAGGATAACTGACTACTAGCGATTGCCGTCTAGAATGCTGGTTTTGGAAATCAAGCCTTGGGGAAGATCTCCTCCACTGCGGTATACAAATTTTATGAATGACATGAAGTAAGACCAGGAGAAATAGAGTTGGAGTTATCATATTATTAAGCATTTGGTTGTCTAATAGGAAAATAAAATGCACAGAAATCTGTGAAACTCTGCTCTCTCCCTGACTCATTCCTGGAGGCATCCTAAAGCAGAACCCTGAGAACTGCCGGATGTCTGCTTTCCTTTATTGCCCATCTTCCCGGCTAATTGAGTTAGAGACTCTCCACTGTTGAGTAAGTGCGGATGCCTCCAGACGTCAGGTGGTAAAGGCGAAGGATGCTTGATTCCCTCTAACCAGTATGTACAGTTAGAATATCAGAGGCTGGGTCTGGGTTCTCAGATGCCTCTGATGCTTGGACATCATGGTGTATGAGTGATGGGAAAAACCACGTAGGCGTGAGAGTTCACAAGAGAACTTCCAGGACTGTGTGAAGAAAGTTAAAGATCTCCTGAAACAGTGCTCTGTGGCTCCACCCCCTTTTGTCAGATGTTTTGAATATTGTATTGGTAGAGGGATGTTACCTGACTTCCTGACTATCTTCTCCATGAAGATAACCAAAGACTCGAAACTTTGTCAACCAAATGAATGTTACACATATACCCTGAGGGATACGATAGCAGAGGAAAATGTATCCTAGTTGACTATGGAAACAGTATAATGCAAATGTTGATCTTTCCCAGATGAACGGAGCCATAAAATACTATTATAATCAGAATCCCAACGGTCTTTTTCATTTGTTTGTCTTTGGACCTGGACAAGGTAGTTCTAAATATACAACAATTGTCAGCAGAATTAAAAAACAAACAAAAACTAGTGGGAGGCATTGGCTTTAACAGCTATACGTAGATACTAAAAATACTGCAATAAAGAATCCCATGGTACTGGAATAAGAATAGTAAATAAATAATGATAAAAATAACAGTAAACACCTAATTTGAATCATTCAAATAACTTGTTGTGCCCATACTAGATGCCAGGGGCTATGTTAGTCTCTGGTTCAAAAGCTGTCAACAGCACACAGCTTCTGCCCTCGTTATAGCCTGAATATTTACAAAGTATGACAAATGTCATAAAAGGTGCTATGAGACATAGAACAGAGTGATGGATCCTAGCGTGGGGCCCACGAGAAGCCTCCCGAGACCACAATGTTTTGGCTGAATCTTAAAGGTGCCCTGCAGTTAGCCAGGTCAGGGAGGGCGGGCAGGGCTCTGTGGGGGAACCACCCCATGGTGGGCCATCTGGCACACTGGCACGCAGGGAAAACTTGCGGTTGGCATGGAAAAGGGACTCAGAAATGGGTTTGTTTAGGAGCAGATCATGCAGGGCCTAGGAAAGACTGAGCGAACTTCCAATTTCACCTTAAGAACAATAAAAAATCTTTGAAAGTTTGATGTAAATTTCCTTCCGTTTCAGCTGACACTGATGTATATACATTTCAGTGCGACAATGATCAGCGACTGATATCTCTGTTTCTCTTTGAATCGCAATAATGTTTTAATAGAAATATTAACTAATATCACCTATCAAGTAGAAAAATACTATATTGTAAATAGAAAAACATTCCTTTTGCTGGATGTAATTTTTTTTTCTTTTTTTTTTTAATATATATTTTATTATTATTAATTCTAATGGGGTGACACCAATAAATCAGGGTACATATGTACAATGAAAACATCTCCAGGTTATCTTATCATTCAATTGTGTTGCATTCCCATCACCAAAAGTCAAATTGTCCTCTGTCACCTTCAATCTGGTTTTCGCTGTGTCCCTCCCCTCCTCCCTATCCCACTCTTCCCTCCCTCCCCCCATCCCATAACCACCACTCTCTTGTCCATGTCTCATACCCTCACTTTCATGTCCCACCTATGTATGTAATCGTGCTGTTCTCAGTTTTTCTTTTTTTCTGATTTACTTATTTCACTCCGTATAATGTTATCAAGGTACATCCATTTTGTTATAAATGATCCGATGTCATCGTTTCTTATGGCTGAGTAGTATTCCATAGTATATATGTACCATAGCTTTTTAATCCACTCGTCTTCTGACGGACACTTGGGCTGGTTCCAGATCTTCGCTATTGTGAACAATGCTGCCACGAACATGGGGGCGCATTTCTTGTTTTCGAACAGTGCTATGGTGTTCTTAGGGTATATTCCTAAAAGTGGGATAGCTGGGTCAAAAGGCAGTTCGATTTTTAATTTTCTGAGGAATCTCCAAACTGTTTTCCACAGTGGCTGCACCAGTCTGCATTCCCACCAGCAGTGCAGAAGGGTTCCCTTTTCTCCACATCCTCGCCAGCACTTATTCTGTGTTGTTTTGCTGATAAGTGCCATTCTGACTGGTGTGAGGTGATATCTCATTGTGGTTTTAATTTGCATTTCTCTAATGATTAGTGATGTTGAGCATTTTTTCATATGCCTATTGGCCATCTGTATGTCCTCTTTGGAGAAATTTCTATTCATTTCTTTTGCCCATTTTTTGATTGGGTTGTTTGTCTTCCTGGTGTTGCGTTTTATAAGTTCTTTATAAATTTTAGTTATTAACCCCTTATCAGACGTGCTGTCGAATATGTTCTCCCATTGTGTGGTTTGTCTTTTTATTCTGTTCCTATTGTCTTTAGCTGTGCAAAATCTTTTTAGTTTGATATAGTCCCATTTGTTTACCTTGCCTTTTATTTCATTTGCCCGTGGAGATAAATCGGCAAATATACTGCTGCTACAGATGTCGGAGAGCTTGCTGCCTATGTTTTCTTCTAAGATGCTTATGGTTTCACGGCTTACATTTAAGTCTTTTATCCATTTTGAGTTTGTTTTTGTGAATGGTGTAAGTTGATGGTCTAGTTTCATTTTTTTGCAGGTAGATGTCCAATTTTCCCAACACCATTTGTTAAAGAGGCTGTCTTTACTCCATTGTATGTTCTTTCCTCCTTTGTCAAATATCAGTTGTCCATAAAGCTGTGGGTTTATTTCTGGGTTCTCTGTTCTGTTCCATTGATCTATGTGCCTGTTCTTATGCCAGTACCAGGCTGTCTTGAGTATAATGGCCTTATAGTAAACCTTGATATCAGGAAGAGTGATACCTCCTGCTTTATTTTTTCTTTTTAAGATTGCTGAGGCTATTCGTGTTCTTTTTTGGTTCCATATAAATTTTTGAAATATGTGTTCTATATCTTTGAAGTATGTCATTGGTATTTTAATTGGTATTGCATTGAATTTATAAATTGCTTTGGGTAATATAGACATTTTAATGATGTTTATTCTTCCTAGCCATGAGCACGGTATATGCTTCCACTTGTTTGTATCTTCCTTGATTTCTTTTATCAATGTTCTATAATTTTCCGAGTACAAGTCCTTAACCTCCTTGGTTAAATTTACTCCTAGGTACTTTATTTTTTTGGCTGCAATAGTGAAGGGGATTGTTTCCTTAATTTCTTTTGCTGATATTTCATTGTTGGTGTATAGAAATGCCTCTGATTTCTGAGTATTAATTTTATATCCTGCCACCTTGCTGAAATCATTTATAAGGTCCAGTAGTTTTTTGACTGAGACTTTAGGGTTTTCAATATACAATATCATATCATCTGCAAATAATGACAGTTTTACTTCTTCTTTTCCAATTTGTATGCCTTTTATTTCTTCTTCTTGTCTGATTGCTGTAGCTAGGACTTCCAGAACTATGTTGAATAAGAGTGGTGAAAGTGGGCAACCCTGCCTGGTTCCTGATCTTAAGGGGATTGCTTTTAATATTTGTCCATTTAGTATGATGTTTGCTGTCGGTTTATCGTAGATGGCCTTTATCATGTTAAGGAATGATCCCTGTATTCCCACTTTACTGAGAGTTTTGAGCATGAATGGGTGCTGGATTTTATCAAATGCCTTTTCTGCATCTATTGAAATTATCATGTGATTTTTGTCCTTCCTTTTGTTTATGTGGTGAATCACATTGATTGATTTGCGAATATTGAACCAGCCTTGCCTCTCCAGAATAAATCCCACTTGATCGTGGTGTATGATTTTTTTCATATATTGCTGGATCCGGTTGGCTAATATTTTGTTGAGAATTTTAGCGTATAAATTCATCAGGGATATAGGCCTATAATTTTCTTTCTTTGTGTTGTCTTTGCCCGGTTTTGGGATCAGAATTATGCTCTCCTCATAAAAGGAGTTTGGAAGTCTTCCTTCCTCTTGAATTTTTTGAAATAGCATGAGGAGAATAGGAGTTAGTTCTTCTTTGAATTTTTGATAGAATTCACTTGTGAAGCCATCAGGCCCAGGACTTTTCTTTTTTGGGAGTCTTTTGATAACTGTTTCGATCTCATTTGCTGTAATTGGTCTGTTTAGGTGTTCTGATTCTTCCAGATTGATTTTTGGAAGGTTATATGATTCAAGAAATTTGTCCATTTCACCAAGATTGTCTAATTTTTTGGCATATAGTTCTTCATAGTATTTTCTTACAATGCTTTGTATTTCTGTTGTGTCAGTTGTTATTTCTCCACTGTCCTTTCTAATTTTATTTATTTGAGTCCTCTCTCTTTTTTTCTTGGTGAGTCTAGTTAAAGGTTCATCAATCTTGTTTACCTTTTCAAAGAACCAGCTTCTTGTTTCATTGATCCTCTGTATTGTTTCCTTAGCCTCTATGTCATTTATTTCTGCTCTGACCTTTATTATCTCCTTCCTTCTACTTGTCTTGGGTTTTATTTCTTGTTGTTTTTCTAGTTCTTTTAGCTGCAGGGTTAGGTTGCTTATTTGAGCTTTTTCTAGCTTCTTGTGATATGCCTGTAGTGCAATAAACTTCCCTCTCAGAACTGCTTTTGCTGTGTCCCATAAATTTTGAGTTGATGTATGCTCATTATCATTTGTTTCTAGAAACTGTTTTATTTCTTCTTTGATCTCATTGTTAATCCATTCATTATTTAATAACATGCTATTCAGTTTCCAAGTGTTTGAGTATTTTTCAGTTTTTCTTTTGTGGTTAATTTCTAGTTTCATGGCATTGTGATCAGAGAAAATGCTTGATATGATTTCAATCTTCTTAAATTTATTGAGACCATTTTTGTGTCCTAACATGTGGTCTATCCTAGAAAACGTACCATGAGCACTTGAGAAGAATGTATATTCTACTGCTTTAGGGTGAAAAGTTCTGAAGATATCTATTAAATCAAGTTGATCTAGTGTCTCCTTTAAGTCTGCTGTTTCTTTATTAATTTTCTTTCTTGAGGATCTATCCAGTGTTGTTAGAGGGGTATTGAAATCCCCTACTATGATAGTATTGCTGTTAATCTCGCCCTTTATATCCATCAAAGTCTGCTTTATGTATGTTGGGGCTCCTATATTTGGTGCATAGATATTTACAATAGTTATATCTTCCTGTTGAATTGTTCCCTTTATCATTATGTAGTGTCCTCCTTTATCTCTTACTACAGCCTTTGTTTTAAAGTCCATTTTGTCTGATATAAGTATTGCTACCCCTGCTTTTTTTGCATTTCCATTTGCATGAAATATTTTTTTCCATCCTTTTACCTTCAGTCTATGAGCATCTTTTGTTTTAAGGTGTGTCTCTTGTAGACAGCATATGTATGGGTCCTGTTTCTTTATCCATGCTGCTACCCTATGTCTTTTGATTGGATCATTTAATCCATTTACATTTAAGGTTATTATTGATATGTAGTTGTTTATTGCCATTTTATTCTTTAAAGCTGTATTCTTCTTTTGCTCTATTCATTCCTCCCTTTAAACTGTTCACAAGAGGCCCCTTAGTATCTCTTGCAGAATTGGTTTGGTTTTTATGAATTCCTTGAGGCTTTCTTTTTCTGGGAAGCTCTTTATTTCTCCTTCAATTTTAAACGTTAGCCTTGCTGGATAAAGTAGTCTTGGTTGTAGGTTCTTGTTCTGCATTACTTTGATTATTTCTTGCCATTCCCTTCTGGCCTCAAGTGTTTCTGTTGAGAAGTCCGATGTCATCCTTATGGGGGCTCCTTTGTAGGTGATAGCCTTTTTTTCTCTGGCAGCTTTTAAAATTTTTTCTTTATCCATTAGCTTTGGTATTTTAACTATGATGTGTCTGGGTGTAGATCTTTTTGGGTTTCTCTTTAATGGAGTTCTGTGTGCTTCTTGAATGTGTGGAGTGTTTCCCAGCCTTAATTTAGGAAAGTTTTCTGCTATGATTTGATTGAACAAAGTTTCCATTTCCTGTCCTCTCTCCTCTTCTTCAGGCACCCCTATGATGCGAATGTTGTTTCTCTTCATGTTGTCACAAAGCTCCCTTAGAGTTTCCTCACATTTTTTAAGTCTCTTTTCCTTTTTCTTCTCTGCTTCTGTGCCTTTGTTTATTGTGTCCTCTAACTCGCTTATTCGATCCTCAGCGTCATCCATCCTGCTTTTAATTCCTTCCATTGTGGTCTTCAGTTCTGATACTGTATTTGTCATTTCTGTCTGATTCTTTTTTATTATTTCAATTTCATTTTTTATACTTGTTATCTCTTTATTTAGGTGTTCATAATGACTATCCATTGTTGCTCTAATTTCTTTGAACATCCTAACTATCATTATTCTAAATTCTGCTTCTGGTAATTTGGTTATATCTGGTTCATTCAGGTCCTTCTCTGGGGATTTCTCTTGATTCATTTGGTTTGCATTCCTCTGCCTGCCCATTTTTTCTGTGTATAAGCAAGTTGTGGCCACTGGAGTCCAGTAGGTGTTGCCTTTGTGTTCTCTAGGTGTGGTCTATCTGCAGGCCCCCCACCCCCTCTGCCGGTGCCTAGGGTGGTTGGGTATGAGCGTTGCCAGCGCCGGCCCACTGTGGCTTTTGCTGTGATTTCTGCCTCTCCTCCGTGGGAGGGGCTGTCACTGAAGCCACAAGATCAGCACCAAGGGTAGAGGTGAGCACCTTTGCTCAGCTGCGGACCCAGCCTATTTCCGTACTTCCGCCCAGAACCAGCAGTCGGAGCCTGCTCGCTACAGTTCCGCGGGTTAGGCGGGGCTTTTGACGTGCTCTCAGCTGTAAGCTTTTGCCCGTCTGGAGCTTTAGCCCCGCCCTCGAGGCCAGGGCCCTTCTGCGCAGGGTCGGAAACCAAGGTTTATTGGAGCAGGCGTGTTTGCTGGCTTCCGCTTAGCTGCGTACTTCTGCTCATCCCGGACTCTACCCCGCCCCCGCGTTCGGAGCCCGCTCGTGCACGTATGAATGCTATCCGGGGTTTCTCCGGCCGGATGGGGATAGTAGCGTGGGCTCAGCTGCGAGCCTCCACTTGTCTCGGGGTCCACCCTGTTCCCGCACTCGGAGCCCGCTCGCGCACGTATACTGGCCAACCGCGGTTTCTCCGGCGGGGGGGGAGGGGACTGGTAGCGTCAGCTCAGCCGCGAGCCCCTGCCCGTCCCTGGTCCTAGCCCGGTCCCCGTGGTCAGGGCCGGCTTGCGCAGGGCCTGCCTGTTCCTGGCCTCCCGCTTTGTCCCCGTAAGTGGGATTAAAGGCGGGCCCGCAGCTTCCGGACCGCTCTCACGCTTCCCCTCTGACCTTCTGGGCTAGACCGATCTCCCACCGGCTTGGCCTCTGCCCACACCGACAGAACCGTCTTTCAGCGTCCTGCCGCCCCAAAACCCCAAGCAGCCCTCAGCAGAGTAGGAAGGGACCTAATACTCCACACTGTAGGCCTGGGAGCTCCCTCACTTGTTTCACAGCTCAAAACTGTCCAAACGCCTCTTCTAGGCTCTGGGACTGCAGGCTGGGGCTTGGTTCCTGGGACCCAGGTCCCTCCCTCTCCGCCAAACTTTCCTCCCGCCACACGGGTCTCTCCGGGCTGCTGTTTGCTCCGGGGAGCTGGGCAGCCCTCTTCGCGTTTTCGCTATTCCTACCAGTCTCAATGTGGCTTCTTCTGTGTTCCTTGGTTGAAGAGTCCACTTAGTTGTTCAAAGTTGGTTTATCCAGGTGGTGGTTCTTAAAATTGAGTTGTAATCCACTTTGGTTCTGGGAGTTGGAAGTTGGTACGTCCGCCTACTCCGTCGCCATCTTGCTCCCCCTCTGGATGTAATTTTTGAGCTTACTGTTTTCTCTGCTTTCTTGTTATCAGTTTTGACATGGTTTATTTTGATTATTAATTGTCCTCACATATGTGTGCGTTGTGTCCTTTTTTTCTTTTCTTTTTTTTAAAGATTAAGTTTCTTCCCTTTATTTATTTCCTCAAGTAGTTTTATGTAGGGCTAAGACTAGAGTGAGGTGAGTGAGGGACCTTGAATATAAAACTTAAGAGGTTTTAGAAACCAAGCCTTGTGTAAGACATGCCTCCACGGGGGTACAAAGTTTCTGAATGACATAAAGTAAGGCCAGGAGAAATAGATGAAGGGTAGCAGCTGAAGTGGGTCGTGAAGTGGCTTCTGGGGTGCCTGTGATGGTTTATTTCTGGGTGCAGGTTACACATAAGTGCTCATGTTATGAAAAATACTTGAGCAGTGCATGTGTGAGATGGACGTGATTCTTTAGAATTTCATATAGTACATTTGATCCTTGACAGAGGCCGATTTAATGGGGGGCACACTGGGTGTGCGCTCTGGGCCCCGACTTCTAGAGGGCCCCGCAAAACCCCAACTTGACACTTTTTTCTAATGACACCAAGTTTGGCTTCATATATGCAATTTTAACATTAATAGTACATAATATTTTTTATTTATTTAAAAATATGGTTAACATCTATTTTTATTTTCTCTCTTTCTCTCTCTCTCTCTCTCTCTCTTTTTTTAAAGAAACCCAATGTTTTCTTCTGCTCCCGGGGCCTCAACCGTCCTTAATCTGCCTCTCATCCTTGAACAATACAGGTTTGAACAAAGCAGACCCACTCATATACAGATTTTTTTTCAATAAATGCTACAAATATGCTTCTTCTTCCTTATGATTTTCTTAATAACATTTTCTTTTTTTCTAGCTTACTTTATTATAAGAATATAGTGTATAATACCGACAGCATAAAAAATGTGTGGTAGATATTGTTTATGTTATTGGTAAGGCTTCTGGTCAACCGTAGGCTGTGTAGTAGTTAAGATTTAGAGGAATCAAAAGTTAAACACCAATTTTCAACTGCACAGAGGGTCAGCACCTCTGCCCCCACGTTGTTCAGTGGTCACCTGTACATCAAAAATGCTAAAAGCAAGGGTGAGAGGCACTGGGGTGGTGAAGAAGATTGCTAGAAAATTCTCTATTTCTGCAGCGTCTGTAGGACAGTGATTCTCAGTGTGGTCCCCAGAGCAATAGCAACATCACCTAAGAGCTTACTAAAAACTCAAATTTGGGGGTGCTATCTCCTAAATTTTGAGTCAAACATCTTGGGGTCAGGGTTTAGCAATCTGTGTTTGAGCAAGCTTTGGGGTGATTCCACTATATGCTAGCGTTTGAACAAGAATGATTTGGGATATCTGGATGAATCTGTTAGGCATCTAGCTAACTATCAATATGAAGTTAAGTAGAAAATGGTTTGGGCTAAAGATACTGTTTTGCACTTGCATCATTTATTCTATGAGATCCTTAAAGCCATGAGGGTTGATGAACTCCCTCAAGGACATTACATAGTCAAAGGAAGGAAATGCCGAGAAAGACCCATGGAAACAACATTCCGGGGTAGTTAGGAGAAGAAGATACTGCCTGAAATGGCAGCAACATCTCCTCACAGATATTGTTCAGCTTTAAAATGTGTTAGAGATAAAACATTCACACGAGTAGGTTTTTGTGATGTATTTTAAGTGAAATAAAGGGGCACAGCACTTACCATCCCATGGGCATGCATTTGTTATCTTTGAAGTGTGACCTTAAAACTGCATTTTTATTTTTTTTTTTATTTTGCTCATCTTTCCTTTCTAGTTTTCTTTCCTAATGTGACTTTGTTTTGCATTTTGCAAATAAGGAGGGAAAACCCCAACAAAATTGTTTTTGAAGGATAAATGATAGCTTGCACACATGGAGCTAGATAGAACAGACATGACACAAGTATAGTTTTGAGATTTGAAAAGTCTGTGTTATGATACAAAGCACCATTGCAAAATTTTAAACTGTAATGCAAACAGGGAATTGGGTACTTCAGGCAAATTGAATTAGCCCATAAGACGATGAGGTCAGTAAAGTCTCTCAGCATGTGGACGACGAGAACAAGGAGCAGACATAATGACGAGGAGGAAAGACAAGATCTAGAAAGGACAGACCCTGAGGGCCAGTTTGCTCAGTGGTAGAGCATCAGCTTGGCATATGAACATCCCGGGTTTGATTCCCGGTCAGGACACACAGGACAGGCAAACATCTGCTTCTCCACCCCTCTCCCTCTCCCTTCTCTCTATCTCTCTCTTTTCCTCCCACAGCCATAGCTCAAATGGTTTGAGCAAGTTGGTCCTGGGTTCTGAGGATGGCTCCATGTCCTCCCCTCAGGCCTTAAAATAGCTCTGTTGCTGAGCAATGGAGCAACAGCCCCAGATGCACAGAGCATCTCCTGGTAGTGGGCTTGCTGGGTGGATCTCAGTCAGGGCACATGTGGGAGTCTGTCTCTTTGCCTCCCTCTTTGACTCTCACTTAATAAAAAAATAAAATCTGTAGAGAGGACAGATGCAAGAGACAGTTGTGTGTGTAATCCAGCAGTCAGACTGCCGTCTCTTCCCACCTTTTTAACCACAGTGTAGCAAGAGTGATTTATATAAACCAGGCCAGGTCACCACACTCTCACATTCCATTAGAGGCTTTCTATAGCATTTCAGAGGAAACACAAACTTCTCAACTGGTTACCGATCTCTGCCCAGCCTCCCTTCCCGCCGCCTTTTATCTTCATGCTCCCAACACTCCAGCATCACGGTCTCCCTCAAGGAGCAGATTCTTTCTCATCTCCAGGCTTTGGGGAACACTGCTGCCTCCACAGGAAACACTGTCATTTTCCTTTGTCCTTCAGATCACAGATGAACTTAAGCTTCTTCAGTGAGACCATCCCCTACACTATATTTCCCCCTCATAGCTATTAACTAGAATCCACTGGTACACCTTCCGCTATAGGATGAAGATGGTGAGGGTGGAGTCCATGTCTAGTTTATTCACCTCTGTGATGCCGCACACAGTGCAATCTCGAGCACACAGTAGGTGCTCAATAAATATGTATTAATTAATCATGGTTGCTGATATTCTCCTACAGGTGTGTTTCCGTGGTTGTTTTAAAGAGGAGTTTGAAAACAGATGCCCCTGCCTCCACGCTATGTCACAGCCTTACACAAACACGGCCAGATGTGGGTGTTTAATTGCATCTCCTCCTCTTATATAAACTAATTTCTAGAAGTAAGCTAACCAAATCTTAGGAGCTGTGCTGTTGTCCATTTGGACTTTCCATGGGAGGTATCCAGATGGCCTGGAAGAATGAAAATGGCTTTGAAGCTGCCTTGCATAATCTCGGAGAGCAGTTTATGCATCGATGGACTCCGGTTCAATATGTGGCAGGGACAATCTTTTAATTACGTTGTTTTCAATTCTGTCATCTAAAACATCGCTGCGCAAATCGTAGGTGTCTTAGAAATGCTTGTTGGTTTAATGATCAGTTAATAGATGTGTTTCCTTGCAGAATGGTAGCTTAGTGTTCCCGAATTTTCAGCGATCATTTTCTATTGCCAAATGTACCTCCCCTTCCTACCAACCTGATTAACTCCTGAAACGGAAGAAACTAACTCCTTATTGAAAACAAGAATTGACATCATGATGTTCAAAATGTCTTTAGCAATGTTATGGGTTTAGCTTCTTTTTCTTTTCTTATAACACTTGTATTAGCTATCGATTGCGGTAACACTGATCAGCTTAAAAGAACAAGCTTTTTAGTATATCATAGTTTCTGTAGGTCAGGGATTCAGAATGGCTCAGTTAGTCCTCGGGCTCAGAGTTTGTCTCAAAGCTCTATGGTCGTGTTGAAACTTGACTTGGGAAGATTTCATCCAAGTTCATTCGCTTTGGCTAGAGATATCAGGTCATTGCCATTGGGCATTTCATATGGAAACTCACAACATGGCAGTTGGCTTTCCCCAGCGGGAGGTGAGAGAGAGAGAGAGAGAGAGAGAGAGAGAGAGAGTAAGAGAGAGAAACAAGAAATGGTGAGTCAAAAATCAGAGTCAGAGGAAAAGAGGACAGAAGGAAAGGGGATGATAGGATGAGATAAACCTGAAGGGAAGGGGTGAAGGTGCTGTAGGGAGGGGGGCAAAAGAGATGTGAAGGGGAACATGGGGGGATGCATTCGGGGTTACCCTAGAAGCTATGTAAACACAATTAAATAAAAAATTGCATATAAAATAAAATCAGAGTCTTTATGGTATCTAATCTCAGAAGCAATATCTCACCATGTTGCTTTGCTCTGTTCATTAGAAGCAAGTCACTCGGTCCAGCCCACACTCAGGGGGAGGGGACCACATAAGGGTGTACATACCAGGAGGCGGGGGTCTTGGGGACCATCTCAGGGATAGCCTAGCACAGTATTTTCTCTTATTACTTAATGCCTAAAATCTTGTCTTACTTTCTTATGGGAAATTAAAACATGTAGAAAAGTATATAGAAAAGTATAATAAACAATTGTATACTTAGCACCTAACTCTGACCATTGTTAACGTTTTGCCATATTTACTTCATTAATTTTCTTACTTTTGTTTAAGTTGTTTTATGTTAGTTATGGACATGACATTTTGTCCGGAGAACTTCAATAGACATCTATAAAAAAGAAGTCCATGTTCCTACATAATCACAAAACCATTATCACATTTGACAAAATTTAGCAATAATTTCCTAATATCACATACTACTCAACCCATTTTCAAATTTGCCAGATCATCCCCCAGATGTCTTGCACAAGACAGGTTTTTGGGGCTCTCAAGTCTCTTTTAACTGAGAAGAGCCTTGGCCTGTATCTCTGTATTAACTTGTGTTTCTGTACAAAATCATTGTTATGTATCTCTGTCTGTATAGAAAGCACACTTTGAAAAAATTCAAGTAGAAAATAATTCAATGATTCCTAAGTTTGCTGTTTAAATTATAGATTTTGATGAAGCTCTTTAAACTTTTATATACTGTGAGATTTAAATATTTCTGATCCCCAAATCTTTCAGAGTGACAGGACAGATGTTATGTTCCCTAAATTAAATGCTGTTGCCTAGGTTCTTTCTGTGTTTTAGTCACATTAGTTAGAGTTGCTATTATTATTACTTTAGTGACTAAAATATTAGATATTCCAAATTATTATCAGAGTTCACATTAATTTGTTAGAGAACATAGAGGATCATTCCAATAAAAGGAGAAGAAGTAATGGCATTGATAGAATATAATACCTCTTTACCACGAAAAATCAGAGCAAGCCAGAAAAATCTTCATAAACATATGTATAATCTTCCTATTATAAAAGAAGAAACAAAACTATCACCATTTGTAAATAACAGAACCATTCTCTGAGAAAATCCAAAATAATCTACAAATTATTAGAAATAAGAAAGTCTATCAAAATGGTTTTATTTAAGATCAATATAAAAACATAAATGCCAACCACAGTTAGAAAATGCAAATAAAGAAAACACTTATATTTACAATAACAAAAAACTATAAAGAACATAAGTATAACTGTGTGCAGATCTGTATAGAGGAAATTATAAAATTCTGTTAAAAGCACTAAAGAAGGCCAATAAATGCTAAAGTAGTTTATGTTTATAGATTGGATAAATTCATTATTATAAAGGTGTTAATTGCTTCCAAATAAATTCAATAAATTTCCAGTAAAACCCATAAGAGTAGTTTTCATGGAACCTGAGAAGTTGATTTTAAAATCTGTGTATAAAACTATACAGTCAAGGAAAATCAAGGAAGTATAGAAGAGGTGGGAGGGAGAACTTGCTGTACTTGGTATCAAGGCTTATTACAAAACTAAGTAATTACAACAGTATAGTGCTGATGCGGGAATAGATAAACTGACCAATGAAAAAGAAAAGGCTCCCACAATAGATCTATGTACAAAGAATGCATCTGGAATTTTTATATGTAACAGAGGAGTGTTTTAGATTGTTGAGAGAAAGGACAGAGAATTCAATAAATGATTAGAGGAACAACTGTTTTCTATGTGGAAAAAATGAAATAATCCTACCTCATGCCACATACAAAACCCAATTACTAAATTTCTATATAAAAGGTACAACAGACTCTGGCCAGTTGGCTCAGTGGTAGAGTGTCAGTCTGTGATGTGGATGTTCCGGGTTCAATTCCTGGTCAGGGCACACAGGAGAAGCAACTATCTGCTTCTTCACCCCTCTCCCTTTAACTTCTTTCTCTCTCTCTCCCTCCCCCTCCCCCTTCCTCTTCAACAGCCATGGCTTGATTGGAGCGAGTTGATACCAGGCACTGAGGATAGCTCCATGGCCTCAGCCTCAGGCGCTACACTCAGTTGCTGAGCAATGAAGCAGTGCCCTGGATGGGCAGAGCATAGCCCTGTAGGGGGCTTGCTGGGTGGATCCCAGTTGGTGCACTAGTGGGAGTCTGTCTCTGCCTCCCCTCCTCTCACTTATTCAAAAGTAAAAAAAAAAATTTTTTCTAGGTGCAACAATAAAAGTCTTAGGAAAAAAATCCTCTAATATTATCGTTTTTACTTCAGGATAGAGAAAAAGTCTTTTGACTTTTTTAGATGAAGCACAAAAATAATATCTATATTAAAATTAAAATGTATAAAAATGGTAAAGTAAAACACAAATTAAGAAATTTATAACATTTAATTAACAAAGTAATATGCATATACATTTTTATAAACCATTGAGAAAATGGAACAAAATACATCTAAAAACATTTCATATTTCTAGTTATAGCTTTGACAAAGACTTTTTTAAAGAAATTTACAAATAAAATTCCTTGAACCTTATATACTTTGACCTACATTATTTCATAATTATTAGTATTCACATTAAAATATATAACACATCTTTAAACTCTACAGGGCTTGGAAGTAACATTTTGAAATTGTGGGATACATAATGTAAAATTTATCACTGTAAACATTTTAAAATATATAATCTAGTGCCACTGAGTACTGTAGTGACTACCAGTATTTATTTCTAGAACACTTCATTGTCCCAAACAGAACCTCTGTTCCTGGTAAGCAAAAATTTCCCATTTGCCCTCCCTCCAGCCCCTAGTCACTTCTACTTCCTGTCTGTATGAATTTGCCTATTTTAAATACCTCATATAAGTGTGGAATTATGCAACATTTGTCCTTTGGTGTCTGGTTTATTTTACTGAGCATAACTTTCTCAAGGCTCATCCACATTATAGCGTGGATCAGAATTCTATTCCTTTTTACGGCAGAGTAATATTCCATTGTATGTACATTTATTCATTCACCTGTTGATGGGCATTTTGGTTGTTTCTACCTTTTGTCTATTTTGAATAATGCTGCCATGAACATTGGTGTATAAGTATCTGTTTGAGTCCCCGTTTACAATTTGAGTATAAACCTAGAAGTAGAATTCATAGACCATATGCTAATTTTATGTTTTTTAACTTTTTTGGAGAACTGCCAAACTGTTTTCCACAGAGCCTACATCATTATATGTTCCCACCAGCAATGTTCAATGGGTTCCAATTGGGAATATCTTTATGTGTCACCCTATTTGATTTTGAAACAAGAACAAAATATGTAAAGATAAGTTCCCACCTCTGGGTGAAAGGCAATAGTTAAATAGGAAGCAACACTCTAAGACTTTAAACTGTGAGATTCGTGGATTTCCTCCTGTTTGGCAGATTTTTCAGGAATCCGCAAGTGTTGTTGGCACGTGCTCCTTTGTCAGTAGGTAATGTGAAAATTGAATTTGTTGTTGGTGATAAAGTTCACGTCTCCTTTCTTTGGGGGGGCATTGATTTGGGAATAGAGTTTACTGTAACCTGGTAATTTCAATAATGCAAATGCAACAAAATGTTACTTAAAACACAAAACATAAATTCAGTTGGGGGTGGCAAGGCGATGAAGGGGTGCTCTCTCCATTTGGCTGTCCTTCTGGGGCATTCTGGCAGCTGCAGCCAATATTGAACAGAGAGCTGCAGCTGTTTACAGATGCATTAGGAGAAAGAGGCTTTGGAACTCAGTTGCGGCATTTCTCCTGTGCAAAAGCAAGGCCAAAATTGTCGGAGAGGGAGGGTATCTTAGGGATATAAGTAAATTTAATTTCCAGCAAGAGCTCAAGGTGCTCATACAGAGCATTGCAGTTGCCATCACTCAGGACCTAGGTGTTGACTGGGCACAAGAAAGGTGATTAGCTTTGGAACCTTCACTTCTCAATATGTCAGGTACTCTTACCCAACCCAAAAGCTTACCAAAAGCAACGGGTCCCAATCTCTCTTTCATTTAGAATATTTATATAGTTCATTCATGCCAAAGAATCTGTTAGAGTCTGAATCACCGGTGGGTTGCCAAGCTGTTCATTTCCAAAAGTATGCACCATGATAAAGCCGGTGACTACAGGTAAGTCCTAAAATATCAAGTCTTCGGATAGTTGCTTATTCTTCACACAGACCTTGGGTAAGAAAAACAGTATCGCTACAAATTGGAATCATGAGACTTGAAGGGGAACATTTATAAATTGATTTATAAGCTCAGGGCTCTTGGTTTTGACTTGTGACTGGATGCTTAACAGGTGGTCTGCCACTTGCCTTATGACTTGGGTGACATCATCTCTTCGCCAAGATGTTGCAGCTGACCACGCACCCAGCGGAACAGGAGCTATCTCTGTAATTCAACAAATTACATTTACCGTCTCATCTGGCTATACCCAGTTGCCCAGGAGTATGACTTTTGGTCATTACTCTTCACCATATATGTGGTTGTCATGTAAAAAAAAAAAAAAAAAAGCCAACAGAACAGTCACAAAATCAATTTGTTCCCAGGGAAGAAGACAGGGGGCTTTGAGGTATGGAGAAGAACCCTGGTCCCCTTGGGAAAAAGCAGAAAGGTCAATTTGGTTTATTAAAGAGCTGATCCTTTTAGGTTCAGGATATAACATACTTCCTTTAATGCCATCTAATAGGAAATCAGAAACAGTCCAAAAACATGCTATTCCCTTAGGAGGGGTCAACACGAGATTAGTACCACCAGGCCGAACCGGAGTGCTTTTCGCTGCCTTCAGCGCAGAATCCTGTGATGCAGATGTCATTTCATCTGCTTGGAATTGAATTTAAGACCTGGGGTGGAGGTGTTCTGGTAGGCACATATAGACAGACAAAGTCAGGGCAAATAAAGTGTAGTCAGGAATGGTCTGGTAGATGTGTGCTGTAGCCTAAAAAGCAGAGAGAGAAAAATGTATTTTTCCAAGAAACAGCACACCAGCGAATAATTAGGCACTTGCTATTGCTCAGCACGTGTAAGGGTAGATCACCTGAGCAGATTCTTCAGTGGAGAGAGAGCGGGGTTCCAAAGTGGGGGTCCCAGGGCCGCGATGAGCCAGGAAAGGGCTTCCCTAGGCAAGGCACCCAGCCAGAGGCATGATGAAAGCGGACAGGCGCTTGTCAGAGAAGACTGTGGTGAGAATCAAGTCTCAAGGGCACAGGAATAAGGGGCAGTGACCTGAACTGGGGAGACAAAGCACCTGTGAGGAGTGAGAGTGCCGGAGGCCTCCTTACCTGGTCCCTGCTGTGCAGTAAGAGAGCAAGCAGGTCCAACGATTTCAAGACACCACGCACTGTGTGCCAATGGGAGAGGTGCAGGCGTGTGCAACATGCCATCCTCTATCTCAGAGGACTCTCAGGCTAGCCGGGCAGACCCCATGATCATATGTGAAGCAATCAGAGAACAATCCAAAATAGCAAATGACAATGGATTCAGTCGTGGGCTCCCGGCTGTGTGAGGTGTAGAGAGTAGTCAGGGACATCGTCAGAGAGAGGGGAGCTGGAAAGGAGAGAGGTTGGGAGCATCCTGGGCAAAGGTACAGCATGTGTGAAGGCCCTGAGGTTGAAGGAACATGCGGCTGCATGGGTCATGGGAAACTAACCCATGACAAACATGGTGCCGCACAGACTCCAGTGGAGTGGCCCCAGTGGAGCCTATGGAGCACCGTGAGGGCCTGTGGGAACAGCTGGAGAAGCTCAAGAGCCAGCAAAGTGGTGGATGAGGCAGGAAGGAGAGAGCCCTGAAAGCAATGTGAATAGAAAAGTCAGGAAAGGAACAGAGCAAGTAGGAATGTGAGAGACAGAGTTTGAGGAGACCAGACAGAAGGCAGATGAAGCGGTCCAACTATAGTGCCCAGTTTAGAACCCAGAAATAAGACGGGAGGAAGTCATAAATGTTAAGACATGATAGAAGAAAAATTTACAACTCTGACTGAAAGGGAGGTCAGAGAAAGGAGACTTTTCAAGTGAACCTGGTTTTGGAAAAAAACCTACTATACATGTAACATTGGGCATACTGATGTTTAAGTGATATCTACACATCCAAGTGATGATGTCCAGTGTGTGGTTAGAAAGATGGAAATAAAACTAAGATAACAACCTAAGACTAGAAATATGGATTTGAGTGTATACAAGGTAATTCTCAGTGAGTTGTATGTTTATATAGTATGATTCCAAGAGGAACTATAATCTGTATTCCACGTGGAATGCCAATTTCTGCTTTTGAATGACCTGAGTCCAGTTCTCGCTTGTCGGAAGATATAAAATAGAACAATCTCTTTGCTGCCAGGAAGGGGAGGACACAAATCAGTCCATACATAATCTATACATCCAGTCATTGGCTTGGAGCCTTAGTCTCTGAGTGTTGGGACCCCTCAACCATTATTTGAAGGGAAATACTCATTACTTTGTAAAGATACTACCAAACACTCCTGGTAATGAGCTGGCCATCATTCTTTCCCACTGAAGCCCCGCCTCTTGGTCTAAGCATCACTTCTCTTACTGAATGGAACTTCCCGGATGGAAACAGGTTGCTTTGTTTCCTGAGTGTGGCGTTCTCATTGGAGAAATCTGTTGTTTAGTGTATACAGGTTGATTTGGTGGAATGATATTTGTGGATGGTGTTATGTAAATAGAGTTATAGCCCATGTTTCTTATAGTAACATGGGCTATAATTAGGATGCATGTGAAGGTGGTGATGTGGTGATGGGGTGTTGGTGTGTATGTGTCTGTGTGTGCTTGCATGCACATATGCGTGCTGAGAGTAGGGATAGAGAAATGTGTAAGCAAGCCGTGTTAAAGTTCTTGATGTAAAGAAAGTCGCCAATTCACAAAGGAATTTGATTACCTCTATCCATTATACACACACAGTGAGTGAGCGTGCTCCTCGCCATCTGTCATCTATTTCATTTGCATCCCCAGCACCTGGCCTGTTTATTTGCTACGTTCATTTCTTCCCTGAATTCTTGCGCCACTTTAATAAAATACAGAAATGTTATTGTTAAAAACCAATTAATTTGCAATCCTCTACAGGGATAGTATTACTTATAATGCAATTTGGCTTCTAATGATCTGCTTTCTTGCAAAATGACTTAATTCTTGTGTCAAAGATTAGTTATTAGCTACCACCCTGCTGTACCAGTCGTGTACTGCTGAGGTAGGCAGAGCAGCTTGGAATGTCCCTGGTCATTAATCAGAAGTCTGCAACATTTTCTTGTTTAACTCCTTCAAGAACTTGGTTGCAGGCCTGATGCCTTGAACTCGTCCCGGGACCACACGCTCAGCCACAGTTCTCCCTCCGCTCACTTAGGTCTGGTGCAGGAGACCTGGAACTGTAGGAGGCAGGTTTTGGTCATTCATCTACGCGCGTGAAGAAATATACGTCACTTGTCGGTCTTTCCAACTCTGTTGATTTAGGAGCGTTCTGATTTGACCATTGTGTAGCGTCAACTTCCCTATCCAGCCGGTACTGTGAATGGGGTCTGAAAAGACAGCTTTCCTTTCCTGAGCCTTGCCTTCAGCAGTGAACGTGGCTGGCCTTGGCCCCACGCTGAGTGTTGTTTCCCGCATTATTACAGTCTCCTCCACACCGCTCATGCAGACCAACATGCTAACACAGTGACAGTCTGGCGGCCTTTAGCCGCGGCGTCCACGCATGTCACAAATGCAATCACCAAACATATGGCTCTAACCAGCACATTCGAGAAACCTCAGCTTGGGCCAGAAGCATCTGAGAGAAAATGTATTCTTCCAGATTAAAAATGCTGAAAATTTCCCCCTAGGATAGCATTCTCAAGACAGCCACATCTTTGCTTTTTAAAATCTCCTTATGTAAACCCAGAATTTCATGTGGAAATTATTATTCCCTTTTTCAATTTAAATTTGGGTATAACACATGGCAAACGACACCTAACCCAGTGGCAAATATAGAGTATGTTTTATACTTATACTTTTAGATTTTATTCTCCATAGATATAGAACATAAATATAATTTACGTTGAAAATTGTGGCTATAAAGACTGTCCTGAAAAAACCCGATGAATTTCTGTGAAACATAACCACACACTCACTGAAGTTCGGTAATAACTGAGTTCAGATATGTCTCAAACCTTGAAGCCTCTCAGTTCACTGAGCCAGAGAATTAAATGATACAGACAGAACGCAGAGCACAATTTTGATGGGAAAGAAGGAAAAAAAATTCTTTTTTTGTGGACTCAATGAACTAAAAAGCCAGCATTCTGCATGGACAAAATCTATTTTTTTTCAAAGATACATTCATTCTGTTTCTACTTTTGAGTTGTGTAGAAAGCAGGTTGCGTCAGCTTGGGGACAGTGGCTGCAGAGGTAGCTGCTCTTCCGTGTGACTCCCTCCCTGGACTGTGCCACATTCAAAGCATGAGGTACACGTTATTTTACGAAAGCAGAGAAACTGCCCTTGTGGTTGGTACAGGCAGAACTGGAACAGCTGTCTTATAAGAAATTTCAACATAGAGGGAACTGTGCTTGGTGCCATGTGCACTGCCTTACATAAAGGCTTTCCGCAAATGATCAGACTCACTGGCAAACCCCTAAAGCTAATCTTATTCTGGCTTTATGGTCCATCCCTACTGCTTCTCTCTGGTCACTCAAGAAAGGATAGGTGTTATTGTAAATAGCTGGTCCTTTGTACACAAAAGAGTGTTAGGTATACTCTTTTGCTAGTAAAACTGAACACAAAAGATTATATTTAATATGAAGTCGCCCCAAACCTTGGAAGAGTTGAAAATTAAGTGTAAGGGAACCAAAAGGAGGAAGCTATATAGAAATAAAGATGGACAAATATTCCCCAAATCTGTTTCCCAGTGACTTTGGCTCAGATTGATATGATTTAAAAACTTCATTTTGAAGAACAAGCAACTCACGTCCCTGAATCACTGCTCTATATGCAAAGTGGGGATGGGAACCAAATGTCAAAATATGTCCCCAACAAGAATAATCACCAAATCACCCCATTTCCCAAGGTTTATTCTTCAGATTCAGACAATGCATCATCCACCTCAAGAATAGGAGTTGAGCCAAGCAAGCTGCCATCTAATATGGAAATGTGTCCTGGCCGCGGTACTGTGTCGCTCTTCTGAATGGGATCACCTGCACCCATCTCTCCTAGGAGGAAATTTCAAACAGAGTTAGCTCCTTAAACCTTCTAATTAAAATGAGAAATCCCCAGGCTTCCATGACTCAGCCTCGGAAAAAAGATTATTAGGAATTTAATAGGGAAAATATAGCAGCTCAGACCATCTGTGACCCAGGGCTCCGTGAGAATTTAAAGAAAACTGGAGGCAGGCAGCACACACTCCAATGCACGCTCCAGGAGTGCTTTGTGGGAGCTGCAATAAATCAACATAGTTAGAGTACAGCCTTTTTCAGATTTAATTACTGTTACATAATTATTAGCAAAGCATTCTCCTCTGAAACTGTAAAACTCATTACATCAAAAATCCCCAAGCTCCTGATGGAATTTATGAACTAGTTACTTTCTTTCAAGCTCTGGGAAAAGAGTGGGATAGAGTCCAGATTTGTCTCTGGCTTTTTAGAAGCGGAGGGGGGTTTTTCTGATCCCTGTTTTGTGTCGTTTTAGAAGGTCTCTGAATTGTTTGCTGTGGATCCTTCTCTTAGGTGTCCATCTTCCCGTCTAAATAGCTTTTTAAATAATTGCGTTCCATTCTAGTGGTAAAGGGTTTATTAAGCACGTAAATTTTAAAGTGTGCTGACAAAGAGCTGGCCAATCTTCAAAAAAAGTAAAAGATAAGTAATTTTAAAATGTGATTTTTTTTTTTTCAAAGGCTCACGGAGGGTCAGAAAAATCACAGCAAGTCATGGGGCTTGTGTTAGAAGGTCCAATGTCAACATGGGAGGACTTGGACTGGACCTAGATGGGTGCCTCTTCCCAATCCCACGGCCAGTAGCATGACGTTGATAGCTTGACGTTGGCCATGGTGGGATTATTTGCCATGCAAAAATTGGCGAACGCTACAATCAAGGCTTTTCCCTGCAGAGCCAGTTGCTGAACACTTACCAGCACGACACTGTTGCTATGTTCACCAATGACACAAGTGTAAATACCACCTCTGTTATCTACACAGCTCGACCAGATGTCCTAGGATAAATTTCCATCCTGGAACCACTGTGTTGATCAGATGTCAACAAAAATAAGTTCATTTGAAGTCTAGCTTTGGGTAGGGCATCTGTTTCTGAAAGGAATACTGTGCAGTGGGATTCCTTTGGAAGACAGGTGAATGCCATTGCCTGAGGCTAGTTAGCTTCTTAGCCTGGAGTGTTCCTAAACCCAAGATTGGGACATTCCTTCCACCGTGAGTCTGCAGCCTCCCTGGGTCCTTAGCCACTTACCTGCAGAGAACTGCAGCTGCCAGGAAGCAGTTTGCTCCTATTTCTACACTCAGAACATCCAGCCAGATGTTTTCTGTTGTATCTGCAGGCTCTTCTGGGATTAGCTCTCATCAGAGTTAGAGGAAAATAAAGGCAGCTGAGACTTAACCAGTCAGCTGCCTTGGACCTGCTGCCTTTGCTGCTGCATTTCCCAGTGACCTTCTCTTCGCCAGCCCCGGGACCACCGTAGTTTGTCCCTGGCGGTCCCCTAATCCACATTTGCTGCAGGGTCTCCCACCAACCGCTCTTGCTGCTCATGACTGTCATGTAGCCAAACGAAATGACTCCTTGCCCTGAATATGCCCCATGCTCTTTCGCGCTATTATTTTTCCTAATAGCAAAGGAGGTAACTAACGTTGCCCGCACATTGTTCTAGAGTCCTGTTTTGATGTTCAATGCTGTACATTTTGCACTTTGGATCATATATTGATTTTTTGTAATAGTAGCTGGCTCTTTAATTTATGAACATGATAGCTTTACAAATCTCTTGGACAACAACTGACTGAAAGTTTTCAGTGTTTTTAAACTTGTGTTCTCTGGCTATAGTCCTTCTGTTGGCTAAGCGTTATGTCTTTTTCTTGCTGGAGTTTGTCTTGGATGTTTGGTGATTCTTTGCGGTCTGTTCATATTACAGACGAGGATCTAATTTGAACAATATTGTTAGCAAGAGTTATTTCCTCAGCTCAAATGAAACTTCCCGTCTGCTCATAAATTCGTGTTCTGGTTAGAAAACCCTGCTTCTGCTGGCTGGAGGGAGGGAGAGGACACGTGGACAGGACAGGACAGGACCTCTTTTCCAGTGGACATGTGGTTTTTCCTTCAGTTATGATGATCAATTTCTTAGTGAGCATGAGTTTGATAGAACGCTGCTGACTCCTACTGCCCCCAAGCCACTTGTTAAGTATTTATTTGTCAGAGTTCTGAAATCAGGGTGTAGTCCAGAATTCAATCCATTGCCAAACACCAAATCCAGAAGTGTCTCTTGCCTTCCTTCTAGATCAGTGGTTCTTAACCTTTCTTGAGGTACCGAACTCACCAGTTTCATATGCGCGTTCACCGAACTCCTCTTTAGTGATAAATAAAATATGATTTTTTTTCCAAATTTAGTTTTGCTGGTGTGAGACTAGAGTTGCTCAACTTGGCATTGCATATCATGCAGATAGGACGCTGACTCCCATCCCGTTCCGTGATACATGTGAATCCATGTTGTACATATTCGTCAGACCACTTTCTTTCTGTGCTCGACATATTTAGTATGGATTAAAATATTAAGAAAGAAACCACACGACGTACAACTACGACAGCCGTTGACTACTGCGCGCATTAAATTCCCCGCAGCACTGGTTGGCAAGCAATGTAACGTGATCCTCTGCAGCAAGTGATGGCCAAGCGGGGCGTGTCATCACGACTTTACACAAGTGTGTCTTTACCTCCGCGGCAGAGGCTTCTCCGAACCCCTGAGACCGACTCATCGAACCCCTAGGGTTCGATAGAACCCAGGTTAAGAACCACTGTTCTAGCCTGACCTGTGGTGGCGCAGTGGATAAAGCGTTGACCTGGGAACACTGAGGTCTCCAGTTCAAAACCCTGAACTGGTCTGGTCAAGGTACATATGGGAGTTGATGCTTCCAGCTCCTCCCCCCTTTCTCTCTTTCTCTCTCTCTCTCTCTCACTCTGTGTCTCCTCTCTAAAATGAATAATAATAATAAAAAGAACCAGATCTATTGCTTCTCAGTTTGGCATTATTAGAGTTCCTGTTGGGGAAACTCACCTGGATGCAGGAAGTTCTCTCTTTTTATTTGAGGTGGCTGTAGGATTTTCAGTTATATTTCCTTTCTTTCTGTTATATATTTGAGAAAATGTTCTGTGTTCTGATCCAGTGGGGCCATATTTTCCAGCTTTTGAGTACTCCTTTGTATTTATTTTTAAAAATCTCTTCCTACATTTTAATGAGATTTGGGGAAAGCGGCAGCAGCACGTGACCTCAGCCAACTTGAACTGAAGGCTCCCTCTGTTCTTCTCTACAGTGTTTATTTCTGGCTCGGTTATAACTAACCTGTAGCGTCTAACAGAACTTAACTGTAGCGTTGACCACACTTGTGTCCCGTGGCCTGCAAACACATGTTTAATGAAGTGGTATTAACCACATAAAACCATATGGGTCTATACTTTAATTAGGACATGGAACAGTGGATCTGCCCATCTATTCCACGTCTCCCAACTCAACATTGAGCAAAATGCTACTTTTTATCTAACCTTATTATGGGGTATGAAGCATGTTAAGAATTAACTCTTTTTATTTTTGAATGTGGTTCTAGGTACCTCTATTAATTTCTTTTGTATTTTAGCAGGGAATTATTTTTAAAAGAATCCATGGAAACTTGTGGTGCTAATAGTCTTTTTATGAAATCTTTGTGCAATGACCATTGTGTGTTATTTATTCTCTAAACAGTCATTGAGTCTATGGCTGAAAAATACTTTTGCTTAATACCAGCATTTAGCCTTCCTTTTTCTATCAAATTCTTGTAGCCCTGGCCAGGTAGTTCAGGTTGGTTAGAGTGTCAACCCAATATTGCCAAGGTTGTGGGTTTGATCCCTGGTCGGGGCACATAGCAAAATCAACCAATGAAGGGAACAACAAATTGATGTTTCTCTCTCTCAAATCAGTAAATAAAAATATTTTAAAAAGCATTATCTTAGGCCCAATGTGAATTTTTCAAGTGAAGGAAAGTATCATAAAAATGAAGGAGAGACATGGTAATATTTTCTTACTACAGCATGCAGCTTTGCAAGTGAATTGTGTTGGAGCAGAAAATTCTTAAATATATATTTGTAAATATTGGTTACAGTAATTGGAATCCTGTATTATGATCAAGTGTCAGATCTATCCCAGTTTTTATTGCCATGACAACCACTTAGAGACCCGTTCTATTTTTTTGTCATTCTTTTCCATATTCTGTCAGGTGGATGGAAGTTATTCAGTGTAAATGTGGAATTCAAACATCTGACCCAGCGAATAAGCACAGGGCTTTAAATCGGTCGGCGTAGCAATGCGGAGACACCCTGGAGGGCTCCAGATGATATCAATCATTTGCTACACTCCTGACTAATTTAATCCCCTCCTTGCCGCGTTCCTCCACCAGCCCGACACTGCATGACCTGTCAAGAGTCTCTGCCACCGTGTGACTGGGCTAGAGACGAAACAATTTGTTCAGCCAAAGCTAGCTGGCTTCCATCACAGTCAGGTTTTGTAATAACTCCTCCTGGCTTGGCGGAAGTTTAGTTTATCAGGCTCTATAAAGATGGTGTTTGATTAGCAAGTTAAACTTGAGTTTTCAGCACTTATGGGTCAGACACTGTTTTCAGCATGTTACGTGTATTATCCCTCTTAACCCCCGCATCAACGCTATGGGCAGGTGCTACTGTGAGATGAAACATACAAGCAACAAAATGCTGAGGGTCAGAGAGAGTAAGTCACCCGCCCGCCCGAGGTCACACAGGTGATAAGCAAAGGCTCAGGGGTCTACATCCACGTGGAGTGAATCTAAAGGCGGTGCTTGTGTGACCCCCTGCTCTACTTTATTAAACTTTTTCAGCTCATTTATGTACTTAAAAGAAAATAAATAACCTTTCTATTAAACTATCAATAAGTCAAATACTTTTTTTAGTTTATATTGACTTTTTCCTTCTATTAGTCTGAATATATTGGCTTTTACTCAATGTTTATACCTTCTAATATGACCTAAAGAATACCTTCCCTAACCCTTTAAACTCTCTGGCTGTCACTCTGTCTTTCTGGACCTCAATCCTATATGCACGGATTAGGCCAGCCCACCTCTACTTGTCTATTCTGACCTTGAACCCAAAGGTCCACCAAGGATGGCGGAGCCTAGAACTTTATATGACTGGGGGTGGGGGATGGGATATGGGGGAGAAGATCTTTAACAAATAGAATACAAAGCAAAAAATACAATTAGGTCCACAATGAATATTTATTTAAGATGGAAAAGAAATCACTACAGATGACAGAGTTTTAAAAAGATGGAAAATACTACAAATATTGAGAAATCCAAATTATACATTCACACACATAAACAATATTTTAGCAGTTAACTGGGCTGGCAACTTAATTATTTTGGTTATATAATTATTGATTATTTCTCCATATAACAATAATTTGGTAATACAATTTGTAATAGGAAGCTTAGCTAGTCTTTTCTCTACCATACTTGATCACATCACTTTTTAAAATGACCCACCCTCTCTAGCCAGATTTTGTGCGTGCCTGTATGTTGTTTACAAATGAATTTAATGATTAGCAAAGAGGATACACTTCAGACGTGTTCAAATCAAGATTTTGTCATTTCACACTTGCCTTATTGAACATTGTCAAATGGCTTTACAAATGGCAGTAAAAACAGTATCTTTTTAGCTTCATCAAATGTGTCATTGCGTCAGAGAAGGGGGGAAAGGTTTGCTGCATTTCCACAAGGCTGTGCAGCCCAGTCCAGTGCATTCTTGACGGCAGAGGACTTTTCTTTGGGGGGACCTAGGTGAGAGCGAAAGTTCTCCTTACAATTATACACAGCTGATCGTTGGAAGAGCCCCCGCCGCCCCGTGTCTAGCTTCTGGCTTGCTCTCCCCTGTTAGCACAAGGCCAGTTACTGCGGGACACTCTCTCTGTAACAGGACCTCTGTTGCGGACCTGCAGTTCCCAGTGTAGGGTGAAGTCAGCACAGTTGGGTAGTAGGACCGTTTCAAAAAGCAATTCCTGCACCAAGAGGGTCAGCACTAGTATGAAATGGCTGAGAACCACATAAACATCTCCCCAGTAATCCTTAACTAGATACACCCCCAAGTCAGCTTCCCTTAGCCAGGTCCCCAAACTTGCTGTACTCTCAGGAGCAGCCAGGTGAGAGGGAGAGTGGCAGAGGGACAGAGGACCGAAGGCAGACGCCCACCTTCAGTCTCTGCACACTCCGTGAACTGAGCTCCAGGTGCTTGGGGCCCAGAATTCCCTTCCCGAATGGCTTTGAACCTGCTTTCTGAGCTGTTGACCTGCTGGACTCTGCTTACTCAGGCTCCACTGATGGCAAGTGAAGTCAGGGATGGAGAGAAGGGGGGGCACTAGCACCTGGCAGCTGGCTTTCCCCATACTGCCAGGGTCCAAGGAGTCGGGTTACTCTCAATTTGAACTAGGCCTTCCCATTCATTACGCAGGCGTATTTGTTTAGCGAGAAGGATTGGGCATATTTTATTTAATAGTTTGTTGTTAGACTTATAACTTACATGTTCTGTGATGAATGTGCAATTTTTGTGTTGACAGAATGAATAATGAACAATGTGGTAAGTGTTGTAACAAGCAAAAAATAAAAAAATCTTGAAAAGCCAAATCTGGACATCTAGTTTAGGAACTCTGTGGGTGTTTCAAGAAAGGGAACCAGGACATCTGTCTGCTACGAATCTCTAACCTCTGGGAAGAAGAGTTGGAGGGGCTTCAGGATTCCCAAAGCGTCTCGAGCTGAGAGGACGGAGAAGGGACAGCCAGGCCTGCCCCGCTCCTGGAGAATGGGACAGGTAAGGCAGTACACTCATCACGTAGGTGTGCAGTCCCCGTGGCCACGACAGACAGACATACGTCTCTACTGCCGCCCCTGAGGCATGGGGCTAACCGTAGCGATCTCACAGAGTCAGGCCACCCTCGGCTTGTGGGGTCAGGCACTCCATCTGCTTATGGTCGCATGGCCAGAATCTGCAATATTAGTAGAAAGAAATTCTTAGATGCAGATAATTATTCTATTCGGGAAGAGGGGAGCAGTAACACTAAACAGAATGGGGAGTTTTTACGATGCAGCTATTTAAATTTGTAAGCACTGTTATTTGTGTTACATCACCTTCGAGAATGACTGACAGGATGAGGACACATTGTTATGACTGTAACCGTGTAAACAATCACATACCTTCTCACCATTCTCCAACTGTTGTCAAGGCCCCGCCGGCCGTCGGTCCCCTCTTACTCTAGCCCCATTTCTGAGCCCTACGTAGGCTGGGGCAGAAGGAGCTGGGGTCCACAGTTTTAAATTGTAAGAGGTTGTCCTGCAGATCTGGGTTTTAGGGCTATTGGGACAGCAGTTCTTCCTGGTGATGAGAACGTCCACACTTGGACTCCTCTCTCCCTTATTTGCGACCTAGTCCTCTGCTTGCTGTATCCAGCCACACAGCCCCTAGCTCTTTGCTAACAGAGCAACTAACTGGGTGTGGCGTTTCGTTCAGCGGTCTGACCCATGTGGCTTTCTGCCCCACATTGCTAGGAAAAGCTGGAGCGGGAGGGGGGGCAGAGAGATCAGCCTCCACCAAGGCTCCTCAGTGTGACGCCCTCCTAATGATCCTTTTCCAATCAGAAGGGAGTGATTTTCCTCCACCTCATTATTTTCCTGCCTAGCTTTCTGTCCCTTGACGCTGAGCTTTTCCTTCCATTAGTGAGCAGCTGGAAAGGTGTACTCACTAGTACTTCATACTGATCTTGTGGTTTTACAGCCCGACCTCTGACCAACCTGGGATTAAAGGGGTAATGCCTGCTTTGTCTAAACTTACTGAAAGATATTGAAAGAGATTCTACTTCTTTCAGGAATTCCCTCTGGAGAAAAAAATCTACACAAAACACAGTTGTATTTTAGTCAGGTGGTGGCGTGCCTTTTTGCACGGACTTAGATGTCAGACTCCACCAGGTGGCCGGGATACTTGGTATTCGGGAGCCACGCAAGAAATTCGCATTTCCAACTGATGTTAAACACAACTTAGACTCCTTCTCATCTCCTCTGACAGGAATAGTACTTGATAAATCCATAGGGTACTTTCTAGATACAGTATAAATGGCCTAAGTTAAACATTTATTGAGCACCTGCTGTATGCAGGACATTGTGTCGAGTGCTACACTGAGCGCTGTGTGGATCAACAAGATGACCAAGTTTACAACTGAATAGAGCATATGGCTTTACGTGGACTTCTGTAGAATCTTTAAACCTCATAAAGTGAATGAATACAATACAGTGTGTCCGTAAAGTCATGGTGCACTTTTGACCATGTGACCAGTCAAAAATGTACCATGACTTTACGGACACACTGTATAAAAACAGATAGATAATGGAGTAAATATTCCAGAAAGTCAAGAGGGAGATCGGCACCGTGTGTTCAGATTGGGGAGGACAAAGGGAATTCATGATTCAATTGTTCTTCGTCACATTTCCTTTTATTCTAAGGCTTCCACAGAGATGTGTACTTTCATCTATTTGAGGATAGAAACCTTCCAGGATGTCTCCCTCACCCAGCCTTGCTCCCTTTTCTAGTGAGAACAGCCTTGTCTGGTCCAAACCAGAGCCAAGACTTACTGCCTCTCTGTGTTCTCAGCTCCTGTCATTCCTTCCCCCACTCCGTGAAGCCCCCTCTCTTCCTAACAGAAGCGAAGAGGTGCGATTGCCAATATAAAGTGGAGAAGGGAAATCCCTGAGATTAAGTTTTTCTCTTCCTTCTGAATCGTGGGTTTCCCTTGTCCATTTCACTTTCGGAAGTGGCAGTAACAAAGGATCTGGCAAGACTTGCAGAGTGAAATGTAGTGATTTAACCACTGATGGGTGCATGTCTGTTCCATCTCCTTTGTCTTCTAAGGAAAAATAGTGAAAAAAAAGAAGGCCCTGGCCAGTTGGCTCAGTGGTAGAGCGTCGGCCCAATGTGTGGAAGTCCTGGGTTCATTCCCAGCCAGGGCACACAGGAGAAGCGCCCATCTGCTTTTCCATCCTTCCCCCTCTCCTTCCTCTCTACCTCTCTCTTCCCCTCCCGCAGCCAAGGCTCCATTGGAGTAAAGTTGACTCCAGGTGCTTAGGATGGCTCCATGGCCTCCGCCTCAGGCGTTAGAATGGATCCGGTTGTAATGGAGCAACACTAGGTGGGCAGAGCACTGCCCCCTAGTGGGCATGCTGCGTGGATCCTGCTCAGGCGCACGCTGGAGTCTGTCTCTCTGCCTCGTTGCTTCTCACTTCAGAAAAATACAAAAAAAGAAAAAGAAAAAAGAAGGAAATTTAAAAAAGGAAAATATAGAAGAGGCTTGGCTAGTATTAGAGATTGGGTGCTTTTTTTTCTTCTCCATCCCTAAATCTCTATAATAAGCCTATAGATTTTAAAAAGTCTTTGTTTAATGTGATAAAAAGAAGAAACTATCAAACCTTTAATTTCATAGTTTGAAGGCCAGTGTTTCACACTTTGGTCGGGTCAAATGCCCTCTGACCAGATGTGCTGGGCTAGTCTGTAAATGATTCAATGGAATGACCGGAAACCCAAAATTAAAGCCATATGGACACTTACTGTGCATATTAAATTGTGTGTAGCAGTGTTAACAGCATCTTGATTTGTGGCTGCAAGTAATAAATGAATTATATTAATTTTGTAGCTGCAAGCTAATTTCTCCAGAATTACTTTTTAATAACCACGCATCATGTTCGCTGGTAAGATTTAAATACATTTAGGAACAAATTTGTAGACTTTTAAGTAATGCTAGATTATCATTTTGAAAGCTTAAGAGTTCATTTACCATCTTCCTCAACACCCCCTTTTTGAGAGAAAACAATTTTGCTCCAACCAGATAACTTCGTTGATGAACAACGCTGTGTGGTTACCTACTAGCCCAGTCACCATTTGGTACAGCCAGGTGGGGGCTGAGTTGTTGCAAGTGTCTTTCCCCTATTTTTATAGGAAATTTGTCTTGATCTTATAAAAATTCTGGTTGGTTGTCTTCAATGTGGCTGTGTGGTTTGGTGGTGGAGAGGGTGGGTTCTGGGGACAGACCCCCTTGGACTAAGTCCTGATCCCACTAATTACTCACTGTGTGCCCCTGGGCTAGCTCTTGTGCCTCCGTTTCTGGAAGGAGCTGGTAATAGTATGTACCCCAAAGGTTTTGGGGGGATTAGATGAGAAAGTACATGAAGTGCTCAGCTAAGAACTGCCTTGAAGCCACACTAAATGTAATTCTTGCAGGTGGGGGGAGAATGAGGCTCATGGGGAAGTTGTGAGGCTGCTGGTCAGGCCAAGCGGGGTTCGAAACCCAGGCCCACCCTTTATTGCTTTTGGATAATATATGAGATTGGGCCAGTTGCTTCACTGCTCTGAGCCTCAAGCTTTCTCTGTAAAATGAAGTTCTCATACCAAACCCATTTCTCCGCTCCACTGAGAGGAACACACGAAATGAAATGTGGAGAAGTATAACATAGCGCTAGGAATGCTTTTAATAAATATTCGTTATCATTCATTTCCCTTCTCTTCCATGGGAAGTAGCCTTATCTCTATTATTTGGCATGAGGTTGGGGGTTGCAGCTGAGTCAGATGGCCTGTTTCCCCCGTGTTTTCTTAGGCTCTGTGTCAAAAGGGGACTTCTGGCTGTAGGGAATAAGGTTATGAAAATCTACATTCACAAACAATGTAAGAAATGTTCATGTATGATTTTTAAAATGTATTATTTTTACTACTGATTTGTCCTTCTAATTATATTTGATATCAAATAATATTAAAATTATTTGACCTTGCTGAATAAACAATGAAAGAAGGAGATAGAAACATGAAAAATCAGTTTATACTTTAAAAAAATATTACTATGGGTAATCTGCATGCGAGTCATTAAACTGATATCACCAAAAATGTTCAACTTCTTCACAGATAGGAATAACCATTATTTATTGATTACTCACTATGAGCCAGATATGTGGAATGATTTACATATAATATTTAATTTAATCTTTCTCTGTTCCTAAATAGTAATCCGTTTTTCATGCCTAATGCAGTGACTGAACAACAGTAGGTTAATCAAAGATATTTACTGGATGAATGGGGACTACTTCTGCCTTAATTATTCAGGCCTCAGGAGAGCAAGGGCCATGCCTGACCTGCTCACCCCCGTGTCCACCCTCTCCCGTCACCTTCCACAGCAGCTGGCCCGGGTTGGCACTTCTGGACAGCGCGTCACCTGGGTCAAGGGCACCGAGGAATCCTTACTACGCCAGAAACTCCCAAGATCAGGGAGCTGCCTTTTCCTCCCTCACTGTGTCCTCATGGCCTGGGGCAGTGAAGGGCTGTCAGAGGAGGAACTCAATCATTAACTGTTGACTGAACAATTCCTCTCATTGACACCTCCACGTTTCTCCATCTCTTGAGGCAGAAAAATGAGAAGGCTGAGACACATCATTTGGAGTTTTTATTGAAGGCATGGGGCAATTGCCAAAATATTGCTCCCATGTATTATTACAAGGAAGGCTAGTAATATTTCTACTCCTCTCCTCATTGGCCATTGATGTATATGCCTGTGAACCCTGCAATATCCAATTAGGAAAGGGAGAAGCCAAGATATTTTCTTTTTCTCCCACAATTTCATTCTCCAGAAGGTGCTGGCTGTCTAGATCCTCTTTGATGTGACATGGGTCCCCTTGCACAATCACCTGATGGGAGCAAAAGTGTATCAATTTGAAATTCTACAGATGCAGTAGAGAATAAAATTTTAAAAATTAGTTGAGGGATATTCTTTTTATTTTCCAAGCCTGGAAGGGAATCTTCCAGAACATGCACAAAGATCTTTTTTCCACTGTGACAAGCCCACAACCCTAATCGCTACTCGGTGGCACAGCCTTTAAGACACCGCCCCGGGGCAGTCTGTGTCTCATGCCCCCACAGCTACAAGTCTGGATTCCTCCAGCACCAAAGGGAGTGACAGTCCCAGTTCGCGATCCACCAGGATGTCCCCTGGTATCTCATGTTGTGTCTTAGACAAATATACAACAACCCATCACGATTAATTTTACTTCACCTCGATTTTGAGAAGAAAAGGAACATTCAGCAAGAGGAGTTTGACAGAGAGCGTATTTCAAAATTATAGCAGCAAGGATGCCAAGATGGGGATTATTGCCCTCCAATAGCAAACGCCGGGGTTTTCTACGGGGATATGCAACTTTTTGACTGGAGTGCTCATGGCAGAAGAGCAGGCACTGTGCCTTAGCAGATTGCACACCTGTGATAGTGCCTGCTCAATGCTGCGTCCCAAGGCTAGCATGACTTCCCTTTCTTCTTGCCGCCAACCCTGCTGGGCACTTGGGATTCCTCCTCTTCCTTGCTCCGTCCTGTTGTCTGCACCCAACTACCTTGCTGAGAGCTGAAAGGCTATGAGATGTGGTATAGGGTCTCGCAGCTTTCCTTCCATTAGTCTTTATCTGTCACTCTCAAGATGGTGTCCATTTGTTAGTGAGGCGAAATGCATCTGGGGTTGGCGTTCCAGGAATGTATGTGCACCAGGTAGTGTAGTGGCCAAGGTGGATGGAACCTGAGAACTGGCATTCCAAAATGATCCCTGTGTGATCCTGATGCCCAACAAACCTTGGGGATCCTGGCCTATATAGCCAGGACTTTATTGGATCCTTGCAAGTGTTCTGATGGGTCCTTTGGACATTTTGGGGGGGTTTACTTTATATTCCAATATAAGGTCTCTGAATTTACAGGACCCCTCCTCCCCTTATTAATATTAAAAGGATTCTGATTTTCTCAGAGTTCTCATTGCAATATTGCTTTTTATTTTCAAAGAGAGAAATAAGGTCCCTGACTTGGCACTTTGGTGATGGTTGCTATGCTGTAAAAGTCTTCCCTGGAAACTGGCAGACGAGCATGCTGGGAAATCTCACCTTTCACATGATGGGGTCAGATATCAAATATAAATAACACAGTTCAGAAGCCTGGGTGTGGATGTCTGAGAATCCTGAGCTCTCTGACTTTCTCATACATTTTTTTCCTACCCCTGTTATTTTCCAGATCAGTGGCTTTCCAAATTTTTTGACATTTGACATTATAAAGTGTATATTACTCTGTGTGTGAATGTTTGTGTATCCGGAAGTCAAGTTTCAGATAAACTGGTACTTATTTGTACTGTGTGTGAAGGACTCTACTTTTTTTTCAATTACAATTTACATTCAATATTATTCTAAGTTGTTTTCAGATGCCCAGCATAGTGGTTAGACAATCATATACTGTACAAAGTGTTGCCCCCAATATTTCTAGTACCTGCCTGGCACAATATAGTTATCACAATATTATTGACTGTATTCCCTATGCTGTAGTTTACATTCTATTTTTTATTTTATTGAAATTATATTGGTGAACTCAACTAGACTAACTTTGTATCACAACATGCTACTTGGATTTAACCTGCACTTTAAGAAATACTGTTCCGTTGTTCCTGTGGCTCGGATCTAACAAAGGTAATTATGTTTATACCACATTAACAATAGGTATAAAAGCTGATCTCATCAGCTGCCTGTTTACTTTGAATGAGAAAGTGGGTTAAGTACTTTACATAAGTGATTGTGTTTTATCTTCACAACCCTAGGACATATGTGTTATTATTCTCACTTTAAAGGTAACAAGCTGCATGTTATGGTGGTGGCTTAGAGAAAGGTCCATGCCTCTTGGCCTTTGAATTGATGTTATTCTCTAAGACAGGGGTCCCCAAACTTTTTACACAGGGGGCCAGTTCACTGTTCCTCAGACCGTTAGAGGGCCGGACTATAAAAAAAAACTATGAACAAACCCCTATGCATACTGCACATATCTTATTTTAAAGTAAAAAAACAAAACCGGAACAAATACAATATTTAAAATAAAGAACAAGTCAATTTAAATCAACAAACTGACCAGTATTTCAATGGGAACTATGGGTGCGGATGCATCCTGTGCTCCTCTCACTGACCACCAATGAAAGAGGTGCCCCTTCCGGAAGTGCAGCGGGGGCAGATAAATGGCCTCAGGGGGCTGCATGCGGCCTGCGGGCCATAGTTTGGGGACCCCTGCTCTAAGACAACCAGAGCTTGTGCCCTTACTTACAATCACTGAATCAAGGACTTAGTGAGTATGTGCACCACAGAGAAGAAAGAGGATTATCCTCTGCCCCTGCTCCCATGGAGTGTACAGTCTAGTTATACCTCTAATAAGCAATGCATGACCTAAATAAAAGTTTGAATGTAACAAAATATTTAAGCCATGAAACTTTAGTTGATAGCTACATGGTCGAAACAACAGAGCTGTGATTCCAGAGCAGCATGATGCCACCATAGACTGGAGGGAATCTGGGAGGCTTCATGTAGGAGGTGGCCTTGAAGCACAAGTGCATTCAAGAAGGTGAAGAATATACCTGTAAACATCTCAAACAGATGGGACAGGGCAAGACATAAAGGTGAACAGATGTGAAGTAAGTTGGTTCAACCTGAGGAACATTTGGGGGAAAGCAGATGTTGTCTAAATTTGCTCCTCAGAGACACCTCGGGAGCTGGGGTAAGGGTGGGTGTCTTGCTTTTGACCCTCTACACCTGTCTTTACCAGAAATAGTGACATTTTCGTGTGCCTGCTAGTTTCTAAAATATTATTTGAACATAGTGTACTGATGCTTAAAAACCAAAAATGTAGGTGAAAATTACCGATATAAAGAAATAGGATGTCAGGTTGATAAAGGGGACCAGAGAGCCATACATCAGGCCTCAGGAGCCCAGGAAGAGATGAAAGTCCGAGGACTGGCTTTGTCCAGCTCTGTCCATTAGCTCTGTGCCCAGGGGACAGGTGACACGATGTTGCTGATTCTTTTTCCAGTAAAATAAAGATCATAAAAAGGATCACCTCGTGATAAAGTTCCCAGGACTAAATAGGTGAATATGTGAGAACTGCTACGGACATTCTAGGGTGCTGTATGTTAGCAGTTGTTTTTAGTTTAACGTAGAGGATGTAGATGAATGAAAAGTTAAAGTGAGAACCACAAAAGGTGTTACTCCGAGGGGTTGGTGTGTGGAAGCAGTTTGGGAAATGGGCTGGAGGGAGGGAGGAGGGTGGGGAGAAATGAATGTGCAGGTTAGTATGTTAGCTGGGGTGTGAACTCATAAGGGGAAATCAATAGAACTTGGAGACTAACTTGAAAGGGCACTGATCAGAGACGAGAATATGAGAATTTTTTTAAAAAAGATTTTATTTATTGATTTTACAGAGAGTGGAGAGGGCAGGCCAATGAGAAGTATCAACTCATAGTTGCTTCACTTCAGTTGTTCATCAATTGCTTGTCATATATGCCTTGACCGGGCAAGCCCAGGTGTGAGAGACAAGCTGTAAACTGACAAAATCCTTACAGCCTAGAGGTTCGATGAGTCGGTATCAGGGGTTCGGAGAAGCCTCTGCCGTGGAGGCCAGAATTAAGTAATACCATAATTTGTTGTGAGTTCATGCACTTTGTTGGTTTTGTTCTTTGAGCAAGGTGATGTTCATGCATGGCTCATTTTGTGCACCAGTAAAAAACATATACCTATGTCTTGAATTTGGGAAAAAAATCATATTTTATTTATTACTAAAGAAGGGTTCGGTGAATGCGCATATGAAACTGGTGGGTTTGGTACCTCAAAAAAGGTTAAGAACCACTGGCCTAGGGCTTAGTTTAAGACTAAGCTCTTCTCCAGCCTTCTAATACTAAGATCTTCCACACACCCTTATAATACTAAGATCTTCTCAACACCCTTCTCAAAACTAAGCTTTCCCCTACGCCCTTGACTGTTGCATGATTTGGGGCAGTACACTCTTATGAGGAATCCCATTTATGCCTCAAATAAGTGGCTTTATATCAGAGACTTCCTTATTTGTATATTGGCTTAAAGGATTTAATTCTCTACACTATAAAATGAAGCAGACCGGGGGTTCTCACTCTCTGATCTTGCCATCAGCATTGAAGAGGCCTCCTGATCCCATCTATTTTTCTTGGTGAGTCTATATTCTTAATTCTGCGCTGCTCTCCTTCAGGACCTGGAATTACTAGCCATGCTGGTTCACGGCATGTGACTGATGAAATTCTCTCTTCAATAGATTATGACAAAGTAGTTCAAGTTTGTCAATATATAATAGCACAATACTTTGGCAACCTATAAGAGTTTTATTAGCTCCTTGAAGCTGCAAATTGACATCGTTAAATCTCTTGAAAATATCTGCCAAGTAAAAGGCATCCTTCTTTACTGTTTTTAACTATTGACACAGATTGGTCTCATTATTACTTTCAAAAAATGGTATGACACTATCATATAATGCTACAAATCTAGCCAAAGATGTACCCTTTGACAGTCACTGAACTTCTGTGTGCAGAAGTAACTTAATAAAATTTTCATTATTGTCCTGGCAAAGCTGCCAAAACATTCTATCATTCTTTGCATTGGATTTGATCTTGTTTATGGCTAGAATTACTAGTTAATGATGAATGGAGACTTGTGCTTAGATGTTTTCCTACAAGATGTTGTCTGTGCACCACACAATGAATACATAAAACATTTGGCACTTCCTGCTTCAAATAAGCAGCAAATCCACTATAGCGATCTACCATTGATGGTGCTCCATCAGTAGTGCATGCAACAATATTATTCAAAGGAATATTATTTTTTGTAAAGTATGTTCTCACAGTATTAAATATAGATAATTCTTTTGTATCTGTGATGAGACTTATTGCAAATAGCATTTCTTCTCGTAATATATTGTTTTCGTCAAAAATAGCATACATATGCCATCAACAAAGCATCATTATCTGCAATGGTGGATTTGTCCAATTGCATGGAAAATCAAGAGTTTTGGAGAATACTTATAAGTTTGTTTTCAACATTAACTGCCATTTCATCAATTCGTCGCTTTACTGTGTTATCGCTTAGGGGCAACGTTTTTAAAATTTGAGGTATATGCTGATGTATTACTGTTGAGATAAATTCTTTTATAGAGGGTATTATTACAGTTTCTCCAATATTATAGCTTTACCACTTTTTTGCAATTATTTTTGAAATGTGATAAGTGGTGGTAATTAATCCATCTTTGTTCGTTGTATGTTGTTTCTTAAATGATGCAACAATAGTTGAATGATTTTGAAATTTTTTATATCTTTCCTGAAAATATTCAATGGGCTTGTCCTTGTCATTTGGATGCTTTGTAGAAAGATGTTCTCACAATCGACTTGGTTTCATTGCCTCACTGGATAATGTTTTATGGCACAATAAACACATTGGATGTTGTTTATTTGCAACAGATTCTATGAAACCCATCTTCAGATACTCTGGTGAATAGCCATGTGCGTATTTTTTTTTTTTGAGATGGGCTCATGATATTTCACAATATTTTGTTTGAAGCTGTAAGCACATGCTCGCTCTCAGAAATCTAACTACGTACTGACTTTGGTTTCGATTACATAACAATTTAGCTTCTCTTACATAACATGAACAAAACTTGTGTACTTGAAGTCTGTTGCGTGGTTGCGACATTACAAGCATTGTGGTTGAGCAAGAGTTTGTCGAGACGAGACAACATTAGTGAGTATCTGTGGTTGTGCATTTTATAAAATTTTATGTAGCAAGTGTTAGCCAATGGCATCACTTCTTTGCGATTGGGATGAAGTAGCGAGACATCGGCTAGTTTTGGCAGTCCAAGGGGTGTTCCTAGAATGTCACCCTATTACCCTAAAATCCGGGAATCGAGACGCAAATGTGAGTTAATTGGTGTCTCCATTGTCTGGCAGTTTCTGTCATAAAAGAAGCATCAAACCATGGAGTTCTTTGTCTTTGGGGTAATAAAAGAACAAACTGCTAGTTTTGGGGTGACAATAGCAGTCATAAACTGCCTGCCGGATCAGGCGGTGGGTGTGGACCTGGGGTCAGGTACCTGGCTGCTTGCGGATGTGGGCCAGGTGGTCACAAAAGAGGTTGGGTGCGGTCCCAATACAAATGCCCTGTAACAGAGTCTGACCGCTGTCCTAATCTCGACTGGTCAACAGTTAGTCAATTAGTATGTAATCGTGGCGCCATTTGGTTGCTCTGCTGCTGCCCACCATGAAAACTGAAATGCCCACTAGTGGGCAGTAGGGACCAGGTTGACTACCATTGGTCTAGACCCTCCCATTCCTCCACCCTTGGTACCTAGCTATTCAGAGGAAGAACTTGAACCTTGTCCTAATTTGGGTTCCTATTGGGAGCCTGATAAAGAAATAGGGCTGTTGTTGGGGAGGGAGGGTACCCTACAAACGGGAATCAGATACAGTGATTCAGGAACAGGGCCTGAGGGTAGACAAGCTGCAGTTGCTTGGAGTACAGTCTGAGGTGATGCCACTACCAACCCCGGCCCAGCTTTCTGGGGGCCCTGGGACTTTAAGAGGGCAAGATGATTAAAGCAAGAGACCCTTATGTGGAGGTCAAGCAATCTACCTTCTCTTCAAAATAAAAGCACATTTTTCCTTATAGGCCAGAGACCCAGAGAAAGGTGAGGAGAAAGAGAAGGCAGTTTCAAGAGAGAGCACAAATGCCCACAGGGTGATGGAGGTCAGAGGTAGGTCATTGTCCCCTGGTAGGCTGCTGGAGTAGACATCAGCCATACGCTTCTTCATTGGAGGTGGCATCAATCAGCATGAGCACCTGGGCACGAAGAAATGACTGAGAAACGGCACAGGCAGCGCCAGGAGTGGTGGATAAAACCCTCACCTCCCCTGCCGTTGAGACACAGAGGTCAGGAGGCCTGGGGTCATGCATTTTTCAAGTGGGAAAGAGGTCTGAACTTAAGAACAAAGCTTATTTACAATCTACTAGCTGGGCGGGGGGGGGGGGAGCCTCAGATCATTTGACAACACAAATACATGTAGTCAGTGAGGAAAGAAATAGTAGAAGCAGAGAAAAAGAGAATCTTTGGGAAAAATATATGATCTCAGAAGAAAGAAAGGCATTGGTGGACAGCCTGGTTAAAGGCACTTGCCTTGGAAAGAGGTAGGCAGGCCTGGCCACATGTCACTGAGAATGGGAAGGGTACCTAAAGAGGGTGCTCAGTGTACTAACATATGAGCTAAGGGAGTCTCTTCTCTGGCAGGCTGGACCTTCTCAGGAAGGCTGATGGAGGGCGGGTGGACTACAGCAATGTCCTGTTGAAGTCTGATGTGCGGTGTGTCCTATTAGCACACAGATGGAAGCCATGTTCTAGGACAACACTTGCCACCTAAACTCATGAGGGATTTTAAAACAGTTAAAAATTTTATTGAGAACCTACGATGTACAAGGCAGGGTGCCAAAGTAGTCCACATGGTATATAAGACAAGGTCTAAGCTCTTGAGGTTTCAGAATCTAGGTGGAGAGGTATGGCAGAGATTGCTAGATGTCTGACTAACACTCATTTTTTTATTCCATATTTCTAGGACCTGATTTTATTCCAGGTGACAATATGCTCTTATCTAAAAACAAAACAAAACAAAAAACAACATGGATGTATTTTCTAGCTTGTCTTCAATCTATAGGTAGTCAGTGAGATATAAGTAGAAGTAGTTGGGTGGGGCTTCCCTAAATATTTTCTAAAGGGTCTGATCAGGTGAGTGGGACACCCTTTTGCTATCCCCTTTTGTTTTTATTACTTGGAATGAGGATACAGTGCTGGACCTTCAGCAGCCATCTTGGGCCATGAGGTAAACTTGAGAATGGAAGCCCCACACTAAGATTAGTGGAGTAGAATAGTCAAAGGAGCCTAGGTCTCTGGTGTCCCTGAACAACTATAGAAGTCCTATACTTCGGATCACTTTTTAATTAAAAAAAATTTTTTTTGCTATCACTTTTTTTTTTTATTTGTGAGAGAAATACATCTCTATTTTGTCGAGGTCACTTACATAGAATAAATATACAATTCTAACTAATAAAGGATAAAAGGACAAATATTTGAGAAGTTAAATATAAGATTCACATAAGAAGCGATGCCTAATGAATTTGAGAGACAATTATTAAAAGCATTCAGAATAAAGAAAGACCTTGCATCTTTCTTGCTGAAGGTGAGGGAAGTATGAGGTCAAGCAGTGAGTAAAGAGCTAGGGCAGTGGTTCTCAAAGTGTGTGCCAGGGTGTATTGGTGTGCCCTAGAAGATTTCCAGGTGTGCCCTATGGTATTCCAGAGAAATATGTGCCTGTTGGGGACCAAAAAACCAACAGGGTTTTTGGAGTTTAGATTTTGGGGGGACAGAGGTGTGGGGAATTGGCTGTAAGCTGACAGTCTGCCCAACCCCCCACCTCACTTGCCTGATTAGGTTGCAAAAGGCTGTTAAGCTGTGGTGCTGGATTGTTTGCACTCCTCACCCCCCCACCCCCCCATGTTCCCTGGAAAGACTGGAGGCAAGTTTCTTCTATCCTTTGTTTGGTATAAAGTTAAGATGATATGTATGGTGGGGTTTTCTGCACTCAACACAATTAAGAGTAAAAAGAGAGGAATTCTTCAATGTATTGACAAGGAAATGAGAGTTTACCTATCAAATATATGCCCAAACATTGAAGAAATCGCTAGGACACATCAGGCTCATGTTTCTCATAAACATGAGAATGAAAAAACTTAACACATTCGCACCAGGACCTGCCAAATTTATTAAATCTTACTAAGAATGTATCTATATATATAAAAAGATAACCTTTTGTCGTTTTTTAATTTTTTTTCTTTTTTTACAGAGACAGAGAGAGAGTCAGAGAGAGGGATAGATAGGACAGACAGACAGGAACGGAGAGAGATGAGAAGCATCAATCATGTTTTTTTGTTGCCGTTGCGACATCCCAGTCCATTGATTGCTTTCTCATATGTGCCCTGACCGCAGGCCTTCAGCAAACCGAGCAACCCCTTGATGGTCCAAGCTGGTGAGCTTTTGCCCAAACCAGATGAGCCTGCGCTTAAGCTGGCGACCTAGGGGTCTGGAACCGGGGTCCCTCCGCATCCCAGTCCGACGCTCTATCCACTGCGCCACTGCCTGGTCAGGCCGCTTTTTAATTTTTTAATCCCTCTCTTTTACGAATTCTAAAAAGCATAACTCAAAAAATATAATAAAAATGATTTTTAATATCAAAATTAATTTAATTTTGTCATGTTTATTTTGTTTAATTACCATAAAAGCACGCTTGGATTTTATACTTTTTCCTTTAATATTTGACTTAATTATTATAACACATTTCTCAGAAATTTGTACATAGTGCGCCTACAATTATATGTAGGATTTTAAATGTGCCACGACTTCAAAAAGTTTGAGAACCACTGAGCTAAGGTATCATGACTTTGAGCTTTTTGAGTGCTATATACTATCTTCAGAGGCTGCAAGGTTAGTGGTGAATCCAGGTTTTGACCCAAATCTGACTCCAAGGTTTTCTGGTCCTAACCTGCACTCTCTACACTATATTGTTTTCTCTTCCACTGGAGCGATGCATTAAAAGGTCAGCTTCTGCAAGGCATGGCATCTGTGATGTTGGCATATGAATCAACCAGTCATATTTCTCTGGATTGCAGTCCACAGAGAACAGGGAGGGCCCTGCTGAGGAAGAGAAGTGAGGGAGGGTGTGGAAAGGGAGCCGCCTCTGGGACTCCCATGTGGGGAGTCATCACTGGGATCTGAAGGACTGTGAGGCCACAGGGGTCAGTCCCACACACACTACATAGTACCCCAAATTCCATCAGTCCACTGAAGGAGAGAGCTCCCAGGAGGTCTGCGCATCCAACTATGGGATCATTTTCCTGATCTCTGGGGCTTTTGCCTGAGTTCCTTGAGAACAAAGCTTTGAGTTGAGACACTCCTTCTGAATGGTTGCTTTCCCCCCAGACATTCGGCCAGCTGCTCTTCTCTGTAGCTCCCCCACGCCGCCAGAGGGGAGCGTGGAGAATGCTCTCCTGTTGCAACCTCTAGCTTCAGTGTGGATCTGTGACCCTGGGAAGTCTATGCGGATTTATTTCAAAGGCTGTCTGGGCCAAAAAGACACCTAGCAGGCGGGATTCTGCTCTCCGATGGGCAGCAGGTCACCTTGAAGCAAGGGCAAAGGAGTCCTATCTACTCTGCTAGTGACTAAACAGAATTGCCTTCAAGTTTTTTAAAGCCATACTTTCCCCATTTCAGATGCTTCTTACTTTCTTGCCCTTTGCTCAGGAGGGGTGAGCCGTGATCGGACTCAGTATCTGCGTGGCAATCCTGGCCACAGTCCCAGAGAGGGCAGGTTTTGTGCATGTCTGCGAGAAAGCAACCACAAGTCACTCTGGTGTCAAGACAGGTAAGAGCCAGAGGGCTCTCCACCATCAGCGGGCAAACTTCTCTTCATCCCTGGAGGGCACACTTCCTCCTCTTTCCCCGACCCCTACGCCCCTGCCTCCTGGGATGTGACTGAACAGGTGCTCACATGCCCGCTGCGATGGGCGCGTTCGTGACTCGCCGCACCCTGCGCCAGCAGCAGCTGTGTTCCTTTGCCCCTCTGCGCGCAGCTGACGTGTGCGCCCCAGGTCCGGGCACTACGGTGGGGGAATGAAAGGGATGCTGCCACCACCCCCGGGGAATGTCGCGCAGGCCTCCCGGCCTCGGCCCAATCAGTCTCGCAAGCCGCGGGAAGCACGGGGCAGCTCTTTGCAGAATTAGCCGCAGCCTCCGTGTCCCCCAGTGCGGCAGAAGGGGTAGAGGAAGGGGAGACCCCTGTCCCGCCGGTCCGGTCCGGGCCTGACCCCCAGGAAGTCTGCTTCTCCCCGGCTCAGAGCCGGCCTCTCGGGCCCGCCTGCTCCCTACAGCTCAACCCCTTCCTGGCCGGGTAGGTCGGGGCGCTAACCACGCGGACCCCGGGCCTCAGGGCGCCCACTGCGGGCGGGACGCAGGCAGTGCAGGCGGTGTCTCTGCCCCAGTGACAACCGGGCGGAGTGGGGGCCGAGCAACCCCTCCTTCCTCTCCCCGAGTCACCTGCGAGGTGCCGTCGGGCCTGCGCTGCCTGAAGCGGTGGCCCCAGGGCCCACGGGTGGGCAACGGTGGCCAAGCTGTGGTGCGGGACCCCCTGCCCAGGCCCGCCCTCCCGCCACCGCCAGGGCTGGACCCATTTCTGCTGCCTCCCAGGCCTCCGCAGCTGTTCCCCCGCCGCCCTCCGGGAGGCCAACCCGGAGGGCATCTGGAGTGAGGTCAATGCCACCTTGGTTTTTATTCTGGAAGAGACTCAGTTCTGCTTAAGAGGGCGAGCTTCCCAGGCACTATTCAAGTAGGTTTTTGGTGGCCTTTTGTCAGGAAACTTTTAATCACACAGAATTTAGCCTCTAATCGTCCAGACTTATTTAAAGGGCACAGAGTCAAACCTTCCATTTTTAACAGCCCCTCTGGTGTTTGCTGGAAATTTGCCACCGAATTTCGGCTCGAGCTGAAGGTTACCAGGACTTAGTATTGTTTCCCCAGAATGTTTAACCCTCATGGGCTCCTCTTCTTTCATTTAAGATACTTGAAAAAAACATTTTCTTTTAAGCGCCTTGGCCATTTTGTTTTAAGAAAATGGTTTTATCTCCTATGGTTTTGAAATCCAAAAATATTTCTGAAATAAGGAGGAGAGAGTTTTGGAGACAGAAAGCAGCTGTGTACCAGAAAATAAGTATCATGCAGAAATATCACAGCTAATAGATGTCCTTTACGAGTGTAAATATCTGTGTTTAATTGCTTTAAAAATGTGGAATGGAAAAACACAATTATACCTTGTGATAGCAAGCCTGTACAGATCATTTCTGAACAATACAAAACAAGTGCTGAAAATGTCTTCTTTATGATTGAAATAATTGTTCCAAAATTATGACACCACCTACCTAAATATCATGTTGCCCCATCTGCAAATACTTGAAGACGAATAGTTACCAATTGAATGCATTTAGATTTGTCCTTAATGTAAGAAAAATTGCATAGCTTTTTAAAAAAATATTGTTGCACATCCTCAAATGCACCTTCCAATATCCTTGGCAGCTTGGTGTTATTCTCGATATTTTAAATTTCCATATTTTTCAGAGATACATGGTATATAACTCCTAAATTATAAACACATCATTTTATTCACCTCATTTTAATAACATGCATTTTTATAATTATTGTACAACTGAAATAGACATTGAGTTATACTGTGTGCACGTCTTAATTCAACAGTATATTCTTAAACACCTTTTTCAAACAAATAAAAGTGAATTTATAAGAAAAGGAAACAAGAGGAAAAATATCCTTCCAGTAGAAACAAAATCACAGTGCTTTACAGACAAAAGGAATTGCAAGGAAGTCCTCAGAAGAAAAGAGATTTATTATTACATAAAAAATTCTCACCATCGTTGAAATACACTTTAGAAACTAGTAAACACCTTAGATAGAGTTGTGCCAATTACTCAGCCCACAAGCATCTGCCTTGTCTTAATTAGATGGGGGGGGGGAGGTGAATGACCACTGTTTATTTTCATTTTCCTCATTAATTATGAAAAACTGCATTTAATTCATCTTGCATGGTGAGAGACTGACTGCGCAGATGTAAGTCGTAAGGGAAGTGGCTGTCGGTGGGCAACCTGAACATGGCACCCTGCCCAAGAGGACCCCTGGGTGGCACTGCACAGTAATGCATGCCATAATTGTAATTTTTGCCATAGTCCAAGCTTTCTTCTTGCTTCAGGGAAAATATCCCATTATAGTTAATTGGGGGGGGACTTAAGGGGCCTTCAAACTGAGGGCTGGCACACTCAGGGGAAGTGCTTTCATAGAAGGATTCATACGCACTGCAGTAATTATAGGGTTTCACGGGCTTGGAATTATCAAGAGTCCCATGCCCTGGGGGGGTGGTGAGCTCAGGGCTGTGGTAGGGTGGGTAGAAAGTGGAGTAGGGCGACCTTGTGTGATGCGCTGCCTCCCCACCCTGCCCCATCAGGAAGCTCCTGGCGTTGAGCTGCAAGCAGCCTGCCACCAAGTTTGTAGTTGGCTGGGAGAGACCTTTGCATAAGTTTTGGACGAACGTGAGCAGATCGGGTCTCTTGCCGATTCTTAGAATTTCCGAAAGTGCCCAGATGTAGTTTTTGGCCAGTCGTAAAGTTTCTATTTTGGACAGTTTTTGGGTTTTAGAATAACAGGGGACCACTTTTCTTAAATTGTCCAGAGCGTCGTTGAGACCGTGCATCCTGTTTCTCTCCCGCGCATTCGCTTCCTGTCTCCTGAACTTGACCCTCTCCAGTCGCAGCTTGGTGGTCTTTCTTTTCCTAAGACCCCTCCTTCTGGGCAGCCCGTTTTCGTCTTCTTCTTCCCTGTCTTCCTCCTCTTCCTCTTTCTCAGTTTCTTCTCCAGGGGCTCTTTTGATGCTTTTTCCTCTAAGAACAATCTGTTTGGAAAAGCTTTCTGGTTTCTTAACTGGCTTCTGGTCCTCGCATTCTCGGGAAAACTTTCTGCACACCTGGGATTCAGGCATTACAACGGACTCATCAAACGGTAGTGTCAGCATGGTTCTCTAATCTCAAGTCACCTGCAGAATGGCCAGCACAGTAAAGTGTTTTCATTTTAAAGTTTCAACACTTTCAACATATGAACTGACTTAATCATAAAAATGCAAACACATATGAAAAAGACCGATTCCGGGACAATTTGCTTTTACACTAAATATAATTTTTGAGTTTGGGCAGATGAGTAGTTGTAACAAACATTGACACACGCAATAGGATTAATTTACACAGGCAAATTATCAAAAGAAAATAAAACATGAGGCATTTATACGAATACCACCACCACCTTCATTTCTCTTTGATTTTTTTTTACTGGTTTTTAAATACACACACACACACACACACACACAAACCCCACAACACTGTAGAATTTAAGCAAATGCAAAACATAATATAGCAATACAGAATTTCATTAGTTCCAATTCCCCTGAGTAGAAAATGAGAGGAGACACGGGTTTGTAAAATAAAAAGTGTTATCTCTCCATTAGCTGACAAATGTGTGGGTTTTTTGTTTTTACAAAGCTTTAACTTTATTTGCTGTATTATATGACTGTGGAATTAGATAACTGGCTGTTGCAACATACAAATTTAAGAAAAGAATTAATCAAGTCAATTTAAAAACTGATCTCTTTCTGATCAGTAAAGAAAAATGTAAAAGAGCACTATTTCCCAGCCTTCACACACAAAAAGGGGTGGGGGAGCATGAAGCTAATTTGGAATAAACTCCATAAATAAATTTAAAAAATAAAAGCCACTGGCATTCTTTTAAATCAAAGACAATGTTGAAACTGCTTTTACATTTACATTTTTTTTCCATGTAATTGTCTGTTTACTGCTGTTCAAATTATCCTGGACAAAAACCACTCTCATAGTGTTTTTGTTCTACGAGCCACAGAAGTCTCCCTCTAGCTAATATCTGACAGGAACGGTCCAAGGATTCTGACTGCAATTGTGCACGTGTGTTCAGAATCCCGAATGAAAGGGGAAAATAATTTGTGCTTCAAATACAATTTTGGCTTTAGTTTGGTGAAGCAGCAAGTATTTTCATCTAAATTCTTTAAACAAATAAGCATGTTAAAACAGAGACTTTTCAATTTCACAATCTACACACACACACACACACACACAAACTCTTATTAATGTCCACATACTTGCAGTGTTACACAGTAGCAATGAAAGTATGTGATAATTGCATCATAATAATGAAATATGGTAAGAAGTTATAGATGGCAAAGAGCATATAAATACTATAAGACAGTGACACTGTATCTTTAAATACTTGCATGCAAAGCCAGCATCAATTGAAGTATATCTTTATTTATATTACCTTAGGTTTTAATTTCATTCAATAATCAGTTTTCATTTTGGATCTTCCAAATCTTTTCAGGCTGAGTGTCGCATCGTCTCCTGGAGTCTCTAGATCTGTGTGTATCTGCACTATCTCATTGATCTCTAAAAAGTGACATTGATGCCAACTGCCAGAGCTGGTACCCATGCCATCTGCTAGTGACGTCACAGGGCAGATAGAACCATGTGATCCTCTCTCTTGGGACCTTCATTCTGCACTGATCATCTGGCATCCCTGTAAGTGGGTACCAGCATTCATGCATCAACACAGAAGGTTAGACTGATAGGGAAAAAAATCTGCACCAGCATTTCACAGACAGTAGGTGTTTCTCCTCGAGCTGCTCCGGCTTCACGGGCAATCTGTAGGAAGAGCTGTGCTCGGTGTTCAGTTTTGCCCTGCCAACGGGGCAACTGCTAGGTAGTCGTTAATATTCTGTTCATTTACAAGGTGGGCTTTGTGTGAGCAAGAGGATTTTTTTTTTTTTTGTCGTTGTTGATGTTTTGTGAAGATCGCCATCCCGTTTGTGCACCTGGGTACCCAGGGAAAGAAAGCCGTAAAAAGGAGCTGAAATCAGGGAAATGGCTTGAGATGCTTAACCAAACTAAGATTTGTGTAAGCGCACAGGGATCAACAGAGGTCTCCTTATTTCCTTGTTCTGTTTCACGGCGTGTAACTTACCGGCGGCTGTCTGTGCGTTCTCTCACTAACATGTGAGACTTCTGTGCTTCTTAGGAATTTGGAATAAGAGAACAGAGTCCCCATCTGGGGTCTGTGAAAGACATCCTCGGATGTTCCCCTTTCTACACCTGCTGGCTGGCACCTTTCAGCAACTTTCCGGAGAGTGTTTTTATATCTATATTATCAAGTGCAGAGACAGTTTCAAGTCCACTGTGAACGATTTCAAACTACCTTCTTGTGTCCTCTACCGAAAGTTAACACTTCACTCTTTCTTGTCCCCTTATTCTGGTGTTAACCTGCTTGTTCCTTTTCATTTCATTTCAGACACAGTAAACATAAAAATAATCACTTATGTTTTTGTCATTCTCTCCCTGGCATTCTACTGAGTCTTTTAATCAACCATTAGTTTTTCTGGGGTTTGTTTTTTATTTTTGGAGCTTCCAGATTTTTTATTTCTCCTAAAAAAAAAAAATCACATTTTCTCCCTCTAGACCAATATTAATTCAACTATCTTGCCATTCTTATGTTAGTGTCCAATTATTTTTCCTTGTCAGATTTATTTCACATTTCTCTGTTTTCCCCATGACCTCCTTTTGATTTCTTCACAAAAGCAAGATACAAACCGTTGAGCGAACCTGGCAAAGCTTTATAAATAAAACAAACTGTGAAGCCAGAGGCAAACTCAACCCTCCTCTCTTTTTTCTCTATTCCCCTGCCACATGCCCCTGTTCCCCCGCACCCATAAGGGGCATTTTGTTTCAGGGTTGGCCATAAGTAAAGTAAAAGAGGTACTTTAAAAAAAATAAAAGTTTGAAAATAGACCAACACCACCTTTGCTGTTTGACAGCGGAGTAATCTCTTTCTATAAAGTGAGACAGTATGCTTTTGGTATTAAAGTAATCCCTGGCAGAGTTGTGACTGTTGAATCTGTGTTAGCATTCCCCTTATAAATCCCAGTTTTGAAAGGTTTAGAAATCTGCTGCTTTAATGCACCTTGGTTCCAAGTTGGCATCGGAGGCCTCCAACGAAATTCAGCTTTTCTCCCGTCATGCCCCGCTCATTTCCGGCTTCCTCACAGTTGCTTGACTTTGCCTGGACAGTCCTAGGAAAGATGGAGAATCAGGCTAGGTAGAGAAGGATAAGTGGATTCTCTCAATGGTCTGGTAAAAAAAAAAAAAAAAAAAAAAGCAAATTTAAAATAAAAGTAAGGCTATACATTCATAACTTAAAATAGGTAGTTTGGCTTAGTTCCTGTTCTGTATATTTTGTTTCTTTCTTTTTTTTAATTGGACATACCAAAGCATTTCAAAATGTGTTGCTTAAGAGAATATTATTGGTAATGGGTATATTGAATATAATTCATGCAGCTTTTGATTTAAAAATTTTTTGGCCTGACCTGTGGTGGCGCAGTGGATAAAGCGTCGACCTGGGAACACTGAGGTCGCCAGTTCAAGACCCTGCACTGGTCTGGTCAAGGCACATATGGGAGTTGATGCTTCCAGCTCCTCCCCCCTTTCTCTCTTTTTCTCTCTCTCTCTCTCACTCTGTGTCTCCTCTCTAAAATGAATAAAATAAAAAGAAGTTTAAAAAAATGTATTAAAAATAAAACTAGACACGTTTTTAATGTCAGCACAGAGAATTTTCATAGGAAGACCAAATGCAGAGTTTTGTTGCTTCTCACGTATGGTTCAGGTCTTAAAAGCAAAGGAACATAAGTATCAGTGTCATAAGCCACAAAGCAGCCAACCCTGTCATGAATGTTGCATATTGCACCATATTCTAAACTTGCAAAGACTCCAGAAGGTGCATTGTATGACAGGTATCAAGAACAGGAAAAGCAAAATCCAAGGAATAGATGACATGACATGTCAGTAGAAGATTATCACCAATGTAGCTCATCACAAGGAGAGATTTTGCATTTTATCTTTGCAATGTGCAGACAAATGAGAAGCCGTTTTTAATGAAAACATTTGGGGCTGTTCTATTTCTCCTGCCTCTGAACACGGAATAAAATCCTTTGGTGCCGGGGGTGATGTGGTAGGTATGGGAGTGGGTACTGGCAGACTGTGTGCTGAGGTTTTCTGAGTATTAATCTATTGTTTGAATGTCTTAGAGCTTTTTTTTTTTTTTTTCGAAAAAGGAGGAAAACATAAAGTTGTTGTGCCAGGATTTAGCAAGGATTTGGTGTGTTTGTACGATAATCTTTCAAAAGAAATTTTTTAATGCATTTTCTATGATAGTTCCAGATATGCTAATGCCTGTGCTGTTAATATGCATTCATAACGTGCACCAAAACTGCTGTTCTACTCTCTGCTAAGAACGCATGTGAGCGCCCGGCCCCAAACAGCAATGCATTCCCAATTGTGGACAAATACTCAGAGTATGGAGAGTGTGCTATCGTTTCTATATTTTCTCATCTTAAAGCAGTCACTGCGCACCAAAGTTTACATTGGTAACTCAATTTGATATTAATTTAACAGACATGATCTTTGCTTCTGAGGCCATAACATTTCAGAGTAGTTTTTTTTTTCTTCAAGTGCCCAGTGTCTGCCTGACTCTCTCTCTCTCTTGCTTCACCGAGTACACATTCACATTTCATTTATAAAAATGACCCACTGAAAATTCGGGTATGATTTCACGCAGTTGCATGGCAATTGAAGCCCAAAGCCCAAATTAAAACTTAAATGTTGTTCTTCTCAGCTCATCCGGTTGGTGCCTGTGCCTTAGCAAATGGGAATTCCCTCGACTCCCTTTTTCACAATCCCCTCGTAATTTAAGAGACCAGTTTGCCACATGGCAGGCATTATTTTTCGCCCCCAAGGCTATAAGGTGAGTCAACAGAATATAGAACTGGACGGGATCGGGCTGCAGAAACTCAATACCAGAGTTTTCTCCCAGAAGTAGGATACTTCATGAGAACATTTTGGGTAACTTTTCTGTTGCCCCCGCTCCCTTTTTAAACTCTTATACAAATGCTTCAGGACAGCAGAAAGGCTGTGCACCAGCTCAGTGCTAATCCCTAGAGTTTTATCTCTGTAATCTCCATTGGTTTGAGAGAGTTTTATGACTATGGCAAGCCTCCCACTTTGGAAAATAGCTCATGGGATAGGAATAAAGGTACTTAAAATATAAGGCAACACATAGAACAACCTTATTCCCCTTGAAACTTTGGAGAGCTTAAAATATAATTTAAATGTGAATGTTTAAATGTTTTGTATATACATATATGTGTGTGTTCATCTATATAGAGTCTAAGGATTACTTAGACTAAATGGACAATCTGGAAATAATATGAGGCCAATGTTTGGGTTGCCTTTTTACACTTACTTCAGGGTGAAGACTAGACTGAACTGTACTGTTATAATGTAATAAATTATATTGTTGTGTATGCAGCTCACAAAGCACCTAAACATCCAGTCTCCTGTTTGCCCTTTACACAAAGCAGCAACGCAGCCGATTCCAGAAATATCTTCTACAGTATTGTTTTTCTCTATGCAGCAGCCATACTTTTTATTTCATTCACTAAACTGTATTTATTAAGTGCACGTTTTTGTGTGTGTGCGTGTGGCAGAGACAAAGAGAGTTTAAGAAAGGGACAGATAGGGACAAAGAGACAGAAAGGGAGAGAGGTGAGAAACTTAAATTCTTGTTGTGGCTCCTTAGTTGTTCATTGATTGCTTTCTCATATGTGCCTTGACTGGGGGCTACAGCAGACCGAGCCACCCCTTGCTCGAGCCAGCGACCTTGGGTTCAAGCTGGTGAGCTTTTGCTCAAACCAGATGAGCCCATGCTCAAGCTGGCGACCTCAGGGTCTCGAACCTGGGTCTTCCACATCCCAGTCCAAGGCTCTATCCACTGCGCCACTGCCTGGTCAGGCTTAAGTGCACTTTTTAATTTGTTATTAAATAGTCATCTAAACCAGCCAGTTCAAACTTCTACCAGTTTGGGAAAACCAGTATTATTGGACTGACTTACTATAATTTTAGCCTTGGTAAAGAAATGGTAAAGATCACTTCATTAACTTTTGTGATCTTGCTGTAAACAAATGTAATAGTTTTCTTTAGGCTTTTAAAGATATTAAGGATTATTTATCATCTCTAATTACTACTTTTTATGATACTGAATTAAAAATTAATGTTATACAGTATTCCAATCATATATATGGTAATGGTTATTTTTTTAATTTTCTTTTTAAAATTTATTGGGGTGACATTGGTTAATAAAGTTACACAGGTTTCAGGTGTACAATTCTGTAACATATCATCTCATGAACGGTAAGATTTCCTTCCTTTTTATGGCTGAGTAGTATTCCATTGTGTACCTGTACCACAGCTTTTTTATCCACCCATCTACTGATGGGCCCTTGGGCTGCTTCCAAACCATGGGTATTGTAAATGATGCTGCAACAAACATAGGGGTGCACATATTCATTCAAATTGGTGTTTTCACTTAAAAACATTGACACCTAAAGACACATGCAGCCTCATGTTTATCACAGCATTGTTCACTGTGCCCAAGACATGGAAACAACCAAAAGCCCTACAATAGAAGATTGGATAAAGAAGATGTGGTACATATATACTATGGAATACTACTCAGTCATAAGAAATGGTGACATAGGATCATTTACAACAACGTGGATGGAACTTGATAACATTATACTGAGTGAAATAAGCAAATCAGATAAAACTAAGAACTGTACGATTCCATACATAGGTGGGACACAAAATTGAGACTCACGGACATAGATAAGAGTGCAGTGGTTACCAGGGGGAGGGGAAGGGAGGAGAGGGAGGGGATAGGGGAAGGGAGGGTCATAAAGAAAACCAAATGAAGGATGACAGAGGACAATTTGACTATGGGTGATGGGTATAGAGCATAATCAAATGTCAAAATGATCTGGAGATGTTTTCTCTAAATCTATGTACTCCAGTTGACCAATATCACCCCGTTAAAATTAATTGTCTAAATAAAACTATTTAAAAATTTAGTGTTTTGGGTTTCTTTGGGTATATATGCTCAGAAAAATCACTGGGTCATGAGGCAATTCCACTTTTTAATTTTTTGAAAGCACCGTTTTCCACAGTGGCTGCACCAATCTCCATTCCCATCAACAGTGCACGAGGGTTCTCTTATCTCCACATTCTAGCCAACATTTGTTGTTTACTGATTTATTGGTGATAGCCATTCTGACAGGTGTGAGGTGATATCATTGCATTTAATTTGCATTTCTCTGATGGTGAGTGACGTCGAGCTTTCTCATATGTCTGTTGCTCATCTGTATGTCTTCATTGGACAAGTATCTATTCAGATCCTTTGTCAAATTTTAATTGAATTGTTTGGGGTTTTTTTCTGGTGTTGAGTTTTATAAATTCTTTATAAATTTTGGATATTAACCCTTTATTAGATGTATCATCAGCAAATATCTTCTCCCATTCATTGAGTTGTCCTGTCATTTTGTTGATGGTTTACTTTGCTGTGCAAACTTTTTAGTTTGATGTAGTCCCATTTGTTTATTTTTTTCTTATGTTTCCCTGGCCTGAGGAGATATATCAGAAAAAATATTGCTATGAGAAATGTCCAAGATTTTACTGCCTATGTTTTTTCTAGGATTTTTATAGTTCCTTATTTTTTTTTCTATGAGAGAAGGGAAGGCAGAGAGACAGATTCCAGCATGCACCCCCACAGGGATCCACCCTGCAAGCTCACTAGGCAGTGATACTCCACCTATCTGGAGTATTGCTCTGTTGCTCAGCAACCAAGCACTGCTTAGCATCTGAGGTGGAGGCCATGGAGCCATCCTCAGCACCCAGGGCCAACTCACTCTAATCAAGTCATGGCTGCAGGAGGGGTGAAGGGAGAGAGAGAAGCTTTTTATTTCTTCTTGTTGTCTGATTGCTGTGGCTAGGACTTCCAGTACTATATTGAAAAAGAGTGGTGAAAGCTCTCTTGTTCCTACTCTTAAGGCAAATACTTTTAGTTTTTGTCCATTGAGTATGATGTAGGCTGTGGGTTTTTCATACATGGCATTTATTATGTTGAGGTATGTTTCCTCTATTCCCTCTTTGTGAGTGTTTTTATCATAAATGAATGTTGGATTTTATCAAAAGATTTTCCTGCACTTATTCATATGATCATGTAATTTTTATCCTTCATTTTGTTTATGTGGTATATTGCATTTATTGATTTGTGGATATTGTACCAACCTTGCCTCCCTGGAATAAATTCAACTTGATTATGATATATGTTTTTAATGTATTGCTGGATACAGTTTGCTAATATTTTGTTGAGGATTTTAGCATTTATGTTTATCAGGGATATTGGACTATAATTTTATTTCTTTGTTGTGTCTTTATCTGGTTTTGGAATTAGGATAATGTTGGCCTTATAAGATGCGCTTGGGGGTCTTTCCTCCTCTTAAATTTTTTGGAATATTTTAAGAAGGATAGATGTTAGTTCTTCTTTGAATATTTAACAAAATTTGCCTGTAATGCAATCTGGTCTAGGACTTTTATTTGTTGGGAGTTTTTTCATTACTGCTTCAATTTCATTAGTTTTAGTCTGTCTATTCAGATTTTTCTGGTTCTTCCTGATTCAATTTTGGAAGATTGTATGTTTCTAGGAATTTATCCATTTCATACAGATTGCCCAATTTGTTGGCACATAGTTGTCCATAATATTTTCTTACAATCCTTTGTATTTCTTTGGTGTCAGTTGTTACTTCCCCTCTTTCATTTCTGATTTCATTTGTCCTCTTTCTTTTTTGCTAGATGAATCTGGATAAAGGTTTGTCAATCTTGTTTATCTTCTCAAAGAACTAGATCTTGGGTTCATTGATCATTTGTGTTTTTTTAGACTGTATTTCACTTATCTCTGCTCTGATCTTTATTATTTCCTTTCTTCTCACTTTCTGATTTGTTAGGTGCCTTTTTTCTAGTTCCTTTGAGTGTAAAGTTAGGTTGTTCATTTGAGGTTTTTCTTATTTCTTGAACTTGACCAGTGATGCTCTGAATTTCCATCTTAGGGTTGCTTTTTCTGTCCCAAAGATTTGGGGTTGTTGTCTTCTCATTTTCATTTGTTTCAAGATATCTTTTGATTTCTTACTTGATCTCATTGTTAACCCACCCACTCATTGTTTAGTAGCATTTTATTTAGCCTTCATGTCTTTGGGTGGGTGTTTTTCAGTTTATTTTCTTGTGATTAATTTCTAGTTTCATACCATTATGGTCAGAGAAGATGCTTGATATGATTTCAACCTTTTTAAGTTTATTGAGACTTGTTTTGTGTCTTAACATATCTTCCATTCTAGAATATGTTCTATATGCACTTGAAAAGAATGCACATTCTGCTTTGGGGTAAAATGCTCTGAAGATATCAATTCAATCCAGCTGATCTAGTGGGTCATTTTTGGTTGTCATTTCCTTGTTGATTTTTTTGTCTGTATGATCTATCCATTGATGTCAACAGGTTGTTAAATTCTCCTTCTCTGACTGTATTACTGTTGATCTCCTCCCTTTATGGCCGTCAAGTTTTGCTTATACATTTAGGTGCTCCTAATTTTGGTGTATAGGAAATGTTCACAATGCAGTGGTTATTTTTAAACATAGGGAAAAAAAGCAATATTTGTCTTTGCCCCTTACATTAATCAATTTTTCTAAGTTTGAAGTGGGCACTTTATGCAAGAGGCGTTTCTGCAAAGGATTTATACAAACTGCTTTCTTGAAAATTAAGTTTTATGTTAGAAGCTTGTAGGATGACACACAGGCTCTCATAACACCGGGGATTCCTGGATGGATTTCAAGAGATTCGGGAGCTTCCTAAAATTATGTGCAAATTTGGCATGTAGGTACAACATGTGCATTTTTCTAAAGAAAGACTCTCTGTCAGATTCTAGAAGGTTAAATATCTCAATAAGTATTTTGATGTCTTAAATCCCATCCTGCTGTTTAATAGCTGTGTCATTTTGTTTGTTTGTTTATTCAGCCAATCAACAGAGGTTTATTGACCATCTATTTTGGAGTCACTTTTGACCCCTTGCCCCCTTTTTCTTCTGACATTCTGGAACCAAACTGTCAGCAAATCCTCTCATAGTCTCTTAAAGTGATATGCAGAATCTGAGCAATTTTGGGAAATTATACTACTCCTGGGCTGATCCAAACCATCACAAATCTCTCCCCTGGTCTAAGGAACTCTGTTCTCTCTCTCTTGACCCCTTACTTTCCATAAATAGTCCTCAACTCAACAGCTGGCAGCATCTGGTTAAAACGTAAGTCAGATTGTGTTTCTCTATGCTTAATACACTTCAGTGACTTCACCTTTCCCTCAGAGTCAAAGCCAAGTCCTTACCAAGGCCCACAGTCTTCTCACCTTTCTGATCTCATCTTCTGCTACCCTCCCCTCCTCTCACTCAGCCCAGCCTCTCTGGTTCTCAGCTTCTACCTCAGAATCTTTGCACTTTCTCCTACTTGGAATCCTCTTCCTGGACATCTCCATGGCTCATGATCATGTTCTTCAAGTCTCTGCTCAAAAGTCCCCTCTTCGGGGGGTTCCTCCTTCAACACCCTAACTTATTTTGTACTCCTGCACCCATCCATTCCTCCTTCTCCACCTTCCAGTTTTGCTTTTCTCTCCATAGCATTTACCACTCGCCAACACAATGGATTGCCTACTTATTGTGTGTATGAATTCATAGTTTTAGTGCTTACACATGAAAGGTAGTAATACATACTTGTTGAAAGAAGACATTTGTTCCAGGCACTGGGTTAGTGATAAAACAGCCGTGGCAAGGCTGTTAGGGAATTTACAATCCAGAAGGGAACAGACAATAAACAGGTAAACACACCTGACCAGCGGTGGCGCAGTGGATAGAGCGTCGGACTGGGATGCAGAAGGACCCAGGTTCGAGACCCCGAGGTTGCCAGTTTGAGCGTGGGCCCATCTGGCTTGCGCAAAAGCTCACCAGCTTGTACCCAAGGTCACTGGCTCCAGCAAGGGGTGGCTCAGTCTGCTGAAGGCCCGCGGTTAAGGCACATGTGGGAAAGCAATCAATGAACAACTATGGTGTCACAATGGCAACGAAAAACTAATGATTGATGTTTCTCACCTCTCTCCATCCCTGTCTGTCTGTCCCTATCTATCCCTCTGTCTGACTCTCTGTCCCTGTAAAAAAAAAAAAAGATAAAAAAAAAATAAACAGGTAAACACAAAAATGTGAACTTTACAAATCAGCAGTTATGGAGACTCATGGAAGATCTACTTGCTTAAAGCTCCTGGCAAGCCCTTTCTGAACTTTCATCTTTGAACTGAGACATGAAGGATGAGCTGCTGAGACAAGAGCACACGGGAAATGTTCGGATGTTCTAGGAAGACTGGGAGCACCAGAGCGCAGTGAGAGTAAGGAAGAGATCATATGAGATTGTGTCGGTCATGGCGAAGTATTGGAATTTCTTTCAAAGGAAGTCACTGGAGGGCTTAAGACAATTTGAGACTTCAAAAGATAACTCTAGCTACTACCAAGAGAAGAGTTGGAGAGAGAAAAAGAAAAAAACGGGCAGAATTTATGAAGCCTGTGAGAGTTGACAGAGCAAAAGGAGGCTGACTGTGGACATGGAGAGGAGAGGCCTGGAAATATAAGCATTGGGAGACAGAATCAACAAAACTTACTGATGGATGGGTGTGGATTGGATATGAGAAGGTTAATGTGGGAAGGTGGTCATAATTATGATGAATAAGTATTATTTTATATGCAATCTGCCCAGCACCAGGCTAAGTGCTTTGCATGCATTGTCTCATGGGATCCTTGCAATAAGGTGACCATCTCCATTGTAGAAGCTATGAAGCAGCTCAGAGAAGTTAACAAATGCGCCCATAACTGCTCATTTTAAGTGGGAGAATCATGATTTGGATCTAGGTCTGTCAGAATCCAAATCCTAGTTTCTCCTTTTATTTTATTTTTTTTAACAGGGACAGAGAGAGAGTCAGATAGGAACAGACAGACAGGAACGGAGAGAGGTGAGAAGCATCAATCATTAGTTTTTCGTTGCCATTGCGACACCATAGTTGTTCATTGATTGCTTTCTCACATGTGCCTTGACCGCGGGCCTTCAGCAGACTGAGCAACCCCTTGCTGGAGCCAGCGATCTTGGGTCCAAGCTGGCGAGCTTTTGCTCAAGCCAGATGGGTCTGCGCTCAAGCTGGCGAGCTCGGGGTCTCGAACCTGGGTCTTCTGCATCCCAGTCCGATGCTCTATCCATTGTGCCACCACCTGGTCAGGCCAAATCCTAGCTTCTTAACGGCTATACTTCATTATCTTAAGAAGTAAATAACTAGATGTCAACAACAAACTGCCTAGCACCATTAATGGTACAAAATAAATCTTGAATAAATAATAAATATTAGATGAAGTAAAAAATACTTAACCATGTATCTATTCACAGACTGAAGAATAAATCCTATTAATATAGCTGAAGACTTAAGCTTTTTTACTATACATTTAGGTCAATGTGTTTAGGTATTACAGTAGACTGTCATGTAAGATGTAATCACATAACAATGATTACAGCTATCATGACAGTGAGCTTCTATTTGCCTAGAAGAGTTCAGGATTGAGTTCATTTTTTCCTTCATTTTTTTTCACTCATCCAACACAACGTGTGTGCTACCACTGTAGATATGAGGGGAAGTAAAGGTAAATAACAGAGAACCCCACCTCTCAAGGAAGTTAGAGTTGAATTAGCACATAAAATACGTTTATAAGTTCAATTAGGGAAATGACTTAGCCCATTGGATCATTTACAACAAAATGGATGGACCTTGATAACATTTACGGAGTGAAATAAGTAAATCAGAAAAAAAAAAACTGAGAACAGCATGATTTCATACATAGGTGGGACATAAAAGTGAGACTATGAGACATGGACAAGAGAGTGGTGGTTATGGGGTGGGGGGAGGGAGGAGAGGGTGGGGGGAGGGAGGGGAGGGTGGGATAGGGAGAAGGGGAAGGGCACAGGGAAAACCAGATAGAAGGTGACAGAGGACAATTTGACTTTGGGTGAGGGGTATGCAACACAATTGAATGATAAGATAATCTGGAGATGTTTTCATTGTACATATGAACCCTGATTTATTGGTGTCACCCCATTAAAGTTAATTTTTAAAAAAGTTGATCTTAAAAAAAAATACGTTTATAATAGTCTCATTGAAAACAGTGTAAGCTCACTGTGATAAGAGAGATTGTTGGTAGGGAAAAAAAGAAAACATTTGAGTAGAGTTTGCAAGTATGTGAAAGGTTTCTTTTTTTACTTTTATTTAAAATTTAATAGAGACTAAAAAGTATTGGTGACAATACAGCCATCGCTCAATTGGTTTTGGCAGACTGAACACATCTGGGTCATCAGAGCTCCATCAGGAAACAGAACATGACCAAAGTCTCCTTTCTGCCCCTTCCGGATACCCACCACCTCTCCCCGAGAGAATCTGCTCCCCTGACTTCTAACAGCATCGGTTGGTTTTGTCCATTTTGGATATTACAGAAATGAAATCATTCAATACATACTTTTTAGGGTCTGACTTCACCTCAATATTGTGTTTGGGCAGTATGTCCATGTGGTTCCATGTAACTGTTAATTGTCCACTCTCACTGCTGTCTCTACTCAGTTGTGTGACCATACCACAGTTTGTGTCTCCTTTCTGTTGTTGACAGGTGTTTGGATGGCTTCCAGTTTGGGGTTATTACAAGTGGTGCTATTCTAGTACGTATAATATTGTAAATATACATATATGTTAATTAACATATATATATTAGGCTTATTTTATCCCTAGGTAGATATCCAACAGAAATGCATACATGTATTCTGCATGTATTATTTTAAGAGGATTTTAGAATAGGATATTTACAAAGAGTTAATCTTTACTAATTACATACAAGATGACCACACACTATCTAATCATTACACAAGATCAATAGCATTATCCCCAAACTATGAACTCACATCTTCTAACAAGAAGAATATGAATTACCAACTTATAAAAACTCATGAAATGATTCAGTTATATCAAAACACTGTGAAGTTGGAGGAAGAGAGTAGAAGGCCCTATCCTTTTCAAGAAATCTAGCATCCTATTCAGGAAATACAACTAACAAACTTAAAACATTGAGACGCATGAGGAGTAGACTGTAATGTAGAGTATCAAACAAAATAAATATCTGCTTTATTTATCTAACATCCTTTAGGAAGATGGTGCAAATTTAAAATTATGCAATTGTTTTGCCAAGAACATATTCAGAATGCTTGCACTTAAAAAGAATTTTAGTTACCTTTTAAGTGTTAAAACACTCAGACTTATCTTTGACCACTGTTAATATTGACTAATATTTTTGAATACTTTCTTTGTGTCAGCTTTTCTGCATAGGTGATATTCTTGCAACAGTGATATCAGGATTATACACATAAGCAGATCAGTACAGTGGTTATAGCATGGTGTCTGAAACCATACCCCCTGGTACTACCACTTTCTAGCTGGTTGACCCTGAGCAACATCCTTTACTTCAGTTTTTCCATATGTCAAATGGGGACAATTATATTCCTACCTCTTAGGTTGTTAAATAGAAATGGCTAGAATGATACCCAGCACATAGTGAGCATGCTATTATTATTTGATGGGTTATTTTAAAATAAAATTTAAAGTGGGGGAGAACTGAGTAAAAGGCACTTTTGTGAAGTGATTTCTCAACTCGGTAAAGACAATTTCATGTCGATGGCAGTGTCCTCTGCTCCTCCAAGTATTTAGGGCGTAGATGGAGAACATGTTATGATGTCAATGCAACCAATTATTCTGAAAATACTGTAGACTTCTGCTTGCAATTTCAGCACCTTGGTGGGGGTCAGAAAATACGGCAGCATTTTAAGGCCAACCTTCTGAGTGAAGGTTGAACTGGGCTGCAGGCCTTTCAGGGCCTTGAGCGGCTTTGCTGCCTATGCTCCATCTCTTTCCTGGAGAAGTGCGGGAGTCTTTGCTCTCGGTCTCAAACCTACTTCTGATTCTCTTAGGGGCTTTGATGGGAAAAGTATATTGCACACCTGGCAGATAAACAGACAGAATGCATTTTTAGTCCTAATATTTGCATGCGTGCAGACATCAGCCCATGAGCTGACTTGGAAACTGAAAGATTATGTTGAAAGGTTAACCTTGCGAATGCCACTGACTCACACGCACGGAAGTGGGATCGAATCACTCCGCGAGGACTTCGCATACTTGTCCTGGATTCTACCATGTGCAGCTTAGATCTTATACCCGCCAGATCACATTAAAAAAAAAAAATCATGGTGCACACTTAATAGTAATAAAATAAGCAGCTAACTAATCCTATGCAAAATGCAAACGCCCAAAGCATTATTTGTCTCATTGTATTTTATACTTCTGGTTGGTTTGCTTTGTTTGGCTGGCAAACCTCATCTAATTACAATATATTTTTCATTTGTGTTTTAAAATAGCAATCCTAACCCACTGTTGTTATAACATATGTGGTAAGTTGCTGTTCCTGAGGTGGTGATAAATTTGTGGCGACCCATTCACGTCCTCATGGGTTGGAATTAATCTTTCTCCTCTGATTTCCCACTACACTTTGTGCGTCTATTATTGTGCTTAGCATAATTTGCTTTGTAGTGTAGCGATTTGTGAATGCATCTGTCTCTCCAACTCCATAGTGAGGCCAAAAAGAAAAACAACCTCGAATTCCTGTTTGTTTCATTTTGTTTGGCGGCCCCTAAGTCACACAACACACTGATTTGTGCATAGTAGGGATTCAATAAATATTGATAGTAGAGTTAGATCCGTCAATTGATCAATTGAAGTAACAGCACACTTGGCTGCAAAATACCTTAGAGTAACGAGGAGGCCTGTCTGTCAATCAAAGCTGTGATCTTCGCTTCCTTAACAACATGGCTAAGCAGTGAGGTAGTAAATCAGTGACAAAAGCTTCAAGGTCCCACATACCATAAGTTAGACGGTCGATTATATAATTCCGTAAGCAGCAAAAAGCCCTTTGGAAAGCAAATGGCTATGTGGTGACAATAATGATCTGTAATGGTATACAGTCTGCATGTGAAAATTGCACCCAGCTAGCTCCTTCCTGGCTTTCTATCCAAAGAAAAAAAGGGTGCTCCAGTGCTAATTATTTCTTTCCAAAGCTAGAGCCACTTTTTAACTAAGCAGTTTGCCATTCATTTTGGCCACCAATACTGGTCCAAGATCCAGTCTGAGACGGTGGCACTTGGCTCTGGACTCCATTATTGGCCACTGTCATTTTCTGGAGGAAATATGTCATTCTGCTTTTGATGTGAAGGGTGAGCATTACCCGGCTGCATTGCCCATGCTTCACGGGATGCAGGTTCGCCTTGTTAACGGCGGTGAGAACCTGTGTTACACTAGCTCTACTTTTCCCACTGCTGCTGCTTTCTGGAGATGGTTGACATTAAAAAAGAAAAGAAAAGAAAAGAAAAAAGGAAGGGACCATCCTCTGCCACGCTCCATCTGGCCCTGCTGGGTATTTGGCTGCTGAGACAGCACATACGTTTGGTGGACTGATAAGGAATAAAAAACCCATGATACTAATAACAATCCTCTGTTCTCCAAAGCAAAAATCCTCCGGATTAGTATCTCTCTTACACATAATGCATGTTGGGAGGGGGCTGAGAGAGAATCAGTGGAGAAAATGCAATAGGAATAAATGAATACGTTCTGTACTTGGAAATGAAGATCAGACAGGACACCTGAAGAGGGTATGTCCTTAAGAGCTGCGATATTGGGTGTCTGTTCACGGTAAGGGAATAGAATATGGTACCTGTCCCCAGGGGCTCCTGGTCTTTAGGTAGATACAGCGTGAAGGAGTGGGATAAGAGTCATTTCACAAGGTTCCGTTGAAGAAGTCTGTCTCTTTTAGGTATTTTTAGTGGCTATAACAAAAACCCACCAATACTGTGTTGACAAGTTTGAGGAAATTAACATTTTACCTGAAAGCATGATGTTTCTATGATAAGAAAAGGCAGATGGAAACGGAAATTCTAACATGAAACTCTTAATGGGCTTTGGGTGCTTGGGTTTCCTCTGTTCCTCAGAAGACTGGCGGACTTATTTTTACTTCCTCTGGAAATGCTAGTCGCAACTAAATGAAAGGTGAAAACTGCGTAGATGAGGTGGTGTGGCCTTTAACTCGGAATCTCTGGGTTTCGTGACATGGTGACTTTAGTGAGCCCTAAGCACTTTGCTTCTGTAGGTTTTGCCCTCCATAAAAAAAATAATAAAAATTATATTTGGTGACTGTGTTGGTATAGAGAATATATAATCTAAGGCCGTGATGGCGAACCTATGACACATGTGTCAGCACTGACACGCGTAGCTACTTTCGATGACACGCGGCTGCATACCAGAGAAGTATGGGGCCGCATGCCGAGAGGGACGTTTCATCCTCGGCTCCTGCACGGCCAGGTGCAGTAGCCGAGGATAAAACATTTGCTGTAGTGTAGACACTCTGTGCCGGAGGTCTGTAGGCCAAAACAACAGAACACCGGCACAGAGCGTCCAGTTCTGGGACTTCTGGTTAGGCCGTTTTTCTCCAAGTGACACACCACCCGAGTTATGCTCGGTTTTTTGGTCACTTTTGACACACCAAGCTCAGAAGACTGCCCAGCACTGGTCTGAGGTGTGCCTAATGGATGAGCTCACCTATTATTGGAGATAAGGCCTGGCCGACAGCATTTTTTTAAAACCTCCACATGGTTGAAGGTCGCTGTGTCTTAGGAGTTACCTACTAACCGAGCCGAACCTTAGGAATGATTTCTGGAGGTGTCTACCTTTTCTGCTTCTTCCAGCTTCTAGTTTTCATAAGCCACCCACTTTCTATATGAAATACACCTGGTTTGGGGACATGGTAGAATGGGTATACTACTAGGATTGCCAGATTTAGCAAATAAAAACTCAGGACGGCCAGTTAAATTTGAATTTCAGATATATTTATAGATGGGACAATTTATGCTGAAAAATTATTCATTGTTTATCTGAAATTCAAATGTAACTGGGCATCCCGTAATTTTGGTCAAAGATATTTCCTTTAAATCTGTTCTCTTGGATTCTTGCACATGCACATTATGACAGTCCGGGAGTAGGATATAATAGGAGCACATTTTTCTGGAGTTTTTCTCTCAACTGTCACCTCTGATGGGACACACTTAGTACCCCACCAAGGACCAACATGTCTTTATTCATGGAGAGTGTGATGGCTATTCTGAACCTGCTTCACTGACTTACTTTCCTCTCCTTCTGAGGAGAGGCTGATTGACACTCAGAAGAGTGCATCAGCCATTTTGAACACCTGGATCCAGCCATGTCTGAAGCAGTCCCTACCTCAGACTTTTAGTTATGGAAACAATAAATTTACTTTTTAAAAAAAATATCTGGTTTGAGATTCTATCACTTACCACTGAGAGTCCTGACAAACATGAGGCATAGAAGTTTCAGGACTGGTGGTGAGTGACAGTGGCATTGTGGAAGTGGCCTCTCAGGAATACCTGGTACCTCAAGATCCCTGGTACCTTTTCCCAGACTATCCCAGATGTCTTCATATTGGAGCCCGTACAGCTACAATTGCCACGAGGAATTGTTAGCTGTCTGATCACCTATCTTCTCTCTGAACTGTGATATGTCCCTTAGGGGACTATTTATTTGGGGAAAGGGCTTTTATTTGGTGCTTACTAAGTGTTAGGCTCTACTGGGTGCTTTATTCCATTATCTAATTGTCACAATAATCTTACAAAGTACCTGTGCCTTTTTATTTTTACCCATGTGCCTGCTTGTAGCTCCATTTGTTTGTCAGGGTCAACTATGCAATCAATTCTTTGCAATAGCTTCCCTTTAGAACGTATATTAAAACTCAGTATCGGCTCAATCAATTCTTTAAAATAGTGTAGATAAATTTTTTTCTCTAAAAGGCTAGACAGTAAATATTTAAAATAAATATCTGCAGGTTATCAGGTCTCTTTTGCTAATGGAATGTGAAAGCAGCTTTAGACAAATATACAGACAAATGAGTTAGCTGTGTTCTAATAAAACTTTATTTGTAGACACTGAAATTTGAATGTTCTACAATTTTCACAAGTCATAAGATATTGGTTCTTCTTGGGGTATTTTTCAACTATTAAAAAGGCAACACTATTCTTAGCTCTTGGCCGGTGCAAAAACGGATGGTGGACTGGATTTTGCCTATAAGCAGTCATTTGCATACTCTGGTTTAGGACTTGTGCCCACACTTTCTAATAGACATGTAATGTGAACCACACAGGTAATTAAAACTGTTCTGGTATCCATAGTAAGAAAAAGAAAAATGAAACAAGTCAAATTAATTTTAATAATATATTTGACTTCCTTCCAATATAACCAAAATATTACCATTTTAACATGTATATTTAATATAAAATACTCATTAGTGATTCGTTTTAAGTTATTTTTGTACTAAGATTTTTGAAATCTGGTGTGATATTACATCACCATTTCTATGCTAAATTTTCATCAGAAATGCTTGATTTGTATTTAGATTTCATAAACTTCACGGTAGAAAGATAGATTAACATACACAGTTGTTTTAAAAAAATTACTAAAAGTTTTCCAGTAGTTGAACTACATGAACAGTGTTTTAAATTCATTGAAATTAAAATTTTTGTTCTTTAGTTAATGCAGCCACATTTTAAGTGATTAATAACTACTATGTTGGACAGCACAGACTTAGAACAGCAAAAGATATTTAAATATATATATTTTAATTTTTCTCATTTGTTTTACGAGGAGGAGTATTTTTCACCCACGTGACTTGAAATTGCCAGTAAATGGTGACTGTACAAAGCAGGTAGGCTAGATGAGTGTTTTGAATGTTTTTAAATTATGTTAAGACAGTGTACCCCTTATGGCCTGCCCCTGGGGGGCCCCCTCTCCTGCCTTGGTTTACCCCTGGAAGCCATAATGGCTGAAAGGGAAGGACCAAGGAAGAGAAAAATATGAGAGCTTGCCGAAGAAGTATCTGCTTGTACATCACGTAGCAAGGGTGATGTACATCACGTAGCAAGGGTGGTAAGCAAGGGTGGTAAGCAAGGGTGAGGACTGCAAACTTTCTCCGTGGGGTGGGCGGTCAAAGCAGGACTTTGAGCTGCGGATGGAGAATAGGCGTAGGGACAGCAAAAGAGAAGCCTGTTCAGCCATGAGGCTAAGGCCGGTGTGGAGGTGAGCGGTGACCGTGGATGTGGCCCACGGGAGGCACCCGGGCTTCTAACTGAAGGAGGCGCTCGAGTTGTGCAAGTGCGGTTGTACAATCCTGGGTGTCAGTCAGCACCTCCTGAAAGGTGCGTTCTGGTGGCTCGGATAAGAGGGGTTCCTTGTAGGAAGTGAGAGAAGTCGCCAGAATCGGGATCCATTCTCGAGGAAGAGCCCAGGGACTCTGATGACGGATTAGGTCTGGAACGTGAGAGGAAGAGGGGAGTAGCGTGGGACACCACGCTTTGTTCCCACTAACCCTGGCCAGCCCCCAGTACGGCCTGCACTGCTCCCCTCGCTCCGCTGTCAGGTTTCCCAGAGCACAGGCTTGTCTTAAAAATAGAGTTCAATTTAACACATTTTGAAACTGCAGGGAGTTCAGTTGCAAAGCCCCAGTCTTCATTGCGACAAAGTTCATATCGTGTATAAAGCCGGACGATTTATGGCTCCACTTCATTGTGACCCAATACAGGGCTGGCCTGTCCTTAATACCACTGGTATGAAGTCTCAGCAGGTGCCGGGACCATAGGGCTGCATCTCGACAGGCTCCTGTTTCCGTGTCTTGGAGGCAAAGGCTGCTCTGACCCTTCACCCCAGCGAGCTGCAGCGAATCCACCCCCACCCTCACCCCTACCCCACCCCCTCTCCCAACTCCAGGCTGTGTTCTGGGTCTGTAATGGAAGTCCAGGCTTGTTCCTACCCTCTTCCCCCTACCCCATCACCATCACCATCTCCACCCTCTTAAACTCCATTTTACAACGTGCAAAGCAAGATAACCTTTGTTAAAAAGTTTAATGTTCTTAATTAGTTGAATGGGTTGGGCTAATTAGAATACCAATTAGAACTGGCAGGGCTATCGTTAATTTGAAAGTGCTGTGGTCTAGTGTTAATCGCTATTAAACCTTATAGTTTGTGAAAGATAGAGAGAGGATGAATTCACAAAATACTCTTTTAAGTGTTAAAGGTTCGCGGTCAGAAGGACCTCACCCATCAGTGAGGATTCCAGGGGGGCGAACACCAGAGCGAAGTGTAATTGCTGAAGACCCGGGCCCTGCAAGGGGCATGAGTGCCTCCCTTCTCAAAAGATGTTAAAAGCCTGCAATGCGTTTTACGAAAATAGCCACGATGTTTAATTCACCTAATGGACTAATGATCCAGAATGATTCTTCTAAAAAATGAGTGTTTAAGTTACCGCGGCACAAAGAAGTTTCTGCTGTTACAGGAGCTGTGTGTCCCTTTTGGGTTTTAAGTCATTGACTGTAAGAAGCAACCCGGTCCCCGTTTGAATAAGGAATTATAAAACACAAAAAAACAGTCTTACTGTAAAAGAAGCGCCATGTTTGGACTGTCGTAGGGCCCAAGTTCCATATTTTCCCGTCTCATTTGGAGATGGCTAAATGGATAAGCAAGTCCTAATTTACGTTTTCAGACTCGTATAAAAATCACTCCTCATTTTCTCCACAAGCAAATATGGAATGGACAATTATAGCCATTCCTTCCATACATTTTCTGAGATGTGACTTTATTTTCCCGCTACTCCAGTGATAAAGACAGAAGGTATTGCCATCCATTATCGTTGCTGGTATCCTCTCAATATATCTGTGATTCATTTCCATAAAATAAACTGTGTCGTTTATGGCAAACAAATATAAAGATATATTTCATCGTATGTATTATGGCACTGTTAGAAAACAAGGAATCTTTTTAGACGGTGAATCGCTTTACAAGGGATATAAAAATGTTCCCCTCAATTGCTACCTCAAATCTTCTTGGACGTAAGTGGAAAATAAATTTAAAGCAGACAGACCGACAAATACATAAGTAAGAGTGACTACCAGGGTAGGATCTGTGTACAAACATTTGTAGGGAAAAAAAAGGTTTATGATCTGGAATTTGCTCCAAATCTTTCTTAGGATGTATGGTGATGATATCTGTATAGATGTTAGGAAGTACCGTCTAAGTCCCAGGTAGTTTTATTAAATTCCATTTTTCCTTAATCAAGTGCCACCCACATTGTAGGTCATTGTCCCAGACACTTGCCTGGGGACAGGAAAATACACAGGACCTAATTGGGCTCTACTAGTGAAGACTGTAAGCAACAGCAAAACAAACAAATAAAATAGTAATTGGTAACTCATAAAACAGACTTATTTCCTGTCATTTGGGATTCAAATACCACATTAAGCCTTTTGCCTTGCCACTAAGTTTTTACATTTGTATTTTATCTTACTCACCAGCTCCATTTATTTTCTTTTTTAGAACTACTAGTTCAATGTTAGCTTTAGGTTAAGGTTAAAAATAACGTTTAAGCTACTTAACTTTTATTTTTAACCAACATGTGAAGAATAAGTAATTGGCTTGTATGTATTTATTGTTTTTTGTAAAATGCTAAAATCTTAAGTGCCAGAGATTCTTTTGGAAGCATCAAGAGAGGGAGAAAAAAGCAAAATAATGCAGAGCGGACCCCAAGTAAACATTCAACAGGGGCTGTGGCTGTACTTCTGATCCACTGCTCTTTCTTCTTTTCTCTGACTGTATCTCCAGTTACCCATTTTCTTGCACATGTTTTATAGCTGCCTTTTTTCCCCCTTCTAGGCAAATCTCTAAGTGAATTTATCCTGAAGTTAAACCATGAATGCCTTTCTTAAGTCACGGGTACAACGATTTAACAAGCGTTCGTGTACCATCTACTAGGTATCCGGTAGCCTGCTAGGCTCTGGGAGACAAAGAGACGCATGTAAGACAGCTGTCAACAAAGTTCTCAGTCCGAGAAGTGAGGTGAAAGGAGGGAGAAGTGGCTGTAATACAGTCCGGCAAGCATAGTGTCAGGAGCTAGAACAAGGTGCATTAGGGGACAAGAGATGAAACAAGAAGCTTGCTCTGTGGGCAAAGTTGGGGAGGGGAGACCTGAGTGAGGTTTGAAGGACAAGTCGGACCCCTATGGCGCTGTCATCCCTGGAACGTGGGGTGGCTCGGCTTTGGGTTCGGTGGTGGCAGGAGGCTAATGACCTTATCGAACCTGGAAAATAGAATGCAAAGGCAAGAAATGGAACAAATCGAAGTACTACTCCGATGTCCGATGGAGGTATATTTTCTAACTAGAACCTCTCCGGTTCCCGAGGACAGGCGTTGACCCACAACATAACCAATTGTGTGGTTTATACATTTCACACATTAACAAACCCGAGTGGTAATCTTCCTCTACAAAGAATCTATAGGATTGAACCAATATAGCATTTTCGAAAATTTCTTTGGCATCTATGCAAGCTATGACAATACCTGGAAAAGTATATACAATTTATTTTGGTTTTGGAAAGAATGTCAAGAAAATAAATGAGCTCATTTTATTTCCCATTTGGTTAGACTTGGGACTAAACGTATCCCTTATTACTAGGAAAGCCCTCCCATCAAGTCAGAACATCTTCTATTACATCGTGAAGCTTTGCCCTAAAGCAGGGGTCCCCAAACTTTTTACACAGGGGGCCAGTTCACTGTCCCTCAGACCGTTGGAGGGCCGGACTATAAAAAAAACCTATGAACAAATCCCTATGCACACTGCCCATATCTTATTTTAAAGTAAAAAACACAATGGGAACAAATACAATATTTAAAATAAAGAACAAGTAAATTTAAATCAACAAACTGACCGGTGTTTCAATCGGAACTATGGGTGCGGATGTATCCTGTGCTCCTCTCACTGACCACCAATGAAAGAGTGGCCCCTTCCGGAAGTGTGGTGGGGGCCGGATAAATGGCCTCAGGGAGTTGCATGCGGCCCACGGGCGGTAGTTTGGGGACCCCTGCCCTAAAGATAGGTTTAGTGAAATGAACTCAAGACACTGTTTCTCATTCACTCTGTTTCCCCAACCTCCTTGGAAACCTGTAAGCCAATCCCTTATTTTACCATGGGTGCTTCATGTTTGTTATTTGATGTCTGGGTGTCTGTGCATTGGTCTGTACGTTTGCAGTCTATTTGCCCGGTGTTGTTCTGCAGAAATGGACTCAACTCAGTCAACTAGATCTGAGAGCTCGGAGCTTGGCTCTCCACTGGAGAAACAAAGCGGCTGCAATCAGGAGAAAGCCCTGAGGGAAGGTGGTGTGCTCAGGCAGTCCCCTGAGGGTCCTCATCAGGGAGAGAGAACGGTTTTGACAGAACCACTGAATTGGGTGCAGAAGTCACATTCCTGGGACATCAAACCAGGACAGATTTTCCGCCTGCCCACAATACCAGAGACCCCTGTGCCTTCCGGGAATAGGCGGAGGGGAGTCTGAGGGCCCAGCGACTTCCAAGGTTGGTTGGAATCACTCGCTGTAGGCAAAAGGGTAAGGAACATTGAGTTGCAGAAATGGAGGCAAATAATTTATTATTTTTTTTAAATCGTGAACCCTGATGTCTGGCCCCAGATACTTGAGCATATTCTCCATTCTTCGAACAAAAGAAACACACATGCTTATTCCCAACCCTTTTCCGCCTCATCTGGCAGCCGCTTTCTGGTCCAGCAGACACTAACATCTAATGAGTCAAACTTCTCATTTTCAGACTAATCAGTCGGCTGCACTAATTGCAAATGCAAATATGCAAATTTATATTAATTAATTACTCTGCTAATTAGTTCTGCAGTCTTTTTTTGGGTAATAAATCATTGTGCAGTGGAAGGGAAACAAGTCCTGTCCCATTTCACTCCACATAAAAATTTAATGTACTCATGGAAGAAAATATATTTTAAAAAAAAAGGCACCCCCTAGTTGATCACTGCTTCCACTGACGAGTCCCCTCCAGAAAGGTGCAATTGCGAGAGGACTTTCACATCTTCAGCAAATGCCATCACTAAGGTGCCTGTTAGCGATTTAATTATCACATTATGAGCTTCAGAAAAAGACAGTTTGCTGTGCTGCAGGCTGTGGCATGGAGCTCGGCGGTTCACCCACATTGCAGCATCACACGCCTCAATGAAACGAGAACAGAGCGAGGGAACCCCATTTCTTCGCTGAAATGCTATAGCTTGGGACCCAGGGTTTTCTGGGTTTGGGTTGTGATTGTCGTTGTGAGCCACAGTTATCAATTTGCTCTCCATGCCGGAGAAGGAAAAGAGTTACCACTCTGGTGTAGAGACACGTTGAAGGGCTGTATCGTCAGGGAGGACATTGGGAGGAGGGAGGCGAGGAGGAGCTGGCAGGAGGGACCACTGTTTTCCACAGTATGTAAAAGTGAGGCTCCCTCAGTTTATTTAATTCATCAACTCTTATTGGAGATCCACTATGCTTTCAGCCTACCCACTGCGGAGGAGAGAGTGGCAGGTAAGTGACAAACAGACCACTTCTCCCAATTAGGCTAAATTCTTTCAGGTTAAGAGGTTATGTCTGATTTTTCACTGTGTTCCTAGTTCTTTACTGGGATGGACCATTCAGTAAATATTTGCTGAATAAATGAATGAATAAATGAGAATGAATGGCTGCAGCCTTCAAGGACCTCAAGTCCAGTTAAGGTGACAGTAACTGTTCTTCATGTGCAGCCTTGCCTTTACTGTTGGGTAGGTGCCACGTGATACTCAGTGAATCGGAGATGAAAGGAGGGAGCCACAGTGCTTAAGATTTAGATCCTCACGTGTTAAATGTTCCTTCATTTCCTTCTTCTCACAAAGAAAATCCTATTTTAATTCCCATGCTCTTTCCTCTCTCTTGTGCCTTCTCCATCTGGGATTTGAGCAATAGTAAGGAAACCACTATCATTACAGCTAGACAACTTGCATTCGAGCCCTGGCTCACCCATTTACTGGTTCTGTAACCTCAGGCAAACCACTGGACCTCATGGAGTTGGTCTCTTTATTGTAATACAGGTGGTGGGTTCATCAAGAACACTGTGGTGCACGCCAGGCCTTGGTAGTCCGGAGCTCAACATCCAATCCTCACCACTCCACCAACTGCTCTCTGTGATTGTAGGTCTTTATTCCTCATTTATAAACATTCTTTAATGGTTTTTGGGAAGTTGGAATGTAGGACACATGTACGTGGTATAAATTCAGAAAGTTCACAAGAGATTCTGTACAAAGCAAGTCTCCCTTCTTGAGCCCAAGTTTCACTGCCTTGTCCCAGCCGCCCACCCCCACCCCAGGGCCAATAACCAATTCCTGTATGTCTTTCTAGACACAGGTCGCTGTATCTGTGCACGGCTGTGTGTCTGCGTGTGGTCTCCACACACAAACGAGTGACTACATATGATAATTCTCTTCTGCATCTCACTCTTAACGTATCGGTACCCATAAGATTGCGTACTTTTCAAGCCTGCATATCTTCCATTGTATGATGGGAAGACAAATCTATTTTTATTGGCTGCCAACTGACGGACATTTCTGTTGTTTTCAATTTTCAGCCACAGCAAAGAATGCTGTGATTAATATTTTTGTGTATACAACCTTTTGCTCATGTGGAGATAGATTCTAGGATGACACCCCGAAATAGAATTGCTGAATCAAAGGATATATACTTACAAATCTAGAAACATGGCGGAGCCCTCCTCCACAGTGGGTGTGCCAGTGCACTCTCCTGCCACGTCTGCTCCTTCCCAATATCCCTGCTGGGGCAAGTTCTCCAGCTCTCATTTCCTCGGTTTTCTCTTATACAAAGTGGCGGTCACAGTGGTGCTCCCTTTCTCATTCATGCTTGTGAGGAGTGAGCGAGATCATTTGTGAAAAGCGCTCAGTATTGTTCTTTGCTGTTACTGTGCTCACCATCAGCGTTATTATTTTCACTGGCACCGCTTCATGTCGGGCTATGCCAACATTCGCCCATAGGAAGGCCCAGTCCTCCCCCAGACAGCGTTTCCTTCCCTGTTTCCTCAGGAGCTGTGGTGCCATCATGGCTTCCTGAGCTAAGCCTTCACATAAGCTTCAGGTCACAGGAGTATTTTGTAAGTGCTTACTTTGAACAAAAATAATACCAGAATAACTTAATTTCCCCATGTTACTCATATTGCTGCCCAAGGTGCTGAACGGGAAAAAGAAAGAAGTATGAGCCATGGGAAACAGGAATGCAAACCAAGGAGTGAATGGGATGGTAGCAGAGAAGAGGAGAGCCAGGTTGGGGGAAGGACACTGGAAGGAGCCAGGGTACATGGCCGATTGGATTGTAGGGCGCAAAGGGGGAAGGTGTGACCAAGGTTCAAAACCTGGACCAGCGGAGGAGGTGGCTGCAGTCATTCTTAGCATTCGATTGGCCAGTGTGGTGTGTAGTGTGTGCCCCGATCCTGGCTGCCGTTGTGGGTCACACTGCCACGGTTCACGGAGCAGAGAGCCTGACTCCTTTCCACGCAGGAGTTCATGCTGCGGCTCCTACTTCATCTCCCTCCTCTTCTCTCCTTAAACTTTCCTCCGCCTCGCGTTCAATCTCTGCCCAGAGTTTCACCGGCCACTCAGAGAGGTCTAACTGGCTAGGGCCCTAGCGCCAAGTCTCAAGTCACCTGCAGAGAGCGCGTAGATGCCATTCTGAACTGGTCCGTGTTCCTTCCCAGTGCAGCGTACCTGAAACCGATCTCATCCTCTCTATGAAATGCTGTTTGCTTCTCTTCGTATTTCCACGTATGTCGGAGAAACCATCAATAACTTCTTTCTTCGCGTGTACCCTGTTTGCGAGGACAATGTTGCCGGATAGTATGTGCACAATAAATGGCCTGTTGATCACCTGGCGGACCCAAAGGTGTTTCTCACGCTTGGGCCTCCCTTCTCTTCCCCAGTGCCACTGACTTCTCTCATTTTCTCTTTTGATAGGCACACGATTTGTAGGCTATTTTCTTAAAGATGAAGCCCAACAAACATCTTTTGATCATTCCGTCGCTTATGCTGGATGATTAACAATTCCCTAGCAGACTCCTCCGACCTGCTGGTCCCGGAACAGCCTTGGAAAAGGGCTGTGAGGATCGCCACAGGCTTATGCGTTCGGGAGAACTGCCCTTCCCCTCTGCCGGCCTGTGGCTGTGCACGTAGGGCTCAGAGCGGGCGGGGACCGCGCCAATGACATTTAATGCAAGAGCCTGAGAGCACCAAGTATCTTAGCCATAATTACACTGGGAAGAGGAGATAGTGAGGCAGATTTTAAGAATACAAAAGGGTATGGCTCACAATCTGGTGGACTGAACCTTCAAAATTCCATCTGAAACTTAAAAAAATAAATGTTATTAATAAATGCTTCATGAAGGTGAAATGTAAAAGAAAAGAAAAGAAAAGAAAAAAACATAAGCATGTCCCTCCAGATAATTACATTGGAAACCCTAGGCTGTATATTAGATGTGTGTTGCACATTTGAGTCCTATTTTTCCAGAAAAAAAAATATTTTTAATTGATTGTTTTTCCTAACCCATGTTTTAGATGAGAAATTATTGAGTTTTGTTTTTGGTCTCACATTTCTTGGCAATCAGCTGTAGTTTAGGATGATGCTAATGAGCTGAGGTTGAATATTGCATGTCCCCAAAGGATCCTTTGACTTATTGCAAGAAACTTTGTGTTCCAAACGCCCACATTGTAGCCACCACCTCTTCTGAAAACATGCGCCACTGCACGTGAGAAAAATGTGTTAGGTTTTCAGGAAAAACAATTTAAAACACATGCCCTTTCAAAAAAAATTATTCATGTTTTAGCATAAAGAAAATAAAAATCATCAATCTTACAACCCAAAGATGACTACTGCAAACACTTTTGGCTATACCCTTCCAGAAGTGCATCTATACGGTAGCTACATTATCTAGAGGGTTTAGTGTCTTCCTGCATCCACACTTCTCTCCAGGTACATCTCTGACATTTCTAGGGTTTGCACAGGTGCCGTAGCTGGACCAGTTGCTTAAGGCTTGTTCTGATTGGTCAGAGTCAGTAACATTCAGGTTGATAAATAGTTGAGTATCACCTGGTATCTGTTTGACAAAAGTAGAGTCAACCTCTCTCCATACTGTTTTGTGGTGTGTGGGTATATGTGTGTGTGTTTGTTGCTTATTGGTGCCATTTTTTCAAAATACACATAATTTTTATGGGTGCAGAGTATTCAGTGGTGGGGGTGGATAGTTCACATTTGTTCAACTGGTCCTATGCTATGGGACATTTTGAATTGCTTTCAATTCAATCTCTTTTATATTAATGTCATCGTATTTTATGTTTTTTATTTTCCCTTTGTTATTTTTGTTGCTTACAATTTTTTCTACTACTGGCTTGAGAGTTCCACACTTATTGTTCTCTAACAGTCATTTTCTTTTTATTGAAAAACATTTGGGTCCTGGCCAGGTAGCACATTTGGTTTGAGTGTCATCCCGATAAGCCGAAGTTGCATGTTCTATACCCAGTCTGGGCTCATACAAGAATGAACCAATGAATACATAAATAAGTAGAACAACAAATTGATGTTTCTCTCTCTCTTGCTCTCTCCCTCTCTCTAAAATCAATCAATAAATATTTTTTAAAAAAATTTGGAATCAATCTTTATCAGATTTAAGATTTAATCAGTTTTTGCTAATCTTTTCATCTCTACTTCCCTGTAAGGGTAGATAGTTCTGCTTTTATTATCTCTTCCTATGTCCTAATTTCAATTGATGTTTAAATAATTTGGAGTTTTTAGATTCATTTCTTGAAATACAATTTTATTTCTTTTGTCAGGAATTGTATTTAACATTTGCATTGTTTAGAATCATATTAGCAGTTGTTCAGCTATTAGCCCTGAAGTTGACTGCAGCTATTGCTCAATGCTATCTCTTTTAAATAACATCCTACATATATTTAAATTCTTTATTTTGATACCATTTTCAGTGAACTTCAATCCTTTTTTGAGGACATTTTCAGAGAGGGTATGTGGTGATAAACATTTTTAGTCCTTACATATTAGAAAATAATCTTTTTCTTCAAACATAAATGGTGCATAATTTCTTTTCTTTTTCTTCCTTGAGGGATGGTTCCTGACTCAGTTTTCCTTAAGTTGCTCTTCAAAATTCTTCATATTCTAGTATTTTTCTTACTTGATTACCTGTTTCTAAAAAAAATTACTCATGCCTGAATATATAGATATTTATTCTATCTTTCAAACAGAAAACCATAGCTAGAATCCTAGAATCTGTGTGTGTGTGTGTGTGCCTCTCCCCATTGCCTTCTGCAGTAGAACCATGAAGTCCAGAGTCACCTAGCATTTTTGTTTATCGTAGGGATCATTCTGCTATTATTACTTCCTTAGATAACGATCTATCCTATATGTTTCCATTCTTCCCGTATATGCATGTTGATCTTGTGGATCTAGCGTCATCACTTATCTTTCTGCTCATCTCTTGTTCTGTACTTCTGCTCTTACACCGAGTTCTGGGAGAAGCGCAGATGGTGGTCCTCTAGTTCGTGGATTGTCTTCTGCACTTCCTGTCCTGCTATTCACCATGTCCCCTGTGCCTTTACAACCCTGCTTTTCCCAGAAGCAGATTTTTCCTCTGCAGAGATGCAACTCTTAAGTATGCTGAGTTTACAGTGGTATATATTGTCATATATGTTAAACAGGTAACTTGAATATACAACTTAGAAATGTTTCTTGTCATAAATCTATCCGTTTGAGGAATTTGACTCTGATGCTCCCTTTGGTCAAGTGAACCTGTTGCTCTGTGTGGAGAATGTTCACTTCTGGGGATGAGTGGAGATTAATATTTGTTTATTTTAAAGTGTTATGGTGGCTTTACTGGCAATTTTATAGATTTCCTGCTCACATGTATTTTAAATTCCAGACAAAAAGAAATAGAAACAGCTTATATTTTCTGTGGTTTTATTTTGGCTCCAGATGCCAGAGAAGAGAGAGTGGGGAACAGAACCAGGAATCCTTTGCATGCTGGAGTCCATGGCTTTCTTCTCTGTGTCCCTTAGTACCTGGCCTGCCACGTGTTCCCCAGGAGGCAGGATGACACCCATTGTCAGGCCCAGGGGCACTTTCCGAAGCTACTGTCAGGGTCTGTCTTTTCATGCTGTTGGCACTGTGTCATTCACCCTTGCCTAGAGGACCTCGATTTGAGGTGGGAGACAGCCGTAGGCCACCATGATCTCCGTCAGTGTAATTTATAGCTACTTTGGATTGGTTGTGTTAACAGTGGAATTACCCCTCAATTATTGAATTCAACTAAGAAAGAAATCAGAGCCATGAAAGCTGGCATAAGAAGTATATTTAGAGAGTCACAGAGGTGGAAGAAGTAAGCCAGCTGGGCTGCGTGGACTCAGGAAACAAATTATTGAAGTGAAGGAAGAGCCCTTGGAGCTTAGGAGAAAGAAAGCAAAGATAACACACCTGAGGGAAGAAGGAGGTGAGGAAATGTGCAGTTGTGTGTGGGTGTGAGTGTGAAAGACAGAGAGAGAAAGAGCATGTCCTACGTTCTTTGTCTCCAGGATTTTTATCTGTTTTTCCAAAGGTGGAGATTTTAGGGGAGACCTTGGAGAAGGACTTCAATAGAGTATTCATCAGCTTTTCAGGTGTGTGCTTTCAGGATTGTGGTCTCTACTGATTGGTCATAACTAGGGTAAGGCAATCATTAGTCACTGTATGTGGTCCTGATGCCAGTCACAGTGACATTTTGTCTGGTTTTGCTGCTTCTTGGGGCCTGAAGTTGAAACACAACTGTAACCTAGATGCTATCTATAATTTAACCAAAACTCTGTTCTTGTGGTCAACAGACCCAAGGCTTTGTTCCCATGGTTATTTGGTGTGGTTCAGAACCTCAGGGTCTTGAGGGCTTAATGTTTCAGGGAGTGGTTGTGTCACAGCTTTTACAGGAGTCATATGAGGCATTATCCAACCCCTTGTTCCTGTTCTAAAAGGGGTTTAAACCACATGAATAACAATATGTAAGGTCAGGGGGGGTCTAAACTTCATGACTAGTGACATGCCAGGTAAAGAAAGGTAACCCTCAGGGTAAGGTCCTAGCCTATAATTCTTGTTTTCCCCATTTTTGCCCATTGCAAGGTAGGCACCCAGGACTTTCTACCCTGGTGACCTTCTATACCTGGACTATCATTCCTGTTCTGCTCATGCCTAACTGTTTAGTCTATCACTTTTGCCCTCCATGGGCCAAGTATAAGTTAAGAGAGAGGTGTGTGGTTCATAAACTGCCTTATATGGAGTCATTTATAAAATTGAAATTTGTTCCCATGGCCCACCCTGGACCACAGGCCCCACTTTTTACAGTCTGGGGGTATCTGTGAGGTTCTGCTGGTGAGTGGCCTTCTCTGTAGGAAATTATATTTTTTTACAGCTGGAAATGTCAGCCCAGGTATCCTATGCCTGAATCTGGACTGGATCAACAGTATGTCTGGCATGTAGTCTATGACAGTCCTTGCTTATAGCTGACAGATCTTCACCTCTTTTTTCAAAACATTTGCACAGGTGGGGCAGTTAATCAAAATAATTGAACTACTGTCAAGGACATAAAGAGTTATGACAAATTTCACCCAACACTCTTGTTGGTGTCTAACACAGAAATGTCTGAATGAACAATTCAGTAATCACCACGGTCCCTCATCTCTGTGATGCGACACATTCTCTTCTATATAGACCTTCAGACTTTGGATATTTTTTGTGATACTTGGTATCACAAAAGCATAGACACCACCCATTGATCCTGAAGATCAAAAAACATTTTCCCCCTGAGTCCTGAGATCTTGCAGGCAGTGGGACGTTTCAATGGGGTTGCATTGAGGCCAAAGCCTGGGACCCTCTCTGGTATGTTTACAGGTAACAGCTTGTCTGCAAATTTCCTCCAAGTTGTTTTGCTCTCGCTCTCTGCCTCCCTTGCTAAGACACCAGCTGAGATTCACAGTTCAGAAGTGAAGTTCATTAGAATATTGATTGCAAAGCAATGCTACTTCCTGCTCTTTTTGGGGAGATGGCTCACCATGTCACTAGACCCCAAATGTTTATACACACTATGGTGGTGGCCCAGCCTAAGGGAAGCACGAACCCCTGTTGTCAGCACATGGTTTCCCCTCAAACCTTTAAACTCCACAAGTTTGCAACCATTAATTCTTAAGGGTCTTTGACAAATCTCCTCAGTTCAATATTAAATAATAAACATGGACCTGATGGTAACAGGGCTTTGTGGAGTCTGTTTGAAGTGTCTTTTAAAATATTAAATTCAAATAAATGATTGAATCAGAACAAAGGATATATCTTAAGACAAATTCAGCCAAGTCTCTTTAACCTTTGAGCTTTCAACATAGATTAGATGGCTGAGACTGCACATGCTGTCGGAGCCGCTCGAAGTGGGGGTGTTGAAGCTGCTCTATACCTAGATCGGAGTTGCTTTTGCCATTTGCGGGGAGAGATGAGAATGTGATGTGTTTTTTTTCTTTTCTTTTCTTATTCTTTTTTTTTCTTCTTCTTACATTTAAAGAAGCACATCTTTGAAAATACTAGCTTGGGGCGCTGTGTTTATTCCTTGTCAATGTCTTCCATATGAAATCTGTTCTGCTTATTATATCTACCACATTTGGAGCCCAGAAGAAAATCTGTTTCAGATCTGCCCTTTGCACTTAGCTTATTTTGTTTTGCACTTATCCTCAGTTATCTGTCTGTAAGCAGTCTTGCTTCTCAGCAGGCCGCCCATCCTAACGGAGGAGGAGTTGGGGAGACCACCCTGCACTTAGGGGGATCGTGGAGTCCTGATGCCTGGATGGGGAGAAGTAAAGAAGTTTCCCGGCTGGGAAAAAAGGACCAGTGAAGCCAAATCCCACCACCCCCTTCCTCCCTGACCCATGGCAGCTGGTTGGGCACCTGGCATCTCAGAGGCTCATGCTCAGCCCTTGTGTCTCCATCGGCTCCCCCTGTCTCCATACCACACAGCAACCTCCCTGGCGCCTGATGGAGTCTGCCCAGAACATAGTTCCCCAGACACCAGCTTCCAGAGCTGGGTTGTGACATGGCTGGCCACAGGGCATGCCCAGAAAAGAAACCTTGCTGTAATGGGATGTGGGTGCCACCATTAGGAGTGGTGTGGTTGGCTCCATGGGGGTTGAGGAGTGCGAGTATGTCAAAGACAGAGACGCCCGCCACACAGCTCTGGAATGAATACTTGTGGTCTGCAAGAGCTTCTCAAAGGAGCAGGAATGAGACTCCCAGGGGTTCTTGAACGTGCTGCAGTACAGGAGGCCTGCGGGTGTCTGAGCCCAGACTGGCGAGCTCCAGCGCAAGCAGGGCGCAGCTGCAGCCCGACCATAGGGCCCCTTCTTGATGTAGAACCTGTATGCTCTCCCTGAACCCCGCATCCATGCTCTGCCTGGGGCACAGGGACCTCCTCAACCTCAGAAATAGTGGACACAGGAACGTTTAGAAATGACCCAAACCAGTAAAGGGAGGTTGAAGGTCCAAAGAGAGGAACCTTCCTTGGCCACTGAGGAAGGAGATGCCCACGCTTCCTTTACAGGAAAGAGAAACACGGTCTTTGGAGACAACGCCCATGCTGTGGAACCGCCCTCACTGGAGTCTTGTTTGAAACCCGTTTGTAACTTGCTAGTCTGAGCTTCTCCCGGGAAACAGGGTGCGAACTTGGACCTCACACCTCTCTCCTGAACAGGGTTGGACAGCTTCAAGGCGATGCCTTCAGCTCCTGTATGTCCATCCTGTTGCAGCCACTAGGGGTCCTCATTGGTTAGCTCAGGACAGAGCAAAAGCCAGCTTTTCAGATAGAAACCACCAGAAAGAAGAGTCTATTGGAATTCTCTGCCAGTCTCAGGCTGTGTGGTCTTGGGCAAGTTACTCAGTGCCTCTGAGACTCAGAGTGTGTATTTTTACAATGGGAAGGAGAAAGGGTCAAGAGCGCTACATTTGTTGAAGACCTACTGTGTGTCAATCCCCACACATTTCTGTGATGCCAACCAGACTCCAGACATCCCAGCACTGCACCTCGTGCCTGTGTATTAGCTGGAAGCACTTTACCCACCTTTACCTGCCATTGCGCCCCCACCTGGTCCTCCCTGCATGTTCGTCTCTGCCTGCTCGGGGACCAACTACATTGCTCAGTAAATCTGAATGTGCTCAACTGAAGCACGGATAAAATGAAAGAAACCTGCTTCTTTCTAAGAGGTGACTCAGTCAAATGCTAGCAAGGCATGAAGAGGTGAATGACAGTTCTAGGCCCCAATAAGGGAAGGAAGTGATGGACATTCCCACCTCTCCCTGACCCAGGTTTTCATTGTATGCTCTAATGATTTTATTTAAACTGAAATCCAAGAACACCAGACTTGCATACTTAAATATGCAAATCTTGGAAGTTTAAGCAATTGCTATGTTAGTGATTTCTGGTTTTTACACATTTTGAGTGTGCATTTTTGTCTGATGCTTTTGGTATAGATAATGGGACTTGATTGGCTATTATAATATAAATATGTCTGCTCTTACTAATGAATCAATTAACAAACACAAACATCGCCTCCTAAATAGTCAATATAATAACACTTGACATAATTTCAAGGCACATAGAAATGAAATAGATTTTGGTTGAATAAGGTGTCCTGAAGCTAAGCTCTTGTAATTCCATAGTCATAAAACTCAGTAGGTCTACAATTTAATTTGCTATCAAAAAAGTGCTTTCCCCCTCCAAAGAAATTAAATTATCCTCGTTCTTTCCAGGATTAAATAGCAATATGGTTACTAAAAATAATGCCTTTTTATATTTGCTTTATATAACAAAATGAAGACCATTTTTAAATTGTATTTATGCTCCCAGCTTTGGGACTACCTTATATTATGGTGGCTTGAAACAGAAGATTGTGTATTAAGGCTTTTTGTTCCTTGAGTTGCTTCCCAAAGGTGCAGGAGACCCACACGAGAGAAGCATTCATTTGGGAATGCATTGAAAGAGTCTCCTCTTCGCCCTGGCTGGGTAGCTCAGTTGATTAGAGCATCATCCCAACATGCCAACTTTGTGGGTTCAATTCCCAGTTAGGGCACGTATAAGAGACAACCAATGAATGCATTTAAATAAGTGGAGCAACAAATAAATGCTTCTCAATCTCTCTCTCTAAAATCAAGAAATAAGAAATAAACTAAAAACACTCTTATCTTCATCAGAGCACTAATAATGCCAAACATATATTGACTCATTAATTAATAAATTTATTCACTCAATGCCATTTCAAAATATTTATTGAGCATTTATTTATTTATGTACTTACTTATTTATTGATTGCCAGCCATGCTGTGAAAATAGATGCTTTGTTCCCAGAGTCCATATGATGAGCTAGCTGATCATTTGCTGGCCCGGGGAGAGGCTAGTTCACACGGTCCTTGATGCTAAAGGCACTAGGCAGAAATAGAGTTTAAAATAATGTTTGGAAGAGGACCACTAAGCAGGGCCAGGACGAGGGTGAGACATTCACCTCAGGGGCGCATCATCTGGGATAAAAAAAAATGCCAATTATTTTTTTAAGTCTAAAATATCTTGATTACTGAGTTTGTGTCTTGTGTGTTGTGTGTGCCCCCTTAAATTTTATACTCAAGGCATCCTTGACCTAGTCCCAATCCTGCCACCAGGCAGACCTCATGGCAACCTAAATGTTGTGAAAACTCTAAGATAGTTTCTCTGCTCCTGCTCGCCTGGACTCCCACTTAAATGTGTTTATCTAGTGATAAAGCAATCCATCCTACAATAACAGATTCCAGATTTAATATGTCAAGGAAGAGATAGAAGAGTGATTTTAATTTATACTATTGGGTAAATGACTAACACCCATTCTTCCCAAGGATCTGATTTAGGATAAAGGGAAGGGACAAAGAATCCGAGCAAACATGTTGTCCTGCGGGGGAGAACATGCACAGTCAGGAGAGCCTGGGGACACACCTGTGTCACAGTCCAGTTGATCCCAGATTATAGAAGAGGGGGGCAGAGAGCTTTGAGGGCCATGGTTACCACGGCCACATTCTCCATATCGGTATGCAAGCTTTCTCCTTGGAGCAGGAACATTGGACACAGCTTTGTGTTTCCTTCACAGATAGCCAACTTTAATGGACAAGAACAAAGAAATTTAGAGTTAATGGTGAACATGATTAACCAGGGTTGCGCTTAGAAATCAGAGACTAGTCCATCATTTTGAAATCGTATTACTTTCCAGTCAAACTGGTCAGCCTCAGTTCTTTGTCTCCAAAAAAACTGCTAGTACTCAGTTTTAAATTGCCAGGTTTTTGAAAGCTATTTCTTTACAAGTAGACTGTTCACATTTTTTAAATTAAAAATTTGGGGGTGACATTGGTTAATAAAATTATATAGCTTTCAGGGATACAGTTCTATAATACATCATCTGTACATTGTCTTGTGAGTTCACCACCCCAAGTCAAGTCCCCTTTCATCACCATCTGTCCCCTTTATTTCTCCTACCTGCACCCCCTTTCCTTTGGTAGTCACCATACTATTGTCTGTCCATGACGTTCTTGATCTTAGTTATATATTTTTTTTGCTTAATCCCTTCAAACAAAATGAAAGCCGACTCATAGATACAGAGAACAGGTAGACAGCTGTCAGAGGGTAGGGAGACCCGGAGAAAAAAGTGAAGGGATTAATGTATACATTTTAGAAATATGTTGTTTGTGATATTTGCCCCTCTAAAAAAAATGAAAAAAGTATTTCATTTCATTGCCCCCTGTTCTAATCAAGAGGATATGAAAGATAAGCAGGTGTATGCATAGTACTTAACCAGTCTAAATATAGAGTACTATGCAGACAAAAACAAGACCTGCTTCTGGTCATAGAAACTCAATACTTTGTAGCCCCTAACATGCACATCAACATACAACACAGGAGAAGTCAGAAAACTTGAACACAGAAATCCTTACCTCGAGATTGAAACCCATTGAAATTCCAAGAATAAGTAGCTGACAAAGATAATTTTCATAGATTAACATTTGTCACCTGGGTTTTATATTTCTGGAGGAAATATACACTGCATTGGTTATGCATTGATCAAACTTTTATTGTACCAGCTGTACTTCATAGACCTGAAAAAGTGATTCAAGCAAAACAAAAGAGAACATAAAAGCACAACTCTAATGGTTTCTAAATCCCACAGAGGCAATTACAAGTTTGATTCCAGTGATGCAGCTGGACTCCATCGGAAAACTGAACACCTTTTTCATATTAAGTAGTTATGAAGGCTAGGGCTCGGGATGTAAATAATAAATTTGCACTGCAGTCATCTTTGCAAAGAACATCCCTTTTAATAAGTGGAAAGAATATGGTAATAAATTTCACGTTAATTCATGTGCAAAGAAGAATTTTACGGAGTTCAAATGTGTTAAGGCAGGTAAAAAAACAACAACAGCGAGGTCTGAAATAACTAATCATTGAGATAAAAACAAATGAAAAAAGATTAGAAGCGTGTGCACAGGGCTGGATTGTCACTCTTTAACCACTTGGAGCTGGGTTCAGCCTAATGCAGCTTTTTGTATGCATGGTGTTTCTATGTTTCTCTTTAAAAGAAAAATGAAAGTAAATGAGGCATTGTGCTGCTTCCTAAATTAATTTGCAAAAGCCTTGGACAAGATGCTTCTAGAACTAATTATTGCATAGCTTAGAATATCTTTCTCTTCCCTGATTTTTAGACATAGACATGAGAAGAGTGAAGTATTTATCCAGGATGCCAACCAGGGTTAAGCAAGCTGGCTGGGGCTCTGCCTACACCCCTGTGAGTGCCCCCAGTTTGCTCATGAATTCAGTCACCTGCCAAATACTTAGCACTGAGTACCGTTCAGACGGGGGGGGGGGAAGAGAGCAGGAAGCACTGCCCCAAACCTCAAAGTGCTGCTGTTTGAAGGGGAGGGGGGAGTAGATGAGCACATAGACATTCCCAGAAACAAGAAATAATAGCTAATGTAGAAAAAGCCAGTGTGGGGTTGCTAACGTAGAAAAATCCAGAGAAAAGGGCCACTTTACTCTTTGTCTTAGGAAAAGAAGTTCAGACAAAGGCTCAATTGAACAATAAGACTTGACTAGTTTTAAATAATCTCTGAAAAGCTCTCACTGCAAGTCTTGCTGTTTATAACCAATTACAGTACGATGTTTAGCCTGTTTTTCCTCAATGGGCCATTCACAAAAATTGATCCCGATTCTTACCAAGAAGAATTTGATGATTACCCATAGAATACAATATAAAATTAAATCCCTTTCTCGTGCCAAACATAAAAATGTATTTAAGAAAGAGTTATACATTTACAAAAAGAAAAGTAGGATCGTTTTATGAAGTTGGAGCAGGGGGAAAAAAAATCTTTAATTGATTCTCCAAAAGGAACACAAGACCAAAAGGAAAACAAGAGATAATTTTAACATTAAAATTAAATGTTTTTTCATCCAAAGGCCAAAAGAATAAAAAAGAAAAAATGAGGTTGAAAAATTCTGAGAAGACAACCCACAGACTGGAGAAGATATTTCTAACTTGTATAACCAATACAGGATTAGCACCCAGAAAATGTGATATTTATAAATCAAAAAGAAAATTAAAAAGTAGAAAAATGAGTCAAGAAATGAAAGGGGGAAAGAAGCACATGAAAGTTGCCCAACCTGTTCAGTAATCAGGATAAATGCAAATAAGAGTACAGACTTCACATTTGTCAGATAGGCAAAAACACAAACCAACCCGAGGCTACAAGTTACTGACAGGTGTGGGGGCCCAGCAACCCTCACATACAGGGCAGGGCAAAACTAGGGTTATAGTTGTGAGGATGTGAGACACGTTCCTTTTTGTGTTATTCTTAAACTATTGTATTATTTTCCAAACGAATAACTAAACCTACTTTTAAACTCCACCTTGTACTGCTGGAGGGAGTGTCAACCGGTACAACCACTTTGGAAAACAAAACAGCGAAATCTAGTAAGGATAAAGATATGTCTCTAAGAGTGCTTAGAATTTTACCTTTTGAGATATGTGCCTTATAGAATTTTATTCTCGGGGCTTTGTGGACAGCTGACGGGAGAGCCTCGTGAGTGAGAATATTCTGGGGTTAGGGGCTGGGAAGTAAGAGAAAGGGGAATACAATAGATTTATCATTTCCCCATGTGCAGCCCTGCCAGTTTAGACCTAAAACTGTCATAGCCAGCTATTTTTCCTACACAGTACCTATGTGACCAATGTTTGCATATGCTTTGGTTGTCCTTTTCAATTTCTTACAAACTCGGATACACTCCGACACTTGTCTAGTGGCTTCCGAACACCAGGTAGAATGACTGTTCTCTGCTGTCTTACTTGGAATCAACTGGGTCCTGGAATTAACCTATACAGTGTTTCCGCTCCATAAGGCAGCATCAAACAATGGCACCCAATTTCCTACGGCCTTGTTCTTGGCAGCTAACGGTTTTGTACGACTAGAATACTTTAGAGGAACATTCCTGACATGATCGTCACGGCTACTTTATGAAAGTACATATTGCACGCATTGTGTTTCAGACTTACAAACTTCACTTCATACAAAGTTTTTGTTAGCCTGAAGCCCTTGAGTTCTGCCATCGAATGTTATGGAGACTGGCCTGTGGGACTCAGACATGAAGGGATGCCATAAGCTTTGAGGCAGAAAACAATTATTTTATTGTCCCCTTCCCAGGATAGTATTTAAAGGAATGTCCTGGCTTTAAGCCGAGGCAAGGGAGGGCCCTGCGACCTGCCCCGGGTGTTCAGAAGCCCCTGCTCTAGTCACATGGCCCCCAGAGAGCATTCTGTCTCACTGTCAAGAGTTCTGTTCTTAGAGTAGAGAAAGCTTGAATATAAATCCTGACTCCGTAATACGCTGGTTGACAGATGCTGGGTGAGGCGTTTAATTCTCTGAGCCTCAAGTTTTTCTCACATATTAAATGGGGGATAAATTCTATCCAAAAAGGTTGTTGATTCACTAAGAAAACATGTGAAATCCTGTGCTGGCAAGCAGAAGTGGACATCAATCTTCATTACTATTCCGAGGCTTACCAGAGGCTCTGTGCAGAGGCCCTCCCAGGGAGGAGTGTCACCAAGGGCAAAGAGATGTCTGGGATCGGTGTGAGGTTACCATCCAAGGGGAATGCTGGCAACAGCACTGGTGACCATCAGACAGACCGCCCTGTAGCACAAGCCTTGTGACTTCTGCCCAAGTCTCAGGAACAGTGCAGTAAAGAGCAAGTCCCAAATGGAACCAAGGGTTTTACGATGCTGCCAGCAGAGGGCAGCACTCTATTGCAGTCCATGTGGCAGACGTGGCACCTGGAGATGTAAGGCACTGTCCACACCTCGGCTTAATGATGGCTCGAGTCATGGATGTGGCCATGAGCCGTGTTTTTCCCAAGTGCACCAAGAAGTGGGTGAGGGTCGAGCCGGAGAAAAATGTACTCTTAACAGGCTGGCCTGGCTGTGCCAACCCGGGTCACCTTCTGTCCTGAGTGACATCTCGTCAACCTCTGTGTTCCCGATTTCAGCTTCTACTGTCTTTCTAGAGGGCTTGCCATCGATCTTTTTCCCTCTTGATATTTGTCTCTGTCACTTATGTTATTCTTGGAGTATGATTAATCACTTGCCGTGTATTTGAGTTTATTATTAGTTGGATTTTACCCAACCTTTTGTAGTGTAGAGAATATGAATATAGCTTTCACACTTTTACTCTGTTCCCAGCGTCCTTTACTCTCCCACTCCTCAGACTTCTGGATCTCCAAATCTCTCCAGCCAACTATTCTTGGTTTTCCCTGCACTGCTTCCCTTTTCCTATAGCTTCTTCCTACAGTATGTGGGTTTAATCACCTGCTATTTGCTATTAGAATGACGGCTCAATCAAATGGTGTCAATGTAAGCCGACGTGTCCATCAACTGTCCTCTCTGTCCCCTGCTGATGAGGACTTTAAAGTCGTTCTCTTGTTTCTTTTTTCACTATGTTTCCTGAAGAACTTTTTAACATTTTCACTTTGAATTAAATTTTTGAAAGTTAAGATGGTGAGCATATTAAAAAGATATAGATCCTTGGGATTATTTTAAATACCAAATGATGATTATAGCAGTGACTCTGGCAGGAAGGTAAAATTTTGTGTATCTATAATTGCAACCAAAAGCAACATTTTTAGAACACTGGGAATTCTAGTTTTCAAATGAGGTTTGAAAACAAGAGGTTTCTTGTTTCCAGAATGAGGTTAGGTATGCATTATATTTTTAAATTAGTACCTTTTATTTATTAAAAATTAATAAAATAGCATGAATAAGGAATGAGAACAAGAAGGTAATAAGAGGAAGGAAGAAAGGGAGGGAAGGACTGTCATGTATAAATAAACACATTCTTTTGAACATTTGAAATCACATCAATTTCACAGTCTTTCTCAGTGTACCAATGGAAACATTTGTTGGAAGATGCCTTAGTGCATTCAGTAACAATTCTTTGAAGAGCTGTTACATGCCAGGACACTATATTCTTTTCTAGAAAATGAAGCACTTGACCTCTATTTCAGTGTTTTCAAATGGAACTCAAACAACACTTGCGTTGGGTCTCCCTATAGAAGGGAATGCCTTTTCAAACAATACAAGAGATGTTCTTGCCAAAAAGGCTGTGCCGAGTTATTTTTCTAGATGAATGGAGTTTTGTGCTGCCTTACTTATCCTATTTGCTGGTATTGTGGCCACAGGAGATGGTTTGGACAAGAGAGTTTGTTACAGCATGGAGGTGTGGGTCCTTGGCTACGGAATGAAATGGAAACAATAGAACACAGTAGAACAATACAAGGTCAGTCTGGTCTGTACATATATATAGTTCAAGTTCATAACCTCATTTATTTCCTTATGTTCTAAAAATTCATGAGAACATTCACGAATGATTCCCAAATGTGTCAATCATTTTGGATCCACTCTCTTATTTATTTACATATACATAAAATAATTGTGGAACAGGGGAATATACATTGAGAAAATATGATTTTTTTAGTGATCTGGGACCCATCTTCCTTAGAGAAAAACTGGGATTAGGGGGAGAGGACAGACAGGAAACAGATATCGAAATGGGGGAGATTCAGAGAGTTAGCTAGAGCTCCCTGGCCATAGTGATGCTGGAATACAGGCTGAAAGAAGTATGTCCCCATCCTGGCATTTTGCTTTATATTATGTCCAGGTGATATCACTACAGAGGCAGCCATCTTGGTAGGAAGTCCGTTAGCTGTGGCACAGGGCTCTGCCCTTCCCTTCAATGCATCTGTAGAAGGATGTGACACAAGCAGTTCTTTGATGAAGAGTAGCAGCAGATACAAGGAGAAGACAGAAGTTCAAAACCTTTTCCTCCTCTGCTTCTTGAACTCTTCAGTTCAAGAGTACGCTGGGCTCCGAACCACATTCTCCCATTAATGTTGGCCTTCTCTTTGAAGGTCATATTGGTTTTATATTAAAAAATATACATATGCTCATCATCTTTATAATACAGGATTTCCATTTCCTCTTCACAAGTACTGGAGATTCTCATAGGACACAAACATGCTATCTCAGGATCCACAGGAAACAGCCAAGTGCAGTGCCCAAGAGCAGTGTCCAAGAAGAATGATCTCAGTTGGAGTATCTGTCCTCCAGGCTGTATGGCCTCTGGTGGTCCTTTAACCTTTAGCCTTTTCTCAACTGTGAAAAGAAGAGCCTCATGGCTACATGTTAGAGCTGTTGTGAGGAAGAAATGAGATGAGCCACAGAAAAATAGCAGCTCACATTAGTGGACTAGTTACTGTTCTGAGTCCTTTATATATAACCTTCATAATAACAGCCACATAAGGCAAATGCTGTGTTTTTGTCACTTGGAAGAGAGAAAATGGAGTTACAGAGAAGGCAGTAGGTGTTAGAATTGAATTTTGTCTTCCAAATCTACATTCTTAACCACTCTTCACATTGAGAGCATCAACGTGAACACAATAAACTCTCACTCAAGGCTAACTAGAAATATTTTTATTCTGTCGCTTTCCTTCATTCCAAGGTTTTCTGTTTCCTCAAAGTGTCTTCAGAAATTCTTACAGAAACGGAATGAGAGATGCGACAAATCGACTCGTGTATACAAATATATTTAGGAACGGGCTTGAAATTAGGTCCTATAAATAATTACCAAAGGTCAATAGTCAAAGGCAATTATGGAAATACGACTGCATGACTATGATGCAGAAATTGAGATGTTGGTGAGGAAATGACATTTATATTTTTTCTTTCTTCTCAAAAGCTAATGATTACTTACTTAGCTGTTTACTTGTTCATTTATAGGCACACTGGGTATTGTTGTTCAGATTTATGCTATTCAGTTTAGGACTCGGAAGGATGATACCACTCATGTAATAATCACAGTCTTTAAAAGCTAATTTTCCATTGTCAGACAACCAAATCAACTGGCACAAGTATATGACAAATTGTGAAACAGTTGATTAAACCAGTTGCCAAATAGAGTTCCATTTGGATAATAACTCAGTGCTTAACACATTTGAGCACAGATTATATGAAAAGTTCTTATTTAACGAAAACAGAGATCAAGATTATCTTACTTTTATTTTCTTGAAGATAATATGATTATATAATAATAATTCAATAATCTTTGCTATGTATAATTTCTGGGCTTAGCTCACCAGAAATGACATTTATTTTTGCCAGTGAAAGATGTGATTATATAGTAGAAAAGGATGATGGGTTAGAGTTGGTTTTTTTTTAAGACTCCTTATGTTGCAGGTAGTGACCACAAAAGTCAACTGAAATTCTCAAGGCAAAGGCAGCGCCAGAATCCTGGTCTCCTGCCTGGCTGGTGCTTGTTCTTTCTATAACAATAAATTGCCTCCTTCTTTTTGGATATTCCTCACGCCTCCATAATTCCATGGAAATACACTGCAATTGAGATACTCTGGGGGCATACTGGTGGTGGAGTTACTTTGTTGTAAGAGGGGTCAGGCATGAAGGAGAAAAGACAGGGTGGGCTCTCTCCTGCCCATTGTCAGTGGCCTGCTCTCTGCTGCTAGGTGGCTGGCCCACCTCTCCCTTTATGCTGTCCTTTTAACCACATTACCCTACCCTCGTCATCGTAGGAACTTCCGTAAGGGTGATCTTCACTTAACACGGTCCCAATTTCACTCAAGCTCAGCGGCATCATGGGAAATAGTGGTGAGATACATTTCCCCTCCTTTCTAACATCTGTTGCATTGTGTTTGCTAGAACTTTTAGAAAATGTTAAACACTTACATGAAAGTGACTATTCTGGTTGTATTCTTGATGTCATGGCATCCATAAAAATATGTGCTGCCTCTCCTCCACCCTGGGCTAATGGTAGAAACTGGCGATCTCAGAACTCTTCCTGCAGAACCTGATGCTGTGGATACACCCCACCTCTACCCCCATCGCTACCGCTGACTGGCAAGGCTGAGCAGACAGGGAAGACCATTTGCCGTTCATACTCTAGAGTTGTGTCATGTGTAGAAAGTGTTTTCCTTTATCTTATTTACTTTTTTCAGTTTCAGATGATGTCACTGATGCACACATGTTTACGATTTTGGTGAAATCCACTTTGTCTTTTTGTTTTGTCACTTAAGTATTTGGTGTTATAACTAAGAAATCATTCTCTAACCCAAGGTGACAAAGATTTACTTCTATGTTTTCTTCAAACAGTTTTACAGTTTTGTCTCTTACATTGAGATCTATAATCCATTTTGAGTTAATATTTGCATATAGTATGAGGTAGAGGTTCAAATTTATTCTTTTGCATGTGGTATTATTCAGTTGCCCCAGTGACATTTGTTGGAAAGACTAATCTTTTCCCATTAAATTTCTTAAGTCTTTGTTGAAAATTAGCTGAGCATAAATGTAAGCATTCATTTCTGAATTTTCACTTCTATTCCACTGTTATGGAATATGTCTATATGTCTATTATTACACCATTCCCATACTGTCTTGATTTCCAGAGTTTTATAATAGATTTTGAAATCAGTAAGTGGGAGTCCTCCAACTTCATTCCTCTTTTTCAAAATTGCTATTCCTAGATTTCTTCTTGCTTGTGTGTCTGAAATATTTTGCTTGCAGGGACATTTCCCAGAATGCACTGTACCACAATCAGCCCGTCCTTAGCCCCCTTTTCTCTCTTGTGCTTTTTTCCTGGTGTTTCCAACCCCCATGTGGATGTGGGAAGACTGGGATGAGGAAGAGCTGTCCGGCCATCTTTCAGAGGTCCGGAGAGAAGTGGGTCTCTCATCCTTTCACAGATGTAGTTTCCATATCTTCAGGTCAGCGAACAGATTGGGGACAAAGACACAATCATCTTTTTCCTACCTCTTTGCTCAAGTTCTCATGCGGTTTCATACAGACTCATTTACTAAAGCCTGGCTAGGTTCCCTCCCACCTCATTCTACCTTCTGTATAACTGAGGCTGATGTTCAGCCAGCACCTTCCACTATGACCATTAGCGTTGCATCTGGCCAGCATCTGCCTCGGTTGGCTTGTGCTCGTGACTAGATAATAAATATTCTGAATAACACCCTGTTCACCATCCATGTCAATTTCCCCTAGAAACCACGATGTGATTACCTTCCAGGCTAAGCTCTGTGGCTGTTACAATCTTTCATCTAAGCTGAACTTGGAGCTGTGAGCCTGGTGCCACTTTGCTTTGGAAGTCCCCACTGGATGGGATCAATGCCATCTCTGAGTGCATTGAATAATTTCATTTAATAATTATTTTGATTTCTCCCCTGCGTAGATTTTCCCTGAGAGGAGGATAGGCTCGTTGGGAGATGAATCCACTCTCTCAAGTCATTAAGGTTCCAGTTAGTGCTCTGCAGCTATAATTAATTAAACTACACTCAACTTCCCTAAAAATGAAATCCCAGATATCCCTAGAGAATTGGAGATTCACGCTGAATAGATCAAGGCACGAATACAGCAAACTGTGTCTTTCTTGAGGCTCATCTGATCTATGTCCTTTACCCCCCCCCCATCTTGATGGCCGTATCTTGTGAGTGGGGGCAAGATAAAGTTGTTTCTCCTCTGCCTTTGTGCTTTACATTTTTAAAAATGTTTTATTTTTTGCTAATCTAAATGTTTTATCTGGTAATATCTGAGAAGAGGGTGATATACAGGAAAAAGGAGGAAGTACTTTTTTAATTTTAATTAAAATGCTAACGTAAGGCAAGACCACTGTGTGAGATTGCATTACAAAGCAGCTACTTGTTCTGCCATAGTTAAGTGTGATTTGATGCGTCCATTATGAGCCTCTAATCTCAGGGGTTTATATCTTGGCCAAAATAGTCCCTCCAGGCTGAAACTTGGCAGACATCTCAGCCTAATTACTGTCATTTTCTTTTTTGGATTAAGAAAATGGAATTATTATAGTGCTTTAAATCCCCACCCCACACTATCCCCATATTTTCAAAGGTCCATATTTATATCCACATAAATAGTTAGCTCTTGAGCCTTTCAAATAAAACGCAAGAATCAAAGGACTTTTCTAGGAACTGTGGGCAACTTGACCTAGCCGTTCGTGGGCAGGGTCTCATCCTTTCTCAAGCAATTGCAAGAAGGAATCGTGGCAATCACTGCGCTAATGACGAGGTTGGTGGGGATGTCAAGACATGGATGCTGTGGGTTTCCTGTCTTCAGGAAACAGGTGAAGTGCCCTCCCGCTTCCCAAGTCCTGGGGCCATGGCCACCTTCACATCTGTCTCTTTACCTACAGCTGTTTCCTCAGAACTGTCCTACCTCACATCTGGTCTCCCTTTTCCTCATTTTTCTTTACCCAACAACAGGGGGAAAGGGCTTAGAGGCGATTTGAGGTTTCTGCTATCACGAGTCAGCGATCTACTCTGTACACGTCCTTTGTTTTGTTCTCTTAGAAACCCTCAGGTAGGTGTTATGGCTTCACCAGCCTCTGAATCTCCAGTAAGTGACTTGTTTGCTTCCCCGAATTACTCGCATATTACTGTTGTCAGAGTTACTTGAAACATAGACCACTGTGGCTAGTACTAAAGTCAGAATTTCTGAGGCAAAGTAGATGAGATTTGATTGAAAATTTTACACCTTTTTCTAACCCCTGTTTGACTCTTTTATAACTTGGGGCCCATCACAACCTCTTTTCAGTGTAAGTATTTATAGGTGGTAACGAGAATGGCTTTGTAACTTTCAGATAGCTTCCCAGACAAAAACCACCATCTCTAATTTGCAAACATTTGTGAAGACACTAGTGAAGTTTCTGCCATTTACAGCTTGGAATTCCCTGGATTCTTGCTTGTAAATCTAGCCAGATATAAGCAATGAATATGGAACATGCAGACCCATGGTGAACATAGTACTGAAATAGAAATAGGTTACGTGGGCTTTTCAAAAAAGCAACAGGAGTTGGTAAAAAAAAAAAAAAAGAAAGAAAAGAAAGAAAAAGACAAGGAAATGCTGCTCAGTTTTCTATACTGTGCAGTGCATTAGAGGGGCTGTGGAATCAAAATGGGGAAGACGCTAGAAAGAAAATTTTGCTGACTCAGTTCCTTCGAAGAGGTTGCCACAAATGAGTTGCATTTATGGCGGGAGAAGGAACTCGGGCTGGACCCTGGCTGTCCAGGATTTTATTTCCTCAGAAGGTTTGGTATTTGTGTGAGGGCCGTGAACAAATAAATGGTACATAAAAATGAAGTCTACAGCAATTGCATTAAAGTCTGAACGGTAGAACTGAATATATTTTTATTGAACATAATTCTGTGGAAGATTATTAAATTACCGCCTTGGAACAGAAGCACAAACAATGTGATAATGAGCTATGGAACCAAAATTAGAACAGATAAGCAAAAATAATTACAGGTGCCCCAGTGCAAGAAATGCACTGTGCCGATGATATGAAAATATGCACTATTTATATCTTCTTTAAATGTAGAATGTGAATTTGCCTGAAATTAATTTCTGGTGGGAAATTACTACACAGTAAACATGACTGTATGATGTTGAGGGCACTATTTTTCCCGCTAAATGTTGTTGTTGTTGTTGTTATATTATTATTTTATTGTTGTTGTTGCATGGGGAAGAGGAGACGGTGAAACTAATACTCCAGATTGAAAACAACCAAGATAGAGTTCTACTGGAAAATCAAATCTTTTATCTCTAGGAAGCACTCAATGTCAAAAGTTTCAAAGTAATTTTCCCCCCTAACTTTTCATCAAAGGATAGACTCGTTGAGTGTTACGGTCTGAATTGTGTTGCCCCCAGATTCGTTTGTTGAAGCCCTCCCTCATCCCATACTGTGATCCTATTTGGAGATGAGGCCGTCAGGAGGTCATCAAGGTTGGATGAAATCATAAAGGTGCAGACTTCATTCAATAGCTGTGGTATCCTTATGGAAAGAGGGAGATTCCACTTTCTCTCCCTGTGCAAGCACATAGAAAAGGCCATGGGAAGGTGCTTTGATGAATCCAGAAAAGGTAAGCAATCTGTTTGACCAAATTTCACAGTGAACTAGCAGAATGAAGACCTAGTTCTCCCTGCTCTCTACCCATTGATCTTGACTAAACTCTGTATGGCATTTCTGAATGGATGCCTTTGTAACCTCTACTAAAACAACTAACTATACTACACACGTATACAACTCTTATATATCATGCATGGGGAGAGGAGGGAGGAGTTGAAAGATCTAAATGAATGGATTTTATTAATTAACATAAACACATACTAATTTATCTCAGTTGCTCAAAGAAATTCTATGCTTTCCTGCTATTCTTTCCTCTCCCCTGTCCTGGCTAAGTAAAGGCTGTGATCTGGATTCCCAGAAGCCAGACAGACTAGCTTTGAGGTCCTGGGCTTGTAACTTTTTTGTGAATCAGTATCTTCAAGCTATACAATGAGAAGGGAAGAGGTACTTCCCTCAGAGTGTAAGTACCTCTTTTGGCTGATGGGATTTAATAAACTAAGACTTCGACACTCACATTAGAATCTGGTGCATCTTCTGCGCTCAGTATATGTGAGCTGTTAAGGATGGATAAAATTGTCACCTGAGTTTCAAATAATGATGGTTATTACTTCTTATTCTTTTTTGGGAAGAGATTTCTTCTGGCTGGAAAGACTTCTCATCTTCCTTTTGAGTGTAGGTGAGAGGCAAATGTAAGTGGGGTCAACTTTGAGAGGCCAACAGGCAACAGCTGCTTTCTCTCACACTCTCACTCAAGTCACTGAGAATAAAACACTCCCTAGGCACAGAGGAGTGGATGTGGGGGCCTTCGTACATAGTGAGGGGTTTAATGACACCTGAGAGCCAGGCGGATTTGCATGACCAGACCTCTCTGACTTTCCCTGCTGCCCGACTGTCCCCACATCACACTGTCGCCTTACTTGGATCTTCCCATGAGTACCCCCTTGTTTCCTCCCCGCTGAACTTCTCAGTTCTCTCCCAGTCCATCAACCCTTTATCCATGCTGTGTCTTTGCACCTATCTTTACCTCTGCCTGGAACGTTCTTACCACTCCCCACTCTTCCTGCCCGACACCTCTCTTCACCTTTCCTTGGCAAGGTACAAACTCTGATGCCAGCTCCTCCCTGAATGCTGAATGCCGGGCTCCTTCAGCATTGCGTTTTGACTCATTATCATAGAGTGTGTGTGTGTGTGTGTGTGTGTGTGTGTGTTCCTTCCCAACCATAGCTCCTGTGTTGCTCACTTCCATACCCCTGGCTCCTAACACATGGCCTGGCACATAAGAAGTGCCCATGCCGACTGGTTAGATAAATGAATTAACAACCTACCCACATCTGACCGCCATTTGTACCATTATAGCTCCGGAGCTCTTACCCGTCTGCGTGTAGAGTCTGGAGCTCAATTAGGCATACCAATGTAAATTCTGCCTTTTAATTATGAACCGTAGAAAAATATATGTGTGAATATGGGCATATTTTTAACTTGTGGTGCCTGCATTCTTTCTACCTTTGCCTGCTTTGGAAGCCCTTACCTTCCCTGTGATCACGCGTCTCTCCCAATAAAAGGACGGGAAACCGAAGATGTGAATATTTTTATCTGACATTACTTCGGAGCATTGTTTTTCTGTTTGCTGCTGTTTCCTTTTCATGGGCCATTAGCAGCTTCCAAAGGCAATATCCTTTCCCTGTCACACTATGCCATAGGGGGCCATTTCAACAACTTCAGACTAGGGCATTAAGTGTAATTCTGGATGAGAGTCAGCACATAACCAAATAAAAATAATAAAGAGAAAGCTTGTAGGAGCCATTTGGAACGCTGTCCTGCTCTGAATTCATTTGCAGCCTCGCAGAAACCTACCCATCACCAGTGATCAGCCCCAAGCCCCACCGTACCTTATTTAATTGTAAAGTATTTCATCTCCTCAGCAACAGCCCTGCTCATTTGCTCTCCCTTTTTTGGAGATTGTCTTAGTGGAATGCTGAGAGTCTAATCAGCGGGGGAAGAAGAAAATGCAGGGTTTGATTTCAACAAACCAAAAAGAAAAGGTGTATTTCTTGTCGCTTTTCTCCCCTCCTTAAATTGAGCATTTAGGAGGCCTCTTTGGAAATTCCTCTGTAATAGGTGCTCAGCACAGGGGGGAAGGAGAAAGAGGCAGAAAAGCAACGGCAATTAACCTCTAGCTCAGTGGTTCTTAACCTTTTTTGAGGTACCGAACCCACCAGTTTCATATGTGCGTTCACCGAACCCTTCTTTAGTGATAAATAAAGTATGATTTTTTTTTCCAAATTTAGTTTTGCCGGTGCGAGACTAGAGTTGCTCAACTTGGCATTGCATATCATGCAGATAGGACGCTGACTCCCATCCCGTTCCGTGATACATGTGAATCCATGTTGTACATATTCGTCCGACCACTTTCTTTTTTTGCTCGACATATTTCGTATGGATTAAAATATTAAGAAAGAAACCACACGACGTACAACTACGACAGCCGTTGACTACTGCGCGCATTAAATTCCCCGCAGCACTGGTTGGCCAAGCAATGTAACGTGATCCTCTGCAGCAAGTGATGGCCAAGCAGGGCGTGTCATCACGACTTTACAGTAGTGTGTCTTTATCCCTGCGGCAGAGGCTTCTCCGAACCCCTGAGACCGACTCATCGAACCCCTAGGGTTTGATAGAACCCAGGTTAAGAACCACTGCTTTAGCGCCTGATTCATTGTTGGACGCTGTTACCCTGGTCTTTGTATGGAGGGCAGGCAGGTTTAAAAGTGAACTAGGGAAAACCAAGCATGGGCATTTGTCTCCAAGCCAGTGTCCCTAATGGTCAGTCCATCTGAGAGTCCCCCAAGTCTGGATACCCAAACACTCTCAGGTCTAGCTGACTTGGGGAAGGTTAACTTACATCATGGTGTCTCTAACTTTCCTGACAGCATAGCCACCCAGGGGCCAGTGGCTTTGTTAGAGACATTGACTGCCAGGACCTTTCACCTAGATGTTGACTTAGCCTGGGGTGGGTAATGAGAACTCACATTTTAAGATGTGGTTCTAAATGAACCATATGACCAGGCAAGTTAGAAAACACTGTTCTAAGTGATTTATCCGTTCTCTAAATAGACTCCGGTTGACAACTGATTTTGTGCAGGTGGCGTCCTAGAGACTATGGGGACAGAGCAGCAGTAAGCGTGACTCCTGCCCTCCAAGATTCTATAGTCTAGACTCGTGACGGCGAACCTATGACGCGCGTGTCTGCACTGACACATGTAGCCATTTTCGATGACACGCGGCTGCATACCAGAGAAGTATGGGCCGCATGCCGAGAAGGACATTTCATCCTGGGCTCCTGCACAGCCAGGTGCAGTAGCCGAGGATAAAACATTTGCTGTAGTGTAGACACTCTGTGTCGGAGGGCTGTAGGCCAAAACAACAGAACTCCGGCACAGAACGTCTAGTTCTGGGACTTCCGGTTAGGCCATTTTTCTCCAAGTGACACACCACCCGAGTCATGCTCAGTTTTCTGGCAAATTTTGACACCCAAAACTCAAAAGATTGCCCATCACTGGTCTAGAAGATGCCTGCAGCACTTCCCAAAAGCTTCCAGTTCATTCTTTTGCCTCCCATTTTTCTACAACTCTACCAATGAATCGACACTAGTGTGTATTCAACAATCAACCAGCCAATAAGTGCTCAGATTTAATCCTTTAATTTGGTCGCTCTAAGGACAAGCTGCATTAGAAGGCCAGGGATGACTCAGGAGTCTGTATAATAAAATAATATGATTATAAGAATCATAGCTAACATTTGTAGCATGCTTATTATATGCTGAGCACCGTGCTAGACAATTTTCCTCTAGGCTCCTTTAAGGATAATTTTGCTTGTTCTCTTCATTGTAAGCTCCCCTGATCCCAGGACAGGGAGTGCACAGAGTAACTACGTAAGAGATATTTGTTAAATAAATAAGTTTATATATGATTAGTTCATCTAATCTCACAACAGGTCTCTGAGCTAAATACCCCAGATATTCTAAAACTCAGGGAGGAAACTCAGACCATCTGTATTTTTATCAAGCTATTTTAGATCAACAAGATTTGAGAAGTAGGAAATTTAGCCCAATTCCCTATGGATATTTAAATCTCCTGGGCAACTTCTCATTCAGTGTTATTTCAGCTTCTATTTGAATATTCCAATTGTGGTAGACCACACTAAAGCCTATTTATTTTAATTATTGAAATGTTCTTCCTATGATTAACTGAATCTTATCTTTTCTTCACTTCTATCCACTGTCCTTTTTTTCCTCTCCAGAAAAAGAACCATGTCCACAATGTTCAGATATCAATAACTGGTGACCTGAAGATTTCATTTAAGCTCACACTATGCTCTAGAGGTAAGGGGAATGCTACTTCACAGACTCATTAGAAATCACACTGTGCCCTGAGTTCAGGTAGAACAAAAACCCCAGTTCTATAGACTTAGGTTTGGAACTTGACTCTTTAACCTCCTAGTCATATGACCTTGTGTCAATGACTTAGGCTCTCTGAATTTCACAGTTTTCCCAAGTGTGAAATGGGAATAATAAAAAAGCATTGTGGGTATATAGTAGCCAACAATAGCAATAACAAAAACCACGTGTAACAATAAAATATACAACCATAAACATCATAGCTAACATTCTTCATGTGCTTATTATGTGCCCAGCACTGTGCCAGATGATTTTCCTCGGACCATTTTGTTTATTATTGTATCCCCAGAACCTAGGACAGTATCAGATACATAGTCACTGCTCAATAAATATTTGAATAAATGAGTGAGTCTATTATTAGCTTACCCAATCTTCAGAACGGCTCTCAGTAGCTAAATATCTAATAACCTTATTTCACAGATAAGAAAACAGACTTCAGAAGGTTAAGTTACTTGCTCAATTGGTAGGAACAGGTGTTTAAGCTCGAACACAATTCCTAGGCCACCCACCAATTAGATATTATATGTCTTTGCCATTTATGGATGATATTAATAAGTCTAATGTGTCCTTAGGCATCATGACATCTGTTGCTGGAGAGACAGTGAATTTGGTTGTGGTGAGGGATTTCAACACTGCCAATCACACCGTCCCGTGGATGAATGAGTATGCACGTGGTCAGAAGCTGGGAGCCCCCGAACAGGGCAGCGTTCTCTTTGTCCAGCTTCTGGTGGTCTTGCTGCCATTTTGTGAGAGGCCAGGCTTTCCCCAGAGCCTATGATTGTCTTTTCCTCCCAATGAATAGTCGCTGGGAAAGGCAAGAGCTCTAAAACCGCTGGACGAAACATGATAAATGCAATGCCTTCAGGCTATGTTCCCCTTTGCCGGGAAGCACCGCCATGATAATTGTTTCTACAAAAAGAAACTACAACTCTGGTGAAAAAAAAAAAAAAAATCAAACTCTGTGTTTGCTTGAACCTATCATAAACCATTGCTGGTAATTATAGAAGCTGATTGTGCGACAGTTTCGTTTAACTTAATTGGCAATTTTTTTTAAAGCCGCAACACAATAAAAATAGTAACGAACACGTCAGATTCCAGAGATGGAAGATTTAGCTTTGGTGAAATGTCATAGATCTGCACACACCGACAAAGGTGTGGGAATGTGACTCTCTGCTCTCAGCTGGCTTTTAAACCCTTGCTACCTGTGTTCCAAGTTCTGTTTCCTGGGCTCATAGTCTGGTGTGGGCTTTTATCCTAGTGTGTGGCGAACCGGGTGTTTCAACGGTTGTGGAAAGAAATGTGCCCCATAAACCAATGTAGAAACATGAGATTCCTCAGTGTGGGGAAGACTGCTTGTGCAAGATGAACTAGACGTGTTCCGTTAAAATCTAAGTGTAATTGCCTCTTTTGGGCGTTCATTTTACCTGATTAAAAATTGATTGAGATTTTACCTCTTAACTGGGTACCATCACTACGGACAGTCTCATCCTTGTTTTCCTTCCCTTGGATTTCTCTGCATTTTGTTGCATTCATCATCTCGTCTCTGTTGTTACCATCGCCATCATCGTCATCATCAGCCCACCTTAATAACAACAGTAGGAATAGCTAGCCTGCTACCTAGAATCACTTCCATAGGCCAAAGACAAGGCCAAGGCCTTTGCATAGATTATTTTACTTCATCCACACAATTTGAAAAGTCATCCATTAGAAAATGGCAGGGTTTAACCCTGGCCGGTTGACTCAGTGGTAGAGCGTCGGCCTGGTGTGTGGAAGTCCCGGGTTCGATTTCCAGCCAGGGCACACAGGAAAAGTGCCCATCTGCTTCTCCACCTTTCCCCCTCTCCTTTCTCACTGTCTCTATCTTCCCCTCCTGCAGCCAAGGCTTCATTAGAGCAAAGTTGGCCCAGGCACTGAGGATGCTTCCATGGCCTCCGCCTCAGGTGTTAGAATGGCTCTGGTTGCAACACAGCAATACCCCAGATGGGCAAAGCATCGCCCCCTGGTGGGCATGCCAGGTGGTCCCAGTCAGGTGCATGGGGAGTCTGTCTCTCTGCCTCCCTGCTTCTCACTTCAGAGAAAGTGGCAGAGTTTAGATGCCTGCCTGGCACCATGATGTGTGATCTCAAGCATGATGTTATTCTATTACTCTTAAAGTTTTGTCTAAAACTGGCCCCCACCTCTGGAACAAAGCTTAGCCCAGCTCCATAGCCACAGCAGAAACCGGGGCACCATGTGCACAGTAATGCTTCCCTGCTGCTCTTTCTCCAGGCAGGAGTTCTGCCTCCTTTCCTGACCCAACCTGCCAGGTCCCCACTAGGCTTGGAGCACTTTCCTGAATGTGAGCCCACTCTCTGGGGCTGGAGAGACTCCTGCATGCTCTTATCGGTCCCCTTACACCAGGAGTTGGGCTCCTGATCCTGTATCAAGGAGCACACAGCGAGGCTTGGTATTGATTGAGACGCTTTAGTGCCGTCCTTGTCAGTGAAAATTTTGGTGTTAGTAACGTTACTTGTTGAGCACCATTTCCCCAGCACTGTGATAAAGGCTTTTGCTTCTATAGACCGCCCTCACAACACCCTGGGAAGTAGGTCTATCATTTTCACCAATTTCAAGGTGAGAAAATCAGGTAAAGAACAGTTAAGTGACTAACCTACAGTTACACAGCAAGAAAGCAGCAAAGTCAGATGACTACCCAAAGTTGGTAAACTGAACCATCATGCCATGCTGTGATGTCAAAAAAGCATTACAAGTGGTTTGAGGAACTGATTTTAAAATGCTTCCAAACAAACACAACAGCTTCCAGGTAAATTAATTTCTGAAAAACTACTTTGGCTTCCACCTTACCTAACCTGGGAATGGTTGTGGTTCATGTAAAAATTTAGGTTTCAGTTTCCTGACCCTGCAGCGGCATTTTCTACATTCTAATCACATTTTAGCATACACTTACATTACTTAAAGTACAAATGCTGTTTCATGATTGGATTGCAATCATGATCATACGCCATATTCTCACATGACTGATATTTTCCTATCAAAGCATAAACCACCCCATTGCTACTTTGATTTGTATGTGACTCATGAACGTTTAACCATGTTATTGACTCTGATGCATGTTATTTGTAGTGGTGGTTCTACCATTAGCCAGCTAACAAGCAATGCAGGCTTTTATGGGCTTGGCACTTAATGTATATATACTGCTCACAAAAATTAGGGGATATTTCAAAATGAGTATAAAGCAATAAAATATCTCCTAATTTTTGTGAGCAGTGTATATATTAAACAATACATAGCCTGACCAGGTGGTGGCGTAGTGGATAGAGGTCGGACTGGGATGTGGAAGACCCAGGTTCGAAACTCCGAGGTCACCAGCTTGAGTGTGGGCTCATCTGGCTTGAGCAAAAGCTCGCCAGCTTGGACCCAAGGTCGCTGGCTCCAGCAAGGGTTTGCTCGGTCTGCTGAAGGCCCGCGGTCAAGGCACATGTGAGAGAGCAATCAATGAACAACTAAGGTGTCGCAATGAAAAACTGATGATTGATGCTTCTCATCTCTCTCTGTTCCTGTCTGTCTGTCCCTATCTATCCCTCTCTCTCTGTCTCTGTAAAAAAAAATACATAGGTGAGTAAGAGTATTACTTTGATAAGAAATAGTCATCTATGGATACTGTGCAAAGTCTTGTTGTGGGGAAGTGGAACACCCCAGAGCTCACTGTGGGAGATCATCCATGGCCACCTAAGATGTGGTCTGGAGCTGAAGTCAGAGGTGGGGCTGACTCCCTTTGCAAATTTAATGTGAATAGAAGGTGTCATCAATGAAAAGACAGGAATTCATTGGCGGCTCAGCAGGGATCACAAACTTTGAGGCCCAGGAGAGATGAGAAGTCCTCTGTTCACACAGGGCTGACCAGAAGCTAGACTCTCAGGTTGTGGGGCATACTCAGAGGTCACGTGACAGCTAACACAATCAAGCAACTATCTCACAATGGACACGCTTTGGGGATGGTAAACAGGAAAGAAAGGAATAGATGAGAGAAAAATTACAAATGTTCCCCTGGGCAGAAACCCTAAAAAAAAATACTCGACTTCATTGAAAAGTTGTATCATTCTCTGGGGACAGCACCAAGATCTAGGAAGAGACATGCTTCCCTGACTCCAGGGGCAGAAACTGAAGGAAGAACTGCCTGAACCAGTATTGAGTGACAGGAGCTATGGCCAGAAAAGCTAAGAGCCTTTTCTACCTGGCTGCCACCAGGAGGTGCCTTCTGAGTGAGTCACCAACGCTGTCTGTTCACCTTCTGAAGCTTCCTTCAATTAAGATTCCAAAGGCACTTTAGCTTTTGGGTGAGAAAAGGCTGAGCGCCCACTCCCCTGCCCTGGCCCATGGAGCCCATCCATGGCTGGCTGAAACGGACTCTGTGGGTATACGTTTGCTACCATTTTCATATGTAATGACTGATTTCACAATTATTAAGCTAACGTACCCTCCTCTAGTTTGGGAAAATACTGGGATTTCTCATTTAGCAAACTAACCCGCTTGGGATTTTTCCTGAAGGCGCTGTCACCTCTTGTAGGACAAGAAATGGAAGGAGGCCTTGGGATAGGGCTTGGGACACTTAGAAGCAGAGGCATCCATGGTGCCTGAGGTATCTGGGTAGGCAGGGAGGGGGGACAGAGAGACGGGCCCATACTAAGATGAAAAGATGGACAGAGTAGAACATCCCCTTCCTCCAGGGCCACGTCTTGGGCATATGTGGGCCTGTGCTGGAGACAGAGCTGTGCATGTGTGTGTGGACCGGCTGAGATGTGCTCAGGAACAGGGGGACTTGGTTTGTGTGGCTGGCACTAGTCTTCCTCCTCAGCTGGGAATGCATGACCAGCTACATGACAATGACAAGGCCTGGTGGACTCCCCGACTGAAGTAGAGCTTCAGACCTGGGGCGCCCTGGGCTCTGCAGAGAACTGCATTTAACCCTTGAACAACAGGGTTTGAACTGGTCAGGTCCACTTACACGAGGGTTTTCTTGTCATTCAATACATCGGCCTTTCCTATCCTAGGTTTCACATGGGAGGAGTCAACCAACGGTGGAGCCAGAACAACATTTTCTCACTCCCAATTGGGAAAGGAAAAGACTGTTTTCTAACCGCGGCTAGAATGAATCTGTGGATTCGAACGCGGATGCGGAGGGCCCACTGTGGCAGTAAAGGTTATACCCAGACTCTATGGATTTTCGACTGCGCAGAGTGGGTGCCCCGCCACAGCGTGCGGTTCATGTGCCAGCTGTGCCCAGAACCGGCTGACGGCGGGTTGGGGACACCATGTGACTGCGGCCGCGGCAGCGCTCACCTGGAGTTGTGCTTCCAGGTGAGTAGAACCTCGCTAGGTGGTGATAGAATACCTGCCCTGGAGAGAGGTAAGTCTCCAAAGCTTTTGACTTTATCTCAAGAAAATGAGGCCTCTAGAAGAGCACTTAAACCTATGAAGAGTCATTTCAAATATTCAAAGCTACAGAGAAAAAATATTTAATGATTTGTGTATAGCTAATATCCAGATTTGACAGGCATCAAGGTTGTTATATTTACTTCAGATGAAAAACAAACAAAAAATGCTCAAACAGCTAAAGTCTATTTTGATTCCAGTTCTGTTCCCTTTTTCTCTCCTTCCTTCTTTTTACTCTTTTATCGGTGGTATGATCTTGTCCAGCCATGTTTGTACATATTTACTATACATGTATGTGTCCATAAATGATATGAAGTACTGATATGTTTACAATGTACATAAGTGTTATCCTATTCTATGGGTCCTTCAGTTTGACCCCAAATTAACTTATTTAATTATTCATTGTAATTTTTTCTGAAGTGAGAAGTGGGGAGGCAGAAAGACAGACCCGGGATCCATCCAACCGGGATCCACTGGGCATGCCCACCTGGGGACGATGCTCTGCCCATCTGGGCTGTTGCTCCTTTGCTCCTGAGGCGGAGGCCATGGAGCCATCCTCAGCGCCCAGGCCAGCTTTGCTCCAGTGGAGCCTGGGTTGCAGGAGGGGAAGAGAGAGACAGAGAGAAAGGAGAGGGGGAAGGGTGGAGAAGCAGATGGACGCTTCTCCTGTGTGCCCTGGCTGGGAATCAAACTCGGGACTTCCACGTGCCAGGCTGACGTTCTACCACTGAGCCAACCAGCCAGGGCCAACCCCAAATTAACTTTTTAAGTTATCCATTTGATACAAAATTAAATCTAGTTTGTTTTAATTTCTCTGCCTATATATGTATACCTATGTAATATAGGTAGCGCTTTATGTTATAGATCTTAACTCATCCATTTTTCTATTATAGGGAGTTTGGTTTCGTTTCTAATTTCTCATATTGTCACATTTAATTTTTAAATTAAATTAGAGTTTATTCTTGTATAATGTGTGGGATAGGACTTCCACACGGCCCATGTCCCTCATGGAAGAGAACATCTTTTCCTTTACTGCTTTCTCATGCCCCATTTCCTGTTTTCTGATGTTGATATACCTATAGTAGCCCGTTAATCTATGTCTCTGTCTCTGAACCAATATAATATTATTTTAATTATTATAGAGCTAAACAAAATTTGATGTCTAATACCTTTATTGTTAAAAATTAGAAAGCGGTGATTTAGATAGTGAGATTAGACTTTGAGTCCCCCCTTTTTAAAATAATCATAAACAAGGGGTGAGTTTACTCTGACCCCCAAGGAAATGAGACATATCATATACTATATGTAATTAGCCCTCAAAATAATCTTGTTGGAGTTTGAAAGTGTTATTCTGATCTTAGAGATGATGAAACTAAGAGTTGGTGATGTTAGGTAACTTGTTGGTATAAAGACATGTAGAAAGTGGCATGTGCAGAATCTCTTTGATTTCAAGTGTGGTGTTTATTGATGATACTTTCTACCAGATCACTTAGTGCACCTCATGAAGCCCCATGAACAATAGTTGCTCCTCCCGTTGGACAATCTGAACAATATATTTTTCTCTTTGGCATCTAGGGAACTTAGATTGAAATTTGTGCTTAACAATATAACTTGAGCCTGACCAAGTGGTGGCAGAGTGGATAGAGCATTGGACTGGGATGCTGAGGACCCAGGTTCGAGACCCCAAGGTCGCCAGCTTGAGCATGAGCTCATCTGGGTTGAGCAAAAGCTCGCCAGCTTAGACCCAAGGTCGCTGGCTCCAGCAAGGGGTTGCTTAGTCTGCTGAAGGCCCACGGTCAAGGCACATATGAGAAAGCAATCAATGAACAACTAAGGTGTCACAATGAACAACTGATGATTGATGCTTCTCATCTCTCTCTCCATTTCTATCTGTCCCTATTATCCCTCTCTCTGTTTCTGAAAAAAAAAAATAACTTGAAAGTACCTTATAATTTAATGATCTATGTACTTTTTTGGTCCCTTTTCCTAATATCCTCTTCTAATTGATATTTTTTGTCTTAATTTTAAAATATTCATTCTCAATGTATTGTGTTCATGCACATAGTTTTTATAGCTAACCTTAAATAATTTACCAAAACAAATGCATGTTATTTCTATTACCACAAAGTTCTCCACACTTTGATGTGCGTCCCAATCACCTGGAGTCTTGCTGACATGTCAGGTTCTCAGTCACGAGGTCTGGGTGAGGCCTGAGGCTCCGGGTCTCTAACCAGCTCCCAGATAAGGGGATCTGTCTTCCTTATGTGCCTCATTCTGCATCTCCATTTCTTCTTGTTGTTATTTTCCATATACAGATTCATTGTATTGGAAGGCAAGTTTCAGATTGCCTCTTTAAGTGTCTTATTTCTACGAAGTGGAAGACAGGAAGTTCAAAATCCACATGACCCTGGAGTGGCATCTTGTCTCCTACAAATATTAACTGTGGGCAAGTTTTCTCTTCATATATAAAAAAAATCCAGAGTAATAGTCACTTCACATGGTTGTTTAATGAGTTGACAGAGTTAAGTTAAATGAGAATTTGTAACAGAATTCTTTCCATTTCATAGATACCCAAATCTATGTTTTCTTCCTCCTCTCCTTCCTTCCATCTCAGTTTAGAAAGAAGTTGCAATATATACTTTCCTATAATTGCTACCCCTCCTTCTCCTAGAAGGGATTTGTGGAGACTGAAAGGAACGATATAAAACCAATATACAAACAAATATTTAATGAAATGCATGTGTCTCAGTGAAATCACTTTTTCAGAGAGATAACTGTCACATGCTGCCATTAAGAAGTAATGTGTTTCTCATAATCTTAATTCAAATGAATAAGTTTTGAATTGAAGAACTGTCGCTGAAATTCCTAATGAAACATGGCAATTACTTCTTTTTTTTCTTTTAAACTTAAGTCTGTGAATTACAATGAAGTTAAAAACCAATATGTTTACCACCTCTTTTTTTTTTTTTTTTTTTTTTTTTTAATTTCAGGGCTTTTCCAATTTAGAAAATAGCACTTTGCATCAGGTAAAAGTTTAGATTTATTGTTTAAAAAGGAAACCCTTTCTCATTCCATTAGGACATTTTATAGTAGTAGCATTTCTTTTCTGCACTAGAGTAAGAATTCTTATACTCAGAATTCAAATGACAAGTAAATTTGGCTACGCAGTTTTGAAATGATGAGAGGAGATTACCTGCTCTTAGAAAGCCTTGGTTCTCAGCTGTAACAGGAATCATACTGAGCATTACTGTTTGATTTCATGATTCCCTAACCTTGTTTTATGTATCCACCCCTTGAAAATGTGTTGCGCAACACCTTTACTGTTTAAGCTAATGAAATGTTTTGTTTTGAGGGATTTTTATGGCTCCCTTTGTACTAATTAGAGACAGGACTAAAAGTCAGGGTCTTGTATGCAGGGGCTGCACATTGAAATGGACACTGAAGTAATGAGAAATACAAGTAATCATGTTTTGGCGCTGATACCCATTGGCATAGTTTTCACTTCCACAAAGAAAATGGCCCAAGCTCATCTAAAAAAATGTATATGGTCTGTTGTTCAATTTTTTGATAGAAACCTAGATACAGATAAATATTTCTCTACTAAAAGACAAGAAACATCACAAGCAGAATGTTAAATGGCATATGTCACCTTAGGTCATGGAGACAGTAGGGAACAGCAACTATTATGGCGAATCAGAATGCACCTGGTTGTCACCATGCGGGAATGTAGCACAGGTTGCCGGGTCTTTGGAGTTTGCAAGGGAAACCAACAGCCTGAAGTTTTTATGTTGAAATGTCCTAAATTTTGAAATATATATTTTTAAAAAGAATGTATGGGAGAAATAAAATATATGACTCCCAACTGAATTCAGCTAGAGGAGCACAGGTTGGCAATTCTGGCTTTGGAAAAAAAAAGAAAAAGAAAAACAGAAAAAGTCCAGGGGAAGCGATTCCAAAGAGGTGTCTGATGTGAAGACTAGCTTTTTTCTAGAATGAATTGTTATTTGTTCAAAGGGAATGTGAGAGGCTGTGCGTGTGTGTGTGTGTGTGTGTGTGTGTGTGTGTGTGTAGACAGCAGGCTATTAGAAATCTACTGTTTGGTTGAATGGGACATGATACAAAGGACATCACTTTTTTTGGTGACAGAATGTTGAGGGTTGAAGGCATGTGTTTGGAGCATGTGGGGAAGGAAGCAACATGGAAGCCTCCCACCAGAAGGGAAAGGATGCTGTGGTTCTGTCACTGAGGATTGAGTGGGGCTTCCAGGGAAAATGCCAGGGCACGAGAGGGGATGACAGTCCGAGTGGAGGCTGCCCGGTCCTGGTGAGACAGCTGCCTGTCAAAGGTGGATTACTTTTGGAGGTGATTTTTCATATCAACAAATGTGAAACAAGGTATTTCTGTTCCAGATAGGCCACACTGACTATTTCCCAAGGCTTTGCCTTGCACCCTCTCCCTAGCTGTCGTGGGTTGCTGCTCTCACCCTGCCTATCTGTCATGCTCCCTGCTCTCCTGTGCTCCCAGCAAAGTCTATACGAGACTCCTGAAGCTCATTCCGGCCTACCACCCAGGGTCCTGGTCCCAAGCTCATTGTGGACAACCACCTTCTCATACTTGCAGACTGGAAAGGGTCCAGCACCCTGCACACACATTTAGTGAATTCTGGGTATGTGCTCCATGCCTTTGTTTGTTTGTTTGTTTTCAAGGGGGACATGAGAGAAAGAAATAGGAATTTGTATTCACTCTGCTTTGTAGAGTTCTAAAATGTGTTTTGGGGTGGATACGATTCAAACACTAAAATCATCCATTTCATGCATATTAATTAATTTTTACATGAAAACAGTTCCCATTTGCAAGAGTTCTTTGGCATGATTTTAGCCTGGGGAAGAAGTTATAAACAGTAGTGGGGAAAAACATGAAACCAAACATTGCCCTGTGTTGGCAAGAGTTTATGGTGACAAGTGTACCCATTGTCAACAGCAGTATGTCCTCCTAGCCCACTGCTGGCCCCGCCTTCCCTGTTGTCCCCTGTCTGCAGTCTCAAGTTGTGGTTTCTCGGATTGAGTCCTGAGCCTCCTCTGTTATCTAGCACTATTTCCCCCTTAGGTGAGTTCGTTCTGTCCTAGGGGTTTGACACCATCTTTTTGTTGCTGTCTCCAGACTCTCCTCTCTAACCCAGAGGGCTGCCCTGGCTTCTGCCACTTCACTTCGATGGCCCCTTGGCACAGAAAACTCCCCTCCAAACGATTTAAACAAAAGGGCATGTCTTGGCTCACACTTCGCGTACAAACAAAAGTAGGTTGACCCGAGGGTTGGCTTAATCCAGAGCTGTGACTCTGTTTGTCTGTGCTTTTCTTGTCCCTCCCATCCCCTCCCCATGTGCTGGCTTTGTCTTCCGCCTGGCCCTGGCGCTGAGATGGCTCCTGTAGGTTCAGACCGGAGTGGTCCTCACCACACAATGGCCAGAGGCAGAGAGAAGGATGCTTCCTGAGTCCACTCTCCTAAGAACGAGGAAGCTTCTTTCTCCCAAGTTTCCAGAAAATCTTCCGTTAGGTTTCGTTGGTTTAAGTATTGGCACATGCCCATCATACCGTGTCCTTCCAGGACAGTTTTCCTGCAGATATTGGGTTAGTCTTCTTATCCCTACGTTGCTCATGTGATGGACAAGCACATGGGATGACCTGAAAATGCTAAGACCAATGCTCTCAGCTCCTTCAGATTCGGCACCTTCCTTTTTAACATTGAGTATTTGTATTGCTCCCTCTATCATCGTGAAATAAAATCCATAGAGAATTAAAATCAACTACATACTTAAGTAATACAATGTCTCCATTAGACTAGAAAAGAGAAATGAGTTAATAACGAAGTGTTAAATATTGCAGTATGCAGTTGGTGGGGGCCCGGTTACCTTGGAACCTCACTACTCAAAAGTGTGGTCCACGAGCCAGCAGCATCAATAGCAGCTTGTTAGAAGAGCCCGACTCTCTGGCCCAGTGAGAATATGCATCACAGTGTCATCTCCAGTGACTCATGAATTGCAGTCAGAAGTTATTCCCTATTTGTAGAATCATGGCGAACATGGCGGTCACAAACATGACTGCCCTAGGGGTGCTGGCCACTCAGACATCTGCTGGTGTTATGATTTCTGGAAATTATGAACAGTGCTCGAGACAAGAACAAAACAAAGTACAGTGTGCCCTCAACTTGCATACCAGTTGTGTTATTAGTGATTACAGAGCATGATAAGCGATGCAAAAATATTTTGTGTTCCCATGTAAACAAACCAGAGCTTGACTTTTAGGATTGGATAATTACAAACGTGGTTTTCACGTGATTTGGATTTTTGCTTTCAATCTTTGCTAGTAGGATCATGGGAAGATTCTGCAGACTTTCCCTTATTTTCTGTCACATCTCCTGCCTCCCATGTTGGCCAGCACTAAATTTGGTTTGAGGTAGAGCACTGAGCTGCAAAGCTCAGTTTATGTTCAGGTCAGGTTAAGAAAGGGCCTATTGGAAGTTTCCAGGGATTTTATACAGAGGACAGGCCCAGACTGGGAATCACAGGGGTCAGCCATTCACGGGGGTAAGTAGGTAGAATGTAATCAGAGGCTATCTGTTCAAGTTAGCTGTGTCACTTGTTAGGATCAAAGTGTGCAGATGAGTCTGCTCTCTTGACAATTAGCATGAGTCTGGGAACCTTGGCATTGTTTCTTTCACTATTATATTGCCACCTCTTAGCTCAATGACTCTCTTAATTTAGCAGGCATCAGAATGACTGGGAGTGTTTGTTAAAACAAAGGTTGCTGGGCCCAACTTTAGAGTCTCTGATTCAACAGGCCCAGCGAGGCCCTGAGAAGTTGTGATTCTAACAAGTTCCTAGATGATGCTTCTTAAGTTATCCAAGGTCCAAGGATCATACTTTGAGAATCACTAACTCAGTAAGTATGTGTGAGGGAAGGAATTGTGTTCAGTCAGTCAACAAACGCTTGGAGTGTGTACTAGGGCCAAGTGCGGTAGACAAATCAGACACCATCCCAGCTCCCAAGAGGATGGCTGTTACGTGGACAATAAATTATAAGCATGCCAGCTTTGAAAACCAGGACTTCATTTAGGAAGCTAGATCTGTGAGGAGTCAAGAGACTCCAAGTACCTTGGATTAGGTGAGAGAAATGGGATTGGAGAGAATCATATTAGCATAGGTTTCAGAGAGAGGGCTGATAGGGCTTGCTGCTGGACTGTTGGATGTGCAGTGAAGGGGAGAGGAGTCAAGGATAATTCCCATTATGAACAGCTGAGTGGATGGGATTTACATTTACTGATATGGCAAAGGCTTGTGGAAAAGCAGGTTGAGCAGAGCTAGCAAGAAAACCAAGGGTTTGGATATGTTAAATGTGAGATATCTAGTAGACACCCAAGTGCACTTGTCATGTAAGCCATTGGATGGACCAGGTTCAATGTACAAGGAAAGATCGTGGTGGAGATATAAATTTGGGAGCTTTCTATGGTTTCCAAAACCAAAGGACTGTTTTAATTCATGTAGGAAAATATATTCATAGTAAATAGAGGGGAGAGTCCTGTGACACTCCTTCCCACCCCAGCATTTAGTGGCCAATTGGAAGAGAAATGGTAAGCCAAATGGACTGAGAAGGAATAATCTAATCAGTGGGGAAGGAAAATAAAAACAGAAGCATGTAGGTAGAGTCTTCAATATCAGGAGAAAAAAAGTAAGGATGCAAAGGTTAATTAATATAAATTTTATGGAGGAAAATGGCATTATCTGTCAATGACTTAAAGATAACTAAACTTATTTGTGTGTGTGTATTTTTTTTTGAAGTGAGAAGCAGGGAGGCAGACAGACCCCACATGTACCCAACCAGGATCCACCCAGCATGCCCACCAGGGGGCGATGCTCTGCCCATCTGGGGCATTGCTTTGTTGCGGCTGGAGCCATTCTAGCACCTGTGGTGGAGACCATGGAACCGTCCTCAGTGCCCGGGCCAACTTTGCTCTAATGGAGCCTTGGCTGAGGGAGGGGAAGAGAGAGATAAAGAGAAAGGAGAGGGGGAAGGGTGGAGAAGCAGATGGGCGCTTCTCCTGTGTACCCTGACCAGGAATTGAACCCAGCACTTCCAAACGCCAGGCCGACACTCTACCTCTGAGCCAACCGGCCAAGGCCAAAGATAACTACTTTTTACTAAGTAATTCAGGTCCTAAAATGCTAGCCTATACAATTATCAAAACTGTGGAACAAGCTTAATGCACAAGGGATTTTCACTGAAGCATTATTTTATAATAGCTAAAACTTATGTACAACATAAATGTCCAAAAATAGGGCATTAGTTAAATAAATTGTGATACAATCATACAATTGAATATTATGCAGCCATTAAATTATGTTTATGAAGAGCTTTTAATGAGCTGATAGAAATGCTTAGAAGATGATATAATGCTGAGTGAAAATATAGCATGCAGAAGTTTCTGTATAGTATGATTTCAGTTATTTAATTGTGCATAGTCATTAAAAATGCTGGAAAGAAATGTGCTGAAATATTCATATAACATTAAGGTTAGATGATTATGCATAGTTATTATAATTTTTCTTTTTTACACAATATTCCCCAAATCATGTACTACCTCTACAAACACTGAAAAGAATTCTTCCTTCAAGTGAGTTGAAATCTGTCTTACTCTCATTAACTTGTTCTTTTTTATTTTTAAATTATAGTTGATGTACAATATTATATTAGTTTCAGATGTACAATGTAGTTGTTAGACATTTATTTAACTTATGATCACCCCTGGTAAGTCTACTACCCATCTGACGCAATATATAGTTAATACAATATTATTAACTGTATTCCCTGGGCTTTATTTTACATCCCTGTGACATTTTGATAACTGTCAATTTGTACTTCCTAATCCCTTCTTTTCATCCCTTCCCCCAACCTCCTTCCATCTAGCAACCATCAAAATGTTCTCTGTGTCTATGAGTCTGGTTTTGTGTCTCACTGTCCCTTATACAGACGAAAGAGTGAGAAGATCTAACGTCTCTTAGCTAGGACAGCCTTCAAATATTTGAAGGGAACTGCCAGCCAAGGATTGTAGCTTTAGCTGAGATTTGATGTCCCTCTGCCTAAGGCCAAGCTCCTAAGGCCATAAAGCCCCTGTGTCTCTTTCTTCGCTCCTAATAGAATCTTCTACATCTTCTATTGCTTGCTCTGTGATTAGCCTCTCTAAACTTCAGTTTTCTCACCTGCCAAATGGGAATGCATTGTTGAGAGGATGGCAGTCCGTGGGATACTCTATATAAACAACTCGATCATCTAAACCCCATAGAACGTAGAAAAAGGAGATGCTGACAAGAGGATTTTCAGAAAGAATAGTATGGGAGGGACAGGACAGGTCACCTGAGCATGCCCAGCTCTGTCACTAACTACAACAGTGGCCTAGCCAGTCACAGAGACTCTCCTCCATCAAAGAGCAATAGGGCCTGACCTGTGGTGGCACAGTGGGATAAAGCATCAACCTGGAACACTGAGGTCGCCGGTTTGAAACCATAGGCTTGCCTGGTCAAGGCATATGTGGGAGTTGATGCTTCCTACTTCTCCCCCTTCTCTCTCTCTCTCTCTCTCTTTCTCTCTCTTTCTCCCTCTTTCCCTCTCTCTCTCTCCTCTCTTAAAAAAATGGAATAAATAAAGTCTTTTTTAAAAAAGGACAATAGGAAGAAATCAGGTAGAAAATACAGGCTCCATTGACATGTGAGACAATACAGTGTGTGTGCAGAAATGTCTTCTTTCCACTGTGGTACCTCCTCTCGCATCACCCTCCTATCCTGTGATGCAGCAGGACCTACTGGGGACTTCTGATACTGTCACAAGTGACAGTCACAACAAGGCAGACATGGCCCTTCTTCACTGAGGCCCAGCTCACAGTGTCTGAGTAAGTATGTTACCAACGTCAAGATGTTACTCATGAGGCTAATTCCTATCCTGTCTCAACATTCAACACCTCTGTATTGTTTTGGACTCTGATCAGATTCCAGCTCACCCTGGAAGGTTTGAGCCCACAGGCATAAGTTCATATCATTAACTTTCATATTTACTTGCTGCGTGACTGCAGACATAGTCTTAATTTCTTGTAAGCCTTAATTTCTTCATTAATAAAACAAGCCTAATAATAGATACTTATTATGGTCTATGGATTATGTGATTAACATATATAAAGTTTCTAGCATAGAATCTATTTACACAGAAGGATATCAATAAATCTTAATTTTCTCCTTCCTTTTTATTCTCCTTCCCTCTCTTTCTTCCTATTTTCCCCAGGAATCTCTCCCTTTTCCAGAATTGCTCTGGGTTTTACTGTCTATCTAATGTGCTTTTGTTATCTCTTTGAAAGCTCAAATTCTACTCATTCTGGATGACACTCAGGCCATGAAATTTCACCTCAAGTATTTTTCCTTCCATTGTGTACTTGCAGACTTATCAATCCCTCCCCTCCCTTTGAAACTCATCAATTTCTTATTTGTCGTTTAACTTTGTACTTATAATAATTTTACTGCCTGAAATTAATTTTTTTGAGAGCAGAAGTGACCTATATAGTAGCATGATGGCTCTGTGAGGTCTTGTAATCTACTCAAACATCTTCACTTCACCTATGAAGAAACTGAGACTCAGAGACTCAGTGAACTAGTAGCCCAGGGTCTTCTGTTTAGTTAGATTCAGAGCCAGGACTGCAGTTGTATTTTCTGACTGTTTTTTCTATTGTTTTATACCAGTGGTTCTTGACCTTTTTTGAGGTACCGAGCCCACCAGTTTCATATGCGCATTCACCAAACCCTTCTTTAGTGATAAATAAAATATGATTTTTTTTCCAAATTCAAGACATAGGTATATGTTTTCTTATTGGTGCACAAAATGAGCCGTGCATGAACATCACCTTGCTCAAAGAACAAAACCAACAAAGTGCATGAACTCACAACAAATTACGGTATTACTTTATTCTGGCCTCTGCTGCAGAGGCTTCTCCGAACCCCTGAGACCAACTCATCGAACCCCTAGGGTTCGATAGAACCCAGGTTAAGAACCACTGTTTTATACCAATGGCAGTAGCTGCATTGCTGCAGGCTTTCTCCTCAAACCCTGCTCTAGGGTCTTCCTCCATCAGAAGCCAGGGGAGAGCAGTTGGGGACTTGAAATATAAGCTCTATGAGTGCTGAGTAGATATTACTACTGAGTTGTGTGTGGAGTCTTCCTTAGGCCATTTCATTATGGTAGACCAGTAAACTGCTGTTCCTCTCACTCCCATCTCCCCACCCCATCAGTCTCTTAGCATCATCTTAGTGATTATTCAGCCATTTGGAAAAGGAGGTATAATGGAAGGATAAAAATTGTCCCCCACTCCCACTCCAGGACTCCAGTATGAGGCACTTCTCAAATTTGGTTAAGTGACTGGCCAGCTGACTACTACTGGTAGGAAGCTAGACATTGATCAAAGGTCTCTTATTGAGTTGGGTATTCTGTTCACCTCTACTGATGACTGGCAGTGTTTTCTCTTTTTCCATGCAAGAGACTTACCCCAAATCTGAAGCCCAATGTCTTCTGCATCATGTTGGCTCATCAGACATCTTATTATTTACAGTTAGGGTCCAAATACCACTGCAATTTTGTCTTCAATCCAAGGATTCTATCTTCTTTAGAAGGGGTCTCTAATTAATTGGCATGTAAATGAGGTGTTAGAGCTGTGGGTTTATGGGGGGGGCTTCCCATAGTTCTCAAAGACTCTCTCCTCTCATTTTCAAGGTAATTTGCATACTTTTACTCATAGTTCTTACACTTTCTTTGAAGAAACCCCTAATGCCTGTGGGTGTTCTGTGTATACAACTCCCTTGACCTAACACTTGTGCTCTGCTTTCCCCTGAGCGATGACATTGCCCTAGGTGAAAGTGACACATTTCCATCACTGATCAGCATCCTGAAAGACTCAGAGGTGTCTTGGGTACCGGCTTGAATTTATCTAGACCCGGGGTTGTACATCCTGTTATCTTTAGAGATTCCATGCACAAATTAAAGAAAAAATACACTCCTTCATGTAGAAAGAAGTAATAATCTTTCAGAAAGTAAAATTTCTTTCTTTTGCCATGCTAATTAGCTTTGGGTTTGATGAAGAAGTGGTTGTTTTTTCTTCTTTATCCGTTTATTCAAATGGCATTAAACAACAATATCTTCATGAAAGATGAGATGCTCTGTCCCTTGACTTACATTTTGGTCACATTCCATTGTTGTGGAAGAAAGGAGATGTTTGTCTTTTTCTGAAATTGAGTTTGTTCCTTGCAAGTCATCACTTCTTTTCATATGGCAACATATATGATACTTTGAATGCTTCAATGTTCATATTGTCATTTATACATTTGTTTATTTAGAAAATAAATGCTAATTGAATGATACTGAATGTCAGACACATTTCTGGATTCTAATAAAATATATTATGCCTCTAAGGGTTTGGTGTCTTAGAACAACTACTTTGGTCAATAATAGAGGATGGAGTGGGTCAAGAAGTAGGAACTGTGGATTACGGTTCTGAATCATATTTTGTGATCCGGGATCTGACACAAGTGAGGAAATGTTCAAAATGTAATTCCATGTTTTATTCATTTTATATGTCATTAATTGTTAAGATGGACCTTACTTTGTGTACCATTAAGAAAAAAACAAGAACTGACCAGGTGGTGGCGCAGTGGAATAGAGCGTCGAAGTGGGATGCGGAAGACCCAGGTTCGAGGCCCCGAACTCGCCAGCTGGAGCATGGGCCCATCTGGCTTGAGCAAAAGCTCGCCAGCTTGGACCCAAGGGTGCTAGCTCCAGCAAGGGGTTGCTCAGTCTGCTGAAGGCCCGTGGTCAAGGCACATGTGGGAAAGCAATCAATGAACAACTATGGTATCGCAACAAAAAACTAATGATTGATGCTTCTCATCTCTCTTCATTCCTGTCTGTCTGTTCCTATCTATCCCTCTCTCTGAATCTCTGTCCCTGAAAGAAAAAAAAAAAGAAAAAACAAGAACTGCTTACTAAACTATGACAAAATATTCTCTTCCTCAATTGGACTTTTCATGTTATGTACTGAGATAGCTCTTTGAGACTTAGTTAAACATGTATTTCAAAAGTCATACATCTTTTTTGGTGTACACCAAAGGAACATGCAAGAAGAATAAAATACAGCCTCAGTTGAGGCTTCTGAGTTTTCAGCTTAGTGTTGTGGGTGCCATGCTTTTCCCTTTGTATCTTTGTCTTCATCACCCAGAATACTGGTAGTGTGCATCTCTTTGAAAGAGAATATCACTTCTGCTTCTGGTATTTGCATTTAAAGTGACTGATGTCCATTCTGCAGGTCTTGACATTGGAAGTTTCTCAGTCTTAACCAGAGTGTGTCAACTGCTGGTATTTAGGTAACTATTAGAACTCACTACCTTCCCTCAAATACTTTGTTGACTGAAAGGTCTAAGAATTGAAGTTGTTGGATAACCCCACCAGTAATAATATGTTTCTCATGTGCAGGCAATCACAACCATTTTAAGCATACCACCTGGCAGGACATCTAGGTTTCAGAAATGTTAAAATGTTTGTGTGTGCTTGTGTGTGTATGGGTTCATATTGAAAACAATGGCATAAGAAACAGCCGAATAAGACATTCAACCTAGTAGTACTAATTAGAACAACTGTCATAAGTAAATGTGCATGGAAAACACACACTTCTCCCCAGATCCCTCCCTATGGAGGAAGAAAAAGAGAATAAGGCCCAATGCTCTTCATCCCCGAGGGCTCCACCCTCGTGACCTAAGTGCTTCCCCAAAACCCCAACTCCTAACACCATCGTATCAGGCTTTACGATTCCATCGTGAACTGTGGGGGACACAAACACTCAGAGCATGACAGGCAGGGAGGGAAGTGACCAGAAATGAGGCCAGGAGGACTAAAATGGGACCCAGGAGAGGAGAAAGAGTGGACAGAGAAAGTTAAGAAAGCAAAGAGACTTGAGAAACCTGTTGTGTCGTTATGGTTCTTACAAAATTCAGATATATCAAATATAGTAGGAGGAGTCCTTGCTTGACATACTACCCAACTCTAAAAAGACCTTTAGAAAAGAGTTATATTATTTTTTGACTTGTCCATAGAAGGGTATGTGTGTGTGTATCTTGTGTGTAAAGAAATGAGCCTTGAGGCCACAGCAAAAGGGCCAATTTCATTTGAGTTACAGAAGTGAAATGAAATAGTAGCTTCAACTAATAAGTTGACTCTTTGCTGATTGAGCGATTGAGAGGGTCACCCAATAGGAAGAAGGAGTGAGTTATAAGTGGGTTATAAAGATCTGATTTGCACTCATAAGCATTTGCATGCAAGACTGCAAATGTTTCCTGGTAAACAATTCTCAGCAAGATCAAAGACATCCTGGTCAACCATGTGGTCTTTATCTATTTAAAATTTTTAAATGGCCTTGCCTGACCAGGCAGTGGTGCAGTGGATAAAGCATTGGACTGGGATGCGGAAGACCCAGGTTCGAGACCCTGAGCTCGCCAGCTTGAGCGCGGGCCCATCTGGCTTGAGCAAAAGCTCGCCAGCTTGGACCCAAGGTCGCTGGCTCCAGCAAGGGGTGGCTCGGTCTGCTGAAGGCCAGCGGTCAAGGCACATGTGGGAAAGCAATCAATGAACAACTAAGGTGTTGCAACGGCAACGAAAAACTAATGATCGATGGTTCTCATCTCTCTCCATTCCTGTCTGTCTGTCCCTATCTATCCCTCTCTCTGACTCTCTCTCTGTCCCTGTAAAACAACAACAACAACAACAAAAAAACAAATAAAAAAATAAAATTTTTAAATGGCCTTATAAGTTTCTAAAGGCAATTTCATTATTGGCCAAGAGCTCTATCAGTGGATTAGAGGGTCTGATCTCACCTAGGTCAAAGTCCTAAGAAAAAACATGATTTTTTTATTTTCCTACAAAATTAAAATAAACCTGTAGAATATTTATAGATAAGAGGTTCTCTACCTTCATAAAATTAAGTTTTCACAGAACATCAACTGATTAAGAAAACATAAGTAAGAAGGGAGTATGAAGCAACTTTTAATGAGACTTTTTGGGGAAGATTTAGCAACACACCATGAAGTTGAGTGAGTTTGTTTCCCTAAGGCCACACTCAATGAGTTGAGATTGTGGAGACCTGAAAAATCAAAAGAAAAATATGTATTAAGCTTTCCTTGAACTTGAGGGTTTGATGTGACCTGTAACCCCCTGCACATCTAAGAGTCTCCTTATTCCTCTCAGCAGATGTCACACACACCACTTTATCTGTGAAGTGGTGTGTGTGACATCAAGGTTCCTAGGGCAGTCTCCTTAAAAGCAACATTTTAGGAGTCATGTGAGGAGGTAAGAAGAAGACCCCCGCCATCCCAAAGACCATAGATGAGCTTTCATTGTCCTCCTGGATGTTACAGTGCTCTGGGTGGGCTCTGAGAGGGAGTTGGTTGGTAGCCTTCTCTTAGGATGCCCATGTAAACACTCACACGGACCATTTTCTTCTGATTTATTGTAGGGATAAGTCAAAGTGAACGAGCATGCAAACTTACAGTCTTAGCACCTGAGTAGGTAAGAAAAACAAACAATAGGCAAATCAGGACTTAGAATAGAAAACAACAAGAGCCAACCCTATGAGCTTTGTCATAATTTTTAAAGTCATCAAATGGAGTGTGTTCTCCCCATGTAGATAAAGTCTAAACCCATGATACCTTGCTCCAAACCATCCTACTGCTTTCAAGAGTTCAGTTTTCCTCTGTGTCCTATTTCTAGATTCATCTTTATAAATTAAAGCCTCAGTGCAAGATCTCTAGGAGCTCACCCAGTTCTATTTTTTCTTTGATTTTCAAGTCTCCATCCAGCATGCTGGGTCAGCTCCCTGTGGTCTGCACTGACAGCTCTTCCCAGCTCCGCATTCAGTGATGTCAGGCTGGTGGCTAAAAATCAGCCATTCCAGGAGCATCTAGAGCACACAAAGTGGCAAGTACAACAAATCAGAGTGCTTGTATTCCTGGAGAGCCAATTGTTAAGCATTTATCATTATACCACTACACCCCTTTCAGCTCAACAGACGTTCCTATTTGGATTGATCATGGCCATCTCAAGCTCTACTGGCAAAAGCTGAAACTTGAGTCTCAAATTTCTCCCCTTCCTCTTCTCTACCCCTTGTCTCTTTTGACAAAGGGACTACGTATTTTCCATCAGCTTTGCATAATATATTTATTTGATCTCTTTCTGCCCCCTGAGACGATGCAGTTCTAATGGTTATTTTAGAACTTTCTCTTAAAACCATCCTTTTTCCTCATTTTTCTTGCCAACCTTCATCGTGTCACACCTGAACTTATTCAAGAGACTCTCAGTATTTTTACTTCTGACTCTCCCTATAAAATCCTATAAAAAGCAACAAAACTATCTTCAACCCAATTGAAAAGAATACCTTTCATGGCTCTGATTCCCTGATCGTATTTTATGTCTAACACCTCTGCCTGGTTTATTAAACTCCTGTCAGGCTGGCACGACGTCAGGCGTCTCACATTTTGTTCCTACTATGTCTGATCCCTGTGTTTCCATGACTCTTCCTGTAATCTAACATAAGCCTCATCTCCCAAGCTGTTCTCTCAAAGACTCAGGACACCATTCCCTGCAGCAGTAGGAAGGAACTAAAAGCTGTAGCAACTGCTGATGTAGCAGGTAAACCTCCCAGGCTTAACCTTACATTGGATCGCATTGAGTCCACTCCTGTTGAGCTCCCTGAGCTCCCTTCTTTCTCCATCTAGTGCAGCTTCACGACTTGGCATTGCCTTCTTGTTTTGACTCTTTTGAGAATGCTAACCTGACTCTGAACTGTTGACCGGCCGTGCTGAGAAGAGAACCCTAGCAGATGCTGGTCCTAGGCTTTGTGTGTGTTCTGTTCATAATCTGATAACCCTAAAGGTTCAAAGTCCTGAGCTCTAAACCCATGTGCAAGGAGAGAACAGACATACTTATTTATCTCTATAGCCCTTTCTCTTTTATCTCTTCATTTGTTTATTCAAATAAAGTTTAATGAGTCTATTCTATATCAGGCATGAGATTAGGCCATAGACTTGCAAAGATGAAAAAACTTGACTTAAGCCTTCTGGGAGATAATTGGAAAATTATGACCCATGTACCAAATCCCGTTCACTGACTCTTTTTGTATAGCCTGTGAGCTAAAAAATATTTAAATAGTTGAGGAAAATATAAAAAGAAGAATATATGAAACTCAAATTTCAGGGTTCATAACAGAACTTCTGAATTGGCTTCCCTTACAGTGTTCCCCATCCTAGTACATGCTCTACATGTACTAGGATGGGGAACATCCAGTTATCAAGACATAAGCCTTGGTACCTGGCACTGACTCCTGTCAGCAGTATACTTACATCCCATACCCAATGAGCCAATAAGCCAATCCTGTCAGGGTTATCTTTAAAATATACTGATAATCTGATGACTTCTCACCATTTGTATTATTATCACCCTGGTCCCTGTCACTATGGGCTCTGATATGGAGTAATCCTAAAGTCTTTGACATATCCTCTTTCTTTAATGCCTTGTCTCCTACATACAGTATACTCTCAACACAGCTTCCAGAATAACCAGAATAACCCTTTGAAAATCCAAGTCAGAGCTGTAATTCCTGTTTTCAAAACTTCCAAAAGGCTTCTTATCTGAAATACCAGACCTGTGTCTTTGGTTTTTATGCATAAGGGATACTGGATCATTCAGTATTTTTGTTTTCCATCCTCCAAGACACGGGAAAAGAAGGAAGGAGCAAGGCTTGAATGATTTTCAGTAACCTATCCATGTGCTATCACAATGTAAAAAATCTTTACAAAATAATAAAATACTTCTGAAGAATATGAAAAATGTAAAACACAAAAATGGAAATGTGTACCATGTTCATGAACGGGAGGACTCAAGGCCTACCTTAAGCAGTTGTCCTAGAAAAAGTTCTAATATATCTATGAGAAAACATGTGTAAGGATATTCATTGAAATCCATTGGCTATAATAGAAATAAATCTAGCAATCACATAAATAATGAAAAGAAGAGAAAAAATATGATTTAGACATACAATAGATTGAGTCTTATATACCTACCAGGATAACTTTGAAGAAGAATTTATTGAATTTGTAGAATTATATCGTTTTGTAAAGTTTTAATAATGTAACATCTATCTCCCATGTGAATGATAAAAACCAAGTTCAAGTTAGTGTCTACTTTAGCAAAGGATGGAGAATATGATTGAGGAGGAGTATGTGAGAGGTTTTATCTATACCGAATGCAGTGTTTCTTTTAAAAATTATGAGACTGACATGACAAAGTTATTTAATAATTGTGAAGAGTAATGATTGGATTCACAAATGCACATACATTATTTCTTACTTTTTCTGTATATTTGAAATATTTTATAAGTCTTTTACTTAAAGATGTCCAGTCTACAAGTTGGGAGGTGCAGCGTGACATGCCTGCAACTAATTTGTATTTGGAACATTTTTGATGACTAGAACAGAGCCAGCTTCAAAATGGGGACATTTACTTATAGAGTCACACAAAGGACACTTACTGAAATCAAAGGACAGAAATCAAAGTACAGCCAGGACTCCTGGGGACTGAGACTGGGAACTGGAAAATAGCCAGGAACCCGGGCTACCTTTCACAGAGGCTTCAAGGTTGAACTCACTCTCTCTCTCTGATTTTTCTGTGGATGTCTGCTTATCTGCTTTACTCTGTGCTCTCTCCTTCCCAACTCCTCTGATCCGTCTATAGGAGGCAGGGTGACTTTCTCTTCTAGCATTGGCAGCTTTCATTTGTAATTCTGTTCAGATTGAAAAAGAGAGTATGTGATTCATGCACATCATCATTTTGAGCCAGACCACACTGGTCTTACATCCACATCAAGTTCATGGGTAGGCCACCTCCCATACCTGATCTTTGACAGTGCCCATCCCAATGCAAATAGCAACCCGGGCCATTTCCCTGAGTGGGGGCTGTGGGAGATACCACTTCATACTGCTGTTTCTACTGATACTGATAGTTAACACTTATTGGATGCTTGCTGGGTCAAAGATTGCACCAAGCATTTTACATATGTCATCTCATTTGCTTCATGTAGCAACCCGATGCAATAATACTATTATCCCCATTTTACAGATGAGAGAATTGAGGCAGAGAAACTAAGTAATTTACCCAGTGTCATGCTGTGAGTGATAAAGCCAGGATTCTTAGGCTGTCTGAGTGTAGCTGGCAAATTGAGTGGCATTTCTCGCTCTTTACTTCAGTCAGAGCAAGCTGACCTGGGTGTTGTCATCCAGATGCAAAGTGCAGGAAGGGCACTCCTCTAAATGGGCATGGAGGACGTATACTTCTGACACCAGAGAAGGCTGGGCACAAAGGCAGGAGGACAGCAAAGTGAGTTCAGAAACCTTGATGGGGCCCTGGCCGTTTGGCTCAGTGGTAGAGCATCAGCCCTGTGTGTGGAAGTCCCAGGTTCGATTCCTGGCACACAGAAGAAGTGCCCATCTGTTTCTCCACCCCTTCCACTCCCCCTTCTCTGTTTCTCTCTCTCTCTCTCTCTCTCTCTCCCCTCCCCCACCCCTTCCATCCCGCAGCCATGGCTCAAATGGTTCAAGCAATTTAGCCCCAGGCCCTGAGAATGGCTCCATGGAACCTTTACCTCAGGTGCTAAAAATAGCTCAGTTGCAAGCATGGCCCAAGATGGGCAGAGCATTGTCCCCAGGCGGGACTTGCTGGGTGGATCCCGGTCAGGGTGCATGTGGGAGTCTGTCTCCCTGCCTCCCTGCGTCATAGATAATAAAAAAAAAAAAAAAAAAAAGGAAAGAAACCCTGATGGGATCCTAGGTTTGAGGTGATATGAGTGGGAGGGAACAGAGAATACATGCCAGCTGCATCCTTCACTTAATGACCTGTGGGTTACATTGGCCTCCTAATGCAACCTTACAGTAAGCCACCTAATAATGTACAAGCTGCCTGGCCCTTGCAAGCTTACCAGATGAGAAAAGGAAAAAAACCGGGATTTTTATTTTTAAGGACTTTGAAGAAATAATAGATTTTCATTGGATGACCTACCATGGTCGCAGTGGAACCAAGCTGCTGTCCCCTTGCCCGCTGTCCATTCTCATCTGTCACTGTTCCCTGAACCACACCTTCCCATGAGCCATGCCTTCCAGCCCTGGGCTTCTCAACCAAGAGCCCCAAGGCTCTGGGGAGTCTGCATCCTTCCAGGGTTGTCGGGAGGGAGTTGTTACTACTAGGAATGAAAGTGCTAAGTATAGAAACATGCTATGGCCGCCTTTCACATGACTTCATCTAACGTCAAGCTAGGTCACGATGCAGCTTCTCTGATTCGCTGCTCTAATGACCACGCTCTGGAAATGGAATGTTATTTAGAAGTCAGCAATTCAAAATAGCTTTCTTATTTTCTTTAAATAGCAATGCCTACGCAGAGCAGGAGAAAACACCCAAGCAGGTCAAAAGGGTATAGACTTCTCCTCACTTCTGACCTCGGTCCCCTGGTCTTCTCCCCATTAGGCAACTGCTTGGCAAGTCTCTTGTATATCCCTGTAGGGAACAAAGGAACTATTCTAGTTGGTTGCACACACCCCGGCCATGGAACCTTCTATCTAGACCACAAATCAGGGGTGGGGTTGCTCCTGGCATCCGAAGCTTTGGGAGTGGATCAAAGGAGCTCTCTGGACTCAGGCCCGAATCTGGTGCCTGCCATTCAGTCTCTTCTCTGCTTCTACCGTCGTGAGTTTCTGCAGAAACGTCCTGGCCACGTGAGCCCAGGCCTGTGTCAACCCCCCTTCCCACCTCATGCCCCCTCCTGCTTCTGCTGCCCAGGGAAAACCCCTCATCCCCTTCGAAAGCCCCCAAACACTTTTCACATACCAGACCCTAGCATTTTCCCCAACAGTCACAATTGCCGAAATCCTCCTCTGTGCTTGTTCCCTGTAAATTTCCTGATAGCAGAAACCCTTCCTCGCAGATGTCAGTGATTGGCATTTGATGATCACATCGTTGGGGCCCAGTGCACTTTTGATAAGTAAAAGAAGACGCAGACAAGCCCTTCCTGCTAGAGAACGGAATCTAATTGAGATGTGACTGAATTCCAGGAGCAGGCCCCGGCTGGGCTTCTTCTCAAGAAACTGAATTCCTCTCCGCAGCTCTGCAGAGGGGCCTGCTTATCGAGGTTCAGTGTGCGTTCTAGAGTCCTGTGCACTGACATATTGCAACATGTATTTCCATGATGCCTCAGGTAGGAGGCAACGCTGTGCCGTATGAAATGTCTAGAGAAAGAGACGGCTCTTCCTCTCCCGACTTCGAAAGTTATCAGCTATTTCAGAGGAAGATGCAAATATCAGCTCCCTTCCAGACACACAGACCTCGGCAGGGACACATAGGCACCCGGAAACGCTGTGTCTTTGCTAAATATAACCCTTGGTAGAGACAGTCTCTCAAAAATTTCTCAAGTGAAAAAGATAAGGGAGGGAGCCAAGTCCTTCATAATGAATGCGCGCCTATAGCTTTTAAGCAGGGCTAACATATGGGCCACTGATGTGAATGCGAATGCAAATTAGATATTTTTGATTGCTTGAAATAAAGTCAGCAGAATCGAAGCCTCACACGGCAAATGGTGCAGCTTTAATTGTGCTGGTTCCAGGCTGGAAACGAGAGCTCTTTGCACGTCCTCAGGAAGAAAGGCTTTCCGGCTGGCGTTCTGGATGGTGTCCCCTCTAGCAGGACAGAGACAGGGCTTGTTTGTCCTACCCTTACTGCCATTCTGCTTCTCCTTGTAGAAGAGGACCTGTCATCGGCATTCACAGAAATAGACTAAAGATCTTCTCTAACCTCTGGTGGTTCCGATACGTTATGTTGTCAAAAATCTCCAGGGAGTAACTGCAGGAACCTTTTAGAGGTCATTTCATCCCATCTCCTGTCTTGGGGCAGTTGAAGTGGCGCTGGCCTGTGGGGTAGGCACTGTCCTAGGTGCGGGAGATGCCAAAGGGACTCAAAGGGTCACTTTGCTCAAGGAGGTGGCTGGGGTTTAGAAATGGGAGACCAAAAACCTCACTCTCATGTTGTGTGGTGAGCCTGCAATGCCACAGGGGCGCAGGTGTGGGGCATCTCCACTGGGCGGGGTGTGTGTGTGTGTGTGTGTGTGTGTGTGCACGTGTCCCATGTGTTCATGGGAGGTTTCCTGGAGGTGTGACCCATGAGACAAGTGTTTTAAGGGTACAAGGCGGCAGGCCAGCCAGAGGAAAAGGGGCCAGCCCACACAGCGGTGAGAGAGGCTCACACAGTTTCCTGCGGGGGAGGGCAGGGGAGGGAAGCGGTGGGCAGTCTGCGCAGCTGAGGCAGCCCTGTTCCCAGCATCCCCAGCCACCTGATATGGTTCTGGGAGTTGTAGGTGCCGCAGCACAGCTAAGACAAAGCCTTTAATAATGTGAGGCTTTTGTCCCCTTGAAAGAATGAAGTGCCTTCCAGCTGGGCTGCACCATGCGGAAGCCTCCCGCCCAGACTCAGGCCGGTGAAATAGGAGGAGCAGAACTGGTTAGGCGGCCCCAGGACCCTTGGCTTTTGGGCCCAGGCTTGAACTGCAGCCTGCATAGCTTATTACTTGCAGGGACTTCTGCAGTCCAGTCAGCCCCACATTTCTGTCCTGTTTTGGTAAATGCAAGAATCTCCCAGCCACATCCCTATGCTCTAGCCTAGGGTTTTTTAGCCTCGCAACTGTTGACATTTTGGACTAGATATTTCTCTATTGTAGGGGACTGTTCTCTACATTGTAGGATGTTTCTCAGCATCCTGACCTTCACACGGGTGATGCCAATAGCACCCCCATACATTCCAGTCATGACGATTAAAAATGTCTCCAGACATTGCCAGATGTCCTCTCGGGGTGGGCGTGGGGGCTAAATCATTCCCTGTTGAGAACCCTTGCTCCGGCTCAAACACAAATACACTTCTCATATTTGCTCATTTTTCTTTTCCGATGTCACAGTGTGACTTTGATGGGGGCTCTGGGCCTCATGCAACCCCCTTCCTCCTCTTGGCCAAAATGTTTCTAAGGAGGGACACCTGGTTTGAGCTGCTGCAGTCAGAGCACTGCCTCAGTACTGCCATTGGACCAGGGAAGTTCTCACTTTCTTCTGCTAGCAAATCTGGAAATCCTGAGCCTGGGAGCTGTTGGTGGCCATGTCACCAACTAGAGCTTGTCCTTCTCTTAACAGGGTCAGGTTAAAGGGCAGAAAGCACATGGAGCCAACTTCTGGTGGCATCTGAGCATCTGGTGCTTTGTGCCGGAAGACCTGTGGTTCCGCCCATGAGCGTTCCACACTTTTTCAGTTTGAGTCATTTACACCCATTTACACCCAAAACAGAGCTAATGAATCCATCATCCCATGGTGAGGAGAGTCCTGGTCGAGGAAAGGCAGCCAAGGCAACGAGGTGAAGCGAGAGTGAGTGGTGTTTGTAGTGATGTCCAGGGCACAGAGAGTCTGGGCTCTATCCCAGGCTGACTTAGGGTAGGGCAGGGCTAACAAAAGACGGCAGTGAGGCCAGTGACCAGGGCTGAGTTCTTGGGTGGATCAAACCTTTACTCCTTCTGCTCATCCCAGTGAAAGTTTCTACCCCCAGAACTGCGATCTAATAAAGAGCCCTGCCTTCTAGTTCTGCCTCACTCTTCCAGGGATGGAGTCAGAGGGGACAGAATGGGGCCACGGGGAGCCTGGGACTCCTATAGAAGACAGCAGTTTTCTACTTCTTAGTCTTCCCTCGCTCTCGATGACCTTATTTCTCAGGTCTGTGGCCAAAGAGAGAGATGCAGCTACCCTCCCAAGGAGAGGAAATCTACTGGGCAGCCTTACAAAGCCTGCTTCCCTTCGGAATCCTCACCTTGATTCCCAGTATCCCGAAGGGCCTAGGGGGTAGAGGGCTCAGCTCCCAAAGCCTTTCTTAATGTTTAGTAAATGCTGCTTCCAGCACTGAAGTGGGTTTGTACTGGATAGTAACAAAATTCACACCACATCAGTTACAGTAGCTGGATCTAAGAAGTCAGCCACATTTTGTTTCCAGTTGGAATGGGAATCAGTTATATGCTTTCAGCCAGACTGCACAGAAAGTATATTGTGTATAAAGGGCTACGTGGTCCAGAAATGCAGCACGAGCACTGTTGATCCTCACCCGCTCTGTCATGGCTCTGCCTCTAATCCTAATGGGAACTAAGAGTGCAGAGGAGGGAACCAGTGCGTGTGATGTCCTTTGTCGTTTGGCCTGTCCTCAAACATCTTCTAGGCTGTGTTTGAATTCCCTTGCCGTGTGGAACCCTCTAATATAAGTGTGACAGAACACCCATTTTGCCACAGTATAGCATCCTGCTGTCACAGTACTTGCTTCTACACAGTATTTCTAAAGGAGCACATCAGCTGTTAGATCCTGGCCACGTGACAGAAGAAAGGGGAAGTAGCTGACACTAGCTTGCACCAGGCTACCCACCGTGTCTGACACGTTCATCCCAAAGGGCCAAAGCCGCACATCCCAGACGGTGTGAAGGAAAGCCTACCCTGGGGCTAGAGATAAGCACCCCTCCCCAGTTGCTCACTCACAGAAATGCAGTCGCCTAGCTGCTCACGGTTCCTGGGTGAGCTTTTCTCATCCTAAGGCATTCATACTGTGCTACCAGTTCTTGCCTGCTCTGCCTGGGACATTGCTCACCAGGTTAGAGCTGCGCTCGGTGTTTAGAGGGTAGCGGGGCTTTGTTCTAATTGTGTATACTGTGACATGCAGACACAGAAATGACCGCCACGAGGCTAAGAAGTTTCTGTAGTTCCTTAGAAGCAGGAAGCCCACTGTGCCCTGAGGGGACACGTGGGTAGGGCAAGAGGTAGAGGGAGCAGGTAGAGAGAGTGTGGAAATGTGGGTACGAGCCTTTTGTGGGTTCTGTTGAAAGGAAGAGGCATTGCAGGGTAGGCAGGTTTAGGATTGGTTAGTTTGAATCATTTCAGCTGATATTGCACCTAGTGGTCTGGTACCTGGCCCCGGGATGATTAGGGCAGGGAACAGCAGCCTGGACTGTGAGAACCTACTAAGATTCCTGACTGGGTACTGGTTGGTTTGCATATGAAAGGCGTGTGCCCAGCCAAGTGTTGACTTACAGTTCCAGGCCTCCCTGACTCAGCCAGGCCCCAGGTCTCCAAGAACGATAATACCCCTCCCTCTCTTGCGTCAGGGCAGTCATTAACGTAAGCATGTGTGGCTCATTGCCCCACTGTGGCTGGGAGAAGCTGCGACTTTCTCTCTGTTAACCTGAATTGTCTAAGTCCGCGTTCCCTCGAGCTGCAGTGGCAATGAGATGACACTGTCGCTGCCATGGCTGCATTGACTGATTGCATCAACTCTTTGTAGGAATGCAGAAAGCCTGGGCGGAAGGGTCAGTCTCCCAGTCATGGAATCATGCCTGACCCCTCATGTACCTCCTCTCATCCTCTTCCTTGTGCCATAAAGGACCATTTGTTGTGTCCGCCTGTCCCTCTGTGCCCTGTTCCTTCCCATGTTGTTTTCTTGCGGGAGACGCATGCATTGGGAGGGAAGAGTGACCATTCTATTTGGAACACGAGTTAGAGAATGAACCCCTGCTGTTCTGCACTGTGCAGACTCTCAAATAACATCTTCTGGAAACAGTGGTGTCTGACAACCCACTTCATCACTTACTGTGCAGTGTTGAGTGGGGAAAAAAAATTTTTTTTTTTGCTTTATTTCTTCTTGATTTAGAATGCAGGACTGTGTTCTAGAGAGTCCAGAGAACTTGCCAGAAGACTGATCTCTGAAAAGGTGAAACAATGTTCTACTTTTCCACAAGGCTGCTCTTTGAATTGTAGAAAAATCCCGAACATGTAGGAAAAGTGCCAAAGCTGAGGGTTGATTTTATACTAAGTGGAATTACTGTCACGCTAGCTGCAGAAGACACCTGAAATGGGAAATTCAGAGAGATGCTATTGGAGCGCTGGACTAAGATTGAGAAAACTGTTGTTATCATACAGGTGCTTCTATTTACTGGCTACATATTGAAAATCCTCTTTCACTGTCATTCATATTGACGAGAATGTTGGATATTCAGGTGAGATGGTTTATATAAGAACTTTTGGAATTGATAGAGTGTGGTCCGTTTATAGGTTGTTCTTGTACGTAGTTATATGGAATGGAAGTAGCCTGCATGCCATTCTCAACTGACTTTCTTGGCTTCTTAGATAATGTAGAAAATCGGAAGTTGATTTTAAGTCGTATGGACAGGCAGGTGAAGTGGAAAACAAGCTCCTGTGGAGGCGGAGAGGAACCATCCTCGAGCAGATGAGGAATGGTGGCGGGAAGCAGTTGGCATTGGGTTGGGTTATATTCCCAGGTCTCACTGATGCTGGCACAGTCACCTTGCACATTTCCAAGAATCTAGGGGCACACACTCCAATATATAACACAAAAAGCAAAGGTATTTGAGGAATACGATAACTTCAAGGTTAATATAGTAAAAAATATATATATTTTTAGAATCTGTGGGGATCTGTTTACTTATGATTAGTGTACTAAGGTTTTGAAATACTTTCCTAAATGTCTAAAACTCATTGATGTGGAAATCAGCCCAGAAATTACTCAAGGATGTGAAGGGAAGATTCTGAGATGCTCTGCAGCTATGAGAGATTGTGGTTTTTGTGTGTGTGTTTTGTTTTGTTTCTGTCAATTGTTAAGTGATAAAACCTCAAGTGAGATAAGGGATAAACTAACGTAGTCATCTCATCATCTACCTGGTGAACCTGATTTTCAACATGGTAACTGACCTCTTCCAAGGTCATACTCTCTAAATTTATACATACAGTCCTACTTCATCTTATTTCATTTTAATTAATTTAAATTTAAAAACTAACATTTGACAAGTTATTGGAAAATTTTAAGTATGTCTAGAGCAACTTGGCTATGTTAATCTGCTTTTATAAGTGTAAAAGTTATGAAATCTACAGACCAGTTACTTCTGAGAAAAATTTAACATCTATATTGAGATTCGCTGTAAGCATAAATACACATCAGATTCAAAGACTTATTATGAATAATGTAAATATTTTGACAGTAAATTATATATCAATATGTTAAATAATATTTTAGATATATTGAATTTTACAAATCTATTAAATTAATTTGACCCATTTCTTTGCATTTTTTTAAAATGTGGCATCTAAAATATTAAGTACATACCTAGTTCACATTCTATTGGGTAGGCTGCTCTAGACAAAAAGGACTGAAAATTTAGTTTCTTGCTCTTTCCACTGGATTATGTTGCCTCTTCAGGACATTTTTATATCTCCTTCATCACCTTTGCAAAAGCTAGTATGTGGACTTTTATCAAAAGTTAACATAAATTTTAAAGAACTATGGCTAAAAAGCATTTTGGAAAGCTGGAGGAGTAGGAACTACCAACATATGCATTGTGGGAGTCTAAGGTGTAGAAGAGAGAGAAAATGAGAGCAAGAGAGAATATTTGAAGAAATGATGGCTCAAAACTCCCCATATTTGATGAAATTTATGAATATAAATATCCAAATGGCTCTGTGAACTCCAAGTAAGATGAACTCAGAATCACACGGAGACATAGTATAATCAAATGGTCCAAAATTAATCTTGAAAGGAGCAAGAAATAATTTGTCACATATAAGGACTCCTCAATAAGATTTTTGGTAGATTTCTCATCAACACTTTGAAAACTGGAAGGCCATAGGTAAATATATTCAAAGGGCTAAAAGTAAAACCTATTAACCAAGAATACTATATCTAGTAAAACTGACCAGCAAAAGGGAGGAAGAAATTAAGACTTTCCAGATTAAAAAAAAAAAAGAAAAGAAAACTTGAAGAAGTTCATTACCATTAGATTTGCTTTGCAAGAAATGCCCAAGAGATCAGGATAAAGTGGAAGGACATCAGACAATAACTCAAAGCTGTATGAGAAAATAGAGATATCAATAAAGGTAAAATAACGGGCAATTATAGAATCTAGTATTATTGTAACAATGGTTTGTAACTCTACTTTTTAAAACATAATTAAAGAAACTAATGCATTTAAAATAAGTATTATTTTTATGTTTTAGGGCACACAATAATATATAAGGATGTAATTTTGTGATTTCAAAAACTAAAAGAGATGGAGATGTGACTGTAAAGGAATAGAGTTCTTGTTTTTGAAATTAAGTTGGTACAAGTTATAATTAAAGTGTTATAACTTTAGGATGTTAAAGGTAACCCTCATGGAAATTACAAAGAGAATAGCTATTGAATATACACAAAAGAAAATAAGGAAGAAATTTAAATATTTCACTACAAAAAAAGAAACTAAACACAAAAGAAGACAATGCACACAAAAGAAGGAAATGAGGGGAAAGGAAAGATAAAGCATACAGAATACAAATTGTAAAATGGGAGAAGTCTCTCCTTATTAGTAATTACATTAAATGTAAATAGATTAAACTCTTCAATCAAGAGGCAGAGATTGGCAGAATGGATTAAAAAAAAGGCATGATTCAATTATATCCTGTCTACAGGAGACACAAATAGATTAAAAGTGGACAGATGGTAAAAATATTTCATGCAAATAGTTAACAAAGAGCAAAGGTGTCTATGCTAATATCAGACAAAATATACTTTAAATTTAAAAATTTAGAAAAGACAAAGAGAGATACTATATGTTAATAAAAGATTCAATACAGCAAGAAGATATAACAATTATAAACACTTATGTACTGAATAACAAACCATCAGAACACATAAAGCAAAAGCAGGCAGAATGGAATGGAGAAACACAAGTTTAAAATAATAGTTGGAGACTTCAATACCCACTGTCAATAATGGAAAGAACAACCAGATAAAAGATAAGTAAGGACACAGAGAACTCTTACAAAACAATGAACCAATTAGATCTAACAGACATAGACATACATTCTACCTAACAACAACATCATACATATTCTTCTTATGTGATGGCATATTTTCCAGGATAGAACTTCTGTATGGCCACAAACTAAATGTCAATAATTTTAAAAGATACATATCATAGAATACATCTTCAACCACAACAAGATGAAGTTAGTTGTCTCATGAAGGAACTTCAGCTCAAAGGTTAGTATCTGCAGTCCTCTGGAGAATAACTTTGGGCCCCTGAGGGTAAGATTCATTACCTATTTATCTTCATCTCCAACATTTAGCCAAGATTTTGGTATATGGGAGCCATTGTTTAAGAGTTTGTTAAATGAATGAATAACAGGTGATTATAATAGAAAAAGCTAAAGAAAATATGAACATTTTAGAAGAATTGGAGGCAGGTTGTTTGGAGTATAAGGAATTGAAAGAAAACTCTATAAAAGCTATAGCATACCTGACCAGGCAGTGGTGCAGTGGATAGAGCATCGATCTGGGACCCAGAGGACCCAGGTTAGAAACCCTGAGGTCTCTGGCTTGAGCATGGGTTCATCAGCTTGAGTGTGGGGGTCACTGGCTTAAGCATGGGATCATAGACATGACCCCAAGGTCGCTGGCTTGAGCCCAAAGGTTGCTGACTTGTGTCTGAGGTCACTGACTTGAGCAAGGGGTTGCTTGCTTGGCTAAAGCCCCCTGGTCAAGGCACATATGAGAAAGCAATCAATGAACAACTAAGGTACCGTAATGAAGAATTGATGCTTCTCATCTTTCTCCCTTCCTATGTGTCTGTCCCTATCTGTTCCTCTCTCTGTCTCTCTTGCCCCCCCCCATAAAAAGCTATAAGCACAGTTTGTTCCATGGGTGTATGACTTGTGCCCCATGCTTAGAAGGGTTCCAAACTTAATTTAATGCTTGGTTGTCGCTGTTTTGAGATTTTTCTTTTTTCACTGGACCTCACAAATTATGGAGCTGAGCTTGGGTATGGGTGCTGGAGGTAAATGGGAAATTACATATTTATAGCATATTTGGAAAGATGAAGTTGCCTTTGAGGGTTACGTCTGGATAAAAGTGAGAAATGGGCACTTGGAATGTTTTTGTCACATGCTTCTACTTAAACAAGTAAAACAGTATATATAGTCCCTTCTTGTCCTTGTTTTTAGATTAGGACATAGTCTGATAGCTGACCTGTGGTAGCAGTAAAATTAGGGGTGTGACTCCATCAGAAAACCATCAGAGTAGCAGCTGTCCACTGAGTAAGGAAACAAGAAGTTGAAAAAGAAAGCTCAACCAGTTTGTAATGACGGATGACAACCCAGGCTATAATTACAGTAATTATGATGGAAAGAATTGCAGTGTGTGCCGAGTTAAATATTTTACATGTGCAGAATTGAACACCAAGTTTGTTTTTTAAATAAGTGATTTTTATTTACCTCAGTACATAAATGAAAATGCCCATTAAGACCCTGACATTTAGCAAGTGATAAAAAAAGGATTCATTTTTACACAGGCGCCATTTTGGATACATGCACACATATATTTATGCATGAACATATCTATATAACATGTGTTAGTATGTAAGAGGGAGCGTTGTGTGCCAAGCATGGTGAGTTCTGGCCACTCACCAACAAAGGAAACACTGATAAAAGATCATGGTGAGAAGGTCCTAAGTTTGATTTCAGAAGCACAAGAAAAGTTGAAACCAAAGTTTCTTTGAAATATCTAAAAGGAGCTGCAATAAGTAATCTTTTGGTTAGATGCATACATTTGGAGATCAAAGGCAATCTGTGGTCTGGAGATGTGAAGTTGAAAGTCACTTGTGCATGTTTGGTGGTTGAAGTCTTTGCCATGGACTTGGGAGAGAGAAATGGGGGAGAGAGGAGGCCAGTGGCCGGTCCCTGCAGAATAGATAGGCGTGCTTGTGTGACTGAGAAGGGGCCACAGCGGAGGGCGGAGAACCCGCACTGCGAACAGACACCAAGGGAAATAAATGATGGAACATTTTCTAGGGTAAAGCGTATATTAGGTCACACTCTAAATGTCAACAATTTAAAGATGATTGGATCTCTATACTCTTAAAGAGGAATTGCATGTGGAAATAGAATGTCGGAAAGAGTGGTCATGAGAGACTCTGTCTTCATGATTGCAAGACATGCCTTCGTTGCTTCTTAGCCTCTGTTGTTGTTGAGGTACTTGATGTGGTGATAAGTGACTGTTACTGCCCCTGCGCTCAGTGTCATTGTTATTCAGTGGCCAGTTCTAGTTGGAAAGCTTGTCTTCAGATACCAGACCATGTCGCAAGACTAGCTTTTAGCAGTCTGTAAGCAAACAGAACTCCTGAGTGTTGTAAATTGTTACATTAACAATTAACTTACGGACCTGCAGCTCATAAGAGATATTAAAGTTTCAGGTGCTTATAAAATAGACTTAGGGCTTTCTGGAGGCTGTAGTCTCTAGGGGAAAATAACGAAGGAAAATAAAAAAGCTTGTCTGATCTAGCTTAATGGTCAGGCAACAAATTTTTACTTTTCATAGAGAAAAAGAATTGCTAAAAGAAAAGATTAATTATTGGACATGGCTATTATTCAAACCAAGCGAATTAGTCTTTGGAAATTCAGAGTTCATGGAATATATATTTTAAGAGCAACAACTTTGCTGCTTTTCACTATTGTCAAGTAAAGAAAACATTCACATAAAGTGATGTTATTTCTGAGCACCAATTAATGACTTCTAAAAGGCACTCTGAAACATATGGCTGTGTGGGCACCCACCCTGGACAAATAAGGGAATTAATGTGATACTTAGCGGAGCTAAAGCTACAGGCTGGGAGGGGGGAAAGTCTAGTTCCCAGTGAATTTCGTGGAGAGAACTCTAGACCCAGGTGCAGGTAGAGGCGGTGAAGGAAGGCAGGATGGCTCAGTTTCGAGGCTGTGGGCAAGGGAGCTCCACTTTGACAGAGAGCATCATTTTAGGAACAGTCTTAACTGTTCCTCATTAACCCGGGTTGAGGGTTGAGGACATACAGGGGAGGGGATTGGCAACTGTCTTCTTGGTGTTGGATCCTCTAGCACTCATTTTTAAATGGATTTTATTTACCAAGAGGATAGGTATTAACATCGTCATTTAACAAATGAAAGAACCGAGGCTCTGAGAGTGTGTCTGACTTATCCCAGGTCACACAGCCGGCAGTGTGTGTGTGTGTGGGAGGGGAGGTGTGCTGGGATCAAACCCCGTATCGTTCCTCATCATGCACGACCATTCTGCTTCATCCAAGCTGACTCTCATCATACGGTTGCCCCCGGCCCCCAGTTTAGATAGGTATTTCTAATGATACTTACAGGTGTTTTTTAACCAGTGAACGACAAACACAGCTTGCACACAGACAGCTGGCTCTGCATTGGGGGCGGGTAAGAACTGTCTGCTTTTTATTCCTAATGCACCTATGTGTAATCAGTGCCTTCCTGCTGACATCGTTTGCTATGTCTGCCTCATAGTAACCAGTTCATTAATTGACTGATACTTACCTTGGTTATGAAAGGGCACAAACAGTTTAACAAGTTACAAATATTCATTATGGAGGAAAGCAGAGGGAGCAACATTTCACAGAGACAGACAGTAGCTCTCATCAGTCCACAGCTAAGGCCGTGATTTTGCTGGGTGTGGGGATGGGGAGGTGGGGGAGGCTTGTCTTTTATTTCCGGAGTCCCAGTAAAGCTCCTGCCTGGGCTCCACCCTGTTCTTATCACAGATGGGGGGGGGGCAAATCAAAGTTTAGAATTTCCCCCTGCTGTCAAAATACTGGTGTATTACCTTCCAGTACCTTTTCTGTATATAATACTTTTCCAAGATATTCTAGTTCTAGGAATTTATATGATAGGGAACCATTGGGTAAGTGTATAAAGGGACAGCTGGGTATCTATCTATAAGGATGCTGATGATGGAGTTGGTCATAAAAGTCAAAGACACATAAAAAGGGGAGAGAGAAAGAGAGAACTTGAATGTCCCACACATAGAATTGGTTAAGTAAACCATGGTCATCTATAAATGAAATACTATACTATGCAACTTTTCAACGTGATAATGATTTAAAGATGGTTATTAGCCTGGAAAACATTCTTGTCATACTGTCAAGTCAGAAAAAGCATTCTACCAAACAGTATCCTTTTAAGGGTATGCGCTAAATGTTATTTGTGGGTGGTGTGATTTTAGGTGACTTTAAAAAATTATTTTTGCTTATATGCTTTTTAAAAAATACTCATCCACCAAAACGTGCATTACTTCTGTAATTAAAAATATCAGTCAAGGAGGAAAGTAACTAAACAAGTACCTGGACCCCAGCCATTTCATCTTCCTGTTTTGTGGGAGAAGGTGGACAAGCACTGTGGGGACCAGATGCACCTCCTCCACATTGCAACAGTGTTCTCTCCCCCAAATCAGTAGGACGAGCAGAGAAACCTGGGTGAGAACCTCATACTTGCCAGACATGACCTCCTATAAATTCCTGGTGCTGGCAATCCTGAGCCCACCTGGGGGCCAGGCCTGAGTTTTCGGGAGTCCAGAGGTGGACCGCCTTGTGTTTCTCTGAAGTTTCTACACAGCGCCACCCGAGGACATTCAAGAAAATCCAATGTTCTTAGTTTGGTCTGTTTCCAATCTCAGGAAAGAGGCTGTCCTTGTATTTTAGTCCAGTGATGTCTGGTCCCCACCCACCCTGACCAAACCAAGCCTTTCAGGACCACCTGGGAACATCTGAAAAGTGCACTTTCCACTGCTCCATCTCAGATGGGATGAGAATCTCTGTGGGTAGCACCTAGAAATCTATTTTCCCCCTAAACCAATAACTTTTAATTATTTATTTTTACTTGTCAGTTACAGTTGACATGCAATATTATTTTATATTAGTTTCAAGTTAAACATTTATATAATTTATAAGGTGATCTCCCCAATAAGTCTAGTACCTACCTGGCACCATAGGTAGTAGTTGCAGTATTTATTTATTTATTTTACAAGGACAGAGAGAGAGTCAGAGAGAGGGATAGATAGGGACAGACAGACAGGAACGGAGAGAGATGAGAAGCATCAATCATTAGTTTTTCATTGCCGTTGCGACACCATAGTTGTTCATTGATTGCTTTCTCACATGTGCCTTGATCGTGGGCCTTCAGCAGACCGAGCCAGCCCTTGCTGGAGCCAGCGACCTTGGGTCCAAGCTGACGAGCTTTTGCTCAAGCCAGATGGGCCCGCGCTCAAGCTGGCGAGCTCGGGGTCTCGAACCTGGGTCTTCTGCATCCCAGTCCGATGCTCTATCCACTGTGCCACCGCCTGGTCAGGCAGTAGTTGCAGTATTATTGACTGTATTCCCTGTGCTGTCCTTTACATCCCCGTGACAATAAACTGCCCGCGTGGCGCTCCACACACGAAAAGCTGGTAGGCTGTAGGGCTGCATCTCACCCCCATCCTCTCTATTCCCTTAGAGACCCATGTCTGCTGAGCTCACTTCTTCCTTCTTTTATAGCAAGGGGGCCAGGTGTGCGGGGATTCAGACAAGCTGAATCTTCATGGACTCCTATCTTCGTTCACTCCTGCTGCCCGTTACTGGTGGTCGATGGGGAAGCCATTGCTCCCCGGGAAATGCAGAGGGAGGGGATGCTGGCATGCCAGTACTGTGCTAGGAGGATGATGAGAGCTCAGAGGGAGGAAAGCTAGGATGTGACAAGCTGTGGAATACTGGGAATCCATAGGAACCCCCTGTGCCTGGAGTACCAGTTGCAGGGCAAACTAGAGTCTGCAGAGTCCATGAGAGACAGACTGGGCCCATTATACAGCTGAAAAAACAGAGGAATTTGGAGCTAAGGCAATATGCGTGTGGTCATATAGGGAATTAGGACTAAAAATGACTCCTTTCTCCACGACCACGCGCTGGGGTTCCTACTTCCCACCCAGAGTGCTATGTTTGACCCTGTGGCACCAGAGAAAGGGTGAGTTTTTAATTATTTTGATATCACGGATCCCTTTGAGAGTCTTATGCAGTTTACATATGTATATATACTTTTGAAAAGATTGCAAAGGTTTACGGACCCTGGAAGCACTCCTACAGTTCCTAAGGTTAAAATCCCCTCACCCCGAGGAAGCGACAGAGAGAGATGGGGAAGGGGATGTGTACAGAGAACTGAACTCTGAGAACAGCATCTCCCCATTCCTGGGAGAAGGTGCCTTCGGAACGGACAGGAGGAAGGCGACAAGCTGCGTGGGCGGTGTGGCGCGCTTGCTGCCAGCCAACGTCCGCAGCGATGACGGCCGGCGAGTAAGCAGGATTTCAGAATCTCTGTCCCACGTGCGTGTTTGTTACTTAGACTCACGGACACAGGCGCAGGGTGGAGGCTGGCCGCTCTCCTTCCACTGAGGCCTTTCTGACAACAAGGCCGTGGGCCTGGAGGAAACATCGGGCTATTGGTGTGATGGAAACGCTGCCATCTCTATTAAAGAATCGGTGACTTTCCCACAGGGTTCCCGGGCATTCTCATTCGCCGCTTGGTGACACAGCCCCCCTACAGTGTCTCTCTCCCAGACCTGTCCCCCTCGCCTGGGACATACCGCTCATCTGGGAGGTCAGTCAGGGTCAGTGTTTGCCCAGGCTGGCCTCTGCGCTTCTGGGTTTGTTTTGCTCTAATAAATAGGGTCGACTCACTCTCAGTAAGGTATGGCTGCTGTTCGTAATGTGCGTGCAGCTCTTCTGGTGACAGACAAGCGGAAGCAGCAGCTTCGATGCCTCAGCGAGGAGACGTGAGGGGTGTAGGGATACAAAGGATGAGGATTGTGTTGCGCGCCACAGACCTGAGTTCACTCTCTCTGACAGTGCTGACCTTCACACCTAGGCTAAGGTGACCAGATTTTAAAATTGGTAAAGCGGGACACCGTTGACGGGTGGGGGTGGGGGTGGAGGTGGGTTCTTGATTAAAAATTTGGTCTAAATGGAACAAAAAATTTTTTTCATAGAATGCAAAAATAATATTGTAATATATTTTTTTAATTTCAACATAAGTACACTTTACAAATATAATACATTAAAAATTATGTATAGTATTTTATTCTTTGACATATTTCTCATTTGAGTGAATTTTTTTTAGTAGATTGCTGTGGTTGTTTAAGAGGTCATGAAATTTTTCACAAGAATTTGTTAAATTATATTTCACACATAAAATGGCTTTCAAAGTCTCAATACTTAATTGTGATTTTTCTGATGTCCACACTTTATTTACCATAGAAAAAACACATTCAGTCACAGCATTAGTTCCTGGTAAAAACAGCGCATATTTCACAATTTTTAGTGCATTATTGTATGGAACATGGTTTGTTTGAAAATGATGAAATATTTGTAACCATTTGTTCTCTATTGTGATTTTTGCTGATGCCCAAGATTTAACCTTTTCCTTATCAATCTATTGTTTTAATAATGATACCTCATTAAAAAGATCATTTTTGGAAATATTACTATATGGGAAATTTTGAGTGAGTCAGAGGGATCGGGTTACACGGTCCCGAAACTGATGCCAGAACCACACGCCGGCACCCAGGACGCGGGCCTATGGGTAGTTAGGGGACTTGACAGCCGCCACCCCAGCAGGTACGTCCTGCATGGGGTAGCCAGCTCTTGCGGCAGTGCGGGCGCTTCCAGGTCGAGGCGGGGTCTCCCCGCCAAAAACTGTATATTCCCTTCCTGTTCTCCCGCCATTCCCTAGCTTTTCGTGCATTCTTTCCAAAAATTGGGACTTTTTTAAAACGCTGCGGGATGCGGGACAAATTATTAAAAATCGGGACTGTCCTGCCAAAAGCGGGACATCTGGTCACCTTAACCTAGGCTGAGGTCAAGTTTAAAAGTACCGTATTTTTCACTTTATAAGATGCACGTGACCATTAGACACACCTAGGGTTTTAAGGAGGAAAATAAGAAAAAAAAATATTCTGAACCAAATAGTGTGTTAAATATTTAATATATTGCCGTATTTTTCGCTCCATAAGGCATTTCCCCTCCACTTTTGGGGGGAAAAAGTGCATCTTATGGAGTGAAAAATACGGTACTTAGACAGCACTAAGAACATTTGCTCTGTGGAACTGGTGCTTTTCAAACCTCCCACAGATAGGACTTTAACTGACAAGTTCCCCCACCTCTGTGATACGAGCCCTGGGGATAGCCTATAGATAACTTAGTGATCAGCTTCTGATTCTAGTCTTGCAAGGGACAGATTACTATTATTTCTGCTTACTGGCGGACGAAAGCGAGTCATCTCTGGGACAGAGAGCATGGGGCACAGCACCGTGGAGTTCTGGAGCCAGTGCCCCTGAGCCTCACCGTCCTTGTCTATAAAATGGGAATAAACCCCAAGGTGATTGTAGTAGTTCATCAGATACTTTATCAAAAGTGCCTAACATCAAGTCAGACAGACAGACAGTATGTGCTCCAAAAACAGTTTCTTCTCTTAACTCTCTGGCCCAAAGTTGCCCTTCTGGAAAATGGTCGAGCCAGCTGTTCCGACAGCAAGTCCAGGAATTGTTTCACACATTCTTTCCTGCCCTGCCTACGTCTTCTGTCTTCTCCAAGCCATTGTGGAAAAAGCCTCAGATCCCAGATGGAGACTTGGTGATTCACCTTTCATGGCAGAGACTCTTGCAGAATTAATTCACAGCATTGTGAAGGTAGGGCAGTGGTGGATGTGAGTGATTTTTTTTATGGCGTTACAATAATTTATCATCTTCTCTCCGGCAGCCGCACACTCTGGCTGGCAGCTCTAAAAACCCTACGGTCCACGAGAGAGCAGTGAACAGAAATATTTTCAAGAGCAGATGGGACGTACCTTCGAAAGGCAGGATTGTCCCACTGAAACGGGGACATCTGGCAACCTTAAAAAAAATGCCCAAACTAGATGAAATAAAAATTATGAGATGGAGAAGCAGAAAAATATGTCTTTGCATTGATTAGCGGGGAATGTAATTAATCTCCTTCAACTCCCTTTGCAGTCCTGTGGTGTAAAACAAGGAGGAATCACAGCGTTACTGCCTTCCCCTGTGCCCGTTCTTACGTGATGATTTCGGAGTGGTGTGTGAGTTTTAAAACTTCGTAGTATTACCTCCCCTCCTATTGCTCAGAGCTGTTCGGGGAGTGATGAAATCCATGCCCAAACTTCCTCACTACAATGCTTTTCTTCCTAGCCTGTCTAACAGTGGTGGGGGAGATGCTCAGCTGACTAGAATCAGGACAACTTTTATAGCTTTATTAGGAAATTGTACAAACAAATCTCTTCTTGCCTCTTAGTTGGCCTTTTTTCCCCAATTTCTGTGTTTGTGGCGTGCGGAAGCGGGAGGAGAGGAATAAACCAGCCCTGGGGAGGGAGGAAAGGTCTCCGGTTCTCCTTGGCTGCCCTCCCCGCCTCCTCGTTCCGCTCTGGCTCCTAGTGTCCTATTTATTTTGGCCATTTTCTTTTTACCAAACCTACATTCCATTCAGACTCAGCACCGTTAGACTGGACACCGGTGCTGGTGTGTGGCCACGTGCCTTTGTCTCCTTTTCCTGCCCTGCTTGAGTCCAGCCTGGTGAACAAGCAGGCTGGACCCCTCCCACGGGCCAGCTCTGCGCTTAGTCTGGAGAAAGACCAGATGAGAAGTCAGATATCTGAGCTCAGTTTGTCACGTGCTAGTAGACAGGCCACAGTAGCAGGAACAAAGCCAAAGTCTAAGAAACGAATCCATTTAAAGCCAGGTATTATCCACTCTTTATGAAAGTGTCTTAAGATTTTATATATATTTATAGTTTATCCTCAAAATATTCTATTGTGCCCACTTCTTGGATTAGAGAGGTATTATGGACTGAATTGTGTCATCACAAATTGATAATGTTAAAGCCCTACCCTGCAATGTGATGGTATTTGGGGACTGGGCCTTTGGGAGGTCATTAGGGTTAGATAAGTTCATGAGGGTGAGGTCCTCATGATGGGATTAGTGGCCTTATAAGAAGAGGAAGAGGGAAACCTCTTTCTCTCCTTGAATATGCTCCAAGGAAAGGCCAGGTGACGACACAGCCAGATGGCGGTCACCTACAAGCCAGGAAGAGAGTTCTTATCAGGAAAGGAATCAGTGGACACCTTGATCTAGGACTTCTAGCATCCAGAACTAGGAGAAAAAAGTTTCTGTTGTTTAAGTCCCCAGTCTACGGCATTTTGTCATGGCAGCCCATGCTGACTGATACAAGAAGTCTTGTTCGAAATGGTTCAACGCCACGCCCAAGGGCATGGCAAAACTGAGACAAGAACCAGTGCCTGTGACCCCGAACCAAGGACAGCGTCCACAACACCAGCATTTCTTTAGGACCCACAAAACTTCCAGGGCCCATGTTACATTTCTTGAAATGTCAGGAGAGAAAAGTGAACTCTAAGTTGAATAAATATTCTCATATAGAATATTAATGCATTCATCTTTATGCCAATGCAGTTGCAAAATATAATTTTTAACACTTTATGAAAGGTGGGGGCAAGAAAGGCCAACGTCCCTCTAATATGGGCCTGAGAAAAGCACCACGTGATGAGAAGATGTTCAGCTTCCCAGGGGGCCCTTCACTCACTCAGGTTAAATACTGCCCTGTGGTTCTGCACGTGCTTGACTCCGCCCTGTTTCCCTAAAAGTGCTGTGGTCTTACCCGGAGCCTGGTCAGCTTGCGCTGCTCCTGCCGTCTACACCACTTTCTCGGTCTACACCGTCTTCTCTGCCTGACAGACACTCCGGTGTCACCTGCCGCTGTGCCTTTGCAAAACTGCACCACAGCCCTTGGCCTCTCGGTTTGGACCGTTCTGGGCGTCCTCTTCCCCTCCTGCCTTGTGGTTGCCGCGTCGGTCAGCCAGCCACACCCAGAGTCTGCAGAACGCCCTGTGCGGTGCGCTAAAGCCTAGCAAGAAAGAGCCAGGATTCTGGTCCTGAGTTCGAAACTCAGCTTTCCCACATGCTACCTGTGTGATACCTGCCTCGTCGGTTAAGATATTTGCCTCTGTTTTTAAGTCTGTAGAATGGGAAACATGAGTGCATTCACCTCACAGGATTCTCGTGAAGATTACTTGAGTATATCCCCATATGAGTGCACACAGTCGCATGCACAAACGTGGTGTGCTGGGAGCAGGGTAGGCACTACGGAATGGTATTTGTTGTTATTTTTATTAACTGCCCATTTCTAGGCCCTAAGGATACAGGGAGCTCCTTAAGGAGGTCACCATCTAGTGGGGAAATAGGCGTATAAAGAAGATACATTAAGATATATTTTCCACTACACGTGAAGATACACCTTTTACACTAAGCACACTTAGCGGCAGCAGGAAGCTGGCTCTTGGTGGAGGGTAGGGTTCTTCAGGCTGGCGAGAGGGCGGGGCACTCCAGGAAGAGCTTGCAGCCGGAGGGTCTCAGAATGGCGAGTGGAATTTGGAGGATGGTGAGAAGTTTAGTGGGGCAGAGCCCAGGCCACTTCCAGGGAGAGACAGAAGAGGAGAGATGGCGGGGGGTGGGGGGGGGGTGGGGGGGCAACCATACTTGGGAGGTGGGCCCTTTTTCATGAGCTTTCAGCAACCGGAGAGTAACCTCTTAAATGCACGCTTTAGGGAGACCGCAGTGGCGCAGGGTCAGGGAGAACGGAGGAACGGGCCACCACAGGGAGTCGGAGGCAAACTGCGGTGAGCATGCGCCCAGATCTAAGGGCTGGATCGAAGGCAGAGAGGGTGTGGAGGGAGAGATTACGAGGCCCGATATGCAGGACTGAACAGGGCCTGATGACCCATCAGTTGTAGGGAGGAAGCACGAGGGAAAGATTGAGGCTGAGTGGTTGCTGGTCCTTCGCCTGAGCAGCAGAATTGATGGGGACTCTGTAAGCCGAGGAGTCATGCCAGAGGGCTACATGTGGAGACGTCCGGGAATCAACGGAAAGGATGAGTCTGGTGGTCCAAAGGGAGACCTGAGCTAGGGAGAGAGGTTTAGGAGAGTCAACAAGCCTGTAGATGACAGGTGAAGCCGTTCTGTAGCTGAGAGCAGCCAGGTGAGGAGTCGGACATAGCCAGATGACAATCGCAGGTCACCCGCCCAGATTCAAGCCTGGACAGTCTCAGCACCGATGGGAGGAGGCAGTGGCAAAGTGCATTTTACTCACTTGTCCCTTGTCTGCCTTGGCCACAGGAATGTTACCTTCATGATCATCATGTCTTTCTGCTCTGCACCCAAGGCATAGACACACACGTGACTAATGCCCTGTTGTACAAATATAACCTGGGAGGACTGTGGAAATAGTACAGGCAGCAGGAGAGTTGAATGTTCAGGATCTAGCAAAGTTCCTTATCACAAAAGAAAGGTGCCAACGTCAGGTGTACCATAAAACAGTTCTGCTGAACAGAAAGTGTCCACTCCGCTGAAGCTCTATAGTGTTTATAAGGGTGAGGTAGGGGTGACCGTATAACTGTAGAAACTTTCTGGCAGGGAAGTGTCCTCATTAGCAAGGTGGCGCCTCAGAGCCCTATGACTGTCTGCTTTGGTCCCTGTCCCAGTGAGTTCTCTCTCCTTGCTAAGCCATCGAAAGGGAATCGGTGAGCCTCTGGGGTCTCTGCACCTGTCTCTCTTCGTGTGGATGTCTCTCCAATCACACTTGCTGGACCCTGTGTCCCGTCCCTTTCCACTGCATAATGACACTGTACAGCAATCTAATCAGACAGGCACAACTGCCACCAGTTTTCAGCTAGGAAAGCTGAGACTCCCAGGGAGTCTTGCCCAAGGGCACAGCGTTCCTAAGATGCCGTGTGGGAGTGTCTAAGCCTTTGGACTCCAAGTCCATTGCTTTGCCTCTGCCTCCTGTAGGGAGTATGTGATCTTCCTGCACAATCGTCCTTCAGCAGATCTTCAGGAGAGGACGATGAAATGCTCGCTCACCATGCTTCAGTTCTGGGGAAGCTCCCCAACACAGGCTGCTGCAGGGGAATGGTGGACATTTGTGGGAAGAAGAGTGTTAGTCAAGAGAGCTGCGTCCCAGGGTCAGCTCTGACACTTTGACCGTGGTCTAATCTCTGCATCACTCGGGGTCTTAGTCTTCAGATATGCAAAACGGGAATAATAACTTCTGCTCTTTCTAGTTTATGGAATTTTTGAATCAACAGTTGGCATAATGCGTATGAAAAACAAATGCATCATGTGGGTAAAGAAATTTGATAGTATTGTAAAGTCCATAGTTTCAGGGCTCTCTCTTTATTATTAAAATGGTTAACAATGAAAAGAGGACTGTTTTGCGTCTCTGAACTTTGACATAGGAGCATCTATTATGTATTAATTTAGATCCTAAATTAGTTTTCCTAAAAGGCATTGTACATGTTCAACTGAACATGCTTTATGAACTTTTTTTTCCCTCAGCCAGACTAAACTTCTTATAGAAATTTCTTTTCTCTGGCAGAAATAACTCATCATTGTCATCACTTCAATAAACACAGCTTTGAGGGCTTAAAACACCCCTGAGAATAGAATTGGTATTTGCCAAGGGATCCTTGGGTCCATGAATCTCACCAATTTGCGCAGTTCTATGAATGAGGAAGAGGACCTGGCTCTTGGATCTGGGACATCTGAACCGACTCCTGCCAAGTGGCAGGGACAATTTTAGTGCTGCTGAGAATCTGACTGCTGTTTCCGCCCACACCCGCCTTCCCCCTTCCTCCTGTCCTTGGGCGCGCAGCTGCCGCCTGCCTTCTGCTCCCTCCTCTCCCAGTTTCTTACATTTCCATGGCTCCTCATACCCGTCTTCCTCACTCCAGATTCTGAACCTCTCCAGCCCTCCCCAGCCCCTGCACTCGGCTGGGTTGTGTTTGGTTTCTCCAACCCACCTCTGCTCTCTCTTTCCTTCATCCCTTGATGGGGCCCAGGGCTGATTTCATCCTTCTCTTGAACCCTCAAAATGCCAGTAATGAGCATCCTCCCCCCAGGGGAACAGCATCTTCTCTTTCTTTTTCGTCTTTTTCCTGGGTTGTGGCATCCTTCCGTTAACCAGACACCTGTCTCCAGTTCACCCTACTCCACCCTACCAAGCCACCCACTGCACTCAGAGGTGACTTTCTAAATATTAAAGCCGCCATGTTACTTCTGGAAAGTCCCAGTACCTCCAGCTGAAATTCATGTTGCACAGCTTCACATTTGAGGTTATCTGTCCCCTGACCCCCACCAACTGCTCCTAACTTACCCATTTCCAGCTGTCTGTGGAGCGTGCGCTCAATGTTGATCCTCGATGGTGTTGCTGGTGTATGAATGCATGGTGACTGGATGGGTGGATGGATGGACGGATGGATGGATGAGTGGTGTATGCTCCACATAGGCAGCAGTGTGGTACAATGAAAAGGGGATGGACTTTGGGTTAGGCCTCTGCTTGGGTCTCAGCCACTTTCTCGCCTGTTGAGTAATTAACCTCTCCTAGCCTAATTGTCTGTGTGTATAATAGTAACTCTTCCTGAGGGCCACGGGGATGGAGAGGTCAATGAGGGAGTCACCTTGCATGTAAAATTTCAGGGGGACCAAACATCTCAGTAATCAAAAACATACATTATTTCGACATAACATTCTTTTAAAAAATATATGAATGCATAAAAACCATAAAGGACACGATATCAAAATTTAATGACAATAATATTTGACCCTGAACTTACACAACCCACCTCCTTCTCTCCATCCCGCTTTCCGATCACAGGGTTACCATGCGCACTCTGTGCAGGGTGGCCTCCACCTGGCCTCGTGCCTGGCCTTTCACCCTGACTGCGTTCTCTCTAAAACCATGGTGCCCTGAACGTGGCTCACAGGCCAGTGTTGATCTATTGTATAAATCACTGTAGGTCTGCAATGAGATTTAGTAGATACAGAAGTTACGAGCGTTTATATATTTTTATGATAATTGGACAGAGTGATTTTATGTCTATTCAATCTATTTACCAATTTGGCCTTTTCTTTTATATGTCTTCTGTTGTTTTTGTTTTTCTTTTCTTATTTAGCAATTTATTATTTTTATTGTAGCTTACAAATGTTTTTGGTGAGCAGTGGTTGGGAAGTAATTGTATAAAACTGGTCTTTCGTCGCAGATGATTTAAGAAGCACTTATTTGGAGTCTAGGGCAGCTCAAAAGGTCTGTGGTTTTCTGGAATCGATTCAATTGTTCCTGACATGGAGATGAATCAAACTGGGAGGATGTGGTCCAGACAGTACCAACCTTGACAGGGGGTGGGGGTGGGGGCCGGAGGGATTATTGTAGTCCATGCAAATGGCGCCCCCTGGTGGTCTGAGCATAGCAGCCCTGTGTGGGTCCTGCACAGTCCCCCCGATGCACTCTTTGAATCCCCTTTCTTAATTTCAGGTTGGATTTCACTTTTGCTTTTGACCCACTGCTTTCTGCTGCATTTCTCTGGACACTGTATCCATCTGTGTATCTGTTCATCCAGCAAGTGCTTGTGATCCCCTACTCTGGGTGGGGCACACTCACGGATACTGGGAGTGTAGTGTGAAAGAATCACACGTGGCATCTACCCTTACTGAGTTTACATTCTAGTAGAGAGGCCAGGTGAACAATGATGCCAACAAATCTAACAGTTAAAAACAGGGGAAGTACCATAAAAACTAAGCAAAATGCTCTGGTGAGCGAGAGAGCCAAGCTTCCTTAAACAGGGGGCTCAGTGAAGCCCTCCCTGAGGACAGAAACCCTGGCACGACAAGGTCTTTACTGTGCAGACAGCCAAGAAGAAACCTGTAAAGCAGAAGGGATAAGATGCATTCGGCCCAGAGGAGGGAAAGGGCCTGCCCAACTCCCGGCCAGGAAAGGAGGGCAGTGTGACTCCACCTAGAGGGGCCACCAGGTGAGTATGGGAGGTGGCAGGCCCCTCGTGCAGCATCTGCGGGTGACAGTGAGCTGCTTGCTCTCCACTCCAATGCAGTGACATCTGTCCCAACTTCAAAACGTGTGCCCTATCTTTGAATTGTATATTATTTGGGCTCTAAGCGGGATGGACACAAGCCAACTCCACCTGCCAGGCCCCCTGTGGCTGCAGTGCTGGGCATTGTTTTCACCTGGGCAGGGTGCCTCCTCCACTGCCTTCCGTGACTGCTCCTCCCCGCGCCGCACTGTCACTTAGTTTTGTACAGACTCTGACCCTGGGGAACCAGGCTGGGCAGGAAGTACCTGCCGACACCTGGTGGATGGTCATGGGAAGTTGTGTGAGCAGCGCTGAAGTCATCAGGTGACCTCTCCGAAGCTGATTCTCTCTGGAACCCACAGGAAGCCACTACGTGCCTTTTGTGATCGGACCGCTGCTACGTGGGACCACACTGTCTGCCTCCAGGAGAAAACCTGTGTGTGCTGGGAGCCTGTGAGGTTGCGAACAGGTGGGCTGATTTTAGGGGAAGAGGAACAGAGAGAGAGTCGGCGTGGTCTGAGTCAGGGGTCCCAGGCCCTGAACCTTCCACACTGCCCTTGTTCCTTCCTTCCCCAGAGACCTTCTCATAAGCCCTTTTTACTTAGTCTTCTTGGCCAAGCTTGCTTGAGTACAGTTTTCGTGATTGTAACTGAGAAGACATGACAACTGCGGACTCCTCGGTTCCTCGCCACCCCAGAGCTTGTCCTTCCCCCCATTTCCACATAGCCCAGAACTTTATTTCCATAATTATATTTTAAATACAGCGAGGGAAAGTCCATGTGTCTCAAAGTGAGTCTGTCGGAAACTTGCTCCCGTTGAGAAACTGAATCGGCCTCTCTCTCAGTTTTCTTTGAGATGCCCTTTATTGTAGTGGCATTCAGTGGACTCTAACCTCCTCAGTCAGCATTCTCTACGAATTCTGTGAGGTCCCCGAGAGATAGGACCTATAGAGGTCATCTCTTCATAGAAACAGGAGGGTGTACATGCTGGAGTGCATTCTGATGGGTGCTTGGGGCGGTTTGGACTTCTTCCAGAGTCACAGAGCAGTTCATCCTTCAGCAGGTGTCCGCGTGGTCTTAACTAACACATCTAAGCTCTCAGAGGCCAACAGCACCAGCAGGAGCAGTGTGTCTTGGTGACTGTGTATTGTCACACACCCATCTATCCATCTACTTCTACCGCTCTGAATCTGGTGACCTTTAGGATTCGTTGCAAAATCCAGATGTTCGTTCTGGCTTGGAAGTCCCTGGAGGACTGACTGTTGGTATATTGCAGTGGTGCACGTAGATGTTTTAAACCGCAAGTGATAAGTGCACGGGACGGTGGCCTGGGGAATTCTTGGAAGGAATGATCTGCTGCTGGAAATTGGACTTCTCTGTGGCTCACCTCAATTTTAAGGATAAATTCTCCTGTTAGTCCTAAATGCCCACTGTAGTGCTCATAAAGGCATCATCAGAAATATGAAGCCATGCCCACCTGAAGAGGACCATGTATGACAAATGTCTCAACTTTGAAACATGTTAAGTATGCGCTCGTTATTTGAATTTCAAAATAATTCTCTTAATGCAATTTTTTTATCAAATAATTTTTATGAATATACAGCGTCTCCAGTTCTTTTTAAACAGAGTATTTGTGACTTCTTCGATGTATGTAGTAGAAAGAAAGTGTTTTGAGTAAGGTAGAAAACGCATGTGCTCTGAAACCCCAGGCTCGACTCACTTGGCTTAGTCACTCAGCTTTCCGATAGGAAGATTTGATGACTGACTCGGTCACTGTTCATCTTGGGGGTGCAGGGGCTGCACTTCAGGGGATTCCTGAGACTCTAGGACTGAAATGAAGATTCTAGCTGGCAGCTACTGTGGCAGGTCCTGTGAGCTGCGGCTGAAGCTGATGAGAAATGTGGTTCCTGAGAAATGTCCCTGGATTCTCTTTACCACCTGCCTGCTAGGTGACAGAGGTTGGGGGGGGCCCACATTTGGGGCCAGACACCTGCATTTGAGCATTCAAGGTTAGGCTCTGGTATTGACCATCCTTGTCACCCTTCAGCAAGTCATTTATTTTTTAGATTTGAGGTTCCTTGTTTTCCCATGGGAATAATCCTTGCCCAAACTCTTGATGTTGTCATGGGACTTAAATGAGATTGTACATGTGAAAATGCTGTCTAATCTAGCTTTTAAAAAAATCACACAAAGGTTCATTATTATCCTCTTTGCTTTGTTTCGTGAAATCATGGTGTTCTCTCTGCCGGGGTTGCTCCATCCCTGCATTGTCACAAGGTGTATTGGTTCAGATTCCAGCAAGAAGCAGCATTCATACCCAATTTTTAAATGCAGAATGCTATAGTGAAGAAGCAGAGGAATGAGTAGTCTTAGGGTGATGGCCAGGAAAGGTGAGCTATCTAGAGAGTAACAGCAGTACAAGGCCATTGCTACCTGTCAGCCCAGAGGGACTGAGGATGCGAGCTAGACCATGGAGGGGGGCCACCCCACGGGATCTACAGTCATGGATGCCCTCAGTCCCCACCAGTCTGCAAAGGTTCCAGCCCTGAGCATGGAAAGAGCAGGAGAAACAATGCCCCACCTCTCCCTCCTCCTGCCGGGACTCCCCCTGGCCACATCCCATCGGCAGTCAGTTGGGAAGGAGTCAGCATAAGGAAGAGTGTAGTCATGGACGAGGGCCAGTGGAGAGTCGCCCGTTCACCTGGCTGATTCCTTCTCGGTATGGGTTCTAATTCTCACCTCTTCGTAGTGCCTTTCCTTACCACCCGATGCGATAGCTTTGCACCAGTCCTTCCTGGCTTCATCGGCTTGTTGTACTGTCTTCCTAACACTTAGAAACCACTGGGAATCATTTTACCCTTTATTTGCCTGGTTAGTGATTGTCTGTCTCCTCCTGCTAGATGGTCCTTTCCATGAGGGGAGGGTCCCGGTTGGTTTTGTTCACTGCTCTAACTCTAGAACTGAGAACATAATACATGTATGTTTGTCTGGTATTTACTGAATGTGTAATGATAGCAGGGTCATTCAGGAAGAGATGCTACGACCAAAGATGCCATCACGGTAACTGTATCGACAGAAATGATGTGTGTACTGAACCCTGGTTGAATCACCAGTCAAATCTTCCCATTCTAAAGAACTCAGACTGCCCACTTGCGCCAGGGGCTGAGGCATGGTCATTAACCTCCTTCCCTCCCAGAGGTCTTCAAACTTTTTATAAAAACCGCCCACTTTTGCAGTGCTGGTCAAGCTGGTCCATACCTCCCACTAGTGGGCGTTCCAGCTTTCATGATGGGCAGTAGTGGAGCAACCAAACAGCACCGCGATTGGCCCACCATGAAAGCTGGAACGCCCACTAGTGGGCGGTAGGGACCAGGTAGACCACCAGCACTGCAAAAGTGGGCCGTTTTTATACAAAGTTTGAAGACGTCTGCCTCAGACGGTTTTATTCCTCCGGTGTTCTTTGCCCAATGCAGTAGGGTTTTTTGTTTTGTTTTGTTTTGTTTTTCATGACCAAGCCTCTCATTTTCTATTTGCATCTGGGAGTGCAGTCTCCAGCAGTTCCTCTCCACATTCCTTGTCGTAGCTTGTGCAAGAAGCGCCTGCCCCCAGAGTCCTGCGCGCGTCGTGGTGACGGCAACAAAACTAGAAATCCCTTACACCGTGTCAACTGCTTTAGGAATTAAAAAGTACTTTTTCTTTTCTTTTTTATTGATTTTAACTTATTGTGCTTACATGGATTCACGTACATAAAGCACTTTTATAACCATCATCTTTTAATCCCGACACTATCTGTAAGATAGACGTTACTTTTTTGTTTCTTAGATAAGGAAGTTGAGACTCAGAGAGGTTGGGCAAGTTGCCATCGGGGGAAAATGGAGCTTACCTCCAACTCAGTGCCCTGGAGATCTGTTTCCTCTGCCAGTATCATTGAAAAGAACATAGAACTCGACAAGCAAAACCTGTCCCAGACAAGGAAAGCCCGGGAAGGGGAGACCTGGAAGGGACTGATGTAGCGATTGGTGTGGGTTGATTCAGCATCTGTTAGTTGATCGGGAAGCTTGGTCAAGTATCAAAGACCTAAATTTAAGACCTTACCTTGGAACACATTTGCTTTTTGACTTCAAGTAAGTCGCTTCTCTCTGAGTCACAGTCTTCTCGTCTCCTAAATGGGTTAACCACATATCTTCCAGAGTCCTGTGAGAATTCACTTGCCCCAATTTGCACCATGAGCAAAGAGCACAGCCAGGCAGCGATGCTCGGGTTTTCCCCGTGAGATAATAGCTTTGACCATGAAACTGGAAGCTCCCCAGTCTCCTATATCTCACTGCCCTCTCCACCAGCTTCAGTGATTTTTCCATCCATTGTCAGAAAAAATGAGGAGTGAGGTGGGCAATGGGACTTGCTACAATGTGTCCTGGACCTCCAGCATAGAGGAAGCAGAGGGAGCAGAAAATGGGAATAGAGGCAGAGCGCCCACCCCCATGTTCCTCTTGATAAGAAATTTATCTGGAATAACATGGGACGTGAGTCTGCCCCTTCCAGATAAAAGAGAAAGACTATTCCAAAATCCTTAGCTTGCCTGTTACATCTCCCCTCCCTTCCCTTGTCTGTGCTCTCACTAAGGGGGACTAGAAGTCCTGTGGGTCCCTTTGATGCCAGCCTTGGGGACCCACATGAAGCAAAGGGCAGGAGACCTTCTTCTGCTGTTCCTGCTCACCAGCAGCAAACAGCCGCCCGTCCCCCAGGGAGGTGGCCCTCACGGCTGATGCAAGCAGAACCTGCCGGGCTTGCCACCAGTGGTGACAGTGAGAAGGGAGTCCTGGGTGCTGCGGAGGGCAAGCGGACTTTGCAGTGAATCAAGCCGCCGTGTGGGCATCGTAGTTAATCACGTCAGGTGTTGTGGCATCAGCCCTATTGGAAACAAAAGGAGGGCATAGGTTACCAAGGGTACCAGGCAAAAGGAATGGCAGGTAGAAGGATGTTTCCACGACATTACTGGTTTTGTTTTTCACTTTAAACTGAAAATATGCTGCTTGTGATTTTTAACGTGGGTCCAGGTTATTTGCAACGTGCATAGGAAGGATTCTTGTGAAGCAGTCCCGGCGTGTGAAAGGCCTGCTTCACGCTGACAGAGGTGTTCCCACCATCGGTGCCTCTGAGATGGAACTCGGCTCTCTTGGCAAATAGAGAGATTCTCATTTCCATCATGTGCTCAGAGAATAGGAACACATGGAAGACCATTAGGGGAATAGGTGGGGTGGATTCAAACCACGTGATGGTAGGGAGTGGGTTAGAGTGACCTCCCTCCCAGGCTTGGATGGTCTAATATGTTTACACTGTGCAGTGAACACCTCACCATAAGAAGGACGAGGCTTGTACCCCCACTGCCTGGCACAGAGTAGTTGCTCAATTAATGACTGCATAACAATACATGTATATACTTCCTAAATCCATTACCTACAGTGTGTTAGGTGTTGTGCTAGGAAATTCGCACATCATTCAGGTCCTAGCCCCTAAAGGTTGAGTAGGGAAACAAAACCTGTCCCCCTGATGTTGGCCTGTGCACACAGTATCCTCAGCCACTGTTTTCTTTAGGGGGCCTGTTGGTCAAGAGATGTTAATCTGAGAAGACAATTCATACAGTGATACCAAGCGCTACTGTGGGGGCCTCTACATTCTAGCAATGTCTTCAGTGCTTTATTTAGCACAAGTGTTCAACAGATGAAGTTGGGCGCCTCATGGAGGTTTGGGGGAGCGTGAGAGATTTTCGTCAGCCACTAGCCATTTGTTGGAGATCTGTGCAGTTAAGAGGGTCAGCCAAGTTCAATAACCTGTTTGAAAATGTTTTACCAGAAATGAGTCTTGAGGGGAAAGGAGACAGGCATTCCGCTAGGCACTTGAGTGGAATAATCATTGAATCCTCACAATGGCAGAGTGAAACATACATTATTATTTAGGAGAGGGAACTGAAGCTCAGAGTGGTTTCCCAACTTAACAGAGGTCACACAGCGAGCAGCAGAATCTGTTTTTAAATACAGGTCTTTATAATTCCAACATTCCAGACCTGGAAAGGTTTGGGGGAAACCAGGAAAGGTGTCTAGTCCACTGTTTCTAATACTTGCTGTGGGTAAAAGTTCCAGGCCCTGTGTGCTATGCACATTCCGAAAAGCTGGGAAACACTGCTTACCCCACCTCGCTTTGGGGGATTCTCAGTGCATGTTTTCGGGAAAGATCCTACAAATCCCTGCTATGAGGACGGTTTGTGCTTAATCAGCACCTTCCAAATATTTGTGACCACCAAGCCCCTCCCCCACCTGTTGTTCCGGTTGGTTTTCAGGGGAGTGTTCTTTGTTTCTCTGTAGTAATAATAATCGTGGACATTCCATGGACCTTGAATTATCATTTATGAGACCCCAATTAGGCAGTCATCAATACTCTCTTTGTGTGTGTGCGTATTTGTGTGCGTGTGTTCATGAGAGAAACAGAGAAAACAGAGTGTGCCTGAGAACCTGAGCCCTGTCAGCACACCTGACTGGGGAGAAGGCACAGGTGACTCCAGATGGATGCTCTCTGTTCACTTCCTTTCCCTACAACTGAGCTCAGAGATTGCTCCAGCTTGCCTCCTTACCCTTCATTACGTCAATACTGCAAATGGCACTTTGGTGGGAAATGATATTTTCAAGGATGTTTTGCTGGTGTTGTGGGTAGCCGAGAGAGAAGGAATAAAAGGTTGGCACCATTTCAGGTGTGGATGGGTGTGCTGGAGTCTGGGATGTGACCCGGTACACTAGCTCCTCTCCTCGTAGGCAAGCTGGCAGGGGGGTTAGGACCCAGCTTCTCCGAGCCATTGCCATCTGCCCCTGACCTAGGGTCAGCAGGAGAGAGAGGACGATGGGAAAATCTGAAGTCTCCTCTGATGGAGTGCAGTTTCTGGAGTCCGCCTGGGCACACACAGTCTACTGCAGCGCCCGTCTCGGCTGGCTGAGGCCGGCCTGGGTGACGTATAAGGTTTCTGGCAGATTGTGCCCAAAGACTTGATGATTGAAACCATCCTTACAAAAAGCTCTACTGAAAATTAATCGTGGTAGAATTCTTCTGAATTCTGCCCGGTAAGTGCAGGTCCTCCGAGCTTCTTGCTAAAATACACATGAAGATGTGCAATAAGAGGAAACCCAGAGCCTTAGAAACTGAGTGTTACAGACAGCTTATTATCGGGATTTGGAATGTCTTGTCACTTAAAACACAATGGAATTGTAAGAAAGAAAAAGAAGTACCAGTTTGTGTCATGACCTGGTTTAATGTCATGAAACCGAATCACTAAGGAAATAATAGATGTTTTCTTCCTCTTACATCATCCCCCTTAGACTTAAGAGCAAGGACCTGTACCCACAAAGTTAGTAGCATGTTATCCCCAGTCCTTCGCCTCCCTCTTTAACTCTTAGCAGAGACTTTCCCTCTTAGAACTCAACTAGGAGATGCGGAGGGCAGGGCCTGGGCCCCGTGCATTCTGGGAAGCTCCATCCTGTAAAGAAAACAGTGAAGCCCAAGGCTGAGAGGGAAAGGGTTTACAGAGCGCCGCAAGCTCAGCGCCATCGAATTTCCTGTATCCTTTAGACTCCCAGCAGGAGAGGAGTTGAGTCGGGAACGCGACGCAGCGGGAACACGACACAGGGGTTCCAAGCTTACTGGAGCGCGCTCATGGATCTGGGAGAGGTGCGCATGAACCTGCCCTCGGACTGGAGATTTGAGAAGGGAAATCAACCAATGGGAACAGAGCAGGGAAAGGGCTCCTCTTACCTTGTCTGAAAAGAATCTTGGCAAAGTATTGGGCCTCATTTTCCTTTAAGGACAGACAGTGACAGAAAGAAAACAGCACGGGGTCTATGAGAGAGAATAACCCCCAAATAGGACATTTGGCTTATCAGTAGAGAAAGTAAGCAAAGGAAGCTGTTTCTACAAATCGCCCATTCATGACCCCCAAAGAAGATTTGAGGGAGCAGTTTGGTACATTTCCGCACTGAGCAGGAAGGCGTGCTCTCTGGGAAACGGAGCCAGAGCCGCGGAGAGAGAACAGATGGAGAGCGGAAGGTTGGCCTGGGGACTTCAAATAGACGTCAATGAGATAACACAGAATTTCAAAGAACCTTGAAAAGCTGCTGCAACCTTAAAGTAGATTGAAAGGGAGTGGAACTTGGGTGTGAAAAAGGATTAGCATTATGTGAAAGACAGATTTGTAAACCTTTTCCGGAATGCAGAAGCAATATATTCAGATAGAGGAGAGGAGCATCAAGCAAAAAGGATGGGAAACGCTAAAGATCTGCAACGGGCAGTTGCAAATAATGATTGTTTCTGAATGAAACCCTACAAAAAGTGGAAGACATGTAGAATTATAATTAAAGATAATTTTCTGCGAATTCCTTGTAACGTCGAATTAACCGACACATATACCTCCCTAGACATTTGCATAAAGACAAACAAATAGGATAAAGATAAAAATCAATTATGATCCAAATAAGAAAAACAGGTTTTCTGCAAAGAAACACACATTAATTTAGCTCACTTTCTCAGTTATAACCTTAAATGCCAGTAGACATTAAAGCAATGTTTTTTTCTCTCTCTATGAAGAGGTTGTTTTTTTTTTAGACCCAAGAATTTTAGACTCAGTCAATTATGAAAAGGCAGTAGAAATAGATTTTCTGACAAACAGAAGCTCAGGAAATACATTGACCACATAGATATCTTACCTAATAAAATTATTTGAAGATCCATTCCAATTTAACCAAGGAGTGAAGCAAAATTTGGAGTTCAAGCGCTCAAGAATGAAAAGTCATAGGAGTGAGTTTGAGGACAGCTGGCCTTTTTAACAATTTCTTGTCAGAACATATGTTAGATAGAGGTATTGATATAGATACAGATAAGTACATATATACACATCGGTAGCTATATATACAATTATAGACAAGATTATAGATGATATGAATCTATAAATAATATAACTAATACAGGTGATACAAAATATGTGTCACATTTACAGCCTTACAAGCTGAGAATCTAAAACCCAATAACTGTAAAAAGGTACAGAAATCAATTATATGTTAACTCATGGAGATAGAATCAAAAATTCCAGTGAAGCAATCTTTCGGGGCTCAGGGTCCTGGCCCTGGGCCTAATGCAATTATACTAGAATTGAGTAACACAAGGTTCATCTATGAAAGTATCTGTAAATGAGAAACAAAGGTTTCAGATAAATCAGGCTGAGTGTGGGGACTTTGTTTCTCAGCGGTGGGCTCAGTGTGGGAAGTCTGTGGAAGAGACTTGTTGGTTTTAGGCTTAGATGTGGGGAGGTGTTGAAGAGGATGCCATATCTCCAGCTTAAGGAAAAGTCAGTTGTGAAATTTGGAGAAGACTGAATTCTTTTTCTCAGTAGCTGTTATTACCACGTGGTGCCTCACCCTTCAGATCAAATTACTTTTGTAGTAAATGTAAACTATTTTACAACCCTGAGAGGAAATCTGGCTCCAGGTGAGCTGAAAGTATCCTATGGAGAATGAGAGAAACATTTGCCAAATTGGGTGTGTGCTCAGTCACCTGCCCCCTAGCCCATAAGCTTTCTTTTCCTGCCCCCGGAGGGGAGGGAAAGCCTTCACTAATAAGAGAAATAGGTTTCTCCATGCCCCACTCTCTGCCTTCTCCTGGGCCTGCCTGTAACAAAGTCGTCTGAGCTGCCCATTGTTCCTAGTGTAAGTGGGAAAACCAGTTTCTTGAGGACTGGAGCAGCTTGCCTGAAGTCCAGGCCCTGACTTCTGGCTCTTCTTCCAAGCCCTTCATAGTGGAGCTGGCTGCGGTGAGGGTCCCAGGCCTGTGGAACCTGCCAGTGCCAGGCAGGGCTGCTTGGCTGGGCTCAGGCCCGATGGTTTGGGGTGACTTAGCTCCGTTCCTTGGTCAGGTGTCCGTCAGCTTTGTGTTGTGGTCTTGGTGTGCTGCCCGACAGCTTACACACCTAAAGGGAGTAATTCCAGAGTTTTTCAAGGCAGAGAGAAGACGGATTTGATTCTTAAACCGCTCTTACCTCCCCCTCCCCCCTGCTCTTCCCATGCTGACGAAGCCCGGCTCTGTTGGACCATGGTGTTTAATGACTCATGTTGGTGAAGAACATTTTAAGTTGTGCTTGGATTGCAGCACCGGTTCTGTTTCCGGGCCCCTCTGCTAAGACTCAGTCGGGTGGGTGCTGGGACTCCCAAAGCCGGAAGGAAAAACCACCATTTTTGCCTACGACTGGCTCTCAGTGCTCATATTTTGAATTTATGAATCTCCTGATATAGACTAAGAGAGATAATAAATAGTTAGTAGATATTTACTGAAATTCTTGAAGCCTAAGAGGAAGGCATGTGGTGACCACGCTTACTAGGCATTTCCAGAACCTTCTTCATATTGAGCATTCTGCCTCATTTTGCAGAGAGGTATAATTTTGTCTTGATGACTGATGGAAGAAATGTGGTCCCTTTGGTCTGGGCTTCAGGTAGTTAAAGGAAGAGAAGCGCCAGACATGGCGTGGACCCGGGTGAAGCAGAGCGTGTCACTGCCACGGTGACATCATGGGAAGCCTCTTGGCTCTGGAGTCACCGACCTGGATTTGCATCCCTGCTTCATGATGTATTGCAAGTACGGCCCTGGGAGAGACTGTTATACATCAGGTTATGTATGTGGGAAGAACAGGTATTCCAATGACCACCATAGTAGAAGGACTCAGGGGAGTGGTCAGGGAGGGAGGTCAGGTCCTGTTTCCTGGGACTGTCATTTAGAAAGCCCTGTTCCCCTAATACTGCACACACTGTCTTCAGAGTCAGCTCTGTGTCCCAGCTCTACAGGGCCAGCTGTCTAAGACGTGTCTTCCCAAAACGACTAGAAGGGAGAAGGGGATTCAGGAATGTCGCAGCACCTTATAGCTACAGCTTGTTTACTGCCATCTGGGCTCGTTCAACAGACCAAGGGGATATTTGCAGAGTGGTTTGCGGCTCCTACGCTGTAAAGAAGTGTTCTATTCCGTATCACTACTCTGTGCAAAGTTGGCAGATTCATTCTGGTTTTCTGGGAGCAGGAAAGGAGATGAGGAAAGACTTGCATATGGGAACACCTTTCATAAGCATGACCCTATGATATGAAAGCGTGGGGATAGCTCTTTATCTGACCGGGCTAACTGACCCTCTTCCTTTCTCTGGTGGAAATACACTGTGTCCGTAAAGTCATGGTGCACTTTTGACCAGTCACACGGTCAAAAGTGCACCATGACTTTACGGACACACTGTATAATGCCCTCTCTCCTCAGGCAGGTTGCTCCCTCCCTCGCGGGGATGGGACGACAGCATCCTAGCTGCATTCCACCTGTGCGTTCTCTCCCCACAATGTTTGGCCGGTGGCCTAGAATACTTGGCTCCAGAAGGTGGAAACTAGACTGTGAGTAACTGGTGTGATTAATTTACCTCCAAACTCAGAGTAAGCAAAGCTCCCTTTGGCAGGGTGATGGTGGTGGTGGGACAGAGGTTGTAATAGTTAAAGCACTTGTTTTCATCCCTGAAAAAGAAATTAGCAAATGAACTTGAACCCAGTGATTTATCAGTAATTAAAAAATAAAGTACCAGATTCAGTTATCCAGTCTGACCATGTTTAGGATTTATAGATACCTTAAGCTGGTTTACAACACTCCCATGGGTCTCCTTTTCACAGTAAAATCTTTGTAATACTGAGCTATCAATTCAACGCATTTGGACTATTTTATTATTTCTATCATTATTAAGTGAGAGGTAGGGAGGCAGAGACAGACTCCCACAAGCGCCCGACCAGGACCCCCTGGCAAACCTCATACTGGGCGATGCTCTGCCCATCTGGGGTCATTGCTCTGTTGCTCGGCAATCAAGCAATTTTAGCACCTGAGGTAAGGCCACTGAGCCATCTGCAGTGCCCAGGGCCAACTTGCTCAAACCGTTTGAGCCATGGTTGCAGGAGGAGAAGAGAAAGAGAGGAGGCGGGCGTGGGAGGGGAGAAACAGATGGTTACTTTTCCTGTGTGCCCCAACTGGGAATCAAACCCAGGTCTTTCACACACTGGGCCAACGCTCTACCGCTGAGCCCAACAGCCAGGGCCCCATTTGGACTATTTTTAAATCAAATGAATATCTATTAATTATTTTGTACCTCAATACCACCCTCTGAGTCAGGCAGATATGACGTTATTCTCCACCAAAGGACACGCTTTGATTGTTTCTTAGACTCTCTGAGCACAGTCCCGGCCTTGCATTTTCTCCAGACTGATGTTCAGGACAGTCCGTTTTGTCTCTGCCAAATCTAGTAAGAGCTGTTGGCCAACTCGCAAAGATTAGAGAAACCCTTTCCTTTCTGAGAATTTGTGGGACAGGGATTGTGTTTGTAACCTTTCCGTGCTTCAGGTTCCTTGTTTGCAAAATGGGAGTCACGGTAGCACGTGCACCATAACACTGATGGCAGGTTTTAATTAGAATGGCGTCGGGGACATGCACAGTGCTTCACTAAGTTGGGCACGTGGCATCAAGGAGAGATTTATAAAGGAGATCATCTGCAAGCCAAGCCCTGGCCACTGCTTAGGTGTTTTCTAAGTGGGCCAACTGGGGACACGTCACACGGAAGTGAAAGTACGTGTGCAAAGTTTCATGCGGGCAAGAGAGAGCGGAGGACCTGGCGAGACGGGACCAGCTCCGTGTGCCTGCAGGGTACTGCTTCCGTCCGGTATTAGAGGGAGGCGATGCTGGAAAGGGACTGGAGCCCGATGGAGCCCTGGTTCATTCTAGTCTGCGCTCTGCTTCTCTTTGCAATCCTCCTTTCTGCAGTGACCAACTCCTCTCTCCAGCATTTCCTTTCCTTTTCTGCTTTCTGGCTTAGTCTGGCAGCTGACTATTCATGGACCTATGTGTTTGGCTAAGACTTTGCCCTGTTACAGTCCCGCTTGTACCCTTTAATCCCCAAACCAACAGCAAGTTATTCTTTATTGCCAAAATCTCCTGACCAGGTCTTTCTGAGTCGTGCAGAATGGATCTCACCTCCACCACCATATTAGACCCCACATTGCTCAGGACCTTGCTGTTGGAAACTCATCGCTCCTTCGGCTTGGCATTCTGCATGATGTTCCTGCAGACAGCCTTGGTTTCCTCTTGACCATATTTATACTCTTATTCCACTCACCACGTCCACCCGGGGTAATTAACCCTTTCGGACACCTGTCCCAGAATGTCCGTCTTGGTTCTGGGGTGAAACAGAAGAGCCCTGCACCCTACCCTTGTTCTTTGGGGGCAGTTATGTTTATAGCTATGACTGCCCCCTCCCTGTGACTCCTCCTCTCTGACAGTCACTGCAAACCTGATAGGCTGAGCATGGGACTGCACCAGATGTGAGACCGAGAAGTCACTTGTTTCATCATCTGCAGTCCCTAGGACCAATCAAAAAATCAGTATGATGAAAGAAAGAAAAAACTGAGAATAGACAGGCCATTTAAAAGACACATGAAACTAGGATGCTAAGCAGAGAAGGAGAGCCCAAGCAGCAGCAGTAGACGCACCTGGGGAAACCAGGTGAGTTCAAGAGAGGTCAAGGTCGAGGTGGAAGGAAAGGAGCCAATGTGTATTAGGCGATGACCTGGCCAGGACATCGGAGAAAGCTAAGAAAGATGGACACTGGGCCATCTAAAGTCACTTGGGCACTATAAGGAACAGTCGGGAGTTCCCGGGGACCATACAGAGGTATAATTTACTGGCTGTGGGCAACTCCCTTGTTAAGAAAATGCCCTCAAGGCAGTATAATGTTGCCACAAGAGTAGTCAGACTTGGAGACAGAAGGTGTTGTAGTTATGGTCATGTAACCTTGGACAAAGTAAGTCACCTTTCTGAGTCTTGGCTTCTTACATGTTAAACGAAGGAGGGAAAATAACTTCCCTGCCCTGGGTATCCAACAGGTCTTTAGAAACAAAGAAAAACACTGGGTTGAAAACTCTTAATGAGGCTTTTAAGTCAGTACTAATGGAGCAAATTAGAATCATTAATGTGATTTCACTGGAGGGAGAGATGCTAACTATAGAGCAGGGGCCCCCAAACTACAGCCCGTGGGCTGCATGCGGCCCCTGAGGCCATTTATCCGCCCCCCTCCGCACTTCGGGAAGGGGCACCTCTTTCATTGGTGGTCAGTGAGAGGAGCACAGGATGCATCTGCACCCATAGTTCCCATTGAAATACTGGTCAGTTTGCTGATTTAAATTGACTTGTTCTTTATTTTAAATATTGTATTTGTTCCCGTTTTGTTTTTTTACTTTAAAATAAGATGTGTGCAGTGTGCATAGGGATTTGTTCATAGTTTTTTTTATAGTCCGGCCCTCCCACGGTCTGAGGGACAGTGAACTGGCCCCCTGTGTAAAAAGTTTGGGGACCCCTGGTGTAGAGTATACTTGCTATTTCAAGGGTTTGCCAGTCTGTGGGAATGAGGAAATGGAGGTCTGACCTCAGGATAAAATTACCATCTCATTCCATCTTCCTTTCAGGGTTCCAGTGACAATTCACTTGCCAAGTTTCAGCCACAAGACCATATGTTTGCCGGATCACTTGGGGAATGTGGTTTATTCTGATTGTTTTGTATGAACATTCTTCGTGCGGTCCTTCCTTCATTGTGCTGGCCCAGACTCAGTCTGTCAGGACTTTTACACGTGAAAGTGTAAAAACACTCAAAAGAGTGATTTTTAAAGCAGGAGAATGCTGTACTCACCTCCCTCCCCCACGCAGACCTTGTTGGCAGTCAGTCACCGTGGGCCACGTGCTGTTCCTGCTGATCACAGCCCTGACCCTTGCTCATGTATTCACGACATTTCTGAAGTGCCAAAGGAATAGTCATGCATACTCATGACTTCACTATTTAATGTACTCCAATTACTCTAATTATTTGGAAATTGGGATTCAGTGTTCTGATTCAAACTAGGTCATCTGACCCGTCAGACCACCCGTTTTCTGAGCACACGGAGTAGATGAATAGACACCGAACTCTTCCCTTCAGCGCCTCTCTCTCACAACTGCAAGTGGTGTTCCAGATTCCGTTGTTAAAGCGTGGCCTCGTTATAGCACCCAAATTCCCAAGTTTTCTAAGTCGTGAGTCAGCCCACTGGGTGAGGCTTCTACTTCTTCAGCCTCATCGCTCCTTTCGCTTCCACATCCCCCGCGTTTCAGCCAGCCACACGTCGGCCTTGCTGTCCCCGCGCGTACCATCCTGTTCTGCGGTCCGGTCCGCGCCTTGTGCACGCAGCCCTCTGCTTCCAGCGTCCTCCCTGGCCTGCAGCCTCGCTCAGCTCTCTTTCACCCGCACAGCGCCTGTCCCTGCTTCTGCACTCACAGCAGCCATCATCTCCTTGGCGAAGCCTTCCCTAATTCCCGCCAGGTAATAGTCCCCTCCCCCTCTGTCCTCAGTTCCCCTCCATTTGTGCTACCGGTTGTGGCCCCCAAAGGCTGCGAGCCCCTCGGGCGAGAGGAGAGTGACCCGATCCCCTTCGCGTCTCCTTTTCCCAGCCCAGAGTCCGGCACAAGGTAGACCCCCAAAGATCTCGGGGAGCCCATGACGGCAGGAAGTCTCAGTCCCCGGTTTTGAGTATTTCCTGATACAAAAAGATCAGGAAAACAGGTGTTTTTTTTCCTTGGGACAAGTGGGCGTGGATTAGGAAAATGTTATGCAAGATTAATCAAATGCTGCACTGTTTCCTTCAGGAACCGTCCAGGTTCACAGGCGCCCACAGTGCGGAAACAGAGCTCTGGGTGCAGGTGGATGAGGCCCGTGGTGGGCGCCATGATGGTCAACTTCTTTAGGGGACAGACTTAGCTTGTTCCCTGAGCTCCACGCCAACTGGGGGAGGTAAGGCTGTTTATTAAGAACTTTTCTTTGTGCCATAGCAACCTCAGTGTTCTCCCTGATCACTGAAAGGCAGCTTCCTTTCTCCCTCTTTCTGTGTGTAAAAATCTTTTGACTGTAACTAAGCTAACAGGTTTGGGTTGAATGCAGGAGAAACTGGTGATACATCAGCTTTTGAAGCAGAGTGGTGTTGAACGCTGTGGGTGATGAAGGGTTGGAAGGTTCACTGAGGAAGAGACGGAAGGAGAATGACGCCCAAGTCTGTCTGTAGATAGGGGCGGGTCAAAAATAATCATCTAATGTTGTAGCTAAGAATAGACAAATAAATAAGGGTGTGGTGTGAGAGCTAGCTGATTCTAGGGTGAGGGAAAGAGCAGGTGTATGAGAAAGAGAGAGAGAGAGAGAGAGAGAGACGGAGAGAGAGAGAAACGTCCAGGAGGTAAGAACTTCTTATAAGCATGGTGTTTCATTTAGGATTTCCAGATGGTGATTTTTGTGTGTGGGGATGTCATTTCGAACCATGTTCAGAATGCCTTATTACGGCAGTATTTTGATATTTTATTTTTAACAGGTATAAATTGTCAATAATGAAACATGCCAAATACTAATGAAATTGAATGTTCCAATCAGACTAGAGGACATATTTATATAATTGCTTTAAATATACAGAGATATATACATACATCTATATGTATACATCCATACATCCATACAAACGTATGTATTTGTGTCTTTCTGCCCTCCTATATATTATAAGAGCAGTTGTATTTCCAGCAGCTACTTTTCTTACGGCAGCCAGGGCTCCCTCTCACTTCTCCTGGTTCTGATGTGAGGCTGGCCCGTTTTTATCACCATCACTGGGGACTTGTCAGGGAGGAGGAAATGGTGCTCTAGTAATTCTCTAATCCTGTTTGATAACATGCAGCTAAGTAACAAAGTTACCAGACCAATTCCCTGACTCTTCCAAAACAAAGATCAGGATGTGAGGGAGTTTGAGAGAAGGGTTTTTCCCGGAAAAGTGTCGTAGGGCGGGTTTTTCCCTCCTTCCCGGTACTTCCCCACTCAGAAATACATGGAGAGATAGATGCCATGAGGGGAAACTCTGCCTACCTTCTGCAGCAACAGTGAAGAGAGAACTAACTAGAGGCAGACATGTTCTGGTATGTCCATACAATGTAGGACTGCTGATGTGGCCACTGAACAGTAAGTCACATCTGGGTGCTGGGACATGGCCTGATAACTGGCAGGTGTTTGAAAGAATCCTGGAGGACAATGATTGTCAACACTTTTTATAATAATGATATCACAAGATTGAGAAGGTGGGGAAATATTATCACTTCGTTTTCTACATATTGTATTGTTTGAAGTGTTTGCAGTGAGCCAAATGGATACATTTCTCATAGAAAGAAAGAAAGGCTGCAGGAGGGAATGTGAATGAGAGAATGAGAAGAGAAGGAAGGAATCAGGGCACAGATTTCAAGGCTGTGATTCAAGTGTGAAGCTCTTTTGTGGGTGGGACTAATGATTTTCTGTTGCATATTATGAGATGCCAAAAAATGCATTAAGAAGAAAAATATTTATGTGTTTTGAATCATCCTTAATAAATTATGTTACTATTCATGTACTAAGTTCCTATTAAACTTTTAGAAAATTTAATATAATATTAATTAAAAAGGGGATTGGAGAAAGAAAGGGAGAACATTTGGGAACCTATTTTAATTTGAAAAAAAAAAAAAAGGGAATAAAGAGTTGGACTCCCAGAACCACAGGGCACACAGGACAATTGGAACAAGTTTCTGGGAATCACAAGGGTTGGGCAGGAAGAGAGAGGGGCCGAGAGATTAACAATAAAACCCTTTATATAGACATTGTATTTTATAATGTGCATAACATTTCATCACCTTCATGTCTTATGGGACACTTAATACATTTATCAAAGGTTTTTTGATATATGTTTATGAGTCCTATAAAATAAACATTGTCAGACAAGAGAATTAATATATCAAAGCTTATAAGCCTTTTTACATAAGAAATCCACAGAAATTATATAATCTTATTATTTTTCTACTTTGTTTCTGTGAAGTCTGTAAAGTTCAATTATGACTCTTACTATATAATTTAAGATACCCTGGCCTAGATTTAAATATAAGTCTGTCTCACCAAAGCTATATTTATTCTTAAGGAAAAAAATCAAATTGTATCTGAATAAGGGAATTACATGCTCATGTAGCTGTAAGTAGAGCCTCACATATCTATCTATTCACACTGTCTAAAAGCACAATTTCGTAGAATTGATAAAGTAGTGACTCCTCTGTGACAACATGTGACTGATACCAATGGTGCCTAACTCAGAAGTTGCTGCAGAAATAGGGCTTCACACAGCAAGTGTCCACTCAATGTCCATGCTGCTCAATGCATACTTGTGGACAATGGGAGAAAATGGTTATGTGATAGGCGAACTGGCCCCATTCCCGAGACATCAGACATGTTTGATATGTTACCTTACCGATCAAAAGGGACTTTGTAGGTAAGATTAAATTAAGGATCTTGAGAAGGATAGATTATCCTGGATTACCTGGGGGTGCCCAAGGTTATCCGCAGGGTCCTTATTAGAGAGAGGCAGGAAGGTCAGAGCCAGAGAAGGAAATGGATATGATGATGGAAGCAGAGAATCAGGGCCAGAGACTTGAAGATGCTGTCCTGCTGGTTTTGAAGATGAGGAAGGGGCCGTGAGCTCCAGGAGGTGAGCAGCCGCTAAAAGCTGCAAAAGGCCAGGCAACAGAATGTCCCCTGGATCCCCCAGGAAGAAATACAGTACAGCCCAGCTGGCACCTTGATGAGACCCATTTTGGACATCTGACCTCAAGAACTGTAAGATAGTAAATTTGTGTTGTCTGAGCTACTAAGTTTGTGGTGATTCGTTGCAGCCCAATAGGGAAAAAACACTATAATGGGTTGTTGTACGCGAACGTGATGGTTCCAGCCCCCAGTGTCTGTGGGAGTCAGGAACGGGATAGCCAGAGGGCATCGCTGATTGAGGGATGGAAGAATCACTGACGTTGGAGGGGCCTCAGAGGCTGGCTTTGAGAGGCGTAGCGGGTGACTTGCGCTCTTTTATCATTCTTAGCTCTTCCCTCCCCACCAGACATGGGGTGTAGTGCCCGTCACTTTATCCCACGATTACTTCCTGTGCGCAGAGTAAGTGGAACTGGGGTTCTGCTCCCTGGACTGTCCTAGGACACGTCCCCCCAATACCATTCACTGGCAATCTGGACTTCAGTTACGGCAGTGATTGATTCACCCCACGCACGGCTGTCTTGAGTCACGGGCTGTTGAACCCGTTTCAGGACTGAAGTCTAGAGAGCTGACTCCGTGTCATTGCTTTCCTATGTGGTCAGGTTTAACAGTCGTTGTCAAAGGGTGATTTCAGTTTTCTTATCGACTTTGATCTCTCCTGTCAAGTGGGTAAACTGAGTCATAAGGCTGTACATTTTCCCCCGGGAGATCAGTACAGTGTGGTAGTAAAGATAGGGTTTTTTTTGTTGTTCTTGTTGCAGGTAACGATGCAGACCGTAAACTTTTAAAATGATCTTGAATTGCTCTCTCTCTCTAAAAAACTTTATTCACCTAGCCTTTGTTATTTTACACAGGGTTACAATGTTTTGTTTATGACTCTATCTCTATCCTGAAAAGAAGAGCTCCTTAATTCATGGAGACTATCTTATTTTTATTTCTATGGTACCTTTAAGAATCCAAGGCCAAAGATGATGCTCAATAAATCCTTGTTGAGATGAAATTTAAACGAATAGATTTGAGATCGGGTTGAAACACCTGCCTAGATTGTCTTAGTGAGTTTTAGGCCTATATATCCAGACTGCATGCACAATTATTATTATTGTCATCATCGTATGTACAATCACAGTACATCGAACTACGATCGTTCTAAGTTGACAGGCCATTTTTTGTGCATGGTTGCCATGATCCCTACAATAATTCTCTGAGGGGAACCTCTGTGAAGTACGTATTAGCATTTTACTCATGACTATTGAGTCTCAGGAGTTGAGACCTGCCCAGTGTCTCATACGTAGTTAAGTCTTGGAGCCAGAGGTGTAACTAAGCACTTATGGTTCTAAGTCCTAAGCAATCTATTGAAAAACAGGATTTTTCAGTCTCAACGTTCTTGACACTTGGGACTGAGACATTCTTTGTTTATTGGGGGAGGAGGGCGGCCAGCCTGTGTATTACAGCATGTTTAACAGTGTTCTTCACCCCAACCCATTAAATACTGGTAGCGTTCTCTACCCTGCTATGATAAGCAAAAATGTCTCCAGACGTTGTCTGTTGTCATTTTGCTTTACTTTATTGCCTTCTTCCTTAGCCAGTGAACTACTTTAACTTTCTCTAAGTACCTCTTTATCACGAAGGAGAATATTCTTCTGTATGCTGGGGGCATAGACCTGCAAGGGTCTGTTTATATGGTCTTGTTCTAGATGGAAAATTGTTCTTAGTGTAATAGGACATTGGCTCTTAACTGCCCACTCTTTTCACAGACTTTGAGATATATGATATCTTCTTTAATAGTCATGCAGAAAGCTTTTTTTAAAAAAGTAAATTTAGTATTGTACACATTTTTCTAAATTAACTATACCTCTAAAGAATTGATTTTCTCTAAACCATTCTAGTAGAAACTGGGTTTACATAGGGTCCTACCCTTAATCTTATCCAAAAGACTGACATGATAGTTCAATTAAACTATGCTTTGCCAACTAGCCTTTGTCTAAGACCACACATCCTGATGGATGGTGCAGAGGCTCTGGTCTTCTCGGGGCTCAGTGGGCAGTGGATGCCACAGGAGGCAAAGGAGGCTGGGTGTTAGCTCAGGGCTGGGGACACTCCCAGGCTTCTGAGAGTACAGGTCTCAGATACTGGTGGTGGAGGTGAGAGAAATCCTGCAAGGCAGGGAATCCCCCAGGATAGGGTCAGCCCGGCTCCCTGCTCACGGACCCCAGGGGCCCTGCAGAGGACCCTCAGCAACTGTCACAGAGGGAAAGGGAAGATCTGGTAAGGCCCATTTCCCCCATTCCACTTGAAGACAAGCTCAGCACTTCCCTTTTATGTATTGGGCTTCCTGTTTGTTTTGATTTAAATATAATTCAAAATGCAGGACGGTCTTTTCTATCATTTGAGGTTCTAGTAATGCAGTGTGTCAAAGTGAAGGGTACTGCTTTCGTGTGTGACCTAAGAATATAACAATCATCAGGTGGTGATGTAGTATTATGTCCTGTGCAAGGATGCATGCTGAATGTGACTGTGAAGTTTAATGTTTTAAAAATAAAAATGAGGTTGGCAGTGTGCTTCTTTACCTGTCTGAGTGAAATTGTCTGAATCTTTCAACTCAAATATTTCACTGATACCGAAACTTCAGGGAGGGCAGGACGGACAGACAGCCCCTACAGTCTAGCCCCCTTCTGTGCGTGTTTGGGAGGATGCTTATATGTTTATGTTTTGCTCCCTGTGAACTTTCCAGAAGTTCCTGAGAACTGAATCTCTCCACCCAGATTATCAGGTTCTTCCGTCCTCGTTTCCAGGGATGGTTTGCAATGCAAATCATCGGGGCTGGTAACGCGCAGCAGTATCATAACCATGGTAACCGAACGTAGACAAGTTGGCTTCACTTCCTTGGGCAGAGTACCTCTCAGTCCTGCCTTCAGAGCTGAGGCCATTGCCAATAGGTCAAAGGGCATCAAAGAAAAAGCAGAAGGGTTCACAGGGATAAAAACACCACCGGAACCATTCTATTAGTTTCCCACACCCTCTTCCTCCGAGTCCAGGGCTTGTTCCTCATGACTTCCGCCGTCTCTCACTACTTTCACACTGCTTGCTTGCTTGCTTTGGAAGACTGGGTAGAGAAAATCGCTGTGTATCTTTATGCTCACCTTGACCATGGATTTTGGCGAGCAGATTGGCCTGGCTTTCTATGACTAACTTTTAAGTAAGAGCAGATGGAAGCCTGGGTCACAGTCCTGTGGTCACAAGGACTTTTTTTGTGTATTAACAGCCATGATGCCCAGGAAACTGGAAGGCATCCAGGATCTCTACAGACAGATTGTGAGCACAACAAGCTCCAAGGGCCACTTCTCTGCTGAGACACCTTCACTCCAGGGTAGCAACTCTTATAATTTTCTTGTTCCTAGCCTGTGGAGGGAGCGGATATTGGGTCTCTGTTCTCATTTTCTCTCAGTTATAACGAAGGGGCAGCTCTGGTATCTTTTGAAACTTTTTTTTTTTTTTTTACCTGCTGCTGTGTGACCAGGTGATTCCTAGGAAGAAAGACTCTTTGCAATAAGGTAAGCATCTAATTGTGGTGGATTCTGGCCTGGATGATTTCAGATGCCCTGTTACTCCCAAGGTGGCTGCCTTTAAAGTGGAAAGGTCAAACATACAGGAAATGGGGACACTCGGGGCTCAGAATTGTCCTCTTATTTCCCCTGCATTGTGAGTACAACTTCAAGCAGGTTTCTGGGGCGACATGCAGAAATTACATTTTGCTGCTTTTTGTCGCTATTCTTTGTAGCATGGGACTTTTGTGTCGTGTCCGCTGATGGCTTTTTTCCTTACCCTCTGAGGTAGGTCTCACCATTAAGATGAAGCGAAGAAGTTCAACATTGTGGTTTTGAACTAATCAGTGAATTTACTAAATAGGAAAACTGAGCTTTGGGTGCTGGGGCCACGGGAGATTTTTCTGGTACAGGTGGAACCTGCCCTCGAAGTGAAAACTTCTGTTGAAAAGTGGAACAATGGACTCAAAGAAAGGCTTGCCACTTACATTTGAATGTGAGTTGAGCATCAATATTTTTTGCCAAATAGATGTTCCAAATAATGGGCCATACTTATGCTAAAAATTATTTGCCTCTGATCTGAAATTCAAATGCAACGCATGTTCTGTATTTTTGCTTGCTAAACCAGGCAACTTGGTTGAGGGATGAAAATTGGAGGTTTTAAGAGAATCAAAGGGCATCCACTTTTCTCACTATAAACCTTGCACGATAATTTTCCATTGATAAATCACCTAATTCTTACTGTCTTATATACCATATTAGGGGATGATTTAATACTGGGGCTAAAACCTTTATTAAAAGAAGGAAGGAGAGTCAAAATAATAAACACGTTCCGAACTCAGCGAGACCTGCCTAGTCATGTTAACGCGAGACTTCGTATTCGTTTCCCAGCCAGATATTGAAATTGATGATGATCGTGATTTTATGTAGGGGTTATGCCTGTTTGATAGCTATGACAACAGATTGCTGCCTGAATAGCCTTGCTCATAGTTTCTCTACTAGTGTGCCCGTGTGGGTGTCCTGTGTGCTGGGAGATATTGATCCCCTTGTCTCTGGGGGCTGGCCCGTAGAGCCGGGCTAGGGGAACCCCAGGGCTGGCCATCTCCCAGAGCAGACTCTTCCAGGACTCTAGAGGGAGCCCTCGGGGAGCTGGGTGCAGAGGTGCTCTGAGTGTCGAAAAAGCTGGCAAGCACTGCCCATCGTCTCAGAGCGTGGTCCAGGCATGTTGAGAATCTGTATTGTATGAGGAGCATGATGTTGGTATGCCCCATTACCTGAGATGTGACCATGGACCACTTGGTGAGTGCAGTGCCTGATGAGTCTAGCCACTGATAGGTTGCTATTTTTCCCTTTGTATTTCTTAGGAGATATTTTGAGAAAATCTAGATTTCCTGTTCCTCATATAATTTTCATCAACTCATTTTTGAAACTAATTACTGAACTTGTTTATTACTATGATGTATTTCAGTTGATAATTTTCTAACTTCATCACTTCCTTTTACCACTATTTGTGACATTCTCCTCTAAAAAAAATAATTTCCCTGACCTGGCTGGGCAGCTCAGTTGGTTAGAACATTGTCCTAATATGCCAAGGTTGCAGGTTTGGCCCCTGGTCAGGGAACATAAAAAAATAAATGAATGGATTAGTAAATAAGTGGAACAACAGGTTGATGTTTCTCTCTTCTTCCTTCCTCTCTCTCAAGTCAATAAATAGAAGTAAAAAAATAAAAAGTAAAATAATAACTTTCCTTCTCCCCATAGTCTGTACCTTTTAGACATTAGTAACTATTACCTCTTCTTCCCAGGAAGATTTCACTAATTAATGTTTCTGCAAACACTGATTAGTGTCAATCTCTTCACCTTCTAGGTATTCTTACTCTAATGAATTTCTGTCAGAAACAGAGTGTGGTAATTAATTGTTTTTATTGTTTTAGTTTTCATTCCTTGAATATTAATCAGGTTCATTACATTTACATTTTTTAGTTATTCATAGATTTCCTATTTTTAAATTTCCTGATCATTGCTTCTACTTCTAGGTATCTTGTTCTTACTGATTTGTAACTGCAAGTCATACATTAAGGGTATGAAGATTACCTTTACATATACCACAAATATTTATGTATTTATTTTTATTTTTAACTTTTTGATATGTCATCTTGCCACAGCAAATTTTATCTGGTCTGGTTAAAGTCATTGTGATTTTTCTTCTTTGCCTTCAAGTGTCCTTCCTCTACAGGCATTTACCTCCTCAAGATTAGAGAAGTGTTCGCCAGTATTTTATTCTAGGATTATTTTTATTTTATTCTTTTCTTTTTTTTTTAATTCAGTGAGAGGAGGGGATGCAGAGACAGACTCCCACATGTGCCCCAATAGGGATCCACCCAGCAAGCCCACTAGGAGGCGATGCTCTGACCATCTGGGGCGTTGCTCCATTGCTCAACAATAGAGCTCTTCTTAGCACCTGAGCAGGAGGCCATGAAGCCATCCTCAGTGCCTGGGGTCAACTTGCTCCAATTGAGCCATGGCTGCAGGAGAAGGAGGTGGAGGAGGAGGAGAGAGAGGAGGGGGGAGGGAGGGGGAAGGGTGGAGAAACAGATGGGTGCTTCTCCTTTGTGCCATGACTAGGAATTAAACCCAGGACATTTGCACTTCAGGCCAACGCTCTACCACTGAGCCAACCAACCAGCCAGGACCTGTTTCATTGTTTCATATTCAGTCCTTAATACTATTAAAATTTATTGTGATAAATTATTTACAACTCTTGTTTTGTATTTTGTTTTCTTAAATTACTTTTTAAATTTAGGAATAATTGTAGGTTCACATATAATTGTAGGAAATAATTCAAAGTCTACCTGCCTTAAGGAAGGAAACTTTTTAACAATACATAAACCACATATTTCTGCATACGTGGGTTTTTATCTAGGACAAGCTTTGTCTTTCCAACATAATCAATTGGGACAAAGTGGTAATAGTGTAACAGTTTCTTGTAACCACTTACCAGGAATAATATCTGTTCCCCTTCTCCATGTTCCCTGCGATTTTATTGTTAATACTGTGGTGGGAAGGGAAGGTGGACGACATCTCTGTTGTCAGAGGAGTAAGAAGCTGTGCAGTTGCAAAGGGGATTCAGATGCAGGATCTGGCTTCTGTCTTGTTTTCTTCTCCTCGCTACCAGATAGTTCTTCCTGTTCTTGGCCACAATACTTTCTTGTTTGTATAGTTAAGAATTTTACCATCATGGTCCTTTCCTATTAAATTAAAACATGACACTGTTTTTATTATATAACAATTTATATGACACTGCTATCTGTGTCTACGAGTTCTTTTCTTCTTTGCTTAATCCCTTCACGTTTTTCACCCAGATCCCCAACCCACCTTTCCTAACCAGTCATGTTGAAAGGCATTAGGAAAGGCGTATGGAAGGGAGGTGTATAGGAGCTCAGCTAAAAAAATTCTTGAGAGAAATTACTACATTGGTCAGGGTTCTCTAGAGAAATGCAATAGAATATATCTATATCTATATATCTTTCTATAGAGAGAGCGAAAGAGAGCGAGAGGAAGACAGAGGCAGAGAAAGAAATATCTGTATCTACATCTATTTATCTGTCTATAGATATATTATAAGGAATTGGTTCACATAATTATGGGACATAGAAGTTCCAGCCTGACCAGGCGATGGCGCAGTGGATAGAGCGTCGGACTGGGATGCGGAAGACCCAGGTTTGAGACCCCGAGCTCGCCAGCTCGAGCGCGGGCTCATCTGGCTTGAGCAAAAAGCTCGCCAGCTTGGACCCAAGGTCGCTGGCTCCAGCAAGGGGTTGCTCGGTCTGCTGAAGGCCCGCGGTCAAGGTACGTGTGAGAAAGCAATCAGTGAACAACTATGGTGTCTCAACGGCAACGAGAAACTAATGATTGATGCTTCTCACCTCTCTCCATTCCTGTCTGTCTGTCCCTGTCTATCCCTCTCTCTGTCCCTGTAAAAAAAAAAGAAGTTCCATGACCTGCTGTATGCAAGCTGGAGACCCAGGAAAGCTGGTGATGAAGTCCTAGTTTGGGTCCAAAGCTGAGACCCAGGAGTATCAGTGGTATAAATCCCAATTTCAGAGCAGGGAGTGGCTGCCGTCCCAATTCACTCAGTGAGGCAGAGAAAAGAGAATGTTTCTTTCGCCTTGTTCCTCCATTCAGGACCTTAACAGACAGATGATGCCCATCCATGCTGGGATGAACAACCTGTTTTACTCAGTCTATTAGGTCAAATGCTAATCTCTTCTGGAAGCACCATCATAGACACACCCAGAAGTAGTGATGAGCCAAATATCTGGGCACCCCCTGGCCCAGTCAAGTGGATATACAAAATTAATCATCGCACCATCAGTTAAGATGACTTGTGATTTCTGTAAACTAATCTTGAAGAACATCTGTTTCATTGTTGCAAAGCCACTGCTTAATAGCCCTTTGGTGAAATTAATGCCATAATTGCTCGCATGTTTTTAATCCCCTTGTCTGGAACATTTGCCTATTGATTATCTCATCTTTAAGAGCCAGAGCCAATGCTTCCCCTTTCTTAGAAGCCTTTTTATGCCCCTGGATGAACATTTTTCTCCTTTATATAGTGAGAACAGTTGTGTTATACTTCTCTCGAAATGAATATTGTATTCTGCTTCAGCATGTATAGTTAATAAGTACTATTCTTTTTTGTAATCAACTGTGAGTGCCTCAAAGTTTCTTTGTACACAGTAGACACTAAAGCATTTAATTAAAATTAAATTAGTAGATATCATTATTGAATAATGTATCTAATAGTTCGTCTACACAATCCGCTTTTGTGAGCAACTACTCGTACACAGTACTGTGCCTGCCATGACTGAAACTACAGAGATCGTCAGCACATCACGGTTCCCAGCCACTGAGAGCAAAGAAGGAGCCCAGGGTCAGAAGTAATCATTCAGTCATTAAACAGGTTTGTTAATCACCTATTATTATCCATGTTCCTACAATAAGGAACACAGATACAACACTACAGAAGTCATGGTCCTTGTCCCCAAGGAGTCCATTTAGTTGAGTGGGAAAGGCAGGCGTATAAACAAACTACCTGACTTGGGTGTGAAGAGTGCTATGATGGGGGTTGGACAGGTTGCTGTGAGGGGCAGAGAAGGCTGAGTGGGAGCAGAGGGGAATAAGAAGGGAAAGTTCTGCAGAATAAGTTCTATTTGAACTCAGTGGGATGATATTCAGGCAAGATAAAGGTGGTGCTGGTAGGGAAATCTGCACCCAGCGGGGTCAGCGAGGAGGACACATTCGAGAACAAGTAGTCCTATGTATCGGGAATATGGTGCGTGAAGAAGCTGGGTTAGGATGATGTGGGTTTGGGGGACCAGAGGCAGATCCTAGACATCTCCATGTCCTTTCATTCTCCCTCCCCAGGGGGAGGCAAGGCAAATACTGAGAAGACGAGTAGAGAGGAGGAGACAAGAGGGATTCATTGAGAAGGAAAAACCACTTTAAAGTTGGAAAGGGATTAGAACAGGGCTAGCAGTAGATAAATCAGTTGATCCAACTTTGGAAGACATTTAAAGCTTCCAAGAAGCTGTGTTGTGATTCTTGAATTAATAATCTTCTACTAATTTTCACCAGCAGGAGATGAAAACTCGAGGTCCAAGAGAACTGACTTTGGGCACAAATGCCTTGTCTTTCAATCCAGCTTGCTCCTAAATGGCAGGAGTGAGCACCCTTCACATATTTCATGGTGGGAGGAAGCCACCCACAGAGCAAGTCATCACAAACTGCTTGTTCCTCTCTGCAGAGTGTTGACAGAACACTGTCTTCCCGGGAGCTGCCTCTACTTCACTGAATCATTTGGAAATCTTTACAAGTGTTGGTGGGACTTGGATACTTGGAGAGGAGGAAGAGCAGAAGGGCGTCCTGGCTTGGCTTTGTTGCTTGAGTCTGAGTGATCTTCCAAATCTATGATTAACAGGAGTAGGGTTTGTTCTTCTTACTTTAATAGTTTTTGATGAACATAGCTTTAATTTTTTTTTTTAAATGGGACCTCTATTGGTCAGATAAACAGTCTGTATGGAGGCTAGGAATAGAATAATCAATTTAGAGAGTTCTCTCATCTCTAAGTTTTCTCACGTAACGCAAGAGGAAATTACATTCCAAGACAACCTAAGACTACTTGCTCAATGTCATGCAACCAATGAACTATTGGTTGATCGGTTATTTTTTGTTTCCCTGGTAATGAATTAAATTCTTTATTTGTTTGTTAGCTGTTGGAAGGCACATGAAGGAAGGTAAATAAAGATATTCATTCAGATAGTTAGGGTTGAAATTTGCAGAAGTGGGCATCAAGCAATTACTCAGAAAACCTTGCTTTAAAATGGAGGTAGGAAAATATATATATGTACATACATAATACATTCACATAGGTGTGTATGTATATGTATGAAATCCTTAATGATTTCATAACCAAATTTGCTTTGGTATTTTTTGATTCCTTATTGGCATTCATTTAAAAAGTCATTTGTTTAACAAACACATTGAGGACCTTTTCCATACAACTGTGCTGTGAGCTAGGATCTCCATCCTGAATAAAATCTCAGGGTTAACAGAAGTGTAAACACAGATTTGCATAACAATGGGAGAATACTTAAATAGTGGTTTACATAGAACCACAAGATTACAGAGGAGAAATGAAAGCCACACTCAGAGAAGGGCATGATGGGGTTAATCCCATTGTCTCCCAGGTTAAGAAGTGTGAATCAGTTCCTTAGGGCTGGTCTCTTAGTGTGAGGAGGGAGGTGAATGGGAATGGGCTCATGGTGATCATTTTCAAGAGTGTGAGGACTTCCTTTTTAAATTTACATTAAGTGACGTCACCAGTGGGAAAAGGGCAGGTCTTCTGGAGCATGTGGCTCTCTGTGTAGACTTCTCTTAAACCCTTCTACTGGGGAAATTACCATGTGTGGAGGAGAGACGGGAGCAAGGCCTCTGCCTATGATAATACCCATGAAATTTAGTTCATAGTCAAAAGAATTTCCAGACTTTGGTATGAGCCGCTAAAAGTCTCAGGGGAATTGGTATTCTAATGGTCACAGAAATATTTTATTTTCACACCCCCAAATATATCAACTTCTCAATTACCTCAACTAAGTAATCTCAAGACACACAGGTTATCCACATGGTCACAGAAATATTTTATTCTCACACTCCCCAAATATAGCAACTTCTCAATTATCTAAACCAGTGGTTCTTAACCTGGGTCCTATGGAACCCTAGGGGTTCGATGAGTCGGTCTCAGGGGTTCGGAGAAGCCTGTGTCGCGGAGGCCAAAATAAGGTAATACGGTCATTTGTTGTGAGTTCATGCACTTTGTTGGTTTTGTTCTTTGAGCAAAGTGATGTTCATGCATGGCTCATTTTGTGCACCAGTAAAAAAAACATATACCTATGTCTTGAATTTGGGGAAAAAAATCATATTTTATTTATCACTAAAGAAGGGTTTGGTGAATGCACATATGAAACTGGTGGGTTCGGTACCTCAAAAAGGTTAAAAACCACTGACTGAAACTAAGTAATCTCAAGACACACAGGTTATCCACATGGTCACAGAAATATTTTATTCTCACACTCCCCAAATATATCAACTTCTCAATGACCTAAACTAAGTAATCACAAGGCACACAGGTTATCCACAAAGTAAGATTGTCCAATGTATGTCCTATGAGAAAAACTATTGCATTCATTGGTGTGATTCTTCTTTTCTCGATAGTTCTTGGCATTACAGAAAAGGAAAATAAAAAGTGACCAATATGGGTATTGATTATTTTGTATACATTTTTCATCAATCCCCCCCAAACCCTATGGGGTGGTTATTTCATACTCATTACAGAAATGAAGAAGTAGATGATCAGAGATGTTTGAAAATTTCCCCAAGGAGATGCCAGGGGAGCAGCAGAGCTGAGATTAAAATCTGGAGTTATCGGACCTGCTCCTTGAACCTCGCAGAAACCAAGAGTCCTGGCTAAGACACCAGGATGCTTCCTTTCCAGGTCGCCAAGCGATCAAGTAGTTGTTACAGACACTTCCCCCTGGGCAGAGCGCTGGGCTGAGATCTGTGGGGAACACATGACAGATAAAGCACAGCCCCAATTTTCCAGGATGAACAACCTGATTGGCACCCTGTTTGCACAGTGGTGCAAAAAGTGAACCCCAGAGGACAAGAATGTAATCCTTGCCACTGCTTTAAGTGTCAAGGTGTCAAATTCTGGGATTTCACTGTGGGCTGAAGGCTTTCTAGCAAAAAGAAACATAAGTGGCTCCATTTTTCTCAAGTGAATGAACAGATGATATAAAGTTAATGTAACAGCCATTTTTCCTCATTTTGATTATTTTTATCATTTTTGAAGCGTTGATAACATTTTAGTATATTTCTTTTTTGTCTTTTCAGTATATTGCTTTTTTTTGTTTTCTACAAAATTGACTTCTTGTTGTATATACAGTTTTGCATCCTTTTTAAAATGAAATATAAGAAATTTCTTACATTAGTGGGAGTTCTTTCTAGACATAGGGATTAATGACGTCATAATTAGAATAGAAATAATCTGAAGAGAGAAGAGACCACACGGGGGACATGGTAGTCCAAGATGAGAATTCCTTTGGCCAAGTCACAGATGGCAAGAATTTGGTTCCAAATGTCCTAGGGACAGAGGGGTTAGAGGGCTCCTCAGGGCCATGTGTCATAACTTCTACCCTGTCAGTTCACTGGGCATTTCAGGGCTGCACCTGGCCTGTGTACCTTTCCAAAGGACGTGTGTGTGTGTGTGTGTGTGTGTGTGTGTGTGTGTTGGGGGTGGGGTCAAGCCAGCAGAGGTTAAAGGGAGGGCATTCAATCCTGGGAGAAGCGTTTCCAGAGGCAGGCTTGCTTACTAACTGGGAAGGCATCCACCGAAACAGAGGCAACTGGCCCCTGACCCTGGCCTTTAGCTACGGTTCCTACTTTCTCCAGCAGGCATTTTCGTGCTCCAAAGCAACTGCAACCGACCGGGCAGGGAGCTCTCCTCCCTGACTGCACAAGGTCTGCGGCTGAGGTCAAATACGCCATCATGGAATGGAGAAGTCTGGGGACACACTGAGAAAGCAGCATTTTCATCTGAAACTTTGATGATTTTTAGTGTTGTATTTGAAAAAGTGGCAGCTAGTGAAAAATGGTCCGAAAGCAACAATTTGAGGACTGTGGGTTGCCAGACAGCCCCGCTCCCACAACAGAGCAGAATCTCTCCTGCTAAATAGGAGTGGATTCTCAGCTGAGGTCAAGAAAGGGGCAGAATTATTTTTGGAGATTTTATTTTCCATAATAATGTTATCCCTGGACTCAAACCCTGATCCTTTATTGGATCCGATATTTCCTGAACGTTATTTAGCGTGACTGGAGAGTTTTCCTCTCAGTGAAATTTTGCTGTGGCTTTTCTTATATAAATATTGCACAGAGCTGATGCTCTGATTATAATTCACATGCACAAGGTGTAAGATATTGCCAAAGAGAGCTTGTTTTACTCAAAAGACCCAAAGCTTATGTAAAATTAAAGAACTAAGAATTAAATGCAGCTGCTAAAAGCTATGCTTGTCTACTGTTACGAATTCTGGTCTACCATGCAATTCTATAAATGTTAGACATATCATCTAATCTGTATTATTTTTGCCTTTCGTAGACATTGAAATTATTGTAAACATTTGTCTTCTCCTAGAGGGTATTCCTAGTTAACTTTCTGAAGTTTACTGGCTAAAATGCTTACTGTTAATATAAATATTAACTGTCTGCTTTTTGCCCAAATTTTAACAAATATATGGTGACAAAGTCAGATTGCATTGACTTTGGGTGATGGGCACACAACACAATCAACAGTTCAAATGCTATAGAAATATTTACCCGAAACCCATGTACTCTTTATTAATCAATGTCACCCTATTAAATTTAATTTTCTAAATGAAATTAAAATTTTTCTAGAAATTTCTATTTTTACATAATTAATAATCAGGACAACTGTTATTAATTTTTACAATAATTTACTACTGCACCAATAAATGTATATCTATACTTCCGATGAATGATAGACTTTTCATATATAAAGCACCCAAGGAGACTCTCTTACTGACGGTGTGCACATAGAGTGCTCACATATACTTAGAATACCCATTTGTTTACAATACATCTGAATGGCTTGCCTTGCTGAAACACCAATTAGAAATGGTGGTGACGTCATATGATCAGGGCTTACGCATAAAGTTAGAGATGCAAAAGTTGCTGCTAAGTTGGGTATTTGACTATGTGGTCCTTTCTCTGGTCTTAAAGAATAAACTAAGGCAAATTCAAGGAGATGACATGGAAAGAACTTAGTCAGAAAGTGTGGTTTTGAACCCTGGCTTTTCTGTTTGACTTTGTACGTGTTTATTTAGCACCTGCTGTGTGCTCAGAATTCAATCATATACGTACTGGAGACACATCCAGGGGTAAGTAACATGGAAGCCATTGCTCTCAACGTGCTGAGAGAGTCTGGGGAGTTTAAACTTCCACAGCTGCCCTAATCTTCTGTCTCCTTATGTTCGAGACTCATAAGGATGTTAGTAAATGTCAAACAAGATTATTGGGGCAACATATATTTCTTGCGCCATGTGTATAATATATTTATAATTATGCTAATTGCCCCAACAACCCTATAAGGTAGATAGTACGTACACCTTCATAGTCATCGGAACATGCTTGGAGTTCAGGCCCTGGATTTGGAATCCTGGTGTCTGCGTGGCCCTGGGTTTGTAACTTAACCCTCTGCTCTTCATTTTACTATAAAATTGTGGCAACTGGATTACTTCCTTTGTTGTGTGGAATTCAGCATGGAGTCTAGCACATACTAAGTATTGCACTGAGGATAACAGTTCTTAAAATTCAGTACAAGTTATTATTCCCCATTAAAAAATAAGGTAGAAGAGAGGTTATATGATTTATACAAGGCCATGCAGTAAGTTGCAGAGATGAGGTTCAGCCAGGTGATTCTGTTACCAAAGCCTCCATTTTTTATATTTTGGGTCTCTAAAATAGTTAATAGATGTAACTATTGGATAAATCTGAAGGCTACCTACTGTGTTGATCAGTGTCTTTAAACTTTCTCCGTGGCTGGGTGTGTCTACTCGTCCAACTTCTTTTCTCTCTGACCACATCTCCAACCACCAGTACGAACAACCCAGGTGTGGATATGGCCTGGTGACAGGTGAGGCCACATTAGTTCTTGGTCTCCGGCCACCTCTTCATTGAGAGGGGACCGTTTCTCTGTGTTGAGACAGGGTTACTCAGCTTATGTGGGGGAGCCAGGCTACCGAAGAATATGAACCTGGGCCCACCCATTGGACTGTGAGCACCCCTGACCTGGGCCCTTTCCCTGAGCCAAGCCCGGAAGCTGACTCACTGTGCCTGATTTGTGCTTGTTTAATATTAGTGTGCTGAATTACTCCCTGACGATGGCGGAGGAGTCATGTGGCTCTGACAGCCCTCGAGGAGGCCAGGAAAGGAGCAGGAGAGACTTACTGAGGTCCACCAAGAAGGCATGGGTCCCCCTGGATGAGCGGCTGCCTCCTGGCTCTGCAAAGGAAAGGCAGAGTCACAACACCCCCACGCTGGGTGAGCATGGGCCCGCGGGGCGACCAGAAACTGTCCTGCTGTGGGTAGTGAGGGATGCGGGGCTTTGGGCTGGGGGCAGATGACTTTGGAACAAGGACTTGGCTTTGAAGATACCAGTGTTTCTGGCATGATGCCAGGAACTTCTGTGACATGGGCAGTTCTGACTTCTAGAGACTCTCAAAGCACAGACCTTCTTGATGGAAACGGACCAACTACAGAATGAACTCAGTTTCCTTTATACTCCACGGGACCCCTGTCCTCTGCCCCACGGATGCCAGAGCTGTGCAGAGTCTGTGGCAGAGACACGAGGCTTCTAAGATTTATGAAAAGGCTTTTATTTGCTGGGTCTTACGTGAGGGATCAATAATAATTGAACAGCTTAAAGAATAAGATCTGAGAGAAACAGTTCTTCATCCACCGTGATGTAATGGCGCGATGGTTTTCCTTCTTTGTCTGTGACCCGGTTCACTCTGTGTCTTCTCAGTACCTCAATGAATAAGCACCTCCATGCCCAGCTGGCCCTTTGGGCTCACCAGACACCGTGTGAGGGGGTCATTCAGCCACCTCGCTGTTTGGTAGATCACAGTCAAAGAAAGTCAGCCCGGAGGAGCCTGGAGCCAAGCAGAAGGGAAAGAGATATTTAACAGGAAGTGCTGCCTTTATAGCCTCTCTTTTTTTGCCTGGTGGCTCTTTGTGGTGCCCGTGATAAAGCCCCACCTTAAAAGACCGGTGTCTTTTTAAGGCAGGATGCCCATGGCAGTCCTGGGAGTCTAGTGCGATTTGTCCCTGGAATGAATGCAAATTTGGTTTCTAACCTGGCAGAGAACTCCTCGCAAATAAACATCCCTGGCTGGCTGCCGCAGGTGAATGTCATGATTCATCAGGAGGGCTCCAGGGTGAGTTCCGTCCAACAAGAGAAAGACAAAGCTCTCCTGCGCGTGTTCACCCTTTGTGTTCACGCCAGATAATTAAAAAAAAATTATTCCAACGTCCCTTGCTCTTGGGTGGTTTCTTCCCCTTTATGTACAGTCTCTTGGCAAGTGTATCCTTCCTCTTCAGGAGAGCCCTCCTACAGAAAACATGGATATGCTTATAGAAACACATACCTGGGTAGGAAATTGACTGGCTGTTCTGTTTCTTTCTCATTTGCAGAGGATTCCAAACAAGAAAGTATTCAGCAGTGGCTGGACTCTGGCTTCTTGTAAGTGTTTTCTTTGCGCCCTGATACGTCCCTCCCACAAAGATCCGTGAAAACAGTGCAGGTGACCCCGCTGGGGCAAGGTGTGACACTTCGGGATTTTCATTTTATCTGGCTGCTACACAAATTATTATTTCAAAAGTTATCTATCAGTTTATTAGTGCAGAATGGAATGCTATTTCAGTCTCTGGCTTCTTGTTGGTTTCCAGAGTCCCCATAATAAAGCCTAACTGTGCATTTACTCTCATGGATTTAATTAAAACGCAACTTAGTATGATTTACTTACACACATTGTTTGATTCACAGTCCTTTTGTTTCTTTACAGTGTCTCTGGAAATGGAAACTTTCAGCAGGTCGCCGACCACACTGGTAAGACAATAGAAGCCAGGAGCATCATGCTTTGGGAAACTGGGTAGGAGATATATTAACATGTCTGTGGCAATAAATTTTCTTAAAATGAGCAGTATCAGACCTGTTCCTAGGACAGGTCTCAAAAACCCACCCAGCATTGTCGCTTTGAGTGATACATAGAACAGAGGCTTAGCAAGGATAGGGATTACCCAGCAGCAAGTCTGGGGCTGGACATCAGGACTTCTGACATAACATTAACTCAGACTCTAGCAGGAAACTCACGGGTTCTATGAAGACTTAATTATGGAAATGAAATTGTTTCACTTTTTTATGCCCCTCCCCCACAGGATATTGTAGTTTTATTTCTAAATCTAGCTGCTTTCTATTCATTAGTCTCCAAATTACACCCTCTCTTTCTAACATGCATTTGCTCACCAAAAGAACAAACGACTAATTCTAGAGTAGACAATGCAAGTGTGTGTTTCGGAGGCAGAACGTGTCTCACACTTGTTACCCTGAGATTTGAAAAGAACATTATAGAGAGAAAAAGAAATTTAATTACAAGCCTCATGGTGTCCATCTTCATTAAATGAAATACTGTATTTCATAGAATCTAAGACTACTTGATCATAAAATGGGCTAACACTTTAAGTCCCACTCAGATAGGAAAATAAAATAACAAGCCCTGGCAATTATAAATGAAAGGCAATATGGCACCATCTAATGTTCTATATGTTAAAATATGAAGGGGAAAAAAAGCATGGTTTTAAATTGATGAGATGCCATAAACAATGTATGTAAAAATGATATAAATTAGAGGTTTAATGATTGGAGGAAAAAATCATTAGTCTAATTGTTCCTTATTTGGTGGGTTTTAATTATTTCACCTTTTCCGCTGCCTTTTAATTAAGATGAGCATTGGGTAACAAACCAGTTTAAAATTGGGATTTTTTCTTTTCTTTACTTAAAAAACTAGGTCTATCATTGAAATTTTCTCCTTTGCCAAGTTGAGTTCACCCCCTCCCAAATGTAAAAGTGCCATGATGCCAAAATCCCTGGGGATGTTTGCCAGTACGTTGAAAGGACCTCTGTTCATCCTAGTTCAGACTCGAGCAAAGGCAAGAACGTGAGGAATGTAGCCAGCCTTCCTCCTCTCCCGAGAGTTCATCGTGCCCAGGTGGTGCTGGACGTTGTCAGTAACTATATTAAAAGTTTCACTTTCCAAGAAGTAAACACACTTCAGGGCCCTTCCTCATCTGAATTCAGTTGATGACCGGCAGCGGCTCGGACGCGAGGTGAAGACCGAGAGGAAGGGGGGCGATCGGAGGGGCTCTCAGCTCAGAAAGGCCCTGCCTCCCCTGGCTAGGTCCTTCATCTTCTGTGGGCTTTCTAATAATAATGGAACGGCTTCTCACAGGGTTAATGGAGCCTCCCCTTGTAACGGGCCCTTTCTCATCAATCATGTTTTAAACTCAGTGGCCCAGGTAGTAGGTGGCAGGGCTGGGGTCCATCTGTGCTTCCCAGGTGAAGCGTCGGGGCATGGAGCGGTCAGGGGCCAGGATTTCTGGTCACAGCTGGTTGGTGGCAGGTGGAGCATCTCGAGGCCCAGCATGCTGTTAGCTCCTCTGCGTGCCGGTGTGAGCCGTGGGGAGATGGAGACGTCCTGAGTTTAGGGGAGCCAAGAGCTAGCTGCACGGGGAAGTGTGGATCCTGGGACAGACAGTACCAGGGACGGGGATCTGAGGGTCGTGCGCAGTGTGGCAGGGAGAAAACGGTGGGGCAGTGAAAAGGCACGGAAGAGGAGAAAGAGAAGTTTACTCTTTCAGGCTCCTGCGGGGAGGAGCCTGTCAGAACCCCTGCAGTCCTAGCACAAGGCAGAGGGAGACTGCTTCCCAGGGCAGCCATGACAAATGACTGCAGACTTGGTGGCTTAGAAAGAAATGCATCCTCTCCCAGTTCTTAAAGCTGGAAGTCTGACGTCTAGGTGTCAGCCAGGTCATTCGCTCTGTGAAGGTTCAGGGAAGAGTCCTTCCTTGCCTCTTTCTGGCTTCATGTGGCTCTTGTCCACCTCAGCTGGCCTGGGCAGTAGCTGTGTCCCTGCCCTCCCTCCCCATGTTTTCACAGGGCCATCTCTTCCCCATGGCTCTTCTTATCTTATAAGGGTACCAGTCACTGAGTTTAAGAGAGGGCCGACCCTAACCCAGTATGGCCTCGCCTTCGCTAATTATATCCTCAGAGACCCTATTTCCTAGTAAAGGACACGTCCTGAAATGAAATTTCAGATACAGAAAAAGAACCGGGGGTGATATTACTCATCCCACTGCAAGTACAAATCATTCTGAGGCTGGTGTTCCTCCTCGTTCACGTCTGAGACTGGCTACTTGAAGTAGCGACAAGATGCAGGTGCCTATCTTCCGGGTGAGCCAGCACCTCCCCGAGGAAGCAGGCCAGTGGTCCTCCAGGGTGCACGGGTCACGGGAAGCTGCCCACCGGTTTGCAGGTATTGGACTTAATAGAGAAAGAAGTATTTGGTAAAAGGGAGCAGTTAATTAAAATGATAGCTGGGAGAAAGGATGGAAACAGAGGGAATTTCTTTTCAGGGGTGAGAGCTGTTTTAGGAGGTTAGCTGATGGGAATGACCACGTGGCCCGAGATGTTCTGAGGTGGGTGTGGTGCCTTCCCTGGCTTCCCGGGAGCAGTCCCTAAAGCCTGGACCTCCCCTCTGGGACCTTCTCTCATGGGGCTTCGACATCCCTTCCACTGCAGCGTCACTTGTCCAAGCTTATTAACTGATAGGAATTATTTGGGCTTCTCCTTTATGAGAAATACCTTCCTTTGCTCCTTCCTGAGCCGCCAGTGATGCTTGCATCTTGAGTCTCACTGACGCCCTTCACAAAGGGTGGTATCTTACCGTCTCCAGGACATCAGCCGCCCAGGGCACAGGGATGACTTACAGGGAAAAGCCGCACAGGCATCCTTCAATTTCTTACTCCTTTTCCTCTCCGAGAAGCAGCACGCTGAGTGCAGGTTAACTCCTCTCAGTGCTCACCAACGGGCCGAGCAAACAAATTGGATTCTCGGTTTGGATCCATGAACCTTCCTATAACCACAAGCACATAGGACATTCAGAGGGTCTTTGGGGTCAGTTGTGATGCTAAACAGACCATGCTCCTGGATGGTAGGGTTTCTCTTCTTGGGCTGCCAACTCATTCTTCATGCCAGATTCCAGATTAGAGCTGTGTATAGGCAAGCCTGGAGAGAGGAGCTGGTTGGTGGCAACCCCGGCCCCACCACTAGAACGCAAGGTGAGCACCAGATCTGACGCTGCGATGGCATCGCCCGGAGGCTGCAAGGGCAGATGTGGACACTGAATGCAGGGGTGACATTAGGTTTGCACCACGCGTACACGTTTAACAACACATCTGACTACGAGGGGAAACCCTAGAACTAGCTCCCACAGCAGGAAGACAGTGTCTGCCAATGATCTGCTCGGTGCTATTGATTGTTTGACGGGTGGTTAATTCATTCATCCTTTTTAGTATTTAGATATTTCTTTTCCTATCCCAAAGGAGGTCCCTGATGAGTAAACTCATCTCTTTCCAGAAGGAATTGATTAAACAATAAGAATCTACAAGTACATTCTAAATTTTGTGACCTCTATCATAAGCGAAGGTCAGAGTAAATCCAGTTAAACAGAGTAGATGTTCCTTTAATGCTTATCAAAAGAAGGCATTCAGAGCAGAAGACTCTGCTTAGTGCTGGGCACAAAAATGTGGCCTGTGTCTCCTGCTCTCAAGAATGTCACCCTGACTTGCCAGGACCATTTCAATTTGTAACCTATATCAGTTTTCTAAAATACCTTCTGGTCTCAATCCCTCCCCCCCACCCCCATTACATCCCAAGTCTTCTTTCTTCATCCAACTCCTCCTGTCTTAACATCTCTCTTGTTCTGCTCACCTCCTGCCCTTCCTTTGAGTCCTGACTCGAATTATGGGTTCTCGGTAAGACCCTTCCTGACATCTGCACTAAGAGACTCAGTCCCTTTTCTGAACGTCAGTCACATCTATCGTAAGTTCTCTTCGTGTGGCACTTGGTCTGCGCTGCCTGAAATGACCAGGGATGTGATTGTCCTCGCTGACAGAATTGTAAAAGCCACTGAGGCAGGAGTCGCCTCTACCACGTCTGACTTCTCCAAAGCTAAGTCAACAAAAGGATCTTAGGAAAACTGGCACATGATGAAGATGATGTGGTCAGATTGGGAAGCAGCAGGGAGACTTGAGCTGGTCAATCAAAGAGAGATATGGTTTTGATAAACAGAAACAAAGAGGCAAAGCAAGACAGTGTTATTGAGTGGAAGCCAGGGGAGCGTGAACAAAGTCATGGAATGAGAAGAAAATTAAATGTGTGTACAAATGCTTACAGAAGGTGGTCAGACTAGAGAGATGTTCTCAGGCTAGGGAGCACAGGTAGAAATGTTTCTGTCGAATAGGGGGGTGTTCAGTTCGACATGCCTTAAAATCCAGAAAATGGGAATCCCACTCGATGTCTTAGGAGAGAAGAGGCAAAGACGTGTCACCTTGGGTTCCAGTCAGAGGCTAGGCTGTTGTCACTGGGGTCTTTGCTGAGCAGACTTTGAAGCCCTAACTTTGCTCACCCGAACAAAAGGTCATGAGTCATGAGTTGTCACTGAAGTCTATATGGAGTTAGATTTTGAAGCCCTGCCTTTGTTCAGCTGCATAGAGCCATGGTCATACGTCGTCAGTGGTGATGCCGCGGGTGCAGCACCGGGAAATAGACATGGCCTGTTACGTGCTGACCGCCTCTGTGAATGGTTTCTGAGAAGAGAGACGAGAGACTCTGGTGTTTATCCTGGCCGTGGGAGGAAGGCGCATACCTTGGAATGAGGCCGTGTGACCTCACGCTGGGGGTGGGTCAGCCGTGGAATAGGGAGGATGAGTCCACAGCATACGGAAAACGAACAGGCATGTGGGTAAAGACCCGCTGGTCATCGCATTTGGCTTTAAGGTTTTGAGCACGAGTGTTGGTGGGAGTGAAGAGTCTCATCGTCTTCTTTTCTTTCTGGTAAGAATAGAGATTAATAATTTGTCCAATGAGACAGACCCTGCTGGCTGCCTCCTCTCAGTGCCTCAGTCAGGCAGGAGTTAAGTATACCGAAAGCTGCAGCACGCTATTATTTTAGAGGCCTGTGAAAATGTAATTTGATTAGTCTATTGGACGATATTCCAAAGAACCAAATGTCTTCCATGAATCAGTCAGAAACGCTCAGGAAAACCAAAATAAAAAATGCTTTCTAAGCCAATAAAGGTGCTAATTAGTGCCTTCTGCAGCTCCCCCTCCGCCTTCAGCGACGCGTTCTGCAGGGTTAAGTGCGGTGTCTGCGCCTTCAGATGGCAGGAGTCCACCGCGCAGCCTGAGTCCCTAAAAGGGAATCAGAACTGGCATTATAACCCATGCCGGGGGTGGGACAGGGCACATTATTTTTTTCTCACCTTAATTCTCCAAATCAACCCTTACGAAACTTAGGGAAGAGTAAGACCATAATTATTTTTTACTTTCTTTGTCCTCGCCCCCCCCCCAATTCTTTTAGAAAGTAAAATCTGGTTTCATAAACCCAATAAGGGTATCTTGGAAGGGAGTGAAGTTGGAGAAGATCTCAAAACCAAGCCAGGATGGAAGTGAGCAGGGACTGAGGGAGGAGGGCCTCCCAGCGAGCGGGACATCGTGGTGACCACAGGCATGTCTGGAAGGGTCCGTGTTCTACCTGGGGCGAGCCCGGTGCGTGCAGACGCTTGAGACAATCTGGGGTCAGGGTGGCAGTTTGCTTGTTTTGCTGCAGCATTCCTTGGGTGACAAATCCTTGCTCTGATCCAGGCGGCATATGCAAGTCCTTCCAGGAGCCGAACCGGTGACCACTGACAAACCCCGCAGACGGGACACAGCACAGGGAATTGCAGAGCCCCTTGCCTCCAACACATGCTGGCCTCAGGCGCTCTGGGCCCGAGTGCCTGGGCTTTCTGAGTTTTAAGGAATTCTAGGAATCCTAGTGCCAGTGTGAACTGGGCCACCAGCTTGTGCCTCTCGGTTCAGGCTCATTACTGAAAACGGATGACCTGACCCTGACACACGCCCATCCCCATGCTCCAGGATGTTTACCTTACAAATTAAGTAAAATAACAACAAAACCATAAAACCAACAGCCAATAGTCAAGGGATAATAGCTCCACGCTACTCTTCCTCTGCAAGACTCTCAGTTGCTGGGTGGACGAGTTAGAAAGGCCAGTCGCTGCGTCCCAGGACCCAGGGAGCCTGGGACGGCGAAAAGGAAGTGGAGTGATGAACAAAATTAACTTATAATAATTTTATTGCAATTTTTAAAACAGGCTTATTTTGTGAATTTAAAAAACATTATGTTGCTTTTCCCTGACTTGGTTTTCTGAAAAATCTACGCCTGGCCGCAGAGAAGGCTTACGCGTCTGACTGCATTTGATGCAGGGAAACATTTGTGTCATTTTAAACAGTACTGGGGGGGTGAAGGGGGGGAGCGTATGAGTCTAACAAAGGACATAAAAGCTGCATCTGTGCAGCCATGAGGGTGGGATTCAGGTGAGGGGTTTCAAACACACTGACGGCCTTGGTCAGGGATGGCGGGGCCTTATGAGAAGCTGTAAGGTGGAAGATAAGAGGCCCTCTCTCCTGTGGGCGTTAAAACAGGGTGAGGCTTTTGTATGTATCATCAGGTGTGGAAACTGTCTGCCCCCCACCCCTACCCCAGGACCTCACCACCTCCACTCTGCACATTCCCTGGAAAACATGTTGCCTTTAGGGGCTTCTTTTCCTCTTCCGGGCACAACCTTGGTTTCCTGGCAACCAGGTTGCTTCTGAGCATCAGCGGCAGGGCTGCAGGTGAGCCCATGGAGTGCAGCTCCATGTCTGGACCTCATGGAAGTGCCCTGGGAGTCGGGCTGCGGATTTCCCTGGGTGGCTCGATTTTTCTACAGCGCTAGGGGGTTCTGAAATTGCAGCAAAGCTGAGCTAATGCTTCTCGTTGGTATCTGGATATAGATCATGTCCTCTCTTGATAATTTGAGCAATTCACGGTGGCTTCAGTGCCAGACCCCTGGCCTGGAGGTCTGTGTTCACACCCACGTCCGAGGAAGCGCAGAGCAACGGCAGACAGGGGTAGTTCTGGCGGGACGTGCCGAACCGTGAAACGTCTTGGGGAAGGCACAGGTGCTCAGGAGCTCCAGAATTCTCTGGACGAGCTAGCCTGACACAAGGGGAGCCTGCCTTTGTGACCTACACACAAAGCAGTAGCTGGGGGTGGTAGCGTGAGGGAGGAGAGCAGGGAGACCCTAGGGGGAAAACTGCTTAAAATTGATAACTATTTATTCTGCCTTCCACTTTGGGCAGCTTCCTTAATTTATTATGACATCAAGTCATTATAATAGGACTGTCAAAAATTATACTGAGCTTGCATCTATAACATAGTTAATAAAGTGGCAAATAGGCTTTCTCTCATGTGCCAGCTTCAGTCACTTGGTAATGGTTTGAGAAGCTCTGAGACTGAGTTGAGTCCAGAGAATGAGAATGTGGAGGTGGATTAGCAATGCCTGCCGAGGCGAGAGAGCCCGGTACTGAACCAAGGATATTTTCCCAACTCTGGATCTGGGAGATGCCTCACAGCATGAAGGAAGTGCAAACGGGACAACCCCTCAGAACAGCTCCATTGTTATCTTTGTCAAATATTAGAATCTTGCAAAAGAATTTCTCTGCTAAAGCCCAAAGTGTTAAAACCCGCTGACGTACTGGGTAAAAAAAGACTGGGATTTTGGTTCCAAGTTCATTTCTAACTTGGCACATAGGCTTGAGTCAGATATTTTGACTTACAAGAATATCTGTCACCAGATGTCACATAGGAGAACGGTTGCAAAATGTCACATTTGTATCATAATAAAGATCATTCGCCTTAATACTCCACCCTTGGCAGTGCCTCCCTAGAATGTTTTATGAACAATGATGTACTTTCTTCAAGTTAGCAGTTTCCAAAGTTTAGACATGTACCCGCCCCCCAAATGACTGTTTTTCTCAAAGACCCGGTAATGAAGTTTATTCTAAGCAAGGGATGGCAAATAAGCTTCATCTCATTCAGTCGGTTGTTGGTGGCTCTCCTGGCAAATTTGAGCGAGTATTTAGGCTCTTTGAGAAAGGGATGCAGTTGATTAGTGATGTCTGCTGTGGAGCAGATTTGGAAGGTGTAGCCCAGAAGCCATACAGATCCCTGCTCTATTTTTAAAACTTTTTATCATGGATTTATATTTTCCACCCCATATAATTCATATGCTGACAGAGTTCTATTTACTTTGTAGGGCAGACATTTTATAATCTCTCACTGTCTCTTAAAGTGTAGTTGTGCATTCTGGGCTTAGCTAAGAATCGCTATTTGCTCACACCTTGGTAAGATACCTCTAGTCTTCATCTTTTTAGAGTTCCTTTTCCATTTAGCAGGGTCACTGAGCCTTGAGGGAAAAAAAAACACCTAGAAACTATGGGTGTTTTTATCTTTACCCCCAAAACTTAGCATTCAGAGACATGTTCACAGATATGGAGATCAGTTTGTAGACCCCTCCTCAAACAAGAATTCCAGCTCCGGACCGAGGGCCTTTTATTATTTTCAGCATTCTATTGTGTGTTTCAGTCATTCAGGTTTGTTTTTCCAAGATTTCTCCCAACCTGTATTATCCTTCTTATGGTGAAAAACTTCACATTTGCGTAGACATGCAGGGTGGCAGCAGTTCCCAGTTTTATGTGTGTCGTCCATTTGCACCGAGGAGAGCCACACGTGAGAGGGCGTGGGAGCCTGGTGAACCTCCTGAGGAGCTTGTCCATGTTCTGGATGGTTCCTTCCGCAGACGTCTGTGCCGTGTTACGTCATGACTCGGGTCCTGAACACTGCAGTGGTTCCAGGATTCCGCTGTTCTGTCCTGTCCTCCACACCACACATCAGGCCAGCGGACCTTCTGCGTTACCTTTCTCACATTTACTGATTTGCTCAAAACCTTTGATGGCTTTCCATATCCTGACACAAACATGTACACTATTCTTCTGGCTTTCAAATAAGCTACAAGACATTCTGGTGACACTGTGGTATTTTGAAAACAACAACAACAGCAACAGCAGAAGAAAGCTGTGGCATCCTGCAGGCCATGGAAAGGTACTTAATCTCTCTGAGCCCCAGTTTGCCTCTATTAAGTGGGGATCACTAATACCTATTTCATAGGTTTGTTGTGAGAATTAAAAGAGATTGTGCACATAACATGTGTCACCCTTCTTCCTTACACAGAGTTCATGCTAACTAAGTAGTAATAGTGTTGCTATGATGAAAAATGAAGGTAGTCAGAAATTCCTAGACCTTCTTCTTTCAACTGGGCGATCTGGGCTCATTACTCAACTTTGTGTGTGTCATGTTTCTTATCTGAAAAATCAGTACGAGTCCTAATGAATGTCTAAGGCTGCTGTAAGGATTAGATGGCACAAAGGAACAAAAGACGCTCAATAATTGCTGAGTCCTCCATGTGTTTTTTTGCCTTGGCCCACCTTGCGCTTCCCACCCTGTTTTACCATGAGACAGAATTCCATGATGTCATCTGGTCCAGCCTGATCAGCCCTGTCACTGAGCTTGCCCTTGCTACAGACACCCTTTCATGGCCACACCCCTTCTCTATCAGTCACGTTCTCCTTTTTCTTAAAAGCCCAGGACAAGTACTGCCTTCTCCGTGAGGTCACTGCTGACTCCTTTGCTTGCCACTGGCCTCCCTTTCTCTGAGCAAGTGCCACCTTCCTTCAAGTGCTTGTCACACCGTGTAGCCATTAATTACACTCTGCCCGGCTCACCGCAGAGAGGCCGTGCGTCTCGTCCCTGTACAGTCTCAGGCATGGCAGTCAATCGCTGCTGGTTCATTTGAGGATGAGAAAACCTTCCAAGAGATAAAAGGAAATTAAGTTTGTCTCCCCTCCCCTATTTTTTGTTGCAGTTTTTGTGCATGAACAAGGGATGGTTCAAATGACGGTGAAGGACTACATGAGGTAGGTGGCAGAGACTGACACTTCATTCCGGGATGTTACGGCTGCATTTTTCATAAACAAAGTAGCAGGTTCAGTCTGAGAGGAGGTTTCTTCATAACGGCAAGGACCTTGGGATCTTGGCACTGATTTAGCCACAGGGCTTAGGATGTTTTCACTTGCCTTGGGAGAAAAGAGGTTCTTAAAATGTCATAAAGGAGTGAGCAAACTAAGTCAACAAATACTTACTTGGGGGAGTAGATTTTATTAGAACATCTATAAATGGCATTCTACTATAACTTAATTATTCATAAGGACCTGTTCATAAAACAGTTGTACTCATATTTTCATACTGCCAATATTATTAACCATCATGCTATTTGCTAGACCATAATACATATAATTTCCAGTGTTAGATAGAAAGCAGTGAGTTTCTTAATTTAAGGATAGACTAATATCAAAGTGGCCCCAAACAGCAGCATCCACCTTGGCTGAGAACATAAGAGAACAAATTTTTTTTATTAAGCGAGAGATGGGGGAGGCAGAGACAGACTCCTGCATGTGCTCTGACCAGGATCCACCCGGCAAGCCCCCTACAGGGTGATGCTCTGCCCAGCTGAGCTGCTGCTCCATTTCTCTGCAACTGAGCTATTCTAGCACCTGAGGCCAAAGCCATAGAGCCATCCTCAGCACCTGGAGCCAACTTTGCTCAAACCATTCGAGCCATGGGAGGGAAAGAAAGAGATATGGGGTGGGGATGGGGTGGAGAAAGAGATGGACACTTCTCTTATGTGTTCTTACCGGGAATTGAACCTGGAACTTCCACACACTGGGCCAACGCTCTACCACGGAGCCAACCGGCCAGGGCCAGAACAAATATTTGATCCCCACCTCAGACGCATGGAATTGGAACACCGAGGGGTAGAGTTCGGAAATCAGGGTTTTTGCAAGGTCTTCGGATGTTCTGGGTGCACTCTAATTTAAAGACCAGTGAACTAGACCGGGAGCTTTTGGAGGTCAGAAACCCTGCTCCAACCCTTAAGCCACATTCTCAGGATAATTCCAAGTAGTTGAAAACCACATAGTCAATCAACACTGTTTCCCCCGACTCCTACGGATTCTTACCAACAATGCTACTTCTTATAGCTTTCCCCTCTTAAAGGACTGTTTCTGATGCTCACAAAATCATAGAGTCCTAGGAACTACAGAAATAAACCTGGACAGCTATTTTGTGAAAAGCAAATTAGGAGCTAAGGTTAGTGAGTCACTCGTGCCCCCTATGGCGTGATTAGAACCGTGAGCAGCCAGCAGCTCTGCTGAACGTGACCAGACAAAGTACGACCCTCAAACCCTGACTAAAACAGGAGTGAGGGCAGGCCTATTACCAACAGAGGTGAAGCAGTAAGTGGCAGGCTAGCTCCTGCCTGTCTTTAAGGCTCCCGGCAGGCTCAACTGTCTATTACAACAGTTTTTGTAATTCAGTGATGTGCACACTCCTGTCCTTAATGCACGGAAACAATTGAACAAAGAGGCCCCGCTGTTCTTACTGATAATGGACAGGACTAAGGCAAATGCAGCTGCCCGTATAGGATAACTAGTATCTACATTGCATTCTTTGATAAATTCCAGTTTTGTGCCAACTAGCTGTTATATGGGGTGAGGCTAGAGGCATCGCTGAGCTGTGGACAAGTCAACTTTATTATAGCAGGGTTCCGCTCTTTTGGAAAAGCTTTCATATGACTCGTCGTGGAGGCGTCTCTGGACAGAGTGACGCTGGCTTTCGCAGCGGGGAAGGCGACTGTGCCTGTCGCCCACGGCCGGCACAGGAGCCCAGAGACGGCACTCAGAGCTCACTGGGCATGCGCGCTGCAGTCCTCAGCGGCGAGAATTTACGCAGGACCGTCCCCCCCGCCCCCCCATGTGGCTGCACCCTGTCCCTCTTCCAGTCACCTAATTTTAACTTCGTCCCAAAAGTCAGTGCCTTGCAAAGATTATTCCTGAAAGGTTCCCCAATGGTTTGCCATCTGTCAAAAGTGAGACATTCTGTCACCTTCATAATGAGCACTGGCGGGCACCTAACACTGAAATTCTCACACCTTCTGTGGCACAACACTCGGGAAAAGGGGCGCAGCTCCTCCGTGGCACGCTCCCTTCTTCAGGGGTGTGACCGGCCGTGGCCAGATTATTAGAAATGACGGGGAAGTGCAGGTCTTGCTCTGGAAGGGACTCACAGTGAGCCCCCAGGGGACACTACCTGGACGCATCTCATCGTTGGTGTCCCCCGCCCCCGCTGTAGATCTCTGCACCAGTTTCCGGAAACCCCCGCCCTATCCAGAGGGACCAGTTTCAACTCGTGCCATTCTGCCGCAAGTGTGCCGCGAAGGTATGTGATTCCCGGTGCTCTGCGTCCGGGAGGCTCATTCTGGGCAGCGGCGGATTGCCTGACGTTACAAGTAGGCACTTGAGAAATTCGTGAGTGGACGATGAGACAATGAATAAGGATTTCTAAACTCCAACTGGAAAGAAAATTATAAAAGGGTCAGGGAGACAGGCTAAATATCTGTCAGTGGGGAAATGGTCATACACATTATTGGCTCCCATTCTATTTATTTATTTATTTTCTGTGGCAGAGACAGAGAGAGTCAGAGAGAGGGACAGATAGGGACAGACAGACAGGAAGGGAGAGAGATGAGAAGCATCAATTCTTTTTTTTTTTTTTTTTTTTTTTTTTTTTATATATATATATTTTATTATTATTAATTCTAATGGGGTGACATCCATAAATCAGGGTACATATGTACAATGAAAACATCTCCAGGTTATCTTATCATTCAATTGTGTTGCATACCCATCACCAAAAGTCAGATTGTCCTCTGTCACCTTCAATCTGGTTTTCCCTGTGTCCCTCCCCTCCTCCCTATCCCATTCTTCCCTCCCTCCCCCCATCCCATAACCACCACTCTCTTGTCCATGTCTCATACCCTCACTTTCATGTCCCACCTATGTATGTAATCGTGCTGTTCTCAGTTTTTCTTTTTTTCTGATTTACTTATTTCACTCCGTATAATGTTATCAAGGTACATCCATTTTGTTATAAATGATCCGATGTCATCATTTCTTATGGCTGAGTAGTATTCCATAGTATATATGTACCATAGCTTTTTAATCCACTCGTCTTCTGACGGACACTTGGGCTGTTTCCAGATCTTCGCTATTGTGAACAATGCTGCCACGAACATGGGGGCGCATTTCTTCTTTTCGAACAGTGCTATGGTGTTCTTAGGGTATATTCCTAAAAGTGGGATAGCTGGGTCAAAAGGCAGTTCGATTTTTAATTTTCTGAGGAATCTCCAAACTGTTTTCCACAGTGGCTGCACCAGTCTGCATTCCCACCAGCAGTGCAGAAGGGTTCCCTTTTCTCCACATCCTCGCCAGCACTTATTCTGTGTTGTTTTGCTGATAAGTGCCATTCTGACTGGTGTGAGGTGATATCTCATTGTGGTTTTAATTTGCATTTCTCTAATGATTAGTGATGTTGAGCATTTTTTCATATGCCTATTGGCCATCTGTATGTCCTCTTTGGAGAAATTTCTATTCATTTCTTTTGCCCATTTTTTGATTGGGTTGTTTGTCTTCCTGGTGTTGCTTTTTATAAGTTCTTTATAAATTTTAGTTATTAACCCCTTATCAGATGTGCTGTCAAATATGTTCTCCCATTGTGTGGTTTGTCTTTTTATTCTGTTCCTATTGTCTTTAGCTGTGCAAAAACTTTTTAGTTTGATATAGTCCCATTTGTTTATCTTGCCTTTTATTTCAGTTGCCCATGAAGATAAATCGGCAAATATACCGCTGCTACAGATGTCGGAGAGCTTGCTGCCTATGTTTTCTTCTAAGATGTTTATGGTTTCACGGCTTACATTTAAGTCTTTTATCCATTTTGAGTTTGTTTTTGTGAATGGTGTAAGTTGATGGTCTAGTTTCATTTTTTTGCAGGTAGATGTCCAATTTTCCCAACACCATTTGTTAAAGAGGCTGTCTTTACTCCATTGTATGTTCTTTCCTCCTTTGTCAAATATCAGTTGTCCATAAAGCTGTGGGTTTATTTCTGGGTTCTCTGTTCTGTTCCATTGATCTATGTGCCTGTTCTTATGCCAGTACCAGGCTGTCTTGAGTATAATGGCCTTGTAGTAAACCTTGATATCAGGAAGAGTGATACCTCCTGCTTTATTTTTTCTTTTTAAGATTGCTGAGGCTATTCGTGTTCTTTTTTGGTTCCATATAAATTTTTGGAATATGTGTTCTATATCTTTGAAGTATGTCATTGGTATTTTAATTGGTATTGCATTGAATTTATAAATTGCTTTGGGTAATATAGACATTTTAATGATGTTTATTCTTCCTAGCCATGAGCACGGTATGTGCTTCCACTTGTTTGTATCTTCCTTGATTTCTTTTATCAATGTTCTATAATTTTCTGAGTACAAGTCCTTAACCTCCTTGGTTAAATTTACTCCTAGGTACTTTATTTTTTTGGCTGCAATAGTGAAGGGGATTGTTTCCTTAATTTCTTTTGCTGATATTTCATTGTTGGTGTATAGAAATGCCTCTGATTTCTGAGTATTAATTTTATATCCTGCCACCTTGCTGAATTCATTTATCAGGTCCAGTAGTTTTTTGACTGAGACTTTAGGGTTTTCAATATACAATATCATATCATCTGCAAATAATGACAGTTTTACTTCTTCTTTTCCAATTTGTATGCCTTTTATTTCTTCTTCTTGTCTGATTGCTGTAGCTAGGACTTCCAGAACTATGTTGAATAAGAGTGGTGAAAGTGGGCAACCCTGCCTGGTTCCTGATCTTAAGGGGATTGCTTTTAATCTTTGTCCATTTAGTATGATGTTTGCTGTCGGTTTATCATAGATGGCCTTTATCATGTTAAGGAATGATCCCTGTATTCCCACTTTACTGAGAGTTTTGAGCATGAATGGGTGCTGGATTTTATCAAATGCCTTTTCTGCATCTATTGAGATTATCATGTGATTTTTGTCCTTCCTTTTGTTTATGTGGTGAATCACATTGATTGATTTGCGAATATTGAACCAGCCTTGTCTCTCCAGAATAAATCCCACTTGATCATGGTGTATGATTTTTTTCATATATTGCTGGATCCGGTTGGCTAATATTTTGTTGAGAATTTTAGCGTCTAAATTCATCAGGGATATAGGCCTATAATTTTCTTTCTTTGTGTTGTCTTTGCCCGGTTTTGGGATCAGAATTATGCTCGCCTCATAAAAGGAGTTTGGAATTCTTCCTTCCTCTTGAATTTTTTGAAATAGCTTCAGGAGAATAGGAGTTAGTTCTTCTTTGAATTTTTGATAGAATTCACTTGTGAAGCCATCAGGCCCAGGACTTTTCTTTTTTGGGAGTTTTTTGATAACTGTTTCGATCTCATTTGCTGTAATTGGTCTGTTTAGGTGTTCTGATTCTTCCAGATTGATTTTTGGAAGGTTATATGATTCAAGAAATTTGTCCATTTCACCAAGATTGTCTAATTTTTTGGCATATAGTTCTTCATAGTATTTTCTTACAATGCTTTGTATTTCTGTTGTGTCAGTTGTTATTTCTCCACTGTCCTTTCTAATTTTATTTATTTGAGTCCTCTCTCTTTTTTTCTTGGTGAGTCTAGTTAAAGGTTCATCAATCTTGTTTACCTTTTCAAAGAACCAGCTTCTTGTTTCATTGATCCTCTGTATTGTTTCCTTAGCCTCTATGTCATTTATTTCTGCTCTGACCTTTATTATTTCCTTTCTTCTACTTGTCTTGGGTTTTATTTGTTGTTGTTTTTCTAGTTCTTTTAGATGCAGGGTCAAGTTGCTTATTTGAGCTTTTTCTAGCTTCTTATGATATGCCTGTAGTGCAATAAACTTCCCTCTCAGAACTGCTTTTGCTGTGTCCCATAAATTTTGAGTTGATGTATGCTCATTATCATTTGTTTCTAGAAACTTTTTTATTTCTTCTTTGATCTCATTGTTAATCCATTCATTATTTAATAAGAAGCTATTTAGTTTCCAAGTGTTTGAGTATTTTTCAGTTTTTCTTTTGTGGTTAATTTCTAGTTTCATGGCATTGTGATCAGAGAAAATGCTTGATATGATTTCAATCTTCTGAAATTTATTGAGACCATTTTTGTGTCCTAACATGTGGTCTATCCTAGAAAACGTACCATGAGCGCTTGAGAAGAATGTATATTCTACTGCTTTAGGGTGAAAAGTTCTGAAGATATCTATTAAATCAAGTTGATCTAGTGTCTCCTTTAAGTCTGCTGTTTCTTTATTAATTTTCTTTCTTGAGGATCTATCCAGTGTTGTTAGAGGGGTATTGAAATCCCCTACTATGATAGTATTGCTGTTAATCTCGCCCTTTATATCCATCAAAGTCTGCTTTATGTATGTCGGGGCTCCTATATTTGGTGCATAGATATTTACAATAGTTATATCTTCCTGTTGAATTGTTCCCTTTATCATTATGTAGTGTCCTCTTTTATCTCTTACTACAGCCTTTGTTTTAAAGTCCATTTTGTCTGATATAAGTATTGCTACCCCTGCTTTTTTTTCATTTCCATTTGCATGAAATATTTTTTTCCATCCTTTTACCTTCAGTCTATGAACATCTTTTATTTTAAGGTGTGTCTCTTGTAGACAGCATATGTATGGGTCCTGTTTCTTTATCCATGCAGCTACCCTATGTCTTTTGATTGGATCATTTAATCCATTTACATTTAAGGTTATTATTGATATGTAGTTGTTTATTGCCATTTTATTCTTTAAAGCTGTATTCTTCTTTTGCTCTATTCTTTCCTCCCTTTAAACTGTTCACAAGAGGCCCCTTAGTATCTCTTGCAGAATTGGTTTGGTTTTTATGAATTCCTTGAGGCTTTCTTTTTCTGGGAAGCTCTTTATTTCTCCTTCAATTTTAAACGTTAGCCTTGCTGGATAAAGTAGTCTTGGTTGTAGGTTCTTGTTCTGCATTACTTTGATTATTTCTTGCCATTCCCTTCTGGCCTCAAGTGTTTCTGTTGAGAAGTCCGATGTCATCCTTATGGGGGCTCCTTTGTAGGTGATAGTCTTTTTTTCTCTAGCAGCTTTTAAAATTTTTTCTTTATCCATTAGCTTTGGTATTTTAACTATGATGTGTCTTGGTGTAGATTTTTTTGGGTTTCTCCTTAATGGAGTTCTGTGTGCTTCTTGAATGTGTGGAGTGTTTCCCAGCCTTAATTTAGGAAAGTTTTCTGCTATAATTTGATTGAACAAAGTTTCCATTTCCTGTCCTCTCTCCTCTTCTTCAGGCACCCCTATGATGCGAATGTTGTTTCTCTTCATGTTGTCACAAAGCTCCCTTAGAGTTTCCTCACATTTTTTAAGTCTCTTTTCCTTTTTCTTCTCTGCTTCTGTGCCTTTGTTTATTGTGTCCTCTAACTCGCTTATTCGATCCTCAGCGTCATCCATCCTGCTTTTAATTCCTTCCATTGTGGTCTTCAGTTCTGATACTGTATTTGTCATTTCTGTCTGATTCTTTTTTATTATTTCAATTTCATTTTTTATACTTGTTATCTCTTTATTTAGGTGTTCATAATGACTATCCATTGTTGCTCTAATTTCTTTGAACATCCTAACTATCATTATTCTAAATTCTGCTTCCGGTAATTTGGTTATATCTGGTTCATTCAGGTCCTTCTCTGGGGATTTCTCTTGATTCATTTGGTTTGCATTCCTCTGCCTGCCCATTTTTTCTGTGTATAAGCAAGTTGTGGCCACTGGAGTCCAGTAGGTGTTGCCTTTGTGTTCTCTAGGTGTGGTCTATCTGCAGGCCCCCCACCCCCTCTGCCGGCGCCTAGGGTGGTTGGGTATGAGCGTTGCCTGCGCCGGCCCACTGTGGCTTTTGCTGTGATTTCTGCCTCTCCTCCGTGGGAGGGGCTGTCACTGAAGCCACAAGATTAGCACCAAGGGTAGAGGCGAGCACCTTTCCTCAGCTGCGGACCCAGCCTATTTCCGGACTTCCGCCCAGAACCAGCAGTCGGAGCCTGCTCGCTACAGTTCCGCGGGTTAGGCGGGGCTTTTGACGTGCTCTCAGCTGTAAGCTTTTGCCCGTCAGGAGCTTTAGCCCCGCCCTCGAGGCCAGGGCCCTTTGCGCAGGGTCGGAAACCAAGATTTATTGGGGCGGGCGTGTTTGCTGGCTTCCGCCGAGCTGCGTACTTCCGCTCGTCCCGGACTCTACCCCGCCCCCGCGTTCGGAGCCCGCTCGTGCACGTATTAACGCTATCCAGGGTTTCTCCGGCCGGATGGGGATAATAGCGTGGGCTCAGCTGCGAGCCTCCGCCTGTCTCAGGGTCCACCCCGTTCCCGCGCTCGGAGCCCGCTCGCGCACGTATACTGGCCAACCGCGGTTTCTCCGGCGGGCGGCGGCGGGGGGGGGGGGGGGCGGACTGCTAGCGTCAGCTCAGCCACGAGCCCCTGCCCGTCCCTGGTCCTAGCCCGGTCCCCGCGGTCAGGGCCGGCTTGCGCAGGGCCTGCCTGTTCCTGGCCTCCCGCTTTGTCCCCGTAAGTGGGATTAAAGGCGGGCCCGCAGCTTCCGGACCGCTCTCGCGCTTACCCTCCGACCCTCTGGGCTAGACCGATCTCCCACCGGCTTGGCCTCTGCCCACGCCGACAGAACCGCCTTTCAGCGTCCTGCCGCCCCAAAACCTTAAGCAGCCCTCAGCAGAGTAGGAAGGGACCTAATACTCCACACTGTAGGCCTGGGAGCTCCCTCACTTGTTTCACAGCTCAAAACTGTCCAAACGTCTCCTCTTGGTTCTGGGACTGCAGGCTGGGGCTTGGTTCCTGGGACCCAGGTCCCTCCCTCTCCGCCAAAATCTCCTCCCGCCACACGGGTCTCTCCGGGCTGCCGTTTGCTCCGGGGAGCTGGGCAGCCCTCTTCGCGTTTTCGCTATTCCTACCAGTCTCAATGTGGCTTCTTCTGTGTTCCTTGGTTGAAGAGTCCACTTAGTTTTGTTCAAAGTTGGTTTATCCAGGTGATGGTTCTTAAAATTGAGTTGTAATCCACTTTGGTTCTGGGAGTTGGAAGTTGGTACGTCCGCCTACTCCGTCGCCATCTTGCTCCCCCCGCGAGAAGCATCAATTCTTCATTGCAGTTCCTTAGCTGTTCATTGATTGCTTTCTCATATGTGCCTTAACGGCGGGCCTTTAGCAGACCGAGTAACCCCTTGCTCAAGCCAGCTACCTTGGTTGGGCTCAAGCTGGTGAGCTTTTGCTCAAACCAGATGGGCCCACGCTCAAGCTGGCGACCTTGGGGTCTCAAACCTGGGTCCTCCGCGTCCCAGTCCGACACTCTATTCACTGCAACACCGCCGGGTCAGGCTTATTGCCTCCCATTTTATGGAATTCTATACAACAACAAAAAAGAGTATATATATATGGTCTTCAAGTCATACTTTTAGGAGAAAAAAGTGAGATGCCGAAAGGTACATGGAGTGTGTTACTATTTATAAAGCAAATATGAAAACTGTAAAGCATGTATGTAACTGCCCAGAAACATGCCTGTAAAATTACGTATAAAGTCAGCAGGGCGGGGGGTAGAATTGGGGGGGGGGGAGTAATGGCCAAGGGGAGAGAGGTCCTTAGGTGTAACTCTTTAACCAAGAGAATGTATTTTATGTCGAGGTGACTAGGGAAACAGTGGCTTTTGGTTAAGTGAATCGTGAATGGATAAACATAGGCACGTTTTCTTGCAAAACTAAATATAAATAAAAATAGTCAATGGCCCTGAAAATATGTTTAATGACAAAGCAATCGATCATTACATTCTTGGCCGTGAGACTGGGAGGCTCTGGAAGGCAGGACTATGTGTCTGTTCCTTTGTGCGCCCTGGGTGCCTACTTCATGGTAGATCTTCAATAAATATACCGCTCACAAACAGTAGGGGATATTTCAAAATGAATAGAAAGAGATAAAATATCCCCTACTGTTTGTGAGCAGTTTATTTGTCTAAAAATAAACTGGATAAAAATTTGTAGAATGTGGTAAAAAAGACGGCAGATTATATCTTTCATGTACAACTTAGATTTTGTTGCAAGAATTTTCTTTCCCTTGAACCTCTTTTATATCAAGGTATCAAGCAATTGCCACCCCCAGTTGTCCATTTCTTTTCAATGATTAAGACACTCAAGCTGAGCCATTGAAGGCCCACAGTTCATGGCTGATCCTTTCTTCTTTGATCTAATCAGGAGACAAAGCACTGGAACCCTGTGTCTCGTTAGGAAGAGTCAAAGGGATGTTGGGTGGTGTCTGGTAGGTGGGCCTGCTTGGAGAGACTGGACTGTTGTTGAAGGTGTGAAAGGCTGACTCAATGAATTGTAACTCACCCAGTTTAAATAATGGAGCCAGGAAAGTAACATTATCCATACTATCTCCAACAAGCTCCTTAGTGTTGTATGTCCAGTGAAAGCCAACAAATTTCAACAAAGGAACATAGCTAACCTAGAAAAAAACCTCTTGAAAAGTTCTGATGCCAGTAGAGTTCATGAGTTTTACAAGTTCAATAGTGCAATCACCAAGAACTGCGGTCATTAAGAAGTGAGCTTGTATTCATAAATGTAATTTCCAGGTAACTGAAGGTTATCATTTGAAGGGTCAAAGCTGAATAAAACGATTTGATGCAAGCACTCCTGTTTCTCAGTCAAGTCCAAAAAATATACAGAACATATTTTAACCCAACCTATGGACTTAAAATTATTGTTTGTATACATCACTCCTTGTAGCCTATCTCATATTCCTTGGTAAAAGGGTGCAGCTGAGGACACCCCAGAATGATGATACTCTTTAAAATATTATTCTTTGAGTCTACTGTTTAATTTCTTTTCCTGTATTGTATTTCTGTCAACTACCATTTCACAGTGCACTGCCCCTGGCTTCTGTGCCACAACCTCCCTGGCCTATCTAATTTAGCATTTGCCTATTGCGCAATGGTAAGCCAGATAAGTAGTCATTGGTATCGCATGTAAGGTACAGGCAAGCAGTCCCTGAGTGGGGCGATGGACTGTCCTTCAAGTAAGTACAACTGAACTCTAGGAAAAGCACTGTCTGTCTATTCAGATGTCTCGTTCAGTCAGTTTCTAGAAGATTGGGTGGTTGAGGTGACAGGGTAAAAATGGCAATTGATTGCTTAGTGAACTGTTCCTGGATAAAGCTATTCCTATTTCTTCCCGAAGCATTCCTGAATGGCTGGAATTTTGGGAAGAAGATCCAGTGGAGATCCTGTTGGATCTGGGCTTTGGTGCTGACGAGCCGAACATCTGCACACAAGTTCCAGCCAGGTTCCTGGGCTGCGACTCAGCCGCCAGAGGAATTAGCTTTCGTGTCTTCCTTGAAGCTCAGAAGCAGCGAATGGACATCGAGAACCCTAACTTGTATGGTAGGTGAGGACCACATGGCATCCGAATCTTAGCTTTGACAATTGTTAGCAAGCAAGGGCTCGCCGCCCTATGCGCACGGAAACAGATCCTGTGACACTGGCTTCTAAGAAAAGAAAACACTTTATTGCAAGGTCAACCAGCAAGGGGACTAAGCAGCATATCTATTAATTCATTTACTTTGCAGTCATACATTGAGTGACTGGTGGACCTGGAACTGGGACTCAGACCTTCTGACACCATGATGCCATGATTTTCCCACACTCTCAGGTGACAGTTGAGAGAAGGGACGGAGGTGATGATGAGGGTACCTGCTGCCAAAAGCAGTGGAAGAATACTCGAGTCCGCCTTGTATGAAAGAGCTGAGTTCACTTCTGTCTGACATGTCGTTTAATTCACAAGACGAAACTCAAGATACATCTTTGTCAGTTTTATGAATTAACACACACTTACCTATTGGCATATATGAATCTATGTATATAGTTATGCAGGTACAACTAAATAGAAAGGGGTTCACTTTCCCCAGAACACAGGGACATCTCAGGATGTAAGGGAGTCACCTGCATAATAATAACATGTGCAGAGAAAAAAGTGAGTTTCAGGAGCTTAAAGCCCTTATCATCTTGAAAATCGCATGTTAACCGTTCTCTTCAGTTTTGACTACCTTACGCAGTTTCAAAAAGAAAAGGACCATCTAAACATTGTCTTTGTATTTGTTCAGGCCGCTTCCGACAGCTGGAAGTCCTGCATCACGTGGCCAGTGCCTTCTCGTCTTTGCTGAGTGATGCTGACACCCTGGAGGGCAGAGCCACAGAGGAAGATGGAGAAGACGGTGTGCACAGCACCTCAGTGAGGGGAGCCGAAGAACATCGAAGAAGAGTGGGCGAGCTTCTCCAGAGAGCCTCGAAGCAGAGCACGAGAGGAGACTGCGGTTTCCAAGTGTCAGAGTCACTGAAGAAGAGGGAAGAATTTTCGGTCACCTCTGCAAAACCCGGGAAGCCTAGAGGACAGTTAGCAGCCGTGGCCAATAAGGCCCGCCAGAGTCCTCCACCTCCCTTGGCAGAGCATGGGTCTCTCCCAGCCTGTGACGACTGGACACCTTGTCACCCTCCCCGGGCTCCTCTGAGAAAGCGATGGCCTTACTCACCCGCGCTAGCCAAGCAAGTGCCTCCTTCCTGTGTGTCTGAGGGGTCAGTCAAGGACGGAACTCGAAAAGAAAACTCGATTCAGATAAACAATCTAAGGAGCTTATCTGACGTGAGCAAGGCAGCAGACTCCTTTGAAATGGAAGAGGTCAGTGCTGTACCTTGTGCTCCTGTCCTGAGGGAAACAGCCTCATCAAGGCAGCCTTTGCCCTTCAGCCCTCTCTTAGCCCCTTCCTCTGTGAAGCCCTTGGCATTAGGTCTTATTGTCCCAAACCCCTAGGACATTGAAGGTCATCCTAGTGGCTTTAGTCAGAACTGAATGAGTATGAAACCAGCTTGGCCCATCCCTTCTCTGGTCCTTGCTCACAGCTGGAGCCACAGATTACTTCTGACTTTGCTGTTGCTCACTGTTTCACGATGCATCTCGGGATGCTTTTGTTTACTCTGACTTTCAACATTTCACCCTCTTTGAGGGTCAGTTCAACTACTTCCCACTCACTGAAATTCCTCCTCTGTATTCTTATAGCCTAGGCAGAGAGAACTTGCTGCGATAGAGATTTGGTGTGTGTGTGTGTGTGTGTGTGATCTCCCCCCACCAACTCTTTGAAAACCAGCTTTGTCATTGAGGGGATGTGTCTGGGACTGTTTCCCCCACAGTGATTAATGTAGGGCCTTGGGCACAGAAGCAGGATGGTTTTTATCTCTATGGAACCAATATTTTGCTTTGGGATTTATTGATATTCACATAGCTTGACCCCCACGTCACTCACCTCTACTCTTTCATCCCCACCTTCATACAGTCATGCTGCTCTTCACTCTCATTTAGATGACATCTCTACCTGCACTTCTTGCTCTTTAAAAAAGAATACACACACACGTACGCATGTTCACTAATTTATTTATTCTTTAATACAATTACAAAGAAAGCACAGAAAAGCAAGCTCTCCTTTCATGTTAAATTCTCCAGAAGTGGGCAGGATACTTGTATTATGCAAACCCCAAGGTCAGGCCCCCTGTCCCTGGAGCCCGCTACCGAGAGGCACTCTGGTAGGTTCTGGGCCTCAGCCTGGCCCAGAGAGAATCTGTGCAGTGGCAGGGATGGGCACAGAAACCAAGAACACGGTAGAGACAGTGACAGGCCTACAGATAAAAGTTTATGTCACTATAGAGACATTTTGGGGTGTCTGGGGAGCAAGACAAGGGGTTCTTAACCAGCCAGCGAGCTGAGTGGATCAAGGAATTCTAGGAAGAAAGGCTTAAACCATAGCCTTAAAGGAAGAATAAGGTTTATGTGAATATGCTCATTGGTAAAAATTACCTCAAAATGTATAGCTCTTACTATCCTAATGTCTGTGTATGTATGTTTATGTATACATATGTTTATATGAAAATTATTTTTAGAACCTTAAAATATTCATCTGAATTTCAAGCAGTAGCCTAAAAATGATCAAAAAATTATAAATGGAGGAAAAAAACAGACTTTTGGTCAAGTGCCCTGATTCAAAGATAAACAGATGGCACTAAAATAAGAGTATTTTCTTTTAATTGAATCTTGCAAAGATTATTTAATTATCAAGCTAATAGTTAAATCACTGTAAAGAATATCGAGTCAGTCTGTTCTATCAGCTAAGATCCAAACAAGAGATTTTACCAAACTCCAGCCCATTGGCAAGCCTAGACTCTACTGCCCCATACTACTTCCTTCTGCTTTGAACTAGATGGAGTTAGAGGAAAATCATGTTGATTGGATGCCATCTATATATGTAAGGGAGGGATAAATACCATGTTCAGCATAAAGAACTAGTAAAAGAATGTCAGTCCTTGTATGCTACATTGTCAAATATTTGTATAATGACAGCTATTCAAGGAAATGTTGTGTGTTAGTAAATATTATAAGGGTAAGAAGGGAGAACACGCTCAGACACTGAAATAAAGAATACAAACTCCCGTGGGTTCTGACACATAGTAAGTAGGCAGTGAATATTTGCAAATGAGTAAATTTAAAGTACTTGATAATATTAATCTAGTCGATGGGTGGCTTCCATAGAAAACAAAACATTCTGTTAAACTTCCTGACTTTGTTTATGGTGTCTCTTTAGTGTTTGCTCAGATCTGTACGCAAGAGAGGCTATATGTACATGTACAGCAGAGAGAGCCTTCATAATCATATAAGAGAGACTCACTGCTCACATTTTGTTTTTCTAAAAAATGTATTTAAAATACTACATCCTCATCACACAGACTGCAGAAAAAATATTTGTTTCACGCAATCCCGGTGGATGAGTCAGCGAAGCTTGGGTAGGCTGCATCTTAATCACGAGCTAATACTAGTTTCCTAGTCAGTGTTCAGTGGCAAAGTTGAAACTGCAGTTATAGGAAATGAAAAAATACACGTGACCTTAGCAGATTTTCATGTCATTTAAAACAGCCAGTGTACTTATTAAATAACAATCAGAATTTCAGCTATGATTGGCCACATTTTGCCTTCAGATCAATCTGTGATGTTTTTCCTGAAGGCTTACTAAAGGTCGAATTTGTCAATATTTGGTTTACTTCCCCAAAAGTATGGTTTCAACTAAATTGCACAGTAATTTTTAATGTAAAAATCAGCATGTTTTAAATTTAATTTTACTTAGTAAAACTGGATAAATGATTAAAATGAGGGGTATATATTTTTTCTTATGTTGCTGAGGTATATACTCATGATCATGTTTATTCCTGACTTAAAAGTCATTTTTGGCCAAATTTACCACAATGTTTAAAATGCTTACGTCCTCTGACACAACTTTCAATACAAATACCCCAAATAAATAATATGACACGTGAAAATAGATTCTACTCAGCATTATTCCGGTTCACAAAATTTAGAAAATCATTAAATAAATTAATGTAGTTTTAAAATATGGCCTATTGTGAAATCATTAAAGAATTTAATTTGTGTTTTCAAATAAATTTTAAGATGTCAGAAGTTCCTCCTTCAAATTCTGAGTGAAAAATATTGACTATATAACCATATCCAAAATAAATGTAAAAAAAACTGTTCAGACAAATTCTAAAATATTCACAGTAACTGTTTTTGTACATTCTTTAAATTCCCATGTTTCTAAGGTTCTATAGCAAGTAACATGATTATTCTTAAAGAAATATTTTTTTTTTGTTTTAACACTAATTTTAAAAATAAATTTTGCTCTATCAATTTGGAAATCAAATTTTCCTTAAGCTCTCTAAGCGTTATAGAGCAACTCCATTATGAATTTTCTGAACTGCTTTCCATAAATTTACCGAGTTGTAATAAATCTCTTAGAGAACTAAAATTAAATATGGGGAATAAGTTGTTTTTTCCAGTGATATTTAAAGCTATTTGGGAGGGAAAAAATTAGAAAAATGTTATTATTTAAGTTTAGTTCAAATAGCACCAGTTTCAAGCAGGATGTCTGTTCCTCGCACCCAGGAGAGATCTTTCTCTTCCGGTCTCCTGAATCCTTTTGTTTTTGAACCCTTATCCTGAGTGCCTTGCCCCTGCCACCTGACTTCGCCAACTGGAAGCTATTTGAGCTCAGAAATCATGTGTAGTCCTCGTAACCATAGCCAATAGGCACTCATTAGACGTCGAGTAAATAAATGGAGTGACTTTATGAGGAAAGCATTACTAATGAGATTGATGCGTTTTGGTGTCTCAGGTCCAGAGCTTTGAAGAGGAGATTGGCAATCCTCCTGACCTGACTTCCGGAACTATAGGTAAGAATTCACCAAGGGGTGCCATTTCTTCCGTGGTCTTTCAGAAAGAGAGTGTAAGTAACAGCTACTCAAGTTTCTTAGAATGGAGAACTTAAATTATTGCCATGAGATGCCATACCCATTACTACTACTGTCTACTACTATTGCATATTTTACCTGCTACTCTTAAAAACTTACTAGCAATGCAAATGTACATGTAAATGTAAAAAAAAAAAAACTTACTACAGAGATGTTCGACATCAGTGGAGCTAATGTAGTTTGTGGTTGGTCTACCATTAACTATCTGTGAGCCGACCAGGATAGTGGAATGGATTTCACATAGGACTGGGACTAACTGAGTGAATGTTTTCTTACTTCTACTGCCAACTGCTTGATGCTATACAAGTCATGCTACTGGACCTCAGTTTTTTACCTGATAGAAAGAGATAAGTGCAGATTATTTTTAAGTTCTCTGCCAGCACTTATACCCTAAGTTAAGTGATTGGATGACCTTTATATGAAACTCTCAGGGTAAGCCGGGTAGATGCATAGATGTAACTTTCCAAATCATCTCTTAGAATGATCTTGTGTTATCCCAAGTAGCAAAGGACATCTTTCTCTATTTCTGGTTCTTATGCCCTCATTCAGCCATCATTGTGATTCAGCATTTCCATAGTCCTGTAACAGAGCTAGAAGTAGACAGGGATTAGTGAAACAAAATAAAACAGACTAAGCTAATGTACTTCCTAGAAGAAAATATGCTAATATTTTATTTAATTTAGTGTAGGGTCAACCACCTCTTTTTTATTACAAAGTGTATGCATGGGACTCATTTTGCTAAATGCTGTTTAGAAATTGTGCATTAGTAATTATAGGGTCCTGCTGATTACATAAATTGTTATCCTGCTCTTCGAAGTGATTGCCACATAACCTGCATTGAGGTTTATAAGATGAAAATGAGCACCTGTTTTCCCTCTAATTGGATGCTTCTCAGTGAAGCTGGAGGTGCTCTTGCCAATAGGAGCTGCCTTCCTTGACATTCACTTAAGGGGTGTGCTCATATCATGGAAGTCACTCCAGTCATTCCAGGAAATGATTTGGGTAGTTAGGCAAAAGCACTAATCTACATTTAATCTCAAACTTGGAGAGCAAAGTAATATGGGTGAAGGTTAGCCTAGTGGGGAAAATCTCAATTACAGTGAGAGCAAATGTGATTTCATGACCTTCACAATCGGGGTTCACCCAAGAAAAAACAGGATCGAGAAAATAATAAGTAAAACTAGTTCACTTAATAGAGAAAGGGGAAATTTATTACTTTGGTATATAATGGGAATGAATTACATAGCTATAACTATAGATTTACATGAATGAATTTTAACTCCTATATATTAATTAATTTTTGACTCAAAGTTAAAAAAAAAGAAGACCTTATTCCAAAAATGAAAGTGCGTGGACAGTTTTGACTGATGGGACATGGCAGAAGTGACAGTGAGCCACTTCCAGAGCATAGCCCTCAACCTACACGGCTGCTTCCTGGGTCTTGAGATACTGTGTATGATGCCACATGTGGGCACTCTGGTGGGCAACCTCAAATGCTCTCCCCTGTGACTGAGCCAGCTTGGATGTCCAGTCCAGTCAGACATTCAGATTACTGCAGTCCAGATGCCTTCTGACTTTAATTGCAAGAAGAAATTCAAGTGACAACCACATAACCAAGCTGAGTCAACCCACAGACCCATGAGAGATAATACATTGTGGTTTTAAGCAGCATATGTAACAAACAAACAGATGAAGGCATGTGATGAACTCTTTTAATACCTTTAAAACTTAGTTAAAAGGTATGTAAAGACTGCATTTTATCTTCTCATGCAGAATACTCTGAATATTAGTGGGAAAAGTATATGTAGGCATTTCCCTAAATGAAGTAGAGCAAAATTACTTCCTCTTAAAGATAGGTGCCCGAGGCCACAAATATACCATCTTCCCTTCAACCCACACAAAAAAATTATCACTGAAAGTAATGACAAAGGAATATAAATATAAGGAAGAAATATAGGGCCGTGCTTTTAAAAGAATGGAGTGGGGCGTGATTCAATCATTTGTATTCCAGAACCCTTGAGGAATGTACATGGAATATATGCGGTATAGAAAGCTGGAGTTACAATGCAGAGAGAGAGAAAAGATTGGAGAAGCTATATCATTAGAGAAGCTAATGCCCGTCTTGTTCTTCTTCCACCATTTGGAGGAGGATGGGGGATGCTAGCTTTTAACTCAAGATCATTCACAAAGTGAAAAACTCAGATATCTCATTAGCAACAGAAATAGACTACTATACGTGTAATTTAGAAGTGGGAAAGTGTGAACCAATGACTCTATAAGTGTCCATACTCTTTACACGCAAGGGCAGCATAAAGTCGTTCTCAGTCGAGTACTCATGAAGTATATTCTTCACCACTCTTCCAAGATAATGTCCTGATTGGTTAAGATGTTACTCAAAATAAAGTAGTACAGAATAATTAAAATAGCATATGGAAAAAGTAACTCAGGTTAAAAAAAATAGTTCAAGTTATTGTTAAAGCTTTTAAAAAGAAATAAAATGTTACAAAATAAAAGGATGAAATAATAAAATTTACAATTATGATTTGCTTAAATTCTAACTTATTAACAAACTACCATACAATGTTAGACATAGAATAAAAGAGATATAAAGACAACTAATCCGGCTTTATAATATAATAAACACAATTTTAAATACCTGCAATTTTGATGCAACTATTACATTTCTGGAACTGGGCCTACTAATAGACTCAAACATGCACACAATGATTTTTATTGCAGTAATATTTATAGGAAAAAACAACGAGAGGCAATCTAAGTGCCCAAAAATATGTTTACTCTAAACAATTGTTGTACAACCTTACATTAAAATCTATTGAGACATTATTTTGAAAAATAAGGCAGATAGTTATGAGTTGAGATGGAAAGGTCTCAGAGATTGCAGTGTTAATTGGGTATGTGTCACAGACTCTATACAGACACCTCTTTGAATTAAAAGGGTGTACCTATTTCTATAGGGAGGAAAGTGTGCACAGAATGCTTCTGGAAGAATATACAAAGAATCGTTAATGGTTGTACCTTAACAGAAGGGAAACTAAAATGTTTTAAATTAATTGTCATCTCTTACTTTTCTTTGGTTGCTGTGTGCATATGTTATTTTCATAACACTACTTAGCAAAAACTTCTGGCAATACTATAGGAAATTAACATGATAAAAATGGAAGATTGTGTTCTTTTTTTTTTTTATAGCGACAGAGAGTCAGAGAGAGGGATAGATAGGGACAGACAGACAGAAACGGAGAGAGATGAGAAGCATCAATCATTAGTTTTTCGTTGCCATTGCGACACTATAGTTGTTCACTGATTGCTCTCTCACATGTGCCTTGACCGCGGGCCTTCAGCAGACCAAGCAACCCCTTGCTGGAGCCAGCGACCTTGGGTCCAAGCTGGTGAGCTTTTGCTCAAGCCAGATGGGCCCGCGCTCAAGCTGGCGAGCTTGGAGTCTTGAACCTGGGTCTTCTGCATCCCAGTCCAATGCTCTATCCGCTGTGCCACCACCTGGTCAGGCTAGATTGTGTTCTTGTTAATTTACTCCTCCATTCCCCGTACCAACTAGTCTAAACTGTTGTGCTCCTTTTGTTGTTATTGTTTCTTTAACTTTTTAAAAAATAAAAATGTAGCCTGACCAGGCGGTGGCACAGAGGATAGAGCGTCAGACTGGGATGCGGGACTGGGACGAGGAGGACCCAGGTTCGAGACCCCGAGCTCGCCAGCTTGAGTGTGGGCCCATCTGGCTTGAGCAAAAGCTCGCCAACTTGGACCCAAGGTCGCTGGCTCCAGCAAGGGGTTGCTGAGTCTCCTGAAGGCCCGCGGTTAAGGCACATGTGAGAAAGCAATCAATGAACAACTATGGTGTTACAACAGCAACAAAAAACTAATGATTGATGCTTCTCACCTCTCTCTGTTCCTGTCTGTCTGTCCCTATCTATCCCTCTCTCTGACTCTCTCTCTGTCCCTGTAAAATAAATAAATAAATAAAACATTTAAAAAATAAAAATGTATATATTTAAGGTGCACATTATGATGATTTAATGTACATATATGCAATGAGATAATTACGGTAGCCAAGCTAATTAACATATTGTCTCATCACAACATTACCTTTTTGTGTATGTGATGGGTGAACCTAAACTCTCTCTTAACAAATTTTCAGTATTTAATACAGTATTATTGACTATAGTCATTATGCTGTACTTTATTTATATCTCTAGATTGACTCATACTCCATAAATGCAACTTTGTACCCTTTGACCAACATCTTCTCCCCAAATTGGGACAATTTAATATTTCTCTCTTCTTTTACAAGTTAAACAGGAAATAATAAAAGATGATAGAAAAAATATGAATATTATATTTGATAATATGAACTTAATAAAGGAATACTAAAATATGTATTCTTTGCCAGTGTTATTTAAATGTATATTAAAATATCTAACAATTTTTAAATGCAAAGATTATTTCATTGATTTCTTACACACACTGTCTCTTATACATAATGTATGGGCCACTTTGCCATAAATATATGTACACTAATATTTAAATTCGATAATAAAAATATAAGCAGTACTGTCCTCCTCCAAACAAAACAAAATACCGTCTAGTACTTGAGGACTGAGTCCTTGAGGTGCAGAAAATGCTGAGTTAAAACTATAAACGAGAATCATTTAATAATAAACATTACATTTAAAATTGAATAATTGGAACAGAAGCAGTTAACTGAGGCAAATTCATAGTATAAATTGCTTTTATTATCAAACAAGAAAAAAAACAATATACTAAGTATCTGACTAAAGAAATATTCATTAAAACAATATAATAAATATAATTAGAAGACAAAGATTAGTAAATAAATAAAAATTAATTATGTGGGAAGTACTAAACAAATGACTTGATAAGTAAAACCTAAGGACTAGTTCTGATATTTTTGGTGTAGGAATAAAAGCTGTCAATAAAAGTAAAAGTGAGTACAAAATTAGATAATTTAAATAAAATTAGAATAAAGACATGTAACCACTGATATAGAAAATAAATTATATAATATTCAAAATCCATTTTTAAATGATAAAAGAACACCAGTATAACGAATGTGATTAAAGCCAGAGATAATTCATATGGACAACATTTAAGAAAATACTATATTTATGTTACCAAATTTCATATTGGCATTATATTACCAATATTTATGTATTTATATATATTAAAAACCAAAAGATAACAAAATAACATAAAACTAAGCAAATTAACACCACAGGGGAAGAAACAAACAAAAATTAACTTTATCAAAAACTTCCTCTACGAACAACAATAAGCAGCAACTATGATAAATTGTTATGTGACCAAATTTTAAAACTTTTTCAAAAGATAATTGCTCTTCCCTATAAGTCTTTCAGATAATGTAAACATTTCTAAAATATTTCCAGTTCCATTTAGCTTTTTTAAAAACTTGACATCAAATGTGACTAAAATAGCTCATAATATTGATAAATTGCACTTACAAATACAGATGCAAAAATTTTTCAGTAAAATAATGGTGGTTTAAATGCAGTAAAATATATCACAAATAAAGGTGAATGTAAACACAGTTGGGTACATTCACACAATATATAAAATATATAATAACTTTAGCAACTTTTATTGTATATTAGTAATACATATATAAAGTAAAAGCATGAAAATATGCAAGGGAAAATATTAACACAAATTCAGGATTCTGATTAATTCTGGGAGGATTAAAAAAAATCTGAAGTACAGTAAAATGTTACATTTTACTAGAGCTGGTAGGTGGTTACAAGGAATAGATCTTTCTTGTGCTATTTTCTATACTTTTTATGTGTTTTGAATTGTCGCCCAATGTGAGAAAGTTTAGGAATAAACCAAGTTATAAGTAGGAATTTTCCTCAATAAGATAATGTAAATGAAGCAATTTTCAACCTCAGTAGTAATCTAAGAAATACAAAGTTACTCATTGACAACAGTTTGGTGATTACCAGAGGGAAAGGGGGTGGGGGAGGGAGGGGGGGAGGGGTAAAGGGGGCATAAATGATGATGGAAAGAGACTTGACTTGAGTTGATGGACATACAACACAAAATAGATGATGTATGATAGAACTGTACACCTGAAACCTAAATTGTTTTATTAACCAATGTCACCCCAATAAATTCAATAAAAAAATACAAATTTAAATTATACTAAGACAAGTTATTAAATTGATGGAGGTTTAAAAGATGAGAGACTCTAATGTTGACAAGGATACACATTGCTTTCTAATAATGGGCATCAGAAACGTTACATATGTGCTTACTTTCTGACCTATGTATACCCTCTAGAAAGTTATCCTAAGGCAATTATAGAGGTGTATAAATTAACTAGCCAAAATACCCAATATAGAGGAGTGTTAAAATAAATAATGCTATGTAAATTGAAATATTATGTGGCCATTAAAATTAATAATGGGAACACAACTGGTATTTTCTGTCACAGTGGTTAAAGACTGAGAGTTAAGAAATAAAAACAATCATAAAATAAAATGTATGTTCCTACATAAAAATAATGTCGTTCAAAATTATTAGATTCAAAATTGCATATATAATCTATATAATACACATAAAATTGCATATAAGAGAAGCTTCAGTTATTAGTTTGGTGACCATCTCCTGGTGATGAGTTACAGCTAATATTATTTTCTTTCTTCTTTATACTTTTTATATTGTAAAAATTTAAAACAAGTTTCTAACCCTTACCCTCCACAAAAATCTAGATCAATTAATTGATAGAGAGGGAGATCAATGTCAACAATGGCAGTTTCTAGATGATAGAATTATATCTGATTTTTCTTTCTGTTGATGATCTGTTTTCTCATTTGTCCAACAGAACAATCATTTGACAAAGATAATCCTAAATGGTAATTTTTGCAGTTTGATTGTATTTGGGGATGTAGTGAGAACTAAATTATTAAGGCTTTGTTAAAAGGGTTTTTGCTCCAAAGCAGATTTGGAAAAGGTGACTTTGAAGACATACCTTTTATATACCATCTCCTGGTGCTGTTCTTCCTCATCAGCTACCGCTGAACTGATTTTGTTTATTCTCTTTCTCTCTCTTCTCTTTCTCCATTATTTCAAAGGGATTGGTATACTAATTTAGAAGAACATAAAAAGTGGCCCCTTCTCTTTTCCTAAGCAAAGTCCGCAGCCTCTGGTCTCTTCCTCCTTTATTTTCTCTACCTCTGCCCCATGCTATTACTATTCTTGGTCCATGACACTTCTCCAGGGCTCATATGGAGGAACTGGGATTATTTGCTCCAGTTGCCTTCTGAACCGAACTTGAGAGAATGCCCCTGGTCATAAGCGTTTAGCGTTGGCAGAAAAGCTGTTAAAACAACAAAGTTGCTCAAAAATGAAACAAACTTAGATCACGAGACTCAGACTTCCCACTCATGAATAGATGTGGCCATCTCCAGTTTCATACTTGGGTTATGACCACTGGCCTCCCTGAAGAAATGGGTGGCTCCCTTGGGTAGAGCTGGACTGCACTGGCACCAAGAAGATAGGCCTTTGCGCCCATCTCTTTTGTTGTTTGGTTTGGGAAGTGTCACTTGCTTTCAGGGAATTAGCACATAGGGAAGAGGGAGAGCCGATGTGAGAGGGACTGGTCACTCTTGACTGCCTGTTCACCAGATAGCTTAGGACCAGGACGCTGGCGAAGCACAAGTCTCAGTGGCCCTGTCCCTTGGCTCAGTTGCCTGGCCTCAGTTTGCGTCCAATTGCTTAATTTTCTGCACAGCCCATGAAAGTCAATTCCCAGGCTGCTCTGTGTCATCTTATATTTCTCCATAATGCCGTCCCTGGCTGTTTAACTGCATCAGGCTTTATGATAAGGGTTGTTGTTTGTTTTGGGGTTTGTTTTTTTTCTTCCTTGGCAGTAGGCAAAGAGACACTCAAACTCAAATAGCCCTGAACAACTTACACAGAAACCAGTGTGTTTCCTAGGCTGGTTTTGAAATACTACAATTTTTTTTTTATTAGGCAATTTTATCATTGTTATAAATAAGTAATTGTACTGGGGAGAAGGGATAATCCTTATTTAATTAAATTCATCTATACTCCCAGGTTGGCAGCGACAAGACATATGTGAGACTAATACCCACAGCCTGCCTCTTTGCCTGTGCAATTAAAAATTCACTCCGCGGCAGCACTGGCAGTTTCGGGTTGCTTTTGGCATTTACAAATTCTTTTATTTTGTGACTTTTTTTTTTTTTTTACCATACACATATGCTGGAGCAGATGTTGCTTATTTGTTGTTTATTCAAATCTGTAGGCTCTGGCAGCTAACTCCATTGTTCTGTGATGAAGCTTTATTCACTGTCCTGTATTAGGACCCCGCGCCGGCACAAGAGGCTGCGTTAGTTCCCTGCAGGGTGCTACAGTCATTGTCCTCGTAGTTGGCAGTTTAGAGTCAGAAGCTTGCACTGGGGAGGGAAGGAGACAATTGCAACAAAGGGCTTGGGTGGGTAGCGTGGGCTGAGTGGAAGGGAACAGGCGGGAAGGTCACCCCGCAATGCTCCGCTCTGTGGTTCTTGCCCAGTGGCCTCAGCCTGGCATCAGGACTCATCTACTGTGGGGACATGGTGTCTGGAGCGGGGAAGCATTTTCTGTCTGCTCTTTCTCTTCTTTTCCTTTTCCTCTCCCCCTCTCTAGTTATTTACTGTGTTCACAGGCAAGGCTCTACTGCAAGTCCTCACCCCCACGTGACCCCTTTATTTCCGGCGCCTCCACAGATCGGTGAGCAGCCACACTCAGGCCGAGGAGCTCTGTCCAGTGCAAAACTGTCTCTTCCATACATCACTCCTCATCCCATCTTTCCTCGTCCGCGCGCTGTTTCTGGCTGCTGGGCCTTGGGGCTAGCCACACTTCATAAAGTCGAGAATGTCAGGTCCGTGTTGACCAAAATAAAGACCTGCTCATCCCTAGAGCTCCAATGCCAACTTGGAGACATTCGCCTTCTGGAAAACCCCTGCCTTGGCCAGGAGGCAATCAATCAGCGATGTAACCACCTCCATCTGGCACATTATGACATGGAACCTCACTATTAACACATTTGTGATTCATCTTGTCCCAATGAGTGGTGCCAGGGATCAAAGCACACCCTCCCTCCCCGTGGCAGCTGGGAGCACTCTGGCTTCCCAGCACGCGGAGTTAACACGTTGGCTCCTGTGACATCGCAAGTAGCAATTCTTTTAATTATCACACCTTCCCTCCCCCGCCCCACCCACTCCACAGACATTTTGGCACCGTGGGGATGCTTTGCAGCCGGCAATCAGTACTTCTTTTAATTGACTGAATACGTTCCAGTAGCGTGAAGCCGGTGTTATCCACTATGGAATGGAAGGGGCAGTTGCTTGAGGCTAAGGCCCTACACTTTAAGTCCCTGCACTTGCTTGGGAGCTCTTATCCCATAAGGATGCTGTAATGTTCACTCATAATTTTTTTTCTTAAAAAAAATATTTCTCTAAATTGTCTCTATATGAATGTGAATCTCCTTAGGATTGAATTCAAGGTCTTTGCCATTCTGGCCTCGGTCCATCCTGACTCCCCACGGCCTGAACTTGGCATGGATAGGGATGCCCAGCACCCCCAACACTCCTCGCTTTTACATCTCTGTCATTACAATGCTCCCTTTCGCAACCCAGTGCTGCTCTCCATTCCATATGCCAAAGTCATCCGTCCTTCAAGGTCTCAGTTCAGCTATTACCTCTTCTGTCATCTCCCCTGTTCCCCAAACTCCTCCTTTGGTGATCCCATTAAATTTTGATAGGCCTTTGCCATAGGCTTTAACACAACTTGCCTTGCATGATAATTAGCTGTTACAAACTAAAGAGTTACTTCCTTGAAGGATTCTTTGCATACCTCTTTGGAGCCATCTCTTGGCTAGGGGTTGGCACCACGTCCACAGAGGGTGGGCATGGGGAATGTGTTTAAGGAATGGGACTAGACCTAGACTGAAAATTCTGGGTGCCAGGCACTAACTACACAAGCTACTTTATATTCTTAATTTATCCTCTAAACCACCATAGGAATAAGTGGATTTTACTCCCATTTTACAGATGAGAGCTGAGGGTCAGATTGGTTAAGTAACTAGATCAAGGTAATCTAGCTCTTGAGTGACTGAGCTAGGATTCATAGATCTGTCTGAACCCACAGATTTTATTCTTTCTAACAGACTCCTCTATTGCCCTAGCAAAAAATTTAATGATGTTATGTTAGAATAGTCAAGAGACCGCCGAAATACACATATGTAAGTAGAAATAGATTCAGCAGAAGGAAAAAAAACCTGCTATATTTTTAAGAGAATATTAAAATTAAAGTGTATTAATACAGTTGAAATTGTCCGCTTCAAAAAAGGGAGAAAACCAAAATTAATGATTTTACCAGGGGTTGAGTTGATTTAAATTTAGGATTAATAATAATGACAACAACAGTTATTATTGTTGTTGTTATTTTTAAAAAAACCCGCAGAACTATGCTAAATATGAAAATAACAGAAGCATGCTATTTTATGCCCCTTATAAAAATTAATTTTTTTGTTTAACAAGAGATGTGTTTGGAGTTTTCTCAGAGGATCCTTTGTCTCATATGAAACCAAGATCTCTTCCTTTCGTTTTGGCCTGAGAGGTTGTTTTAGAAGGAGATTGGAAAATCCATCTCTCCCGGGCCTTTTTGAGATTAAGGGCAGGTGTGGCCAGGGTAGGTGATGGAAGCCACCAAATAAAGAAGAAGGGGGAGATAAGTAGATACATTTCAGGTGCTACTAATCTCATGTTTTATCCCCTGATTCTTACCCCAACTCAGCCTCACCACTCCCGCCCCCTTCCTGGTTCCCTTTAACACTGGCCAGTGACTAGTAGAAAACCATTCAAGGTGAGTATCACCTTAAGAAATTAGGCCATTAATTAAGGAATTTGTGTTTTGCCAAAAGTCTCAGGGAGTAGGACAGTAATGTGAAGATCCAGGCTTTGGGGTGGAGCCGGGGGACGCACACACCTTCCCCTCTCCTTCTTCAGGATCTGTTAGAAAGCAGTTGACAGTCCCTGTGCCGCGTAGCAGACACCCTTCTGTATGGTAGGCGTAAGGGTCGAGAAAAGGTTGAACGAACGAACGAGGAAACTGATGTTGGAAGAGGTGTGGACTATTAGGGTCCTCCCGCCCCTAAGACCTTCTTCTGACTGTTCTTCTGGCTTTGGAGAGAGAGTTGGCATTTCCCCTCCTAGCCTTTCCTGGGAAAGTTGGAGCCAGAGGTGAGGCTGGTTCTTCTTCCTGGGAAAAGAGGTTAGAGAGGGGCTCCGAGCCAGAGCAGCTGAGATTTTGATTGGTTTCTTTTGCTGCCAACTCTGGTCTGCCGCTGGTGCCCACACAGACATCCACGATGGTATCTGACATGGTCTGTTTCCTTCAGCATGTGCAATTTGCCCACCTGCATGGCATTCACACAGGTTTAATCTTGATCAGGGTCTGATGCTTTAACCAATACAATTTCAAATTTCCTTCATAAAATAGAGCATGATATGCGCTTTAGATATTCTGTTTTCATTAAATTACTTTCTTTTAAAAACATGTAGAATTGGTCTACAGATAGTTTTATTTCTGTTATTGTGGTATCATTATTGTCCCTATTGATAGAAAACATTCACAGTCTAAATTCTTGCCTCCTGGGCACTAAAACTACTTCAAACACAAGTATTTGCTTTTTGTTAACTGTAAAGTGAAAGATTGTGAGCTCCTAGCATTCAGAAGATCCTGGCATGCACACTCTGATATCTCTCATCGCTGCCTTCACTTTGACGGAGAACTATCTTCCACAGCTTAAGAAGTGTGCAGGAGGGGTAACTTTTTAAAGGCCTTGTGTATCTGAAAATGTCTCTATCCTGCCCTCACACTGATTAATTAATATGTTGGCTCAACCTCAAATCTTATCTTCACTTCCTTCAGAATTCTGTAGGCCTTGCTCCATTGTCTTGCTTTCAAGGTTACCCTGTTGAGGAGTCTGAAGCCACAGTGAACCCTGTTTTATTTTTCTCTCCCTTGAGAAGTTTAAAGATTTTTCTTATTGTCGCTAGTATTCTGAAATTTTATAATGATATGTGTTGGCCTATCTCTGTCTATTGTCAGGGTCCCGTGCAATCACAAATTCATGCCCTTCGGATCTAAATTATTTGTTAGTTGGTTTTTTCTTTCCGGAAATTTTATAATGTGTATATTGGCACTAATGAACTGATGCTCTAATTTTCTCAAATTTGCTCTTTCATTTTTTTGTGTCTTTATTTTTTAAGCTCTGATTTTTGGAATGCTTTTTGTGTGTTATCTTCCCACATGTCTATAGAATTCATTCCGGTTTTTACATATTTAACCTGTATGAGGTTTATGTTGTCATTATGCCTTTTTCCTTGTAGCATCCTATTCTTACGTCGTGGCTGCAATGGTTTCTCTTGTCTCTTTGAAGATCTCAGGAATAGTTTGTGTGTGTGCAAGGGTAGGTTATCTGGCAAGTGTCTTTCTCAGCACATAGTTCCAACTGCTTATTGTGGTCTCTATCTTTCATGTTATAAATTGTGTTTATAATTAAGAATGAAAGACAGGCCCTGGTTGGGTAGCTCAGTTGGTTGGAATCTTATCCTGATACACCAAGGCTGCAGGTTCAATTCCCAGTCAGGGCACTTACAAAAATCAGCCAATGAATGCATAAAGAAGTGGAACAGCAAACTGATGTTTCTCTTTCTATTCCTTCCTCTCTCTTTCTAAAAATCAATAAACAAAAAAATTTTTTTAAGAGTGAAAGGCATTCTTTAAAAGTTTACTCAAAGTTCTGAAAGTGCAGAGGAAACTTTTTGAATTTGAACTTAACTGTATGTAGATGTAGGATAGACAATTTTGGGAGGAGGAACCCCTGTATTAGATATGCTTAGATCATCTCTCTTGGACTGGTCAGGGTCCTCAGAGAATGTTTTTCCAGTTTCCTGCCTAGAGTAAGAATCAGGCAATCAGAAATCCGGGAACCTAGTCAAGAAGAGCTTAGAAGTTTTGGCATTCAGTATTTAATGTACATATGTTTATACTATAATCATTATACCACCAGAAAAAGGTCAGTGAATGCTAGATTGAAGGATCCTCTGTATTCCCAGATCCATTAAGTAAGCTTCCATTATTTTTCTGGGATGCACGTGGGAACCCAGTCAATATTGTGGGCTTTGGAAAATGGGAATCTAGAGTCTAACTTCTCCAACAGCTCCCATGCAATCCCTGTTATTTTTATGTCCACTTATACCTCCAATTCTAGAAGTCATTGGTTGCTGGTAAGGGTTTTATATCTTTTGCTGTTTCTGAGTTATAAATAGAACTAGTTCTCAGTGTTATTGTGTGTGACACAGCTTCCTCTGGCTACGTCAGTTACTGTCTTCTGATGCTTTCTAGCTCTTAAAACTAGATGCTTCATCCCTGCCCATTCCGTCATTATGCACATTTTTGTTCAACCTTTCATTATTTTCATAATAACTTTATTGATATGTAATTTATATACCGTAAAATTCGTCTTTTCAATGTGTAGTATTCAATGGGTTTTATTTTATTCACAGTTATGTGACCATTATCACTCATTTTAGATTTGCATTACCTCAAAAATAAATCCCATTCCCATTATCAGTCATTTCTTAATTTCTGATGCTCCCTCCCTAACCTGTGGCGATTGCTAATCTACTTTTTCATCTTGACACTTTATATAAATGCAATTGTACAATGTGTGGCCTTTTGTAACTGGCTTCTCTTGCTCTCATATTTTTAAGATTCACCTATGTTGTAGCATCTACCAGTCTTTTATTCCTTTTTATTGATGAATATTTTAATCTATAGATATACCACATTTTATTAATCCATTCATTAGCTGATAAATGAGTAGTTTCCACATGTTGGCTATCATAAACAATGCTGCTTTTGAGCACTTACGTGTAAGTTTTTATGCAGACATATATTCTTATTTCTCTTGGGTGTGTACACTTAGGGGTGGGATTGCTGGGTCATATGGTAGCTCTCTGTTTAAACCATGTTATAATCTTACCAGCAATGCGTGTGGGTTCCAATTCTCTTCATCCTTGTCAACACTTGTTATTATCTGTCTTTTTTATTTTAGCCATCCTAGTGGTATCTGGTTTGCATTTTCCCAATGACTAATGATGCTGAGCACCTTTTCATGTTTTTACTAGCCATTTGTTTCACTTGTTTGGAGAAATATTTTTAAATTACTTTCCCATTTTTAAATTGGGTTCTTTATCTTCTTGTTGTTTAGTTGTGTTATTTACATACTCTTCATAAAAGCTTCTAATTACGGGTGTAATTTTCAAATAGGTTCTCCTATTTGGTGGGCTGTCATTTTATTTTCTTGGTGGCATCATTTGAAACTCAGTTTTAAATTTGGGTGTAGTCCAAAGTCTGTATTTTTCTCTTGTTGCTTATGCTCTTAGTGTCATGTCTAGAAACCATTGTATAACACAAGGTCACCAACATTTACTCCTGTGTTTACTTCCAAGAGATTTATACTTTATCTCTTACAAAATTGTTTACGATTCATTTGAGTTAATTTTTATAAACTATGTGAGGTAGGAGGTCCAACTTTATTTGCACATGTGAATATGTGTTTATCCCAGCACCATTTGATGATAAAAAGTATTTTTAGTAATCTTACTGACAACCAATTAAATATAAGTGTAATGGCTTATTTCTTATAAAAAGATAAGATGGGATAATGGAGCATAGAGTGTCCTGGCACAGAGAGCTATTGTATTGGATAATTAAGGTTTTCTGAGACAACAGTATCGAACACCTTTCCTATCTGATTTTAGAAAGATCATTGCTTATTTTTTAAAACTCCTGACTCAGCAGCTTCATTTAAGCTTTCAGATCACAAGGGATCCTGGAACATCCTTTGGTTCATGGCTGATGTTTTCCATCACCATCAGCCAAGGGATTAAGTGGCTATTTCTTTTTAAGCTATAAGCTTTCAGCTTGAGAATGTAACTTAGCTCAGATTAATTTTATATTTTCTTAAGGAGAATAAGGGTGGCTTCTAGAAGGTACATATTGATCAGCAAAACTGTCAAAAATTATCATAATCCAGAATTTAGCCTTTAGAACATAAAGTGAAATAGGTTCATTAAACACATCCTGTCAATGTACTCTCATTTCTTCTTGGATGTGAATAAAGGACTGACTGTTAAAAAAAACAAAGATTTCCTATGTGTGCTTTAATGGAAAAGGCAGGAGTATAAGGTCAGGTCACATGTATTATTTGTATGACCTACAGTAAGTTATTTGAGGCCCACCAGCCTCAATGTTTCCATTTTAATTATGGGCATTTAAAAATCTACCCAACTTGGAAGTTGTAAAACCTAAAAACATGTACAGAACATGAAAAACAATAATGGCGAGAAGTAAGTTATAGCTATTAGTACTATTGTTATTACTGCGAATTCATCTTGAAAGTAATTAGCAGACTCTCTTCTCCCATTTCTATGGAAAAGATAGGAAGACATGCTTAGTAATTATCAATGTATTATTCTTAGTACTCTCTTAAGCATGATGAGACCTTAACTGATTTTTAAAAATGGATATCTTTTATTTGATTCTTATGAGCAAAGTTATGTGTAATTACATAGACTTTAATTTTCGGATATGATCAAGATCATTACTAGTAACACATTAAGTGATTAATTAAGGACTAATACAAGCAGTATGCTAAGATTTACTGAGAATTCTAATTCAGTTTTCTGTCCAGAGGCTTGACTGCTATACAAAGCTTTGACACTGTTACAGGATGCCTACTATACATGTAAATGTGCATTGTTGCAATTCCTGAGGTTTTCAAGAATTATGGTTTGTCATCAGTATTCATAACCTTGTCTTGAATTGATCATGATTTTTAATTGTGGCTGATTTTTTTTAAATATAAATTATGGTTAATTTACTGTTTTTCCATTTATCATACTTACGGTTATCCCATCAGGGCCTGGTGATGAATGCTTTATGTATTGGAGCCTTTTGCTTCCAAAAATTAGATTTATTTTAGCATACTGGTTCTAGAGTTCAGTTGTGAATCACGTCTGACCTTTGTCTTAGATTGGGTTTCCCAGGAGCGGACCTTGGGGGAAAAGTTTGTGTTAAAGTAATTTCTTAGGAAGTGTTCCCAAGGAAAATCAGGAGGGGAGTGGAGAGATAGACCACGGAGAGAAGGAGGTAATACCTTTATCACACACCCTTCCACCCACCGGGAGAACCAGTTTCTTCATCATCTTGTTGGTTCCGTTGGCCCGATCGGGCATCTGAGCATCTAGAATCGAGAATCGCTGCCACCTTACATCACAGGGTCGCCTCCCCAGGTAGCTGGGGGAATCATTTTCAGTGGCTTTTTTTCTGATTTCCTTTGTGCCCCAAACAAAAATCAGCACAAGGATGATACAAAAGTGAATGAAACAAAAAACAGACAAACAAACAAAACACGGAAAGGCTTCTAAAATGCATATGTTGTCAGCATAAAAACATTAGCTTGTCTTTCAACCAATTGTCAGACTTCCAAAACTCCTGTCTACTTTTTGCCTTTTCAAACCTGGGCACTCCGTTTATAAGAGGGAGGATTTTATCCTACGTGGTTTGATACGTGGTACGGTTCTCCTGGTCGTGGTTTAGTCTAGTTCTTTCTCTCTTCTCTTCCTCAGACCCCCTGTTGCTTACATTCTGAGTGGCCGCCTTCTTTCTTTTTTAACCAGCTGCTTCTGGGCACCGCTGGGAGGGGGGTCAAGTCTCCAGACTTCACCTTAGTGTCTAATGTACGGCAAACACTCAAAGATGCGTATGGGGAGGAAACAGATGATCAAGTAGGTGTTAAATAAAGCATATTCTTTAAACAGATAAAAATTAGGGTAAGCTTTTCTTAGGATGTCTTTTAAAAAATCTTGTGCTTTGTAGGGTTAGTTTATACATGCTTAATCAAAATAAAATGATCTCTCCTAAAATAAAAAACACGGTATATCAGATTCAGTGTCACTGAATGTTAATAAGTAAGTCTCTGGACAGATATTTGGGGATGGTAAATATCTTCTCAAAACTTTGTTAAGGCTTCTTTATCTATGGCAACTCTGTGATTTTCCCAATGTTAAAGGGAGCCCAAGTTGATTATAAAAATCAAGGAACAGACAGAAGTTCAAGTGGGTTGTACACTTGCAAAAACATGTTCTACCAAGAAAAAGGGAATTCAGCCTCAAAAATCTGTTACCATGTGTGCTTCTTCCGATTTCCCTTCTGTAAGAGCAAAGTCCAGAAAAAAGAGCCAGAACATCACATACAGCGATGGAGTGTATTTTGTGTGACTACAGATATTGAAGTTGCTTGTTTGCAATTAGGCCAACTATAAAGAACTCCTTTTGAAAGTCAGCTTGATATAGGTCATCTTATGACCACAAATCATGCTCTTAGTTTGGACGTATGACCTTATGTTGTGAGCATTGCCACTGATAACATTTTAAGTTGCCATCATTAATCTGGTGCTGCGTGGTAGAAATAAGATTTCTTATATATCTTTGTTTGCATTTAACTGTCCATTGATCCATGATTGTCCTTTTCCTCTGTTTTCATGCTTCCCTTTGCTATCACGAATGTCACAAAGACAGATATACATGTTTGATTTGATTGTTTTCCCTATATTAGTTATTCAGTATTTCTCTTCTGAATGCTTTCAGCATTTGACTCCAAACAGTTTGCATCTGTCCATGAAGCCATGCTCTAGAGGAGGGAACGGGCTTCTGGAGCCCCAGATCAAGGGACTTAGTTTCAAGTGTGCCCAAATTCTCTTGTTATACAGGCAATGTTACTCCTTGTAAGGGCTAATGACACTCTCAGAGTTTATTCTCAGAACGGTAGCCCGCGCTTCGGGAGAGAATCGACATAGTCTCCTTCAGCATCTAGCTCCTGAATCTAGCACATTGTCTAACACGTAGTAAGCACTGCATAGACAAGGGTTTGTAGAATGAATATATAAATATAGCAAGCTACTTTCGAGACAGTGGCTAATCATCTGTTTTAAGATTATTTTATTTGGTTGCTTAGAAGGCATACCTTGTGAGTTACGTGTTTCTAAAACAAATACGTTGGGGAGGACATCCTGGGGTATTTTCTACTGTCATCAACTTAAACAAAGGGGCATTCTTAGTATTTTTATCTATCACGTATTTTATACTTAATCTGAGGCTCTGTCCACAGACATGCTCATCAAGTGCTGGGCTGTGTCTGTCAGTTCTCCCCCTTGTACATCCAATGTCGGGCACAGGATTGCCAATCAGTAAATGGTTTCTGTTACATGAGTGAATGACAATACGTAGAAAATAATTTATGTCAGAATTTAAAATGACTTGGAAACTGTAAAAAATTATCAGTCACGGTGGGGGGGGGCTGAAAGTATTCTTTAGAGAATCATTAAAATGAATAGGACAAGAAGTGAAAGTGATTCAATGTAACAGTTATGGAGGGCAGTGCCTGACCCTCTGTCCATCTTTCCTCCAAGCTGGAGTGCACTGAGGTTACCCAGACCTCCTTTTATTATTATTATTATTATTATTATTATTAAAAATCAGAGTAATCAATTACAATGAAAAGATACAATGCTCTGTGAGAACTTGGCTGACCACGGCAAGGCATCTGTAATGAATGGTCTGGTTGATTGTGCTGGGGGCGGGTGGTTATGTCACTCAGGCAGGAAGGAGATAGGTATTGAAAGGGTTTACCTGAAAAGACTTTTGAGAAGGCATTGTTTACTGAGGCGGGCTGGATTCCAAGAGTTAATAGGAGATGGAGAAGCAGCCCAAGGCTAGCAGGAGTAGAGAGCCATGACCACTCATAAGTTTGAAAACACAGAGGGAGGACTCGTGTTCCTGGAGCCTGGTGAAAGTGCAAGCCTTAGAAGAGACACGCTTCACCAGGAGCTCTTACCATGAAGTCATGCATCAGTTTTCAAACTGAACAGTCCCTGAAGGAGGTGGTGGCGAGTAAATACCCCGCGCTCTGGCTTCTGCCTGTCAGTCGCCTCCTACTACTGGTACCACCTGTGGACTGAGCACACGCGAAAGCCCAGGGCACAGACAAGGCAGAGGGTGGCTGGAGTGGGGACAAGAATGGCGGGGAGGAGCAAAGGAGAGCAATGGACACAATGTCCTCCCTGAGAGTCCCCCCATCCCTGGTGCAGCCTTGAGCCCCCGTTGGCCCCAGAATGCAGCCAGATGAAAACCAGGAGCCTGATTCTTTTCTTTCTTTTTTTTTGTATTTTTCCAAAGTGTGAGAAGTGTGTGTGTGGGGCGGGGGGGAGGCAGACAGACAGATTCCCGCATGCACCCAACCAGGATCCACCCGGCATGCCCACCAGGGGGCGATGCTCTACCCATCTGGGGTGTTTCTTCGCTGCAACTGGAGCCATTCTAGCATCTGAGGCAGAGGCCATGGAGCCGTCCACAGCACCCGGGCCAACTTTGCTCCCATGGAGTCTTGGCTGCAGGAGGGGAAGAGAGAGAGAGGGGAAGGAGAGGGGGAAGGGTGGAGAAGCAGATGGGCGCTTCTCCTGTGTACCCCTGACTGGGAATCAAACCTGGGACTTCCACACCCCAGGCCGACGCTCTATCACTAAGCCAACTGGCCAGGGCCAGGAGCCTGATTCTTGATGAAAATCATACATAGTTCTCCAGCTTAGGGACTCCAAGTATTTTTTTTTTCCTTTTCCATCCTGGATTACTGTATTGATTAAATCAACTGTCCCGTGAAAGGACTTCTCCTGCCTCTTGCTGTCTGAGCATTTGACACGGTCACCTGACAACCAGCTAACTTAGGCAAGAAAAATGTTTGCTCCTCGACAGTTTCACAAGAGAAAAGACATTTGGATGGATTGTCTCTAGAATGACAATAGTTGCATCAGCACAGACATTAAAAGCTTCAAAGAAGTTGGTATTACACAATTTATAACCCACCTGTCATCTCAAATGGTGATGCGGACATTGTTCATTGTGTGCTGGAAACTTTTCTATTTTCCAATGTGAGATTAGCAGTGGGTCTAAGTGAAAATTTGTCATTACATTCTTTCAGTACAATGAATGCAGGTTGGCTTTTAAACACAGGATCTGTGCCCCTTCTTTTTCTTTCAATAATATATCTAATCCATGCCTCTGTGTAGACCAAGGAGAATCAGTCTTTACAGAGTCCTAAAAATGTTCTGTTTCAGAAATACTTAATTGGATTAAAACTTTAATTTGCTTCATTCTGTGATTCTACGTGACCAAATGCCTGACCACTTTATGCCATTCCGTCTAGGCCCTCTGGCCTCTTTCCTCCCGTGAGTAGAAGCATAGTTCGTGGGGGGTGGGGGGGGGCAGGGGAGATCTCGCTAAGTCACTCCCTCTCAATATTTTACTCCAAGGTATCCTCTTCAGTTTGTTAAGGTAGTGTGTTCATAAGACGATTTTTAAGAAAATGGTATTGAACTGATACCAGAGGAAGCCGTGTGAACAATGTATTTTTAAAACACAACGGTCAGACCATGGAACCAATAGGGAAGATCCCTTATTCTCACTTACCTCTCAACATACCTCCTCTTTAAATTAGATGCCAGCACATAGGGGGGACACACTGGTTGCGTTTGAAAGCATAAATTGGGCAACGCAATGATTTTATACCCTTTCTGGTTGTCGTATACATGTGAAGCAACATTTCAGATAAGCAGAGGCTCAGGAAGGAGAGCGCTCATACTTTCTTTTCCGAGAAAGAAATGTCAGTAACGTACACCAGCCTACTGAATGGGGATGTCGTGTTGAAGAGGGCAGGCTGGCAACGTCTCAGGAACTGTCCATTATACAGGCATCATACAGATACAATAAAAATTCTTAAAGGAGAAGAAACATGAAGAAATAATTTAACAACAATATTCTGGATCTAAAATCCTAGATCACATCATAGAAAACTGAATGGAAAGGAAAAGAAAATTGCCAACAAATACTGATTCATTGGGGGAGTCAGTAGATATTGTTTAATTCTTGAGGATAATAGCAGTTTGAAATATGTTTGAATTTTTAAAGTTACCACTAATTAATTTATTTTATTTTAAAATATATTTTATTGAATATACTGGGGTGACATTGGTTGATAAAATTATAAGGTTTTGGGTGTACAGTTCTACAACACATCATCTGTGTATTGTCAACTCTCCTTCCATCAGCATTTATCCCCTTCCCCCTCTTTTCCTCCCCTAACCCTCTGGTAACCACCATACTATTGTCCGTATCTATCAGATATTTTTCTTTGCTTAACCCACACTCTATGCCTTCTGAATTACCAAAAGGGGGGAAATGCAATCTAAAAATAGAGTCTACTTAGCAAAAACCATCATAAATTAATTAGATTAACAATACTGCCAAATATTGAGACTAGGCACTGTGCTAAGTGTTTTTTACATTCTTTAGTCCTTATTTAAGTCTCTGAGACAGCTCTTCTTATGACACAGTTCCAAATCAGGTCTGCTTACAAGCAAAGTTGTGGTCGTTATTCATGCAGCAGTAGGGCAGCAAATGTATACTGTACACTGTGTCCCAGTTCTCATTGATTAATATTAGCCATTAGTAATGTTGAACTGATTGAACATTCTGAGGCTGAACCCCAGATTGGCAGACAGGACTGTCATAGACCTATAGTGATACCTGTTTTCAGACCAGGAAGGAGGGTTTCCATCAGGATGCTGCATATTAACTACATCCACCAGTTACAAAAATAGGTAACATGCAATGAAAAGCAATGAAGCCAAAGGCATGTTTCATGAAAATGGTTATAGATGGAGTAAAGGCATCCAGCAAAGCAAAAGACTACAAGATTATTTTAAAACATTATCCACATTTAAAATAAAGACTCAAGGAAAGGTGAAACGCAAAATGAATGGGAATTGTTACCAGAAAGTGTGCTAATGCAACCAAGTAGAAAACAGGAATGACAAAATTACTGCCAGAGTAAAAATCCAAAACATAAGTACATATAAAAATGTATGAAATAAACCCAAAGCTATGACAAGAGACACAGACTTTTCTCTTTTCTTATGGAATATAGGATGAAAATAAATGAATTATTGGACTGATGACATTAGAAAATACATTTTTAAAAGTGTCACTATTAACTCAACAAGTAGGAACCCCGAAATATCAACACCTTGAAGAAATTAAAAGTTGTCACATAGTTTTATCCTTGAAGATATATCGTGGTCAGTGGTTCTGGGGCTGAGTTCTGGTAAAAGTTTAAGGAAGTGAGGCTTACTCAGCTTTCCAGTCTGTTCAAGAGCCAGGAAGAAAAGAGAGAACCCAGTTATTCTTTTCCAAAGAAGCACAATGATGATACAAAAATCTAAAAAAAAAGTTGCATGTTCTCTCTCTCTCTCTCTCTCTCTCTCTCTCACACACACACACACACACACACACACTAGCAAATTAAAGAAATGTTTATAAAGAAAAATTCGCCATATATTACGTGAAATGGAGTAGAACATGGACTCTGTATGTTATGATTATTATTTTAGAAAACACACACACAGATACCAATAAAATGTCCCAGGTTGAAATACATAGAAAGAGATGGTCATTTTCCTGTGTGGTTAGATTACAGGACTCCTATTCCGTTCTCCCTGCCCTCATTTATACCCTAATTCCATAGATTCTTTTCCCTCCGAGCCTCTAGGGACCCAGATTCAGTTCAGTGTAAACCTTGCCATGCAGGATTCCAAAGCTTTTATTACTAACCCAGCTCAGACAAGATTTAGTCATCCCAGAGAGGTGGCTGGACCCTGGCGCCCCTGAGCTGTGGTCGGTGTAAGGCTGCCACCTTGTGATTGTTCAGACAAAGTGCCTGAGGCATCTGTCTCCTCCCAGGCAGGAACGTTTCAAAAGGTGCCTGGGTCCTTCCCAGGTAGGGTCCACCAATTTGGGGAGGGTAAAATCTAACGCTATGAAAGAGTCCTGTGCTAGAAAAGGTAATCTCTAATATATATTAATACTAATAATTATACTCAGTAATGAAATCTAATGATACTAATAGTGGTTGAGATCTGATAGATTATATGAAGACGATGCTCCATAGTAAAAATTTATGTATGTAATTATATCATTTTTTACATATGCATAAATCCTCATGTGTGTATTATTGGATATCATCCTCATCGCAACCACATTCATTCTTTTCCCCGTGAGTAAACAAACTCAGAGAGCATAGTGGCCTGCCCAAGACCGCACAGCTAGTAAGTAGGAGAGTCCGAATCTGAACCCAGCAGATCTGGCTCCAGGTTTTCTAAACGACTCAGTTGTGGAGTCTCACTGGATCTCAGTAATTTGCACTGCGGAGAAGTTAGCCCCTCCCTCCAGCTTTGGGATTGGCAGTGTAGGGGAGCCAGCAGGTTAAGGGGCAAGACAGAGGCATGCAGGTGCTGGTGGTGCTTTGGAACAGGATCCAGCCGGTAGTGGAGGGTTTGAATAATAAATTCTAGAGAGCGGGGAAGGACTGGCTTAAGGTAATGGAGTAAGGAAGAGCCACGGCTCCTTGGGCATAGTAAGTGTCTAGGGAAAATCCCATTGGAGGTGATGAGGCTTGTACACTTCTGGTCTTGGGCTGGTTTCAGGAACTGGGTCGGGTTGGCCTGGGTGGGGGTGCTGGTCCCACTTGCATTACTCTTGCCAGATGTCGTATCACACCCACCCCCCCGTCGTGCGCTCCTTCCAGTTACATGTTAGGTGTGAGGATGTGGGGAGTGATGAATGATGCATGTTTGTATTTGTCTGTTTAATCACATATCTCAGCCCTGCTGGGCCAGGCGGTTTCTCATCCTTTGTACCATTTCATTCCTACAACCCTAAGAGAAGATTTGCAATTTGCAAACCCCATTTAGGGATGTGTATGGTCTACTTGCTGGACAGGTGTTTTACAGGTGGGAAAGAAGTTAAGCCTCTTGAAGAAACTAAAGCACCAGTAAATCGGCCCTCATATTGCTCTGTGACTCTGTAGAGGTGATTCAAATGTATGCATTTGGCTCCTGAAACAGAAGATAAATAAGTCTCTACTCCTGAGAGAACTATGCCCTGTGTCAACGTTGGATCTTACCATCAAGAGAGGCTCTCAAAATCAGATTGTTTCACGAATTCCCTTAAATGAGTTCCAGGAGTTATTTTTGTTTGTTTTTGCATTTGTGCTTTACACAAGTGCAATTATAAAATAAATGTACTCCTTTTAGAGGAAATGACTCTTTCCACCTTTAAGAGAGCCTTTACGTTTAGTTTATTTGCCTTTGGACCAGCTGATACGGACCACCCAGCATGTAGACAAATAGGCTCTAACATATAATGTTGTTCTAGTGCTCTAATGTATAATTTCATCCTCGAGTTGTAAGAAGGGGAACAGCAGACATTTTCCATGGAGCCTCTGTTCCAAAGTAGAAATCATCTGGAAAGTTGAAAGAATGATGATGGACCAGGACTCCTTCATAGCTCATAGTGCAAACCTGGCACCCTAACGTATAGAAAGATCAAGAAGTTCCAAAGTGTGTTTAGTCCATCCTTCAGCAAGGTTCAGGCATCCTGTTGAATATGTCCCCTGTTGTTTATGCAGCATGGGGATGGGCAGTAGGGGGTGGAGGTCAGTGCTCTCGTGATCTCTTCTGTCCACATGCTTTGTTGACTGCAGAGGGGTTTGGGGGGCTGTGGGGGGGTCTTGAAATACCCAAGGGGAGCTTTGTGTGGAAGAGTTTTGAGGGTGGGCTGCACACTCTGTAGAGATAGATATTCAGTTGAGGGGTGCCAGCCAATGTGTAGAGCCCTTTTGTAGTTCTGAAAATATATTTGAAATTCTACATTAAGATTTTAAAAGGTGTTCATCATCATTTATTTTGTGCCTGTGGTTGATACGAATAGGAATATGTGATTTTTTTTCTAACTCTAAAAAGATATAAAGAGTTTTAATATTGGCTGAATTAATTGCAACAAGAGCAGTGGAATGTTAAATACTATACAACATTGTATAACTCATTATATAATCTTCTATAATAAATACACAGTGTTCCTTTGACAACAAGTAAAACAACTATTCTATTACTGAGGTTAAAGACTGGGTAGAGAGTGTGCATCACAGTTAAAGGAAAATTTCACAGGCAGTTCCTTTCATACAAATGCATCAATTTTATAACATGTTTAATTTAGTATTCTAGGTCTTTGCTATAAACCCCACACTACATTGTTATTTTTTTGTTAAAAAGGTCAATTATCTTTTAAAATATTTAGATAATGAATCTTTAAGCTGCACCCACACAGTTTTCTTTTTCTTTCAGTGCTTTACAGTTAATCCACTGTTTTCTTACTTGAATTATTGTGATGAGAATTCTGCTGCCTTCCTTACGTTCATTTCCTCTGTGTCGCGTGTCTTTTCTTCTCTAGCTTATTTTAAGATGTTATCTCTTGATCATTGGTGTTGGGCAATTTTATTTTGATGTGCCTTGTTACAGTTTTCTTCATATTTCTTGTGTTTGGGGTTGGTTCAACATCTCAAAACAGACTTTTCTCTGAAACATCTCATCCAGTAGGCTGCCTCCTCTTTGGGACAGTCCAGTTACCTATGTACTTGGCTGTTTGGGGTGTCCCATGCTCACTGGTGCTCATTTGATTATTTTTAACTGTTATATTTTTCATCTCTGTCTTTTATTTGGAACTGTTTCTATGGCTATGTCTTCAATTTCAGTAATCTTTTCTTCTGCAATCTGTAAAATGCTGTTAATGCCACCCCATATAAAGTTTACCCGAGATGTTGTAGTTTTCTTCTCTAGAACTTCAGTTTGGGTATATTTTAATATCTCGCAATCTCTACTTAACATATTTAATCTTTCATCAAGCTTGCACATATGGACTATAAGGTGTTTTAGTGTTCTTGTTTGCTAATTCTCACCTCTGCGTCAGTTCTAGGTCAATTTCAATTGTTTGATTTTTATTTTTCTTCTTTTATGGGTCATATTTTCCTGCTTCATTGCATGCCTAGTATTTTTCATTAGAAGACAGATGTATTGTGGTTTTTACCTTGTGGGTGCTAGATATTACTCTGTTGCTATAACTATTCTTCAGCTTAGGTCTGAGACAAAGTTGAGTTATTTGGAAACAATTTGATCCCTTCATATCTTGATTTTTTTTTTTTTTACAGGGACAGAGAGAGAGTCAAAGAGAGGGATAGATAGGGACAGACAGACAGGAACAGAGAGAGGTGAGAAGCATCAATCATTAGTTTTTCGTTGCCATCGCAACACCTTAGTTGTTCATTGATTGCTTTCTCACATGTGCCTTGACCGCGGGCCTTCAGTAAACTGAGAAACCCCTTGCTGGAACCAGCGACCTTGGGTCCAAGCTGACGAGCTTTTGCTCAAGCCAGATGGGCACGACCTCAAGCTGGCGAGCTCGGGGTCTCGAACCTGGGTCTTCTGCATCCCAGTCCGATGCTTTATCCACTGCGCCACCACCTGATCAGGCCAGATCTTGATTTTAAGATCCTGTAGGTGGGAAAATGCTCATTTGAGGGCTAATTATTCCTCACTCCTGAGGCAAGACCCATCTGAGGACTCTGTCCTGCCAACGCCCTGTGAGTTATGAAGCTTTGGAGTCTGGCTGGCAGGTGCATGCACTGTCCCAGGCCCAGAGAGTGCTGGGCATTGCATCTTCTAGTCCTTTCCAGTGCTCCTTTTCACTGCCTTTTGAGTTTTTTCACATGTACGAGCTGATTGATACTCAGCTGAAATACTCAGGAGGAACCCTCCAGAGTTCTTTGTGAAGCTCTCTCCTCTCTCCCACTGAACTCTGTGAATTCTAGCTGGCTCAGTCTTTCTAGACTCTCAGCTCTGTCTCCTCAACCTGGGGAACCTGCCAGGTTCTGCCTGGGTCCACTGTCCCTACAGCATAGCCTTAAGCTCTCTCATAGCAGGAAGCTAGGGATCATAGGGCTCACACTATGTATTTGTTCCTGCCTTTCAGGGACTGCTGTCTTTAGTTACCTGATGTCTTTTTTCTTATAGCCATATTTTCATATACTTTGTCCAGTTTTTAGTTGTTTCAGGTGAGAGGGAAATCTAGTTTTTTATTATTTCAACTTGCCAGAAGGAGTAGTCTTATTTAGGTCTGTGACTAGTAAATATTTTACCCTTAATTACATAACAATAAATAATAGCTATGTCAAAGACATTGTTTCTTCAAACCTAGCTCAAATTTCCATTTCTCTAGGATTCAGCCATTAAAAACTTACATCCCCTGATTGTTAGCCTTTCATTGTTTTTGAAATGAATCCATGAATATGGAGTTCCTAAATTTTAATTCTACAAACCCAAACTTCTTTCAGTTTATGCTGACCTCAGGGTGAGGTAGTCGGGATGTGGGCTGGCAGACCACCTCTGGAACTATGCGTTTTCCAAGAAGATGGGGCGCCCCTGCCCTGTTAGCGGAGCTGTCCTTGAAGGTTGGGTCTAGGACACCAATGCAGAGGCTGGATTGATTGTTTTTCCCCTTGAACTCCTGTGGAGCAGCCATTTCTTCCAGCCACAGAGACTCCCCACTGCTCGCTTGGGTACAAGATATCCAAGCACTACACCTGCCAACAATCAGCCTTTTCCATTTAATCCGCTTCCTGACCCACACCCAGTCTTTTCTTGCAGGACAAATAAAGCTTCTCCTTCTGGGAAGAAGAGACGTCCTAGTCTAGCCCATACTGTAGTGCGGCTAGAAGTATCTCTCATTACAGAAGAGAAAAGGACCCTACAGTTTAATCTTTAGCAGAGTGACTACCTAGCAACCACTTGGTTTCCCCACCCCCGTTCCTACCACCTGATATTTATGTAGGACGTTGGGCAGATTTAGAATTTCAAGATGCACACGCTCACCATTGTTACCTGCCCACACATCACACGTAACGTTGTTCTTTCTCTGCCTCTTCCAGGCTCTCAAAATGACAAGAGCAATGTTCTAAAACATGAGCATGGACTTTCAGTCCCATAAATTGAGTCCAGATGAGACTTGCTCCTATCTAACACTGAGTCCAAAGAAAAGGTGTGTGTGTGTGTGTGTGTGTGTGTGTGTGTGTGTGTGTGTGTATTAAACCATTGGGGCTGCTATAGCAGTATACCATATATTGGGTGGTTTATAAAAAACAAAAATTTTATTTCTCATAGTTTTCTGGAGGCTGGAAGTTCAAGATCAAGGTGCCAGCAGATTTGGTGTCTGGGGAGGACCCACTTGCTGATTCATAGAGCCTCCTCCCCAGCACACAGTGGAAGGGGCAAGGGAGCTCTCTAGGGTCTCCTTTATAAGGGCATGAATTCCATTAATAAGAGCTCCGACCTCATTACCAGATAACTTCCCAAAGGTCCCACCTCCTGAAACTCTCACTTTGGGGGTTAGAATTTCAGCATGTGAATTTGGGGGGTTGGGGGACACAATTGTTCAGTTCATTGCAACATATATATGCACAGATGTAGAAACCAGGGTTTTATTGTTTTGTCGGCATGACATTTGAGGCATATGCATTTCCTTCTGGATTTCCTTCCCCTGAGTCAAGATGTACTTCATGATCATATCGTTTATTTAGTTCTAAGATGTGCTAGTTCCTCGCCCTCTGTTTCATGCTTGACTCCTTGCTTTAGGAAACCAGTGACACAGTTTTACACGGGCCTTCTGACATCGAGGACAGAATCCTTGGACTTGTCTTGCTCATTTACACTTCCAGGCAGTGGGCATCTGCTGAGGACCTGGAGCATGTCGGGCACACGGAGGCCCAGTCTTGTCAGCCTTCCTCGCTTCACTCACCCTGGTCTCTCTATTTGTTCCACAGGCGCCACGGTGACCAGGGCCAACAGCTGCCAGTCTGACAGCAGCGGGTTCCTGGAGGAGCCGCCAGAACCACCCCTCCTGCAGGTAGCGGGCCTCATAGGGGAGGGACTGGGAGTGAAGGAAATTAACTTTAATGTGTGCTGCCACAGTTGGAGAGGGCAACCACTGCTTAGCAGACACACACCACAGGCACCCGAGGGAGCGGGGACAGTAAACAAGGTGCCGGATACTCAGCATTCCTTTTCCTTTTCCTTCCTTTCGATTCTACTAAGTGACGAAGCTGAGCCTCATAGAAAGAAGCCCCCAGTAAACTGACGTGAACCTGAGTCTGTAACACTTAGGTCCTGACTCCTAAGTCAATGGTAACAATAAGGACAGAAAGAAAGCACTTCTTAAACCTAGTGCCTCCCCCCTCTTCCTGACCCCTTTGCCTTTATCCTGGTTCCTTCCACAGATGCCCGCCTTGACCGGGAGCCAGAGTCCTGCTGGGAATGAATGTAGAAAGCCAACGGGTCAGAGCCAACACCTAGGTTCAGCCCAGGACAGCCAGCAAGAGTCAGACGAGTCTGATTCCAGGAGTCTGGTGAGCACATCTTTTTCAAGTCAGGACTGGAGCGCCTTAGAAGAAAAGTCCTCAAATTCTGTGGTGGAGAAAGAGTCTCAGCTCAAGGCCATAGAGGGACAATCAGAACTGTTGACCTCAGATATGGCCCTGGACAAGGCCGCCACTGAGGGAGAACACCCAAGCAAAGACAGCTGTCTGGAGCAGCCCATATCCCAAACTCAACATGAGGCCAGTGTCAACACAATTACCTGCAGATGTGATCGTCCCCTGGGGTTTATGGCGACCCACGTCACAGAAGGGAAGAGTAAGTTTCTGAGGACTGAGGGAGCTGGGGAAGTATACGTGCAAAGCCACCACTGTGAGTTCCAAAACTCATCCGGAATGGATCACGCTCATGAAAAGCTCCTTCATGTTGACTCGGAGGCCCCAAGAGGAGTGGAAGGCAGTAAACTCTGTCCTGACATCTTACCGACTCGAGAAAGTCCACCACAGCACGTCCCCCTGCCCAGTGAAATCACGCCCTGCACAGTTGACCTTATGCAAACATCTGCAAAGTCCATTCCCCACCCCGATAAGCTGGCTGGCTGTACTGCTCCCCAAGCAAAGCCTGAGTGTAGTGCTTTGGGTCCAGTACCACATCGGGCAGAAGCTGAGACAGGAGCCCTTTCTTCAAATGCTGACGCAAGTGCTGTTAGCTCCGAGTCCATGACAATCCAGGTGACCTCCAAGCTGGTGTCAGCTGCTCAGAATGCTGTGGCCTTGGGGACTTATTCTAGAAGAACAACCTTAGAATGCACTGTGGGTGACCCTGTTATCACAATAGAACCAGTTCTGGGGACAGAAGCCAGACAGTTCAATGATGTTTCTGTTCAAACTTATTTATGTGAGCCCAGGTCCTGGCATCGCTGTTCAGCTCTAAGTAACAAGGCCTGGCCACTCCCCAAACCTGTCTCTTTAGACACAGTCTGCCCCATTGTCTGCCCAGGTGACATCTACTGTGCTGTGCCTACCCACTGTTGTGACTGCTCTTGTCACCAGCCCCCCCGGCACTTGGAGAGACAAAGCCCTATGCCCTCAGCCTGTAGTCATGGCCCGTGCTCCCATCGTCTTCTGGAAGCCCAGTTCATGAAGACCATGAAAGTCCTTCAGGACACTGCAGTGAGGGAGCTGTGCTCAGTAAGTATTTGCCCTTGCAAAGATGGGGAGGCGGATGAGGCAACATCACACACCTCGGGAATGATGGCTGGCCTTCGTTTCTGAATGCAAGCTCTCAGGCCATACCTTCTCATTGATTATCATGAGTAGTGTTGGTAGAGTCTCTACGGTTTATGGTATTTTCTCACAAATTTCTTCTTATTTGATACTTCCCATTACCTTGTGAATTAAGGAAGGCAAACTTTAGTATTAATTCCCATTTTACAGACAGTTATAGAACTTCACATAAATCCATATGTAAGGTTGTAAACGCGAATGCATCGGAACCTCACTTCAGCTCAGTCTAACTAACTGATTCTCTATCTTAAATCTACTTGGCTGTATAAGCTTGCGCAAGCCAGACAATCTCTCTGTGAACCTAGTTCTGAGTAGCCCCAGCTGTGTGAAGAGATCTGGCCACTGGAAAAAGATGTTCCTCCTGATATCTGCAGAAAATACAGGGGTTTTGTGGCCCACTTCAGACTTGTGTATAGGTTTTCAAGGAACAGAATTTAAATGACTGTACATATCATATCCCATGCCTCCTAATACCTTGTCTCACATTGAGTTGGCCTTCTTCCTCTTAGAACTTGCAATTATACAAAACAAATGGTACTTTTATATCAAATTGACTTGCATTATACACCTGCTGAAACGCATACTGCGTTGGGTTTTACTAGACGACAATGAGTTTCTCTTTATTTAAATCTAAGGAACCACAAACAGACACTCAAAGGAAACAATCAAAAGACATGCACACATGCATGTTTGTTCTCCTGTGCAGGTGTGTGCGTGCACACACAGAAAAGCAAGTGAAAATAAAGTATTTCGTTCACCTATGAGAAGAGGCTTACTTCAATCAACTCAAGAGCAAACTCAAGGGCAAAGAGAAGAAGCATCTGCATTGAGCGGTCCGGGTTTGTACGGCCTGAACAGTGTCCTGGACGAGAACGGTTCTAAGATGCTAGGTGCTGGCTAGGGGTGGAAAATTCATGATCAATGAACAGATTAGCTAGAAAATAGGTCTTGGACCAAGTGAAGATTACCGGCAGAGACAGATGCCATCTCTTCCATGGCAATGGGAGTGCCAAGCAGATGTTGAAATCAACAGCATTTTATGTTAAAAACTCAGAAAAATATCCCCACCTCACTGCATTACATGGCAGTATGTGACAGTGCAGAGAAACACCTGACAGGTAAATGCCATTATTGTGGTCTTGAGGGTTACCTACATAGTGGTTTACTGATATAATTCTTATATATAAATAAATTCTTCACAGTCACTTGTTAATTTTTAAAAAAAATTTCCAGAAAACAGTTGTATCAGAAAATAGATGTTTGGATATTAGAAAATTATTTTATAATGTTTATGATTTAGTTTTTTTTAAAAAAAGAAAACCGTACACACTTTAAAATGTAATACAAGACAATTCAAAAGTTCATTGTTTTTTTGGTTGTGTTGCTCTTACTATTGAAGTCGTTTTAGTGGGCTTGAGTTAGTAGAGAGGACCTTGCATTATAACCAAGCTCTTATATTGCAAAAAAGAATTCAAAACAGACCCCTTCCCCCCCCCCCTTTTTTTTTCTTCGAGTTTCTGTTTTGCTGGAACTTTTTTAATACTCATTCTAGAGTGGAAATGTATTTTAGTGTTTCCAAATGACCAGAAGATGGCAGTGTTTTAGAATGTTCCTTGTCATTCCCTTTGCAGGGAGCCATAGGCTCTGGATCCCAGCCCCCATACCTTCCAATCACAAAACCTAAAGTAACTAGATGAAGCATAAAATTCAATGACTACAGTGTTCAGCCTTCTTGAGCACCACATTTCCATGTCCCTGGCCTCACTGTCTATAAAACATGGTCGCCTTACAGGAATCTACAAGGACAACTCATCAGTTCACTTCTAATGGACAAGTAATTTCTCCCCGTGGCCAGCCACCCTGTGGTCCCTGCTGGGACTCAGAAAAAAAAGAAATGAACTGGAAGATGAGTTTGAAATCTGTCATTTTATGACCTTGGACAAGTTGAACATTCTGTCACAACACTTTCTCTCTAAAACAAGTCCTCCCTGGTCTCTAAAACCTTCTTTGGTTTGAAAAGCCATAATTGTTGTCACCTTCCAGACACTCTTGCTAACACCAATAATGCCTCAAACACTCTTCTAACCAACTGAAATGCATTCACACTAAAGCAAAAGGAACTGGAGAGTTTCGCTGTACAAAATATGTTATTTGGCATAAAAATTAAAAGATGTCATTAAAACAAAACTCTCCAAGCAAAATGGTGGAGAGTTTTCAATATAAAAATATCATTTTTAGGAAAATATTTCTATTATGACAGTTTGGTTAAAAAAAAAAAAAAAAAAAGGAGCCACCAGGCTGCCAGGACTTTGGTCATGTAGTTTTGAGAAGGGTAAGAAGTCTGAGATTCCATAGAAGCAGGGTTAGGAGGCATTAACATGGCTGTAGGATTGGTTTCCATGGAAGGAAAAAGAGACAGTTACAAGAGACCCGCCTGAGAAATCAGTTTCCTTCAAAGAGCTTCCCAGAAGCCCAGCTTCATGCTCTCCACTTCCATCTTATTGCTAGACTACATGCAAGGGATGCTGGGAAATGTAGTTTTTTACTTAGACACATTGCTGCCCCTAAGTATTGGACTTTGCTAACAAAGATAAAGGGGAGAAAGACAGTGACTAGGAATCTAGCAGCCTCTGCCATACCAATCAGGAAGGAGGGTTGAAACCCATGGGCCAGGTAGAGAGAATATTTGGTTCCAACTGGCATTTCTATCACTTCGAGTCAGACAGATGGGGATGCTGGGGTTTTGGATTACAGATCCTTTCAGATCATGGGCCACTGTGGGCTAGAACACAAGAGGTAGCTGGTGAGACCTCAGCAAGTCAGCAGCAGAATGTCTGACAAATGGCCTGGGCATGGTGGCTGCAAGAAGACCATTAACAACACTGGGGTAAAAGCACAGGCATTCAGAGAAAGTAAGATGTAAGGAATGGTCCCCATCAGGAGCAACGAGGAGCAGGATCGGGAAGATAGTCCAATACTAGTTTCCAGTTCACGGGGGGCCGGGATGCCTTTCTGTCCTGCCCGCTGTGGAAGGGCGTGTTCGCTGGAAATGATCCTCGGGCTTCAACCACTAGCCACTGTGGTTAAGCCAACCAAAGACTAATAAAAATATTCTTAGAAGACTTCCTCTAAACATGACCATCTGGACAGATGTGTTCAAAGCTGTTGAGATTCAGAGCGAGGCAGTACTCAGCACCAAAGTTGACCAAGGTAGACTCAACTTTTCTAAACCCAAGCGTGCACTCTGGCCCTCTCCCACCTCTCCTCAATCTACAGTCTCCCATCCCTATGTCACCTAGTCCTCCAGACCACCTCCTCGTCTCCAGGACATAATGTCCCCAAAGCCCATCCAGCATCGTCTACCCTCCTGTCCCAGCCACATGCGGCTTCAAGTTGCTCAGAGAAGCCCGAGGCTGGGCCTTCCCTCTTCTCTTCCCCACACATTAGCAGTAGGGCAGGGGGTGAACCCAGGTGGGATGGCAGGCTCTGCCCTGGTGAACTCATGTAGTGAACCGGAAGGACTTCCCCTTGAGCTCTTTCTGGTTGTTTTCAGTGCACAGTCCACAAGATGGAGGCCATGAAGATGCTGTGCCGGAGTTTTCGGGAGCATTTAGAGGAAATCGAACAGCACCTCACAGTACAGCAGGCGCTCTTTTCCAGGGACATGTCAGAAGAGGAAAGGTAATTATCTAAGGGAGTCATAAGAACAAGGATCAACCCACACACCTGAGGGGCAGGACGGATGCTCACTGGGAGCAGGGCTGCGGAGAAGTTGGCCAGCCTCTCCTTGGCTTTTGTGTTCTCGTTCTTGCCATCTCAGTGGGAGTCGAGAGCCATTGGCTAGCTAGCGACACTTACTTTTGAAGGCCAGGGCTCTTTGAGGTCAGAAGGTGGACAGCATCCAGGAGGAGGGGTCTGGACATCTTTAATCAATGCAAAGGAGCTTGTGTACATGCAAATGTCGGGGCTTATTTGAGTTTTGAAAAAATGCATAATTTTCACATAGATTAAAAGTGTCTGTCTGATCCGAAAGTAGATTAGTTGTTGCTGGAAATTGTGGGTGGGACTAAGGATTAACTATATAAGATCACGAAGGTTCTTACTGGGAGGCTGGAAGTGTGTCGTATTCCAGATGGAGACAGTTGCACAACTCAGCGAATTGACTAAAAATCATTGACTTGTACTCTTTAACATGTGTAAATGTCATGGTACGCAGATTATTCTGCAGTGGAGTTGTTTAAAAAGAAGAAAGAAAACCCACCCTAGTAATAATATATCTATGCCTGCATCTGCTACAAATGAAGGTGACGTTCTCTTGTAGGAAATATCAAAGGAGTGTCCTGCATCCTGAGAGGAAGAGCGGAGGATGGCCCTTGGGTGGCAGTGACTGTGAAATTTGATTTTCTGTTATTTACGTGCAGGAAGGAGGCCAAGCAGCTGCAAACCTTGCGCGAGGCCCTGAGGCAGCAGGTGGAGGAACTTGAGCTGCAGTTAGGGGACCGGGCTCAGCACATCAGAGAAGGAATCCTGCCGGTACGGGACAAGGGGCTGTAGAGATGCACTGTGTCTTGCCCACCTTAGGAGGGATGCACTCAGTAGAAAGCCTGAGTGTGCAGTTTTTTCAGATTCCAGGGCTGTGTGCCAGCACCTTCCTTTTAAACATAAAGAAATTGAAGTCCAGAGAAGTACGTTGGTTTGCTAAAGGCCACGTGTCTAGCTGGCGGTGATTCAGGATTAGAACGGGTCACCTAACTCCCATGCCAGTCTTTCTTTCCACCCTAAAAATAAGAGATAAATATTATAAACCCATTTTCCAGATGAGAACAAGGAATACAGCTTTTGACCGAATGGGGGCTAGGTCCCAGGCAGCATGTGAGGCTAGCTCTCTGAGCCCACTCTAGAGAACTTGCCACTCGTGAATGCCTTTCCCACTGTCTGAGTCGGCTGTTTGGTGGAAATAAGGTAAGTTGTCCGCTCTTGTTGCTCTTGTTTTCCTTTTAGCAGCTTGAGCTTCTCACAGGAGAACCACCCGACTCCTATACAACCCCGCACCGATACGACTGGGCAGAAGAAGAAAACGGCCAGATCTCATGTGCCCAGATCCACCCGGCCGCGACCCCTGGGGCTGCCTTTTCTCCGCCCACCTGGGAGAGCCACACCAGGATGTCTCCTCCAGCTGGGGAAGAGATAGGTCCAGCCCCCTTGTCAAACTGTCCCGTGGGAGACAAGGATTCCGAGGTCCTCCTCTAGGTCGCAGTGGGTTGGATGGCCTTCCTACAAAGTATAGGAGCACCTTCCAGCCAGAGCGGGGATCTCTAAATTTTCCCCAAGGAGAAGTATCTATCAACCTTTCCTCGGCTATATTTTTTAAAAGTATTCTACTCTATGCCTGCACCTGGCAGGAACTCAGAATATCTTTTTAATTCTCATTCAGTACAGAATAGCGAACACCTACTGTGGGCCAGGCATAGGGAACACACGGTAGCCAACATGAGACAGTAAATCCTCACTTAACATCATCAATGGGTTCTATGACTTGGAGCAAAACGTAGTATAATGAAATGAATTTTACCAGAGGCTAATTGATATAAACAAGAATGAAGTTCCTATGGCATTGAATCAACGTCATAATGAAATGAAGTTGAAAAAAAGAATGTTATTCGAGGACCTGCTATGTATCTCGAGGTCTGTGCAGTGTTCAGTCTTTGCCCTGCTCCAACTTACAGTCCTCCGCCGGGAGAAAATAAGGATAAATACATATGAATTTAAAAACTGTGTGAAACTGCTTTGAAGGAAATGACAGGGTTTTATGAAAGAGACCATAAAAGGGAGCCCGGCTTAGACCAGGGTAGCAGGAGGGCCTGGATGAGGGTGTGACAACAGAAGATCCAGGCACAGAAGCCTTTCTGAGAAGCCCTAAGTCCGCTGGCCAGCCCGGAGTAGTGGTGAACACCTGCCACGTGCCAGGACCTCTCCCAGTGCCGGGGACAGAGCTGTGAGCAGACAGGTCTCCTCCTCACAGAGAATTGGAAAGAGTGAACAACACCAACCACAACAAATAAATTTCAACACTGACAGGCGCCGCTACGGAGACAGGGTGGCGATGCTGTAGTGCAGGGGTCGGGAACCTATGGCTCGCAAGCCAGATGTGGCTCTTTTGATGGCTGCATCTGGCTTACAGACAAATCTTTAATAAAAAAAATAATAACATTAAAAATATAAAACATTCTCATGTATTACAACCCATTCATTTCCTATCTCTCATGTTCATGGTTGCGGGTGGCTGAAGCCAATCACAGCTGTCCTCCGGGACAACACCAAATTTTTATTGGATAATGCATAATGTACACGGGTCGTTGTATGGCTCTCACGAAATTACATTTTAAAATATGTGGCGTTCATGGCTCTCTCAGCCAAAAAGGTTCCCGACCCCTGCTGTAGTGGGTTAATGGTGTGCGCGGTGGTCAGGACCTGGGTGGGGAGGAAGAAGAAGCCCTGTGGGCTCTGGGTATTTAAAGCCAAAGGAATGGGAAGCGTGAGGCCCTGAAAAAGAAACGGTGAGGGATGCCGAGGGCCTGGGTGATGGAGAGGAGGGACAGGAAGGCCAAAAGGTGGGCCACCAGGCTGCCTGATGTTGGAGGCTGAGAGCCAGGACTCTTGTTCCACGTGGAAACCATCTAGTAATGGAAGGCCATTACAGGTGTGAAGCAGCGTTGTCCCGTGATCTGACTTCTATTTGGAAGTCCCGCCGACGGCCTTGTGGAGAAGGCACAGCTGGGCAGATTCCCAGTAGCTGGGCTGCTGGTGTGACCCTGGGGTGGGAGGCGGAGCTGTCCTCTTGCTTCCAGCCATCTGGGGAGGCTTGCGAGGCCCCAGCCCGGTGAAATGCAGGGACATGTACACAGGCTAATTGCCGGGATATGTACGCGCAGGCCGAGCGCAGGAAGGTGTACGCGCAGGCTGAGCGCGGGGACTTGTACGCACACGCTGAGTGCCGGGACGTGTATGCACAGGCTGAACACGGGGACGTGTACACGCAGGCTGAGCGTGGGGACCTGCAGACACTCGCTGAATGCACTCGCTCTCCCTCCATACTACAGGAACCTTAAGGAATAAGGGATAAATGAAGAACGGAATACTCAGAAAACTTCATGGGAAAAGTAACGCCTTGAGGGAAGTTTCTAATTTGAATAGAAAGATGGGCAAGTGGAGGTCACTGCCTCGCAAGGACACTAAGAAGCCATTTCTTTGGAAATTACCCATTACCAGAACGGCCTCCTAGCCCATTCCCATCCTTCATCCTCCTTGCCGTTTGGAAACCTATGGCTTCAGTGGAGCCCTCCCACCCCTCGGGCTATTCCGCAGTTTCCTCTGTTAACTACTTCCTTGGAGTATGGATATCCCCCTTACCCTTCATTCTTTTCTTCTTCTCTCTCCACACCATCTTCCTCAGCATACACGCCCTCTCCTAGCATCTGTACCCCCAGTTCCCAACTCTCTTTAGAATTCCAGTCCTGCGTTTTTTTCTTTTTGCAAAATATTTGTTTCAGAAAACAGCTCCCTACTTTCCACTTAATCTGAACAAATGTAGAGCCAGGCACCGTGCACTTGCTTTCTCTGAAAACTCTTCATAAAAATAAAGATTGGTCTTTGAAATTTAGAAAGGTAATAGGTTTCCTTTCCTGTAGTTGGCAGGAAGTTCCAATGCAATCTTATTCATGCAAGGAATGAAAATCAGTAATGTGCACATTATCAAGCAAGTTAACCATAGTGGGAAAATAAAACTAAAATCCATCTAGTAAATCTGAGACCCAGTGGAGAACATGCTTCAGAGTTATCTGATCCAAGGGATGTGGGACTAGGGTATTTATTCATCAATAATCAGTCATTGGTTGAAAGTGGCTCAAGGAACACTGATCAGTAAGTACCCCAGTATTATCAGAGAGCTCTGTGTGCAGGAAGAATTGGATCCAGCCCTCAAATGATGCAGTGTAGGGTCTGAGAGTTGGAAATTGGGGTGCATGTGATATAATAACTAAAAATTTTAGTTACTCAACTATACCAGTAAACTAGTGCAGGTTGTGTTTCTATTTCTGCTTATTACTGGAGTGTCTACTGCATTCACTTCTCTACCCACTGGGATATACCTTTGAATATTCAAGACACACACAATCTTGAAACTGTACCTGGTTCCCTCTTTTGACCTCAATAGAGACAACTACCTTTTCCTTTGTGTCTCCGGTATACCATATATAGACTCCATCCTTAACTTCAATGTCAACATAATACATAATTGCTCACATTTCCACCTCCCCTTGGACATCAATGTAGTTTCTTGAAGGCAGAAGTTGAGTCTTTATTTTTCTGGAATTGGTCATACTGAGCACTATACTAGCACATGGTTGGGGCATTTGGTGAAGAAAATATATTTTAAAATATCAAAACTGATTGCAGGACTACTCTTGTGGCATTTTCACTGGGTATGGAAATCTGCATTGACAGTATTTTTCTTTCAACACTTTAAAAATGCTATTCCACCTTCTTTTGTTTAATGTTTTGTCTCCTTGCTTTGTTTTGTTTTCTGTTCTTTAAGATGAGTCAGAGCATGGTTTTCTTTGAGTTTATCCTAGTTGAAGTTGGCTGAACTTCTTGTATTTGCAAATATATATCCTTTACCAAATTTGGTAAATTACCATCCATTATTTTTTCAAATATATTTCTTTCTCCTCTCCTTCCAGGAATGGAATGACACTGATATAAAAACTTGTAATGTTGTTGAGGCTCTGTTTATTTTTTTTATTAAACCTTTTTTTCTTCTCTGCTTTCCAGATTGGGTGATTTTTATTGATCTGCCTTCAAGCTCATTAACCCTTTTCTTTCTCATCTCCATTTTGCTTTTTAGGTCTTCCAGTGGACTTTTTATTTCTGTTATTGTATCTATCAGTTAAATTTTTTTCATTTGATTTTTTGGTATATCTTCTATTTCTTTGCTGAAAATCTTTGGTATACCTCCTATTTCTTTGCTGAAAATTTTCCATCTTTCCATTTATTTCAACAGTGCTCACTCTTCATGAATCATTATTATAAGAGGTATGTTAAAAGCTTTGTCTGGTAATTCCCACATCTGGGTCATTTTGGAGTTTTCATATTGTAATAACATTTTCCCTTAAAGGTGGTTATATTTTTCTGGTTCTTTGTATATTGAGTAATTTTGGATCATATCCTTGATGATTTCATATTATACTATGAGATGCTTTGTTCTGTTAAAAGTTTTCTGGAAAATACTGATTTTCTGTTTGTTTGTTTGTTTGTTTGCTTGCTTGCTCTAGTAGGCAGTCAGCCAATTTAGGTTCAGACCACATTCCTGACCCACCTGAAGGCTATAATTACAATGTCAATTTAGTTGTCACAGCCCTTCAGTACTACCTGATCTACCCTGTGCTTCCAACATCTAGGGCTCAGTCTGAGACCTGGGTGAAGGTCTATTCTGCTTGTTCCCAATGCCTTACTATGTTGCTTATGATCAAGTTCTATGCATCATAGTTCATGATGAACCCAAAATTTTATGTACATATTGAAAGAATCCTTTTCTCCAGCTAACCTTTCTCTGTGACCCCCCTACACACACACACACACACACACACACACACACACACACACATGCACACACACACGCACACACACATTCTCTGACTCTTTTCATAACTCTGCCTGGAAGACCATGGTTTTAGCGTCCATGCACAACACAGGGGAACAAAATTTTAGTTACATCCACAAAAACACTTATTCTTACCTAATTCGAGTGTGCTGATCTCAAATCTGACAGTTTTTCTCTGTAAGCTACAGTTTTATATTGTAATTCAAGGTTTTAGGTTTTCATCTTTTATAAAATTTTCAACATTAAGTTTAACATAATGAAGTAGAATGTCTTCTTGGGCATCATCTTTGTGAAAATATAATAATTTACATAACATAGTAAATACACTAATTCACTAAAAGATATGATTGCATCAGAATTTGTCTACAATTTCAAAATAGAACATATTAAAACACTTATTTTAATCATAAAATTTGTGCAAAACTTATTTAAATTGTATTTAGGCAAAAATTTGCATTTGTAGCTCTTGCATTTGTGTACTTGTTGAGGACAATCTCCTTTGATGCTTCAGCATTAGTCTGCTCATCACTAACAGCTCCAAGGTTTTCAGGAAACTTATCAAGGTGACTGTTCAGGAAGTGAATCTTAACGCTCATGTTACATCCAATGTTGCGGAAAGCCAACAGCATCATTTGAACCAGAAGTTCATAGTTTGCTGCCTTTTTGTTGCCAAGGAAGTTCTTTGTAACTGCCACAAGAGACTGCCATGCTGTTTTCTCCTCCTTATTCATCTTCCTGGCAAATTCTTCGTCACGTATGAGGGTTCGAATTTGAGGTCCATCGAATACACCTGCTTTTATCTTCTCAAAAGATAAGACAGGAAAAGCAGAAATAATATTTTGAAAGCGTTCACTTTCTCTACTCAAAGCCTGAACAAACTGCTTCATTAAGCCAATTTAGATGTGAAGTGGGGAAAAAATGATCCTGTCTCGATTAACTACAGGTTCATTCACAATATTTTGCATCCCTACTTCCAGAGCTTCACGTTTTGGCCACTCCTTCTGTGTCCAGTGTTTCTCCCGAGCTCGGCTGTCCCACAAACACAGAAAGCAAAGCTACTTCATGAAACCTCTCTGTTGTCCTAGCAGGAAATTTACCATTTTAAGATCCACACAAATGATCCAGTGATGCTCCTTATACGTCAGTAAGTCGAGGGCAATTTTTATGTTGTTATAATCTTCTCGCAGATGAGTTGAATAACCAACTGGAACCACTGCATAAACATTACCGTTGTGTAGGAGAACACATTTCAGACTCCATTTAGAGCTGTCAAGAAATAGCCGCCAATAACACCTAGCTCGCTGAGAAGACTACTGATATCATGACAGTAAACAAAGTGTTTGTCTTCGGGGAAAAAAGTCCACAAAAATTTGTTCACGCTTCCTAAAATGGGATACTTTAGCTGACCAGTGAAGTACATTATTTTCTTGAAGGCTGGAGGCTAATAACTCAGCTGCTTTCTTTGATAGGCCCAAATCTCTTGCTAAGTCATTCAATTCGGGTTGGCTAAACTGCTGAGGGCTTAAGGACTGCTTGGCATCAGAAGAATACCCTTCAGATTCTACAACCATTTCCTCATGCATCTTATCAAAATACACTTGATCACCATGTTCACTTTCTTCATCCTTAGAAGAAATAAAACCATTGAAAATTGGAACCAGGAGTGTCTCAGAGTGTGGGATAGGTTGTATTGCTGAAGGAATATTAGGATATGCGATCATATGCTGTTTTTTCTTGCCGATGCCCTTTGTATGGATCAGACATAAATAACAGTCACTGCTGTGGTCCTTAGGTTCACGCCAAACCATGGGAATACCAAAAGGCATTCCTTTGCATTTTCCTTTTGTCCAGTCATGAAGCATTTCCTCATAATCATGACACACAATATGAGGAGCCCAATTCTTCTCTTGATCGCCAAGGGGAACTTTAAAATAGGCAGTATATGCGCATCAGAAATGATGAAATATTGCACCTTTGATGTTGAAGTGTGTAACAGCCACATATATAACAGAAGATGTCAGGGCTATTCTTACATTTACGCCTACTCGAAGAAGCCATGATTCAATCTTAAAACAAAATAAGATGGTGTTTTTATAAGATAATAATTTTTTACATTTAAAAACAACTACAATTATGTAAAAGTGATGTTTGTAAAACATTAATTGCCTTGTGGTTATGTTCAATCCAAGAGTCGTTGCCCTTTAATTCCGATTTAAAAATCAATGCATGCCATTAACTGTAACAAAAAGAAATTAAAATTGCATAAAAACTAGAGCATGCACAAAATAATGAATTTCAGATTTGGAATCAGTGATGCAGAAATATATAGAAAAAGTTTTAAAATCTCATGCAACAGAAAATGAAAAAAAAAAAAAGATTGTTCCCCAGTGGGACGAACTTCCTGAGGCTGGGTGTACCTCAGGTAAAAGTAGAAAAACAGTGCCCAACTGCTGGAACTGCTGTACCCGATACCACCTTCTCTGCTGCTGCTGTTGCCACGGCCACGGGAATGCCACTTCCTTGGGCATGCTTAACGTAGCACTTAGAGTGGTAAGATCTCTCTTTCCATTGGCTCCTTTCCCAACCGTCTAGCCCAAGAGACAGGATTTTTCTTCCAGTTTTTTCCATTTCACCATTTCAAGATTCAGGTCGCCCCAGAATCTAGGCCAGGAACTATAGGAGGGAAGAAACTCACCTCCCAGGGATGCTTCTCTGAGCTTTGTATTCTCTTCCCCAGTTGACTTGCTACTACATACTTTTAAGAGTCTTTGTACGTTGTGTTCAGGACTTTACGTTGAAATCAGTGGAAAATATGGAGCATCTACTCTATCTTAATCAGAACTGAAACTTGCCAACCTAAGTGACTTTAGTGTTCTCTTATTAGAGTAAAAATATGCTAGCATTTGTTTTTCTATACGTGAAAACAAATCACGTTTGTGGTAAACTTCATTATCCCCATTGTAAGGATGAGGACAGAGACTTACAGGGACTAGGGATTGCTCAATGTTGCCCCGCTGGAAAACCAGGCAAGAGCCAGTGCTGGTCTGACCCCAGAGCCCAAGTCTAAGTCACTGCGCAGTGCAGCCCGGCCAGCGCTGTCACCCCGCCTGAGCGGGCCCGAGCTGATTCCGTGTGAGGATCACGCACTGTCTTCTCAGAGACCTATGTTTTCCTAGCTTTCAGCATTGATTAGGTCAGGCTGAAAGATGTACTTATGCACACGGAAGGTTGAGATCTAATATTGCTTTGTGTTGGTTATTGGGCAGGTGTTTGTTTAAAGGAAGTGGAAACAGGTGTGTGGGCCCTGATTCAATTACATGATGGAGAGGAACACACTGATCCATGGCCATTTTCAAGGAGAGATGCTGATTGTGCTAATTAATCATTTGTCTGTCAGAACATAATGGAAAATGATGTTCCAGTTACCGTCGGTATGGAACATGAACTCACGTGTCTGGCTTCCCAGCAGCCAGATGCAACTGTTTACGATGACAGCAATTAAGATGCAGAACCTGAATCCTCCTGGATTACCATGTCTGCGGTGGTTTGAAGGAAAGGTGGTTCAGACACTCTTGCCAACTGCGTGGGACATCATCCAACAGGAATTGCCTTGCAAAAGAACTTTCCCCTTCAGAGAGATTAATTGAGTCCTTTTAGGTCATGATGGCATCCCAGAGATGTGGCTGAGTGGCATATTCCCCACGCTGTGTATTGTGACACTCAGTCTACCTCACCTAACCAAGACATTCATGCTCTTAATGGAGTGTCATAATCATATATTTAATTCTTGGTCTTTAAAAAAACATAAAACATTGCTCTCCTGCATGAAAATCTCCAGTGACTTTTTAGTGCATTTATTTTTTAATTTATTTTATTTACTTACAGGTTAAATTTAATGGGGTGACCTTGATCAATAAGAGTATCTAGGTTTCTGGTAAACATCTCTATAGCATTTGAACTGTTGATTGTGTTGTGTGCCCATCACCCTAAGTCAAATCATTTTCCGTCACCGGATCATCTGTCCGTGTTATTTCCTTGTTTATGTCTTTCACCAGCAAGGTGTTTGAGCCTGGGATCAGTTTTCACCAGGCAGTGGAGACAGTAAGAAAGAAGTATTGGAACAGCATGGCCAGTCTTTCATAAAGTTAATGCAACTTAAGAGTTAGTGTTCCCACTTTGGCTTCACAGTTACAAATCCTTTTAAATCAGAGATGTTCTCTTGGTTGCAGGGAAAGCCAGCCACAAAGACCATATATTTTATGATCTCATTAATATGAAATGTCCAGAGTAATCAAATACATAGAGACAGAACGTAGCCTGGCAGTTGTCTAGGGCTTGACAGTGAGGCTGGGGAATGGACGCAACTGCTCACGATGAGACAAGATTTCTTTTGGGAGGGATGAAAATATCCAGAAATTATGGTGGTGATGGCGCAATTCTGAAAGTATACGAGAAAACATTAAATAGTTCACTTTAATTGTGTTGTATGTATATTATATCTCAGTGGAGTGATTAAAAATATATATAAGAAGGCAAGCAAGCAAACACCTGAGGCAGAGTGTTCCCTGAGAGGGAAGGTAAGTACCCCACCTGAGCTGGGAACGACTTTGCCCAGAGAGAAGGTAAGGCTGGAACCAGTGGAGGAAGGAGAAGTAGTTAGGGACCAGGTCTGAGAGGGTCTAGGAAGCCATGGCCGGGTCTTGCATTTTATTTTAATGTAGTGAGACGCTGTTGGAGGGTTTGGAGTAGGATACTGGCATCCTGTAAGAAGATGATCCTGGCTGCTTTGTGTGCCGTTGACTCAGGGAGCCTACTATAGTCATTTGGGCAACACTCAAAACTGTAGTAGTAGATTTATTCTCTTTTCCTTTCTTTTCTTCGCTCTTCTTCTTTTTATCATAAATAAAAAGCCAGATCGCTTTGTATTTAGCAGAAAGTTTCTCATGAATTGCCCCAGAAAATGACACTAGTCAAACTATTTGAATGCCTGTTAACCTTTAGTACCTCAAATTAGTGTTACATCACCAGTCACAAGAGAACGATCTATTAATAATGAAAAATGTAGACTACTCTTATATAATTAGCCCTGATAGAGACACTGGTATCCCAATTTAGCATCAAAACCTGCTTTTCGCTCCAAATAGCACTGTCGAAGTATAACATAGGCCGCTCTGTCTGTCTATGACAACGCCAGTTCCCCAGCTCACAGCAGCTGAACAGTTTTCCTACATGGCAAACAAACTACACTCTTCGGTGCTATATTTGGAAATGAAACAATAAGGCATCTGTAGAAGAAAACAGCATTTGCATCAGACTTCTCTTCTCATCTACAGGGTTATTTCCATCCAGCAAGCTCAAGTGGATGGCAGAGAGTAGGCAGGCTTTGTTAGACCATTACTCGTGCCATGAAATTTGAGGTCTGGCTGTTCAACACATTTTTCAATAGGCACCTCCCCTCGGGTTGAACTGCTGCCTACAGACCCAGTCTGGTTATCGAATAGGATTTTAAAATAAAGCTTTACAAAAAGCCCTGTCTTTTCTCCGGTCCCCATCTTTAGGAGTTTGTCGGTTCATCTCACAGAGGAAGTTTGCTCAGCAAAGTACTGTGCTCAGCTTTGGAATGCCTGCCTCTTATCTAGGACTCTGATAGCCCTCCTCCCGTCCCCTGACAGGTCCCAAGCTCTCTCTCCCGCTGACCCAGATATTTCTGTGTCAGGAGCCAATCAACCTTGAAAGGATGGGTGATCTGATAACTTGTCTTTCAGCCAGCTCCAAACATCCATACTCTAAATGCCCACTTCTCTGTAAAACCAAGCCTTACCCACTGGTGATTGTAACGATGCTTTGCGAGCCTGTTTATCACTTAATACCTATGCCTGCATCATGGCAGTTTTTTTCCAGTTCTCTTTCATGATCCTGCACGTCTCCCTGTGAACTTTGTTTTGCCATTCATTTCTCTAACTCGTGACTGTTGACCGTTATAGCTTGGAGTCTAGAGAAATCACACTAGGCTTTAAAGCACATTGCAGGTCACGAGAACTTCGGGCCCAAGCCCTGTCTATGAACTATGTTTACCATCTGTTACTCAGCCCTACTGTCTCCCACTGGTGCCTGCTTGCCTTGTGCCGTGGTGATGACCTCACGTGTCCACTGACTCTCCGTTGTCTACCACCTGCTGCTGCGTCCCCCAGTCCACACCACACCCCGCATCACCAACCGGGGTCACACTGGAATGCCTGACTCTCCTCAACACCATGCCCAGGCTGTGGGGAATTATGGGACCCTGTCTAGACCCTCTCTCGACCTAAGTCCATCATGCTGGTGTTTCTGTTGCGCCCGCCCATATAGCCACAGACATACTCTGCCCAGGGATTTCAGGATTCTAATCCGTCACTCGGGCTCAAACCCAGCCATCAAGATTTCTCTTTCTCTCTGTAAGATTTCTCTTTCTCTCTGTCTGCAAAGGATTCTGCTCCCTCCCCTCCCCTCCCCTCCCCTCCCCTCCCCTCCCCTCCCCTCCCCTCCCCAGCAATAAGGACAGTCATAAGTCTCTGTTTTCCTTTAAAAAGTTACCAATTCTCTTCGTTTTTAGCTCATTTAACTTTTTTTGATATCCTCAGCTCTCTGATGGGTTTCTTTAAAAAACAACAACAAGAAAAAACCACACTGGTTTTTGCGGTTTATCTTGCTTATTCTCATTGTCAGGATTTCGTAGTTTTTTGTGTCCTCACTGGTAGCAGAAGTCTCTTCCCTGTCTTTGAACATCATTTTGAAGGGTTGTGGAGCTATAAACTCTTAATAGGTGTTCTCACCTATGATTTCCTAAGTTCTACTGAACCACCAAATACAGATTTTGTCCGAGTTGATTCAGGAGCTTCCTGTTTGACAAAATTAAACTTGATTTCCTCATTAACAGGAATCTGAGAATAAAAGATGAGGCCAAGGGAAAGAGGGTTTGGTGATGTTTCCTTGGTCCCTGGGGTAAGCCAAAAACCGAATCACATACCTGTACTCTGCCCTCTCTCCCAGAACTCTTCGCAGCTTTGTTACGCAAGTATTACTATCTCTGTGTTTACAGGAAAATGAGGCCTCAGATGTGAAATTTTCTGTGGTCACCCAGAGTGTAACTAGATGCAACAACGTCTAAGCCCAGTTCTCTATGATTTCAAATCTTGTGCTTCCTTTCTTCATATATTATACACCTGAGATAAGAAGAGGGGGTGCACAGGAAGGAAAGCATGATGGCAGTAGTGGGGGACCAGGTCAGAGAGGTGAGATGGAGTCCGAGCAAGTAAGCCTAGAGTCTAGGTGTAGATGTCTGAAATTGACCTCGAAGGCAATTGATGTCATTTCGGGTTCCTGGATGGTGATGGGAGTCTAAGAAAAGTCTTTCTGGAAACACTGGCGGAGACAGGGCTGGTTGATTTCTTTTCCCCATAGCGTGCACCCCCAAGCCAAACCCAAGCAAACACGCAGTCTGGTAATGAGCCAGTGCAGTGTGGAGACGGGTCCTCTCCGCTTCCCTCCCGGCCGGGTGCAGCCCGCAGCTGCTTCTGTGTGGGCATGCTGGAGCGGTCACTGTCAGGCCGGGGCCGGGCTGGACAGCAGGAGCGGAGGCCGCAGCTCTGCACGGAGGCCCCTGCCAGAAACCGGGAGCTGACCTTCTCACTGGCAAAAGGCAAGAGAGCTTCCCACTGGGCTTTATGAGGCATGTGATATAAGGCATGCAATTTCCTTGGAACCTACTGCATAACTTAGAGCTGCTATTTAAAACACATGCTGGGTTTAAAATTCGCTTTCTCGTATTCCTAAATTGTGTGTCGTTTTTCATGTAGTTGAAACCAAACAGGCGAAGTCCTAAAACTTGAAAAAAAAATTTTTTTCCACACCGTAAAAACCTTACGCAACACTTTTCCTTATGCTCATAGAGAGTTAATGAACTTATCTATTAATATTTTTGTAGCACGATTCAAGCGGGATTACCCCTCATTGAACTACCTCTGAGCGACAAAAGCATTAAACTACATGGCACATACCTTAACATTCTACGTGCCCTTTGGGAAAATCGATGCGCTTTGCTCCCTCTGTGTGCAGAAACTCCCATAAACAGTGTGCGGAGTCTGCCGCCGTTACCATCTGCTGGCTGACATCAGTTCCCTCGCCAGTGTCCTCCAACCAGGCAGCCTGACATGACGACTGCCCGCGGGCACATCCGACAGGCTTTGGTGGTACAGTGGGGACCAGGCTCGGTTCCTTTATGGTGCTGCCTCTCGGGTGGGGATTCCTCAGAATCCAGGCAAGTCTCAGATCTGAAAAATTGGTATAGCTTCGCTGCAAGGAAGCAGGCATGGGAAAGCACAGTGCATTCCTTCTCCACAGGCCTGTTTATTCTCACGTGCATGTTGGGTTTTCTTAATGACTGTGGGCTGCATTAGTCAGCATAATTTTAGCATGTTCCTCATCTCTACGATACTTACTTAGTGGACCGCTAGAGAAGCCACAATGGAATTAATATTCAAGCAAAGCTTTGAATGAGTACCCACATAAAGCCACATGGCCCCTCGCTTTCTGCTGGGTGGTGATCACTGTTTTATACAATAGCCAGATGACCAGCTTTGCGAGCATGCCACTGAAAAAGAATAAACTCAGCTTGGTTTTTATGAGGGAGCAAATGATGGGTCAGATCTGTCCGTTTTGTTGATGCAGGAGAACAGAAGAGTGTGAAGCAGAGGCCACCAGTGTGTCACATTCATTCAAGATTGCGATGAGGGAAGAACTCTGACTCTAGAGGCCTGGATTCAAAACACTCCCTTGCTCTTTAGTGGCTATTTAGCATTGACAAGTGACCTAGGTCTCCAAAAACCATGTTTTAAACTTTAGAATAACATGACATATCCCTCATAGGGTTTTGATGAAAATTAACTGGAACATACTTGGACAATTGAAGTGGGAACTTAGAAAAGGTAGCTAGGTCAGAGTGACTATGGCCTTTTGGATCAGAATGGTGCACAAGATCTATCAGTGTAATTATGACCCGTTGGGTCAAAATGCTAATCAAGGTCAATGGAACTATGGTTTCTTTGATTAGAATGATGCTCAAGGCCCTTGTGGCTCTGATCTCCATTGGATAAAACAAACCAGCATAATCCCGGACCTGGAGAATAAATAGAAATGGACCCAAAAGGGGCAAGCGCTGGAACTGAATCAGTTGCAGGAAATGAGAGACAATCATGGCAGAGACAAAGGTGGGGATGTGTGGGACCTGGGGGTGTATCACAGAGCAAACACCCAGTCAAGTATCAGAGAGCTCCGGTGTCAGGTCCTGACAGGTAAGTAGTGCATCTGCTGACACATTCATGTGGATCAACTGGCATCACAAAGTAGGAACCAGCCCAAGCCATTTAAAGGCAATTACCACATGTTTCTGAAGTGATAAAACCATTGAGGTCAAAATATCACCCTGCTCAACAACAGCAGACTTTTATTTTGAGCAACTGTGGAACATTCACCATAAATGCCTTGATCCACAAAACAAACTCAACAAATTTTTAAAAATTAAAATTAAAGTATGTTCTTCAACCACAACAGAATCAAACTAGAAATTAATAAAGAAATAACAGAATAAAATCTGTAAATGTGGAAACTAAACAACACAGTTTTAAATCTGTAAGTCAAAATGAATTTAAAATAGCTAGAATTAAATAAAAACAAAGTATAGTGCATTAAAATATGTGGGATACAGTTAAAGTAAAACTGAGAGGGAAGTTTATATAATAAATGTTTACATTGGAAATGAATGAGGTCTCTAATCAACCTAAGTTCCTAACTCAAGAAACTAGTGAAAGAAAGACATAATAAATTCACAGCATGGAAAAAAAAATTTAAAAACCAAAACTGATACAGATAAGAGTAGAAATCATTATTATTGAAAAGATAATAAGGGAACAACTTTGTGCTCATAAATTCAATAACTTAGATGAAATGGGCCAATCCTCTAAAATCATTAACTACCAAAATTTAAGATCAAATAGGCCATCTGAATACCCCTAGAATCAGGAAAGACACAAAATTTGTAATTTCAAAGCTCTGAGAAGAAATTTCTAGGCCCAGATGATTTCAATGGAAAATCTACTAAACCTTTAAATAAGACTTAACACCAGTTTAGTAGAGTTTCTTCCAGAAAATGGAAGAGGAAGGACTACTTCCAAACTCATTGTAGGAGGCTGATACTAACTTCATAGCAAAACCAACAAAAGACAGAACAAAAAAGAAAATTACTAACCAATATCTCTCATGAATTTAGGATACAAAAATTCTCAACAAAATATTATCAAACCAAATATAACAATGTATAAAAGACTTACATACTATGTAAAAATAAATAAACATGCAGCTGATATACGGGACAACGATTAAACTCCTCGGTATTTATTCCGGAAAAAATGAAGACTCACATTCACACAACACCTGTCCACAAATATATATACCAGCTTTGTCTGTGATAGGTGACCATTGGAATCAGCCCTAACAGTCTTCAGCAAGGCAATGGTTAAACAGACTGGGTGGTGTATCCATACCAGAGTACTTCTCAGCAATAAAAAAGAAAAAGAATTAACTCTTGATACATGCAACAACCCGGATGACTCTTCAGACAATTAAGCTGAGTGAACAAAGCTACTAGCAAAAGTTACATGCTCTATAATCCCATGTATACATCATTCTGGAAAGGACAAAATGATAAAAATTGAGGACAGGCTGGTGGTTAGCAGGGGTTAGGATGGGTGCAGAGAGAAGAGCAGTGGAAGGTGGGAGTGCTTATAGGAAAAGCACATGCGGGGTCCTCCCAGAGGTGGAAGTATCTAGACTGGGGTGGCGGATGCATGAACCTACACAGGGGATGAAACTGTGTGGAAGTGAATGCACGCGCGCGTGCGCACATACACACACACACACACACACCACTGGAGAGATTGCAATAAGACAAGTGAATTTTATCGATGTCAATATCCCATTGTGATGTACAATAATCTTACAAAATTTCACCATTGGGGGACACTGAGCATATCATAGAACGGATCTATTTCTCTGTATTATTTCTTATCATTGCATGTGAATCTACACTTACCTCAAATAAATTAACATTACTTCTCATTTCAATAAGCACTTGTTAATTTGTTGACAGTTAACTTCTGAAATACCGAATGTGTTCTATATTTTTATTTCAATTGGGTGAGAATAAATGATATCAGAATTTGATTACTAATTCCCTCAAATAGTCTTCTGTTACAAGGAACAAAAGTGTGGTTAAAACTGCCCAAAAGCAGAGAGGTAGACACTTACTAGAAAACATTGATCTGAAACAGTTACTTCTCTCTAAGGGCTGAAGGAGACAACCAATCCAGCGAGGTCTCTGGGATGAAACCAGCCGCAAGTGTTCAGTGTGTCCTCTCTCTCTCTCTCTCTCTCTCTCTCTCACTGAGGAGCTGGAACCCCTTCACCCATCAACACAGAAATGTCCTTCGATATTTAAAGTGCACATTGTATGGGCTATTGACTAAAATAAATTACCTGGAAATGTACATTACTTTGATCATTCTTATTCATTAAGATGGAATATTGGAGAGTAAAATAAAAACATAGTCATTTCAAGCTAGTTACCATTAGGCATCCATCAGGAGGGAAGCCAGAAGCCATTCCGCCAGCCACACATCAGAGGGTTCTTGGACCTACAAATCATGTCCTGGACACATGGCTCCTCGCACTTACACTGGGAGCTCGGCAGGCCAAGGGTCTATGACTTCAGCACTGCACACATGTGGCTGTTATTTAGAACTCTCTGAGGTATAGATTTACATTACCATCTGTCATCTCGTTGCTGTTTACATCTGTCTTTAAAGGGGGGTTGGGCATAATCAATTATAGTGTGCTTAGAGAACCCTGGAAAAGACCACCCCCACTGACAACCTGAACTTGAGAGATGTACGCATGTCTATTCAAAGGGGAAATAAGGAACTCATGCTCTTCTCTCTTTGAAAAGATTCTCTTTGAACTTGGGAAATAAAGTGACTAAAGTGTGTTCTAAAATTCCTTGTACAGTTCAGCTTCTCCGAGGAGCCTCACAAGGAACCTCAACTCTATATGCTTTAAAATTAATATAGTGATAAATGGGGTTGATAAAAATTTAAAACTTTTGCTCTATGAAAGGCTCTGTTAATAGTTTGAAAAGATAAGCTATAAACTGGGAGAAAACATTGGCAAAGATATATTTCTGATAAAGGACTGAAATCTAGAATATATAAAGAATTTTCAAAACTTGACTGTAAGAAAAGAAAAAGAAAATGGGTGAAAGACACGAAGAGACATTTTACCAAAGAAACATACAGATGACAAGCATACGAAATGGTCTTCAGCATCGTTAGGCCACAGAGGAAGCAAGTTAAAACCACAGTGAGATATCACGATACACCCACGAGAATGGTTTTTTAAAAATTGTAACAACACGGAATGCTGGCAAATGTGTGGAGAAACCAAATCATTCATAAAAAGTTGGTGGAAACAGGAAATGCGGAGCCCCCCTACACAACTGTTCCTTATAAAACTAAACATGCAGTTGCCCTAAGAGCCAGGTGCTGCCCTCTGGGGCAGTTATCCAGAGAAACGAATACTTACGTGTACACCAAAAAGCCTGTACATGAATTTTCATAGCAGCTTTATTGTAAACTGGCAAACACTAGGAACAATCCAGATGTCCTATAACAAGGGAATGGTTATACTTTGGTACACAACCATGGAATACTACTCAGCGATAAAAAGAGACAAATTGCTGGCACGAGAAAGAAATTGGATGAATCCTCAGGAATAATGCTGAGTGAAATAAAAGGGAAAAAAAAGGTCAAACCCCAAAGGTTTGCTTCCCATTTTTATAACATTTTTGAAATGATAAAACTATATAAATGCAAAACAGATGAGTGGCTTCCATGAGGAGTCCCTGTGGTAATGAAACTGCTCTATATCTTGACTGTATCAATACCAGCGTGCTGGGTGAGGTATTGTACTATCGTTTCTGCAAGATGGTACCTTTGGAAGAAATGGATTAAAGGGTATGAAAGAGTCCTCTGTATTGTGTCTTACAACTGCAAGTGAATCTACTATTATCTCAGAAAAGGTTTCATTTCAAAAGAACTGAAGAGTTTAGGAAGAAAGCACATTATTTTTCCACTTAATGTTAGAAATGAAGCTGCTGATAACCCATTGGCCAGCAAGGCTGTTGCTAAGAAGAGAGGAGCGGGCAGTTTGGAACAGGGAGCTGGTCCCAGGGACTTCCCCTCAGCCTCCAGGGGTCTCCTGTCGGTAGCTCCTTCTCTATTTAGGGGGTGCCGATAAGGACCAAGACAAAATGATCAAACAGGGAAGCCCCAACCCTCCCCAGTGATGTGTTACCACGGCCTCTGAAGAAATTCTAACCCTTGGAGTCAATCTCAGGATGAGTTTATTAGGCATCTAGCTCTATTATTTGGCAAGTGGAAGGGAGGCATCAATCAACTCAATACTGGGGGCTAACAGCCCACTGATGGGCTTCTCGGGTCCTGCCCTGCATGCAACGTCAGACGGAAAGGAAACAACACCGCGGACAGCACTGGTGGGTCTGCCGTGAGAACCCATCTCCTGGGTGTCATTGGTGGGCTGCCCCTTGGCGGCGCTCAGGCATCTCAAGCGGGTCTGGTTTGTGCTGAGGCCTGCTGATCCCAGCCTCACCACCCTGCCCTGGGCTCCTACACCAGTGCCTACACACAGCTGAGCCTCCAAATGACGCAGGGCATTTCCTCCAGTGAGCTGACCTGAAACACAGGTCCTTCCTCTCTCCATCACTCCATCAGAGCGCAGGTCACACCCACCCTTTCCGGGAGTACACAGTGCTTTCCTGACATTGGAGTCTCTGGTTTAATTCCTTTAAAGGAGCAGATGACCCCTGGCCTCTCACCCCCGACCCTTATGGTGAGGGCTGCTCTTTTGCTGTGCTATTTCTCCCTGAAATGCTCTCTTCGGTGAGCAATACTGCACAGTGGTTAAAGGGCATGGATTCTAGCATTCGACCGCCCACATCCAACCTTAGCCTTCCCTTGTCCTAGTCACTAGTGGGAAACCTGGGGCAGAGGACTGACCGACCCCATGCCCAGCTTCCCCATCGGTGACGTGGGGATGATGGCAGCCCGCCTCACAAGGCTGTTGTGAGGATTAAAGGAGCTCCCATGTGGGAAGAATGCCTGGGCACAGGGGAAGCTTTAGGTAAATTTCAGCGATTGCTACAATTTTTCTTCTTCCCACCGTGATACCGCTCCGAGAAGCAGCACTGTGAGTGAAGGGACTTTGAATTTAAATGCAAATGAATGTGGGGGGTTTGAAATTGCTTGTGCTGCCTTTCGGATGCCTCAATTTTCATATTTACAAAGTGAGACCAAAACCAAACCAAACCTGCGGCAGGGAGCCGTCCTAAGGACGTAGGGGTCTGGCCCGTGCGTCTGGATCTCTCCAGTCTCGCGCACGAGGTCCTTACTACTCAAAGCACAACTGCGTGCGCTGCGCTTTTGTAATGGACGGCTATTGCATTTGGGAACAGCGGCTGTGAGATTAGCTCTAACAGCTCCATCCCCCTTGCCCTGGCGCCTGAGAAACAGAGCATCCCCATGGCAACAGCAGCAGCTGGTCCCTTGATAAGAGGAGCGGGGCTGGGCAGCGCTGGAGAAGCCAGCCCAGCTTCAGGGAGGAAGCACGTCCTTCTCGCTGCTGGACTTCTCATCCCAGCACCTGTGCTGATAGGTAAGTGCTTCGGCTTTTCACTCTGAGAACTTTGTGGGGGAGAACACCAAGTTTCTAACGAGTTCGAGTTTGTTTTCATTGTTGCTGGGGCAGAGGAGGCTGCAGAACGTGGCTGGGGTGTGGGCGTGCTTTCTGGAGCGAGGCGAAGCTGGGACGAGGTGGGGAGCAGGGGAAGTCACCCCTTTCCCGTCATTCTCCAAGGGAGGTGGGGCCCTGAGATCTGCAAGAACCAGGGTCCTTGCACATTAAACGGGGAAGTTTGAAGATGAACACAGGGGTAGCTGCCTAGTCACACAGCCGCGTGGGGAGGCTGGTGTTCAAGCCTGGGGAGAGTGTGCTTATCAGAAAACCTCTCTTCCGTGCCCCGCTTCCAGGAAGAGGCACTCACTCCTCCAGGACATGGCCAATGTAGGTCTTCTAAAGGAGCAAACTTGATTTTAAAACGTGGGACTTTCTGACCTGAATTCAACCAATTCAGGTTATGAAGAGTTATGACAAAGGATATGAATTTTACATAACCAGAGGTTAAACACTGCATTGGGCGGTGGACATACCTCACTTTTTATTCCATCAAGTTAATCCAGGCCTGATGACTTCGGGGAAGTTATTTAGAATGCAGCCTGGCTGAGCTAAGTGTCAGCTCACTCCTTCCCACGCAATAATAGTATCACGGCCCCAAGACCTTGAACTGGTGTGTGCCTTGCATTGTTCTTACCTCACATCAGCTTCAGAGAGGCCTCTCATGGACCCACCTGTTGTAACCACAACAGGGGACTGAAAGAGTAAAGAAGACAAGTTCACACTTCTTAAAGTGTGAGTGCATGTGCCGGGACCTGGGCTGGGAGCTTTACACACACAGCAGGGCTCATCCTTTCCGCTTTGAAGGAGGGTTGAGATCCTGCCCATTTTACAGATGTGGAAACTAAGTTTCCAGGAGCCTCATTAGGAAGGCTGGGCAGCCTGCTCTGCGTGCCTGTCCTTCTGCCACTGAGTGGGTGGGCTTCCCTCCCCGGCACCCACTACCCTGGACCTTACAGTTCCTGTTCTTCAAAGAGAAGGTGACCTGTGTCATTAATAACCCCTCTGTTCACAGCATCAGTTAATATATCTCATCTCTCAGTAGTATTTGCTTCACAAGTATCTCTCGGCGCGGGGGGGGGGGGGGGCTGAAAACTTCCTTCAGCGGCTAAAATGCTGTCACTTGGTCCCATGCTACATCAGACCAGTCGTGTTCTCTCAAACAACAACAGTAGCAGAAATAATGCAGACCCAGAATTCTTTATTCCCTCACTGAGAAATCTGAAGCCCTCCGAAAACCAAAAGGGCTTTTTTGCTGTGTCCCCTTCAATATTTGGGAGCAGCACCTGACCTGAGTGGATACGGATCTTTCTGTGGTCTTCGGTTATGTCATTTAGTGCAAAATATTCATGTTTTTGCTGCAGAAGTAACTGCTCCCCGAGACCCCTTCTCGAGTGTTCCGTGACACAAAGTTCCTGATGTCCACGGCACATGGGCCCAGGCTGCAGGGGAGGGTGCGTGGGCAGAAGCTGACACTCACAGTGGCAGCCCAAGTCCTCACTGTGTGAGTGTTAAAATTCAGAGAGGACACTGAACCAGTAAGGCACAGGAGAATGAGAAAGGGTCACAAGTTTTTGTGCTAGAGAGCAGTTATGAAACATCCCCAAAGTGTCTCTTAAGGACCTAGCCCTTTAGTTGGAACCTGAAGACCCCAGGGAGCAGGTATTTAGGTCTGAAAGAAAGACCTGGGGCTTCTGAATGTTCTTCAGCTACAGTGGGCTGCCAGGGAGGGGGGTGGGGGGCGGAACCTTCTCGGGGCAGCAGGATGGGAGCAGCTTGAGGTGGAGGCTGTTTGAGAGAGAAATGCACGGCAGACCAGGCATAGGAAGTAGAAACAGTTCATGTCGTAGTGTGAGGATTAGACCAGCTCAGGTGTTACAGCCGCTTAGTCCTACAGCACACCCTTCTCGTGATGACAGAAATCGAGACAGGTAACATGCCGATTTGTAATAAGGCGATGCTGAACTCCAGGTATAGCTCTCCTTCCCTTCCTTGTTCTTTCCTTTGCGTGATGGTTTCTTTGCCAAGAAGATCATAATAACATCATCCTTGATTTAAAAAAAAAATAAAAAAGAAGTGTCTTCTAATGCCATGAACAAAACACGTCCCTGCCCAGCTCAGGGGTGCTTTTGTAATGGAAAATCCCCAATCTGAAAATCATCTCTCAGCACCTTAGCCAATGGAGGCGTGCCAGTTCACCACATGGTTCAATCCCAGACTGAAATAGCGTTTCCCCTGCAGACACCAGGAGCTGTCCTGGAAAGAATGCAGGTGTCAGATTTGTGACTGATCACTGCGTACCCGCACCTTGCTCAGGGAGTTCATCATTCCAAGGCTCACACAGTTCATCTCCTCGGAATGGGCTCCTATTTCTCAAGTTCAAAGCAGGGATGATGGTTTTGCTCAGAGGAAGGCTGGTCGTCCCATGGTCCAGCATCCAGATGAAAGTGGAAGATTCAATAAGTGTGTAGAATTTTTCAGCGGCACACCCAGTCTCCATGAGCTGACTGTTTAGTTGGGTATAGACAATGTTACTTAACCATGGCTGCCACTTACTCAAGTGCTTCTAATTTGCAAAGCGTGAAGCTATCCTATTTCATCTTCAGAATAACTCTACAAGACAGGTATTATTATCTGTACTTTACAGATAAGAAAACAGGGTAAAAATGAGGGGGCCAGAAAGGGACGTGTGCCCCCTGGGTGCCAGTTGGCATGCTACCGAGGTGCTAGCTAACCTGTGCAGATTCTATCATAGCAGCAGTAGGGAGGAAGGGCACAGACGATGATGTTACACTTGCCCACCGACCCTCACTATGTCATTGAGTTTCAACTACTTCATCAGTCATATATGGCTTTTAAGTTAAAGAGCTAAGATTTAATGTAGATCTCTTTGACCTGAAAGCTCAGGTTTAAATTAAATAACCGATTGCACACAGGAGCCATCATATGACTTAAGTACCAAGGCCAGCTTACCTTAGGCTAGGAGAAGGAGAGGGGTGTTGTTGTCAGCTAGGACCCCGAGTAGAAGGTAGGAGTCCTGACTGCAAATGATGACTGACTGTAGGGCGTGACTAGTGTCTGGTCATTTTAACCTCTTTGAGCCTCGGGTTTTTTCTTCTGGAGAATGAGTACTTTGACCAGGTTCTCTCCATGGGGTCATTTTTCAGCACAAAGTCGAGGCTCCTGACTTTCAGCCCCCAAGAAGAGGAAGATTGGTTAAGTAGACACACAGACCACATTCGAGGCTGTAACTTTGCCTTGTAGACCTCAGCACTGAGTCCACTCATCGTGAGAGATGGGCCCACAGCTTTCCTCTCCACTCAGGCAGGTGGTGGCTGGTCACCCAAGTTAACAGCATACTTCTGTACGGTCCCAGGGAGTTGGAAGTCTGCACACAAACACTAGACACTAAAGACGGTCTAAATTGATGTCTGCTGAGGTCACTCAGTACAATAAGTCTGCTCCGAGTGGCACTAAAAGCCAGGCTCAAGTAATCCATTAATGGCCCCATCTGCTAGGCAGTGATCTCAGCCTGTAGGGGGGAAGCCTCTGGGCTGTCCGGAGAGAAGGGGAGAGAACTGGCTTCTTGCCCCTAAGACCACTGAATGGCACTAATCCTATGAGCTTGAAATGTTAACCTAGCTGGTCTGTGTGTTTGTGTGCCTGCGGGGACTACAGGAATCTCAAGACAAGAGGACCAGTGGGCCGTTTTAATCTTATTCCTCTCCAACCATTCATGCTACAGTAGGACGTGAGGAAGAAGTTGTCTGAAAGAAATTCCAGAAACAGAATCTAGGTAGGCGCTGATGAGGATTTCCTATACATTTCAAGCAATGCACTCCTCATTCAGACCTAACACATGTTCATTCTGGATTTCCACTGCTCCTGGCCAGTGCCTGCAACTAATAGCTCTGGAAAGTACAATGGATTTGTGGTCTCAGAGAGATGGAGGAAGGGGTCTGTGTATGTGAGGAGACAGACTCACTCTAATGTCAGGAATCTCTCTAGGGAGAAAATAATAAAGGCTATTTCGAGACGTAGATTTTTTTTTTCCTACCATCATCATAGCATGGTTAGGGAGGAAATCTCATGATTTTATAGTTACAGGATGCAATGGTCAGAAAACCCCAGAAGCCTTGTTCAATTAGGGCTCCAAAAATTCACTTGACTTTTAAGAGACATAAGTGTCTTGTGGAAGTCTGAAGGATTGGCTATTTAATATATGTCTGATTTAGTTAATTAATTAATAGCTTTTCTGAGCCTTAGTCTCCCCATCTATGAAATAGGCATAATCTTACTCTGCAGTACTGAACAGAGAAAATATATGTAAGGCTAAGGTGACCAACTTTTTTACAATGAAAAGGAGGACAAAATTAAATTGAAGAAAACAATATCGTAAATAAAACATTTTATTCATTGTAATAATAATACACTGTAATATGATAAATGCATAATAAAACATTTATAATATTTTATATTGTAATTATGCTTTATGCTTACATGCCTATTAATTTTTAATAATAATTGTAAGGAAAAAGTACCCACTTAGATACAAATACGTCACATCACACGCAATGGATCGCCTCTGCATCGATCGAATACGGACATTTACAGATTAGTCTTCCAATATCAAAAAGGAGGACACGTAAGAGGATGCTTTTTGAGAGAAGGCAGAACTTACAAAAGAAGGACTGTCCTCCCTAAATGAGAATGATTGGTCACCTTAGTAAGGCTTAATCAATATTTTCTGTACCTCTCAGCTAACTCATTTCCAATTCAGACTTGACAGGTGTTCATTCGGAGATGCCCACTGTGCATCTGAGAGAGAGAAAATACTGAATATTTGATACACAACCACTATCCACAACCCCCTGTGCATGTGTGTGAGAGATTTGTTTATTTTAGCTTAAATCTTACGTCAGAGCTTCTAGTAGCTAAAGAGGAGAGGAGTCTAGGAGCTAAGAAGAGTAAAAATGGGATTGAGTTGGGAACATAATAAGTGCTCAATGAGTATACTTATCTGACAAGTGAGTGAATGGACAGCAGACAGGCTGACAGGCTCGTGTCCTATCGTCCACAGTGCCGGGGAAGGAACAGACGCCCGGGCCTCCTTTGATGATGTCCACCGAGCCGATGCAGTCCCTGGAGCTCCCAGAAGACAGACTGGACACGCTTGACCCTTGTCGCAGCCACCTAGGTAAATGCTGCAGCGGGGATGTCCGTGGGGGGGGGGTCCAGAAGAAGGGGCTCTGCCATTTAGTTTGCAAACAAGTCAGAGGGCGGCCCCCTCCACCCTGACAGTCTGTGCCTCTGGTGACAGCCAATGCCAGATGGACGGACAGCCATGGGTCCGTGGGGTCTGCCATGTCAGTATTAGCTGAGGCACGGAGAGGGGTTCGTTAGAGTTTAAGAGAGAGGGAGAAAAGGCACTGTCACCTTTTTGGGGTCGGAATGAGCTCCAGGCAGCGCAGTGTTGGGGCAACAATGGGATATGGCAGTGTAGCCTGATTGCAATGTTTCCCCGGCACGCACGCACCCAGCGTGTGGTGCCGATAAAATATTGCAAATGTCTCTCTTTGTCTATCGAGACAGAATTCTAAACGGCCTTTTTCTGCTTTATTGTCAAGCTGTTTCCTTTCGGGAACTGACTTTTTGCATAACCTTTGTAATGAAAATACCAGAAACATTTCTGCCTCTACCCATTTCTAAAAATGAGACCTCCCGAGTTTTTGATGGATGATGGGCCTTTTGCATATTCATAGCCTTTGTTTGTGGCTCCCCCTGGCCCCCCCAACCTTTCCCCACTTGCCGTCAGGATCGTTTGTGTTCAGGATTTCTCCAAAAATGGGACAATGTGTAATGGAAGTGAAAGTCAGAATTGAAGCAGATGTCCTGGTCTGTATGCTACGGACCGCGTCGTCTTCTGGGGTTGAATAGGACCTGTGACTATTAGAATAGTCTGTGCCCAGCCGGTACCTCTGTAGACCGGCCCCACAGCCGGGCAACACCCACTCTGAGCAACATTCACTTGTTCGGCAAACATCTGTGGCATGTACAGAGTCGGGCGATGAATGTGCCGCCTTATGATAACAAATCTTTAAAACTGCATTTCTAGACAGGCAGTAGCAGTCATGGGCCCCAGAGCCTGGATTGAACCCTAATGCCCTTACCCATCAGCAGTGTAACCCTCAGCGTTTCTTTTTTTTCTTTTTTTACAAGGACAGAGAGAGAGTCAGAGAGAGAGATAGATAGGGACAGAACGACAGGAACAGAGAGAGGTGAGAAGCATCAATCATTAGTTTTTCATTGCCGTTGCGACACCTTAGTTGTTCATTGATTGCTTTCTCACATGTGCCTTGACCGCGGGCCTTCAGCAGACCGAGCCACCCCTTGCTGGAGCCAGCGACCCTGGGTCCAAGCTGGTGAGCTTTTGCTCAAGCCAGATGGACCCACACTCAAGCTGGCAAGCTCGGGGTCTCGAACCTGGGTCCTCCTCGTCCCAGTCCAATGCTCTATCCTCTGCGCCACCGCCTGGTCAGGCACCCTCAAGGCCTTCAGCAGACTGAGCAACCCCTTGCTGGAGCCAGCGACCTTGGGTCCAAGCTGGCGAGCTTTTGCTCAAGCCAGATGGGCCCACGCTCAAGCTGGCGAGCTCGGGGTCTCGAACCTGGGTCCTCTTCGTCCCAGTCCGACGCTCTATCCTCTGCGCCACCGCCTGGTCAGGCACCCTCAGCCTTTTATCTGGCTGTCTAAACCTCTGTTTCCTCCTCCCACTATTTAACAACTGGCAAACACAGACCCTGAGAGATCAGAAAAGGGACTGGTCCATCCCACACATTGGAATGATTTAAACTCACCTACCTAGTACTTATTACGTAGTTCTCAATAAAGTTCCCCTTTCACCTCCTTTCTTTGTGTGTATGTAAACTTAAAATGATATCGTCTCCTGCCTTACCCGTAGGACCACATCAGCTGATCTTGATTAAATTGTAGTGATGTTTTTAGGTGAAAGGAATGTGCATTGCTATTAAATTGGCCCGAGGGAGCGAGGCTGCTTGACTGTTTGGTTACGCGCTGTGACCTTACCATGGTGCAGCCGTATTGATGCGTGGGTACTAAATATTTCTGATGGTAGGTTCCTCGTATATATTGAGTTTTCCAAAACAAATGATCATCAAGATATAAAGCCCCATAGACCATAAACAACTTGAGATCAGGGGCCATTCTTTACTTGTCCTTGTCGTTCCAGAGGCTAGTTCCAGGCCTGGCCTCGCTGAACCAACATTCGTTGAATCAGTCAATAAATAATGACATATTACATCTAGATCCACAAAACTAGAAGGCAAAGTTTTGATACGTTTAAACTTCAGTGTCTGAAAGAAACTGACCTGAATATTTTCATAAAATAGGAAGAGAAAGAGAGACAGGGAGAAGAAAGGCAGAAGGGAGGGATGGAGGTAGAGAGAGAGAGAGAGAGAGAGAGAGAGAGAGAAGGAGGAAGTTGAAAAGATCCAGTTAATCTCTGAATTTCCCCAAATTGAGCATGGCAATAACCGGAGTCCACATTTGTGAGCATCTGAAATAGATCTGTTGTATCAGAGCTTTACCAACATTAGCAACTCTAGTTCTGCCTCTCTCTCCCTCACAGACAGGCAGACACGCATGAATGCGCGTGTCCACACACACACTAAGACTTAACATTATCCCCACTTTAAAAGCTAAGAGAATGTTAAAGTTTCTAGAAAGTAAGGCCCAAATTCTCAGAACTAGCAAGTGACAGAGTCAGGCCTTGAACTCAGATCGTGCCTACTCCACCTCCTCAGCATTCAACATGCATTTACTAGAAACAGAGGGTGATTAAGAATAAAATGACAGAAAGGTTACGAATCCTTAATCGCTAAGAAGGGCAAATAGGAGAGTTGCAAAACCAGCACAGTGGAAGGACCACCCTGAAGCCCAAGTGTGAATCAGAGGCGTGGAGGTGTGTAATGCACTGAGCACCCTATTACAAGACCTCAGAGAGCATAAGGCTCCTTCTGGCCCCTGGGGTCCCCAAAGAAAGAAAGCCTTAAGCAAGAAAAATTGAAAAGGGGCATTGAGCCCAGAGAACCTGTTCTCCCATCAGAAGTTGCCTAGCGAGATTTTACAGTTCCTCTTTGCCTTGATTGTCCATCCCATTTCCGTTCTCTTCATTTGGAGTTTTACGGAAGTCCAGGCTTCCATTTTATTACGTGTATTAATGCAGGGCTACCAATGTTCTCTGCAGAAGAGGTCGCAGGGAAGAAATACTTTTCTCTTTCACACCAGGGGCTGACTCCTGTCATGTTCTCTTTCCTTTGCACCCTGTCTGGACCAGATGACCTCTCAGACCAGTTCATTCGGGACTGCGAGCTCAAGGTGAAGCCAAGGAAGGGGAAGAATGTGCAGGTCTCCCTGAACGTTGAGTCAGACCAGAAAAAGCCACGGAGGAAGGATACCCCGGCCCTGCACATCCCGCCTTTCATACCAGGTGAGGACCATGCGTGCGGTCACCGTGCACACCTGGCAAGGGACCTGCTTTCCTCTAGAACACATTGATCTTACCAGTTATTTTTTTCTTAAAATTTTGAGTGTTTTTTAATCACTGGTACAATTTCTCCATCTGTCTTAGTTATAATACGGCCAGCTGCTATAACAGATACATTCCAAAATATTAACAGATGACACAGTACAAGTTTATGTTTCATTCACCAATAGTGGAAGTTGGGGGTAGGGGGGAAGGCAAGCTCTGCTCCAGACAGTCATTCAGGGCTTTAGGCTAATGGAGTTTGAGATGTGTCAGTATCACATGGCCTCCATCTTGCAGGCACGGGGGAGACAGAGTGGAGGAGGGACAGGCCTGCAGAGGCTCATTCACTTCCTTCCATCACAGGCTCCATCTGACTGCAGGGGAGGCTGGGAAATGTAGCCCAGCTCCGTGCCCAGGAGCAAAGCAAGCAGTCTGGTGAACAGCTAACGCGTTCCTACAGCCGCCTTGCATGGGCCACGTGATGCTCTCTTGTTCCCAAGTGTTTTGCTTTGTCTTATTTCCTTTTCTCCCTCTCTCCGAGCCACTTATTCAAGCCACCCCCCTATTCACAACCTCCTCGGCAGGATAGGAAACATATAGGGCACAGAGTGTTCTGGGAAGGACCAATGTGACCCCAATCCATCTAGTTTTAGATTCCATTTAATTTTAAATGAATAAATTAAACAAACGTCAGAACCAAAGTAGCTGAACTATGCAGTGAGAAGTAACGTCATCCTGGAGGTCCTTCGAGGAGGACCCCAGGATCCCAGTCTGAGTGGTGGAATGGTAGAAAGGCTACAGAGGAGGCTGTTTTCAGATTTATAAATGGTGGAGGAAAATTTTCCACGTAGAAGAGAGGTGAGAAGGCAGGTGGAGGGAGGTAGAGCCCTGATTACGTCATGAGAATAGAGCACGTGGCTTAGGGAACAGCAAATAATCCATCCCTGACAGAGGAGGCAGACGAAGCCGGGCTTGCGTCCTGGCTCAGACACCCATGAGCTACACTCCCAGGGCACGCCCCCTTGCCTCACCTTCTGCGGGTGTGTGACGGGGGGCGGAGGGGGGGTCGTATTATATTCCAATCAGGCGTATAAAACCCTTTGCATAGATGTTCTCCAGTGTAGCTTCAATAGATACCAAGTTTTAGAAAGTGCTTTTGTTAAAATAAGTTTGAAAAGATATAGTGACAACCCCCACTGGGTATATGCACGTGCAAGGACGCATACGAAGACCTTGGCTATGAAGAGGTGTGTGTTTGACCATCTTTCTCCCTCTGTCTTCTTAACTACACAGGTGTGCTTTCAGAACAGTTACTTACACGCTATGAGGTCCACGAGCGATGCCCAAAGGGCAAAACGAGCCCGGCCCTTCATAACACTGACCTGGAACAGAAAAAGCCAAGGAGAAAAGACACGCCTGCCCCGCACCCATCCCCCTTTGCAGCAGGTAAAAAGAGCTGGTGCAGGCCGTTTGCAGGTGGTGATGGGAGCAGGTCAAGAGCCTGACCATCTGGAGGTACCACGGGCACGACCTCGGTCCTGCCCAGCAGTCTTTGTCGCTCAGAGGTGCTCTGGGGAGGAGCGGCATTTACTGCTGCCTCTCTGCTTTACCCTCCTGGGCAGCTCCCCCAGTGCTGGCATGGAGGTGGGCGAGGGTCAGGGCGTTTACTCACACTTCAGCAGAACTGGCCAAATCCACTGAGCCAATGAAATAGAAATGTCAGCGGGTCCTTGAGAAGGGCGTTGAAATGCCCTCCTCCCCAGTCTGCCCTGGATTGTGCATCCTGCAGCTGATGGCTGATTCTCTCAGGACACCCGGATACATTGGCCAAATCCTCAGGACAAGAGAGAGGGAGAGGGAGCAAAAGAGAGATGCAGACATGATGATAGCTATCTTAATGTGTGTCAGATCCAGCCAAGGATCCTTGCTGAACATTGTTCATAAGTCCAGACTAGCAGACAGCCAGTGTGAGGTACAGTCTTGTCCCTGAGAATTTTATGTGCAGATTGGGGGATAAGACATGATTACAATATAAGACAGTGTATATGTGTGTGTGGGGGGGGTAGGGGTAGGGTGGTAGAGCATGGAATTCTAAAAATCAGCTGAATAACATAATAAAGTAGCTATTATCTCCCTTTACTGGTAAAGAAACTGAGGGAGAATTTAAATAACTGAGCCACTTTGAAGTCTGCTGAGGATGAAGTTGATGGATGGGTAGCTGATTGATGGATTGCACTGGTGAGGGGATGATTAGATGCAAAATAAATGGATCAAATTGTGCTCAGAAGCAAACACTGGGAGTTCGGACCCAGGTCTGTCTCACCAGTGGTCAGTTTCGCGTTGCCCTGTGTTATTATAGTGATATGAACCAGTTCTGTATTAGACATGGACATGCAAATACCAAGACTTTTATTATAGCAATCCACCAGGGACCCTTTGGGGAGGCCAAGTTCCCCATTACTTCATTTGATAAAGAAACAAATTGAAAGACAACACATCATAACAAGGCTGTCGGTGTGCACACAGGGTCATGATTTCCAAGGAGCAGACCAGGCAAGGGGCATGGAGCAGGAGAGGTCTTTCTCTAGAGAAATGGACCAACGACCAATGGGGAGCGTCTGAGGCTGCCTCAGCCATGCTTGTCCCAGGTTCCAGTCCCTGCATTCTCACCTACACTGATCCTCCAGCCCAGCCCACATTTCCCCCAGGCTCAGCCAGGGCAGGTCTCCGCTGACACACCCCTCCAACTCAAAAACCAAACCTTTTCTATTCTGAACTAACTCTCTGTGAGACAGGGCATGCAAATACCAAGACTTTGTCATCCCTTTTAGCCTTGTTCTTCCTCTTCCTCTTCCTGTTCCCATTGTTGTGGCTGTTATTTAGATCAGCTGGCATCAATGGTTTGTTTGATGGAGTCAGGAGAACCAGTCTGTGGATTGCCCTCCTTACTGGTATTGAACTGGATGTCTAGTCCAGTCCCGTCAGTACAGCAATGTTCAGTGATTATTTGGGTTTTTAAAATATATTCTGTTTGGAAATTGCAATTCTGCAGTTCCAAGTTCTCCACTGGAAGACTATTTTCTCCCCATCCTTCTATTGTTTTTATTGAGGCTCCTCTAGAGGAAGATTTGGTCGATGAAGTCACCTTAGTAGACAGTGTTGGGCATGGGCTTTGAAGTCAGAAAGGTCTAGGTTTGATCTCTGATTCTGCTGCATTCTCATTTATGACCCTGGGTCACTGACACCAACCATAAGAGCCTCCCTGGCTTCATCCACCTCTGAAAGGAGGACCATACCTCCTATCTCCCGGGATTGCTGGGACAATGACATAAAGTATCTGAAACACTTAGCACAGTTCCTGTGAGTTTCCCTTCATTCCCTAGTCAACCCTACAGCCTTTGAGATGAAGGGGAGAGTTTCTAAAAGGGAGACTATTCCTAGCCAACATTTTTTACCTCTCCCTATAAACCTGCTGATTCAAAGAACCTCCAAGAACATTGAGCTCTGTTTATCTGGCAGTGGAAGCTGCCTTCTTCCTAATATCTACACCAGTGGTTCTTAACCTGGGTTCTATCGAACCCTAGGGGTTCGATGAGTCGGTCTTAGGGGTTCAGAGAAGCCTCTGCCGCGGAGGCCAGAATAAAGTAATACCGTAATTTGTTGTGAGTTCATGCACTTTGTTGGTTTTGTTCTTTGAGCAAGGGGATGTTCAGGCACGGCTCATTTTGTGCACCAGTTAAAAAACATATACCTATATCTTGAATTTGGGGAAAAAATCGTATTTTATTTATCACTAAAGAAGGGTTTGGTGAATGCGCATATGAAACTGGTGGGTTCAGTACCTCAAAGAAGGTTAAGAACCACTGATCCATACCATAAGAGAGCAGTTTCTGACCGAATAAAGAAATGTTTCTCAAAGTACACAGGACAAAAGTACACAGAGCTGGAAAGGGTTGTATATTCATGGACTCTGCACACTCTCAAATGCCTTGAATCAGCACATCTCTGTGTTGTATTTGTGATTCTAGGTAGCGTTCTATGACGCTAGCTTCTATTAGCATATTAGCTGAAGCACTTTGTTTTTGAAGTGCCTTTTTGTATCTAAAGATTTGGCAGGACTCGAAATGCTGGTTAAGCTGATAAAGACAGAGCCCTCAGCAGATGTTCGGGGAGACTCACGTTGGTTCTAATAGGGTGTTGAGAGGAACTCCCAGACAAATGCACCCTGGAGACGTCTCCTCTCATTAGCCCTTGGCAAGTGAAGACTGGACAAGGATTTGCTCCGTTCTAAATCTCTGGCTAACTACCTTCATTCCTCTAGGTTAATGAGCTTATTTGATGGGTTCTGGTTGCCAGACGATTCCTTAGTGAAGAGTCAACCTCGGGCTTTATCGCCTGCCCGTGGTTTGCTTCCAACTTGGCCCACAGTTGCCAGGGCCCTCTTCTTGGTGATGGCATGGCAGGGAGCACTAGGTTGTGATTGGTCAGATTGGAGTAGCTGAGATCTACTTAAGGAAGACAAAGACTTTCTTTGCAGTCTTTGGCAAAAGGAACCAGGGAAAGTCAAGACGAAAGAGGCTAGCATCCTTGATAAGAAGCCTCCTGGAAAAGTGGATCATGAGGTCTGAAGATTTGCAGACCAAAGCTCCATACTGTACTTGTAGAAAGAAGGCTGGTATGTCCTCGGAAAGCGACCCCTCTTCTGTCCTGCTGGGAGTAGAGCGTTCTCTCTGGTGTGGTTTACCGGGTGAGGCAGTCTTAGCCCTGGCTCCCTTACATCAGAGGGCCATGTCTGCAGTGCAGGTGATCAACTGTAGATGGTGCTCTGGATGGGATCATGGTCTAAGTCAGCTTGTTGCTAGATGAACTGACCCTTAGAGACCTTGCACTGACAGCTCGAGCCATAAAAGCACAGCAAGCTCTAACCTGCGACCAGGTGTTCTAAGCTCTTCTACATAGTGAGTGGAAGGGAGGAACTTACCTTTTCTAAATCCCCACTGTATCCCAGGTCCTGGGCTGGGTGGTAAAATAACCTTGTGAGAACCTCACCATGCAGTGGGGGGTTCCCGCCACGTGGGAGTGCTTTAACAGAGCTTTAGGGCGGGTGTGGTTGACACTGGAAAGAATGTTTGCCTAAATCTGGATGGTGGCATCACCCCCTATGGGAGCTGCAAATTCTTTTATGTCCAGTGTTACAGATGACCAAACTGAGGCTCAGCTAAGTGAAGAGACCTACTCAAAGTTGAATGACCCCCAGAGGCAAAGCTCTCTGGCTCTGGGACATTCCCACAGGGCAGCACGAGGACCAGGACTGGGTTAAACCACCAAGGCAGAGTTCATTCTCAGCTCGCCAAAGCCAACAATAGTGAGCATTGAGAATGAGAAGGGCGTGAGTATATACAGACGCAGATGCTACTGATGGGTGCCTTATTCTAAGCCGTGGGGTTCCTGAAGTCAAGATTTGTGATGAACTGCCACATATTTTTCCATTATAAGATATTAAAGTCAATGCTCAGCGCTAATATCTTACAAATACAAATGCTGGTTCACTTTCACTAAAAGTTCATAGAGGAAAGGATAATTTAATCCCCAAAAGAAAGAAAAATGAATCACCTTGACATAAAGAGCAGTTATATATATATTGTAGCCATATAGCTGTATGAAAAACTCACTACTTATTGTTTATTTTTTCATGTAGCCCTGAACAATGTCAACTTCATTAGCACTAGTGCGGACATTTAGAAATGGCATGTTCGGACCCGAAGCTCCTTATTTTCCCCAGATGTTAGTAGGGTGTGTTTAAGTTTGACTTCATGAGGCTTCCCAGTGCTTTACAAAAGGAAAATAAACTCGCAAGTTGTAAAGGAGAGGAAAGCTGACCTTTCGTTGCTCACGGGTGTGGCGCTGTGCTGAGTATCGTCGCCTACTTCTTAATTCATTGTCAAAATCTCCCTTTATGTAAGTCTCACCGCCCTTCTTTTCCATGAGAGAAAACTGAGGTGTGAAGCTGCTAACGGGCCCAACACAGATTGAGTGGCGGGATGAGGAGTCCGAAACACTGGGACTACAAACCCCACATGCTTCCCTCCCTGCAGCGCCGTGAGCATCAACACAGAGTGTGGAGAAGAGGTGAAGGGTGCCCCTGACCCCCGGGGTCAGCGTCCCCCCTCTACCCAGAGTGTGGCATCCTCGCTGAGCTGCAGCTCCTCTGGGGAGGCCACACAGGGCCACCCAGAGCTCGCTCGCTCTCTCTCTCTCCCTCTCCTGACACCATTAGCTTTGCAGACTCTGTAAGGTTTCTGGGTCCCCGTGTGCTGTGTCTGTGCTCAAAGGCTGTCTAGTGTTTTAACGAGAGGCACTTATCTGCTCATCTGTGCTTTGCTTTGCAGGTGTGACCCTGCTTAGGGAGGAGAGACCCAAAGTGATCATGGAAGATGAGGAGAAGGATGGGGACAAGATAACCGTTTAAAAGCAGTTCCTCTGAGACCACCTGTAACTAGGTTAGATCGGCGCCCCACGGTGACCTAGAAAACACTAGACCATTTCTGCTCCCCTTTTCTCATAGTCAGCCTCCGAGATCCGACGCTGGCACCCCAGGATGCCCTCTGTCAGACTGCCAGGCGCCTCTCTGCCTCTGTCTTCTTTCCCGAATCTGGTTTCCTTTCCAGCCTCTTGCGTTTGCATTTCCGTGTGGTGGAAAGGCAGCAGGTCCTTGCCCTAACCGAGGCAGTGATGGGGGGTCAGCTATAGCGGCTCGGCGGGCGGCCATGTCTTCTGGGTCAGTTCCCAGAGCTCAGCACGTGGAGAACGTGGGGATCCGGTATTTCTCGGCTCTGGCGGGGGGCTCCTGGTGGCCAGGTAGGGCGGGGAGACTGTGGGTTCTCACTCTCTGGTTGCTTTGGAGAACAAGGTCTTTTATCTCCTTCATTCCTTCTTAAGAGTATAAGTGTCGCTGGTGACATTTCCTAAGATCCTTGTCACCGATGCCCTAAAGGTGCCTATGTATTTTGGGGACTCCCCCCCAGCCTCCCAACAATCTTGGACGAAGAGACTGGAGGAAAAGAGTGCTGGTCTACCTGGGAGGCTTAGCAATATAGCCTGTTTGTCTCGAGTTTTTAAAACGTCTCTTAACCATGCCGTCCTACAATCTGTGAGTTGTGTCACAAGTGAACCATTACTAAGGTAAAATACCAACACTTGTGATTAAGTTACTCTGAAAAAAAGTAAGGTCAGAGGAAGGTCATGCCTATATGTTTAGCATTCTTCCTTACTTGGACCCCACGTGCTTTCTTGAATGGAAGGGAAAGACGCGGTTAGCCAGAGAGCGGTGGTCCGCACACTGGCCCTGCCCTGCGCGCTGCCCCCTGCCCGGCGTGCTGCCCCCTGCCCGGCGTGCTGCCCCCTGCCCCGCGCTGCCCCTGCCCCTGCCCCTGCCCCGGCTGTGGTCTCTGGGTGTTGTGCGGGGGCAGGCTCCGCACGAGGGCAGGCTCCGCACGAGGGCGTGGTTACCAGTTGAAAGGCAGGGGAAAGGCCGTGTCTATTGGTCAAGGGTACAAAGGTGGGTATTTGAACAGATCCTGCCTAAAAGTGACCATTTGGAAGTTGTGTATTCACCCTGACTGTAACAGTTTGGTGATCCCTTCTGTCTCTCTGTCCTTCTCGTAAACATGGACAAGACGCAGGTCCCTGCTGGTAATAAAGACGCTTCTCACTGGTCTCGATGTCCTGGTGTGTTTCTCCTGAAAACACTCTGTCCTGACGGTGCTAAACAGAAGAGGTTGCAAAAGAGATTTACAGGACTGGTTCTTTTCTTTGTTTTGTTTTGTTTTTGACTCACAGAGGCTTCAAATCGTTTGACTAAGCCGTTAACATTTAATAATCTAAGGAGAACTTACGTAAAATTCTAGACTTCCCAGGTTCTCGTGGAAACACACCTCAAGATCTGGCCACTCTGGGCCTGATTGGAAGCACGGCCTCCGTCGCCCGGCACCGAGTACCGATGCCCTTTCAGAAGCACGTGGGTTCTCCACCTCACCATCTGCTCTGCCTGGCACCTTCTGGCGCTGACGTCACCCCCGCCCGCACACTGGTCTGCAGCCCCTGGGGCAGCCCCGCCACTCGCGGTCCTAATGATCCCTCACCAATCGGACCCGGAGCTCCTCTCCCCCTGCTGTTGGTCACTCTCACAGCTTCGCGAGCAAGGGAGTGAGATTGTGTCCAGGCTGCTGGTTGAGGAGTAAGTGGTGAAGCCACCCTAAAGCCTTTAAGAAGCCACAAAAGCAATGACAGGTATGTGGATAATCGAATTTTATCACCACCACCAGCAGTTTTTGCCAGGGGCTTCTCACTAAGAGAACCAAGATCCTGTCTGGTCCCATCAGCCTTGCTGGACAAGCTCGGGGTACGCCTGCAGCTGTGCCCACAGGGTGCACTCAGTACACTGGCTCTGAAAAGCCCTCCACATTTCTAACTCCCTGGCGTGGGGTGAGAAACAGCCCGCCTGTTGTAGAGACAAAGGTCTTTGGTCCCCCCCCCCAACGGTACCACACTGAGCATGTCCCAGGGCCTCCCTGAGTCTGTCTACCTTGAAAATGAGGGTCACAATCTCTGTCTGGTCTTCTTCATAGTTTGAGAATCAAATGAGATCATGTATAGAAAAGAGCTTGATAAGCTAAAAAACCCTCTTTATCTCTAGCATAGAATCATTTTTAAAGTACTGTCAGGGGATGGGCTGTGCCTTTTCTATTGCCAGGTCCCCATGGCCTAGTATTGGCCTGGTATTGGTCTGGGTACGGGATGGTAGCGATTATTGGACATTGATGGCAGCCTCTGGAGAAGTGCTCTGAGTAAGCAGGTCCCACAGGGAAAGACCAGCCCTCCTCCTCTGGGAAAGCCAGTCTTCGTCATAGTCTCATCCTCAAAGGACACGCATGGAATGGTGAGGGACAGCACCGGTCAGGACATCTAACCAACCCGGGACAGCAGTGGGGTGATGTGGCTGGAAGCCAGATCTTCCTCCTTTCCCCTGACCCATGGGACCCTTTTCTGGTAAAGTAGAGGTTTAATGATGAGGGTTACATTCAGATTAAAATAGCATTCCATTCATTGCAAAGGACTTTTCTGCAAGCCCACCAGAGTCCCCTTAAGGGAAGCATTAATCACATGGTACAGGCCATTCCGAAAGAAGGCCCAGATTAAAGGCTGCCCCACAGACCTGGTCAGTGCGTTGGGCCCATATTCCTTCTGAAGGCTTCTACCCAACCGCAGGCTCCCTGAGACGGGGACACCCAAGGCCCTTCCAAAATCCCCGCACAGGCTTGGTGGCTTCGTTTCAACCCAGACCGTCTTCCAGAGCTGCTGCGGGAGGTCACACAGCCCACTCCTCAGGCTCCGTTGCCACTTGGGAAGCCGGAGCTGGCGTGGAGGGCTCAGGCTGGGGCCGCGGAGGATTCAAGCAGCGTGTCCTTTCACATTCAATTAAGTGAATTCTCCTAGCTGAGGAGGAGAGGTCAGGAACACGAAGGCTTGCGTGGCATCTCCGTCACCTTGTGTAAACGAGGCTCCCTGGCCGCTTGTAACTTGTGAGTGTGAAAGGGTTGCTCAGAAAACTCTCCACGGCCATGCGCGGAGGTACCCGACCGCCCGACAGAGGACACCCCCTTCCCGCGCCTGGGCACAGGATCGCCTTTGAACAAACTGTCTAGTCTCATCTTGACAGCGGTTCAGGACACGATAATGACCGTTTCTGTTCCCTGCCCCAGTTTCTGACCCCCAAGAAACTGGAGCAGGGAACTCTGCACAGGTGAGTATATTTATGGGGAGACACTACACTATGTGACATGAGCTCTGCCCTGGAAAACGAAGCTCTCCACTGACCTTCCCCAAAAAGAAAAGGTGTTCCCCAACATAGAGCAGCAGGTCCTTCCCGTAAGGTGAGATAGAGGGAATTACTAGATGACCGTGAGGGAGGCAAGAGTACCCGTTTCGGGACATTTTAGACCAGTGGTTCTTAACCTGGGTTCTATCGAACCCTAGGGGTTCAATGAGTCGGTCTCAGGGGTTCGGAGAAGCCTCTGCTGCGGAGGCCAGAATAAAGTAATACCATCATTTGTTGTGAGTTCATGCACTTTGTTGGTTTTGTTCTTTGGGCGAGGTGATGTTCATGCACGGCTCATTTTGTGCACCAGTAAAAAAACATATCCCTATGTCTTGAATTTGGAAAAAAAAATCATATTTTATTTATCACTAAAGAAGGGTTCGGTGAATGCGCATATGAAACTGGTGGGTTCGGTACCTCAAAAAAAGTTAAGAACCACTGTTTTAGACACTCCCCACCGTCCCCGTAGTGAAGACAAGCTTGTCCTCGGCGCTGAGTGACGCACCTCTTTGCCACCCTGGGGTGTGTGTGTGTGTAGCGGGGGTGTCACAATAGCCCGGGTGCCACGTTCTCACGTGTTCCGGGAGGCACAGCTCTTTCTTTGCTTGTCCCGTCCCCTCCGCGGACCACACGCGGCTCTCCCTTCCCTGGACCGCTGCGCAGCCGCTGAAAGATAAAGACAGATTCCACACGTTCCCTGAAATGGGCCATGACACATCTGAAGGTCAGTACCGCTGCCGTTAAGGCTCCAACCCCGGAAGAAATGGGCGGCATGGCCAGTCCTCCTCCGCCTCGGCCTCTTCAGCTCACGGAAAGCCTCTAGCGTTCATTGTCAGGTGTTGGGGACCCCTTTGTGTGAGAGGAAATCACGCTGGGACGTCTAATACATGCAACGCATAGACCCAGGTGCTCAGTGGCACATGGGAAGCCTCAGGTGTCCCCCACTCCACCCTCCTACCACCCCCTCCTCTGGTGGCCTTTAAGGAAACCCTAGCACTTTGCTGAGCAGGGTCAGAGAACTCGGAACTCGGGAACTGGGGGACACCAAGCGTTCCTTAGCTGCTTCCAACTTCAGAGTCTTCTTCGGTTCACCCAGGCCCCCAGCCTCCGTGTCCAGTGCGGTGAGGGTTTTCATTGTGTGGGTGACGTATGGGTTTTAATATACACGTCTGCGAGCTCGTCTCTGGAACGACGTCCCCCGAGATTCTGTTTCTGCGGCGGCCACACCCGCAGCCGCCCTCCCACAGAGCAAAGCAGAAAGCCAGTAATGAAAGACACTGGAGAGAAACCAACAGGGTGTAGCTCCGGAGCGAGCGCGCAGCCCTAATCTGTAACTGGGCAGTTATAAATCCCCTCCCGGAGCTCGGCTCAGACGACCCCAACAGGGGGAGGAGCTTTGATTTCGTCCTCCATTTGGGCGTTCCGTGAAGGAGCAACCACGTTTCCCAACAGTGCAAATGTTTCTTCTAGTCTTTGGTTCTTGAAAGCGTTACTTCAGTTGTGAAGCTACAGGGTATCAGTGCCCGGTGTTACTAAACTTGCCTCTGCAGTTAAACTCCTATCACCCATAGACATTCTTTTTTTTTTTTAAGAGAAATTATCCTGATTTGTCACAAGAGGTTTCTAGACATAGGTTCCATGGCCGGACGCTCAGTTGCGGGCTGGCATGTGTCTAAGTGTGCACATACAGATCTCAACCCCAAATGTTCTTTCCCGCCAACGTCAAGGACTCGGCGCTTGGCAAGGGGCAGAGCGTCCTGGCTCCCTCTCGTCACAAGCTGAGCGGTGATCCGCAGCAGGAGGACTGATTGCCGATTCATCACTGCGATCTAGCCTCCTCCCCTTCTAGATCAGCTTTATCCAGATGCCCTAGGATGGAAGTTTCTTTAGTGTTGACATCATCCAATCCGGAGCAAAGCTCTCAACTAAATACCCTCCCCACATCACCCGTCACCAGCCCAGTGAGCAGCAGTTGATGCTCACCCAGCCAGGATCGCCCTAAAATGGAGAACCCTGGTGAGAGAAAAGATTTGGGGTGTGGGCGGGGCACTTTCCCAGGGAACCCTCTTAGGAGAATGCAGTAGTGACATTTCTCCCCAGCACCCATGTCTGGGCTTCCTGCCCCTGCCCCTGCCCTGCGGGGGGGAGCACCTGAGTGGGCGGGGGCCACATCTGCTCACTGCCAGGCCATCTGCCTTTGGGATGATGTATCCTTTTCACCAACATGTCCGCCCTCACCAAGTTCCCCTGTCACCTCAACCCTACACATTTTCTGGTTGTTGGACCTAACAACTTAAGAAAAGGAATAGGAGTTTCTTCCATCCTAGAATCCTGAGAAAAAAAGGTACTGAGTCCATGAGAAAGTCTGAGATCCTCTGCAGACTAAAGCCACGCTGCTCAGAGGGTGGTTCCTACAACCAGCTCCACCTGGGGGCTCGTTAGAACTGTAGAGTCTCCTGCCGAAGCCAAGTCAGCGGAGCATGGCCTACAAGGGCCGCAGGTGATCTTTATACACCCGATTGACCCTTTAAAAGCGCTGTATTTATACGTCATAAGGGGCCGGCTGTAGCTTCGTCAGACCACACGGCACGCGTGGCCACTGGAGTTCCAGATCAGATCCTACCCCTGACGCAAGCTATGGATCTTGGGTAATGTTGTCAACTGAGAGCCTCAGTTTCCTTCCCTGTTAAGTGAGAACAATGGCTGATCTTTAAGATGGTACTAAAGGTTAAATGGGATAATGCTTACAAAACAGAATGCCTGGCCCAGAGGAGATGGTCAGTTAACAATTGTTTCTCTTTGCTTCCTGTGGCTTTAGGGCAAGTAATTTGTCTTCTGTTTTCTGCACCTTGGAAAGGTCTTGGTTGTAGGAGAAATCCAATTTCATATCCAATCAATGGATTGATGATCTCACCTATTATAATAGCCAAGCAAATGCAAATGCACACTCTCTGTGTAGGTCTCAAACAGAGAGCTCTTCCCATAAATGTGTGTAGGTTTGCCTTACGGGCCTTTCCTGTCCCTACACTGCAGGCAGGCCGGGGGGACAGGAAAGAACTTGATGTGGGGTTTTTGTGTGTGTGGTAAAATACACATAACATTAAATTTTTCGTCTTAACCAGTGGTGGGATTCAAATAATTTAACAACCGGTTCTCTGCCCTAATGACCGTTTTAAGTATAAAATAACAATATACCAAAAGGTAGTTTATTTCATGTGTTTAATACTTAAAAATAAAAGGAGTACACAAAACTAGATTGTGTTACAAGAAAGAGTTTTAAAATATTAATGAAAAAATATTAATACCTGACAAAAAAAAAGACAATAAAAGTGTTATTTAAGATATTTCCATATTGCTTCTTGATTGGCGTCCTCACTTGCAATTTTTTTTCACCTGTGGGCAGAATGAACATTATCACCAGTGCTTAGAATACACTGTTGCACAGAGGAACGTTAGAGAAGAGTAAGGAATGTAAATTTGTGATTTCCACATTGGGCGGCTGCCCAGGAGCCCACCTTAGAACCCTGATCACAAGTGCCATTTTAACAACCGATTAACCAAACTCAACAAAAAAAATTAGGCATTGGTTCTGCCAAACCAGTGCAAACCGGCTGAATCCCACTACTGGTCTAAACCATTTTTAAGTGTATCTAGTTCAGTGGTATTATACACATCCACTTGTACAACGTCACCACCATCTACCTTCATAACTCCTCTTCCTCTTGTAAAGCTGAAAGTCCGTACCCACTAAATGATAACTCCCCGGACCCTGGCAGCCACCGTTCTGCTTTGTCTCTCTGAGTTTAAGCTCTCTAAGTACCACGTATAAGTGGACTTACAATATTTGTCCTTTCGTGACTGGCTTATTTCACTGAGTATAATGTCCTCGAGGTTCATCCATGTTGTGGCATGTGTCAGAATCTTCTTCCTTTTTAAGGTTGTGTAATAGTTCAGTGTATGTACACACCACAATTTGCTTATATGTTTGTCTGTCTGTGGACACCTGGGTTGCTTCCATGTTTTGGCTATTGTGCTTAATGCTGTTATGAACACGGTAAACAAATCCATCTTCCAGAGGTCTATTCCCAGAACTGGACCTGCTGGACCATAGGGTACCTCCATTTTTAGTTTTTTGAGGGACCACCATACTGTTTCCCACAGTAGCTGGACCACTTTACATCACACCCACAGGGCACAATGTGTGGGGTTTTCCAGGAGCAGCTTGAATGAAGGATCCTGCCTGATAGACTCATTCTCCCCTAACACCGTGAGCGTGAGGTCTCCATGCTGGGAAACCCTCCCGCGCTCCTGTTGAATCCAATGCCCAATGAGGGTGGTGCCTGCAGATGAGAAGGGATCAATACACACTTTGCTGACTTAAATGGAAGGTCTCCAGCAAGCCCCGGCTGGTGCCCATCTCGAGAACCATTGACCCAGTGTTTAGCTTTTCTTACACACCACTGCCACCTTCTGGACATACTGGCACATTACAGTTGCCAGGCTAACGTCTGTGCCTTTGAGACTCGGTATTGATGTGGAGGTCACATATTCAGGTTTGTGTGCTCCCTTATTATGTGTACACAAAAGTGTGTGTGTGTGTGTGTGTGTGTGTGTGTGTGTGTGTGTGTGTGTGTGTGTGTGTGTAAGAGAGAACCAGGGTGGTATTCCAAATTATGGCAAGACCCTGTGTGGAAAGAGCTTTGTGAAGAAATGAAACATGGCAGAGTGTGATGGTGCAGGAGACCTAGGCCGGACCAAGCCAGGCGTTTTAGAAGTGGCTCCTGCGCCCTGGCCGGTTGGCTCATCCGTAGAGCGTCGGTCCAGCATGTGGAAGTCCCGGGTTCGATTCCCCGCAATGGCACACAGAAGAAGTGCCCATCTGCTTCTCCACCCTTCCCCCTCTCCTTTCTCTCTGTCTGTCTCTTCCTCTCCCGAAGCCGATGCTCCATTGGAGCAAAGTCAGCCTGGGCGCTGAGGACGGCTCCATGGCCTCTGCCTCAGGCACTAGAATGACTCCATCAGAAACAGAACAACACCCCAAATAGGCAGAGCATCGCCCCCTGGTGGGCATGCCGGGTGGATCCCGGTTGGGCGCATGCGGGGGTCTGTCTGCCTGTCTCCCCCCTTCTAACTTTGGAGAAAAAAAAAAGTTGGTCGGTCCTGGGCCCTGGCCAGTTAGCTCAGTCAGTTAAGGGCGTCGTCCTGAAACGACAAGGTTGAAGGTTCCATCTCTGGTCAGGGCACACACAGGAAGCAACCAATAAATACAGAACAGAGTGGAACAACATACGAATGCTTCCCTTCCCCCTCCCCTCTCTCTCCCTTCTTCTCTCTGCCTCTAAAAATCAATCACTCAATTAAAATAAAAAAGAAAAAGCCCTGGCCAGATAGCTCAGATGATGGGAGTATCATCCCGGAGTGGAGTGCGGAGGCTGCTGGTTGGATTCCCCAGTCGGGCACATACAGGAGCAGATGGACCTTCCTGTCTCTCTCAATCCCTGCCTCTCAAAAAAAAAAAAAAAAAAAAAAAAAGATGGCTACCTAATGCAGCCCATGTTGTTCTCATTACAGACTGTTCCTTCGAACCTCTCTACCTCTAACCATAGCTTCAAGGGGGAAAAATCAGTGAACACTACCACCATCAACCTAGTTTGCTCTTTTTGTCTTCATATACAATAAAACAATTCCTTTTGAAGCCTAGAATTTAAAATTTCTCTTGCCCGTAGTTCAAACTGACCTCCCTAAAACAGTAGTCTGAATTCATTCTATCATATACAAACTATTATCCCCACTGCACAGACATCACGAGGCAGTAGAGTAAGTCTAAAGCCTAAACCCTGGTTTATTATTTCTCCTGCAAGAACCATTCAGAACTACTTTGACTTTTGGTCATTATTCGTAAGGAGAGGACTGAACAGATTTAAGCCTTGCTTTCCTCAAAGGACTGTCCTGGGAGTTAAATAATATCATGGAAAGCCTGGAAAACACAGGCGATGTACAAGAGAGATTTGTTTGCTTTCTCACTGGGCTGGTTTCTCTTCCTGGCCCCCATCTGAGTTACTGGGCAGGGCCCGGACCCAGAGCGGGTCTGCCTCGGGCCGCTGGTAGAGTGTGGGTTCTTGACTGTGTGCTGGAAAGATTTCACTACATGAGTCCAGGGGATTCTGAGAGTATGTTAAAGCTGGGTCAGTGCAGGAAGGGAGGGCTCAGGGTAGAAGCAGCAGGAGAGAGCCGAGGCGGGCTGTTTGACTCCTAGAAACGTTACAGATAGCAGTGAGCCAGGACGGGCTGCTGTCGGCTCCCTAGAGAGGCAGAAAGAAAGGGGCCTCGGGATGGGTTCAAGGGGTCAGCCAGGACGAGTTGCCGCAGGCCACCGCTGCCCTGGTTGCTGGTCTCGTGGGGACCCTTAGAGAAAGAGAGCAGGCATATGCCTAAGGGAGAGAGGCATGGGCATGTTCCAGAGAGAGAACCTCTGGGTCCTTTGTCTTGAGGTTTTTCTCTTTAGCCTGAGGGAAGCCGAGGGGAGGGTTTAAACAGACTATTAGCTTTTCAGGTATGTCCTATAATATGTTGATTCCTCAAAGCATGCATAAAGAGGTGTCAGGGTTAATTTCTGGTTAGTTTAATTTTTAAAGGTGGTCATCAAAAGGGGACCTCCCTGCGCAGACCAGGGCAGGTCTGCCCCACGATGGTCGGGAACGTGTGAACCATTCTAAGTGTCTTTGGTTAGGGAAGATAACACCTTGTGATTCATTAGCTGGCTGTAAATTGCTCAAATTGTTTGGCCTTGTTTATTTTTGCCTCAGTTCCCCTTATTCCACGTGTCAAGGAATTTCCGTGGTCTCCGTGGGAATGCACAGAACCATTTATCAAGCACCGGCCATGTACCAGGCAGTGCTGTAAATTCACATGCGTTTTATAACGTAATCATTCCCGCTACTCTTGTGTGCACTTAATTCATAAGGAAGTGGTTGCTTGAGAGGATTCCATCGCATGTCCAAGGTCGTACAGCTAGGAAGCCACGGAGCTGTGAAGTGGGTCCAAGGATGCTGGTTCAGCTCGGAAGCCCAGAGCACTGGCAGCAGTCTGCCTGATGGGGCGCCCACGAGCACACGCGCAGCGCAGGTAGCTCCTGGCCCCTCCCACCAGCCGGTCTCATCTCCCTCTGCCCACTGAGCAGCGGTGCTGGGCCTTTTGGATTCGTGACCTTGACTTACAGCTTCTGCAGGTCTCTGCCCAGGCCACCCAGAACCATATCCCAGATGCTGCCCCAAACTGTTGGGTTCCTGCCCCCACCGCGCCCCCAGTCCTGGTTCACCAGCGGACCCAGAGCAAGCAGAGGAAACAGGGCATGCAAGGCTTTGAACTTTGGGACTGTTGGTATTCCCAGCAGCTGGAGCTCATGGAGCAGGGGTGGGAGAGGCAAGGAATGAAGGTGGGGGCAGCCGGCAGAGCCCACAGAGGGCCCCTCGGCTGTTCGTAGGCACTGAGGCTGTGTTCTGAAAGCCATGGGGAACCACTACAGTGTTTGGGCTGGGGAAGAGACTCGCTGGACTTCATAATAAAAAAAAATATCAGTCAGTAGTAAGTCTCAAGGGGTCAGACAAGGGTTGGGGTGATGGCTCAGGGATATAATTGGGAACACAGGCTCTTTCTTCCTGTGCTGACAGCATGCTGGATTTCATCTTTGTGTTTGTTGTGACCTCATGGGCCCAAAACAGCTGCTACACATCTGGGCTGAGTCTATATTCCAGGCAGGAAGAACCAGAAGAGGCGGCTTTATATCTCATTAGCCAAAATTGTGTCACCTGGCCGCCTCTAAATGTAAGAAAACTGGGCAATTGAATGTTAACTTTTACAATTTCTCTGGAAGAGACTGGGAGAGAGGAAAGGGCTTAGAAATGGAAGCTGTGTCAACGTGTTAGCATACTAGGAATAACAAATAGAAATTAATGATGCTATAATTAAATGTTAATTAATATAAGTGGTGCTACGAGTAAATCGTTATTTATAATATGTCATCAATATTGTCTTTTATTTAGATTTTTTTATATTTTCCAGGATTTCTACAATTTGTCTCCCAATATAACCCTCAAATATTTATTTTCCATAGGTTAAGCATTCTTTATATATATTTATATGTTTGATAACAGAATAAACCTATAAAAAATGTAGCAGCACTATAATCAGGATGAAAATAGTATTCTCCACAGCTGCCCCCCCTCCCTTTGACTGCTAAGAATATTCAACACCCACCCAGCTGAAAGCAATCTCGAAGATCCCCTGAACTCGGCAAACAGCGCATGCCTCGGAGAGACACCAGGGGGCAGTGCAGGGTAAGAAATGCGTCCGTAACTCGATCCCATCAAATAAAGTAAACCGGTTTGTAAGGATGTTTATCCTTACCCACGTCTTTGAGCCACCAGTTCAGCATGGTGTCGACCTCATTTCCAGAAGCGAGCCAGGTGGGACGTCCTTTTAGTGACACACGTTTCGTGGGGCTTATTAACATGCAACTTCCTTTCAGATGGCAGACAGTGGACTGAAGACTCAACTGCGTTGTCTAATGCAACATCGCCCAAAGCATTTCTACCCTATTTTAGCAAACGATGAGACCACACCCGCGTGTTTGTTTCCAAACTTCTGGGTCATATGCAACGTCCACGGGCAGATGTTGGTGGGACAGAATGACCTCGGTTAACCACCACTTTGAAGGGTGAGGCTGTACGGGCTGAACTATCTTTCTTCTCTAGGAATGTTGAGTCTGAAGCTGGAACAGCCACAGAGGAGCAGCAAGGTCATATTTTTAAAGAGAAGTATACTTCATTCTTTACACATATATTCCTTTCTTAGAATTGACTGAGATTTTGACACAGGCAGAGATGCTGAATCAGAAGAGAATTTAGAGTGAAAGCGAAGCAAGGGGCAAGGGGCATGGGTGGGACTTTGGAAGAACCAAGGCCTTCAATGTGGGACATGAAACCGGGTGAATGAGAACAGAAGGGAGGACAGCAGTGGTGGGAGGTAAGAGGCAGGCAGGCATTCCGGGGTGGGTAATAGATAATTAAGTGATTAACTTCTTTTCGCTGAGGTTGAAGGATATTAACCACTTACCTGAGGTCACAGAACTCACAAGGGGCGTGGCTCTCAGACTTAAACACCTAACCCCTTTATACTGGGCTCCAAGAGACGATCGCTAGTGTCTGCCCAGTCCTTAGGATGTGTTAGCCCTCAGTGCTAATGCTAAGTCACGTGCTATCATTATCCCCATGTTTACAGCCGAGGAAACTAAAGTTCAGAGAGGTCACAAAACCTGGTAGAGCTCCCAAAGCAAACAAGAGACAAGGGCCAAGATTTAATGGCAGGTTTTTCTAACCCCTGACTCCTAGTTCTTCCCCACTAGTCCCACCATGCACAGCAGGACCTGGAATGATCAACTTAGTTGATAACACAGGTGTTTTATGTTGGGCCTAGCTAGTATTACGGGTCACTCATTAACATTAATTTGTTGCGCTTGTGGTGTAGAGGAGGACTTTGTTTTTTTTTCTTTTACGCTCTTGCCTTTATAACCAGGAAGAAAATTGACAAGGTAAGTTATACAGTTCATCTTAAGATATTCGGGACTGAAGACTGCCAAGCACAGGGGAAACCTAACTCTTCAAATGAATCCCAGAATCCTGCAGAAGCAAAAGATGACTCACATACAAGGAAGTCCTTTAAAAGCATCTTTTTAATTTGCTATAAGAATATATAGTTAGGCATTTATTTCTATACAATCCATCATGCAAACAACATGGTAGGCATTTTACAAGCCCTGCAGAATTTCAGTGTCTGTGCATTTGCTCAATGAAAACCTTAGCAAAGGTTAAAAGGACATCACAGGACCAAATACAGAAGGAGCTAACGGTCTTCCCCAGGGTCATGGCTTCCGATGTCAAGAAACAGTCACGAGAGCACAGCCCCATGGAGGCCTCGGTCCCTGAGACTGAAGGCACTGAGGACAGGTGAGGAACATTATTAGTAGTGCGTTGAGAATGTAAGAACTCAAACATTTTCTGCAGGTTTGGATGTTCTTGTGTGGACATTTAAAAAAAGAATTTTAAGTTAAGAGTTTATTTGAGCCAAACAGAGAGTATGCCTGGAAGCAAGACCCCAACAGACTGAGAATGATGCTCCCAGAGTGACTGTGCAGCCTCGTTTATGCATTTGGAATCAAGGGGGGACAGAGGGACAATGGCATGGAGGAGGGAGAATGCAAGGCAGGGACTGGACGACAGGACAGTTAAGATGACTTGCTCTCTGGAGTGTGGCTACGGCTTATTTCAAAGATGTGTTGACCTAGATGCACAGAAACAGTGGCAAACCTTTTCCTGAAGAAGCTGTAGGCCTGGGGCGTGGCTACCCACCCTGACCTGCCCAGTGAGGAGTTTATGCTCACATTACCCTGTGGGGTTACTCCCGGTGAGATTACAGCACCCCTTTTTTGCCCACAATCCATTGGGTAGCAAGGAGGCCACTACCCCCCGGGCAGGTTCACGGTGTGGCCACGCGGCTCAGCACAGCAAGCACTACAGCATCTGTCTACACGCAAAGAGAAGTCACCAGTTCACCTCACTCAGGTGCGGTAGGCACCACCAGCCCGCAGCACGGTCCTCCTGCCCAGGCATAAGCAGGCAGCTGAGAATCCCAATTGCTTTCCCCACAAAGCTTTTCTTTTTTCGCACAGCAAATACATTTCCCCGAAATACCGCTGTAAAGTACACTTTAAGCAAACTGCTCAATAACATGATGGGCGCTAAACTCCGCAGCTGCCTCGAATGACTAACGGGTTGATTAGAAATGAACCTGAGAGAATGAAAGGACAGAGACCCTCTCCAATCAGGCCCGGAAGGCTGTGACCTCAGGACACAGCTCCTGCTCTGGGGTGGGGGTTGGAATCCACACCTGTCGGACTCCTATTACTGTCCGGGCTCGGCTATAGCAATCAGAATTCACCTTATCCTTAATCTTCATTGCAAAAGGCACAGTGGGCTTTAGGAATCTCACTTTCTACTGAAGCAAACAGATTATTCCAAAGATTATGCCATTAGACCGAGGACCTGAAACTCTATCGTTATGGGCAGGACAGGACCAGGGATCAGAACTGCCCAAATTTCCCCTGCATCAGACCATTTCCCACAGGGATCCAAAGCTATTTCTGGCCCTGGCCTTTTCCTGACAATTTCTGTGAACTTAGTCCCAAAGCAAAAACTCTGGGAGAGTCCTAGTCGGGCTAAAAACACCACCATGAACAGAAGTGAGCTAGAGACTCCCGTTCTACCAACAGCTGTGACAGCAGTCAAGCCCCCAAGGGGCCTCGCACACGTGGTCCGTCAGGAAGAGAAGCTGAAATTTCACTTAAAGGCCCCTTCAACCTTAAAGGAAAAATATCTGCAACGGAGGAATTCCAAAGCTGTCCAGCATTTCACACCCTTCCAATCCCAGGACCACAAGACCAAAGGACCATAACCCTGAGCACATTCCAAACCTCAATCGGACCCACGGGCTTCTCCTTGGTTTCTAGTACTGCCTACTGCGAGTGAAAGTTAGGCTTAGAGGAGGACAGCCGAAGAGCGCCCCCTGCAGACACACTCGCACAGCCGCACGCAGTCAGAAACAAAGCAGGGGGCGTGGCTCTGAACGCAGATCAGCTTTGGGAAGCCCCCGTTCAGAAATATCCATGAACACAACCACCACTCTGTCTGCTTCTCCCCTCTAAGACTGCTTTCATTCAGATTCAGAAGCTCTTTTGTTTCAAGCGCCTTTGCTTTAAAAGGTAGGCGCTTATCTGCATATTGAGTATCGCATTTAAAATAGGAAAAGACAGTTTTAAAAGTGCATTTCTTAAAGTGCAATGATTATTAAACCTATTAATAGTCTTACTGGAGAAAGTCAACTCCCCGGGATAAAAATAGTATCAAGGGGAGGAGTTTCATTTTTTTCTGAACAGGTCGCATCATTTTAGTTTGGGTCCAATTCAGACTTGCAAAGTTTGATAGCAATGAAAGCTGCATGAGACAACCCATTTACTGGTTTGCTGCTGGGGTCAGCATTGGCCCCTAAGCCCAGCAACCAATGAGTCTACGATAGAACGATAAAGGGGAAAATCACAGACAGGCTTCACTTTGTCCCGGAGGGCTGGACCAGGGCTGCACCAGCCACAGGGGTGTGGGAGAGGGGCAGAGACAGGGCCTCCCTTCCCCCCCACTCCCCTTCCCCTCCACCTATTTCCTGTTCCAGTTATGTGAGATGTTCTGAATCTTTTTCATCTTGATCCTCTGATCCAGCATCCTGTACCGCACGGGGTGCTCGTCCATTTTCTTTGGGACTGATGGTGCGTAGGAGCTAGATGCGTAAGCAGGGCGTTTAAAGGGACGCAGAGGAGGCTTGATGACTGGGCCATGCAAAGGAAGACAGACAACCATTAGTCTCAGCAATGACTCAGCACAACTTCAGCCCCGGGACCTGAGGTTTTTCTTCAAAACCAGGAAACAAGAGTTCAGCTCTCACAGGGACGCTCAGTGAGACAGGTGAATCAGATAGATCAATAAGCACATCATCGCCTTGGCTGCTGACGTCAAATAAAGAGCAATTCCTAGAGCTAGACAGTGATGAGCCCAGAATATCAAGTCCTTTTCCAGGGGACGGACGGGGTAAGGAGGTGAGCCCACCCATGTCATCCACCAACATTTAGCACTGGGCGTTAAGATTTCAGGGTTGCATGAGGTATATAGAAGTTTATTCACAATTGCCAAAGGCTGAAAGCAACCGAGATGCCCCTCGCCAGTTACACAGATAAACACATTGCAGTACAGTCATTCATACAGGGGACTATTATTCAGTGGTTAAAAGGAAAGAGCAGTCAAGCTAGGTAAAGACACGGATGAAGTGTAAATGTGTGTAGCTAAGTGCAAGCAGCTGGTCTGAGAAGGCTACATACCACATGACTGTTTCTACCCCATTCCCGAAAGGGCAAAACAACAGATGTGATAAAAGGCTCAGTGACAGCCAGGGGTTCGAGGGGCGGGGGAGGGGTACATAGTTGAAGCACAAGGGACCTTCAGGGCAGGGAAACGTCTGCACGCGGTGCCACAGAGGTGGGTACGTATGCCATGCATTTGTCAAAACCCACAGAACTTTGTTTACAGCACCTGGACTGAACCTCAGTGTATGCAAATTTTAAAAATAACTTAGGAGGTTGGGGATCACGGCAGGAAATGCAGAGTGTAACAAAACAGCTGCAGCACAGAAGTAGGAAACAACCTGATCGCACAGGATGTGGGTGCATTCTGGCGGACTGAGGACCAGCAGAGCTGCGCACGGTACTGAGTGCTGGTAAACAGCGTTGTTTGGGCGCACTAGTTAGCAATTACAACGCTACTCCGTGTGACTACTAGAATTAAACGACTACGTACGTACGTATGTACGTACGTACGATACGTACGTACGTGAAGAGTGGGCTGCGGTGAGAGCCAGCTTTCTCACTATCGAAGGAAGAATATGTAAATAAGCTGAAAGCAGAGGCCAGAATGACCCAAGTGGCAGGAATTAATTCAGGTTTAACTTAACACAGATGTGTAGTGATGGATACACACACACAGAGACACACGCACGCACACACACACACATTTCCTGGCTCTATTAGCTGGAAAGGTCTAGAAGCGATGAAGTACCTTGGAGCCTACAAGCCTCAGTGGCAACAGGCAGTCCTAGGACCCAGACGCTGGCTCTCAAAACCCCTCTTACATAAAGGAAATCAGGGCTCCTGCAGAAAGGGCCAATGTGAGGACGACAGAGCAAAATATACAAGCTGAACCTGGGGCATCTTTTCGTTTCAGAAAAATAAAGTGCAAAAAAAGAATTCCAAACAATTTATGTTGATAAATCTCCCTCAGGGAGGAGGAGACTTGCGTGTGAGTTAGGCATAGTGGCATCCTTCCAGAGAGGAGTCTAGAAAGGGGACAGAAGAGTCACTTCACAGTGAAGAAGTCCCCCAGCCGGGAGGTCAGCGTCAACAGCATGAAGTCACATTGGTAGGACACACCCTTGATTCTACAGGATGAAAATGGACATTCTGGAACAAAAACGGCACTTTACCTCCATGGTCTTCCTCCCAAACAATGCAGAGCCCCGTTCTAATGATGAAAATAGCATCAGACGCGTCACAATTGAGGGACGTGCTACAAACTACCGGACCAGTATTCCTCAAAACTGTCAAAAAAAAAGTCGCTGGGGAACAGCCAAGGAAGTCTGAATAAAGTAGGAACTTCAGATAGTAAGCGAAGCCCACCCTTTAACCTGCAGACCCACACACAGAAGAGGACAACCGGTTCTTCTTCCCTCTGCTCTCCTCTGCTGTAGCGCCCGCCCCCGTCCCGCCTCCTCCCCTTCCAGCTGCAGCTGCAGAGCCCTTCCTCAGTGAGACAAGGAAAAGGGCAACAGGGGTAAAAAACCAAGGTAAGTGATCATGGGGGAACAGAGGAGGCTAATAATCAGGTGAGAGGTGAGGTGGGTGCTGAGTCGCTGATGCTGAGTCACTGTCTGACCACCAGCTCTCCCTGCGGCTGCCCTACTCCCAACTGAAGGGCCAGCAGAGGAGTGTGAGGCACAGGGAGCTTGAAGGGCTGGGGCTGGTTTTGTGAAAAGCCATATTTGCCAATCTCTTCCAATAACAGGAGAATGCCTGGCACTTATGACAAAGCCAAAGATTAGAAGCAATTTCAACGTAGAACCCCAGGAAATTGGCTAAACTCCGGGACATGGAAAAGAATGCAGATGCTTATCAATAAAAATAGAGGTTCGTGCAATATTGTGAAAGGAAAAAAGCAATACAGATGATCTAACCTGATTACTAGAAAAACATATAAGAACATACATGTCAACCATGGCAGTGACAATCTCTGAGAACTAGAAACATGGCTATTGTATTTCTTTTTGGTTGTTCACACTTTCTAATTTTTCTATCACAATCAGGTTTTAGTGACGCAACTTTTTACAAAGAAATGTACTACTAAAATGTCTTCTAGGGAATCAAAGATCAGAGCTATTCTACAAAATCACACATAATAGAAAGCCAGTAAGACTGAGTTCACTTTGGGCTTTAGTCCTAGACACCTGAGAGGGTTCATGGCTGAGTACACATCTGACAGCCTGTAGAGTGAGATCTGTTCCCTGGCTTTTTAGAGCATCTACTGTATCTTGCTGACGTGACCATGAACAAAACAGACAGAAATCCCTGCCCTCCAGGGGGGTCCACTCTAGGAACGCCCTCTGAAACTTGCGACTTGCATACAGAAGAAAACCTGTCCAAGCTTAATGACTGATTCTGTTAGGACAAGCCCCACAATGCCCCTACATCAACTTTGCCTTTTGAGTTAGGCTAATAAATACATGGTCAAGACCTTCAGCAAATGGCCCAGTTGAGACATAGTATGTATCTGCAGAAGGACAAAGGTCTTGAAGATCTCAGAGTGCTAAACTCTGTTTCTTGGGGTAAACAAGGGATTGCGGAGCAAAACACAATAGGAACACAAGTAAAAGCAGTCCCGTTACCCTGGAGACCTCTGCAAAGACAGAAGAGGGCATCCAAGTAAAGCCAACAGTGGCCCACGCCCGGGCTAGTCAATGTACTACATGCATGCCAGGCCCTCTCCATATTCATTCTATTTTTGCTACTCAGCATGAGCCCAGCCAAAGTATTATTGAATTTCCCACTTCTCAGCATGGAGAAACATTTACCGTTTGCTGGAACTCTGACTGTCAGAACAAAAGCTCTCCTTGCTACCAGAGTCACCGCAAATAGAGTTGAACCCGCTGATAGCGATCGGCTCCCTGCTGAGACTGTGGAAATACTTATGTGCCTGCTGTCACCCTCACTCAAAATGTGGGGGGAAAGGGAAATTCGAAAAGTGCTGTTTTGCATGCATTCAATGCCTTTGCCCTCTACAGGGGACTGTGATTTTTTTTTCCCCCACAGGGAAAAAGCCAGAGATGAAGGCGCCATCTTGAGTTTCATGGGGACTTCTCTCTCTGGGGTGCTGGTATGGCCTCCTGAGGACTCCTTCCTTCCTTCCTGAGACTGTTCTGGAAAGAGTTCTGACCCTTCGCCTTCAATGACTAGGCATTTCCCGCAGCTCAACGTAAGCAGCATCGTTACAACACTCCTCCCCGACCCTCTGAAATGAACCAAACTGGGAATCAAACCCCCTCCGCTCCATATGTGTCATCATCAGCCAGTTGCATCCTTTCCTCATGGGGACACATTCACAAAATCTGCTCTCGTCTCCTGGAGCAATTGGAGGAAAAGATCTAACTAGCTAATGAAGTTCCCACCAAGTCTGTGTAGAGCCCGCCCTGGGCCAAATCATTATTGCTGTGACTTTCCCACGTGCCTAGGAAAAGAACGGGTCAAGACAAAAAAAAAAAAAACAGACACAACATCTTCTTTATTTTAAAATCACACACAATGTTTTTTACAAAAGTGATGTTCTTTTAGGGGTTTCAATCTTTGTTTGAATCTCATCTTTTTCATAAACACAACTTCTCCCAAAGGTGTCCTCTGCCTGCACTAGCCTACCTTTGCTTTTCTCTCATATATAAAATTGTGGCTGTTAGTTGATTCTGGTCTTGAAATATGGATGAAGTTTTCAAAATTCTTTGTTTAGTCTACCCTTTCTCAAAGTGCCTTCAGTCAAGTAGTTAGTGCCATAGATGTCGGAGGGAGGGGTTTCTCAAATTGAACTGGGTGAAAGTTAAACCAGCATTTTCACGGCAAAGCTTCTCTGAGATCTAAATAGGAAAGACTTGTATTAGGAATCACAGAGAATAGCCGAAAACATGCAGTTTACCTTGATTTTATCAGGCTAAGGACCCCACCCTCCCCCCCCATCAGAAGCACTACTGGAATGTTCTGCAGAAAACACTTTTAGAAAGACTGGGACAATTCATTACCATAGCCTATTGATCTCGTTAATTCAGCACACCCTGGTGTTTGGCACTGAGTGACAGCCGGCCAGAGAGAATGGTCACCCGTCCCCATGTAATCTCGTCCTGCCTAATCCCCGTGAGTGAAATCACAGTCTGACTCAGACTTCTTTCTCTCCAGTCTCCTACGACTGCAGTGTGGACTTCTGAACCAGCGCACTGAGGCCATGACAACGTCACATGGTGAATTTCTAGACCTCCGTGGCAGGGCACCTCCTCCCGGGGCAGTGACCTGGTTTACTCTCAGCTTCTGAATAAATTCTAATATTGGCACTTTTTTTAAAGTAGTATTGGACCTGTGTTTTCTTCTGTTTCAACGAGAATGCCACAATGTGCCCTTTGCAAAAACTGCTTCCATCTAGACAGTTTCTATCTGAATTGACACCACACACACACACACACACACACACACACACACACACACACCTAACAAGATAAATTCCGTTAATGCCTCTCAGGTGTTGTTTTACCTGAAGAACAAAACCCACTGCCTTTCATTCCAGTTCTCAAATCAGTGTCTCTTTGTAGGATGGACCCCTATAAAAACGCACAAACATGACCCATGAGTTTTGAACTGAAAGGATAGGAATGTGAACACCAGTCCCACTGGGGAGGAAACAGCAGGGCACCAAGCCTGTGAATTTCACGTCAGGATCGGCCATGGTAGAAAAATGGTAATATCTGATATGTATTGTGCGCTAGGCACAATGGGAAACATTTACCTTGAACTGGCCTCTACGCCTCACTACGATCCTAGCCGGTGAGCATTAGTATCTCCTGTCTGGGTGAGGAAACTGAGGCTGAGAGCAACAATAAGGTGCCCACGTCTACGCAGCTAGCGCACAGAAAGTCTGGATTCCTGCTCCGCGTCTGAGCGGTCTGACACCAGAGCCTTCCTCCCAAGCGCAAAATAACTTTGGACCAAAGTTCAGAATGAGTATGTTTAAATAACTATCAAATTAAGTTAAAAGAGTCCAGGTAAAATTGTACCTTGTGGATCCTATTAAGATTTGAGTATATAGTGGTAGAATAGACAGGAGTCTTGAATACCCTCATTAGTAACCGTTAATCTTAAAACCCCTCCCCCAAGTAAAAGCAAATGGCCCTTCCTCAGTACAATCTGGGTGGTAATTAGATAACAGCTCTGGCGAACAGGTCTCTTAAATCTTCCCACACCAACACCAGGTTGGAATGTGTTCGTATTCAGAAACACGACACCACTGCACACAAACAATCAAGCCAGGTGAGCACCAGGATCCGGGATGAAATTTTTAACTGGGTGACTCTCAGCCATGGTGGCATATGACAAGCACCCATCATCTACATTTTAAGAGACTTTGGCTCTTGAAGGACATGAGCTCAAGAAAATGAGAATGCTAAATAATCCACGGGTAGGTTCCGTATTCTAAACTCACGGAGGGAATGGGAAGCCGGCCATGGGAGGAGGAGCCAAGTTGGCACCACCTGACCCAAGACCTCGCATGGGAACGTGACCCTAGCTGCATTTCCAGGCCCGGGGGAGGGAGATAAACCGCACAGCTCTGCAGCCCTTCATCCTCCTGATGCTTTCGGCCTTCACTCCCCGTTCTCAACCCTGGATGCACAGCCGACCACCTGGGGAGGTTTAAAATTTACTGATGCCCAAGCCCTCCCCATAGGAGTCTCTGAAGGAACCAAGATGTTAAGGTGGAGCCCAAGCATCCATGGGTCTCTAATGCCCAGTGATTCTAATGTGTAGCCGGGTTGAGAACCACTGGCTTAGGTGTTGAGTTAGTTTTCAAAACAAGTCAGTTTACACTTTGATGTCGAGGGATGTTTGGGGCAGCTGATGGCGTCTGGTCATCTGCTGAGCCATTATAATTCCTTGAGTCACTGTTGTTGGAAACTGTTCTTTAGCCACAGATTCTTCTTCTTTGTGTCTGTATGTAATTAATCTTGGCTCTGAAGTTCATGAGGACAGGCACAGAGTGCGATGCACATTTCTATCCCTAGAGCTTAGTCGCTTAGTCTCAATGCTGCGAAGACTTGGTGCGGAGGAAAATGTACTGAATACACTACTCTACTGCATGCTCAGTAACCTTCACACACCTCCCTTCACTACACAATAGATGAATCACTGAGCATACACACCAGCTGGCCAAGGTATTAGGAATCCACGGAACCGAACTCTCCTCCCTTGGTTGGGCAACACCTAAAGACCTAGATTCAATGCCGTGTTTGTTCAAGAATGTCAGCGAGTTCCTTTCCTTTGAGTTTCAGGTCTGAGGCCTGAGCACCTGGTTTTGCACAAATGCTACAATCTCAGCCCATTTCTGCAGGTCCGCCCACCACATGGAGAGGCGGTATGGCCCAGTTGTCCAGCCCCCCATGCCCGCCCCCACACACAAACAGGTGCAAAGTCTGGAAGGTCAGCTCCTCTGAACCAAACAACGGCTACCTATTAAATGCCCTGCACCCTTGTGATTTAATAACTAATGAGTTCACTTAATAAAATTATTTTAATCACTAATAAAAGAATAAGAAAGTCCTCCCTCAAGGAGATGATCAACCTCGATTGAGTTTTTTGCTTTCGCTGTGTTCACCTTGGCAAGCACAAAGGACGCGATACGCTGCCATTTCAAAGGGGGGAAAGCACCTTGGAGATCACGCAAGCGAAGTCATTTGCTGGGTTTTCCCCGTCACCGTGTGCACTTTTTCCATGTACGCAGATGAAGGTGGCAAATAGAAGAAGTAGCTCTGTGTCCCTCACTCACACCAACAGTGACCTACGCCAGAAAAAGCCTGAGACCATAACGTGCTTCAGGGTTCTAGGTCCCGGAAGTGCTAAATAGCAAATGAGTTTCCATCTCATCCACAGTGTGCATGACAACTGCCATCCGTCAACATCAACTCAAGATACAAGACAAGTGCAAAGATAGTGCTCACTGGAATCTTCACTTAAAGACCGTGCAGGGTCCTCCACACCCACAGTTGTACTTGAGATTGGTACACGGGTAACTGACCTAATGCGGAGGCAGAGTGCAAGTGCGAAAGAAAGTGTGGGCAATATGACATCAGCCTTTACCTACTGGCCAAGAAACTCAGAGCAGAGGCTAACTTCCGGCAAGCTGTGCATCTGATTACCGTATATTTCGCTCCGTAAGACGCACCTGACCATAAGGCACACCTAGGGTTTTAAAGAGGAAAACAAGAAAAAAAACCTTCTGAACTAAATGTCGTGTTAAAATATTCAATAAAATACCATATTTTTTGCTTCATAAGATGCATGGGCATTTCCCCCTCCACTTTCGGGGGGGGGGGTGGAATGCATCTCATAGAGCAAAAGATACGGTATGTCTCAGTTTCCTTGTCTGGGAACTGGATATCGTAGTACCTTCCTTAAGAGTAGCCGCGATGATTAAATGCGATAATAAATAATACGTGTTAAGAACCTAGTGTTGTCCCTGATATTTAGTAGATTGCAGTACATGTCAGTTGTTTATTACAAAAGGAAAATAAAACCTGTATTGAGCTCAGAAGTTACCGTTTTTGAGGTTAAGCACTCAATAACTTACAATGCACATAACATTTAGTTTTGGTGAAAGAAATAGAAGCTTTCTAAAATGTCTTCAGACCTCAGAGCTGGTCAGTTCTCTTCTCAGGAATCCTCCGGATGGACGTTTTAGCCGTAGTCCCCTAGAACAGGAAATACAACAATGTCATTACAAGCCAGATGGCACCCGCACCACACAAACTCTTTCTACATTGGGGCGAGGGGCGGCGGAGACTGGAAGCAGAGCCGCATCTACTGCATCGCTAGGGCGCATGCGGGAGGGAACATCTGCATCAGCGACTGCGGTGCGTACCTTGTCATCTAAGGGGCGCCTCAGGAAAGTGCTGTGACCGAGGCACCCTGGGCACTCTGCTCAGCAGTGAGTCACTGACTAGTCTCCATCAGTAGCCAGTAGCCGTCACGACTGTAAGTGGAGGGGAAGCTCGGGACCACTCCTCCAGCGAGAGCCACACAACACTTCCTCAGCTCGCCATCATCTACGCCTCCGCGTGGAGCGTGATTGGGTTCACCAACCTCATAAGGCACAGCTGAAGTTGGCGCTAGAAAAAGATTGGCTGCAGGTGCCATGACTTTATCATACAAGAGTCACTTTGCCAAAGACGCGCAAGGATTCAAGGTGATGTCCCCGGAACAGTTTTCTGGGGCTGGAGCTTCCGGAGGACCTCTGGGGTCGTTTTTATAAACCACACACAAGCTGTTCTTTAATGAAGTGGTGTCTGGTAGTTTCTGGTTTGAAGCATGTGATTTGCAGATCTGTGTTTGTATCTGGATACGCAACACCCACGTGTCTCAATGGGTTAGAAAGAGAATGCAGTTTCTCTGAAATCATGTCTACAGAGATCAAGCCAATCAAAGCTGTCTTGGAAGACAGCCATAGATTTTTCACTTAAAAAAATTCTTTATTACATAATATTTTGAGCCTACAGAAAAGTTCAAACAATAACATAACAACCTGACCAGGCGGTGGCGCAGTGGATAGAGCACTGGACTGGGACGCAGAGGACCCAGATTTGAAACCCAGAAGTCGCCGGCTTGAGCGTGGGCTCATCTGGTTTCAGCAAGGCTCGTCAGTTTAAGCTCAAGATCCCTGGCTTGAGCAGGGGGTCACTTGGTCTGCTGTAGCCCCCTGCCCCCATCAAAGCACATATGAGAAAGCAATCAATAAACAACTAAGGTGCTGCAATGCAGAATTGATGCTTCTCTTCTCTTTCCCTTCCTGTCTGTCCCTATCTGTCCTTCTCTGTCTCTCTCACAAAAAAATAAATAACATAACAAACACCCATGTACTTTCAATACAGTTTAATAAAATCTTAACATTTTGCATATTAAAAATGAAAGAGATTAAATATTAAAATAGAGTTGCATGCCCTTCCGTGATTCTTTACTTTAGTTCTCTACAAAACATAATCCACAATTTGGTGTTTATTGTTCCTGTGTATATATTCATTCAATTACTGCATTTGTATGCATCCCTAAAATATCTAATGTTTTTGATTTTTTTTAAAGATAATATAAATTGTGTTAGATGGAATATATCTTGTTGCAACTCGCTTTTCTTCTTCAACATTATGTTAAGCATTGTTTGTAATAGCAAAAAAAAATAGAAAACAACCATCAATGTTTATACGTATCTTGTGGCATATCTGTATAATAGGCTGTCACACAGATGTTAGAACAGACAACTTTTTCTCAAAAACTAGATTTATATTTTGTACCAACTTTCTTTTGCCATACTTCAGCAAATTTTCTGTGTGTGTGTCTTTAAGTGTGTCTCTAAAATGCAGGATAGAGCTGGATTTTGGATTTTTCATCTAATCACATAATCTCTGCATTTTAATACCAGAGTTTAAGCCATTTGAAATTATTATTATAACTAGTATTTTTGGAATTGATTCTATGGTCTAATTTTTTTTATTTGAACTTGATTTTACTAATTTTCTAATCACTCTTTATTCCTTGCTTCTTTTTCTTCCTTTCTTCCTTCTGTTGATTGGGTTATTTGTCTTTTTATTAATGAGTTGTAAGAATTCTTTCTGTATTCTGGATTCTAGATCCTTATCTAATACATGATTTCCAAGCATCTTCTTCCCTTCTGTGGATTTTCTTTCCACTTTCTTGATAGTGTCCTTTGAAGAACAAATGTTTTTAATTTTAATAAAGTTGTGTTATCTATTTTTGTTGTTGTTTTGATTGCTTGGGCCTTAAATGTCATATCTAAGAAATCACTGCCTAATCCAAGGTCATGAAGATGGATGATCCCTATGTCTTATTTTATGGTATATGCTAGGGGCCCCCAAACTACAGGCCGCAGGCCGCATGCCACCCCCTCAGACCATTTATCCGGCCCCAGAAGGGGCACCTCTTTCATTGGTGGTCAGTGAGAGGAGCACAGGATGCATCCGCACCCATAGTTCCCATTGAAATACTGGTCAGTTTGTTGATTTAAATTGACTTGTTCTTTATTTTAAATATTGTATTTGTTCCCGTTTTTTTTACTTTAAAATAAGATATGTGCAGTGTGCATAGGGGTTTGTTCATAGTTTTTTTTATAGTCCAGCCCTCCAATGGTCTGAGGGACAGTGAACTGGCCCCCTGTGTAAAAAGTTTGGGGACACCTGGTCTATGCTCTTTCATTTGTGATATGGTCCCCTGTCTACGATGTGTTTGGCATAAAGTTCTAAGTTTTCCATTTTCCAACTTTAATTCTCTTTTTATCTACGGTCCACCTTGAGTTTTTCTTTCTTTCTTAAAATTCCAGTGGTTATATATTTTGTTTTGTTCTTTAAGTAAAAATTTTTGAATTGCTTGTTTTGCATATCTCTGTTGTTTCTGCACAATTTTACTTTATTTTTTTTAAGGATTATTATTCCTCCATTTGGCTTTCTCAGTATCTTTAAACAGGGTATTTTTAATTGTCTGAGAGCCAGCACAAACAGGTTGAGGCATCTACGTCAGAGGGAGAGACCATGTGGTGTTTCCGAGACCGGAAGAAGCAGAGAGCTGGCCATTGTGACCCAGGAGGTGGAGGGCGACTGCTGGACCAGACATCAGACCTCCCCACTCACCCTGCAGGCTTTGGAGTGGTCAGAACTCGGAAACTAAGACACTCAATTTGGGATCAGTTTAGACTGCCCAACTAAAGCCAAGGAAGGACCAGGCAGCTGAGCTTCTGACTCAGAGGCCTTAGAAATCCAGGATGGCCCACAACAGGCAGCCGACGGGAGCCAGGTCAGCTCTGCCTTTTCTTGAAGAGGCCCAGGATAATGTCAGAGATCTGCCTGACCTCGGAATGTTATGACCTTCCACAGAAGAGCAAACACCATCACTCCACACTGGAGTCACTTGATGTAGCACTGTTTTCCTCCTGATGGCTCCAGTCGAAGGGGTACATTAACCACATGCAGGGACAGGATGAAAGGGGCCTCCAGAGACTACAGAGAAATGTTGACTTGACACTAAAAAGCAAGTTAGTGTAAGTTGGTGCAAATTCAGCCTTGAAAATGAGCCTTCTTTCTGAGGATGGTTGTCTTCTATATAGTCATAAATTAAAATAGTGCCCACGCACACACCCGCATGCACCCAGCTTTGTCAGCATCAGTGAGCACCCAACACAGCTTGTCACCTTGGCAGACACTGGAGCAAAGAGTAAGACAGTCCCCACCCTTGAAAAGGCCACCTATCACTAGGTAAAGGGACCTATATACAAATCATTCTACGTAAATATTAATTCAATCTAGATGATTTGGTGGCACTGAAAGAAAAGAAATTAACCAGGGGAGAAAAGGCTAAGTAGTGTTTCAGGCAGAGTGACAGAGGCAAGAAAGTCCAAGGCCTACTAAGTGGACACAGTCTGGTTGCTGGGGAGAGGAAGCAACAGAAGTTGAGGTTGAAAAGGCAGAGAGATGTAGACTAGATTTCATCTAAGCTAAGATTATAAAGTAAACCATTATATCATGCACAACCAAGAAAAAATGCTAATTACATTATAACACACCACTGACTGCAAAACATTCCTATTTCAGGGGCCAAAAATGCAAGACACTGTCCCTCTCAGAATGGATCAAATATTCCCCAAAGAAGAAATGCAAAAGATAAATTAACATTAGAAATTAAGTTTTTTCCTGACCAGGCGGTGGCACAGTGGATAGATGTCAGACTGGAATGCAGAGAACCCTGCTTCAAAACCCCAAGGTTGCCAGCTTGAGCGTGGGCTCATCCCGCTTGAGCATAGGCTCACCAGCTTGAGTGCCAGGTCATTGGCTTGAGTCCAAAGGTTGCTGGCTTGAAGTCCAAGGTTGATGATGGCTTGAGCCAAGGTCGCTGGCTTGAGCAATGGGTCATTCACTCAGCTATACCCCCCCCCCCAGGTCAAGGTACATATGAGAAAGCAATCAATGAACAACTAAGATACCACAATTAAGAATTGATGCTTCTCATCTCTCTCCCTTCCTGTCTGTCCCTTTATGTTCCTCTCTCTGTCTCTCTCTCTATCTCTGTCACACACACACACAAATAACTTTTTTAAAAAGATAAAATAATACAAACCAAATATGAAAATAATTTTTTCTCATAAAATTGGTGAAGTATTAATGTTAGTGTCAGCAAGAACACAATGAAATGGCAAACTCATCACTGAAGGTATAAAATCATACCACCTTTCTGGAAATTACTTTGACTATCATGTGTTAGAAACCAAAATATGTACATATTCTTTGAGCCAATAAGCCTATATATAGGAGTCTGTCCTCAATCCATAGAAAGATTTATGCACAGGATTGTGAGGTTATTCATAACAACAGAAATGCAAGCTACATTAATGGCAAAATATCAATGAATATACTGTCGACCTTTGAACAACACCAGGGTTAATGGTGCCCACCTCCCACACAGTCAAAAATCCGCATATAACTGTAGTATAAATTAATCATATGAAATGTTAGTCGAGCACTAAAATATTTATAAAATATTTAATAACACGAGGGGACATCTCATAATGTAAGGGTAAATTTTAAAAGTGATGAAATAGAATTCCATGTAGAACATAATTCCACTCTAGGAAAATAGTACCTAATAAAGACCAGAAGGGAAGGTAACCTTGGTTATCTCTGAGGGGTAGCATTGGCAACATTTTTCCTTATAATTTATTATTTTTCCATTTTTCTACTATATTTATGCTTGCCTTTTATAACTTCTCTTTCCCTCCCCACCCCCACCAACCAATAGTGTTTTTGCAAGCTGTACTTGTAAAAATCAAATCGTAGTAGAGAATGTAAGCCACTGCATGGAGACAGAACGACCAATAGGTGCCCCTCCTATTAAATAGTGGTTATACAGAATCATCACGAATGCTTAAAATTTCCTGCCAATATCAGATGGGATCTGACACAGATCATGCATGACTTCCACATTTCCCAGTGGTAGAGGTGAGCTGTGAGCACCCCCACTATGAGAGCTATACTCAAGTCGTAAGCAAGAAGCAACGGAAGTATAGCGAGCTTACCCAATTGGAACATGGCTGAGCTGGGATTTGAACCCAAGTCTCTCTTACCAAAGGCTCATACTCATATTTCCCTGCACCATCTGTCTCTCAAAGGAATACTTCCAAAACATGCCCAGGTGCACATTAAGGAAGAACAGGATTCTATTCTTTCCATTAGCAAGAAGAGTGTGGGAATCACAGATGGATACATTATAGCCATTCCTGAAGGAACTTCACAGATGTGGGTGGATGACAGAGGTTCTCTGATCAGGTGGAGGAGACTGGAGAAACAAGGGGCCAGGTTCCCAGTTTATCAACCGTTAAAGGCAACCCCTGAGGAAGTGGTTCTCTCCGCTGTCTGTAGTCACACTAAAACCACAGCGCCATGCCATCTACTCACCCGGCAACGTAAGGCGACTTGTGGAGCTGGTGCTGGGGGCAGGGGAGCCATGAGAATGCTTCTTTGTACCTGCAAAGAAGAAAAAGAGAGTAAGCAAAAGTGGGACTGTGGACAGACTTCCAGACAGATAAATACTTATCTGAGATGTTATCAAATGATCCAAAAGGTTGGGTCCGGAAACGTTTAGTAGGAGATTGGGTGAGGTTGTAAGAGCAACACCTATTCCACGGGCCAGAAAAGCCAGGAGCACAGCCTTTACACCTGTGCGCGACGTCATTCTCAGCCTCCCGGCTGGCAGGTTGGAATGTCAGGGGCCAGCACAGCACTGAGCAGGGCTGCATCTTAGAATCTCCAGGGAAACGCTACACAGGCAGTTGCCTGAGTGCCTCCATTTTCAGAGTATGTGGTGGAGCTCCAGCATTGGTCCTGTTACAGCCAGAGGATTCTAATGTGCCCCCGGGGCAAAGAATCCTGCAGCGGAGGGGAGAGCTCTGACTTCACCATAGGAGAAATCATGGGCTCGTCTCTGCTTTGTCCCTTTTCTCGCCATTGGACATCAACTATATTAACTTGATTTCTAGGTTTTCTTCCAGCTCGGTCATCCCACATTGGACCAAAGCTAAGAAAACCATGGAGCAATTATTTTAACAAAAAGGAAAACCAAACCAGATGATCATGCTAACCAAACACCAATGAGCCAGCATTTCCGGAAGGGCCAGAGGGGCCGGGATGCTTCCCGAGTGTCCCAGCTGGTTCTGGCCCTCAGGCAGGCTTGGAAAACCTCGTGTGATAGAAATGTCCTTCTCCTCGTCTAACTGTGGGAAAACACGGCACCCTGCTTTGCACGGACACTCCCGGAAGTGGAGGTCAGATGTAACATTGCCTGTGTGAGCAAAACACCGAGTGCCCACGAGCCTTCTGGGTGACCACCCGTTTTTATAGGAATGCTTGGTGCATTCTTTTTAGTCACCTACTATGGATATACTTGGTGGCTTTTCCATGCGGCAGCTTTTTATCCTCTCGGTACTTTCTTCGCAGACACTGAGTGAGGTAGGAGGTTCTGAGGGTGGTGGATCCATGGAAAAATAGACCAGCAAGGCCTCTGGAAATGGTGTGATGTTCTCTGTACGCTTGACGACGTGCCCAGTATATCAGGAAAGGCGAGAGCCCATCAGCACCTCTC